>OW386286.2:71877296-73325796 GCA_936432065.2 Rutpela maculata | reverse complement strand
GTTCAACCAGAAGTGACATCAACTTTTCTTTCTTAAAAAGAATGACCATATTACTTCCACGTCCAGTGGAAGTATAGTAACGACAAAAAAATTTTTAAAAATTTTTATTGTCCAAATAGGCTTAAAATGTCATGAAACGTCGAGATTTTAAGTTTGAGCGAAAAAAAAAATTCTGTCTGTCTGTCGGTCTGTCTGTCTGTCTGTAACTTATTTTTGTGCGCACGTTTACTCTGGAACCGTTTAAGATATTGACTTGAAATTTGGTACACATATGTACTTTAACGAGATCTAGAACTAGATTATATTTTCATCTTGTTCCGTCGAAGGGTTGGGGGGTAAATTGGGGTAAATTTGGGGTAAATTTGTAAATCAAGCAGGTAATAGTCCATAAAATTGGTATTTAGTAGATACAAAAGAAGCTAAGGTCTCAAAAATTTTTGGCATTAGCCACCCTCATTACCACCCCCACCTCCTTATTAAAGGGGATGAAAAAAAATTGTGATTTAGAGTATGTACAGGAAAAAGAAACTTCAAAATATTTTTTTTACTTCATCCCCACTACCACCCCTCTATCACCACCCCCACCCCACTACCGATTTGGGGTATCGTTTTATGGGTTTTCGGGGTAGAGGATTTCAAATATTATATTATTAAAGTTCCATAAACAATTATTTTCACATACAAAGTTTTTTCGTTGTGAGTGACTTGGATAGAGAATCTGGATGTGGAAGTAGTGATTCCTTGGGCAGCGGTTTTTTTATGGTTTCTTATTAAGCTTAAAATTCTAGATACAACAGCATTTTCCGATTTAAAAAATTCTAAAAAATAAGTGAGATTGAACAACTGACTTATTCTTTACATTACTCACTGATTATCAGAAATAAGTGTATTAAATTTGTTATAAACAAGTAAATTAATATAAAATGGCTGAAAAGTATACAAGAGATGAGAAAGTTGACATGTTGATTACTTATGGAGAACTCAACCTAATGCAACTAGAGCACAAACTCTGTATGGACAGGGATATCCAGAAGAAAGACTTCCGATAAATTATTCCGCTCGGTTGGAACATCAATTTAGAACTGAACCTGATATAGAAATTGAAGAAAGATTTATTGTGGATAAAGAGACGGAAATTAATGTATTAGCTTTATTGCATGTTGGCAAAACTATTTCGATAAGACAAATTGAACATGAATTGCCAGTTTCCAAAAAATCAGCCAGGAAAATTTTAAAGAAACACGGCTATCGTTCTTATAAATATCAATTGGATTAATTTTTGCATGAGAATGATTATCAACAAAGAATAACCTTTTGTAATTGGTTACAGTTCCACCAACTAAGAAATGAGAATTTTATCAAAAACATTTTGTTCTCTAATGAATCGAGATTTACAAACCATGGGTAACTGGACCAACTACGAGTATATATTCACCGACAGCTCACTCAAGAAAAAACAAAACCGGCTGTGCCATTTATCATGAAAACGAAAATATATCTAAAAAGTACCTCTTACCAACCAACTCGTCTATTTACACAGCAGAACTAGTAGCAATCAAGGAGGCAATTAAATATTGCTCAGAATATGAGAAGAACAATAAATTTGTTATATTCACAGACAGTAAGAGTGCCGAGTTGAAAATACAGAATTGTAAGGTCTGACGCAAACTATATAATAATTGATATTATAAAATATTACAACCAATTAATGCAGCGAGACAAGATCCTTGAACTAACATGGATAAAAGGACACGCAGGTATTACACAAAATGAATATGTTGACAAGTTAGCAAAGGAAGCAACTGAAACTGGTAACATCATCCCTAACTTTAAAATTCCCAGCACAGACATTAATAGACTGATAAAGGAACGATTTAGAGAAAATTGGCAGCAGCATTATCTAAATTACCCAGCAGGAGAAAACTATAAAAAACTTCAGACACAAATTAAAATCATGCTTGGTTTAATGGTGAAATTAATCGAAATTTCAAGAGTAATGTGTCGAATTAGCAGTTCACATTGTCTTTACCCTCAATACAAATACAAACTGAATCTCAAAGAGGATCCGTACTGCACCTGTGAAGAAGAAGGCAATTTACAACATTGTTTGATGGAATGTCCTTTAACGTTCCAGGAAATTACTGAAATGTTTTTTAAACTTGCCCGCAACAAGATTTCACTACCTACAAATCTACCCAACTTATTAGCATTAGAAAACAAATATGTGTATAAAATACTCTATGAATTTATAATAAAAAACAAAATAGAGCTGTAAACTAGTTAGGTAAAAGTATATAAGTAAGTATGTGTATATATGTGAATATACACGTATGTATGTATATAGTGTATATATTATATTTTAGGATAATATTGTCGTAGGTGTTTTGGAAAAAAAAATAAAATAAAATAAAATAAATGAATAAAAATTGAAAAAAAAAGGGAAATATTAGTATAATAGAAGTATAAAGAAGGCACAGAAAAAAATAAAAAAGGGAATATACTAATAGGTAATAACTGTGGCCATGAAGGGTAATTAAAAAATAAAGAAATAAAAATAATTAAAAAAAAAAAGTTTAAACAAAAAAATATTTATATTATATATGTGTATATGTATGTAGATTTGTGTATATATATGTATGTATATTGACCTTCCCTGAACAAATATTCTGTAACAAATATTTGAAAACAATCCAGTTTATACTTGATAATTATTATTTGATTGTAATTTTTTAATGAAAATGTATATTAATTTTATTTATTACATATTTTAAAAGGTGTAATTTTTATTCCACTCTCTCTTGATTATTTTTAACAATTCGTTGAATGGACAACAAATGTCTGGCTATTTGGTTTATGACCAGTGCCATTTAACATAACACACACACACACACACACACACCTTGGGTTATTTAATAGGAACAACGTTCGATATTGACGAATTGAAAATCCTCCTATGATGAGACAGGGGCGGTTTCAGGAGCGATTTGGCTTCAATGTTTGGTTAGGCGTACTGGGCGACCATATCATAGGTCCAATAATATTTGACGAAAATCTAACTGGACTAAGATATCTAGAATTTCTCCAAAGTACAATAATTACACAGATTATTCAAATTCCCAATACCAATATTGACGAAGTTTACTTCCAGCAAGACAGGGCTGGATCACACAATGCTATTACCGTTAGGGATTACCCAAATGAATTGTTTCCAGATCGTTGGATCCAGTCAGATGGCCTGCAAGGTCTCCTGACTTAACTATAGTCGATTATTTTATTTGGGCGCATTTGAAAAATAGAGTATAGGCGACTGCTCCAACCACAAGACAAGATCTGGAAGAGAGAAATTGCACAAATAACGCTCAACAACTACAGAATATTAGACGTACAACAATAAGTCACGCTACTTGGTGTATTAATCAAAACGGTAAATAGTTTGAACAACTTTTGTGATGGTTTTTTATAATTTAGGTTTTAAATAATGTTGTTATTTTATTTATTCATGGTTGTTACATTTTATTAAATTATTTTCTTGTTTAATTTGTGTTTACCTTTTAAAAATACTTTTATTATTACGAAGGATGTCGTTAAGAAATGATTAATGGCCAAACAATTAAAGTTTATGATATTTCTGATTAATAAAAGAAAATAGCACGGTCCCATTAAAAAAATTTCCATAGGACTCCTACGGAAATGAAAATGATATTCCGTCTTTTGAGAAAAACCTAAAAATAATCGTACCTATCAGTATTTCAAATAACTATTTTGTTCTTTATAGACCTTACTAATAATTTCCACAGCCTTCTTAGTAATTTTCTTACGTCGTGTTCATCTGACGTGCCATTTTGAAAAAATAAAAAATTGTACGAATCTCATTTTTTGGAATTCTTTAAATCGGAAAAAAACTGTTGCACTTAGAATTGGCTGCTTAATAAGGAACCATAAACAAAATATGGTCATTCTATTTAGGAAAAAAAGTTGATGTTACTTCCGGTTCAACCCGAAGTGATATTTTCGTTCCTGTTAGTCTAAAAGTAACTCACTTTTGTCTAATTTTTGTGTACCAAAAACGAAATTTTGAAATTTAAAAACAATCAACTTTTGTACATTGACTCGTATATTAGTTTTTTATTTTGCTATTATGTAAGAAAACTATTAGTGATATTTTATTAAATTTATATTATAACAAAACATTTCCTGGCGATCACCTGCATGCTTTATTGAAGAAAAAATTTCAGTGATACTAATCCAATTAACAAATATTCGCCATAGTTTTAATGCATGTAGATTATCACGTTTATTCATTGTGAAGAGGAAAATAATTGCCTAACGAACGATAACATTTGCTTTTGCCGATTTCTCTCTGTTAATTGCGTTTAACCGAAATCCTAGTAACAAAACCTGCATAGATGGGTTGTTAGCTTTGTACGAAGTGTGAGTGTAATTAGTGTTATTTAAGCCTGCGTGAATATCCAAATGTCGGTTGCCCTGACAGTCTGAATCTATGTTATGTACACAGGGATTGTGTTTGCATGTCGCAAAGGATATCTCTGTTATTACAAGAATAAATATCAGTGCATAGTTGCTAAATACACCCCGACATAATTTACTTAACTCTCTTTTCTTTTTATTTTTGGAAACATTTTGTGTAGGATGCAAAAATAATTTTTGTTTCTTTTTGAAATAGCTCATGTGACGGGAGACTTTTTATTTGTGGGTTTTTCATTTTTACATAATTCAATCGATTTCATTTATAATGAAAATTAAAATTTTCTTTTGTCTTCCTCTTATTCACAACGTTTCAACAGACGTTGTGTGATCCAGTTGGCCTCCTTTTGCTGCATAGCACGTCTGACAGCATTTCGCCTGTTGCGGTGGTCTGTTACACGAACGGCCATACCAAAGTTCTGTCACATCAACTCCTTGGTGACATCAGCCCAACATGTTGAAGGCCGTTCTCTTCGTCATCTGGCCTGAACTATCAAACGTTTTGTATTGTATCTCCAGTTCACGTCGCCAAGAAATGAGAAGACTCCGGATGATGATGCTGAAGAGTCATTTTGAAGGAAGTATTTCCTGGAGGATCGAACTGGATTCTGGATTGTTTAGAAGGGGTGAGCTTGCGCTGCGCATTCAGGCCCATTGTACTACCTCCGTAGGTGGGGGAATGACCTCCGAGTCCCTTTCCTTCACACCCTGTAGATAGTAACATAAAAGAAATGGGCAAAACCCGCTGTTTCCCAAATAAATGTCCCCATTCCCAGAAGAGGAATTTATATTGTAGCCTCTTCCAGAATACTAGCATGTCTCGTAGCCGTGCCCTTTATATACCATCTATAGAGATTGGAATCTCAGAGCAGTTCCCAATGCCACCTCTTCTATGAATAGATTCAAAGGGGAGAGTAGATTATAGTCTCTATTGCAGCTGTAGGTGCTGTTTTCATCGCACCAGTAACGCAGAGGCATGCCAATCACTGAACATGCTCTACGTAAGATGCTGCTGTTTTTTTTTCTGACTCTGGGCCATCAGACTATTTATTTACTTATTTTATTTCTTTATTTAATTGCCTTATTTATTTTAACGTTCTGGCGAAGTTTAGCTAATGCTACTCCACCGCTTAACCAGGACCGCGAGATGAGATACGGTCACCCATCTAAGTGCCGGACTCGCCCGGCGGCGTGCCTTAACTTCATCGATCGAGGTCTCGCCACTGAAACCGGTACCGTACCTCACCTCAAAATGGTTACATAACAAAGCATGGGTTTTATCACAGCAGTATATAGCCAAAGGAAGATTCTGGAGGATCGAGTTACTCAGAGCGAAGTACTATATAATGTACATTACAATTTGTAGCACTTATTTAACCTTTCAGAGAGTACTCTCTGGTTATCTAAACAGCTTTAACTTCATTATCAAATATCTTAAATTAATAATATGGATTAAATAAGTATATAATGAATCACAAACGGTTACTAGTTCGGGAAATCAAAACGATGTCTTTGTAATGGATTACCTTTAATACAGTTTTACTTTAAATCCAAGAGTATGTGTATTTAATTAATGTCTATATAAGCTGTTTATAGTTCTATGTAATTTGTGTCTACATATGTGATAATTGATTTATCGGCTTGATAGGTATCAGCTGTGCCGCATTGGCAATGATAATTATTTTGTAACTTTGTTTTTAAGTCACTGAAGGTTGTGTTTAACTTGTCTCTGCATGGGATATACAGGATTACAGGGTGTAATCAGTTTTATGTCATTAAAAAAAAAACTGGTGATGGGGAACGACTAAATGAACAAAAAAAACCTCATATAACATGGGGTCTAAAACCCATAGTTTTAGGAAAAAAAATAAGCAAAAATTTCGAAAATTTTCAATAATATTGTTTGAGAACTGCTGAAATGTTGGGATAGGCTTTTATCTTCGCGTATGTCGGCGCCTCTAACCGTCAAATACGCTAATACGGCTCTTTCAAAGTGTCGCGCTCCTTTGTTAGAGCCGCGCGTTGGCGAGGACACAAGTTGATTATCACACTTTTTTTATGGCTTTTTAAAAGTAGGTAAGGTAAGGTCTTTAGCGGTGCAGTAAAGGTGAAAGACGTCGGCGTTTTCTGAGTGCTTAGTAGATCTGAAGAAAACCATACTCTCCCTTGTGCAATATTTTAGTTTCTGTGGGCACTTCGTTAAGTTCACACGTCAAACCCGTTCGCTGTTTTTGTTCTTTTTGAATTTTGGGCCACGTATTTACAGTTAAGATTTATTTTATTGACTTACCCTTCAAGTCGTTAAGTTCTTGATTACGTACAGACATTACTTGTTTGTTCTTTTTGTGTTGCTTTTTGGATTTTGGACCAAGTTATTATTTTTATTTTCTTTATTGACGTTAGTTGATAGTTTAGTGTGGTACTTTAATGTGCATAGAAACCATAAAAAATGATCCTAATTTACCAAATGTGTTGAACGGAGTGCGTATGTCCTTAGTTCGACATGCCGAAAAGTGTACTGATGCAGACGGAAGCCATTTCGAACAATTTATGTAACTCCACATTTATTGGTAAGTTCTAGATTTATCGAATTTTTAGTTTTCGATACCTGATCGGCAATTCGTTAAATAAATCAGAATTTTTCCTAACTTAAAATACACATAATTGTTTTCTGTTATCGTATCTCAGACGTCTAACTCTTTATTTCCCAATGTCAAGCAATAATTTCTCATTTTTTAAGCTTTTAACCCAGAACACTCATTTTGGTTACAAATGTTAATAAATCACATTTAAATCTGAAAAATTATAAACAACAATAAAGGCTCCAATATTTTGTTCTAAATTTAAAAAAACATAAATGTAAAGAAATGCTGTGTTTAAACCTCTACGCCCATAATTAGCTTGCAGTTCTGCAAAAAGAGATAACGAATTATTTACATTTTTATAATTGATTCCGTTGAGGCGGCCGCCCTTCTTTGCTTTGAAACCGCGGGCCGCCGCATGCCGGCGAGAACGAGTCGGTCGGTAATCTTTGCGCTTTTTTATGACAATTTAAAGGAAACTACACGTCCATTGACCCAGAAAGGCAGTGGTTCTCAAATGTTTCCTACCCTAATATTCAAATTGTTGACTTAGGTCAGTTTTTGTCAAAAGAGAAAAAGTCATAAAGGTTCTTTGTTTGTCTAGTCGGTCCCCATTACCAATTTTTTTTAATGACATGAAACTAATTACATCCTGTATGTACTTTTAAATATAATGTTTGCCTGAATGATCTTCTGTCTGGGTAAATTGCAAAAGGCTAGCTAACAATTTATGAAGTTGAAATGTAAAGTAGCGAAATTGAAACAGTTACAGATTGGAAAGGGCCAGTTTATATTTAACTATATTTATGAGAATAATTCGTTCTACTGTATGTGATAAAACTGTAAGAAGTGTTTTGCAATTATAAAATTTCATTCTCATCCTCTCAAAAGCTGATATAGTTATTTCACTGCTAATAAAGACGTTTTATTGGTGCAATAATCCCAACAATAATTCCAACAAATGGGGTTTCATTAGCTACCATGTTAATAAGAGAATAATCGGCGCGGTGGCGCAGTGCTTAAGGTGTTAGGCTTGCAACCACGGGGTCCCGGGTTCGCATCCTGGTTAGGGTATGGATGTGTAGTGGCGTTTTTCACGTGTTGCCAAGACGATAGTAACATTACGAGCCAACAACTCAATACTATGAGCGACCTTGAATATTAAAGAAACTGTAGATATTTAAAAATATCTAAAATTCCGTACCTTTTTAATACGACAGTATAACGGGTCGAACAGGATAATAATATATTTGACAAATTCAGTTTATATATTTTTAGATGTGAGATATTTCGTAGTATCAGAAGTATTCAGAAATCATCCATTTGGCAACGATTTGGCGTACAGATTTCTATCATTACTTTTTTAAATATTTTTGCAGAAGTGGGAAAATATATAATAAAGAGTAAGAAAGTATTAAAATCTGCATTGGTTAAACTTGTTAGATTAGCATTTAAATCTGCATTTTACAATGAAAAAGAAAGATATTAAGTATTCACAGTACGGTTTAGTAGTTCAGTGCCAGTCGTCATCAATAAACGCACCAGAAAAATATTCGCATTATTACTAGGGGGATCAAGCGCTATATTAACGAAGCGAAAATTATTATTACGTGCAAAGAGAACGAATGAAAGTGAGAAAATACCAGAGGATTTTTATGTGAATATAATTTCAACATAACTGCGTACTTTATTAATACGCTAGCGCATTTCCTAAAGTAACGTTTTCAGTAATAATTTAAGACTTAATACAAATAAATTAAATTAAAGAAATGATTAAAAAAAATTTTATCAAGACAAGGAGTCGGTAGCTCAGTGGTTAACCCGTCTAGTTTGCACTCTGAACGTATCTCTAGCAAAGTGGGTTCAAGCCACACGCAGCGTTAAAATTTTTCATTGGAAATTACCCCCAAGAAGTGGTTCGGATTCCACTATAAACTGTAGGGCCTCGTCTCGTTTACTCAAACAAATCTAGATCTAGAGTTAAGAGGGTCATTGAGATGACATGGAAGGCGGTTAAAACACTATTTTTCTGTTTTAATGTCTCTTATTTCGGTGTGTTAAAATATCCTCACACATTTTGTGAATATTAATACGAAGGCATTAATAATAATTATGTAGGATAAATTATTGCCCTGAGCTTTTCAAAATCTTTTCCACATATTTTTCCATAAAAAAAGGAAATTAAATGTTATACTGATTGTGAAATGTTAATTATCGTGCCGCAATCACAGTAAAGTTGAAAACGTACTCGTAAACAACTACACATAAATGGCAAGCAATAACAAATAGAATGACGTCACAGTAAGATTTGCTAAGCATGAGTCGCGCTCGGTCAGTGATCGGAAATCTGAAATTAATATAAATTTCAATCAACAAATACATATATACCGAGTGTAAAACGAACATAGTACATCCCCATTTTTTCTTTTTTTTTGCAGACAAATTATTAAAACTTGATACATCGTCTGTACTTGATAAACGTCACTTTTTGACACAAATGAATTTTTGCTTCTTCCGATTTCAGCGAAGGTAGTACCAACTTTTGATATTCAAATAGAACACCCTGTATATTATTTTATATTTTTGAATTCTACATGATTTCACATAAGTAAAACCACATATAGTTTGTACCACCGATAATCCAGCGATATAAAAAAGTTCGCAAAAAACGTAAAGGGTACCGACCTGTATCAATTTCAGTCTATTTACATAAAAGGACATAAAAGTGTTCGGCTTCTTTATTACCATCACAAAAAAATGGTCACATATTTCCGAACAAAAATGTAGGCCACTCCCACTGAATATAATTGGTTTAAATTTTCTCTACCGGAATTATGATAGGTTGATGGTCAACGTGGACTAGCGTTGTCAAATTGGACCGGCGGGCGGTACACTAACTAGAAACGGTCGGCATCCTTTATGCTTTTTTGCGAGCTTTTTTATATCGCTGAAATATTTGTGGAATACACTATACCTACGTGGCATTTTAAATGTCAAACTTTTTTTTTAATTAAATTTTTATTTTTTAGTTTAAATGAGCCATGACTATTTTGGTTTATTCCAATCAACTCATGTAATGCTAAAAAAATCGATATTACGTCGAAAATACTAAATTATGAGCAAAAAAAATTTTTCAAAATGGTTTTTTGTATGTAACTCAATTTTACTTCCACATCCAGTGGAAGTATAGTAACGACAAAAAATTTTGTAAACGTCGAGATTTTAAGTTTGAGCGAAAAAAAAATTCTGTCTGTCTGTCGGTCTGTCTGTAACTTTTTTGTGCGCACGTTTACTCTGGAGCCGTTTGAGATATTGACTTGAAATTTGGTACACGTATATACTTTAATGAGATCTAGAACTAGATTATATTTTCATCTTGTTCCGTCGAAGGGTTGGTGGGTAAATTGGAGTAAATTTGGGGTAAATAGGTAAATCAAGCAGGTAAGAGTCCTTAAAATTGGTATTTAGTATATACAAGGGAAGTTAAGGTCTCAAAAAAAATTTTGGCATTAGCCACCCCCATTACCACCCCCACCCCATTATTAAAGGGGATGAAAAAAATTGTGATTTAGTATGTGTACAAGAACGAAAAACCTCAAAATATTTTTTTACTTCATTCAGCCCCACTACCACCCCCACCCCACTAACGATGTGGGGTATCGTTTTATGGGTTTTTGGAGTAGAGGATTTCAAATATTATATTATTAAAATTCCATAAACAATTATTTTCACATACAAAACTTTTTCGTTGTGAGTGACTTGGATAGAAAATCTGAATGTGGAAGTAGTGATTCCTTGGGCAGCGGTTTTTTCAAATGGGACGGTACCAAGGCACCATTCAACACTACCATTAATAAGGATCTTCTGCTATACCCACTTTGCATCGGGAACAAATACGAAATAAAACTAAAATTTCTTCTAATTAAATGGTAGAAGATAAGATGGGTTTAAAAACAACGAATTATTTAGCTTGTCAAAGATTTATGTTGGCATTTACCAGTGCTTTCATTGTAGTTTTAAAATTTTCAATTTGATTCAAAGTGCCGCAAATTTATACATAAGATTCAAGAGTGGACATAGTAATTATTATTTATGGAGAATGTAAAAAAATGCAGTTGCTGCTACCGAGTTATACGCAGAACGGTATTATAGTCAACAGTGCCTTGATATATATAAATTTTCCGCGTGTTAAAAGTCAGTTTCGAATATAGCATAATAATGATCAAGAAGAATTTTTTATTATCAGGGAAGAAACGGAAATTAATCTTTTGGCTCGAGTGGAAATTGGACTTTCCTCAAAAATTTTTGGAACCTGTTTAAAAAACCAAACCACAAAGCAATTTGAAAATAACAAATTATTTCAGTCCATTGAAATGTTACATTTAACCATTTTGGGTAGGACAAGGTTTTTTCGTTGGGGGGTGGGGGGTGGGGGGGGTGTAAGTTTAAATTTTTGTCGTAAGTTGAGTAATTAAAAAGTTAATAACCCTTGGAAGATAGAAATTTGTGACAACATTTTCTTTTAAGCGCTAAAATTTTTTTTCTTCAATTTTAACAAAACAAATATACCACGTTTTTTTGTAGAGGATTTTATAGCTCCAGTAAAGTTGCAGAGAATTCGATTCTAAACAAAAAACCTCTTTATACATTTTTTGTAAGATGTACCGTTACGGAGATATAGGGCAGAAACTGTTAGCGCCACTTTTTTCAAGATGGCGGCCAAATGGGGAGGCCGCCGACCCCGAAAACTCAATTTTAAACTTCGGCCTCACCTACACAACGAAAAAAAACCTTGTCCTACCCAAAATGCAAAAAAATGTAACATTTCAATAGACTACTACCACAAACGATGCAATTACACATCTAATGAACAAAGTAGTTGAGGGGAACGAAAATAAACGAAACGAAAATAAACAACAAAAAATAACAAAGTGACTCCAACATATTCTGTTGGAGTCACTTTGTTATTTTTTGTGACCTCCAAAAAGCATTTGATTGTGTCTCGCACCAGGGTCTTTTGGATAACTTAGAATACTATAATTTTGATATAACCAGCTGCAATTTATTAAGATCGTTCTTAACAAACAGACAACAATACATAAGTTTAAATAATATCGACTCAATAACTCGGTATGTCAAGAGTGGGGTACCGCAAGGCTCGGTCTTAAGACCAACTCTATTCTTAACCTATATAAATGACCTAAACGATGCCATATCTGAGGCACTCTAGTACTATTTACAGACAATGCAACTCTCTTGACATCCGACAGCAAAATGGATGTCCTAGAAATGTGCATGGGCGAGGCAAGGTCAAATGCGATGGAGTGGTTCTCTCATCAAACAGTCTGTCACTAAATGGAAACAAAACAGTAAACATGATTTTCACTCACAGACCACTCAATGACTTTAAAAATTCCGAAAAAGCAAAATTCCTTGGATTAATCCTAGACCAAAGTTAAACTAGTTTCATCATGTCGATTATATAGGGAATAAAATATCCAAAAACATATAAAACTTAAAGCTAACAATATTGTTTATGATAAATAGTTCATAAAATTTTTAAAAAGCTTAAGATTACACTGAGAAATTTTTTTCTTGCGATGCCCTGTTTGAAATTCTGATTGCTGATACGGGGAAAACTCGGCAAAAAAATCGTTCGAGCTAATGACGCCCATCCTGGTAGTCGTCTCGCCTCCACGAAAACAGGATGAAGAGAAGGCTGTCGTTCAAAATATTTGGATTTTTAAGAGGTTTATTGGCCGAGGGGGGGATTTTCCAAGGGAGACAAAAACGGACAAAAATTATAAAAATGACAGAAATAACAAAAATGACAAAAAGCGAATAGAGAGCGAAGCTAGGGTAAGGATAAAATGTGGGGAGAAGGAAAAATTATTGTACAGGAAAGTATGGCTGGTATAGTAGGACCTCCTTTCAGGTCGAAAAGTATGGCATTATGCTGTCTGATTTGATTTTTTTTTTTTTGGCATCTGGCCACTAGTCATACAGCCAACCGCTACCCTAAGAATCATTTATTCCAATTAACCTTTGTCGACAATGAAAAAACAAATATTGAACTGATTTGGGTTATGCTGCGAGTTAGCTGACTGTCGCCCTATTTGTATTAATAGAATTTCCGGGAGATTTTCTGGACGTAATAAGGTAGTAAGCTAAGTAAGCTAGTGGGGTTATGTCGTGGCAACGTGCATAGAGATCTCTGAGGGTGGTGTAGTGAGTGAGTGAGTTTGAAATGAGGAGCATAAATTTGTGTTCTAAGACTCTACATTTCTACGTTGTCGTGTTACATTATAAGCGATGAGTTGAAATCATATTTTCACGGTTGGATATTATATTACGAAATGTATATTAGTAAAATATATAAATATATATTAAAATCATTCAAAATATCATTTCACCAGATTTCTATTCAATTACAAAAACATAAAAATCAAAAAAAGAGCGATTTTGCTCAAAAACAATAGGTTTCTTCCTCTAGCCAACGCTAACTTACTGTCCAATTTTCACTTGTAATCTCCCTAGTACTTGAATTATTTCCAAGGGAAATTTTCTTTAAAAATTCGTGAGCGAGAAAAAATTTCCGGATTTTTAATTCAAGAGCGAGGGAGATTCGGTAAGAAAATTTTAGACCAAAATTACTCGACAAAAAAAAACTTTAGAAATGTGTGTTAGATTAATTTTTGGTTTTTATTTTTTTATGTGGTTTCCTCAGATCTTAGTAAATGAAATATTTAATAGTAGATAAAATATGGAATAATGAGAGTGAAGTAAAATTAAAACAAGTTTAGTATACTTATTTCTTATATTCCCTAAGCTCTAGCCACATAAAAATAATTAATATTAGTCATAATAACTTATTTCGTATGCAATCTTTATACTACAGTAAAGGGAAACCAAGATGAAATAATATTTGCTGTGATTTAAAGTGGTGACAAATAATATCTCCTAAAAAAATCGCTAATAGTTAGCCATGGAATCACAAGTGTCTTGGAATATGTCATAAAACGGCACTGTGCTTTATTTTCTGAGGAAAGAAGTTGTACAAGTGGAATTTTTAAAGCATTTGGAATTAGTTAATGATGTAAGGAAACATAGTAAACCAGAATTGTACTAATTTAATTTAAAATAAATATAAAAATATTTTTCATAATATAAACGCCATTGTCTAATCATTGCTGTCAAACCAGGGAAATTTCCACTTATTAATCATATAGGTAGGTGCTCATGGGTAAGCAAGATTTCCAAAAAAATTGATGGTTGTCATAGAAACAATGACAAAATAAACGTGTCCGATTGGCTAATAATGATTGGTATAAAATTTTCAATGTAATCGCACTGTTTTTCTTAAGTTATCGTGATTAAAAGAAACGTGACGGACGGACGGACGGACAGACGGCCATTTTTACAGTTTTTCAGAATTCATTCACTAACACAATGATATGAAATTTTTTTATCCACGTGCGATATTTCCGATTTTAGAAATGTGCCGGTAAATCGGAAGTCATGACATAGCACACTTAGACCAAAAATAAAACTGAACAAAAAGAAAGTTTGACACTTGAAATGTCACTTATGTAGTATCATTGTATTCAGAAAATCACGTAGAATCCATAAATGTAATAATATACAGGGTGTTTCACTAGAAAATCAAAAGTTCGTACCTCTTCCAATGAAACCGAACGTAGAATAAAATTAATATATGTGTCAAAAAGTGACGCTTATCAATAATTTATCTACAAAAATAAAGACAAAATTGAGGGTATACCATGTTCGAATGATCGTGTTACAACCGGTCTAGTGAACGTTGAGGAGAAAGTCGTACTGAAATTCAACTTCTTCAAGCATCAAGCACCTTTTGTATTCAATTTTAAACATCTCTCAAAAACCTACTTAAACAGAAATTTTCACCATTTAAATAATTAAAATCGTTGTATACCACAATATAATTTTTTATACTACACATATAAAAATGTGCTGTTTCAAAAACAATGCTATTAAAAGTGAGGATTTCCATTTAAGATAATTGACAACACTTTTTTTGTACATGAAAAATCAGAGAAATGCATTTAAAAATCAACTCGTCCGACCGATTTGTCACTCGCTTTGTAACAATTTTATCGAAATTATGCATTATTTTACGGACGCACGATATAAATTCATTGCCCGAATCTACTGGATGATTTTGATGTTTGTGTTTTAAATTACTGATGCCCCGGAGCCTATCATGTTCATGCACACAATGAACGATTATGGCATCATCGACAAAGCGGTGTTCATTTCATAATTATTTGATTTAATAATACTAAACTGGACAATGTGTTTTACATAGCGGCTAGTATTCAGCAGGGCCGGATTATCCATAAGGCTAAATAGGCTATAGCCTAGGGGCGCCGAAGCGCGAGGGGGCGCTAAGGCAATTCAAAACTAACTAAATTTGTCTCCCGACGGCCGACGTGACATGTACTGTTTACCATTGATTTTTGGCAAATAAATGCATTGTAACGTCGTATAATGCATGAGGAGTTGGCGAAAAAAATAGCCATAAAATCTAGTTGGGAAAATGAACGTAAAAAAATTTGTTTAAGGAAAGACAAGCATAAAAAGCTTTTGTCTTATCTGGGCCGAAATTTGTGTAAGTCTATGTAAACCCATTCTATGTAACTATTTTGGTTACATTTTATAATTATATCCGTATTAAGAATTATAAATACCAAAATACCTAAATATTCGTTTACTTATATTTATTTTTAAGAGATATCAGGATCTGAGAGAGAAGTAAATAATATGAAATAGAAAATGCGATATAGTTTAGAGTCCTGTTCATTCGTTTAAAGTAATTATCCATCCCCGTATGGGGGGGTCTATTGGGTACCGAGGGGCCCGCTAGAGATTTTGGCAATTTTTTTTTCAAATTTCTCCGCCCCGCTCATCAATTATCAAGCGCGAGGGGCCCGTAGCGGGGGCCCGCCAGAGATTTTGGAATTTTTTTTTCAAATTTCTCCCCTCGCTCATCAATTATTAAGCGTGAGGGCCCGTTGGCTCTCGAGGGGCCCACCAGAGATTTTGGCAATTTTTTTTTTGCAAATTTCTGCCCTCCGCTCATCAATTATTAGCACGGGGGCCCATTGTGTTTGGAAGGGCCCGTAGCGGGGGCCCGCCAGATGTTTTGGCGAAATTTTTTTTTCAAATTTCTTCCCTTCTCTCATCAATTATTAAGCGCGAGGGCCCATTGGCTTTGAAGGGCCCGTAGTGGGGGCCCGCCAGAAGTTTTGACAATTTTTTTTTCAAATTTCTCGCCCCCGCTCATCAATTATTAAGCGCGGGGGCCCGTTGGGTTCCGAGGGGCCCGTAGCGAGGACCTGCCAGAGATTTTGACAAAAAAAATTTCCCGCACATCAATTATTAAGTTGGTTGGTTGGGTGGTTGGATCGTCTGTACACCTCTGTATACCTTCCGCGCCGGTCTCATTGTTCGTTCTAAAGCGCTAAGGCAAAAAACGCTGCAATTTGACCGTCATGCGCCAGTTCAACTTTTTGTGCCAATTATGGAAATGTATACGTTTCCTATATGTTCCTTTTCAATATATCAACATTTTACAGGATTATTTATACGAAAATAGGAATGGAAAGAGATAGATATTATATATTTCCGCTCCTATAGTAATGCCGCTGCCTTTATTGCAGCCGCTGGCCACTCTCCCTGGTCATCAATGTTGATTAAAAAATTTTTTTTTGAAAGTGGGGCAAACATTTTTTTTCATATATCTCCCCCCCCCCCGCTCGTCAATTTAGAATATGGACAATGGACAAAAAATGTTTTTTTCAGATTTCACCTCCCCGCTCAGTAATGTTCTTATTATGAATAAGAGGGCGCAAATACATGATTAGCCTAGGGGCGCGCCAATCCTTAATCCGGCCCTGGTATTCAGTATAGGTATTATTGTATTCAGTAAATTTTGTACATTATGTGATTAAAAAAATTATCATTACCAAATTTTTCATATGGTTTATACCGAGGGGGCAACCGCTGAGGGGAAATAGTGTACAAATCGGAGGAATTAGGAAGGAATTAGAAAGGAATTGAAGGTATTTAGGAAGGAATTATTAGGTATTAAGAGAATTACAGGGGAATTTGGAGGAAATAAATATTATTGCGAGGTATTAGAAGGGAATTAAGAGGAAATAAAAGGTATTAGGAGGGAATTAGAGCGTAAAAATTTTGAAATGGAATGTTTATCTTGAAGAATTACAAACCAATTCTTATATAAAAGACGTCAGTGTTGTAAAAACATTAGCGCAGAGATTATTGCTAAAAATAACTAGTAAAGAAAAAATATTTAATTTAATTAAACTACCGATGATACTATGGACTTCTAGTTCAGTAATATAACGATTTATATCGGACAAAATTCATAAAGTTTTGAAAATTGGTAGAAATGTTAAGGATAGCATAAGAATTACTAAACCGAAAAGTTCCCACCCCCAAATAGTGTGCTTCATCCCCTAGGACGCCGTTTCCACCCCATTTTGAGGTTTTCTGGATTATCTCGGGAACGGTGCACTTTTTGATCAATTATTCCTTATAAAATTCTCTATAAAAAGGGTCTCTACACTTTTTTTCCTAAAATTAATAGTACCGTGGGAAATAAGGCGCACACATAAAGGTTGGTTCCGGTCAACGCAATAAATTGTAATCTTTACTATAATCTACTTTAAAGTTCAATGCTTAACGCTAAAGCAGTAGCTACTAAACTCCACCTAAAATTATAATAAATATACCACTTCCACCCTCTCACCTCTATAAAATAACGCGATTTTTAAAGAAGCAAATAGTATATTATATTACTAGGAGTAGAACGCACTTTTTTTTTGTGTTGAGCCCAGGATTTGCGGCTGAGGCGAAGCCAAAGCCGCAAACTGGGCGAAACACAAAAAAAGGCGTTCTACTCCGTGTAATATATACTATTTTTTCTTCAAGCGTATTAAAATGCAAAAATTCATTTATTTATCATAAATGTACAAATATTCAAACTACAGTCTTACATGTTGACACAATATGACAAGTGGCTAGTGGATAGCGCGCCACCGGTGACTTTCGGTATTAACATTATGTTACTAGTAAAACAATACCCACTGCGGTGACGCTTTCGGAACTAACATTATGTTACTAGTAAAACAATGTCCACTACGGTGGCGTTTGGTACTAACATTTTGTTACTAGTAAAACAATGTCCTACTTCTACTTCTGTTTTTGGTGACATAATTTAAACATTTTAATACGCTTGAAGAAAAAATATTGTATATTGTACTTGTTTCCACGCCACCCTAGAGGTAAAGTACCTGGCGTCTGGTGTCCCCTGTAGGCCGAATCCACTAATTATCAAAAGGTTTCCTACGTTAATTAATCTTCATCGTCTTCTATAGATTCAACATTCATGCATGCTTGTCCGTGGTAATGGTAACACATTGTGGAGCAACGTAAGCCCGCTCTTCTGCAACTGCAACTTTTCGCACCCTAATTTGCATGAACAAGAAATTAGTGTTATAGCAGATTCGGAAGCTGGTTCTTTTGTTGTCATAGTTCGGGTTAATATACCGCCAACTTTTTTCCATCTCCAATCAGTAGCTTCTAGAGCAACGTTTTTCCATGTTTGAATTTGGTAAAAAACGCGATATGAGTGTTGCCGAGCAGCAGCAGAAGTTGTTGGTAGTTTTGATAATATTACAGTATTGTTCGCTTTACCAACAAGTTTGTTAAAAGTCATGAATCTGTATACATCTAGACTTTTTTCTGCGGAGGTAGAGTTGTATAAAGATAGAACAAATCGCTCTCCTACGTCTATAATTTCTCCATGACTAGCTTTTTCATTATTAAAACTTTGCACGATGTCTTGTAATACTTCAGTAATATAACAGTTAAAATTGTAATATATTGGACAAAATTCATAAAGTTTCAAAAATTGCGTGCTTCATCCCCTAGAGGACGTCGTTTCCACCCCCATTTTGAGGTTTTCTAGATTATTTCTGGAACGGTGCATTTTTCCATAAAAAAACCTATTTACAGAATTATTTCTTATAAAATTCTCTATAAAAAACTTCTCTAAACTTTTTTCCTAAAATTAACAATACTTTGGTAAATGACGCGCAAATGTAATCAGCGCAGGTCATATAATTCGCTGAATATCCGTATGGCTATTTCCAAAGCTGTCTTTACGCGAAAGAAGTATAAATATCTGTACACCATCATAATGTAAAAAATTTCAATTTCTCCCACTACATCTCAGACGACCCAAGGTCACTGCATTATTTCAGAGCTGTTGTAAACGCTGTTACTGTTCAGGGCTGCCAATGTGCGGGATTTTACGCAAAAACCGGGTATTTTAAACCCACTTTCGGGTAAAATCGAAACCGAAAGTCGGCCATTTTGGTTTTTTACATTATATAATTGGAAATTATATCCCATATCACTACACCAAATTTGAAAAAAATCCATTCGCCCATTCAAAAGTTACAACAGTGCCATATCGGCTGAGCGACCCGGTATCAATATTCTCGTTTCATCAAAAATCGCGTTATTTTGTAGGGGTGAGAGGAATTTATTATAATTTTAGACAGACTTTAGTAGCTACTGCTTTAGCGTTAAGTATTGAACTTTAAAGTAGATTATAGTAAAGATTACAATTTATTGTGTTGACCGGAACCAACCCTTATGTGTGCGCCTTATTTCCCACGGTACTATTAATTTTAGGAAAAACGTGTAGAGACATTTTTGATAGAGAATTTTATAAGGAACAATTTTGTATATAGGTATTTTTATCAAAAAGTGCACCGCTCCCGAGATAATCTAGAAAATATTAAGGTATTAGGAGGAAATAAAGGTATTTGAGGAATTAGGGGAATTACAAGGGGTTAAAGGGGAAATAAAGGGTATTTTTCTATAATAGGTATTAGGTGTACAAAATTTCGCCAGCGGTTGCCCCCTCGGTTTATACATAATATAGAGACGAACAGTTACTTAGTTTTTTATATATGTTGTCGCCTCTGGACGCAATGACATACAAAGTATTTGTCACTTAAAGAATCAGGAGAAAGAAAAATTCTGAAGACAGAGAAAAGCATATCTCTTCAGATCTTCCGAGCTGCTTTTGATCTGGAACGTAACTTCTGGATATTCTTGTTGGCATAATGACAAATATATTAGAGGGAAAATGCTCTGGAGATGTAGGTTCTTCACGTTTGGATATACTCTTGATCAATTTTTCAAACTTCTTTTGCTTATACATATACACGGTGATTCATGAGGAAAGGAGCATACTGTTGTGATAGAATTCACTTTGGTGAATTGGAAATGGCTATTAAAATGCCTAAGTCTTTTTTCCATTGAACTTACAGTCATTTGGTGTCAAAAAGTACCCAAACCTCGAACTAATTCTATAGCGTCTTGGAATTCTTTTTTGCGAATTCTTAAACTAGGGTATCAACTTCAAATATTAAACAGGAATAAATGTGCTTTTACCTCTAAGAGGGTGAAAACTAACCCTGAATTTCACAATTTAATACTGACTCAAGTATTAGGAGTTAGTTATTGAAAAAATTCATGCATATGTTTTTGAGGTCGCTGATTAAGAATCTGAAATCAGAATTTTAAAATTCGCGATTGCACCAATATGGGATACAATAGAGGTGCAATGGAAAAATTCGCTATATTTTGTTTGTTTTGAGCAAGCAGAAGTTTTTTTGCAAGTTCTTATATTTTAGGGCATAAAACTTATTTGCTAATAAGAAAAATGATTGCTCCTACCTTTAAGAGGATGAAAACAACCCCTAAATTAAAAAAATCAATAACACAGCCCCACAAAAAAAAAGAAAGTTCAGACCAGCGAACCAGACCCATGTATACCCACGTATTTTCGGTCGCTCAATCCGAATCCGAGGTCAAAAAAAATCAAAATCATTATCTAGAGCCAAAAAACACCCCTGGAATGGGGTTAAAAGAAGATGAAGCTACGAGAATAGTTGTTACATCTTAATCAATCGAATTATACAAATTAAGGTTAAACAGCAGCGTATATATAATAGATATAAAACACACACCCAGGGAGGGGCGAAAACTAACCCCCATATATAAAAGATTCGATACAAAACAGCAATGACTGCTGAAAAAACGAAAATGTCCAAGTTTTGTTAAAGTGATAAGAAACTGCATCAGGTCTGACGTAATCTTCATAAACTGCCCCTATAGGGTTGAGAACAGCCACCCTTAGTTTAAAGGACACAAAACAAGAAAAAACGTAAAATCCAACAGGATTTCTATTTTACATAGTACTCTAAAATAGAACTAGAAACTTACATAGGTACCATCAACGTTCTACTGTGTCAACCCTCAGAGGGTGTGAAAACTATCCCCCATGTAAGATTTAACCATAAAAATTACAGTGACTTCTATAAAATTTCGAAACACCTGCGCTGTGAGGAAGTGAGAAGAAACTAGACTATGTTCGACGCTCTGCTGGAAAACCACCCCCACGGGGTTGCGAGATGCCATCCCTATATCCGTAGGATGCTGGAAAACAGAGAGACTAACCGGATTTACATTTTTATGGATGCTATGACTGGCAAAAATCGTGTTGCACACTTCCAGCATCCTACGATGGCATCTCGCAACCCCATGGGGGTGGTTTTCAAGCACAGTGTCGAACATAGTCTAGTTTCTTCTCACTTCCACACAGCGCAGGTGTTTCGAATTTTTATAGAAGTCACTGTAACTTTTTATGGATAAATCCTACATAGGGGGTAGTTTTCTCACCATCTGAGGGTTGGCACTGTAGGACGTTGATGGTACGTAAGTTTCTAGTTCTATTTTAGAGTACTACGCAAAATAGAAATCCTGTTGGATTTTACGATTTTTCTTGTTTTGTGTCCTTTAAACTTTAGGGTGGTTGTTCTCAACCCTATAGGAGCAGTTTATGAAGATTGCGTCGGACCTGATACAGTTTCTTATCACTTTAACAAAACTTAGACATTTCGAGCTTTTTCAGCAGTCATTACTGTTTTGGTTCGGTTTTTTTTATAAATGGGGTCTAGTTTTCGCCCCTCACTGGGGGTGAGTTTCATATCTATTGTATGTACGTTGCTGTTTAACCTTAATTTGCATAATTCCATCGATTAAAATGTAACAACTATTCTCGTAGCTTAATATTCTTTTTACCCCAGTCCAGGGGTGTTTTTTGGCTTTAGCTAATGATTTTGGGGGTGTACGATTTTTTTTGACCTCGAATTCGTATTCAGCGACCGAAAATACATAGGGATACATGGGTCTGGTTCGCTGGTCTGAACTTTATTTTTTTTTGTGGGACTGTGTAATTAACGAAATATGAGAATAAATTAATGAAACTTATATTCACGAATGTGAAGTCAGAAATTAAAAATTGTATGTTGCACTCTCAATAAAAAATATTATAACTGAAAATATTGTGAGATTTTACAGCCAAACGAACAATATCGTAATTTGCTAAAACGAGGCACGCTCCTTATTTCGGTCATACCTCCTTTGCAATTAACGCTAAAGATCATCTAAAAAAAGCATTTTGAATCCTCTTTAAGGTCAGGGGTCAGGTAAGTCAAAACAGTAAAGAGGTTGTCAGTTTTTCTATATTCATCTTAAATGCGTCATTTAAAAAAAAAACGTTAAGAGTTAACTTCAAATACTTCTATCTCCTAACTATTATCTGTACCAAAAGAAAAATAAAAAAGCAACGTTTTCCATAATTTTTTGTCTCTAGTAACATTCAGCTAAGATGCTTCCTTGCTAAGGTATTTAAAGCTTAAAACCAAAAAAAATCATTTTTACAAAATTTTCAAAATACATTAAGTGTAAAATCTGTTAGATAATGTACCACCACAGTCAAAAAAGTTTTAGTGTATACATAATAGTTATGACTAACAAAAATCACGATTTGGATTTAATTTTTTCAATTTGAAATTTACTAGAACCAAAAAACGGGCACTTTTTTGTGTAAACAATAAAGTTTTATATTTATTTTTCTTGTATCGTTTTTGATTTTGCAGATATCAAAAATTGCCAAAAGATTTTAAGCTACTGTAATAAGCTTTAATTTGGTTTAAGGTACATGTTAAAAGGTTTTTGTTACCAGAGTTATGACTGTTGAGCGTGACCTTTTCAGGGCTACGTTTAAATGCACCTAATATTAACCGTACCTCGGCAACGATGAGTCTAAACAAATTTTTATTTCATGGAATATTTTTGTTATTAAAATTTGTTTTTTTTTGTTAAAAATCAACATTTTCAACCCCCTATAATTCGGCAGGTATTAATACAAAATTAACGTTATGGTTTTTTTTGGGTAGAATTCGACGATCTACTTGTTCCAATAGTCACTTTTTTTCGAAGTTGGGGTGAAACTCACCCCCAACGAAAAAGCGCTTTTTAATATTTCATATTTCATTTTGAATGAAATTATAATATAATTAAATATAATTTAAAACTGCTACAGAAATAGTCGGAAGTGAGATCACCAATTTACTGTACTAGTTGAGTTTTGCCGAATACTTAAGGTGATATTTTTTAAACTTTATACTTTCAATATTTTTTATTGTACTGTCGGGGGCAAAAAAAATAGGACAATTATTTTGAAATTCAATTTCACGGCCGTTACCCGGGCGAGCGTAGAGGCGACTTTTATGTGAATATCAGTCGATATTCCGTTGAAGCAACGTCGAGCGCGGTTAGTACTTGGATGGGCTCCCATCTTGGGAAATACAACGTTCTCGTCCCACCTTCTAGAGGCTTGTATATCAGTGTATACTCGGAAGTTACGTAATTTCAGTTGTCTATTAAATGTTAGGCAAGTAAAAGATCCCTACTCTTCTTAAGGGAAGAGGTTCGGCAAAATTTCCAGGTTGGGGGTAGCTCGTCTCCTGGCGTCGGTGATAGGCCCTGGTAGCGGAAATAGGCCGACGTTAAACAGTTAAAAAAAAAAACGGTCGTTACCCTTAGTAACGGCCGAAAAACCTAAAAGTCACTTTCATAATAATTGACGTTTAAGTCACTTCAAAATTGATATTTCTAAAATATGACAAACAAAAATTGTTATATCTTATTAAACAGAATTAGTACATAATTATTTCCAAATTCACAACAAATACATAAATTATTTCATTTTTACGATTATTCGAGAAGTGTCAAGTATACATTCAAAATACCGTTTCCATAGAAGCGCTCTGACGTTAAGGCCACCGCGTTTATTTAGCAAAATATAGTATAAACGGTGGTGTCATTTTCACCATCTATACTAACTATAATTTACGGTTGCACAAAAAATAGTGTTTATACCATGGCCGCGATATTTTTTAGCGTCCTCGAGATTATCTTGCCTCGTCCGCAAGCGGCCTCGGCGATAATTTTTCTCTCGGTACGTAAAAAGGGATTTCGCGGCCTTGGTATAAAAATAACTATTTTGTATACCTGTCATAAAATAACACTTTTTGGATCTCATTAGTGATGAATGAAAATAATACCTTTCACATATTTTTTTAAAAACGTACTGGAATGGGCACAATTTTGCATGTCTTGACTTTACTCGTATTCCATACAAAATAATAAGTAACAGGAATCTCGGTTAGTATTTGGATGGGTGACCTCCAAAGAAACACAGCGATCTCGTCCCACCTGTATATCACCTTAAAACAGAAGCTGTGCAATCTTAGGTGAAGATTGCGTAGTGGATACACCATCCCTCAGAAGGGATGGAGGCTGACATGACGGTTCTTTGTTTATTAGATATTTTACAGGTAAAAAATCCCTGCTCGTGGATAGATTAAGGCTTAAAGGTTTCAAGGTCTAAAGGTCCGAGAATGTGAGCATTCGAGAGTGCAAGAATCCGAAAATGCGAGAGTCTGAGAATCTGAAAATCTGAGAATCTGAAAATCCTAGAATCTGAAAATGTGAAAAAACGAAAATATGAAAATTTCAGAGACCTGAAAATCTAAAAATATGAAATGCTGAAAATATAAAAATCTGAAAATTTTAAGATTTGAAAAATTGGAAATTTGAAAATTTGCCTGTTCCATGCCGATGGAGGCTGAGAGCCACAAGTAAGTAAATGTTTATTTTGATTCAATTTTTGTACCCAGTTTAATCAGTTCATAATCATTAATTGACTCAGAAAATAATCCTGACCTACTCGAGACATAAGTATTGTTTGCAATAATAAATTAATTAATTAAATTGTAATGTTATTTAAATTAACCAGCACAATCTATTATTAAAACTATTTCCTAATTTATTCTTTACATTAAATCGCGATTTGCAAAGAGTTTAATACTCAAACGCTTTTATAAGAGCAAATTTGTTTTTCTTTTAATGTTGACTGCAAGTGAAAATACAACAGATTTATTAACGAAACACACTTTAATACTTTCTAGAACTCCTCTAGTAGTATTCCCCCGACCTACAAGCCCACTTTATATATAAGTTTTACAACGTCAAAACCTTCTTTGTCGCAATGTTTCCAAAAGGAACGTAGTTTTCGCATAAATATTAACTTCTCGCTGCTTTCAAGTTCACTTGATAATTGCTCTTGTAGAATTAACAACAAATGGCGGCAACTGACGTACGAATATATGGGTTGTGAGCGACAATATAATATATAAAATTTTACATTTTAATAGCTGAAATACTAGCCATAAATTATATAAGGAATATGAATATTCTATTCTAATAAAACTGGTTGTTTTTGAAAACCTTTAGTAAAAGTTTAAGAATATTTGCACCATTAGAGAATATTATTCAAGTATTATGCAAATCACAACTTACATATTAAATAAAAAAGGTGTGAATGACTAAATGTAAATGAATGATTTAAGTGATTTCAATATTTTTTTTTTCTTTAAAATGCTAAGAATCCTATCATGTAATTCAATACTTCGTCAGTATTAGCTAGAAGAGTAGTTGTTTTGACTGGTTCTCCAATAATGAGTGTTTTAAAGTATTTACCTAACTAGTATATTAACGTGCCCAGATTAGGGCAACAATATACAGAACGTAGGTATTTTCATAACAAATAAAAAAGTGTGTAAGTTGTGATTTGCATAATACCTAAATAATATTCTTTAATCATGATAAAAGCAAATAAATAAAAATAATAAATGGTAAAAAAGATTTGCACCAATTTAAAATATACGTTAATATTTACCATGTGAGTACACTAGTTAATTTTGAGTTTTCAGAGCTTTTCAACCATTTATTCTATCCTTATAAAACTGCCACTTTATAATTTTTATTTTTTTAAATACTTTAGCATTGTTAGCCTAACCGAGTTAAAAAAAAGTCCAGTTACGTAATTTTTTGTTGAAATAATTTTTTCCACCCATTACAACGTATACTGCTGTGCTGTGGAATAAAATCCCGTACACCTATTTTTCGCTATATTAAATCATTCTTTATTTATTTGTCAGTGTCAGTGATTAACTAAACTTAAAGTAAAGAGAAAAGACGGTTCAGGCTGATCGAGAAGTTCAAATCTCGTTCAAGATGAAGCACTCCTTGGCTATTTGAGGAAAAATCAAACAGCAGGAGACGCTGTGTTCATGACAAATTTTCCTGCATCGAGGTCAACAGCTAGCCGAAGGATAGGAAAATCGGAAATAAAAAACTGTACAAGTGCCAAGAAGACCATATTAACAGAAGAACAGAAGCAAGCCCGCATTAGGTTTTATTTAAATTGTGTCTATCGCCCGTTGGAGTTTTGTAAAAATGTTGTGTTTACCGATGAAAAACAACGTGCATAAAATTTTCTACAATTTTGTTCCTATATAATATTTTGATAGGAGTTATCATTTTCCAGATAAATGATTCCAAAATTAAGAAAACATGGAAATTCATATATCGGTAAATCACTTAGAGGAGATAACTGTGACAATTATTGTAAGGCGTATAATATAACTTTATATTATTAACATAAAAAAAAATAAAATAAACTGAAAAAAAATTACTAATAATAATAATATTATATTTTGCAGACATTTATCTCGCAAACGGTAACAATGGTATTTAGAAAATAGTAACGCCTGCCTATCCAAATATTGTATAGGAACAAAACTGTAGAAAATTTTATGCACTTTGTTCTTTGTGCAGAAAGTTTTTCTCCATCTTTTTCAGTTTTTGTGTTAAATGACACAAACAAAATTTGCAATTTTTTTTTAAACGGACACCATTTTGAAAGTACTGGCAGTTTTTTTTTGGGACATGTCTTAAATTTTTCCTTAGGCTTTAATCTTTATGAAAAACATTGTCCTCGAGGAACGGGGGAGGGGGTGCACGGACACTTAGGGCGGGCCCCCGTAGTATTATCTGCAGTCGTATCTGTGAATTTTTTTAACGTCAATTTTTACATTTGTTATAAATCAAAATCATTCCCATCGAATGGTGTGAAAAGGTAAAAAAAAAACAATAATACGTATGTTTTTCTTCTGGATTAACATTATTCAAATACATTACTTTTGACGTTTCACAATCAATGTCAGTTTTTATAACCTATATGATAATAAAAAAATCTAAATTCCAAAAAGACTGATTCACACCACTTAGTATTAGTAAAAACTAGATTACTTGATTTTTCAAGTGTACGGGATTTTATTGCACAGAAGTGTACCGCTTTTTAAAGTTAGATTTTTAAAATAATTTTTCCATAAATCTGAGCTTATTTGAGGCGCATCTGCCAAGTTTCAGAATTTTCGCTAACTTTCCCTGGTTTTATACTGTGCGGCGTTCCGTACATCAGGATGCCGGAAAATCTGTTGTTGCAACAGTTACTGCATTAAGTACTGTTGAAAATGGATTAACTGTTTAAATTAATAGCTGAAATCAACTCCTGTTCAACATTTGGCTTTCTCGGTCGTCCTGAGCCAGAATTTCTATTACTTCTCCCATCGAATCTCCATCTTCTGTTTTCGCGGTTTTTCCGTATTTTATTATTATACTCTTCGCAAAAACGAAGAGTAATCGGCACATTTCTAAAACCGCAAATATCGCTCGTATACAAAAAATATTCATATCATTGTGTTAGTGAACGAATTTTGAACAACTTTCAAAATGTCCGTCTATCCGTCCGTCCGTCCGTCACGTTTCTTGTAAGCACGAATAAAAAGAAAAATCCATTTGTACTGAAATTTGGACAGTAAGTTAGTGTTAGCTAGAGGAAGAACCCTATTGTTTTGAAGAAAATGAATCAGTAAATAAGAAAGCTGTTAATCATTTAATTTAAAAAAATATATATTTTCTTAATTTTTGTCACTTGTACTTAAATAGAAATGTTGCGAAATGTTATCTCTATAATATATTTTTTTTTTGTTTATGCATTTTACTAATATATATTTTATAATATATCTAATGCGTTGAAATATGATTCTCGAAAAATATATAGTACTGACATTCAATTTTTCTAGTAATCTGTAGTGGTCCAGTGCCTAAAGATTTGCTTTGCATTCCTAAAACGGGTTTTTTGGTTAATAATTTTCCCGTAAAACTAATTTTATACATTTTTTATGCCCTTCAATTATATTCCATATACATTTATACAAATTGTTTTAAATTTACATCGTTAGATAAGTTGTTGTTTTAATTGTCTTTTAATTTACTTTTTGTAAAAGGAGTTGGTCACTATACTATTGTTTCGATAATCCTTCCCGGCCTCACTCCGTCCAGTCTTTCAATTGCTACAGCGATGCTTCGCATGGTAGATGTCAGGCTGGCTCCGGAAGGGGTAGGACAGATGTAAAATTATTAATTTTTAATAAGTTTGTTTTGATTGATTGCTTTGCATTCCAAAGATCCTGGGTTCGAATCCCAGACAGGTTGGATGTTTTTTTTAATTTTTTTTCATATATTTTTTTCACAACAAAGTTGGTATCACAAAATTTAGGATATCCAAAAACTAACAATTATTTACAAGAAAACTGCGAAGAGTATCCTAAAGAATGTGTAACAATTACATAAATAGCTCAGTAAATTTGCGAAGAGTACCTTCGTTTTTAGCTTGTTTCATTAATATGAATATATAATTCTGTGTATTGTTGTGACAAATTTCAATGTCAGAATCTGATATACTCCAGTCAAATAGGGAAAATTGGAGAGAAATAATTGACAATATTTAAGTTTTAAGTATAAACTAAAAGCTAGAAAAGATTAGAAGTAAGCTTATTTTTTTTAACCGAAAAGTATATCCTGCTATTTGTATTTTGGACAAAGCAAAACGAAGTGCAAACTTTTTTCTTTGTTATTTAGGATAAAATAGGTATATAACTTCTATTAAATTCGGTTAATACAAAAATGTATTATGTATATAATAATAAGTATATAAAATTTTATCTGTAGTTTTTGTAAGAGTCTTATATAATGTTTTAAGTGTATAACTGTTTAATTTTCCTTTAGGCACAAAAATATGTTTGTATTCTATCCGGCGATTTTTACAGGGTGCTCCATTATATTTTGACCCTTTTTAAACCTATATAACTTTTGAACTAGTTGAGATAATGAAATTCGGTTTTCGCCAGTCTTCTAATTTTGATCAGTTATTTCCTGAGTGTCCGTCTTTTTTGCTCACTTCCGATTTAACCGGAAATGACAGCGTATAAATAAATAAATAAATAAATAGTTTATTCTTGTTCAGAACCAATGCTTTTACATAAGTCAAAATTACAAATATTGTATATAACATCAGACAGAAGTACAAATATTGTATATTACAACATACAATGGTAAACAAACATTGAAAATAATTTAACACGTAGTAACATCACATAAATACTCATCAAATGAATAGTATGCTCCCTTCAGCAGAATTTGTTTATTATTTTCCGGCAACATCCTGATATTGAGTAGAATTTTGGGCCATAATAATTTGTTGCATTTCGACTCTTTTCTAACCTAGTAAAATCTAAACGAACCTCATTTCTCTGCCTAGTATCGTGTTTATGAACTTCACCATGTGAAACATAGTCATTTATTTTTTTTTAACATGCATAAGAGCTGCGAGAATGAAACAACTAGGAGCAGTCAAATTCAACTTGCTAAATTTTTGTTTGACGCCCTTTCTAAATGGTAAACCCAATATTACTCTCACAACACGTCTTTGAAGTGAAAATATTCTGTTCAGATGAGCTGAGTATCCCCAAGATATTATGGCATAGGAAAAAACACTTTGAAATAAACCGTTTCTATCACACTCAGAGGCAACTCAGTTCTTAGGCTCATAACCAGATAAATTACCTTCGACAATTTATTAGCCAGATAGTCTAGATATGTTGATCCCAGCACAGCTTAGCGTCCACGATTACTACTAGAAACTTGATATTATCGGGATTATCAAAATGATCTAATCTCCGAGTTGAGAAAATCATACTTTGTGTATTTAGATTTAATTTGTTTGCTCTGAACCAACCGGAAGCCTGCAACTGTGAGCGCTGCATATCATGTTGTAGATCAAAATTTTGATTGATGTTTATCAAGGTCGTATCATCAGCAAATAGTACAACCGAAGTATCCTTAACGTAGTTTACATAAATTAAGGATAATAGTGATCCTAATACGGAACCCTGTGGAACTCCAAATTTTACTTTTACTGATGATGACGCCATTCCGTTGTGTACAGTTATTTGATCCCTGTCACTCAGGTACGATTTTAAAGGATTAAGTGCTGTAGGCTATATTCGGGGATAGGAAAACTTCGTTATTTCAAATGGAACACCCTGTATATTTTTCCACAATTGGAAAGCCCACTGTTTCCCTTTTCTAAGAAGCCCATAATTGTCATGAAAATTATGCAGTGATGGCTTTATACGCTTTTAAAATGAAAACTGTGTTTTTTCGAAATGCCACGAAAAAAATAATGATTCACAAAGTAGATGAAAAGCGAATAAATAAATGTATCCAAGTTGATGGGCACCATTTTGAACATCTTTTTAACTAATGTGTATTATTTTGTTTATTTTTTATAAAACCATCACTCTCTATAATTTCCATTTTGGAAAGGGGAAACAATGGACTTTCCAAATATACAAGGTTCAAAAGTTATATAGGTTTAAAAAGGGTCAAAATATAATGGGGCACCCGGTACATAAAAAAATATTTTATTTTGCGTTTCAATAGACGTATTAGGATACATTGGTATTAAGCAGTATTTGTAACATGTGCCATTTGCTATTCCCGTTCGACGCACGACGTGACGTCACATCCATTCCCGCGCCTATTGCCTTGTTTGAAATTAATAGCTAGCGATTACAGTTTTAATTATTATTTGTTACAAATTAAATTTTGCGATTTAAGGGCTAATATTTGTGTCGACCATTTTGTTTTTTTTTATAACCATGGGATAGGTGGAATTTTGTAAAATATCCCTATTGCAGGTCGCACGCAAAAAATGTCAACCACATAATTTAAAATGTTAAAACATGAAAAGCATATAAATTTTTTTTTAGAATTACTGATTATACTAATAGGACAGAGCCGTCCAGATTGATCCATCCTGTACACAGTTTCTTTAGTTTCTTAAATAAGTAATGCCAAATAAACATCTGATGAATTATTTCACTATTTAAATCCAATTTTCTTAAAGCCAGGTAAAATGATATACCTACAAATGAAGGTATTTAAACAAAATGCGTTTTTCAACAAAACCCAATAATATTGGCTGTAAACATCCTATGGATTTTTACCGTTTTAACAACCTTCTGCCTGTCAGATTTTACATGCGACATTTACATGAAATCACTTTTATTTCAAATTGGCAATAAATTCGCTTTGTACCCAATTTCATTGGGGGATGCGAGTCCTGTCGTCTAAACTCTTAGGATAAAAGGATTTAAAATAGATTTCACTAACCTTACTTTATACTTTTCATATAAAAACGAAGTGTTAAAATGAGGGTAAATGATCCGTCTCGATCATTTTATGCATACACCGCTGAACACAATGTGTTCTTTATCTTCCTTTCTATAATATAATAAAGTATGTTACGTTTCACTGGGCGACAGAATAAAAGTGAAATATTAATCCTATTGTCTTTTCCCTGAGCACCTTATAGTACAATCAATAGGTACTTTTTTGTAAAAATATCGTAAATTAATTTTTCTTTTTCAAAGTCTTCGGGAGTTTCTCTTGAGTATTTTGTCAAGTTGGTGAGGTCGGCGAGAGTTGGCGCTAGCAGCCATCTTGGCAAATTGTCGGAGAAATTACAAATCGTAGCAGAAAAAGTAATATCAATAAATTAAGTATTTTGCATAACAACGATCTAGTAGATGATCCAGGTGAAGTATCTAACATTTTTTGCGAATACTTCTCAACTGTTGCGGAAGATCTTATCAATGCCCAATTTCCTTTAAATATTAATAACTGTACGGTTTCTAAAACCCCACCTAATTCTCTCTTTTTCAGAGATATCGAACTACAAGACATCTATGATGCATTACGAAACATAAGCAACCGAACATCGATAGGACCCGACGAATTAAACTTTAAAATCATCAATTCATGCATTCACGTTATAGTCCAGCCACTTTGCTATCTCTTCTCACAATCAATTTCTTTTGGCATATTTCCCAGTAACTTAAAACTTGGGCATGTTACGCCACTGTGTAAAAAAGGCGATGAGGAACTTGTAGAAAATTACAGAGCAATAACATAAAACTCATTCATATCGAAACTTTTTGAAAAAATAATTCATGCTAGGGTTTATGATTATGTAACATCCTTCAATCTGCTAAATAAAAATCAGCACGTCTTCAGGCCAAAACACTCAACGATGACGGCCGCTTATGAGTACGTCCAATTTATTTATGAATCATTAGACAACAATAAATATACTAGCATCTTATTTGATTTAACTAGAGCATTTGATTCAGTAAATCACGGTTTTCTTCTGAAAAAAATCGAATCTCTAGGAATTCGAGGCAATATTAATAAATGGATAGAATCTTTCATCAGTGATAGGAAAATTGTTGTTAAAATAGGCAATAATTTTTCCTATGAGAAAGACGTTAATATCGGTTTACCACAAGGCGCAGTTCTCTCCCCTTTAATGTTCCTTATATTTATAAATGACTTGGAATTAAATCATTACAAAAATATTAAATTGGTTTTATACGCGGATGACGTCACAATCGGAGTCACAGCTGATTCCCCCGAAGAATTAAATACAGCGGCAAATGATCTATTAGCCGAATTCGCATCATGGTGTGAACGTAACAGATTAGTTTTAAACGTAAGTAAAACAACTTACATACAATTCTACAAAAGACGCGAACCACCTACCTTAAATCTAGAAAGGAATAAAAGTATTGTTCCACGATCACAAAGTATTAAATTCCTAGGTTTACTACTAGGCGAAAAACTCACTTGGAGTAACCACATAGAATATATATGCAAAAAACTAAATTCTGCATTTTTTGCAATACGAAACCTCAAACCAATATTATCTAAAGCACAATTATTAAATGTATATTACGGTCTTGTGTACTCTCACCTCAGATACTTGGTTCTTCTTTGGGGTGTTAGCACAGAGGTTGAGAGAGTTTTCATATTGCAAAAGAAAATTATTCGTCTCATGTTCTCACTAATGCCACTAGATTCATGTCGACCAACGTTTATTGAGAATAATATTCTCACATTAACCTCAATCTTCGCACTCGAAGCTGCACTATTCGTTTATCAAAACCAAAATAAATTTACATTAAATTCTGACAGACACACATATAATACCCGCACAGCCAATCAGATATCAATTAATACCTATAACCTCGCTCTATTCAAAAAAAGTCCGTACGTCTGCTGTGCCAACATTTTTAATTCGCTGCCTGTTGATATAAAAAATCAGTCAAGTTTCTCTGCTTTTAAAAATAAGTTAAAAAAGTACTTTGTAAGCAAGTGCTTCTACACTCTACAAGAGGTTCTTGAAAACGGCAGTGACGAATAAATAATTGTAATATAATGAATATATCTATATGTGTATTGTGTATGTTATAATATTTATCATACGTATAAATTACTTTAAGGTTTTAATTTTCGCATTTTATACATAAGTGTGTTGTTTATATTAATTGTTCACCCTTAAATATGCGTATTGTTTTTATTTATATATATTTATGTCTAAAAAAAAAATCATTTTATTCTACAAATTGTAATTTAATATTTTACTGCAATATTCATCAAATAAATGTACGTCCAAATATACTTATATGACTTGTCACATCTGTACTTTGTATAGCATATGTGAATAAAGAATTTATTATTATTATTATTATTATTATTATTATATGATTCACTTTCACAGCATTACTACTGGAATTATTTGACCTATCCTTTGCGGTCTTAAATAGGATCAGGTGGTCATCTGAGAAGGAAAAATTCATTTCAGCCCTCAGAGTTAAAAAACTTTCTTATAATATGAATTGTTTGAAGAATGGTGGCTTTCTGTATAACGGATATCAAGTAAGTTGGTAAATTCAATTTGACTAAGTTGGCCGTAATATTCTTTGTTACCATTCCGTCCGTCGAAATCACTATAGGCACTATTTTAACTTGTTTTAATTTCCATAGGTGTTTTAACTCCAAAGCGAGGTTTTCATATTTTGTTATTTTATGGCTTTCAGTCCTAGACAGGTTTTGGCGTAAGGGGACCGCTATGTCAATGATAGTGCCAACGGCATTCTTTTTATCTATTAAGATTATGTCAGGCCTATTGTAATCGATGGTTCTGTCAGTTAATATGGGTCTATCCCAGTAGAGCAAAAAGTCTGAAGTCTCAAGTACAGGGGTTGGATTATATTTGTAGTATGGCGGCGGATTGTGTAAAAGCTTGAACTTTTGGCCTAATTGCTGGTGAATAATTTTGGCCACGGCGTTGTGACGGTTTAAGTAGGCATTATTAGCTAATGCGGGACATCCTGCCGAGATATGTTCTATAGACTCCCCTATCGTGTTGCACTTTCTGCATCGGTCTTCTTGATTGTTCTTAAGAATGTGTTTCTCATAATTTCGAGTCTTAATGACACCATCCTGAATGGCTATCATGAAGCCTTCAGTTTCTGGGTACAGATAACCTTTTTTCAACCATAAGACTGATGCATTTTTGTCGACTTCATTCTTTTCCAGATCGTTTGGATATTTTCCATGCAGTACTTTGCTTCTCCAAGACATCTTCTGGTCCGCTGCAGATCGTTTAACATACTGTTGACGTGGTTCTTGCAATCGTAAAGGTGTTAAGGAATCATCGGCTGATGCTAGCTGTCCATATAATGTGTTTCTCGATTTTTGGAAATAGGTCCTCAAATTATTTTCCTGGGATCGGCACAGCTGGCCGATGTTCAACAAACCTCTACCTCCTTCCTTTCTTGGTAAGTAGAGTCTATCTACTGATGAATTAGGGTGTAGCATACGGAACTTTGTCAAGAGGCGCCTTGTTAACCTGTCGAGTTCTTCTAGATCTGTAGTGGTCCACTTCAAAATTCCGAACGAATACATAAGAACTGGTATTGCCCAGGAATTCATCGCAATTACTAGATTCTTTGCAGACAACTTGGTGTTAAGTAGCTTGGTAAGTCTTTTGCGATATCTTTCTTTGTATTCAGCTTTTAATCTTGTATGATCAATCCTGGCGTTCTGCATTATTCCCAGGTATTTATAAGTTTCTTCAGGACGGAGATTCTGAAATTGACACACTACATTGGCCAGCTTTTCTTGTTCTCCACGTCGAATGGCAACAGTGGCACATTTTTCTGTTCCAAAGGACATTCTAATATCTTCGCTGAATATTGTGCATGTCTTGATTAGGGATTGCATCTGCTTTTGGGTTTCGGCATAGAGTTTTATATCATCAATATAGAGAAGGTGTGATAGTCGCTCCGGGTTTTGCATGTTAGGTCTATACCCCATTTGACTGCTGTTGAGAATTGACGACAGAGGGTTTAGCGCCAGACAGAACCATAACGGACTTAAGCTGTCACCCTGAAAGATGCCGCGTCTTATATTTATTGTACTTAGTGTTTTCTGATTAAGTTGTATAGATGTTTTCCAGTTTTGCATAAAATGGTAAAGCACTCGAGTTATTTTAGGGCATACTTTGTACAACGTCAGAACTTGGCGCAACCAGTCATGGGGAACAGAGTCGAATGCCTTCCTGTAATCGATATAGCACATGTACAGGTTACGCTTTCGGGATCTTGCTTGTTCCAGCACTATGGCATCGACAGTTATCTGTTCCTTGCATCCTGCCGTTTTTCTCATACATCCCTTTTGCTGGAAAGACATGAGGTTATTCATTTCACAATATTCATATATATGTTCATTGAAGATTGAAGTCAGTAATTTATAAATCACAGAGAGGCAAGTAATAGGCCTATAGTTTGATGCTTCTCTTTTGTCACCTTTTTTATATAGCATATATGTTTGGCCAACTGTGAGAAATTCAGGTGTAAGGTCTGGTTTTTCTAATATCTTGTTGAAGGCCTTAGCCAGATTATAATGGGTGGCCGGAAAGTTTTTAAGCCAGTAATTTTGTATTCGGTCAGGTCCAGGTGACTTCCAGCTGTGTGTTTTCTTAATTGCATTTGATACTTCCTCAACTGTAATTTCATGGATCGTGAATCCTGGTAGTGTGGACGCAGATTCTTCAACTTCTCGTAGCCAGACGGGTCTTGGGTTGGCGGCTACTGGCTCTGACCATATCGATTCCCAATATTGACAAAACTGGTTTTGGTTGATTTCTTCGATACATATTTGTTCTTGTTTACTTCCTTCTAAGCTAGTATAGAACTGCTTTTGATTAAGATGGAATAATCTATTTTGCTGTATTCGCTTAGTTGTCTCGTTGTATCTTCGTAATCTAGCGGCTTTCAATTTGAACTTCTGCCTTAGGGTGTCTCGGTACTCTGCTAAGGCATCTGTGGCTCTTGGATCTTGTAGCGTTATTCTGGCCTTTTTTACAATTAGAGATAATTTACCCAGGACTTTGGAGGTTCTAATTCCATTCAAGTATTCTTGAATAATATCTGATTCAGCTCTGTAACTGGCAATATTCTGCTCGAGTCGTCTTTTCCACCTAGGCTCCTCTTTTTTTGTTGTGGATGTTTTTTCTGACTGGGGTGATCTTAATTCGTAGCCCTCAATATCTGAAGCTGTTGCCGCGGCACAGTACAAAGCCTCATGTATTCGTCCAAGATCATCTGTCTCTCTTAAATAATCCCTAAGACATGAATTGAGTTGATGTAATGTTTCTTTCCGAATGTTTCGGCCCTTAAGAGATGGCAGGTGAGGGCGTCGTAGTGGATCAGTGCCCTCGTAGAAACTTATTATACTCAGAAACCTGTCTTTTACATCATTAGTGGACTGCTCTCCTTCTTCTGCTGGTTGGTTTTCAGGTTGGGGTGCCATGGATTCATTGTGGTCATCAAGGTTTTCTTGATATATCTGATTCCCTATTTGTCGCTTTATGTCGTTTAGTTCTGTCGTTGTCAAATATTTTCGCCGAATGATGACATTTTTGCGGTCGACTACATTTTGTTCCGTTAGATTGAGTTCAGGATACCTTCTAGTGAAATCGACGTGAAATAGGTGTCTCCAGCCGGGCAATGGGTCATCTTGGCAGCGGTTAACGTAATAAAATGAGCGCATTATATCAATATTCATTTCTCTACACCACTTTATTCGTCTTCCAACTTCTGTTCTGACAGCAGCGGGCCTGGTAGCAGCTCGCAAGTTGTCAGCTTCAGGAGGGACATGATTTACGACCCTTGGAAAGTCCTCCATCTGCCTCGGCTGGGTATTATTACTATCTTGCGCGTTATTGGTTGCAGGCTCTTGGCGGGTTTGCTCCCGGCCCTGCTGTCCAGGTCCGCCTGAAATTCTTCTGTTTCTAAGGTTAATTGATTTTCTCATCGCATATAAAATGTATTAATTATTTACTAAATTATGATTACTGAATTATTAAAAAAAAAACATTTTCAATTTTTTAGGGAATCTTTAATCTTTGGCATAGATTTCTGTCATAGTTTCCTCGCCTTCGTATCTGATGTCAGCAAATAAAAAGTTTATTAGGGGTTTTCACTGATGCATTTCCGCATTTTAGAATTATGCAATACTTATAACGTTTTGTATTCTCACTCATATTGCGTAGGCAGACAGGACACGCAGAACGTAAATAACAAAAAACAACAGATCAAGTATTCACGAAGCACTAGTTAAAATCCAATATTATCCAACTCATACATTAAAACATTCGATAGCGCGACCGGTGAACGTGTATTATTATGTCATATACAGTCACATCCGGTTTTAAAACGATGTTTAACGGCTATTTTAAGAACAAATTTAAGCGCAAAAAATTCTGGTTTTTTGGTAATACGCTTTTTTAATGGAGTACTTTTGAATAATGACATTTAAAAAATCGTATATGACTCCATTATAATTTATTATAATATCACAGATCAGTTTTTTCATAGCCATTCATTTATTTGAAAAAAAATTAACGAGCTTAGATTTATAAATACTATCGATTAAAGTAACCATATCCACGAGAGAAAGATTCGATGGAGAAATATTTATTATTGCTGACCATAAACTTTTTTCTTAGTAATTCATTATACTGCGAAAAACTATAAGACTGCCTAAGTCGAACTATAACAAGGGAGTGTGTGTGTGTGGTTGAATGAAATTTCACTGAATAATTTTAGTCATTTTCAACATTTAAAACTGTGTAATATAAAGACTCGCATAATTTTTAATAATCCAGTTAACGAAGACCAAAAAAGGCCGATTAGGGGAAATAATTCGTGTAGTAGCCAATTTTTTAGTTGTGGGGGGGGGGGTAGTTTAAAGGTCCCCTTCTCATCTCACGTTTTCTTGAATACCTCGAAAACTAGAGAAAAAGTGTCTTTATACAAAATTAAACTAGATAAAATTTCCTACAAATAAGTTCCTATTTCTGTTTTTCTTAGAATCAATACGTTATGAGATACAGAGGGTGGATACAGAGAGAGTGGAAAAATCGCAAATTTAAAAAAAATCGAGTTTTAATGACATAAATGAAATTTTAATACTAAATGAATTTAAAACTAACAAAAAAAACTATATTATTAATAATACTCGAACATTTCCTCTTTAAACATCTTAAAAATCAGCTGAATCAAAATCAAAATCATCATCGTCATCGTCGTCATTCAAATTGTCGTCTAATAGTGCACCATTCGTACACGTACCATGGCAAGTGCCGCACACCATTGAGCATGGAATGCCGGCTTTTCGACAACCACAGCGTCCCCCACACCCAGCAGAATATCGGCAAAAGATGGAGTTCAAGATCGCTTCAGGAGCTACTAGTTCTTTGGTGGTAAACGAGGTTAACGATCCATTTTCCCCTCGGTTCCATCCCCACTGGTTGTTTTTAATATACAAGGTGATTTTTTAGTAAGCAATAAAAAAAATTAACTGAACAAATGTTTTGAAAAAAAATAAAATGATGTTCAAATAAATTGAAAATTCTGACAATTCCATTTTTATTTTGTCCCTACCTCCCTCTCTCCTGGATATGGTCACTCTAAGCAAATAAAGAAAAATATGGGACATGCACCGCATCATCCAAGATTATGCTGAATTTATATTAAAAATATAATTATATAAAATATGTATTACTTACTTTCCATCCACAGCTTCCAAAACTGTCACGTCTAATCCTAATTCATCAAAGCAGGCGAACATACGCTTCCTTCTTTCAGGTCGTCTTCTTAGATTTATCATGAATACCTTGTCAAATCCTAATGTGTCTTTTTGAGGCATTTTACTTGTATACGGCTTCAAGAGTTCATTGACATACAATGGATCATCTTCGTTTAAAACCTCAAGCTTGATATTGGTCATCTGTTCATAATCGAGAGCGAGTTGATCTGTTTGTTCCAGTGGTACCATCACGAAACCAAAACGTTGTTCGTTGCACAAATTCAACGAAATTCCGCTATGGTTAGCACCGACAGCAAAAGTGATGATATCGTCGTGCGGTCCTGTAAAATCTTTAACTTTACCAGGAACGTAAGTAAGGTAGTCGGACTCTTTTTTCCTTAGGTTTATCAGTACACAGGAGTGCACCATGGGCACATTAAAGCATCCTATATTTCCTCTATAAAGTACTGGCTTATAATCATCAGTTCTTTGGTAATAATAATCGTCAGTCATGCCATGCCAAAAGTTTGAGTACAGTCCATCGGATCTCAGCATTGGAGCAACGACGGTAAAGTTTTTATATACTAAATAGTTTAGAGTATCCGGGTTTGTTAAAAATACATCACAGTCTATCGTCTGAAAAAAAAATAGTCTTGTATTAAATTACGGCCGGTAAGCCAGGAGGCGTGTTTGATATGGACTTTTAGAAAGCTCCAAATTAATGTAAAATCCCAGGCACATCAATTAAAACTCGCATTTAAACTGATAATTTAGCTTTATTTATGCTCTAACTAGTCGGGCGATATGGTTTTATTTAACATGAAAAATGCTAGATACTGTATCCGAAGATGACGATACAGGGTGTAATTAGTTTCATGTCATAAAATAAATTTGTAATGGAGAGTGACCAGACAATAAAAAAAAAACGTTGTATAGTCCAGATTCTGGAGACGATTATCTTTCAGTCCTATCAAACATACACCTGAAAAATATCGTATTCGATGTAAAATTTTCTGCTCAATCCGAATCCGGAGGGCGCATAAAAATCGGGGATTGCCTTCAACCCTCAATCCGCGAATTTACTCTTATTTCGGAAATTGTAAAAAATTAAATTTTTAAAATATAACTTGCGTTTTCTCCCACAAAACATGAGCTAAAAATCTATTCTTTCTTTTAAATTGTAGCCTACAGTGCATTTAATCTAACAATGTAGTCAAAACACATCTAATATTTATAGAAATTTAAAAAAAATATATCGCGTGAACCTCTACGCAGTCGGCGCATTTAGCTAAGAGCCTACGAGCTTAAAAATGGTCAGATACTTCCCCTTCGGAGTAAAAGCAAATCCTTTTAAGGGCGCATAGAGTAAGTCAAAATAAACAGATTTAGGGGCAGACCCACCTCGAAAACCCGCGGAGGCACCCCCACCCCATGGTCAAAGGGGTGTCGAACACAGTTATATGTTTTATTTTTTTTTTTTTCGAAAACGATAAGCGATAATGACTTACGGTTTGCGCCAATCGAAGGAAAGTAAAATTTTACATACGACTACAATTTTTTGGCTGATCAAAAATAATATTCTTCTCTCCCATTACAGAAAATATGGAAGGGAGCTACTCTGTAATATCACATTTTTGTTTATAACTTCTAAACGGCTTAATAAAAAAATATTTACCAAGAGTTAAAAATTGAAGGTTATAGTTTTCCTATCGATTGATATAAAAAAAAGTGAATGATATTTGTTTAAATAATGCGCACAGTGGGGCACTAATATATTTGCATTTGGTGGAATTGCAACACAGCGTTTAATAAACTTTTTTTTTTTTTCAAAAAACGGTTATAGATATGTTGACGTTGGCGATAATTGAAAGAAAATAAGATGTTACACCCCAGTCATATTTTTTAACTTATCAAAAATCCTATTTTGTTCCCGCTACAAAAAATTATGGGAACTGAATACGAATATTCCATAGATTTTCAGGAAAGTATTCACAAGCATCACGAAGAATCTTCAGCTTTACAAGAAAAGTTTATTTTTGCAGTTACCAACATAGTCAATACTTTTAAAGAATATGGTAATCCTTTTCAGGAACTTCCACTGAATTATTTGCCCTAAATAGCAAAATTGTCGTAAATGAAAAAGTTTACAGATCTTATTAGAGACGGGCACTCATCAATGCAAAGATTTTTTTAAAGATAGATTAATAAATTCAAACATCTATTTCTGAACCCATTACAAAAAGTAACAAAATTCCCTTCAAAAACAAAAAAATTAATAAAAAAAAATCAAGCAGAGAAAGTGAATTGAAGTCGGATGTGGATTTATTCAGTAGACTTTATGTTATTTCCCAAAATAGAGACGGAGATCTCAACAATTTTTTTAAATATGAAAACCATCCCTATCCCCCCTCACTAGCTCAACTTGGGCAAATGTAACATGGCACAAAATCGGATTTATTACGATGCCTCGAGAAATATATTAAAGTTAAGGGCAAACCCATGGATATTGATGCTGAATTAATAGATGGAGCTGCTCTGGTACACATGCTTCAACCTAAGGCTTGCTTAAATTTTGAAGATTATATTTCTCGTATTATAAAGCCTTTACATTTTTAACCTTTTGGAAACCACCAAGAGGATTGATATCATTTGGGATATTTATATAGAGAAAAGCTTAAATGAAAGCACTAGAGAAATGTAAAGGAAGTAGGAAATTAGTAAGATTAAACACCACTATCCCAAGAAATTGGTTTGAATTTTTAAGACACGTAGAAAATAAAAATTATTTGTTTAGTTTAATTTCAAACTATTTCAAGAATGTGCCATTGGCCGAAAATAAAGTGTTAGTATGCAACAATAATGAGGAAACCTTCTACAACAGCAGCTCTTCAGATATAATTGAAATGATTGGTGTTTGCAATCATGAAGAAGCCGATTCCAGAATATTTGTTCATTCCCTAAACTGTTTACAAAATAATTAAAAAAAAATCCTAATAAAAACTGTCCACACTGATGTTATTATTCTTGCCATTTTTTACCAATACCAGCATCAAGACCAAGACGTCTGGATAGAGTTTGGTATAGGAAAAAATTTGCAATACGTATCTTGCATGGAAATAAGTAACAATTTGAAGGATAAATGTTTAGGTCTTCCCTTCTTCCATGCTTTTACTGGGTTCGATGTCACATCGGCCTTCTTCGGGAAAGGAAAAAGAAAGTGTTGGGAAGCATGGGAAGCTTTTCTAGATATTACAGACACCTTCAAAGAGCTGATACTTCATCCCAAACAACCTAGCGCAGAACAAATGCATATGTTGGAAAAATTTGTCATATTTCTGTATGATAAACATTCAGAGGCTCAAAGTCTGGACGTTTGTCGAATGGAATTATTTACTAAAAAAAATAGGTCTATAGAAAATCTTCCCCCCACATTAAATGCACTGGGTGGTTTTGTTTGGAGCCAATCAACCATAGGAAACGTTGCATTACCGTGTCCGTCCCAATGGGGGTGGACACTGGAGCAAGAAAAATGGTTGCCAGTTTGGACAACTATTAATAATGAAAAATTAATGAAGGAAGTTTTAATCATTTGCAATTGCAAAGTTTGTGGTCATAAATGTGTTTTTTAAAAAAATTAAAATGTACACAATTATGTACATGTAAGGAATGTTGCAATTAGCGCTGTGTTACCTTTCTCGTATTTGTTTATTTATTTAGTTAAAATATTTTTCTTTTGTTTATTGAGTTGAGAGTTTATTGATCGTTTACACTGTTTTCATTTTTATTTTTATTAACAAACATTTAACCGGTTAACCCAGTCTACTGATTTATTTCTAGATCGACCTTCCTCTCTCCCTCCACTATCAAAAGCCAAATAATTAAAAAAAAAAGTAAAATTTCACATGCTCGATTGGTGTAAACCAGAAATCATTTTTTTTCTTTTTCAAGACTGTACGTATTATTTAAATAATATCATGGACTTTTGAAACATTAATAGACAGCAGAAATTGTTTTAAATTTCGACTCTTGGTGAATTTTTATTTGTTGGGCCGTTTAGGAGTAATAAGATAAAATGTAACATTACTGAATAACCCCCTCCCATATTTATTGTAGTAAGACAAAAAGTTACCATTTTTTAATCAATTAAAAATCTCTGCTTGATGTAAAAGTTTATTTTCTTTCTTTTGAGATTTTTTTTTATTATTAAACGCTAAAATTAATTCTACCGAATGCAAATAAATCCCTACGCCACTGTACGCATTATTTAAACAGATATCACTCACTTTTCATATATCATTCGATAGGAAAAGTCATAAGCTTTATTTTTTAACTCTTGGTAAATTTTTATTTATTGGGCCGTTCAGGAGTAATAAGCAAAAATGTGACATTACAGAGTAGCCCCCTCAAATATTTTTTGTAATGGGGGAGAAGAATATAATTTTTGATCAGCCAAAAAAATGTAGTCGTATGTAAAATTTTATTTTCTTTCGATTGGCGCAAACCGTATATCATTATCTCTTATCGTTTTCGAGGAAAAAAATAAAATATACAACTGTGCGCGCCACCCCTTTAAGCAGGGGGTGGGGGTGCCTCCGCGTATTTTCGAGGTGGGTCTGCCCCTAAATCTTTTTATTGTGACTTACTCTACGTGTCCTTAAAGAGATTTGCTTTTACTCAGAAGGGGAAGTATCAACCACCGTAGGAGCTTAGCTAATTGAAAAATGTAGCCTGCGAGATTTTTTTTTATTCTGGAAAATTGATAAAAGCTAGATCGTATGAAATTACAACAAAAGACAAAAATTATTTTTAGTAATTGATTCATACTGATATCTTGAGTGAAACGGAAGATATGATTTTTTTTAAATTTGGCTGTCCCGCGATCGAGCGTCCTACGAATCGAAACCGACGGATGTGGGCACTAATTTGCGTTATATTTACTTTTTTGGTAACGTATTAGTAGGTACAATATTCCCATGTTAAGTTTTACTGGCTTTATTTTGTTTAAAAGATGTAGTTATTAATATAGTTGTTTAAAATGCCTTAGATTTAATTTTTATCATAACTTTAGAAACACTTAAATTATTTTACCTACGATCACTATTGTAAATAGTAAAAAACACACTACCTACCATCTATGTAAGATGAACTTTACATATTGTAAACAAATCGCACTGTAAACAAATCGCACGGTAAACAAAACGCACGGGACACGCAATTATAGGTGGCTTATATCGCTGACGCGGGGTTTAAAGAAACAAATGCGCCTACGTAATTTTCAAACGCTGTCAAAACTGACATAATATTTGTTGAATAATATTGTTGACAGGTAAACTAAATCCAGATTTTACTAAATAAATAAATAAATATGATCGTAGGTAAAGTATAGTACATAATTCGAGTTGTAAAGCAATTACGCACTCATGGAAATACGAACTCGCCGCTACGCGGCATCGTGCGTAACTTTTCCATTCATGCGTAATATGCTTCTTACAACACTCATTACGTAATACACTAATACATGCAGGTATCTAACCTTTATGAATGAAATTGTCTTTAAATGTGATAGAAATACATTACAATCAACAATTAGTAAGTTACTACACTCATATCATGCAAAACGCACAAATTTATAAGCATGAGGAATCCGATCAGACATATTCTAGGTGCTAGAATATTGTGTTTTGAAAAAGCAGTATCAGTGGCAAGTAACATAGATATATTTTTGTTGTCACTGTTTTTGTGCATCAAAACGAAAGCAAAGTTGTGGCTTCAAAGGTTCTATTCGTATTTGTTCTGCAATAAAATAACTGAAGAGGCAGCAACAGGCACTCATACATCTCCTTCTTAAGCGGCCCTTTTTATGACTATCTGTGTACTTAGTGGGTGGGATAACACAAGCTACACATTTGGGAAGGGAAAAAAGACAGCATTTAAGACGGAAGTTGAAAGTTGGGAAGCACTCAATCCTCTGCACAATACATAAATGACGTGGACGATTGGATTGCAAAGTCATGCAATTTATAAATACTGCCTATATATTCTTTAAATGTCTGTATGGTCGCTGACATTTCCACGGAAGCTTTAACGTACTAAGGGTACATTTATTTTTAAACTGCAAGAGCAATATTAGAGTTTTACCAACTTCTGAAGACGCATTTCATGAACATGCCAGGAGATGTGCCTATATACACTTCTTATTTGGAAGAAAACAGATAACATGTATCCAAAACTACCAGATGTTCTTCAGTATGGTTAGACATTGTACTGATACCTACCGTGTCTAAGAAACAATCGAAGCCAGTAAATTCTAAGTAATTGTTTGCAAGTGTAAGAATAATATTTGCAACAAAAGGTGTTTCGGCAAGAGAACTGGAGGGTCTTGAATTATTGGCTGTAAGTGTCTCGGTGAATGTACTGATGAAAACTTATAATTATAATAACTTCTAATTATTAATTGTAATTTCATTTATGCGGGTATCTATTTAAGTGTTTTGATGAAGTAAAAAACCGCTGCCTAAGGAATAACTATTCCACATCCAGACTTTCTATCAGACTCTTCCAGTTCCCACTACCACCCACCCCCTATTATTAAAGTAGGTGGTAGTGGGGTTTGTTGAATTTAAAAAAAATGTACACAAACTAAATCACATTTTTTTTTACCCGCTTTAATAATGGTGTGGCGGTGGTAATGAGTGTTGTAGTGAGGTGGCTGAGGCCAAGAAAATGTTGAGATCTTGGCTTCGTGTACATATATTAAATCCCAATTTTCTGAACTATTGCTTGCTTTACTTATTTATTCTCATCTACCCATATTTACTCCTCCAATGGAATAAGATCAATATATAATAATCTAGTTATAATATGTAGGTGTATATAGGTGTACCAAATTTTAAGTCAATATTATAAACCGCTACAGAGTAATAGTACCCACAAAAAATGCTACAGATAAACGGATTGACACATTTTTAAAAATTATGTTAACAATTTAAAATCTTGAAGTGTCATGACATGCTAATCCTTCAAACAAAATGTGGAGGTAATTAAACCCGAAGAATTTTAAACAACTATATTAATAACATCTTTTAAACAAAATAAAGCCGGTAAAGTCTAACATGGGAATATTGTTCCTATTAATACAGTACCAAATAGCTAAATATAATACAAACAGTGCCCGCATCGGTCGGATTCGATTCGTAGCGCGCTCGATCGCAGAACAGCCAAATTTTGAAAAAATCATATCTTCCGTTTCACTCAAGATATCAGTATGAATCAATCACTAAAAATAATTTTGGTCTTTTGTTGTAATTTCATATGATCTAGCTATTATCAATTTTCCAGAAAAAAAAATCTGGCAGGCTACATTTTTCAATGCGCCGACTGCATAGAGGTTCACGCCATATTTTTTTCTAAAATTTCTATAAATATTAGATATGTTTTGACTACACTGTTAGATTAAATGCACTGTAGGCTACAATTTGAAAAAAAAAAGAATAGATTTTTAGCTTATGTTTTGTGGGAGAAAACGCAAGTTATATTTTAAAAATTCGATTTTTCACAATTTCCGAAATAAAGGTAAATTCGCTGATTGGGGGTTGAAGGCAATCCCCGATTTTTATGCGCCCTCCGGATTTGGATTGAGCAGACAATTTTACATGGAGTACGACACTTTCCAGCCGTATCTCTACAGGTACTTAGCTCAGATTCCTAATATAACATGAAGTCTAAAGCCGATAGTTTTGAGGAAAAAAAATAAATTTTAATAAAATTGGTTAAAAACCCTGATCGGATAGTACTTACAATAAAGAGTTTCCCGAATTGTATAAGCAAAACTTCACCAAGTGATATAATTTTTCAAAATAAGAAAAAAGTTCCCACAAACATGGATCGGGAAGTGCTCGGTTTCCGAGATACAGACTGTTCAAGTAAAAATCCTGAAAACTTGTTTTTTTCTGAAATCGATCGGCAATGTCTACATTTTCGGTGCGATTTCAGATCGAAAAATGCACAATTCAGTATTTAAGTCCGTTGCTAAGAAACTACCAGAAAACAGACCGGAAAAGATCCGTTGCCAAGCAATGATCAACAAAACCGTACGGGAATGTTACTTTTTCTGAAATCGATCGGCAATGTCTACATTTTCGGCGCGATTTCAGATCGAAAAATGCACAATTCCAGTGTTTTAGTCCGTTGCTAGGAAACTATCAGAAAACAGACCGGAAAAGATCCGTTGCCAAGCAACGATCAACAAAACCGTACGGGAATGTTACTTTCCCGGCCTAGGCCGGGAAAGTAACATTCCCGTACGGTTTTTTATGTATATTTTAGACAGTAAATAAATACACGCAGACAAACCAACTCACATTAAAATTGCATTTATTAGTAAGCAGTTAGATTGTAATGAAGAAATGTTATGTATTAATACAAATTCCTTAATTTATAATACTATTGATTGTGATTTCAGAAAAAATAGTATGTGTATTTCGGTGTGAAAGCACATTCCCGGACTTCGATGCTTGTTGGCCTCGGCTATCGCCTCGGCCAACAATTTGCATCGTCGTCCGGGAATGTATTGCTTTCACACCTAAATACACAATATACTATTCCCGGTTTTTTATGTAGATTTTAGACAGTAAATAAATACACGCAGACAAACCAACTCACATTAAAATTGCATTTATTAGTAAGCAGTTAGATTGTAATGAAGTAATGTTATGCATTAATACAAATTCCTTAATTTATAACAATATTGATTGTGATTTCAGAAAAAATAGTTTTATATATATATAATAAGTCGAATGACTACTTTACCTTTTTAGTAAACCAACCGACTTTTACACAAGGCCAGTCAAAAAGTGAGAAATTTTAAATTTGGCTATTGAATAACAAACACCTTATATGAGGTATCAAGCTAACATTTTGTAAAGAGACAATTGCGAATCAAATACGCTATCCAATTTACCTGTAAAAAATTGTCTAATAGTCGATCTCGAAATTTCGACCCATTTAGAGGAACTTAGTAGTAGGCCTTGAAAATATAAAAATTACAAATTTTTCAAAACAGTCAAATAGAGCTTATCGTGCACTATATATAATTTTTTTTTTAATCGAGCAACGTGTTCCAAAATAACGGGGTGTTGCGGTATTAAATAACACACACAGTATATCTTTTTCCTCTAGGCGCACTTTAAAAAACTAGCTTAGATCAACCATTCACCCACAAAAAGTTTGAAAACCTCTGCTTTCTGTGGGCCAATGGACGTATAGTTGTGAAGGAACATATGCGCGTTTACATATCCCTAGAATTGGCATGGTTGAGCTAAAGCGTGCTGGTCAAAGGTCAAAGTTCCGCGTTTTTTGCGTTAGGGTCGGCCGGCGAGCTGCACATTATGTTGTTGCAAACCATTTGTGAGAAAACAAAATTATCCTGAACCGACTACGGTTAGGTGCAAGAGCTTGGCCTCCCCGTTCACCGGATTTGACTCTGTTTGTTTTGTCAGAGACTATTTAAAGAACTAAGCACACGTAACTCAGGTCAGCACCAAAGAAGAGTTAATTAAAAGAATTCGAGAAGAATGTAAAAATTTGAGGGCTAATCCTGATTTTATTAGTAAAGCCACACACCCTGTAGGGTGCACGTGTCAAAAATGTGTTGAAGTTGACGGAGTGCACTTTGAGCGACTCTTGTATTACCTAATTTTAATCAAATTCGTTATTTGTCCAATAGAAAATAATATAACCAAATTGTGCTTTATCGTCCTTATTTTTTCTGTTTTGCTAAAAAACTATTCCCGAATACAGTTCAAATAAGTTTTACTCAAAAAGGCCATGGCAGGTTAAGGTAAGTGTCCGTACCTTTGCAACCTTTTTGCGTGTGGTTTCCTCCAGTTTCCTCCGGTGATGTAAGATACTACCACAAAAAGTTTTGACCTCAAAAACTTCATAATATCTGGGAATTTTTTCGAAAATCCGAAAAAAAATTTTTTTCTTAATCAATTTGTTTGTATTTTACATAGATTGTAAATCTACTCGTGACAATTTATTAATGATATTTTCAGGAAATCTTTTCATGAAGAAAAGAAATTTGATGCTTTTGAATTTTTTGAAAAATTTAAATACGTACTTAAAGTTGACTACACACTTATTATTCGTGTAAAAAATGTCGGCGTCTTTATCGGTGCGGTAAAGATCAAAAACGCCGACATTTTTTGAGAGCGTAGTAATTCTGCGAAGACAATTATACACGTTACTTATTTTAGTTATATTTCATTTTTTTGTGAAAACTTTCCATATACCCTCCTATCATTCATTTGATCACATTTTCCCCTCCCCTCTGAAAGCGAACGTATTTTTTTGAATGGCCTCATAATATCTCATGAACTTCAAAATATGAAATGAAAGACGTGTTAGACGCGGCGCATCCGGCAAAACCTTGAATTATCAGTTCAAAAATTCCTTTTGTGCAATATTAGAAATTAATTCAGAGCGAAAAATTTAACAAAACAGAACATCAAAATATTTTTTAAGGGCTTAGAAACTGAATTAAAGCTAAAAGCTTCATAAAGTTCTTCATACGCCTATGGCATTAAAATCCTTTTATGTTCCTGACATTATTATCTTTTCCAATTTGACTATGTTATCCCTTCGATAGAGTTTTGTGAAAAATATATGTTGTAGCTTATTGTATGTTGTATCATTAATTTAAAAATGGTGGGTATCTCTAACGTGTAAGTACGTATTTAAATTTTTCAAAAAATTCAAAAGCATCAAATTTTTTTTCTTCATGAAAGGATTTCCTGAAAATATAATTAATACGTTTTCACGAGTAGATTTACAATATATGTGAAATACAAACAATTTGGTTCACTTGATTAAGAACTTTTTTTTTTCGGATATTCGAAAAAAAAAATCCCAGGTTTTTGAAGTCAAAACTTTTTGTGGTAGTATCTTACGCAAAAACGTTGCAAAGGCACGGACACTTATCTTATCATTTTAGAGCCAAAATGCAATGGACCTTTTTTGTGTAGAAGACATCAAATTTTCAAGTTCTGCTTATTAAATTAATTGAAAAGTGAAAGTTGGTTCAAAATTATACCTAGGTTCCTCAGTTTTACTTACTTCTAAGTGATATTCTTAAATAGTTGCCATTCTTCCTTATAAAGGATAAAAAGTTAAATATCTGTGTAAATTATCATTTGTTTATTTTCAGACGTTTCTAAGATATTCATAATAGTATATTGTGTATTTAGGTATGAAAGCAATACATTCCCGGACGACGATACAAATTGTTGGCCGAGGCGCTAGCCGAGGCAAACAAGCATAGAAGTCCGGGAATGTGCTTTCACACCGAAGTGCACATACTATTTTTTCTGAAATCACAATCAATATTGTTATAAATTAAGGAATTTGTATTAATGCATAACATTACTTCATTACAATCTAACTGCTTACTAATAAATGCAATTTTAATGTGAGTTGGTTTGTCTGCGTGTATTTATTTACTGTCTAAAATCTACATAAAAAACCGGGAATAGTATATTGTGTATTTAGGTGTGAAAGCAATACATTCCCGGACGACGATGCAAATTGTTGGCCGAGGCGATAGCCGAGGCCAACAAGCATCGAAGTCCGGGAATGTGCTTTCACACCGAAATACACATACTATTTTTTCTGGCCTAGGCCGGGAAAGTAACATTCCCGTACGGTTTTTTATGTATATTTTAGATAGTAAATAAATACACGCAGACAAACCAACTCACATTAAAATTGCATTTATTAGTAAGCAGTTAGATTGTAATGAAGAAATGTTACGTATTAATACAAATTCCTTAATTTATAATACTATTGATTGTGATTTCAGAAAAAATAGTATGTGTATTTCGGTGTGAAAGCACCGAACTGGTAGTTCGACAGGCCATCACTCCGGTCAATTTCTAGCTCTAGCCTTCCCAGGATTAAGTATTCCAGCACCCTTCCCAAGGCATCCAACAAGCAGATGGGCCTGTAGGAGGATGGTTCTTCAGGTTTTCCGTTCCCTTTAATAATGAGGACGAGCCTTGCTTTCCTCCATTTGGATGAAAAGTCTCCTCTCTCCAACGCTCGATTCACGACCCCTAAAACCGCTTCAGAGGATTCATCGACGACTATTTTGATCACCTCCGGGAGGATGTTATCCGGACCCGGGGATCGGCCGCTCTTTAGTCTCTCGATTGCCCCCTTCAGTTCATTTTCTGTGAATGGGGGGACATCCGCTACATCCATGTCATCCCACCTTTCTTCCTTCCTGTGGGGAAAGAGTGCGTCAGCTATCTCCCTCATCCTCTCCAGTGGAATCGCTGGAGCGGGTGCCTCTCAATCGGCGCATGGCTATTTTGTAGCCATCACCCCATACATCTTTATCTATGTTTGCGCATAGCTCCTGCCATTTCTTTCTTTTTGCATCGGATATCGCCTCTCTAAGCGCCTTCTTTGCTTCTTTGTAGGCTCGGGAGGCTTCATTATCATCCTGTCTGCCCTGCCCTGTCTCCGGATTTTCCTGGAATACTGTCTTCTGGCAGCAATGCATACATCTCTGAGTCTTGCTAGATCTTCGTTCCACCAGTAAATGCCTCTATGTACCCTTGCTGCCCTTTTCTTCGGCATGGCCTCGTCACAAGCTCTGATGATGGCCTGTGACAGGGTTGCGTCAGTATGGTTGGGGTTGTTTCCTACCTGCTCCCTTATAGCTCTTTGGAGTCTTGGTCTGTCTAGTTGGCTGAGTTTCCATCCCGTCGGCCTAGAAGTCGCTGGGAGGGGTTGTTGCTCTACCTCGAAGCAGATATACCTGTGGTCACTTAATGACTCCTCGTCGCCTGCCACCTTCCACCCTGTGATTTTCCCCGCGATCCCCGTAGAGGCAACCGTGATATCGGGTATGGAGCCGCTGACCCCTCTAACGAAGGTGTCACAAGCCTGCCTCTTGCGTTCGTTTCCCTCATTCCCCATTCTGGGGCCCTGGCGTTGAAGTCTCCTGCCACGATGACTTCCTTCCGGGTGTTCCTCATTTCTCTAACTACTTCTTCCAGATTCGACAATGATTCCTCGAATTCTTCCATCGTTCTATTTGGGGAGAAGTAACAGCTAACTACATATACCTCCGTCAGCTCTAACCATATAAACCCTCGGCCTTCCCGCTCCTGTAGATGCTGATCTTGTTATTAATCAGCCCGATGGCTGCGTCCAGGTTCTCATCCGTAAACCAGTTTGGTCGCGATCTGCTCGACATCATTTTGTTCGGTTCACTGATAATCAGTATATCCTCCCCTTTCCTCCTTCCTACCGCCCATACAAGATCTTGGGCGGCCCGACATCTATTAAGGTTTATCTGCCTTACTTTGAAGATGCCCCGCTACCATCTTCCATTCGTTTTGCCCTCCTTGACTCTTCTCTATTTAGCGGACATGCCGCTGAAACGGCCCGATGCCCTTCCTTGTTACACACGGGGCAGAATGCCCTGTTTCTACATTCCTTCGCTTGGTGCCCTTCCTCTGCACACCTGAGACAGGCCTTTGATCTGCCTGGGCCTTTGCAATTCTCCCTTGTGTGCCCGTGTCTCCAACATCTGTAGCAAATTCGGATCTCAGCTCACTCGCGCACCCTGCATCTAAGCCATCCAACTCTCAAGCTTCGTTTCAGTATGAGCTCTCTTGCAGCGTTGTCTGGTACCCTTACCGTAGCCACCTGGTTCTCTCCGAATGCCAACCTCAGGCTTTCCACTACTAAATCCTCCTCCTTTGTTTTAGTATCCTCTGCTATCGTCCTTATGATCTCTTCCTTGGTTACGGTCGCATCCAGATCCTTTATAGTTATTACCGTTCCCGCCTTTTTCATCCTTACCGCCACCCCTTCCACTTTCTCAATGGCGTTCTTTAGCGGCTCTGCGGCCCCTCTCCCTCCGTTGACTTCTAAGCATTTCGCCCCCCTTCGTCCTCCTCAAGGCTGTGATGTCTGCTCCCAGCGCCTTTACATCTACTCTTTTAATTTTGTTCAGGAGATCCTTGTAAGTCGCTCTTTCCTCGCTGACGAACAGGACGCCCTCATCTCCCCTTGCTCCTCTACCTGTTGTAGTTTCAAAGGACAGTACCTGCCTTTCCTTATTCCGCTTAATATGCTCTCTTCCTTTGACCTACTCCGTCACAGTGGCTTCCTTGTGTACAGTGTCTCCGTCTTGCTTCTCTCACTTTTCCCTGGTGGATAGTAGCCAATTACTTCCATGTCAGTGTCGGACATTATAAACTCCATCATTTTCTTTACCCTACTCCAGTTACACTCCGTACGAGGTAAAGCTACCCTTGTCCGGCCGTTGTCCACCAGCCATTCTTTCCATTTTATTATATTGCTGCCATCATTATCCTATAAAGGAAGCGTTCCTTAACCTCCCTCTTCTTGGTGGCCACTGTTGAGCTGGTCTCATACTTAATATGCATGACCCCTTCCTTCTCCGGCGAGTCATTGTCCAATTCAGCTAACTCGGGGAATCTCATCTTAAATTGCCTCCCTATTCCATTATTCAGTTCTTCACTTCCTTGGATGCAGAGCGCAAGATCACTTTCCTTTGGCTCCCATACTGGGTTACCTTCTACCTCCTCGACCCTCTCGAACACCCGAGGAGGCCAGATCTTTTCCACCAGCTCCATGTAGTCATCAAAGCTCTTCCCTTCTTTGATGGCCTTACTTACTTCCTCGGCTAGGTAGCACTTCTTACTCTCGGAATGGGGATATCCGCCTGCACAGGATCAGTCTGTGTTCCTATTTCTTTCATTTCTGGTGTTATATCTACCACCATGTCCTCGCGGGATTCGGTCTGGGTATCTATGTCGAAAATTTGCTTTTCGACCGTCTCCCATTTATTGTCATCCAACCATTGTGTGATGGAATCTCTGTTGACAGTATCAACGCACCTTTTCAGCTTGATCGCGAGCTCCTTTATTTCCCGTTTTGTGTTCGGGTTCTCATCAATTATTTTTTCCAGCCTCTTTACTTGTCCGGTTATAGCATTTAGAGCCTCTCTTAGTGTAAATGACAACGCACTCTCCTTCCTCTTGTACGGCTTGATGTCGTATTTGCCGATAGAGGTATCATGCGCCTTACGCTTTCTACTCTCCTCACAACTACCTATTGTACCCGTTACTTCCGCAGGTCCTCGGTCGGCCACTGCTGTGGACCTTGATGGGGACCTGGCTATGCTGTCCCGCCTCTTGAAGGGATTGCTCTCCTTGTCTCCTGAGCTTGCTTTCACAGGCATCAACTTTACCGTGATAGGCTTGTTTATGATAGTAGTCATTTTTGCATGTTCTACTGTTTCAGGTGTGCTCTTGGTCGTGGCAGCTTTCTTCTCCTCCATTCTCTTCTCACCTTTTTGGTTCTCATCTGCTTTACTTAATTTCTCCATAGTTCATCCCACGAGTCGGGTCGATATTTGGTCGACCCCCGGGTGACGCCCATCCCGGGGGCAAGGCTATATACTGCGGAGGTCGCCCGGTGTCCGCAGGTTCTTTCGACTTTGCTGTCGGTTCCTTTATAGAGGTTTTCTCCTCGTGGGTCGGCCAGTTACCACCCGACGTACCCGTGCGGTGCCATTTTTTTTTCGCAAAGGTCGTTGAAGTGTGGGCTGTAATTACGATGTTAATCGGACGAGTGGCACAACTCACCCGTAGCTCGGATACCCCCGGGTGCGCCAGATCCCGTAGCCACACCCTTTACGGTGTGGATCCTGAAGTTTGAGCTGTCCTTAGTTTTCGCCGCTCACCCTCGACCTTGCCGGCATGGGTGACCCTACCAGGAGACTATTTCTCCCGCCGGCATTGCTCTCGGGATCACCGCAGTTACTTAAACCTCTCCACCAACGACAAGGTCTCACAGCTCCTTGGAGAAGAACATCAGATACTAAATGAGGAATAAAAAAAAAGTTATTCTTTAAATAAATAGTGCTTCTATACATTATTCGGTTGCTGTACGTAGGTGCCTTAATGAAAATTAATGAAAATTTTTCAAACAAATGGACTGGACGGAATAGCTTTTCTTTTTTCTTCCTCATTTAGTAACATCAACATCAGATTGTTAAACGAGGAAGAAAAAAGAAAAGCTATTCCGTCCAACCCATTTATTTGAAAAATTTTCATTAAGGCACCTTCTTACAGCAACCGAATAATGTAAGGAAGCACTATTTATTTAAAGAATAACTTTTCTTTTTTCGTCCTCATTTAGTATCTGATGTTCCTTAAATCGAATGACTACTTTACCTTTTTAGTAAACCTAACAGACTTTTATACAGGGCCAGTCGAAAAGTGGGAAATTTTAAAATTTGGCTATTGAATAACAAACACGCTTATATGAGGCATCGAGCTAAAATTCTGTATAGAGGTATTTGAGGCAGCTGCGAATCGAATACGCTATCCAATTTGCCGATAAATATTGCCTAACAGTCGATCTCGAAATTTCGATCCATTTAGAGGAACTCAGTAGACCTTGAAAATATGAAATCAAAATTTTTTTCAAGACAGACAAATACAACTCATCGAATAAAAAAAAAAAAAATTAAAATCGGGTAACGCGTTCCAAAATAACGGGATGTTGCGGTATTAAATAGCGCACATTGTATACTTTTTTTGTTTATCTGGTAGCTCCACATTACCATTTTTTTTTAATAGCATGAAACTAATTACGCAATATATAATCTACTCGCTAATAGTTAGGAATATTAAGAATAAGATGTGTAAAATTCGAAGTGTGATATTTTTAATGTTCTTTGCCAAACGAAAAAATAAAAATTGTATCAAAATTTGAGTTCGAGATTTCAACGTATCTATATAGTTCCGATTTTGGAGAACTTAACAAATGTATTTTTTAAAAATGTCGGTTTGGCTGACGTTGTTTCTTAAAATCCTTTGACTCCGGTATATCTTAGAAACGGTTAAACTGATGTTGATTAGGCCTGCTACACATGTTCATTACATATCAGAAAAAAATTACAAAATTTACTCGAATACAGAAAATGCAGAATATTTAAATCAGGGTCAAAATAAGTTATGACTTTTAGAAAAAGTAAAAAAAGTCAGACTTTTTGAATTAGTTCAGACTTTTTTACAGAGATGTGTAAAGGAAACTTTCCATGTGAAAATTCCCGGAACGCACTTTTGATAAAAATGAAAGTTTCCAATAAAATATTTGAACATTCCGAAAGTTTTCCAGGAATTTTGGGAACTTTCAAATATTCAAATTTTTTACTGGAAACTTTCATTTTTATAAAAATTTCGTTAAGGAAACTTTCAAATGGAAAGTTTTTGGTTTTGGAAAGTGGTTAATTTGTAGTAAATTTTACATATAATATTTATCAATCAGTACAAAATTTTTACCCCTTACGAATTTTTCGTTTATTAAAAGTAGCCCTACGGGCGCGCATAATCTCCAAGAGGCAAAACAATTTATTTCGCCGATTTTAAATATAATATTAGTGGACTATAAACGTGGAGAGGGATTTCGTTTTTGATTGCGAGAAGATAATTGATGATGTTGCTTCTGAATCAAAATTTCTCTCGCCGTCTTTAAAGTTTTGATATGTACACCGAGTGTAACAGGATCATGGTACAACCCCTTTTCTCCTTTAGTTTTGAGGATGAAGGAAATTTGGGATATCCTATATACATAATAGCGGCACTTTTTGACATACAAATGATTTCTTTTCCATTTAAGTGTGCCATGCCGGTTCCGATTTATTCTAAGTGACCCATGTAATGCTAGAAAAATCGAAATCCCGTCAAAAATACAATTACGTGGCTTATGATCAAATATAAGGTTCGTCAAAATGGTTTTTGATGCAAAACTCAATTTTTTCAAATCGAACCATATTGGTACCGTGGTACCATTTATTAGTACTATTAATAAGGAATTTATTCATATGTCGTATTAAAATGTGCGATAAATATAAACAAAATTACGGCTAAAAGAAAATAAGAAAATAGAATTCTAATTAAATGTTAAGAAGTAACTAACCAAGGTGGCTTTGAAAACAATGAAATATTTAGCTTGTCAAACATTTGTTGGTTTGCCGGTATTTTTATTGTGTCTTTAAAATAATTCAAGGATAGTAATTGATTACCTTCAACGGAGATTCGGAGAAAACGTAATTTCGACGAATGGTTCCCCAGACAGCACCGTATATTCTAAGAATATTCTGTAATTATGCAAAAAAGAATGAATATATTCTGATTAATTCTGGAATAATCCTGGAATATATATAAGATAACGGATTATTCCAGTAATATAATTTCAAATATATACCTGGAATATTCACCATGAATATGAGAGTAATATTCATTTTGGAATATATATATTCCCTCCTGGTTCAAGAATAATCCATGAATATACTTTGAGAATGAAGGTATAATATTAATTGTTACTCAACCAAATCAACGTTTTATAAAAGCTTTTAATTTTTTCTGTAAAATGTAACTTAAATATATGCGTGTTATTATTTATTTCGATTAATAAAAAATATTTAATATGATTATAATGATTATATTATACAATGATGTTATTCCCAGTTTTAAACAAAAGCTCAATCCATATTTTTGTTATCAGGTTATCAGGTTTGAGCAGTGTAGCCGAGATTAGACTTCAGAAATAAAGCCATGCACGTATATAGTGTTTTAAACTACCCACGATTTTTTCCTATTTACTATTTCATAACATAACCTCAATATCAGAATTTACGTGCTTTAATCGTTTGTTATTGTTGAGCACAGATCAAATATTATATATACTGATATTGTTGAGATACTTAAGTGTTTTTATGTGTAGTATAAGTGATAAGTGACCGATGAACAATAAGTAAGTACATTAATATTTTTTATAGGGAAAATTTAACAGGGCATCACGTCACTTATACATTTTCTTACTAAAATGAAAAGAAAAAAAGGGGGATAGAAATACTACTGGTACTGGCGCAGCTTCATAGAGAAGTTAATAGAATTCTAAAACTCTATTAGGCCATAATAGTGATGATATAAATCAGAGACAGTTATTGCAGTTGAACCAAAGTTTACCAACAAATTCTTCACATTTACAAGAAAGTACTTATATCATAGCATCAGTCAAAATAATTCCCAAACTTTTAATCATAGTACTGCAGGCACCACGAACTTAATAAGTAGTGTTGATTTAGAGACTATTGTTAGAAGTAATGTTTCAAATAGTGGCAGTGAAAGTAATTTATTGGAAAGCGATTCTGGCTAAAATTTTAACTGTAGCGCTAGTTTTGATGAGCAGCATGACAATGACATAGGTACAAATTTTTCATCGAGCACTACTTCTAGTCAAGCATTTGTGCAGCAACACGATCAAAATTCAAATTAAATTATTGATAAATTACGTAACTGGGCTGTCGCACATAAAATTACTATAGATTATGTGACGAGCAAATGATACCTAGACTTAGAGACAAAGACAAATAATTTGTAGTAACTTTTATTACAAGTTTTCATTTTAATCAATCTTCTCTATTATTTTTTGTAAAAGGATATTAATTACTTGTTTGTATTTCTTTTTCTAGATTGATAGTATGTGTAGATTGGGTGGTAATAATTACAAGGAAATGTTCACGCTGCTTTATGAGTAAAGTAATGAGTGTGGACTTAGCCAAGCTTTACAGTTTACACGGACACAAAGACAAAAAAGTGTTTTCCAAAACAGCACTTTTCGCAACAGTTACAGGTAATTATTTAACATAATATATTTGTTTACGGTTCGGATATATACTTGCTTAAATTAGGACTAAGCCTGTAACTCTATTTTTTGCACGATTTGAATACATATATTTTTTAAGTAGAGTGGCAAAAATTCTATGTGTAGGTGACAAATTTGGTTTTAATTCACATACACGGCCTCCTGCGAAGCGTTTTTCACCAAAAACAGTAAATCATATTAGCAATTTTTTTTAAAACAGATATGATATATCCTTCTATTTTGATTTTTTTAATGTAATTTTTTTTCTTTCATTTTGATGAAACTTACTATCGAGACATATGGCATGCTGAAGAAGAATCAACTTCAAATAACTATTTGAAAAGAAATCGCTAATATGATTTAGTGTTTCTTGGCGAGAGGAGAGGAGAGGAGATGAAGTAAAAACAAATTCCGAATCCTTTGGTTCTTGTACACACACTAAATCACAATTTTATTTTTTTCACCCCCTTTAATAAGGGGATGGGTGTGGCTAATGCCAAAAAATTTTTTGAAATCTTAGCTTCTCTTATATGTACTAAATATCAATTTTATGGGCTTTTACTTGCTTGATTTACCTATTTACTCCCATTTAACCCAATTTATCCATCAACCCTTCAACGTAATAAGATCAAAATATAATCTAGTTCAAGATCTCGTTGAGATACATATGTGTACCAAATTTTCAAATTTTTTTTTTGCGCTAGTATACCACTGGACGTGGAAGTAATTACAAAATACAAAAATATGAGTTGGCTCTTGGTTTTACCACTAGCTTTCTTCAATATTCAAGTTTAAATTCTAAATAAAAATCCTCTAAAATGTTTTCTTTTGTTTTAGAAACAATGAAACGGACAGAAGTTTAGTCTTAAGATAGATTCAAAATATAAATATGTTCATTAAATATAAATAATTTAATAAAAATTCTTCAATATTTTCAATATTTTATTTTCCCATATTTGTAGAATTTTTAGGAAGAAGGCACTAATATGCAAGAAGTGGAAAGTTTTCAGGTGATTACTGTTATTATTTTACATTTTAATTTTTATATAATTTAAATCGAAAAGGTAATCAAGCATCAAGCTGAAGTAGCTGCTATAAACAATTGCGAGCGTCTTCCCTCATCCAAGTGCGTTGTGATGATGTATTAGTTTTATTTCTGCTTTTACCAAAAGTGACCCACGTATACCAGAGGGCTTCTATAGATTCTCACGGGAATATTCCTGAAACCAGCCTAAGGGAATATCCTCTATAAACCTAGATTATTCCAGGAATATAAATATATATTCCAGGCAAAAGCTGTGAATATGTTTGAAACATATAAATATTTCTAGATTATTCCTGGAATAATTTGTGAATATTCTTAAAGGAATAATCTAGGTTTATGTAGGATATTCCCATTGGCTGATTCTAAGAATATTCCCTAGAGAATTTATGCATTCACGGCCTATTCTAAGAATGATTCTTTATTCTCAAGAGTATATTCCAGGAATATTCTAAGATTATATTGTGCTGTCTGGGTCTGTGGCCTCCAAGGTCATCTGATTTCTTTGTTTGGGGTCATTTAACAAATATTGTCTATGCAACCGCCGTTACAACCCCTGAAGATCTGGAGCTACGAGTAAGACGCGCAATTCATAGCATAACGGCCCAGCAATTGGCGAACGTTCTTCGAGAAACAGCTATGCGAGTTCAGAAGGCATTGACGTAATGGACAGCATTTTAAACAATTGTAATGATTTGTGTTCATTTTTTATATTCCAACGCCACCTTATGTATACCAAGATAATTAGAACAAAATTGTATTTTCTTATTTTCTTGTAGCTGTAATTTTGTTTGTATTTATCGCACATTTTAATACGACATATGAATAAATTCCCTATTAATAAGTACTAATAAATGGTACCACGTTACCAATATGGTTCCATTTGAAAAAAATGAGTTTTGCCCCAAGAACCATTTTAATGAACTTTATTTGCTCATAAATCACGTAATATAGTATTTTTGACGGGATTTCGATTTTCCTAGCATTGCACGGGTGATTTAGAATAAATCGGAACCATCATGGCACACTTAAATGGAAAACTAAAAATTATATTATAAAAAAATATTGAAGTTTGAAATGTCACTTATTTGGTATCATTGGATTCAGAAAATTATGCAGAATTCAAAAATGCAATAATATACAGGGTGTTCCATTTAAAAATCGAAAGTTAGTGTCACTTCCGGCGAAACCGGAAATCAAAAAAAATCACTTTTATGTCAAAAAGTGCCGCTTATTATGTATATATGATATCCCAATTTTCAATCAATTATCTTCAAAACTAAAAGAGAAAAGGCGGGTGTACCTTTGATCCTGTTACACCCGGTATAGGATACCTATCTGAAAAAATATATTTTTATGTTTATTTGTATTTTCCCTGTTTCTCAATTAAATGTCGGAAAACTATGAACTGTATCTGTGACCGGAGCCACCGGGCTATATAGATATCCGGGCCAATTCAGCCCAGTCCGCCCCTGTCGAGTTATATATCTCTGAATTACAATATTTAAATATTCAAGATTTTTTCACATTTTAATAATAACTCACCAGTAAGAAATCGGCCCAAATATTTCTTGCATGATACAAAGCAGATTCTCTTAAATTTATAACGTGATTAAATCTCTCGAGGGTCCAATGAGCTGGTCCCTGTTCGTTAGAATATTCTTTCTCAGCTTCAACAAATTCTGTACTTATCGAGTGATAATCATCTTTCACAGATAATATCCATAACCTAAGAATTTCTATACTTTGGTCAGAATTGTGGTCGCTCCTAATCCTAAAATTAAAAGAAAAGCTTTATATTTTGTATTTTAAAGACGCGCGCCATTCACGTATACAACGTTAAACGATAAAGTAAAAGGAACAGGGTCACAAACCGTAGTGGGAAAGGGGCGTTAACGTTTTGTTTTTTACCTTTCCTTTACCCACGTGTTTTGATTAGTGTTTATCTCAACCAAATCTGTGGTTGTGTACCTAATGATAAGATTAATTTCCACTTACCACAAGGAAATTCGGTTTTTGGGATAATTCAGTCTTTCTAGATTTGATAAAAAGTATGGCAACGTGTGAGCTTTATTTCTAACCAGTATCGATATTAATATTGTTGGTTTCTTTAATTCGGCACTTAAATTATTCACTTGAAATGCAATTAAACAAAACAAAATTTTTAAATAACGCATTTTGACTATGTTATTTAAAACCAAAAGTCATTTTAGTTAAAAACTACACTGCTAAAGTTGTGTTCATTATTGTAATGAGAAATCCAGAACACTTCCAGCTGATGACACAGAAGCCATTTTAAAGATAAACAAATGTAAGCGGGATTTTTAAACTCATTTAAATTCAAATTATTTCGTTTCTTAAAGGGGTTTAGAGCTAAAAATATAAACATTCGGGGCTGTGTGTTTGCGTGGTAGATTAAAGTGATTCGAAATTAAGTATTTGCTCCTCGTGGTTTTAAGGTATATTACAACTTTTTTGTAAGATTGCCTTTGGCCCAAATTAAAATAGAATATTTAATTCTTGATGTTCGAACGATCTCAAATAGTCAATATTACTGAAATATTTGTTTTAGCTCAAATTCAACTTGCTATCTTCTTTGTTACATATTAATAAAAAAGCTTCTATTACCATTTATCATGGAAAGGTTACTTCTTTAAATTCTGTAACTGTATAGGTATCTCGTTTTTCCAGGATGCCAAATATCCAATAACATTTTATAACTAAAGATTACTTATATTGGAGTGGAGTCTCACATTTATTAAGACAACGGGGACACACCTATAATATATATAATAGTATTAGGAACAATTTCTGTCTACTAATGACTTAAAAATATTTAGAAAAGTAGACAGTTACGATGATGGTCAAGTTTATTCAAATAATGTATAGGTACCTATATGTGGTCTGTCAACAAGGTTCAATATAGGCAAATGGAATGCAATGACAGTCCCTCACAAAAAGAATGTTGATTATAACCACATATGTTGCTAACATTAAATATCTAATACAGCTTTATGTACCTTTTGTCAGTTTATTAGAATATAAAGCTCTTATATGCGGAGTCCTCCATTATCCATGTCATATATCCTAATGCAGAATTAATTTTTGAGATATCTTTACTACAAAGATGGTGGAGAATAAGACATGTATATTCCGAAGACCTAGCTATTAGTAGGGTTTTCAATCCCGGGACCACCAATCCAGGGATCCCGGACGAATTTGTGGTCCCGAAAATCCCTGGCATTCTTCAGGACTGGAGTATGCTCGGAATTCTCGGAAATATTGTTGTTTTCAATCAAAATTTGATATAAGCGGCTTTACTGATTTGTTTGCTTCATGTTATTGTATAATAAAATATATAAATAACCAACCAAGCAAATATAAATGTCACATACATCATACATTTATTTAATACCAATAAACGTAAAAAAGTAATTTTACAAAAACGTATAAACAGAAACTCATAAAATAAATGAAGAAATTCAAAGCAGTATAAAGCTGAAGGAAAGAGCAGTAATAGGGCCATTAAGCCTACAAACAGTTGTAAAACAAGAAGTGGTGTTATTTGAAAATGAAAATTTTTAGGAAAAAACTCCTTTTTTTTAAATAAATTTTAAACTGTTCGTTTTTGTTATCTATATACTATTTCATTCAAATAAATAAAACACCTTTGAAAATTGTTAGTTTTAATTTTATGTTAATATTTGACAATGTATTTTGAGCCTGAAAATTTGTTATCCTGGGAAATCCCCCAATAGATCAGTAGATATATTTTTTACTAGTTTGTTTTCCGTAAATGTAGGTCTTCAGGCATTTCTAAGTTGCAGGATTTTGAGAAAATAGTTTTCAATACATTATTTAAAATGAGAGAAACTACAAACTTACAAAATGTAAATACAGTTTATCAAATGAAACATACATAAAATATAAAAACAAAATCATATTTGGAAAACAACTAATTAAAAACAGTAAAAATTTTAATTTTATTTAGTAAAATACATTAATTAAATAACAAAATCTGTTACTCGTCTTTTGTTATTAGCAAAACGATTTAAAACATGGTCTATATTAATTTGCACTTGTGCATATGCATGAGCGCAAGGCCACACAATCTGTCCTGGGACATATTGACCCTAAGCCATGTCTTAAGATGTTTCGAAACTGAAAAGGACCTTTCTGTTGAAGCTACTGTTACCGGCAAAGTTAATAAAATTTGAATAATGGTGTTAATGTAAGGAAAGAACTCTGTACCCCAGGAACCGTATAAAGATTCTGATTTATTTGAGTTATTAAATTTGTTTTGACATATTTCAAACTCGGCTTTTAATTTAAATTCTAACAAATAGTCGTTTAATAATAGGTTTACGAAATTAGCCATTTTTTAAATTGATTTATTAATTTCTAAATTCTTGTTTCAAATTATTTATTTCGACAATAATTTTTTTTATATCTTTAAATCCGCCCTTGGTTAAATCCGACTGTGATATGTTTTTTCTTAATCAGAGAGCCCCGAAAAACATTTTAATATTTTTAAGGGACTTGTTATAAAAAAAAATTTTCTTCCTTTTGTTGTATTGATATACATGTTTAACTGCTATTTCATGTTATTTTCCATATAATTTATTATACACTACTGTTATGCTGTGTATATTATTACTCTGTAATTGGCCCTCGACATGTAGAGGTAAATTTGTGAAATAAATAAATTGCACCTCACATAATCTCAGTGTAATAACTAGAGAACCAAATTGGGTCCTCAAAGTGGAAGTTGAGTGTATCTCTAGACCACTAGTTCACAAACTAAAAGTCAACTGATGACGTAACAGGTTATGCAATGACGTGTAACTTTAATTTTAATAGGAAGACAGTTACTTTCTTTTTATAAAACTACATTTATAAAACTTAATATAAACATTTTTTATTCATTGTTTTACAACATACTGTTTATGTTTCAAAGTTTTCCTCAACACAAAACGCTCCGCATAACCAGAGATGGGCATTAGTCGAATAAATTGTTAGTCACGATTGAAATTAACAGACTAAATTAGTCACGACTAATTCAGTGATTAATCGTCAATCATGGTATTAACCGAATGAATTTTTAATCATGACTAATAATGAATGACTAAATTGATGACTAGTAGCAAGATTGCACTAAGTACGTCATATAACTTGTGCAGAATTAAGCAAGTAGCACAAAATTCGAGTCATACCCATGGTAAATACTGCATCTAATTAATGGAGTATAACTATAAAGTAAAATCTTATTTCATTCATTCAGTGTGTATTATAAATCTGTAATTTGTAAATGAATGTTCATGTTTTCATGAAATTTTAAAAGACTAAAATGGCATTTTAACCAGGTATCCAACATAAAACTATAAAACCCTCTTTAAATTTTTTTTTGTATGGCTTATAAACTGAAATTGAAAAATAATAACTTATTCTAAATCAGTTGCAGATCTGGTAGGTAAAATTACAAATGAAATAGATATGCAGATTTATCTAGTTCAAAATACGAATTTGGTGATTTTAAGCCTATTGTACAGTGTCGTTTCGAAAGCATGAACGCGATTTTTCTCATATTTGTTTTTTCATTTGAAGAATTTGTAAATGCGGCAGTAGCAGCACTTACACTTCCCGAATTGAACACCGCAAATTCAAACAGCACTTCAGAAACACCAAATAGCAACTGTTTTCAATGTCCGGCGAAATATAGTTTGCAAATACTGAATAATTACGAGCCAATAGAAAATATATTGGTTAAAAATCAACCAAAAAGTATGTACATATAGCCGGCTCTAGTTTTGGCCTTAGTGATTTTGCTACTGGATGCATTTAAAATATAAACCGCACTTTTCTAAATTCACCGGTGGGCGCACCCGGTGGATAAGATATGAAGCTGATTGGCTATGTTTTTCAAAATAGCCAATTATATAATGTTATTACTTATCGGTGCGATCCACCATTGAATTTAGAAATCTGCCCGAAGAGAACATTACATAAATCCTGTTGTATAATAAACAAAAAAGTGGAAGTAATGAAAATTTTAAAATAATATCTACATTAAAAAACTATCTAATCTTATTCTATTAAAGGACAGTTAAATTTTCTTCAGTGATTCAATAAACAGAATGATTTCTTCTTTTTTTTGTCTACCTCTGATTTTTTTTTGCTAATTGTAGCATTAGTTTGCGAGATTTGAATCCACGTCCACTGCTAATCTAAATTTTTGGTCAATAATGGAGGTACAATAATGTGTCGTTACAGATACCGATTTTATATTAAAGTTAATCTTATAGAAATTTTTACGACAGATTTAAAACATTCAACTAATAAATTTTTTTATTTTATTGAAGAAAATAAACAGAACACATTTATTTTTTTAACAAATTATATTTTTCAAAATGTATATAAAATTTATATAAATAGATACAAAAAATTGAAATTCATATAAAATAATATGAAAACAACAATTATATGGCATCGTGTTATCCTAAGGTAACTTTACTAACAGTGCTAACTCGTTGCTTTTACTTCAACAACTTCTTCAGGTTTCTTGTCTTTAATTTTCTTTTGTTGATAGCTTAAACTGGATTTATCAAATTCTAAAGCCATTATACCTAAATCTCCACTATATCTATTTTTAGCAACCTGTAAGTAATAAAGAAAATTATGTGAAGAAATCAAATACACTAAAAAAATTGCATGTAAAATTACAACCTCATTACATTAGAATTCATGGAATTTTACTGTTAGAATAATGTAATAAAAATTCGCTAGACAAATACATTTAAAAATGCATGATGCATGGAAATATACATAACTTTCGAATTTATTCTTGTCCTGTTATTTTACAGTAACTGTCTGTTAAATTAGTGATAATTAAACACTTTGAGTATCCATTAGGAGTCCCTAAGACATAGGCAAGTAGGCAGTATGCCTAAGTGAATTTTACAACTTGCACCAAACTATGTTGGGTTTCCGTTTAAATAGTTGTTCCTGATTCCTGCTTGTCTTAAAAATTAGTTTTATTTATAAGAGAAAGATAAGTAGTGCGGCTTGGTGTTCCCTGTGTTCTGCAGATCTGTAAGTAGAAACTTTATTTAAAGCTTTATAGGTCCTGTGCAGATTTGCCATAACTTTCCGTGAAATAAGAGGTGATATCGTGTTCAAGAACCTCCGTTTGTTTGTGTAAAGTGTGCGATGTTGCTACGAGTTTACGTTCATTTTGTAGATTATACAGACTACCTAAAGTCCGGGTAGATATTTGTACCTTCTTGTAAAATTAGATTTTAAAGTTATGCAGACATTTTGTCTTCAAACAGTTCATAACTATTTTTTTTTTATGTACCTTTATAGATTTTTCCGTTATGTAGATTATTTACCTTTTGTCACGGTAAACTTTAGAGTTTAGTATATACATGTAGATTTTTTGCCTTATTAATTTAAATCACATTGGCCAATCTGCGAAGATATTTTGGTATTTTGCTATATTATATTTTGTGTATTGTTTATGTACCTTTGTTTAGTTAACGAAAGCATAATAATTATTGCCTACTGCCCTGAAAGTTTCCTTTGTTCTCCGATTTTGAACTAGCTGGCAATATAGTTTGTTACAGATTATTCATTTGTTTTATTTTTGGTAACACCCGGTAGATTTTTTGAATTTATTTCTGGGGGTTTTCTCCGGGAAAAAGTGAAAGCTACAATTTTACCGACTAAAATAAGATAACCAAAATATAACTAAACAAAAGCTGTTGAAACTTTTTAGTGGCTGCATTTTGGTTATCTCAGCTGAACAGCATATTTATGCTACTTGGGTAGTTAGTTTTTTCACAATCTGGGAATAAATATAAGATCTTGGACAATTTTAACATTTTTTTTCTATCAAGGTCAGTAACCAACAAAAAAAAAATGAAAATTAATACTAAACCTACTGATACAAGAAATTAATACCTGTAAATATTTCTTCCCTCTAACAGAAGTAAGTCTTTTATCTTGAATAATAAGTACATTGTCAGCCTCTTGTGATGCTTTCGCTCCACCAAATATGGAGCTAGTAGTTAAATCCTCATCATCTCGTTCTTTTCTTGGGTGTATAACTAAAGTAACATGGCAATTCTTTCTTGTCGCAAACTGCCTAAAAGCAGCAATTACCGCGTCTTGTTTCCAAAAACGGTCCATGTGCCTTTGCTCCTCTGACATTCCCATCATGAACTGAACATTATCAATGATCAAATGGGCAATATCATAAACATAAGTTGCATGTTCCACTGCCTAAAAAAATTATCATTTTGAATAGTAGGCCATGACAGCTTTGATCAATATAAAAGACCATGATAGTCCGGGAGGTAGCGTCAATATTTTATGTGTCATTTCAACAAGACTTCTTTGTTTTTTTAATGTTAGTTTTTGTTCGAAAAAGAACGAAAATAAGTGTCAGCTGATGTGACCGTGGAGATGAAGAGCGTGGGAGGCTGCGCATTTGGCAAAATAATTTTGTTTTCTGCGTCAATCCAACAAAGCTATAAAACTATAAATAATTTATTTATGTAATATAAATGAAAAAAAATGTGTCAGCTGCATAGGGTAGGGAGCGAAGGTTGTCAGCTGCCCTAGTCAATGTGTATGAAAAACACGTGAAAATTCGTTATTTCAACAAAGCTGAAATTCATTTATATGATAGTTTGCAATATAAAAACAATTAAAAAGTATCAGCTGATAGTACCATGGGACAAAACCGGTCAGCTAGGCTTTCTAAGTGTACCTCAGCGTCCAGGTGCGCGGTATCTTTAATGCCCCAGTTAACGTATGAGACTTGAAAGAAAATCATATTCGTATGAAATATCAGTAGGCGAGGAAATATAACACAAAAATAGCTCCAACCTTCAATTTTTTTTGCAGTAAGTCGAATTGAGATGGGGTTTTTTGCATTTGCTTCGTTAACTCGTCTAGAAACTTTATGCAATATTTTGATCTTGTACTTTTTTGAAATTGCATTGCTGCATCGAAAAGTGCATTCTTATAAGTGCATCTTTTCAAGTGATGAAGAAAAAATTTAAAACTCCCGAATCATACGAATTTCAGTACCCGGGGGTTTTTTGAGTAGCTGGACCTGAATGTGATGTCCAAATGAGCCCCCTGTACACCTGGAGGCCAGGACGGCACCAGGAACGTCATCACCTGGAGTTCCCTGTAAACTCATGGAAAATCGATCGAAACTCGTTACCCGGGGGTTTTTCGTATCGCTCGTCCGAATCTGACATCGGCAACCTCCTACGGAGGACCTGGTGCGCGCGACCTGGCTAATAACGTCATCTCCTGGAGTTTTATTGAAATTACTTATCAAATGAATCGAAACTCGTTACCCGGGGGTTTCTCGGGTCACTCGGTTCTGACATCGGTAACCTCTTAACTTATACAAAATGGGTATGTCCTCTCTTTTTCAATGCACTTACTTTATCACCAGAGTTGGAATAGTTGATTCAATTGAAACTATTCGAGGGGTAAAATCAAAAATAAAATTAATATTTTTAATAGATAAAATAAATATCTCTATAAAGTTTGTTCAATATTTATCGTAATAAACACTATATATAATTTATATACACGTGAACTGATAAATTATATACCGGTATGCTTAACGAAAATATCTATGACGCAAGTAAGTTAAACCAACGGAATTTTGGAATCTCGTATAAAGAAGGCGCCAATTTGAAATTTTAACTAGTTCTACTTCTATCAAATAATAAATTTTTGTAATAAAAATAATTATTTTTATTTTTAATTGATAATTATTTATAATTTGTTGCGTCATAGATATTTACGTCGAAATGATGAAAAAGGTTGAAGTGGAAAACTTGTTCTATCAATATATTAACTAGCATTTATTAAAGCAATGTTAGAAAGTTTGACGACAAAATTTCAGTAAAATTTCAGGAGATGGCGTTATTCAGGTCGCGCGCAGCAGGTCCTCCGGAGGAGGTTGCCGATGTCAGATTCTGGACGAGCGACCCGAAAAACCCCTGGGTAACGAGTTTCGATCGATTTGATAAGTAATTTCAGTAAAACTCCAGGAGATGACGTTATTAGCCAGGTCGCGCGCACCAGGTCCTCCAGAGGAGGTTGCCGATGTCAGATTCGGGACGAGCGACCCGAAAATCCCCCGGGTAACGAGTTTCAATCGATTTGATAAGTAATTTCAGTAAAACTCTAGGAGATGACGTTATTAGCCAGGTCGCGCGCACCAGGTCCTCCGGAGGAGGTTGCCGATGTCAGATTCGGGACGAGCGACCCGAAAAACCCCCGGGTAACGAGTTTCGATTGATTTCCCATGAGTTTACAGGGAACTCCAGGTGATGACGTTCCTGGTGCCGTCCTGACCTCCAGGTACACGGGGCTCATTTGGACATCACATTCAGGTCCAGCGACTCAAAAAACCCCCGGGTACTGAAATTCGTATGATTCGGGAGTTTTTTCTGGAAGATATAAATTTTTTCTTCATCATTTGAAAAGATGCACTTATAAGAATGCACTTTTCGATGCAGCAATGCAATTTCAAAAAAGTACAAGACCAAAATATGGCACAAAGTTTCTAGACGTTAACGAAGCAAATGCAAAAAACCACATCTCAATCTGACACTGCAAAAAAAGCTGAAGGTTGACTACTATATTTCCTCGCCTATAGACATACATATTAGAGATTGCAATCATTGATTGAGAATAGTGAGGATTAAATAATGACAATCAATATAAAAATCTTAATATTTCTATTATTTTGGAACATTCAGTACGAATAAAACAAATCAATTCTCATCTGAATCCTCTCACTGCTGTATTCTAAATTATCTTCTTCTTCGGAAGTGCTATCTGAATGGTCTTCCAAATCTAGATTTCCCTCTGATTCTCGAGTGTCATCGTTCTCATTTGTGTCTTCACAAATATCTGCCGAAAAATATTGAAAATCACTGAAGCGAATAAAAGAGAATTCATGTAGAAGTAATAGATTATATGCATAGAATACCTGGAATTTCCTCGCTCTCATTTATTTAAGTGGTTAAGTGTAAGAAAAGCGTGCATGATTTCTTGTGGATTGTGACCGCTTAACTTCGCCATTTATTTTTCATGTCTTATTTTATTATGAATTGTATAGTTAATTGTCATGTTATATGAAAAATAATAAAGACCTGTTATTATTATTATTATTATTATTATTATTATTTTCAATTTTCGGTAATTGATAGCCTTGAAACCGCTTGAAATTATACTTCTCATTTCTCACAGTTGACAAAGACAAACTTGACATATGAAAATGTGCATGACTCCACAATTGAGCAATGTAAGAAGTTCGCAAAAATGCTGTTTCAATTCTGTTTTACATGTACTGTCGTGAGAAAAAAAAATAGGACAACTATTTTTTTCTAATGTAAATCTGTCTCTATTTGCACACTTGCAATGAATTTTGACAAAAAACTGACAATGTCACAAAAATTAAAGTTAGATGTACACAACTAGATTTTAGCAAGAATACGTTATAAGACTTGTCCCATTTTTTTTACGCATGACAGTACATGTACATATACATTACATAGATCCTTCGAAATTCTGGTCAATCTTCAAGACATCTTCTTTCTGATTGACATTATACGCTTTCATGAAAGTAGCTATGTGTACGAAATTAATATTCTTGATTCTTTTAGAACCTAGGGCAGACATGTTCCCGAGAAGGATTATCATTATATCTGTGTCAGAACATCTTATTGTGACTCGAGCATCAAAGTCTAGTTGACACACATGGAAAACGCTTTTGCTGTCAGCTTCTTCGTGTGAAGGACAAGAAAGATTTTCTACAACTGTTTTCACAACCTTGCAATCGATTACTTCGAATTTATAGCAGAAGTCATAATTTATGTAAACAGTTTTTCTGGAGAAGAAAGGTGCCATGTAATCTTCTGCACAATGATCGCAAATGAATTTCACCAATGCTTCCTTGAAATCACAATCACACAGAAAGATATCGTGGAGAAAAATACGATCTCGCGCTTGAAAAGTACTGTAGAAACTAGCAATAAATGACACCTCAGACCTGAACAGATGTTTTGATATAGCTGATGTTTTCACAAATGAACATCGTCGAGAAGAGGGTCCAGGTAGTAAATCCCCTTCACATAACGGAAATTTAGAACTTCTTAGTTGCTACTGTGTAGTATACTATACTATTAAAAAACATGCCTCCTGTTGTTTCAAATACAGAATATCGACATTTGAGCATCGATAAATGTATTACTTATAAAATACTTTGTTACTATTTGTGCATAATATGATTATCTAATATTTCATACAAATATGATTTTCTTTCAAGTTTCATATGAGAAAAACGATATCAGCAGGCGTGAAATAAAGTATTTAATTAGTTTGTGTTGAGAGAAACTTGAAATTGATCATCAGGTGGTTAAAAAAAAATGAAGTAATACATTAGCTGGGGATTAGATACCGTGCGCGGTGAGCGCCTGGATGCTGTGGTACACTTAGCTGACAGATTTTGTCCCGTGGTATTGTCAGCTGACACTTTTTAATTGTTTTTTATATCGTAAATTATCATATAAATAAATTTCAGCTTTTTGAAATAACGAATTTTTACGTGTTTTTCATACATATTGACTAAGGCAGCTGACGACCTGCACTCCTTACCCTATGCAGCTGTCACATTTCTTTTTATTTATATTACATAAATAAACTATTTATAGTTTAGTAGCCTTGTTGGATTGACGTGAAAAACGAAATTATTTTACCGGATGCGCAGTCTCCGCGTTTGAAGTAGCTGACACCAGATTCTTTGATAAGCAATGAAAAAACATCCTGTACTGAAAAAATGAGCTTTGTTGAAATGATGTAATTAAATTTGATGCTATCTCCCGGACTATGTAAGGAAAAGACCACATTTTTAACTAAATAAAATAAGTACAAATTTTATTATTTATATGAGGGTTATCCTCTGTACAATATAGTGTACAGTTGTGAAGTATTCATGGATATGCAATAAAAAACTGAAAACTGAACCAATTTTTCCAAACCAGCACAAGGTAACAAACATGAATCACAACTTTCGAGATATTCAGGGTTGAACTAGGCAGGAGGACTACTGGCGAAGTCACTGAGCAGTGCCCTCATGTCAGGGTCCTAGGGTCCTCACACTTTATTTTCATGACTAAATTATTTTTTTATCTACTGATTTTACTACATAATATGTGAAAAAGCAGGGGACCTATATAAGCCTCTTCCCATTGAGCCCTTACTGATCAGTCCTTCCCAGATCCAACAAAACTTTATTATTATTTTATAAATGTATAATGTATTCCCGATACCCACGTCCAGATCCTGTCATCTATTGAAGAACAGGAGGGAGGGCGGGTCTGGTCAACTTAAACAAATAAAACCTTAACTCAAACTCCTTTCGCCAAAAGTCAAATTAGAAAAGGTATTATCAAATGCATTTCCAAAGACTGGATAATAAAACTTAATATTAACTGGAGGTAAAGCCTGCTGCTTTAAATTTCGATATTCTGACGTGGGAAAAGAAACCAAACCAAATCCATTGCAGAAAACAGTGAATATTGAATGAAATGTAGGAGTTAAGATAAAATAAAGATTATAATTACGAAGAGTAATTTAGAACAATAACAAGAAGAAGTGTAGAACAGAACAGAAAATGAGGAATGAATGTTATCATTAATGAAGGATTAGAGAGAGAAGGTGGGGCTCGATGGGTTGCCTGGTATGGCAGGGTATGTTTTATTCTAAAGAGGGCATTTTGCTCTCTGATCTGGGTAATGTTGTTTGTTAGTAAACTATCACCTAGTTTGTATGCAGTGAATTTTCGTGAGATTTGTTGGATATAATCCGCTAGTGGCGTTATGTCATGACGACATGCATATGAATCTCTGAGGGAGGTATATCTTGAAGAATTTGAAATGAAGCACATAAACTTGTCCAAAACTAGCACGTAACAAATATGAATTAAGTTAGGGACGGTTTAGGCAGGCGGACTACTACTGGCAAATTCTCTGCGCAATCCTCTTATCTCGGGGTCCTAAGGTTCTCGGACTTTATTTTTATGATTAAATTATTAATTTATCTACTGTTTTTTACAAATTTTTTACTACACAATATGTAAAAAAGCAGAGATGGGTAAACTCTGGGAGTTTTGATTACTCCGAATGTTTCCAGGAAGTTTTCCTGCAAACTTTCTATTGGAATATTCATAGCTTTTTTTTTTTTTTTTTTTTTTTTTTCCTTATGGGTTGCGGTGCCGAGGCCCCGCTGTACTGAAGCTTAAGCTTATTGTACCCCATAGTCTCGTTATCCCATTAATCCCGTTCCTCTCCAAAAGGAGAGTATACGGTCAATGGGAGCTCTGGCGATTTCTTCCGGGGTCACGGTTAGTCCCCCGAAGTATGAAAACCTCCCAGCCACCAAGGCTGGGCATTCACATAGTATGTGGTGAGGGGTTTCTTCATCCTCACCACACATCCTGCATTCTGGATTGTCCTTCACACCTATGTTGGTGAGGTGTCTGTTCAGTGTGCAGTGTCCTGTTAGAATTCCCACTGCACATCTCAGCTGTTTTCTGCTCAGCTTTAGCAGTTCGTTAGTCTTTGTCTTGGATGGCCCGCCGGTGATGAACATACGTGACTGTCTCATCCATATTCATAGCTTAGTTTATGGCGAAATCTGATTAATAATGATGCAAGCTTCATTTTGATACCAAATAAGTACATATAATTATGTGATTTACTTGACTTTTACAGGCTTTTATTAAATTGCTGATATATGATATATGATACTTTTAGTGTGTATGAAAAACATGGAGCAATTGGGAGGTTATATCCTGTATTTTTTTGTTTGTCAAAACTCATAAGTATAACTCCTTTTTTGTGCACAGTGTAGAAACAGAATTGTAGAACACAAGACAGTGAAATAATAACATACAAATCTCATATTATGGTAATATTGAATGAAAAGTCAAAAACTTAAATAAAGAAAATAATAAATAAATGTTTATATTTAATGGAACAACTTTGGACCTAAGTAGTTTTGATAAATTTTCCCTGACTTTTTTCTATAAATTTATAAATTCCCTGAGTTTTCCCTGATTTCCCTGACCACAATCAAATTCCCTGACTTTTGAAGTATACACCTTGCTAATAGGAAAATAATATTAAAATAAATTGCATTAATAAACTATCGAACACAACATTCATCACAATTTAATTTAGATAAATTTTTTTAGTTTTTTAGTTTTTATTTTTAATTTAACAAAAAAACAATTAAAAACAAGATACATTCACTGAGAAACGATAATGCTATAGTGCTAATAAACAAATAAAAACGGGATTTCTGACATTTAAGGATATGTTACAAAACTTGATCGCCGCACAGTGATGGAAAATAGAAACAGTTTGAGCCACGCGGCAATTTCAATTGTACAGCAATATATTTTTTTTTAATTCTACTTGGAATAACATGTATTTTATGGGGGAAGTGCGGAAAACGTATAAAAAAAAGAAAAAAAATAAAAAACCAGCCCTTTTGAAGACTGCTACCTTGACGTGGTAATAAGCCTATGAGATTAGTTTCTTCTATTTTTCAACCTCAATCCCATTATTATTATCTTTTTAGCCTCATAGATACTGATTATCTCGGATTTAGGTACTTCTATGCCGTGGCTAATGTAGTCCCTTGAGGTAAAGCTGCGACTGGACCACAAGACATGTAGCCCCCCTCCCCCCGTTTTCGAGGGCGGGGAACACGATGGTGACAATATTTTCCGATCTACCCGCCAATCATTACCCCTAAACCGCAACTAAACCGAAAAAACCAATCCTTTTTCCGATTTTCCGGTGCTACACATTTTTTTTTGGGAAAATTTTATCAATGAAAGTTGTTCAGAATTATTCAAAAAATCAATATTCAATACTTCATCAAAATTAAAAAAATTAAAAATTTAAAAAACTTAAATTTAAAAAATATAAAAAAGACTACTAATTACTGACAGCTTGGGTTTAATTTCAAACAAAATTGTCATACACTTTTTAAACAAAAAAATCCATTTAAATGATATTTTCGGACTTGAAAAATATTTTAAACAAAATTTCAATATTGTTTAATTTTGATTAAATTTTGGACAATTCTAAACAATTTTCGTTAATAAAATTTTCCGATAAAAAAATGCTTAGCACCGGAAAATCGAAGAGGTGGTTTTTCTAGTTTAGAGGTAATGGTTGGAGGATAGGTCAGAAAATATTGCCACCATCGTGTTCCCCGCCCTCGAAAACGGGGGGAAGATGTCTTGCAGTCCAGTCGCAGAACTTTTTTGCCTTTTTCTGGTTTACCTCCTTCTCCGATTTATGAAAACACCTAGCCAAATTTCACATTTTCCGCACTTCCCCCATAAGATACATGTTATTCCAAGAAGAATAAAAAAAAAAATGTATTGCTGTGCGATTGAAATTGCTCCGTGGGTCGAATTGTTTCCATTTTCCATGACTGTGTGGAGTTTCCCGGAAATTTGGAAATTTTCTCGGAGTTTTGGAAACTTACGGGAACATTCAATTATTTTATAGGAAACTTTCATTTTTATCAAAACTTCATTCTGGAAACTTTATGGAAAGTTTCCTTTACCCATCTCTGTGAAAAAGGAAGGTGCCTATACAAGCGTCTTCCCCCTACTTGGGTCCATACAGACCAGTCCTTCCCTGGGTGTAACAAATTTAGGGTTAAAATTATTTATGACATCCCACAATTATTTCTATTAAAAAATACACACCAACCTCCATTACAATTTTAATGGCTTGTTGACCATGAAACGTCATGAAATAAACAGGTAGTTTTTCAAACTGATCTGCCCAATAATCAAATATATGCAAATTATCATCAAGTGGTACGCCGGCCATCTGCTGTAACATAGTTCTAGCTAATCTAGCATTTCTAATCTCGAAGCTGCCCCATAGTGTGTTAACCTGCAAAAAATTATGCACGTATAATTTAAATAAATCTGAACGTTGGTGATTTTCATAAATATAAGTAAACTTACTCCCTGCATAGCCAGATCCAAGGAATAATCACTAATAAATGTTGTCTTCCCACTACCAGTAGGGCCTGTAAATACTGTTAACTCACCTCGTCTGTGTCCTTTTAGAATTTTATTCAGGGTTGGATATCTTTTCCATTTGATGCCTTGAACCTGGAAGAATGAAAATCTAAAATTTCATTTTAAGGTTAAGCGTTAGATCACCATAATTGTAAGGTTAACTTCGTTCTTAATAAAGACATGTTATTATTATTATGACAGACTAACTAAAGCGACACACACTTTCTCAGCCATAGCTGAAAACTATCCCAGCTAACAATTTAGGTGCCGACCACTTCAGCTAAAGGAAATTCGACCAAAACAGTCAAAATTATGTAATGTTAAAGTTCAATTGGTTAAATCGCTATGTTTCCTATTAAGTACAGGTAAATTATTAGTGAAATTAATGCCCTAATAGGTTATGAAAAATATTTTAGTAACTATTGTCACCTAATAAGGAAAGTAGGCAAAAAGTGACTTAATTGAAATAATTTGGTAATGTAAATAAGGGGATATTTCTGACCTAATAAGTAACATTTTTGTTGAATAACTTATTAAGTAATTTTGTTGCCGTTTATTTTATTCTCGGTAATTGTGTCAACTACAGTCCAAATATTATTTCCACCATAAATACTTTTTATAGTGATTACCCTGTATATTTTTCATTTTTTACCTGACAGTTGTATTAACTACTTACGAAATATTATCATCAGTCATATTTTTTTATGAATTTTTGTCAGGGTGACCACCATGTATAATTTTTTTTATATTTTTCCTTGACAGTTGTGTTAACTGCATGCAAAATATTATTGTCCTTCGTCGTATTTTTATCATATTTTTTTTTAGAGTGACCACCTTGTAAGTTTTTTTCATATTTTGCTTCTTTAACAGTTGTGTTAACTATATTCAAAATATTATTGCTCTCCGTCACGTTCTCAAATTTACTTTTATGGTGACATTACTTCTTAGATACATACAATTTCTCTGGACTACAAACAATAGAATCTTCTGATGACGAGATTTCTAGAATTAAAATAATGTAAATAGAGCAAGAAGGGAATAAATCAAATATAAGCTTACCAAAGCCGGAAGTAGTATTAGTACTAGTACACGTGACTTCAAGTTGGTAGGAGTATTTTATCTTCATTTCATGCTCCTGCCGTTTTCGTTTTCTCACAAACAGTGAAGATTGCTTTTGACTAGTGGCTACATCAATACCACCTATGATCATTTTTCTTTCACCTCTCTGTCATTCAAAAAGTTGCGTTCATTAATAGGAATTTTTCGGGTTCTTTCACTTTGGCATGTATTGTGGTTCGCACACTTGCATGTTGCAATGTCAAAAATCCTCTTACTCTTATCAAGAAATTGCTGAAGCTTAATTTTATAGCTCTCGGTATTCTTTCTAGTCTTGTACGGCTTCAATAAATTCCGATATTTTTCGTGATATTCCCCAATGCGCTTTACAATCACTCGATGTTCAATAATCGGGGATTTTCTCCAAATTTCTTCCACTTTCAATGTCACCGCCTCTGATGTGTTTCCGACAAGGTCTTTTCATTTTCTGTTATCAGAACAGTCAAAACGGGGTGATCCATAAATAATATCTCATTACGTTTTCATAGGCAGGCAAAGCATTCATTGGAAATTCCGCTGCAGACCCAAACACAGGACATAACACATTACTTCTTAAAAGAGCCAATATATTTTAACTAAACGCACAATATAACCTCACAAATTACAGACGTCTAACAGTTCTCATAGGCATGATATAACTGAGGAGTGAGCGTGTGACATTTAAAGTAAAGTCTAAATGAGAGACATGACAAATTTTCGATCGGGCAGTGTTGGATGACATCATTGCGAAATTGTGCATTATTTGTTATCAATATTTTTAAGAAATGTTTTCATACAATACCAAGAAAGAAATAAATGACTGTTATTATAGCAATCGAACTCAATATTGAGAATATTTTCCTATATATGACATGTTATTTTTTTTACTTTTTACAATATTTTCGGAATTTTTAATCATCAGGTGGCAGTACTAAATACAAATATTTTTTATTTATATTTTGAGTCAGTATTACTAATATACATGAGCACCATCCCATACCAAGTGAATTTGATTAAGAGAAAAAAATTTCCGTAGGTATAAAAATGCTCCACACTAAAATTAAACAATAGTCAAAGATAAAAATATGTCTCATAAATAGTTAATAAGTAGTTATTATTATCAACCATATAAATATGTAGTTTAACCTTTTTAACGAAACAGTTTTAAAGCAAGTATGAAAGGTAGCAAATAAGTAATCCGCTACGTTGATTTAAGGTATTTTCCACATTGAAACTTGCCTAAAAGGTGTCTGACAACCTAATCTAATAGATCTAATAACACCTATTGAGCTTGTTTTCCACGTCGAATCGACGTGTCATAAAACACCATTTAGGTAGACTCGACATCGAATTTGTCATATTTCACGTATCGAAATTGGTGGCATCACCTGTTCGACATCAAATTGACGTCAACTAGCACCTAAATTGTTAGCTGGGATTCACCCACCCATTGTATAAAATGTCTCACAAACAAAAAATAATTCACTTAAAAACATTACCTTATCGATATTCTGAAGATCAGAGAGCACTTCTGCTCTCAAGCTTGCAAATGTTGTAATAGCCTTATGCCACATTGGTTGAGCATTAGTAATTACTGCTTTAAAATCCTGATTTTGATCTAAATGAGGTAGTTGTTGTTTATCGTTTGGCCTACAAATGCAACATTTATTAACTTCATTCTTGGTACTATCTGGTATGTAATTATTAAGCATAATTTCCTCATATTAACATTATTAAAATGAGATTTTTCTTGTTCCTACCTGACAAGAAGACATCGTTTCTCTCCTAATTTTTTGGCAAAATGTCGTGAAGCATCCCATGATTTATTGTCGTTTCCAAACCACAGGATCAATTTTTTAAATCGTTCTAAACTAGGTAATACATATTGGGATAAGTTATTAACGTTATTTGGTAAACAAACAACATTAGCACTCACTTTCGAATTCAACAGAACTAGAAAATCGGAAACATTTGGTACTAGAACAGCCGTATCTTTGCTCTTTGGCACTCTTCCCGTCAGAATCCCTCCACACATTATGTTAGGTAGTACAATGTCTTCGTTAATACGGTTACAAATTTTTCTGTAGCCAACTATTTCATTTTCCACATTTTCAAGTGGAAAATACATAGAGGTTTCCTTCTGATCTATTCGTACATCTAAATTTTCAAATGCTGCATTACTTATTACCTGCAAAACAACTGAATTATTATTTTAATTCTTAAAGAAAATAATGTAGGAAATAAGGTATTTTGTTGTCAAAAAGATTAATTAAGTATACATTATTTTTAATCTCTTTACATTTAGATTTGAACAGGCCCCCATATGGGGGGGGTCTATTGGGTACTGAGTTTAGGGGCCCGGGCTTCCGAGAGGCTCGTAGGCGGGGGCCCGCCAGAGATTTTGGCAATTTTTTTTTTTTAATTTTTCCCCCCGCTCATCAATTGTTAAGCGTGAGGGCCCGCCAGTGAATTTGGTACCGGGGCCCGTGATTTGATGCGGAGGGCCTGGATTTGAATACACGAAATTAAAGCTTATATAGTTTGAACAGTTTATTTAATCCTTACCGGAAACTTAAATTTTCTTAAAATAGAATTAAGAGTTTCCTCATCAAGTACTTTTAATTCCTTTGTATTTTTTCTAATTTCATCTAGAGATTCTTTAATCCTGTCTGCTACTGTTAAAGTATCTTCTGTGCTATCTTTACTTTTCGCTTTTTTATTTTTCTTAGTACTAAGAGCAATTTCTAAATTAGACCAGTGCCCTGATGTCTTACAAGAAGAGCACATAAACATTCCTAAAATATTTAGATACATTAGTTATTTCCTAATGGAGTTAAATTATATTTTATAAAATGCAACATAGACAAATTAATATGTTCCACACCTGTTGTCTTATTAATATACAATTTCGCTGTAGATTTTACATTTTTATGACAAATTGGGCACTGTGCAATGAAACAAGTATATCCGTCTTCATAACTAACGTTATTCATTTTCAATACTTTCTTTATCAGTGCTGTTGACACCTCGGGAATATCTTCAAACGAAACATCATTGTATTTTCTAACATTTGGAATAAATACTTTTCTTCTCAATATAAATTCAACTTTATTTCTCACTAATTTTATTAGGGACATATTCTTATAACCTCCAATTTTATCTTCATTATAAAAATACCTATTCTTAGAAAATAAACTTAAACATTTTTTGCAGAAACTAGTAAATTACAAATTCATCTTGTGTAAGAAATAAAAAAAATAAACAATAGATATTTACAATATACAAAAGTTGTTATAATTTGACAATAAATGAGGCGCGCTTGTCAAACATTTCCTGCCAAAATGCCGAATATTCAACCAGCGGAATAGCCAACGAACAGAACAAACAGAATGCCGAATATTCGACCGGCGGAATAACCAAGGAACGGAGCAATTAAAAGGAATAACATCTTGAAGAACACGACACACATACTAGCGTTGATGTGAATGAGAACAGCGGAATATATATCTAACTAGTGACTGTTCCGTATTTGTGTGCATTTGTGCCTTAGATTTTAATGAATTTTAAGTTAATTAAGTGGTATACCAATTTTACTTTTAAATGTTTTTAGGATATAACTTCTATTACAATTAAAATTGTATTTCAAATTTGCAACATGTAAAAATAACATGATAAAATACGCTCGTCCATATCCGTTATACAGGGTGTTTGCCGGAGGCGGATGATTTGATTTTACATAAACTTTATTTTTTATGATTCCGTTTTTTTTTGTTGCTAAGAATCAAGCCACAACCTGCTTTAATGTGAACATTAAAGCCAGTCGTGATCAAGCACAAAAAAATACAAGGATATGCAAGATATTGAAACTGCAATATGAATACATAATAGATCTTTTATTGGAGACAAATACACCGATGTGGTGATTTGATAAGCAGATAAACTATTGGTTAATTTTAAAAATAGATACATTACATCAAAAAACAAGAGACACTTTTATAAAAAAGTAAAAAAACTTAGCTGCAAGTATAACTTTTAAAATATTCCCTCAGGTTCAAACGAACTTTAACCTGTAGATTAGGTCATATGTCAATTTCACTTTAGTTTAAGGTATTATTTATTAAGACTTCTACAAAAAACATGTGCAAAATAGTATATGGTAGAATACACGGAGTATTACATAAACTACGTTTTATTAAAATTTTAGAGCAAAATGTTGCTAACGTTTTAATCAAGCACACAAACATGCTAAGATGCACAAGATATTGAAACTGAAGAAAGAATGTAACTTTACAAAGATGATATAAGTTTTAAAATGTTATATATTAAGGTATCTTTAATAAAACCATTCAGAAATGAATGAGTTGCAGTCAGGCGTTGCCGACTGCAAATATCTATTGTTGAACATTAAAAATAAGATATACTGGCTGTGTATATACTGTAAATGTTAATCAAACAGTGCAACTCCGCTCATTTAAGTAATGTTTTCTTGGGAAATTATATTCAGAAGCTGAAACTGGAATATTATACTGATATTGTGACCAATTCTGCTACCTTTGGGGCTAGTGTCGAGACAGGGAGATTTTTGGAGCCATTCATAAAGTCTTACAATTACAATTATGGATATGTAAGCATTTTCTAGATGAAAGGACCTTCTTCTTGACCATACCTGCTTTTTCCTCAGGAACCACTTCATGTAATCATTGCAAAAGGTAAACATAGTTTGGATTCTGGATTATTTGGTGATATTGGGCTCACATTCAGACCCCTAAAATGGGCCCATTGTGCTACCTACCCCTGTGGCATACTGTGAGAATGTAGTACTCTAGTTTGGCTTTTTCTACCGATGCTGAAACAGAAACGGCCAAAGTATGCGTAGACACTGTGAATTTTTCTGTAACTTTTGGGGGAAATTTACAGAAATGTCCTGTCCATTTCTGGTCATTATTTAGGTGACAGACACGTCTGTCCGTGCATGCATGTAATACTCCAATCTTATTATCTGAATAGTAACAAAATATTTAATTCTAATTTTACGTAGGTACTTACCAGATATTTGTACTTTTCTTATTAAAATGATATCTTTTCTGTTTAGCACTAATCTGGCATATTTACTTAATAAAATTGTTCAAATAAATATAGTTGGTGCTTTATTTGCATATAATTACAATAAATATATAAATGCTATAATATAAAAACTAAAACCGCTATTAATTGCCTGGGACCAATGTACAAGTCTGCTGGACATAGTGGATACCCTATAATATAAAATTTCATATAAGTCTTCGCTCGGCCTGGCTGGGTGGTTATATTACAGATAGTGGTGTCCGCATTATGGCGCTCAACCTGCAAGAAAATGTACGTGACATCACAAAACAATGAGCATACGGTCACATACGTACACTTGAGTTTGGTGTAAGTATGAGATGCACTGCAGAGCCCACCCATGTCTGCAGAGGTAAGTGGCCACTTTTTTTCTCATATATTGTTGCAAGAAATCTTTAACAATGACGACAATGACCAGATACTATATTACTTTATGACACATTTAAAGACCTAAATAGGCTCATTATTACATTTATTTATGTAGTATACTGCATAGCTGAAATATACTTATTTTACGTCATATTAATTATATTTTATAACTGTCCTACAGAAATGCACTAAATATTCAACTTAATAGTTATTTAGGTAACCAGTTATGAAAAGACAAATTTTATTTGACGAATGTAATATTTGCTAAAACTAGCGAGCGAAGCGAACGATTTTGCAAATTACATGAGTCAAATAAAACTACTTTTCATAACGTGTTAAGTACAAAATTTTATCTAAACCCGCTTTAAAATAAAAAAGAAATTGAAATTTATTTTGAATACTATTTTGCGGTTCCAAACATAGCTACGCTTTTGTAGCCGTACAAATAAATTAGGTGTTTATCGCTTTATCTAAGCGTTACTGTGGACTGACATTATATATAAACAAACTTTACTTGTCGATCTGCTGGATTTTTTGAAGCAAATGAAGTTGAAATGGTTGCGGGGAAAATGTTTGTTGGACTACTCCAGATTCATGTTCAGTACACCAAAAAACATAAAATAAATCACTAAAAACAATTACACCAGAACTTTCCACTACCATTTGATTGGACTATAATGTTATAAAAAAGTTTATAACTTATAATTATAACAATTTTACGATAAACAATAAACTAGTAGTTTCTGGAAGTTTTTGTCATGTTTATGTCACTAGTTGTCGATAAAATTAGTTCAGACAAAAGTGTCGCTTCTGACATAGAATTTGCAGCAAATGCAGCCATCGAGTCATTGGTAGCTGCCAAATCTCGATATAGAAAATAAAAAAATAATAGCTGCAAAAATTATGGGGCACAACGAAACTGTTTCTAACATTAAAAATTTCGTGGAAAACATTAACAATTCAGTTGCCTCTAAATTTGCAGGAATTAATATATCAAATTGCAAAGATGTAGTAATCAATGTTTACAATAAGTAAAGTCTAATTTTTATCCTTTTCTATTAATTAACATTTGAAATGTAATTAATGATTGTAATAAATCGAGTTCTAATTCAATTTCTACTTGAATTAATATCTATCTAATCGCTAAGATTATTTATATCTTTTTACTGTGCTAGTTCAGAACTAGTGTGGTAATATATGTCATTATGACATTCAAGTGAATATTGTAATGTTTGACATTACATACTGATAGTAGATACATGTGTTAACCAACCGCCTTCATGTCACCTCAATGACCCTCTTAAGTCTAGGACATCTAGATATGTCTGAATAAGGACATGAGGCCCCAGCTACCATTTATAATGGAATCTGAACCACTTTTTGGGGAAAATTTTCCCTGCGTGGGGCTCGTACTCACTTCACTAGATACATTCAGAGTGCAAACCAGATGCAACCGATCTCCAAATAAAAATAAATTAGCAGTAACTATGTTGAATCTAAGTGACAATAGGAGTTGGGGCAATCAAGAATGTAGCACCACGCCCGCTTGACAGCTGTGCATGTAGAACGCACTACCGGGCGTCAAAATGACGCGACACCAATTTATTTCTCAGGGGGCGCCAGTCGCGTATTACCCCCGTTCTTCTACCTCCCAGGCGGGTTCGAGATAAGATGCACTTCGATAGCCGGATAATGGAACAAAGCTGCACTACCACAGATCGGTAATGACGCTCTCTCTGGACATGAATTCCCTCCTTAGAGGTTTAGGTACCTTTTAATTTTCCGGATTTTTGCATAAAAAAATCCCAACCGAAGAGTTTCTCTGCGGAGGGATTAATTTTTGTACGCGGTATCCACGTTTTTATCTGTTAATAACGGACTCTACCCCTTAGGGATTTCTCAAAAAACGCATTAAAAAAATCCCTATCGAACCTCCGTAAGGCAACCAGAAGGTCGAGTGTTAATGTGAGTTAACTCGTCACATCCGGTTTTCGATACGAAAGTTCCAGGGATTATAGACCGTCAACAGGCCTCAAGATCAATTAAGAAACAATAGTTCAAAGAATCCGTTTATTTAACAGAAATGGTTATACAAAATTCTCAAGATAAGAATCGTGCCTTCCCCAATCGAGGTAATGGCTTTCAGACCATACAAGCGAGAGCGCTTACGCTAAAGATCGATTAGGTAGAAAAGATTCATGCATACCTTCTCAGAATCAAAATGCGAGCTTTTTAGAGAAGTCTGAGGCTATTTGTAATTCATAATTACGGCTGACTGATTTTAACTTAAAAAAGTTTTATTAAATGAATTTAGTTTCGCTAGAGACTACTTAGCTTTAAAGTTCTTGTATCATGGCGGTTCACGTACTCAAACACATTCGTGAGGACTTATAACTGCATAAGTTTAATAGCGTTCGATCAGTCCACGAATTACTTGCTCCTATGCAGTTGTTCAATATTATCGATATGGCAGCAACCCACCTTCGAGCGACTTTTAGGCAAAATTGAATTTTTGGTTTTTTATGCACAAGGCGTTTTCCTCTATAACTTTGTCATTTGGAAAGTCCTGCTATTGGCTTTCCTACCATTGCTTTGTCTGGACCACTCAACGCGCTCGACCAAATTGCGAGCCACTGAGTTAATCCAAACTCTTTCTATGCGAGAAACCGGCCTTGTGCATGTGCATCGATTTTTATCAATTTTTGCTTATCGGCACTACGCCGGCTTTGTCAAAATCGTCTATGTTGCCTTTTAGATGCAATGCATGGCTAAAATTTTATGCTCATACTTTAGAACTGGGCTTTCAATGACCGTACCTCAAAGGTCAATGTCTTTGGTGGAGGAATAAAAAATAAAAAATATTTCAAAGTATATTTTCGTGGTACTTTTTAAACTGACTTTGTGGTACTTTTGAAAAATCTGTTCTAAGCCCAATTTTGGCGTACTTTTGAAAAATCGATTTTCAAGCCAAATTTCAACGCCGTTTTGAAAAATTAATCTGCGAGTGAAATTTTGGCGTACTTTTGATAAATCGATTCTCAAGCCAAATTTCGACGCAGTTTTGAAAAATTAGTCTGCAAGTGAAATTTTGGCGTACGTTCGATAAATCGATTCTTGAGCCAAATTTCGACGCCCTTTCAAAAATATTATTTTTCAAAGTCCAATTTGTGGTACCTTTGAAAAAGTATATTATTCATAAATCTTTGTCATTATATACTTTCGCTCTCATATCCTGAACCAAAAACATATTTTCCTAAGTGAAAATTCGGTGTTTCTTCGAATTTTCACCTGGTCATTTCCAACGCCTTATAGAACCCAAAACGGTCCCTATGGACTGATCTGTGCCTCTGCAGACTCTTAAAAATGTCTTTAAATGAAATTTTGGCCTAAGTCGAATTTTGATTCTGTCTTCAACTTAGGACGATTTTGGAGAGTTCTACAACATGCACACTGCCATATGCATCCTAAAGCACGTGCAGCTCTAGTTTTAAGATCCCAATTCACTGCGTTACTTCACTGACAGCCAGTTTCACAATCGTTGGTTAACTAATGGTTAGGATTTGACCAATAGGTTATCATAAAAATCTGTGACATTAACAGCCTGTTTTACAATTGTTGGTTAATTAATAGGATAATAGGATTTGACCAATCATTTATTACTATATAGAGGTAAGAATGTCTGGTAAAGTTGTGTTTACTAATAATTATATTTATTTATTTATTTATTTATTTATTTATTCATTTCATCACATGTTAGATATACATGGTATATATATGAACGTCACATTACAAAAATTTAGGATACAAAATTTTAATAATATAAGCTGATATATGCACATAGAAAGTTACGATAACTAGTAAAATAGTAAAAAATCACAATAGTAAAAAGTTGAAAAAAAAAAAATATATATATATATATATATATATATATATATATATATATATATATATATATATATATATATATATATATATATATATATATATATATATATATATATATATATATATATATATATATATATATATCAATAGTAAACCTAACCCTAATATCACTGATTGTATTATGTACATGAGGTTTGCATCACTGTGGCTCATAATTCATGTACTCTTCAAGTGAGTAGAAACAATTTACAGCTAGAAAGTTTTTCAAACAAGAAGTAAATTTATTTATAGAATTTATAGATATTATTTCTGTTGTTATTATTTTTAAAATAAGGTCTACACGATTCTCTTGGCACAATGTCAAATAATAATCTGATGAGCCTCTTTTGCGGGATGAACACACGGTTTATGCTTGAGGCAGCACCCCAAGACACAATATTGTAAGAAAAATGTGAGTATGCAAGTGCATAATAAACATTTATCAGCGATGTGAAATTTTGGCGTACTTTTGATAAATCGATTCTCAAGCCAAATTTCGACGCAGTTTTGAAAAATTAGTCTGCAAGTGAAATTTTGGCGTACGTTCGATAAATCGATTCTTGAGCCAAATTTCGACGCCCTTTCAAAAATATTATTTTTCAAAGTCCAATTTGTGGTACCTTTGAAAAAGTATATTATTCATAAATCTTTGTCATTATATACTTTCGCTCTCATATCCTGAACCAAAAACATATTTTCCTAAGTGAAAATTCGGTGTTTCTTCGAATTTTCACCTGGTCATTTCCAACGCCTTATAGAACCCAAAACGGTCCCTATGGACTGATCTGTGCCTCTGCAGACTCTTAAAAATGTCTTTAAATGAAATTTTGGCCTAAGTCGAATTTTGATTCTGTCTTCAACTTAGGACGATTTTGGAGAGTTCTACAACATGCACACTGCCATATGCATCCTAAAGCACGTGCAGCTCTAGTTTTAAGATCCCAATTCACTGCGTTACTTCACTGACAGCCAGTTTCACAATCGTTGGTTAACTAATGGTTAGGATTTGACCAATAGGTTATCATAAAAATCTGTGACATTAACAGCCTGTTTTACAATTGTTGGTTAATTAATAGGATAATAGGATTTGACCAATCATTTATTACTATATAGAGGTAAGAATGTCTGGTAAAGTTGTGTTTACTAATAATTATATTTATTTATTTATTTATTTATTTATTTATTCATTTCATCACATGTTAGATATACATGGTATATATATGAACGTCACATTACAAAAATTTAGGATACAAAATTTTAATAATATAAGCTGATATATGCACATAGAAAGTTACGATAACTAGTAAAATAGTAAAAAATCACAATAGTAAAAAGTTGAAAAAAAAATATATATATATATATATATATATATATATATATATATATATATATATATATATATATATATATATATATCAATAGTAAACCTAACCCTAATATCACTGATTGTATTATGTACATGAGGTTTGCATCACTGTGGCTCATAATTCATGTACTCTTCAAGTGAGTAGAAACAATTTACAGCTAGAAAGTTTTTCAAACAAGAAGTAAATTTATTTATAGAATTTATAGATATTATTTCTGTTATGTTATTATTTTTAAAATAAGGTCTACACGATTCTCTTGGCACAATGTCAAATAATAATCTGATGAGCCTCTTTTGCGGGATGAACACACGGTTTATGCTTGAGGCAGCACCCCAAGACACAATATTGTAAGAAAAATGTGAGTATGCAAGTGCATAATAAACATTTATCAGCGATGTAATGTTAAATATACTCTTCAACTGCCTTAGTGCATAGTACGCACAGTTTATTTTTTTACAAATATGTTTAATTTGGTGATCCCAGCATAGTGTAATATGTTGCAACCCCTTAAGATTTAAGGTTATGTTGGTTGCACTGAAAAGTAGGCACAGAATTCAGTAGTTCGGATGTCTGAATGTGGAAAGAACTTACTAGAAAGTCTAGAGTGATGACATATCTGTTCTGGAACTGTCTAGAGTATGGTGACGTCATCAGAGAAGCATCTATATCTGTCATCTTTAGGTATATAAGGCATGGAGTAAACCAAAAGAGAGAAGTTAGTGCAGTACTAATTGTCAGTTGAAATGGTCAGAGAGTAAACTCAGTGATAAAGTTCAGTTTAGAGAGCAAGAGTAGTAAGATCAGAAGAGAGTAAAGTGATCGTACACAGTGTGTTATTAGCCAAGTAGTTATTCAGCCCTATGATGGAACGTTTACATTAGTCATAACACCTATGTTACAGTCATCTGTCTCTCTCACTCTCATATACTTTTTGGTCAGCACTCAACATAACAGGTACATGTTAAAGAACGTAAACGTTCCATCATAGACCTGATTGTTGTAATTAAGTAAGTTAATAAATTAGTGTTTAGTGTTACCCTGCTGTCATAATTTCCGAACCCACGATACAGGGTGTTTACAAAAAGGGTGTAACCACGTCACAATTGGTGTCAGAAGCGGAATTATAACAGAAGATTTCTGGACTGTTCGAGAAGGTTTCTATAGTGTTCTTCTCGGGAATTAGTGGTAACACGGAGGATTGACTTACGGGACATTGTTTAAGGACTATTTTTGGACCCAAAACTGTGAAAAAGTGCGTTTTCGGGAAAGTGATAGAGACACTGAAAAAGACTCATTTGTGTTAGTGCATGAATATTTCTAGAACTTTTCTATTTGGACATTAGTGGAGATTATTAAATTCTCTAAATTGGATAGTGACAAGACTCTGGATAAGACGTTTTCGTGCTATTTCGAGATTTGTCTGGAAAGTTCCATTACCGATATTGACGTGACAGTTAAATTTATTTTATTTTAATTTCGTCGTATGCCCGTAACAACAAGAAGTATGGCAAACAAATACAGGACTTATTCGAACAATTCCAAAAAATGATGGCGCAGCAACGGCAGGAAGACAAAGAAGAACAGAAGAGAAAACGTCAAGAAGAGCGAGATGAATTAAAGAAAATTATGGAAGACCAGGAAATAAGACGCCAAGAAGAAAAGGAAGAGCAAGAAAAACGACGTCAGGATGAAGAAAGAAGACGCCAGGAAGAAAATGAAGAGCAAGAAAAACGACGTCAGGATGAAGAAAGAAGACGTCAGAAAGAAAAAGAAGAACAAGAAAGAAGACGTCAAGAAGAAAAAGATGAATTGAAGAAAATGATGGAGGACCTGAAGATACGACAGCAAGAGGAGAAAGAAGAGCAAGAAAGACGACGTCAAGAGGAGAAAGAAGAACGAGAAAGACGACGTCAAGAGGAGAAAGAGGAACAAGAAAGACGACGTCAAGAAGAGAAAGAGGAACAAGAAAGACGCCAAGAAGAATTAAGGAAAATTCTGAATGAACAAATGAAAATACAGCAGGACGCTATCATTTCTGCCAACAAAGAATTAAAGAGTGAAGTCAAAGAAGAAATAAACAAGGTAGAAGAAAAAGTAGGTGAAGTCGAGACAGAAGTCAGTCAAGTTAAAGAGAAAGTAAACAAGTTTGAAGAAGTCAAAGGAGAAATAGACCGGCTTAAACGACAGTTGGGAGATAGAGGAAGCCAGCAGGTGGTATCATCAGGTCAGCGACTAAAACCTCCTTCTTTTGACGGCCAAAGTTCCTGGACGACGTACAAGAGGCAGTTTGAGGCAGCAGCGTGTGCAAACAACTGGGATAATGAGGAAAAGGCCATGGCATTGGTTTTTAGCACTAAGGGGCCAAGCATCAGAGTTACTTCAGACTATCCCAGTGGAAAAACAAAGGGATTTCAAAGTTTTGGAAGCTGCATTGGACCTGAGATATGGCGACCAACACCTCGCCCAAGTATACCAGGCTCAACTGAAATCACGGACACAAAAGGCTGGGGAAAGCTTACAAGAATTCGAAGCTGCGATAGAGAGACTGGCACACCTGGCATATCCAAGTGCTCCAAGAGAATTCCAAGAACAATTAGCCGTCGGGGCCTTTTTAGATGGCATAAGGGACGAAGAGGTCAGGCGAGTTCTGAGGCTAACGCGGTACCAAAGTATTAATTAGCGAGGCTCTGGTGCGTGCCCTCGAAGTAGAAGCTGCCTTTAAAGACACCCCACAGTCAGAAGTGCGTGCTGTGACCGTTGAAAAGGCACATGCGGATCAAGAGAACATGAGCACTATACTGAAGAACATGCAGAAAATGATGAATCAATTACTGGCCAAGTGGGATTCTCAAATAAGACAGGACAAGCAACAAGGTGAAGCAAAACCAAACGGACGTATCCAGTGCTATCAGTGAGGCAAGTTAGGGCATATTAAGAGAGATTGTCGACAACAAAGCCCGGAGAAGGTAAATGCCGCAGTTGTCGAAGAGTCGTATTGGGACAAAAAGAATCTGGAGACTTTACTGAGAGACTTACACAGAATGGTAAAGCAATTGCTGGAGAGTTTTTCAGGGAAGCAAAGCAAGCAACCAAGCAGTGGGGAGCCAAATGGGGGTATTCGATGTTATAGCTGTGGAAAGTTAGGGCATGTAAGACGAGATTGTCAACAATGGAACCCTGAGGTTGTACATGCCACTGGAGAAGTGCTGGTTGGTGAAAGCGATGCCCCCAGGGCAATAAAGGTTTGCCAGCTTCGAAGAATCCCAAGTAGTTTACCATTAGTGATGGGTAAAAGCAGTTATTTTTTAACAACAGTTTAAGCTGCTACTGTTATTTTGAAATAACAGTTTAAAATAACAGTTTAAAAATAACAGATCGCTGGGAAGTACTGGCATGCGCATACCGCAGCGCGCAGTTTGCAAATGTTATTTCAGAGACGTTATTTTATCATCGTGCTGCTACCGCAACTGCTTATCTGTTATTTTCTCACCTGTTATTTTCGAACAGAAATAACAGTCTGTTAATGCTATTTACATATAACAGTTATAAAATAACAGGTTGTTAAATAGCAACTCATCTCTATTTACCATCACAAGGTTGTGTAAGCGAAACGAAAGAGATTCCAGAGAATTGGACAAAGGAAGCTTTAAGACAAGAGCAACTGGACGATACGGAAATTGGACCTATATTGCAAGCAAAAGAAAAAGGAACGCGACCAGAATGGAAGGATGTTTCAAACAAAGGAGTAGGAGTGAAGGCTTTATGGTCACAATGGGGTTCACTTACGGTTGTAGACGGGCTGTTGAGGAGAGCATGGGAAAGCCCGGATGGGAAGCAGGTTGCCATGCGTTTAGTGATTCCCAGGTGTCGTGTACCAGAAGTACTCCAGAAAGCGCACAATGAAACATCCGGCGGACACCCTGGAGTAAACAAGACGCTGAGTAAAGTACGAGAACGATTCTATTGGGTCAATAGTCGCCAGGATGTGGAGGCTTGGTGTCGAAAATGCAAGAATTGTGCTGCCAATAAGGAACCACTATCCGAGAGCAACTATGTGAATGAAAGTCGAGAACAGCCAAAGAATGACCGAGAACAGATTACCAAAACTGGTAACCGAATGAAGGCTCGCTATGATCGGAATGCCAGTACAGGAGGATTCAAGGTGGGCGATCGGGTCTGGCTGTACAACCCACAGTGGAAAGAATGGAAGTCCCCGAAGCTTCAACCACCTTGGGAAGGACCGTATTCAGTCATTCCCGAATTAATGATGTCGTCTATCGGATTCAACAAAGTAAAAAGTCCAAGATGAAGATCGTACACTTGGATAGACTGGCGAAGTATGTGAAGGAAACTGAATTGCCTGACCGGGACGTTCAGGCTTAAGGAGGGGGCAGTGTAATATGTTGCAACCTCTTAAGATTTAAGGTTATGTTGGTTGCACTGAAAAGTAGGCACAGAATTCAGTAGTTCGGATGTCTGAATGTGGAAAGAACTTACTAGAAAGTCTAGAGTGATGACATATCTGTTCTGGAACTGTCTAGAGTATGGTGACGTCATCAGAGAAGCTTCTAGATCTGTCATCTTTAGGTATATAAGGCATGGAGTAAACCAAAAGAGAGAAGTTAGTGCAGTACTAATTGTCAGTTGAAATAGTCAGAGAGTAAACACAGTGATAAAGTTCAGTTTAGATAGCAAGAGTAGTAAGATCAGAAGAGAGTAAAGTGATCAAGTAGTACACAGTGTGTTATTAGCCAAGTAGTTATTGTTGTAATTAAGTAAGTTAATAAATTAGTGTTTAGTGTTACCCTGCTGTTATAATTTCCGAACCCACGATACAGGTGTAAGCACGTCACAATAGCTTACTGTCTATCATTGTTCCCAGAAATTTAACAGATTCTGAGAAGTTCTCGGTAGGTAGTGTTTCAATTAAATCCTCCGATGGTAATCTTCGTTGTGAAAAATATATACACTCGGTTTTGCCAATATTCAAGATGAGTGTATTGTCATGACACCATTTCTGATATACTTGTAATATGCTATTCGTCTTATTTTGAAGGTCCACAGGATTCCGTGCTGAAAGCAGCATGGACGTATCATCTGCGAACATTGCAACTAATCGCTCTTGGAGAATTGCAGGAAGATCGTTGACAAATAACAGGAATATTAATGGCCCCAGCACCGAACCCTGGGGAACCTTGGTTAACATCATAACTTTCAGACGTATAGCCGTGTATTTTTACATGTAATTTTCGACCTGTTATAACTTTCATCAGGTTCTGGTTAGTCAACCAAAAAGATAACCAACAATTGTGAAACTGGCTGTAAGAGTACTTTATGTTCGATGCATAGTATTGTTGATGTTCTGGTTACACAGAGTTTACTGTTATCTTGCTTTCTTCTCATGACTCTATGCCCAATGAAGCCCCTTTTTATTTATAAACTACGGTAAAATCAGAAGATAAAATTCCAGCTTCTGCTATTTTATTTCTCAACTTGTCTAAGATATAGCGTTTAAGCTCACTGCCTTGGCATTGTATTTTTTTATTTCATGTCCCCACACAAGATTTGCTGTATTGAAGCAAATCTGTTCGAGAAGAAAAACATATAATGCTTCCTGAAAATCCATCTTGATTCTTTTTCAAGCAAATTCATCTTTAATGCTGATAGTTCAAACTTCTTTTCCTTTTTGCATAGGAAATTTCTATTGAAGTATAAATAAGGAGTTGGATAATCCAGTAATGATGTGTTTAAAATTGTTTATTATTCATGTTTTTTTTATGGCTTGGACAAGAACGTTAATGTTATGTCGTGCATTGTGGTCAACTAACATATAGTTTAGTAGAAAGACAGAAATTCTAGGAACTTCAGTAAATCATCCTTTAATTTAATCAACTGTGCTCAATTTACCATGCACAAACCTTTCTCGTATTTAACGCCCACCATTTGCTTTTGCAGTTCTGCAAAAACAGATAACGAATTATTTACATTTTTATTTGAGGCACTCATCAAAGGTGCCGCCTTCCTTTGCTTTGAACCGCCGCGCCGCGCCGGCCGGCGGAACGAGTCGGTCGGTAATCTTTGCACTTTTTTATGACAATTTAAAAGTTGTATAAATGGGAACTACTACACGTCCATTGACTCAGAAAGGCAGTAGTTCTCAAATGTTTCCTACCCTAATATTCAAATTGTTAACCTAGGTTAGTTTTTTTCAAAGTGCCCCTAGGGCGAAAAGTCGTAAAGGTTTTTTGTTTGTCTAGTCGGTCCCCATTACCAGTTTTTTTAATGACATGAAACTGATTACACCCTGTATGTATGTCCAAGTGACAATAAATATTCTATTCTATTCGTTAGTGATGACTATAATATATGTAACGACTAATTTCGTATCCATATAGTTTTAACTGAGGTAGCAATTATTCGCAAGAAAAAGGTTGATTTTACTTCCACATTCTCGTGGCAGGGTGGACCTATAGTAAGGGTAAAAAAAAAATACTTCCACATCTACAAAGTGGAGGCGAGTACAGTAACGGCAAAAAAAATCTATTTTTTTTCTCAAATAGGCTTATAATTAATGTCATGAAACGTCGATATTTGAAGTTTGTGCAAAGGAAAAAATCTGTCAGCCTGTCTGTCTAACTTTTTTGCGCGTTCGATTACTCTAGAGCTCCGATTAAAGAACTTATATCTAGATACATAACAGGCTATCTTTTCACTATATACCTTGTTTGCTCCTAACATAGTCACATTATATGTCCATTAAAATGGATAGATGAACATCACATCCCATAGGCAACAGTGGCGTTGTGTGTGTAGAAAATGTGTAGAATGGTAAATATTTTCATTAAAATGAATTATTGCAATTCCTGCATTATCAGCTCTTTATATAACGTGATGTAGGCATACGACGCGTGATGTAGGCATACGATATTACAGTAAGATAAAACAGTAAGATAAATATGTATTGAAAGGATATTAAAATTTAATTGCTATTTACTTTATAACTGTAAACTGAACTTCATCATGTTACGACTATGGAACGATCGATTTTCTTCTTTTCTAAACTGCTTTCTGCAAACGGCACAGCACTTCACTATTTATTTGCACAAAATATATTGTCACTAAACTGTGTAAATATGAATAGAAAATATTATTTAGGTATTAAGCAAATCACAACTTAAAATAAAATTACTTTTTCCCCAGTTTTTGGTCGGAGAACACGAAAAACATTTATTGACATTAATGGCCGAACTGTCAACTGAGATTATGATAATCGAACTGAAGCCGATCATGCACAAGCGGCCGCGAATACGCCGATGGGCCAATCAGCAACTTATGGGAAGAAGTGCCTTAGATTGTGAGTCTTTCAGCGACAAATAAATCAATGCCATTATGTATCTAGATATAAGTTCTTTAATCGGAGCTCTAGAGTGTTTGACTTGAAATTTGGTACATGTATGTATCATAACGAGTTATGAAACTAAATTATATTTTGATCTTATTCTGTTGAAGGGTTGGCGGTAAATAGGGGTAAATAGATAAAGCAAGTAAGAGTTCATAAAATTGGGATTTAGTGTGTGTACTAAAAGTTAACATCTTAAAAACATTTTGACACTACCATTTTGCGTATTTGATGGACAAAGGCGCCGACATTTTTTGAGTGCTTAGTAGATCTGAAGACAACTATATCATCTATATTAAAAGCTTTTGTCTCCCAGCTGGAGTATTTCGCATATTCCATAAGTATCAAAATAAAATAACAAATAACTATAATAAAAAAAACACAAAACCAGAATGAATATTTAAAAATAACTATTATTAAAAGCAATTATGGAATGATTGTATAGAATTACAAGTTTTTCAAGTATGTGCATCTGAGATAATTATAAAATCACGTACGAATAACTAAGTGGTCTCTAAAAAACAGTAAATAATAAAATAAACTATTTTAACAATACATTAATTTATTCAATTTAATTTGATCAAAATATACCTCTTCAGACCTAAGATTAATAATAAATTATGTGTTCATATTTCACCATATTTATAGCCATGTGTTGTTACTGTCTTGTTGCAAACAAAAACGATGCTTGAATACTCTTCTGATTAACTTTTAAATTACCCTTCTCAATTTTTTAATTAACTATAAGTACACAACTATAGATATGCCTTACTATTCCTAACATGCCATTCCTGAAAAACACAAATTAAATTCATGTAAACACGAAGTCAGATTCAACGTTCACATCCCAAGGCATTTGAAACATTTCCGAGGGTAAATTAACACAGTGGCTTGACTTGAAATCTTTCATGTACTTTCGAGCCTGAAAAAAAAATACAATTTTTTTTAGAAACATACATATTTTGAGAGGAAGTTACAAAGTAGGGTGGAGAAAAAAAAACGTTCTTAACATCCCAAGTTAAACAATTATAGGCTCCGTAGTGTAACGGTCAACTTTTTTAGCATTCGTAAAGTTCCATTAAAATCCGTTAAATTACATTATTTTATATCTTTATGACCAAATTTGGATAATTTGTTATTTTTATTAAAAAATATTTAACGCCAACCCTGCCAGAATCGTGTATTGCTTTTAAGGCGACCTTGTAAACATTCTAGATTATCGTGCTAAATAACCAGAAATTCCATAAAATACGCAGGAGAAACGGCCGCATGGAAACGTTTCTTCCAATATCAAGTACCGATATGACATAATACTTGCGTTGCCCCTAGTTACGAACCCCCAAAAATAAGTCACTAGGCGCACGTATAAAACCGCAAATTAATGTTATACAGGGTGTTTGGTACATTGATAGAAAGTTTTCACTGGGTGATAGTAATGACCACATTTAGATTTATGCAAAGTCTCACCGTTTTTGAGATATTGGCATTTTTAGATATTTTTGTGAAATAGTTGAGTTGTTATTAACACATGTTATTTTTATGATACTAAATACTTTCAGCTTTCTTAAATATATTTTTTAGATATTCTTAATATACACTTTGTTGAAAAGCACAAAAAGAAATGCCGAAGTATTGATATAAAAATTATGTAGGACAATTTATGTGTTGAAATACATTGGGTTGATTTTTTTTTTTAATTTAAAGCAAAATTTTCTCAAAAGCGGCTACTTCAAGAGGTTCAAATAGTTTTAAAAACTTCTCTATTGCATAGTCTTTCCAATGGTATACCACGCTTTGAAAGAATTATAGTTCATTGAACTAAAAAGGAAACATATTTGCCTTCATTACATTTTTAATAAGGAAAAACATTAAATAAGTATTGATAATTTTATTACTTTAATTTCCAGTTCTAACTAAAACAAATGTAACTAAAACTAATAATTAATTCATTTTGTTTTCTAACCCATTTACGTGCCCTCTTTCGTATTTGGGTAGTGGTGACGCCTAACCTCATTTCTTCCCTTAATCTGGCACCTGCTTTATTAATTCTCCATACAAGGTGGTCACAGTCGGTTATTTCAATCTCATGAACTAGTTCTTTCATTCGACCCCAGACATGAAAATCAAGGGGCGTCAAGTCTGGAGAACTCGCTGACCACAATATTGGCCCATTTCTCTCAATCAACGATTAGGAAATGTTTCATCTAAAAATTCCCCCACAGTAATTCGGTAATGAGCAGGACATCCGTCGTTTTGAAATATCAGGCAGTCTCTTACATTTAGAGGTATGTCGTCTAAGATATCTGGTAAATCATTCTGCAAAAACTCTAAATAACTGTCTCCATTTATATTGTCTGGAAAACAGTACGGACCAATGAAAGCTCTGCCAATTACCGCTGCCCATACATTCACACAGAACTTGTACTGAAAAGACGCTTGTTTTTTCATGTGCAGGTTTTCGTCAGCATCAGAAGATTGTGAAAATTTGTTATTCCTTCTCGAGAGAACTTCGACTTGTCTGTAAACAAATTGCTTTTAAGAAAACGCTCATCTTCCAGATCAGCACTCAACACAAAATGGCAAAAACAGTTCTCCAATATCACCTTCTTCAAGTCCCTGAACAGGCGTGTAGTGGAATGAATGTTTTCCTTCAGTCCTAAGAGTTGTCCAAACTTTCCATATGGACAAATTCAATTGACAAGCTACTTTTATAATACTGCTGGTAGGATCAATATAAAAATTTGTTAACAAAGGAGTTCAAAGTGAAATTAAAAATATATTTAAGTCGTCAATCCTTTTATTCTATCTCTGAATACTTTAATCACCATTTTGATTGTTCTATCTAAAGTAATATTATTTAATTGTAATATGTGTTATACATTTAATTGTTTATACTTATTTGTCTAATTTATTTATTTTTATCTCGCTATTTTGACCTGTTCTACACTATTTTTATGTATTTTTATTATTATTATTAGGATCTGCTTTGAAAGCCTCCAAAATTTGCTCAACTACTCATCAGGACCATGTTGCACAATATGCACCCGTTCCCTATGATGAAGGTTACCTGTTTCACGTATACCTCGATATGTATTACAAAACACCTGAACATTGGGAATTCTTCTTTTTGGAGATCGTTCCCGATAAAAATCTTTAGCTAGTAGTGCCGTTTTTGAGAAAATTTTGCATAAAGTAGAAAAAAAAAGTTGAACCAATGTATTTCAATACATAAATTGTCCTCATAATTTTTATACCAATATTTCGGCATTTCTTTTTGTGCTGTTTTGACAAAGTGCATATTAAGAATACCTAAAAAAAATATTTAAGAAAGTTGAAAGTATTCAGTATCATAAAAAATAACATGTATTAGTAACAACTCAACAGATTTACTTTAGAAAAAAAATAGTTGTCCTATTTTTTTTTTGCTTATGACAGTACACTGAACATTATTGATATAAGTATGCAGTTCCTGAGGTTACAGCTGTAATGAAGCATTCATAAATTCATGTTCCATTACTAAAGTTTAAGGATTTACACACGACACCAATGTGCACAAGGCACACAAATCTACCCAGCTCCCGTCTAGAGGCACACGACACTAAATTGTACGCAGTTCTACGTCACCAGTAAGCGAGGATTCTCGGATATAAAAGCCCGGCCCCAAATCAACTAATTCAGAGCGGGCAATTCTGTCAATCTGTCTACAGCGTGCTGAGCTGGACATATTACAGTTTTGTACATCCCCCGACGCAAACACGACTGAACGAATGCAATCTGACCCTAGGAATCCTACAGCATGTTGAGCTCGAGTCGTTAGTCATTCCCGACGCCGTTTCATCGCCAAAACCAGAGCGAATGAGCCTGACCTGGTGACCTTCTACAGCGTGTTGAGCTGAGAAACTTCTTGAGTCGACGATATTCACCCGACGCCCGATGCCACTCCAGTAGCAGCAACAAACGTCGCATCGCAATCGTTTCTCTCTCTCTCTCTCTCTCTCTCTCTCTCTCTCTCAGATAATAGAAAATGTTGTGCTAAGAACAGTAAAAGATACAGATATATATAACCTGTACCTGTATGTTATGTATCACTGCCTGTTTGAAGAAGTAAATAAATTGTTTATATTTTTATTGGGCTATCTTATTAACTAATCTGGACCCAGATTAATCTCCGAACCAGCTACCCGACAAGAAACCGTTATACAGCTGGTACCAACTTATAATTTGAGCTTGTAACTAAGCAGTAGTGTTTTCGTCCCTTTTACCGATGTTCTGTAAGTACATTTATATTCCTATTTTGTATTTACCGGCCACTGGTTTCCTTTACGACGTGACCAAAGACGCCAATTTGGTTCAATCTTCAGTGATTTGAGAGGCATTTTGTTGTTTTCGTGAGTGCTAGTCCCGTCTTTTAAAGGCTATTAATAAAATTTCTTATTTAATACCTGTAAATCATTTTATATGCATAGTACCTTTCGTTTTTGTATGTATCTGGTAGACTAAAATGCTACTATGTATTTCATTTATAAGGTTATTACCTTTATTTATGTTTAAAGATTTGTTTGTGATGTATGAATGGATTTGATAATTTCAACCGTTTTCGAGGAAAGACGAACCATCGTTAAATATTTAGGCTCTTACCCAATTTAGAAAAAAATTATTAGACTACTTTGAAAAAGTTATGAATAAAAACAATTTATTTTAGTACATTTCCCTAAGAATTATTACACGAGATGTAATATAAATTACATTTGATATAACATTTATATTTTTTTTCGTCATAATATCAACTTCTTTCAAGATAGTCTCTTTCTAATATTTTTTTTCCTTTAAATGAATGTAAATTCAAATGTATAACGGCATTTTATTTATTTATTTATTTATTTATTCTTTATTATCCAACAGTAAAAACCAATTACAGGATAATAAACTTAGAAGTAAGTTTGTAAATAACATACAGTTCGTCTCAAAGTTATCGCAACCTAAGTCGTAAAACAGAGAAGCGCTCGATCTAATCCACACATAATGTTCGTTTTCTCAACGAGAACTTGAAATATTAGAATTTTACTTTTACACCAAAGCTACAGATAATAATTTGGGATACATAAGAAAATTCTTTTGCTGATTAAATTGGATTGGCTGAAGTCTTATTGAATACCTACTTCTTGTTAGTTAAATCTTATTGGACAACAGGCATGTACACTTACTTGCAAATAAACTAGTACACTTTTGAAGTAAATACAATTATTAAAAAATTATGATCTAAAGTGCCAGCTACTGTGCCAAACAAAAAACCACGAGTAAAATTGGACGCAGGAAGTTTTGACTCGAAACGCTGTCAATACTGTTAGAGTTATGAAAAAATGGACATAGATAATTTTATGAAGAATTAAATTTTCTGTAAAAAAGTCAGTGATGGCATATGTCTATCTTCAATACTTCAGGCGTGAGAGTGATTGAAAGTTGAATAAAATCTTACAGTTGTCCAGTGCACAACTTTCAACCATCTTCTCGCCAAAAGTATTTAAGATAGACATATGCCACCACTGACTTTTTTATAGAAAATTTAATTCTCTATAAAATTGTTTATGTTTTTTTTTTTCATAACTCTAATGGTTTTTTGCAGCGTTTTGAGTCAAATGTGTCGGCGCCCAATTTTTCGGAGAGGCTTACTCGATAATGTAATGTTAAGGCCGTTTTCCTTTCTAACCAATTGTACGTGACGGGGATGGTCTGATTGTTTTGTAAAATAATTACAATATAGTGTAGCAACACTTATAATGTTATCAACATGCCATGAAGAGCTATAAAAATCGATGAACTTATCATAAATTCAGTCATCAAAGCTGTGTACAAAATTTCAGCTCAATTGGATAACGGGAAGTGGTCACATTTCAATTACTAAATTTGACCCATACAGATAAATGATAACCGAAGTAATGTCGAAAGAAAACCATTGAAAAACAGTCACTGAAGAAACCGTGGTGGAAAGACAATTCCTCCAAAAGTGCAAGCCAAACATTCGACAGTGTTGTACTTCTCTATCTTCATCGTACAGCTACATTAAAATGAAATGGAAGGAGGTACAACAGTTTAATGACAGACGTCGTCATAATTGCCCGCATGCTGATAGTGTAAAAGGAAGGGATTCACTTGTTGATGGCATTTCGTAGCTCGACCAGACACTTTTACGACTTAGGTTGCTATATAACTTTGAGACGAACTGTAAGACATAATTTATACATAAACTAACAAACAAAACATAGCAGAAGAAAAAAAGATTAAGGATCTGCAGTGAGATATGAATACATCATTATCTATTAATATTATTGCAATGTAAAATGGACCTAAGGCTGGAAAAATTAATGTCGCAGTGGCTACTTAAATTATTAGTTTTTATACGATATTAGTTGGGAACCTTAGCATCATATTTGTTACTCATATGTTCGGTTTAAATGCAATTCACTGCCTCGTGGAAAGCCTTGGTACGGTAAAACTAATTTCACCCAACAAATTGGGGGAATAAATATGAGAATGTATTAACTTATATAAGAATGATATATTCACTCTCCTAGTACTAAGAGATAGTAGGTCAAATCTATTCAACAATGTAATGTGATCAGCAACCTGGTTGGACAGAAACTTGACAAATTTACGCTGAATTGATTCAACTCTATTTTTATGACATTAGAAACTCTTACCAGGAATAATGCCATTCGAGATTTTTCATGACTGGTAAATTCCTCTCCAATTTTCATAGGATAATTTTTTGAAAACTCGGAAATGTAAGACTGTAACAAAGACTGACACATGTTCTCATCCACTGAATATCTCTTGAAAAGTTCTTCTAAAAAGTCAGAGAAAATGTCAGCTGTAAAATGTTTATACGAATACTTATCAGCATACCTTGAGCTCCCTGAGTTACTGCTAAATAATCCATTAATAGATGCATTTGCACATCAGTGTAAATGCATGGGTAACGAAGACGGAGTAATTTAGCTAACAAATGATTGCCACGGTTTGAAGAAAGATCATTTTCTCTGAAAAAAAAAAAGAATTTTTTATTTTCGTTTACTGAATTAGCAATAAACTATAAAAAAAATAATATTTGCACTAAATGACAATTGTTTGGACAAATAACAAACATTAAAAAATATCAACTTGGTTATGCAAATGAAAGGCGCTTAGATTGATTACTATTAACACATCGCATTACATAAATTAATAAAACTTGATTGAAATCCAACATTTACTAATTAAAATAAAACAAAATTTGTATTTGTACAAAAAGTGTTGAAAGCATCCACCATCTTACCGCAGAAGCATGAGCCCTCTCTTAACAGAGTGGTCAGGGAAAAATGTGTAAAACAAATTCATTTTAATATATGTATTTATATTCTCGCTTGAGGTCAAAAATTTTTTATTCGTGGCGAATTTTACTCGAGTCCATCGAAGTTATTTTTGATGAAAAACTGCACAACAATTTATTGTTATGTATATTTGAAGTAATCTTAATATTGAGCCGTTATGAGGGGCGAGAGGAATGAAATAGGCGGCAACTAGATCTCCCGTCCACTTTCACATTAAGTGAAAGAGAAGATACCGGCCATTCATCTGACATGGCCTGTGGGTGTAAACTTATGAGTGTGTTGTTTAACCCAGGACTGCAATTAGAGACACCGTAGTCGAGCTTATACTATTGCGGTGAAGATATAATTCGATAATTACTTTATATTTCTTTATTTGGTAATGTGTTTTTGAAAATAACTTTAATAAGTTTTGTTACCAATTCATAGCAGTGCTTGGAGTCCAAGCTCGTACTTGAGAGCGAATAGACGCTTTTTACAAACGGAGTGTAAATCGTGAAAAAAGCCGGTAATAAGCTGGCCTAAATAGGTCAAAATTAACCTAATTATTGAGTAAAAAATTCTACATACGGTGGTGGTGCCAACAAAACAACAATTAAGTGATAAGTGCCAATAATCAATAATTAATAAATACGTGATTAAATTCTTCATTGTGCAGTGAAAAAAGCTGACAGATCAAGGTTTCGACGAAGGGACGGACCAGAAAGGGTACCATAAATCAAAGCTAAGTGTCCAATTACCACTTATAAACCAGTCACATTTTGTAGACAACTTAAAGAATTTCATAAACAGGTCGGGCAATAAATTAGATAAGTCAATAAACAAATTCTCTTTCAGATATACATATATGACTAAACCCCAGGGGCGTACCATCAGAGTAACAGTACATCGCACCTAATTAAATTAATTCAAAAATAACAAAAATTTTGGATAAAATTGTTGTCAATCCTGGTTTCAGAGCCATTAATATCTAGAAAATTCTCATGCATGCTTTAAAAACATACTGACTGTTTACACTCCATGTCTGGTATGGCTCTGGTAAGGCTAAGGAATTTTATTTTATTAAAAAATTTAGGTCAAGAATAAGCAAAAGTAAGCAAGAAATAACAACTCTCCAGAAAACACAAAAACAATGTATCCACTACAGAACGTAAGAACGAAGACACACCAATTACTGGTACAAAAAATCGACGGCGACGGAAACTGTCTATATGGAGCAATAAGCCATCAGTTAGAAGGAGAAAACATAACAACCCCGGCACACACCAACGCCATCAAAAATCTACGGAAACAAGTAGCGGACTATATACAAAACAACATAGATTATTTCACCCCGTTCATGCTAGCATCCATCAACGAACTGGAACCCCGTTACAATCAACACAGCACCAACAAAGAAAAAATAGAGGCGTTCATCGGAGACCTGAGAAAAGATGGTTTCTGGGGTGGGCAGGAGACGATAGCAGCAACAGCAAACTTGAAGAGGAGGACAATAATAATACACCAAGAGGAGGGCGAAATCATAACTTTTCACCACAACAACCAACAAGAAGACGACAACATGCCAATTGAGATCGTGTACAGGAAGCAGGGAAACAACAGAAATCACTACGACAGCGTAATCACTACGCAGAAAAGAAACGAACTAGAACGATTAGAAAAAACAAACCCCCCCAAGCATAGCTATAACCCTCCGCCCAGAATGGGAGGAAACGACGAATATCAACAGGTTCCAAATATCGCAAAGAACGGAAGAGGGACACGGTCAGGAAGCACCAGATGATTGGATAACTCTAGCAACATGGAACGTCAGAGGATGCATACAAAGAGCTAAAAGGGAAAAAATCGACGAGGCCTTGCAAGCAGAAAACATCGACGTTGCATGTATACAAGAAACACACATGATAGATGGAACAGCAATCACAGAAAATTACAAATGGCAACTAAGCGGGGGGGGGGGGGCAAGAAAAGACCAGCAGAGGAGTTGCATGGGTAACCAGACGGGAGAGGCCCATCGAAATAAGGACGGAAAATATAAACGAAAACATAGTCACGGTAATCATACAAAATGAAAAGGAGAACATTTGCATGATAGGAGTCCACGTACCCTCAGACAAGAGAGCAGGAAAGGTATTCAGGCAGCTAACTCAAGAAACTAGAAGAAACGAAAAAAGAAAAATGCCCATCATAATACTAGGAGACTTCAACGCGCATATAGGAAAAGACGATCAGACGGAGGAGGATAAAAGCATCATAGGAAAAACATTACTCCACACATGGTCAAATGAAAACGGAAATGCGCTGAAAAATCTAGCACACATGTTTGACCTAACAATAAGAAACACATGGGCCAAAAGCCAAACCTGCATTGACACCTGGACCAATGGAAGATCAACCTCACAAGTAGATCATATCCTGGTAAGCAGAGAGATAAGAGAAAGGATCAAGAACGTTAAAGCAAAAAGGACAGCAGAAATCAATACAGACCACAAAATTCTATACGGAAAACTGGAAATAAAAGAAGGAAAAACAAGTCAAGGAAACAACAAGACACTACACAGTACTTGGAATATTTCTCTACTACAGCACGAAGACTTTCGGAAGAAATATGGTGAAGAAATAGAAAACCAACTGACAGGAGAAGAATTAGACTGGACATCAATGGGCGCAAAAATAAAAATTTAAAAAGGGACAGATCACCTATGAGCCCAACAAGAAAGGAAAAAATAACAAGTACGAACAGCTAAAAAAGATGAAGGCCACAGGCGAACAACAGCCGACGGGGAATATAAACGAAAAACTAAAAGAAGCACTGAGGGAAAAAAGGGAAGCGGAGAGAAACCACGACGAGGAAAAATGCAAATCATTCTTCGAAAACATAGAAGCACTTCCAACAGGACAACGACTAAACCAAACCTTCAGATATCTGAAAAAATATAGAAGAAACAACAGTACCCACAAGAGAAGATACATACCAATACAACACTGGACCAAGAAGCTGAAGGAAGAAGAGAAAGCAACTAAAGAACGAACAAAACTAATAAGAGAAACAGACCACTGGCCCTTGGACAAGCCACCATCAAAAGACCAACTGCTAGGAATAATAGCCAGAGCTAGAAGAAACACCGCACCTGGAGTAGATAAAATAAACAACGAGTTAATACACTACGGCACGGAAAAGCTAAAGGAGTAAACCCTAGAAATCATCACCAGGGTATGGACAGAAAACACACCTCTGCCTACGGAATGGACCAAGACTATACAAATACCCCTCCCAAAAACCAACTCGCCACAGACCATAGAAGACTACAGAAGAATAACACTCGGTAGCATAGGATACAAATACTACGCACAATTCCTGCTCGAGCAACTAGAGAAGTACATTGGAAGACCGCCAGACTACCAGACAGCATTCATCAAAGGCAGATCAACGGACGACCACATGTACACCACCAGAAGAATACTGGAAGAAAAATGGAGAGAAGGGACAAAACTGCACATAGCCGCTATAGATCTCCAAAAGGCATTCGATACCATCAGTCACGAAGCCATAGTCAACACCCTGTATAACAAAGGAGTGCCGCACTATCTAATAAACAAGATAATAAAGGCCTGCCATACAATGGTTCGGACAAATGACGGAAACCAGACAAAAGAACAGAGGAGTCAAACAAGGATGCCCCCTATCCCCCCGACTATTCACCACGGTCCTAGACCAAGCGATACAAAACACAATAAGGGAAACACCAAATTTTAACGAAGACCCGGAAACACTGAGAACCCCAATCGTATTAGCTTACGCCGATGACCTCCTAATCGTCGCAGAAGAAGAGCAACAAATTCTCAACTTCCTAGAAAACATGAAACCGCATTTGGACACATCTGGGCTGAAAATAAATTTCAAAAAATGTCTAATAATGGAGCGAGACCCATCAACAAAAGAAAGTCGGATCAGTGGAGAAGAACACAAAATAGGTGACTACTCCCTAAGAACAACGAACAAACTGAAATACCTAGGAATATATCTGACGAACCAATTGAAAAGGAGAGAAACAGTAAAGGAGAGAATAAAAACAGCATACAGAGTCACAAAAGCAATTATACCGTTCATTGAGAAAAACAAACTATCATGGGGCCTGGCCAAACGGCCATACATAGCCATCATACTGCCAACAATGACATATGGAGTTAAAAACGCGGCAACAACAAAAGCCAACAGAAGAAGTTTGAGAAGAGCTGAAAGAGACATCATCCAATTACTCAGAAAAACAACAGGGCAAAAACGACATAAAACATCAACACTACTAGAAGGGAAGACAATCACAAAAAGGATAGAAATGTACGCAATGAAGTACTGGGGACACGTCCAAAGAAGGAAACCAACACACCTACTGAAGAAAGCACTAACACTGAATAGCAGAAAACTTAAAATTGGGAGACCATGTTACACGTGGAAAACAACAATCGAGAGGATCATGAACAAACTGGGAAAGGACCAAACATACTGGGAAAGAAAAGCGAGGGGAAAGAATGAATTTCACAAAGAAATCGGAGCGATATATACTCTACCAGAATCAGAAATGGAGGAATCAGAAGTCTCAGAAGAAGAAGAAGACCTGTAGAAACAGAAGTACAAAAATAGGAGCACAGATAGCAGCGACACAACGCGGCAACATATCTCACAAGAAGACCCAGAATAGGCAGAAGCCCAGAACCAAAAATACAAAAAAAGGGGGCTTAAACACTCCCTCACGACATAATGCGGTAACGCATCTCACAAATACCTACACCTCCCATCCCACATTCCTTTACCATGCGCCATGTGGCTCTCGCTGCTGGCAACAAGCATGACCTTAGTCCAACCCAGCGTGGACGTAGCAGGCCCAGCTGTATAACTTGGGAGTGGCAGCAATGCCTACCGCACGCTGGTAAATCAATCAATCAATCAATTCATAGCAGTGCTTTGGGGGATATTGTAAGTGTATTATTATAAAAAGTACAGGAGCGAACAATATAGTTAAATCCGGCTCTGTGTTCTGACTCTCAACGTCGCTCACAAATGCGATTACTTCAACTATACGATTATTTAGTTTGTTAATATTTATGTTCGGTCACAATTATTCAGAGATGGATAGAGGAAACTTTCCAATAAACGTTTCCAGGAAATTTTAAGGAGTTTCCAGAATGAAGTTTTGATAAAAATCAGAGATGGGTAAAGGATACTTTCCATACGAAAGTTTCAAGAATGAAAATTTGATAAAAATGAAAGTTTTCAATAAAATATTTGAATATTCCGAAAGTTCCCAAAGGAAACTTTGAACATTTCTTTTTAATTAATCTTTTAATTTGGATATTTTTTTATTATTAAAATAAATAATTTCAGACAGTTGATATTTGCAGTGTTGTTTTGTTGACAAAACAAATGTTTTGAATCTAGTTTTATTCAATCTCTACGGCATTTTTGGGAAAAAGAAATTAATCTTAGTATTCCTACTCAGATACTGAGCGTATGTCACTTGCCGCGAAATGTCCCGAAGGTCTCTTCAGATCTTCAGGGATAAAGGAGGTATTACGATTATAATAAGAATAGCACTTATCAAGCCTTACACCAGTAAAATGAATAAGATCATCGCACAATGAGACCTGAAGTCTCAACCTTGGCCTAAATTCCAACTGTTCACTTTATATGAATTGAATCTTTTTCCAATTATTACCGTTATAAATTTAATAAGTTTTTAGAATCCTTCATTAATGAACTTTTTATATCTGCGTTAATAGTATATTGTAATACAAGTGTGGCAAATATGTATGATAGTAGGAACACAAGAGCAGCGATTATTCCTATCATACGAGTTTCGCACTGAAGCTTGCCACGTTACATACTATTTTTTCTACGGTTGTGAATTTATTTCCCTTAAAGTCTTTCCAAAATTTTAAATTTGCTGCCTGTCAGATTTTATTTAAAATGATAAAGATCAAGTACTGCTCAAACGGTTGTCATGACTGACAAACAAATTTGTTGGTCCAGATGTGAATATTTCTAGTATTTCTAACAATGTAAATGTTCCAGTTCTTCCAAGCATTAACTTAAGTAATTGCAATTCATGTGTAATTAAAGTACATTTATAGAATTCAACTGTTATTAGCAGTTAAATAATATCAAATTCTTCGGTAAGGTAAACACACTATTTTATTCCCGTGTGTGAAGATGTAATCGAGGCTTGTGGCAAATTCTCTGCCGCACGGGGTGCAACAAAGTGACATTTTCCGCAGTCATTTTTGAAGTTAGAAAATTTGACTTTCAACACAATCGTAGAAAAAAATTATTTCACATTTTTTCAATTATTGCCGTCATATATTTAACAAAATCTGGAGTTTAAGAATATTTCAGCAAAGTAACTGTTTCAATTCCATAGAAAATTACACTTTTTTATATTTGACTTTTTAAAAGTTTATCCCTTAAATGTCAGTCTACAGATCATCCTAGAAGGTTCTGAATTTTGGTCAGCTCTTCAAGCTATTAACTGGGTGTTGGTTCATCCTGCCTCAATTATTTGCCTTCTCACTGTGGAATTTTAAAATCAAGTTCATGCTAAACCAGTGGCAGATTTACTTATGATTTCTAATATTGAAGGGGCTATAGCCCAGGGCAGCAAAATCCAAGGGCGGCAAATTTTTTGAAATTGTCAAAGATATGATAATTACATATTGTTATAATTGCATTGAGTCTAGGAAATAGCGTGCAAATTCGACGACGAATGGTTACCGTCTGCCAGTCGGTAATCGGAGAGACCATATAAGTACAAAATTTTTTGCTCTCTGGTGGGGGGATAGGGAGGGAGGGGGACTTCTTTTTTCGATCGAATGGTTACCGATATCTGTCCGCATAGGTAGTTAGTATATGTACTTCTCATACCTCAGTTACGCTGGCAGACGAAACTTCCGGTTGGCGCGCGGTAACTGGAAATTTTCGTGTGTGGTCAAAATTTTTGTTTCGGTGTGTACAATACTGGACTGTAGTGACAGACATTTCTGTCGGTCGGTTTTTGCATCATATGCGATCAAAGTGGCAAAAAATGGACCAAAACTTCAAATTTTGACAAAAAATAGCTAAAATTGAAAAATACGTCTGCCCAGCCAGCTTATGGCTCACAAGGTACTAAAGAACACTAACCTCGGCTGGCAGACATTTTTTCCAAATTTAACCCCCCCCAAACCCCCAAACCACTCTTTGAAAGGTTAATTTTTTTTTTTCAGTTTTCCGTGTCTCCATTTTTTTTTATTAATATAAAGAAATGTCCTTTGGATATGTTATTACAGCAGGAAATACGAAGAATTTGAGCTTTTGATCATCTTGATCCGTTCATAATTAATAGTTATTAACAAAAAAAAACACTATTTTTCAATCGTGCTTTGCTTTAAATATTGCTCCAATAGGAGACTGTCATTTTTTGGTTTCTAAAAATCAATAAAGGATGGAATTATGATATACAAGTTTCATTTTCTTTTTATTTCAATGGTTTCTCAGTGTTTTTGATTTTTCAAATCAGCCGTCGAGCACTCCGCTTTAAGCCTCAAGTGGACAGTGGCACTCACTGCGCTGCTAGTCCACCACCACCTCTACCAGCAAACACAAATGGCATCTATTACATTATCGATGCTAATTTTGACAAATTCATTTGGTTTTTGACAGTTTGTGTTAATTTTGGTAAATTTAGGCAAAAATTAGATCCAATTTCCCAAAAAAAAAAATAATGATGCAATTTTCGGCAATAGATTGCTAAAAATGTCAAAGTTATGCCAAAAATGAAAAACCTGGCAAAAACGAACTTTACAGTGTAAGGAACTGATGTTAATTTTTATAACTACAAAAATTAACTTTTATGTGACAATTTTGATATGGTCATGGGAAGAAATGAAGAACTCAACGGCGAAAACATGTTTGCCGAAGGCGAAAACCCCGATTTTGATAGTTATTTATATGAAGATGAAGATTTTTAACGTCTGTTATATAAAATAAACTTTAGAAAAACTTTCAATATATTTTTATTTCAATGTCATTTTTTAAATTTATGTAATTCGAGTTAATTTTATTATTATTATTATTATTATTATTGTTATCATTTTTGTAACGGCTTAGCGAGACTGCTGGTAGAGGTGGTGGGGGGCTAGCAGCGCAGTAAGTGCCACTGTCCACTTGAGGCTGATTTGAAAAATCAAAAACACTGAGAAACCATTGAAATAAAAAGAAAATGAAACTTGCGTATCATAATTCCATCCTTTATTGATTTTTAGAAACCAAAAAATGACAGTCCTATTAGAGCAAAACACGATTGAAAAATAGTTGTTTTTTTTTGTTAATAACTCTATTAATTATGAAAGGATCAAGATGATCAAAAGCTCAAATTCTTCGTATTTCCTGCTGTAATAAAAATGGAGACACGGAAAACTGAAAAAAAAAAAAAAAAATTAACCCTTCAAAGAGTGTGGGGGGGTTAAATTTGGAAAAAATGTCTGCCAGCAGAGGTTAGTGTTCTTTAGTACCTTGTGAACTATACGCTGGCTGGGCAGACGTTTTTTTCAATTTTAGATATTTTTTTGTCAAAATTTAAAGTTTTGGTCCATTTATCGCCACCTTGATCGCAAATTATGCAAAAACCGACCGACAGAAATGTCTGCCACTACAGTCCAGTATTGTACACACCGAAACAAAAATTTTGCGCTGAATTTGGTCCAGTAACTAAAAATTTTTTTTTTAATTTCCGGTTACAGCGCGCCGTCCGGAAGTTTGTCTGCCAGCGTAATTGGGGTATGAGAAGTACATATACTAAATACCTATGCGGACAGATATCAGTAACCATTCGATCAAAAAAAAAAAGTCCCCCTCCCTCCCTATCCCCCCCCCCATACCAAAAAGTTCCAGGGAGAAAAAAATTTTGTACTTATATGGTCTCTCCGATTACCGACTGGCAGACGGTAACCATTCATCGTCGAATTTGCACGCTATTTCCCAGAATAATTGTGCTTGTGTATTGTTTTAAACTTATTTTTTCACGAATTACTATGTAAGTGTATTTTTAATAATTTCACGTATGACTGGCTTGTGTGAACTAAGAAAAGATTTAAATTTGATAGATTGCGTCACTTAGTAATTTTTAGGTTGGAAATGGAAAACATGTTTGTATTTGAATTGTTTAATAAAACCGGCCGTTTCGGGGTGCCAGACCTTCCATTTCATATTTAGTGTGTTAATAAGAGTATGTCTACTCATTCTTATGACTATTGAAATAACATAACAAGTAAATCCATTACTGGCTCTTAGTCTATATGGGGAGAAAACATAAAAGAGCGAGGAGGGGAGATGAGGTGTAGAGGGAATATCACTTTTTATTGCTGAGGCAAGGAGCAGAGAGTGGGAAGGGGGTGGGAGGGCGTCAAGTTTCCGATAGTCCCTAGGCGGTAGAAGTATAAATCCGCCACCGTGCTAAACTTATTTAAACTTACTCTTCACATCTAATTATTATTATACTTACTTAAGACAAATAACTTCATCCTCGGTACGTCTAATTAATAAAACTGGCCCTGGATACACCGAGAGTTGTTGGAATATGTTAAGATTAACATGTTCCCTAATAGCTAAAGTAACAACAGGTTCCCACCAACTAGGCATGTGACTAATAGCCAGTGGTAAAACATCATCGAAAGTGGCATCTAAAATCTATAAATATTTATTGTAAGTATTAGAATATTTCTTTTTGCAGAAAATTAACAACCAAGATTCAGTATTTGAGTTAATAAAATTTTATATTCCCATTAAAAAGTCTCTAAATATTCTATATCCTGTAACAGATATCTTCTATGAAGAAAATGAAATCTTGGATATTTCTCCTAGACTTATTTCAATTACAATATCTAATTGGACCTAATAGTACAGGATCCGTACTAAGGTCGACCTTCACCGATCAGGTAACCGAATGAAATCTATTTTTTATGAAAAAAAATATGCTAATAAAAGTAACGGTGATGGGTTGCTTAACGAAATATGTTCAAGGCTATATTTAATTGAAAATTCAATAATTATTTTTTTTTCCCATACCTTCACCGATCTTTTAAACAAAAAAAACACTAATCAAAAGTAACAAACCTATAGAATATGTAAACATAGAGTTGCTTACATTTTTCCGTTCAAGGCTGTACGGTTGCTAGGTTTAAATAGGTGAATCGAAAGTGGTACCTTCACTGATCTGGTAACCAAATAAATTATATATCAAAATAAAGATAATTTTATTGCGAAACGATAAGTATAAATAAAATTTAAAAAATTAAAAAAACTTTAAAAAATAAAAAAAAATTAAAACAAAAACAAAAAAAAGCCTTGAACATATTTCATTAAGCAACCCACCACCGTTACTTTTGTTAGCATTTTTTTTTTCATAAAAAATAGATTTCATTCGGTTACCTGATCGGTGAAGGTCGACCTTAGTACGTATCTTAGACTATAAGCCCGAATGTAGAACAATGTTGTACACAAAGCAAATAAATAAAAAAAGTACATGGTATTGTCACTTATGATTTCTAGTATTGATTTATATTCAAACAAAACATCGTGATATAGTTTTATAACATCTTAATATAGTTTAAACAATATTGAGTCGATATAGTGAAATATTTGTTTATCTATTTATTGGTTCAATATTATGTTTTTTACTCTGAGCTGACGTTTTTACTATTAAACTAATATCGGTCCAATATTAGTGTTTTACTTGCTACGAGATTGGTAAATGGGTATAAGTTTATAAAATTTTCAAAATTTTGTTTCGAAACTGTTTTTAACAATATTTCCAAAAGTACACTCCTGAAATGTACGTAACTAATACTCACAATTCCCTTAATATCTGGATAATTCATTGCAGCCCATGTGGCTGTATATCCACCTATACTCCAACCAAACAGCAGTATATTTTCTAATTTAAACCCTAATTTATAAATTGCAAATTGAATGACGGCATCTATAGCATTCTGTTCTTGTAATGGGTAAGGTCTTCCCTAAAATTAGAAATTTTAGTATGTTGGTTTCTGGTATGAGGTATACCATCAGATCCTATAAGTCAGAATGCAGTATCGGAAAGTGTTGGTTTTGGGATGGCAATAAGAGCAAGCGAGAGCAAAGCATGCAATCCTGTACATGCTTCTCTTGATGGGCATGTCACTGTTTACCTCTGCTAGAGTAATGGTAGACGTCTTTATTGTGGACGGTCTGTTAAATCGGTGAAAATAGTGCAATACCAAAACAAACGCTTTCCGATTCTGTATATATAATAGGTATCATGAATTGGGAGATAAAAATTGACAATAGAGAGTTATCGCAAATGACAATGTATTTGCGTTAAACGTTACTTTTGACATTGTAACGGGTAAATAGTACTTTTTGGGGTGAACCCTGTATGCGTGGTTCCTTTTGGTATATCTTACCTTGTCCTGTACTTAAGTGGTAGGAACATTTCTTCATTGAGACCCTAGGAGCGACACAACGCATTTATAATTATATCTTTGTAGTATAAAGTTTGATTCGGTTAATTTAAGGAAGTAGCATGTTACCTTATTATTACTATACCTTGGAAGAATGTTCGACTCCCTCATGGTACTAGGAACCTTCAAAGTTTGTTTGGTAATTAGCATGGCTCATACTGCTTAAATTAATTTGTTGATAAATTGTCGGCGTATGCGGGCGTCTAAAACAGGCAAAGCAGTAGTGAAATCTTTTCCCAGTATAGTAAAATGTAGGCAGTTAGGTGCCGCGTAACGTTGTGTGCATTTTCAATCACTTTATGTCTGGGATATATTTACATGAAAGTCATAAGTTCTCAGTTAACACTTGTTTACGCCAATTTTCGGACAGAAACAGCCATGTTAGTTGTTTACGTTTAGTTTAGAATCAGGTTATCGGCTAAGCGCACTGTCGGTATAGGGTGAGCGCGTCATTGCGCGGTGTATGAATTTTAAATACCAATTGTTTTTCATTACGGGTTTCCAACGTACATGGATTCGGTTTCAGAAAAAAGGGTTTGGAAGGAAGTAACGGCCATTTAAGAAGCCGTTGGGGCACCGAGCACATGGCTAGATAAACCCCTTAGAGAATTTTGTTAAATTATATTAAAAAGAAGGGCCATTCTGCGAGAAGATTTGCCGGCCTAACTTGCAGTTGGTTAACTTGAATTTGGTTAATTTGCACATGGCTAACTTGCATTTTGTAACTTGCACCTTGGAATTTTCGCATTCATAACTCGTATCCTGTAGACTTGCTGTTTGATATTTAATGATTGAATGATCCTGGATCTATGTTAATTTGAGCTGTAATAACGGTTATATGGTTGGAAGCGCTGTGTGATTCGATTATTCAACCGGCTATTGGATAACCACGGTCGCACGTGAAGCATGCCACCCGGCGCTGGGTCGCTTACCCTGATGAGAACACATGGTTGTAACACGTTATGCAATAAGGAATTGCCCTGGATGTCCATGGTACTGTGAGGTGTCGACAAATTAAAAATAAGGTCAGACTGTTTTTTCTATTTACTCAGAAACGGCGACGTGAAATTCCAGCCTCTGATTTTACAATAAACGTCGTGTGAGACGACGGCGTTGAATTATAAAACTTACCAATCTTTTTAAAGAATTTGTTTGCTAAATTACCAAGCCAATTTTACACCTAACTTAAGTCAGATAATTTCGTTGATATTACGATTTTAAATAAGTTCCACAGTTACTGTGAACCGCAAATAGTACTATTTGAGGGGGCCAAAAAAAGCGAACCATATGTGAAATTAAATAAATTATTAAGCATTTTGACGCTCGTAGAGCACGTTCTTACCCCATAAGGATACCTTATTGTGATAAATTTTTATTATTAAATCTAATTTGAGGACCCAACCTTGACTTTATTTTTTTGCAACACCCGCAAACCCAAAAGGCTAGGATAGGCATTTTTTCTTGGTCTTAACTAAAACAAGATTAAGTGGCGCCTATTTAAATAATTGAAGACTTTAAAATTAAATTTTCCAAAGATCCTTACTCACACCCAATGCCTCCGACGAGAGAGCTGCCGCCTAGCAAAGTATAATCCCCGGTGGGGTTATAACATCTACGCTTACGCATTTTTATTTTTGTACGTGAAAACCAATATGAGCTTGCTTGGATGTCAAAAATAACGTTTAACGCAAATACATTGTCTTTCACGATAACTCCCTAATGTTTTCATTTCTATGTTTTGCTTTACAACAATTCTTATGGCTACAGCTTGGAAATAATTGGTCGTCCAAAGAACATGACACACTGTTATAGTACTTTTTGTTGTAAAACTAATAAAAAAGGGATAATGCAAAAAAAACTATTTTTCTCCATCTTTAAAACATCAAAATACTAAACACTACAATCTATTTACTTTAGAATGAAGCATTGGCTTTACCTATAGAACTATTTTTCAGCATCTCATTGGCCAAAGCGTGAGGCATATTCACATTACTTTTCGCCTATGGTAACCTAGTCTGGTCTCGGTTCAGCATTGTTTGTTTACATTTTGTGTGTGATTTATAACTGTCAATTATTTTATTAGTACCATTCATATAGTTGTGATATTCTTCAGATATTTATCCATGAACAAATAAATGTTTTTCATAATTTAATATTTTTTCTTTTCGACATTTATGTACGATTTTAGGACAACTAATTTGTTTTTATTTTTTATTTTAATTGCTTTATTTATATTAACGTCCTGGTGAAGTTTACCTAATGCTATTCCACCCACTTAACCAGAACGGTCACCCATCCAAGTGCTAAACTCAACTGGCGTGCCTTAACTCCGCCGATCAATGTCTCACCACTGAAATCACTACCGTACCTCACCTCACTGCTGCTGCATTTAACACGTTGACTGCCGCACCAAATTCAGTAGTTGGGTCCTCCAGGCCACGAGTATTTTTTGTTCTATATGTATAAACTAGATTGTGTATTCTAATACATAAACGTAGCGCCCTGGTTCCACCTAATGTGTATTCAATTGAATACTCATGGCAGTCAACGGTTTAATAAATAACTGCTTCACCAACGAGTAATTATCTAATATATTCAAATTTTTTCTTTTATCCTCTAAGTACTGCAAAACCTCAATATTCGCTCACTATGTTGTACAAGTTTTGACCAATTAACTACAATTAATTGATCAAAACTTAAAGGTGATGGGATTTGTACTTGTAAAAGTACTTGTACTTGTAGGACAACAAAAAACCACAAATGTAAAGTACAAGTACCTTCACTAAATTCGTTTAAGTACAAGTACCAAGTAGTACTTCAATTAATATTGTGCAAGTACATGTAAAAGTATTTTTACTTGTGTTACCAAGTACAATGAGGTCATTTATTCAAATTTCATATTTCACTTTTTAGTATGTTTATGCGAAAATTACATGCAAATAATATTTTTTGTTGTCTATTTACCTTTCCATTGTGTACCACGGTACAAAAAATTAATTATTTCTACGTTTTTAACATAAATGTATATCAAATTTGAAATTAGCAACCTCGAAAATCCTTCCCTATATATTGATTTTGAACTGAAAAAACTAAATTTTTAATAAAAAAGTCGACCATATTGGATCCGTTCTTTTAGTAATATCAAATTCGAAACCATTATACACTGACTTTCCGCTGAAAAAACTAACTTTTTAATAAAAAAAAATCGGCCATATTGAATCCGACATTTTTTTTTTTTTAATAATATCACATTCGAAATCAGCGACCTCGACAACCCATATATACTAATTTCCAGAAAAATTGAAAAACATCTAACAGTTTTGGTCAAGTTTTCTAGCATTTTCACCACTGCGTGGTGACAGAAACAAGTAAATTTTAAAAAATGGGGAAACTAATTTTTACAGGCATTATGAAGGAGTCTGTAACGAGCACAGGGAAATTGATTTCAGGGTGAGAAACCGTGGGAAAATTAACTTATTACTTTTTTGTTTACATTTCTTGGAGCAGGAACGAAAAAAAATTCCATATTTTACATGCTAAGTTTGATTATTAATAAATTAATTTTAATAAATTTGAAGTACACAATTAAAATAAAATTAGTCTCAAGAACAGAATCCGTTTTTCAAAAAATTTTGGACAACTGGAAAACACACAATAAACATTTGAAGGGCCATTATTTTTCACGAAGCGTGCGTTCAAAATGCGGAATGATCGACGTTCGGTTTTACAATGGATTCTTCGGTTAGATATATGTCGTAGTCATTTGATGAAATACATCATTTCGTGAAAAGCCTAGGCAGTACATGAAGTGACGCACATCATGCAAATTATTGAGGTTGCACAATCTGCCTAGGCATTTCGTGAAATGCCGTGGTCGTCTGGGCACTTGACGTTTAATGTCATTCTTCATGATCGCCCGCAAATTAGACAGGCAGATTGTGTTATATTACTTGCTGCTTATTTGTCTTGTTTATTATGGAGTATTATGAGTAAAAAAGATCATTACAAAGAGTACTATGAAGCAAAGCTGAATAAATGACCGTATACCATCAGAAAATTAAACAAGGTGCGAAAAATATTTAATTAATTTTGAGATTAGGTTAGGTTAATATGTTATATTCGTAATTTGTAATTTTCGTTAACAATGTAAAACCCGAAACGTATCAAATAAATCTGAACCTAACCTCAAAATTAGTTAAATCTCCATTTTTCTCTCTTTGATGATAACTGAACAAGTCTTTTTTACTCTTAATTTCAATAATAAACAAAACAAACAGCTCAACATGGCTTTCGGGCAAATAAATCGACCGAAACGGCAACTAACCTAGTTGCCGTTTCGGTAACCTCAAATACACAACACAGCACAATCTATGGGTATTAGTCACTTCATGATCAGTCGACATCTAATTTGCGGCAGATTGTGTAAGGCGTTTCACGAAATGCCTAGGCAGACTGTGCAACCTCAAAAATTTACATGATATGCCGGCATTTTATGTACTGCCTAGGCTTTTCACGATATGATGTATTTCATCAAAAGACTACGACATATACATGTGTGCTTCACAAACAGCCAAGTCATATAGTAGACATACCACACTAAGTATCCCTGAAATCCCCTAAAAGTCCCTAAATTGAAATTTCAATTTAAGGACTTTTGGCCACGTTTTCGGGCATGTTAACCAATGGCCTCGTTTACACCGACAGCTTGGTCTGCGAACTAAGTACCCTTTGCGAACCATACTCCGTATTAAACGTATAGTGCGTTCGATGTAAACAGTCTGAACTAAGCTGATCCGCCTTTAGTCTGATTCTCTTGAGCAGGAGTATCAGACCATATATAATTCGCGGTTTAATACCGAACCTAAGTAAATTGTGGTGTAAACGTAGACGTATTAGACAAATCTAGGAAATGTCAAGTTTGTGAGGTTAGAGTCGTCGTTCCCGCATAAAGAACAACATATATAAAGAAACTTTTTAAATATAATAATAATAATTGTATATGCATGGTTTCATTTATTGTTTGGTTTATAACTAAACTGGTGCTTTGTTGTATAAACCTGACAGTTAATTGGTTTTGTAAATGGAAACGTGTTTTCCTAAGCATTTCTAACAACTTTCTCCATGTATTTCGTTGAATTTGTTTTACAACTGTTAGCATTACATTAAAAACCGCAAATGTAATTTTCTTTTTAGGAAAATTTTTTACACAAGTGAAGCGTTTATAGGTTAGGTGCTAATCAACTAATCGACAAATTTTCAAGTATAGTGATGTGTTGTAAACAGGCACAAACTAAATAAATTCGATTCGATCTAGCCTTAGTCCATTAGTTCCCTCGGCTCAGATCAAATTATTTCATGGTGTAAACTAGGCCAATGTACGTCGCGCTCAAAGTGCTGACGTCATTGAATCCGAAAGTCTGTCTCGAAGTTGCGTTAACAGCTATTTAAAAGCAGATTTGTCTAATCTGTCAGATGTACTTGATTATGATGATTTGAAAACTATTGGAGTATTTTAACATAAGAGTATGCAGCCGAAAAGAGGAGAATGAAAGTGCAACTAGGACGGCACGCAGTGTCGATGTTCTTGATTCATTTTTAAGCCTATAGAAATCAAAAAATTCTGGTTTTTTTGCATTTCGTTCTAAAATGTAATAAAAAAAATATGCTAAATGAGCCCATTTGTACTTGCATTTCAGATCTGACTTCATTACATGTAGCACTCTCTGTGAGCGATTATTATTTCTCTCAATTTAAAGAATTTTTGTACTGACAAACATTTTTAAAATAATTTTTACTTGTATATTATTAATACAGCAATATTTTTACTAAAGCATCCTATTATTTTGATCCCTAGAATATACAATTGCAGTACGTACCATTACTTGTGACAGCCCCTGCATATGTTTTAGGGTGGTCCTTAAAAACTAACTTTTAAAAGTTACCCGCGGAACCCTCTTATTTTGTTCTATGATATAAAAACAGACTTCCATAAAAATTTCAGATTTTTAAATAATGTTTTAGGGGTCACTACCAAGTCTTGAATTTTCAAGATAATCGAGAATTTTTGCAAAATTTTTATCAAAATAAATCAAATGAACATCAAAATGACATTGATCATCAATGAAATTAATAAAATAGGACAGTACATTGTTCCCCAGTTTCATCTCAACTCAACTGTATTTTATTAACGACTTTTTCATTTATATTATTTTATATATATAACATTGTAATTGCTGTACAGTTGTACATATTAATTACATGTTTAATGAACATAATTTCTTTTGTAACTGAAAATAATTATTAATTCCTAACTAGTTTTTTTTTTAATTTTTAAACTTTACGGGGCGGTAGCGACCCCTAAAACTGAGTTAAAAAATCCCAAAAATTACAGTAATTCTTTTTAATAGAGTAGATCAAAACAGCAGGGTGCCCCCAAAGAAAATTAAGAAAAAAACTGTTAACCTAATTTAGGGACCACCCTAATATGTTTACTAAATATGGCGATATTGCAACCTACTCAGAATAAATTGTGGCATCTACGATTCATGAATTATTAACCGAGGTTCATAAATCCAGTCAATGTTTGTCACAATGTTTGTTCTATCATAACCACTTACCGTGCTTCCACCAAATCCGGGATGATTCCATCCCAATACAGAATATCCTGCTTCAACTGGAGTAATGGCAATTCCAATTTCATAAAACCCTGCATTACCCTCACAACAAATAACCAGGGTGTTGCCATTTGCCGATGCATTCCGCTTATTAATGAACATCGTATCGATTTCATTATTATCACCTGTTTGTATTTTAAAGCGTTCTCCCCTGTAGAGTTCAATCAACCTAGATCTTCCTTGCAACAAGCTTTGTTCTGAAAATGTTTTTTTATTTAATATCTTGAATCATATCAAATAACTTATCACATTCAGTTACACTAGTGTACATATTAACACAATAACGAATTTGGATCTACAGAAAACTGTATATGGTAGACTTCTTAATAGTGTGATGGCTTAGAGCAAATACTAAGAAGAATCATGACCTGCTGGATTAAAGCGCCAAATTTTGCAGAGTTCTTATATACTCTCAGTACTATCAATTCAGGGGGGTGGGTGCCCGATTTCAGTATCCGCTCATCTTGAAATACGAAGCCATCTTTGTTTTCTTTGGACTGTAACTGTAAATTTTCCACTTTTATTTGGTTTTTACTAAATATCTCCCCAACTTCTGGGTTTGTAGCAAAAAGGATTTAATCTAAATTTGCTACAATTTGAGACCAGAGCCGCTTTTGTTACTACTACTAATATTTTGCGAGATACAAGCTTCGATAGTTTTGGACTTTTTTCAGGTTATTACGAAAATCGGTTGGGTTTACAGCAACACTATTCGAATTAATTTTAATCTAGTCTGAATTTGCTACAACTTTAGAATAGATCTGCTTTTGTAACTTTAATATTTTCCTAAATATGATGCATGTACATTTGGAGAATATAGTGATATGGTCTTCTTACCATGGATCAAGAGACAACTTCAGAATTGTCTAAGAATCGATGTTGTACGGGACATATACAAGCCAGACAGTCTGAAGGAAACTACACGTGTGAAGAGAAAGGGAAAAAGGAGAAAAGTTACAAGGGAAACCACACTACCCAAAAACTTTGTTACATTCCTGAAGAATTCAGAGAACAAGACAGAACTATTTACCCTACCAAGTGATGCAGTCGCAGCTTATGACGTACAAGAAGGTAAAGAAATATACATCACCAATGGTAAATCTGTTATTTCAAACAATAGCAGTGCACCGATGTCCGAAACTGACCACGAAGAAGCTGATACCAGAATATGTCTTCATATATTGGATGCATTACAAAAGAGTGCAACCAACATCCTCATAAGTACAGTTGATACAAATGCTATTGTGGTACTAGTGGCCATCTTTTTCTAGCTACAAACTTACAAACTTAATATTCAACTTTGGATTGCATTTGGTAAGGGTAAACACTTCCGATATTATCATATCAATGCCATCCGCCAGAGAAAATATGTTGCAAGCATTGCCCTTTTTCCATGCTTTCACGAGTTCAGACACCACGTCACAATTTTTTGGTAAGGAGAAAAAGTCATCATGGAAGACATGGAAAGCTTACCCTACAGGCAGTGAAAGATTTATCTTCTCTACAAAACATCCATTTCAGCCAGTAGATGTTAAAACAAAGGCATTTGAACTTATAGAACGATTCACGTGCATCCTGTACGATGGCACAACAAAACTTGACAGCATCAACAAACTCAGAGAGGATCTCTTCACACAAGGAAAAAAAGTAAAGATGATACAAAATCTACCGCCCACACAGGATGCCCTCATTCAACACACTAATCGCTGCATCTATTAATCTAGCATCTGGTTAACCAGTTTGGAATCACTCCAAAATGCACCTACTTCCGCTTAACTTTGGATGGAAAAGAAACATGGCAACCAATTTGGATGTCTATACCGGAAGCAAGCAAAAGCTGTAGTATTGCGTTTGTAACAAGCTGTGCCTGCACAGCTCTTTGTCATTGCAAAGGCCATTGTGAACAGTAAACAACATTATAAATATAATTTTTATGATTATTTTCTTAATAGTTATTTTGTAAATTTTTTTATTGAAACGTTTGTAACATGGTCAAATACATTATCTCAGCAAATTGTGATTGTATCGATGTCTTTCTTTACTCACATTGTAGCCTATTTATTCTTCTTAAACATTAATATAATAATATTTACTGTAAAACTGACTGCATTGGAGATATTTAGCAAAACCGACAAAAATATAGATTTTCGTAATAACCTGAAAAAAGTCCAAAACTTTGGAAGCTTGTATCTCGCAAAATATTAAAGTTACAAAAGCGGCTCTGGTCTTAAATTGTAGCAAATTTAGTTTACATTAAATCCTTTTTGTTACAAACCCAGAAGTTGGAGAGATATTTAGTAAAAACCTAATAAAAGTCGAAAATTTACAGGTACAGTCCAAAGGAAACAAAAAAGGCGTCGTATTTCAAGATGGCGGACACTGAAATCGGGCATCTCCTCCTGAATTGATAGTACTGAGGGTATATAAGAAGTGTGTAACATTTGGTGCTTTAATCCAGCAGGTCACGATCTTTTTGCGAAACCCTGACACTATAAAAACACAGCTAGTATTTTACTATGTCAGCGTGATTTTTCTTCTTCTTCTAATTCACATCTTCCCCAGGCGTGACCTCTCTTTGCATCAAACCATCTGTCATGGTTACCTGTTAAGCACACAACCTCGCCAAAGCTCCCCTCAGCTTCTTGATGACATCAGTCCAATGTATTGGAGAGCGTCCTCTGAGCCCCTTGGTATCTGGTTTTCCTGACCTATCAACCATTCTGTGTCGTGCTCTCTCCATGGTGATGTGGACAATAAATGAGAGGATTTGGGAGATTGCGATGCCGGAGAGTCGCTAGAGAATGTAATACTTCTTCTTAGAGAATCAAGCTATTAGTATGAGAAACTGCCCATGGAATGTGTAGCAAATGTCTCCAGATTCACATCTCGAAAGCATCAATACACTGTCTGTCTGCTTTCCCAAAGATCCATGTCTCAGATGCTTAAAGAAAGATGGAGAACACTATGGTACTATTAGTGTCTATCGCTATAATTCATAGAATAAATGCCAAAAGATCAACAAAAAAAAAAGTTGAATTTTCGAAAGGGTCTCTGTTGTCAGTTTGAAAGTTAAGATAAAGTTAGGTCGGTAAAGAAATATGAAAAGAACTAAATGTTTCATAACACCTGCTCGAAATGTTGCCATTCATTTTGCATGCAAAAACACACTCTCCTTTCTTCAAATTATTAAAGACATTGTGCTGTATTAATGATCTTGATTTCTTCAAAAAATACCTCTCGCAATTCCTTAAGGAATGGAGTTACGATAAACCTGGTTTTTAAGTGGGGAAATAGAAAGAATAGGGAACTCGCACAAAATTAAATTTGAAAAATAGTACTCACAAATGTAAGCTAATATCATAGTCCCAGAGCCAGTGACACTGAAAGTCCTGTCATAACGGAATCGAAAATTTTTTATGTGAATTGATAGTAGTTAAAAATTATACAAACAAAATAAGCTTGGTATGCGTACATTTAAAACGTCAAAAAATGTATTGCGGATATTGATTATTTGTAGTGTATTCGACAGAAAATTTCATGCTCTTTCAGAAGAGAATTACGCAAACCACTTTATTTGGCCGGCACCTAGAAGTGTGTGAAAGGGGATAAAATTTCTCCATTATCACATGCAAACTTTTTTTTTTTAGTTCGTTTTGATGAGATCTTTAAAAATATCTTGGTAAGTGGGCCCAAAAACTGCCGGAAATATCTGGCATACCAGCTTTATTGCATGGTCTCGATTCACATCTATTACAAAAAGTAGTACGTTAAATAAATTTGTTTTGGAGTAAATGCTTCTTGTGAAACTACTCTTGTTTTATAATTATTATAATCTCGTATATTACATCAATATTAATTCTGTTTCTTGTGAAATTACTTTTGTTTCATGTTTTTTTTATATACATAATACAGTTTAGTATAAACACTACCTTAAAGGTGAGTTTCAAGAGCTACAACAGTTTCCATAGTCCCTAAAAGAGTAAGTGAGAGATATTTCTGGTTCAGGTTGAAACCCTACATAGTATTTTCTCTTTTTATCTCCTATGTAATTGAAATTTACCTGCATCTGCTATAGGAAGTAACAATTTAAGAGGTTATTAAGTCTATATAATAAAACTGATCGTAAAACTGTTTATACTAGATAACCTCTTAAAAGCTACAATAAACCCGGCATAAAACCAAAAAAGAGCTTTTATAAAGGTTATAAATATCTTCCTTAAAACTATCAATAAAACCAATAGTACTTTAGAACCCAAATCTGCAAGATGTTTTCAAGTCTACCATAAAACCTTTTATAAAATCTTCTTAAAACCGTTAGTACTTTGCAATCAAATTTTAAGCCTGCTTTGAGAACATCATAAATAATTGTGTCTTTAATAATTCCTAATCGAAAACTTGTTGCACTTAAACTGTCTAAATCAGAAAATGTCGCCAAGTAATAAAATATGTCTGCCTCGATTGAAATATCTGCATGTGCTAAGGTTTTAAAATTTGATATTAATAAACAACCTAGTAGCAAAAAATTGTCAACGCAGACCACTTTATTGATAAAGTATATCAAGAAACTTTAAAAAAAAATCATGCGCCTTTCATTTATCAGCTTATCAATTATTATTTACAATTAATAAAAAAAAAATAGTAACCCTAGTTTTAGCTTACTCAGTATGATTTTGGGCTTTTCGGGGGTTTATATGACATATTAACACATTTTAGATAGTTGCAGGCTAAATGTAAACAGTAAGAATAAGAAAAATGTAACTAAACACTGTTGCCCCAACTTTGTTCAAACATGTCTGGCTGAAAAATTAATAAAACCGTTTATTTTAAGAGAATACCCTATTAAGAGTTTGTAGCTTTAGGAAATATTTTTTATAAAACAAAAGGTTTTGTTAAATTCCAATTGCTCCACTTTATTACTATTTTAAAGCCTGTAAGACTTTACACAGCCTTACTACTCTTCTTTAAAACTCTTAACATTTGTCTCTGACAATTTCTAATCCAAATGTACTTAGCTTATATAACATAACCTAAAAAAACATTATTTATTTCGTGTGTTTTTGAGTGTACGATCATTAATTTCTCATTATTTCTGTGATTATAGCGTTAATTGAGCAAGAAAAAGTGAAAAACTACAAGTAAATAGATTTTAAACAGTTTCCTTATAATATCCTTTGAATACATGATGAGTGTATTAGGTATTACATTTTTTTACACTGTTTAAATAATCATCTTTCAACTTTTTTTTAAAATGACCACTTTTCTTAATCCTCAAGTATTTATCTAAAATATTTGACATTTTACTAAAATGCTTTTTTGCGCCACACTGCACTGTTTAAACTAGAATCAGCAATCAGAAAATGGTATTTACTATGCATTATATGCCCCCTTTCTCAAAGTTTAAAGGCGTAAGAGGGGGAACCAAAGGATTTATAAGTGCTTTATAAAAACCAAAAAGTTTTAACGTAGCTTAATAAAGCTACCAAAAAACTATTAGGTTTAAAGGAACCTTTACCAATTATCGTTAAAAGCAAATAGTATTTATGATAACATATATTCAGGGTAAGACTACTTAAGAGTTATTAGTTTTATTGCTTGATCATCACTTAAAGACGATATTTTAAAACTCCCATAAAACCTAAAGATTTATAGATGTCTACCACAAAACTTAAAATATTTAAAATCTACTATAAAACTTAATGAGTTTATTGTGGTTTTGAATAATGCAGCAATTAAGTGGCTATAAAACCAATAGGTCTTAAAGAGCAGAGGTTGAACAAATTGCTTTAAAGATAACTTGAAGGCCTTTTTTAAAGAACATATTATCTGCAGATAAATTGGTATGCACAAAAGAACTAACAAAACCCTGTTCGGTTTATTTACCTTCTTAAATCTGTGATAAAACCCGATAAATACTTGTTGGCATTTAAATTGTTCCTTGAGGACATACACAATACGTTAAGGCAGAGAAGAGGGATGTGTTATACATCTTTCTTCTCTGGTTAAGATGAGGTTGTCCTAGGGCATTTTTGAATGTTGAAGACATCCTGTCCCTTTAGTCTGCTATTACTTCCACATCCAGTGGAAGTATAGTAACGACAAAAAAAATTTTAAAAATTTTTATTGTCCAAATAGGCTTAAAATGTCATGAAACGTCGAGATTTTAAGTTTGAGCGAAAAAAAATTTTCTGTCTGTCTGTCGGTCTGTCTGTCTGTCTGTAACTTTTTTTTGTGCGCACGTTTACTCTGAAACCGTTTAAGATATTTACTTGAAATTTGGTACACGTATGTACTTTAACGAGATCTGGAACTAGATTATATTTTCATGTTGTTCCGACGAAGGGTTGGGGGGTAAATTGGGGTAAATTTGGGGTAAATGGGTAAATCAAGCAGGTAAGAGTCGATAAAATTGGTATTTAGTATATACAAGAGAAGCTAAGGTCTCAAAAAAAATTTTGGCATTAGCCACCCCCATTACCACCCCCACCCCCTCATTAAAGGGGATTAAAAAAAATTGTGATTTAGTATATGTACAAGAACCAGAAACCTCAAAATATTTTTTTACTTCATCCACCCCCACTACCACCTCCCTATCACCACCCCCACCCCACTATCGATGTGGGGTATCGTTTTATGGGTTTTTGGGGTAGAGGATTTCAAATATTATATTATTAAAGTTCTCTGAAAGGGTACGAAATTTTCTATCGAATACACCACAAATAATCAATATCCGCGATGACAGTAAAACATTATTGCATTTTTATAATAAATTTTTTTAAACATTTTTTCGGTTTTTTATATCTACGCATACCAAGCTTATTTTGTTCGTATAATATTTAACCATCAATTCACATCATATCCGCTATGAGGGGGCTTTCAGTGTCACCGGCTCCTCGCCTATTATTAAAAAACACAAAAAAAGTTCACACAAAAAACATTTTTCAATTTCTTATATTAATGTCTGCATAATTTAAACCTTTCTCGTTACATGCTGTCATTAAAAGTGACTTCAAACTGTGCGCTGACATATGGCGCCACAGCAGCAGACATGCTCAGACTAGTAGAACATATTTGATATTAATTTTCTGTTCCCTCTTCAACGTCACAGCTATTCCCGTGCCTTTCGCCTCGTTTGAGATTAATAGCGGGAGATTATAATATTAATTATTTGTTACAATTTAAATTTTGTATTTTAAGGGCTGATATTTGGCATAACCTATTTTTCCACTAATGAAATAAAAAGAATGTATTCAAGTTGCCTATTCAGAAACAGCAATATCAGGAGAACGAGCTAGCCATAAGTGTTGATACTCTATTGTCATAAAATTCCCGTAAAAAATTGATTGTGGCAAATTTACTACTAAGGATTATTTCCCACTAATTGCTTACCTAGTATCATCTGTAAAAATCCAATTGTCCCAGGGTAGATTAATCGAATTCCGAAGGTATGGATGGCTACATATGCAATAATTTTATATGGAATATTTAGCATGTACTCTACAAGATTATGACGAGAAGTTGATTTACTAACAGCTAGGCGTATTGATGAGCTATAAAACAAATAAAAATAAGATACATTATATACTTACATACTTATAATGACTATTCACCAAGCTGTGAGACCACGTCAAAACATATATATATATATGTGTTGTCACTGTTGTCAAATGCAACCAATGAGGAAGCATTAACGACAAAGTCACGTGATAATTTACATATATTTGTTTGTTTTGACGCAGTCTCAGAGCTTGGTGAACAGACAATAGTTCATAAATAAGTAAAACTTTGAACTTCAGTATGTCCTTAGGAAATTATGTTTAAGATATTTTCAACAAATAGTATCTAGGTATGACTTAAGCAAACCTAATAGTTTATTAAAATAGTAGTTTGTGCAACAAGAGTGGATATGATACCCATATCGCACGATAAAGAATTTTGAGCACGACACCGTAGGCAGAGTGCTTCAAATCTATTAATAATAATAATAATAATAATAATAATAATAATAATAATAATAATAACATCTGGTGCTCAGCGGGTATCGACAGAGTTGGTAACATTTAGGAGAGGAGTTTTCCAGGGTGACTCCCTGAGTCCTCTCCTATTTTGCATCTCACTGCTGCCGTTGTCTGTCGGACTTCGCCAAACCCGCGGATACCAATGTGGTCCACCCAGCAATCGGAGGCATAAGTCACCCATCTATTTTATATGGATGACCTAAAACTTTATGCCTCCGGAGAGTGCGAACTCCAGAACTCTCTTAGGGTGGTCCAAGAGTATACGCGGGCCATTGGCATGGAATTCGGGTTGGACAAGTGTGCGGTCGTCCACCTCAAGAGAGAACGAAGCGGGATATTCCTTGAAGACGCGCAGCTCGCAGACGGAAGCATCCTACGACATTTGGATGCCGGAGAGACCTACACGTACCTGGGTGTGGAACAACATCACATCCAGGACGTGAAACAGATCAAGGATACTCTCCGCGGCAAGTACAGACACCGGCTTCGAAAGATTTGGTCTTCCGAACTTTCGGGGAAGAACAAGGTGTCTGCAACTAATATGCTTGCCGTTCCGATTCTGCTCTACTCCTTTGGAGTAGTTAAGTGGACACAAGATGAGTTGCGCCAATTGGATAGGGATACCCGCAAGATGATGCATGTTCATAGGAGCATCCATCCTAAGTCGTCCGTTCCTCGAGTGTACCTCCCACGACAACGGGGGGGCCGAGGACTCTTGAGTCTGGAGTGCACGCATGGCAGAGTAGCGCTGAGTGTAGCATGCAACATCCTCAGGAGCTCGGACCCACTCCTGTGGTTTGTGAAAGATCATGAAACTGTGGGAGTTGGCGCATTTTTATTTAAGGCAGCACGCAAGGCCGCAGATGATCTCGGTCTCATATTCGACTTCAGGCGAGGAGGCCGGCGAGGTGCTGATCCAGAATCAGTAACTGAGCTGGCGCCAAATCGTCTGAAAGCCCAAATTAAAGCTGCCGAGCAGAGAAATCTGTTCAGGCAGCACGTCGATAAGCCCATGCACGGTGTATTCTATAACAACATAGAGACATTGGGTTTATCGACGAAGCTGACCTTTGGTTTTTTACGGTCAGCAGGGCTAAAGTCGGAGACCGAGGGATTCATTGTGGCCTGCCAAGATGGTGTTATTAATACCTTGGTCTACCGCAGTCGCATTATGGGTGTGGAGGTCCCTGACGTTAATTGTAGGACCTGCCGTCAGGCGCCGGAGTCGCTCATGCACTTACTATCTGCATGCCCGATTTACGCGACTTCGGCCTACATCCATAGGCACAACGCGGCTTTACGAGTGCTATACTACTACCTACGGCACTCGTACCAAGTAGACCAAACACCAGTTCTGCCTTACGTCCCCGGAGAGATCGAGTCTGTTGTCGAGAACGAGAAGTGCAGAATATATTGAAATTACTCGTTCCCGACGGTCAGGCAGATTCAAGCAAACAAGCCTGACATAGTCCTCCTCGACCACCAAACCAAGATGATGTATGTTATCGAGTTCTCGCACCTGCCGAGACAAACATCATCTTGAAGGAGGGGGAAAAACGGACTAAATACAGAGATCTCCGGTATGAGCTCCGGGTGCTATACCCAGACTACTCGGTCAAGATGATCGTCCTGATAATCGGTGTACTTGGTGGAATGAGGCCTACGCTGCTCTCGGAATTAAAGGCCATACCAGCCTGCCAAAAGTCAGCCGAGTGGTTGGCAGGCCAAATGCAGAAGGCAGTTATCCTGGGGTCCCTCCGTCTTCTTAGGGCACACGAATCTGGAATCTACAGTCACTAACCCTGCGGGATGCGGGGAGTGGCTGTGGATAGTTCGCTGGCGCTTCTCCCGTGAGAATGTCGGAGACACGGGAGAACTGTCCAGCATCGCGCACGCGAAAAAAAAAAAAAAATAAGGACTTGTACAAATACCTCGGAATGCTACAGTCTACCCGTACTGAGCAGAAAACCATCAGAGAAAGGACTATGGCAAATTATACTGCAAGACTAAAAAGCCTGCTAAAAACCAAACTTAGCGGCAAAAACCTCATCAGCGCCATAAATACATATGCTATGCCCATCATCACATACACATTTGGTGTGATCGAATGGACGGCCACTGATATAGCAGATGCAGAGAGGCAGACAAGAGTAATCCTTAAAAAACACCGCATCCTCCACTCGAAGTCAGCCGTTGAGAGGTTAACAATTCCCCGAGAAGAGGGTGGACGGGGCTTAATCAGTCTAGCGTACCTCCACCAAAAGATCACACACGACCTACAACAATATTTCCTTAGGAAAATAGATTCACACCCTCTCTACACTGCAATATGTGCGGTCGATCTAAACTACATCCCCCTGTGCCTAAGTAGGCCTGCACAAACCGCAGGCACTACAAAACGAGCCTTTACAAGATCCCAACAAGATCAATGGATACAAAAACAACTTCACGGTAGGCATCCTAACGATCTCGGCCTGGATTATGAAGACAAAATTGCGTCGAACTACTGGCTGAGTCACGGAGACCTTTGCCCAGAAACTGAGGCATTTATGATAGCTATCCAAGATCAAGTCATCGCCACGAAAAACTATATGAAATATATAGTTAAGGATCAAGGAGTAGCTGATGATTTGTGCCGAAAATGTAACGGCCGTCCAGAAACAATACAGCATATCACTGCAGGGTGTACGCAGTTAACATCGTCCGACTACTTACAGCGTCACAATAATGTCGCCAGAATCATTCACCAACAATTGGCAAGAATTACAGGACTAAACACAGACCAACTACCACATTACCGATACAGCCCCCAGAGTGTGCTTGAAAACGAGAACCATCGATTGTACTGGGACAGAACAGTGCTCACGGATAGGACAATAGCTGCAAATCGACCCGATATTATCTGGGTTGATAAAGGCAGGAAGAAGACCATCCTCATAGATGTGGCGGTGCCCAATACAAATAACCTCCGTGACACTTACGCAGCCAAAATTAATAAGTACGCGGATCTCGCCATGGAAATCAAGCAACAGTGGCAACAAGACACTGTCCGAGTGGTACCTATTGTAATCTCGTCCACTGGAGTTATTCCAAGGAGTTTAAAGGAGAGTTTAGTTTCACTGACCATAGAACTGAGTACCATGAGAGATATCCAAAAATCAGTCATCCTGAACACCTGTAGCATCGTCCGCAAGTTCCTCTCTTAGTTGTGACTCACCATAGTACATCTTGCCACCAGGCCGATGTGCATGAGTAAAAGCACCGCCAAGCGCGAGATAAAGAGAAATAATAATAATAATATCCCGTATGCCTCCGGAGAGAGGGACCTACACCAGTCCCTCAGGGTGGAACAGGAGTACACGCAGGATGTTTAGTTTTCATTAAAATTATTATTTTTTTTGTTATTTATCTTATGTATTTTTTAATAAATGTGTGTATATATTTATAATCCTTCTTCAAATTACATTTAGTCCTTAATATTCGCACCAAATTTACTTTTAAATTGCTCACATATCAATTAATATTAATACGCATGTAAGTTTGAGGTATTTCTCGATAAAAAACAAGAAGATAGCAGTAGTTCTTTGCTGTATGAACACAGACATTAATCGCTTCGCATTTTTTTGAGCATATATTCATTGAGTCTAATTATTATTCGCCACCGCTTATTATAAATTTATTTTTGTACATTGTGACGTGCATTATAAACTTTCCTGAAAGTGCATCCAACAAGCTTGTGCCACAGTCCTGGTTTCAAGACCAAAAGAGGGCCCTCTGAAGACAACATCAGCAAGTTGGTATGGTAAGAGACCACCTCGAATGTATTAAAGAGTACATGCATTTTATCCTTTTTTATATATTTAAAATTCCGCGTATATTATTGAAAGGCCACGTACTTCAGTCCATTTTCTCTACTGTTTAAGCAACGCTGGGAAACCATTTTTTAGTTAATTAGTTAATTCCCAAACATTTCCCCAACAATATCCCATATGCCTCCGGAGAGAGGGACCTACACCAGTCCCTCAGGGTGGTACAGGAGTACACGCAGGCTGTCGGTATGGAGTTCGGGCTGGACAAATGTGCACTGGTCCATCTCAAGAGAGGACGATGCGGGGACTACGGAGAGGCGCGCAGCTCGTGGACGGAAGCATCTTACATCATCTAGATGCCGGAGAGTCGTACACTTACTTGGGTGTCGAGCAACGCTCCACCCAAGAAGTGAGTGTAGTGAAAAACGCTCTCCGCGGCAAGTATTAGCACCGACTCCGACAGATCTGGTCTTCAGAGCTGTCGGGGAAGAACAAGGTGTCTGCTACCAACATGCTTGCCGTTCCGATCCTTCTCTACTCCTTTGGAGTAGTGAAATGGACTCAAGAAGAGCTGCGTCAACTCGACGTAGGAACCCGCAAGAAGATGCATCTCAATAGGAGTTTGCATCCTAAATCGTCCGTTCCTCGGCTATACCTCCCATGACATCGGGGAGGCCGTGAACTCTTGAGTTTGGAGAGTCTCCATAATAGGATGGTTTTAGATGGAGCCTGTAAGATCATCAGGAGTTCGGATCCCCTCCTCTGCATGGTCCGAGACCATGAAAGTGCAGGAATAGGAGCCTTTTTGTTTAAGGCAGCACAGAGAGCAGCCGATGAACTTGGTCTCTCCTTCGACGTCGAGCGGGTAAATCCCGACTCTGTCACCGAGTTGGAACCTGCTCGACGAAAAGCCCAAATTAAAGCTGCAGAACACAACATCTTTCTGCAGCTTCACACGGATAAGCCAATGCATGGAGTTTTCTATAAAAATATAGAAAACCTTGGCTTATCCGAGAGGCTGACCTTTGCCTTCTTAAGGTCAGCCGGGCTGAAGTCTGAGACCGAGGGATTCATAATGGCTTGCCAGGATGGTGTATTCAACACCCTCGTCTATCGTAGTCGTGTCATGGGTATAGAGGTCCCTGATGTCAGCTGCAGGGCCTGCCGCAGGGCGCCAGAGACTCTTATGCACTTGCTGTCGGCTTGCCCGACATATGCAGTCTCGGCCTATATCCAAAGGCACGACGGAGCATTACGAGTGCTTTATTATCATCTAAGGCACTCGTATGGGATAGACGAAACACCAGTGCTGCCTTACGCTCCGGGGGATATTGAGTCCGTTGTGGGAAATGAGAAGTGTCTAATTTATTGGAACTACTCTTTTCCCACTGTCAGGCAAATACAAGCCAACAAGCCTGACGTAGTACTCCTCGACCATCAACTCAAGACAATGTTCGTCGTGGAGTTCTCGGCTCCCGCGGAGAACAACATTGTCTTGAAGGAGGAGGAAAAACGGACAAAATATCGAGATCTGCTCTTCGAACTCCGCAGACTGTATCCAGACCATACTGTTAAGATAGTGGTACTGATTATAGGAGCCCTCGGTGGAACGAGACACACACTGCTTTCGGAACTCAAGATCATACCGGCATGCCGAAATTCGGCAGAGATCTTAGCCGGCAGAATGCAGAAGGCCGTCATTCTTGGTTCATTACGTCTGCTCAGGGCACACGATTCCCAGACCCAGTAGTCACTTACCCCACGGGCGTGGGGAGTGGCTACCGGTACTACCAGCTCCCCTCTGTGAGGGTCGGAGCCACAGAGAAGGGTGACTGGTTTTTAATTCGCTAAAAAAAAAAAAAATAATAATATCCCAATAATCCTATCATCTATGGGACTAATACCCAAGAAATTGAAGCAATCTCTGTGTGAAATTGGAATACCGTGGAACTCATACCTAAATATGCAGAAATCTGTTATTCTCGACGCGGCGCACATCGTGAGATCGTTTCTGGAACAATAGGCACTAACAGCATCAATCTTGTCTACTCGACCGATTGTTGCTGACACACCGGAAAATGTAAGTGAAAAATAATAATAATAATAATAATAATATTTATTAATTTCAGAAACTGTACAAAGCGCAGTTAAGAAATATTGGTCGGTACAAATACAAAGAAAAATATCACAAATAATATTGTAAAAACATATACACACAAAAAACATGTGAACAGTGAGCAATTGAAAATATTATAGGTATAATTCACAAATAATAAAAAAAACTAGAGAAAAGTAGTCACACATTTTGTAAAAATTCGTCAACATTATAACTGTTTATGTCCAACAAAAGTGATTTTAAAGCCTTTTTAAACTTAAAAAATGTTGTCATAGATTTAATATGCTCAAACAGTTAAAAAATTTACAACCCGTGAAAAAACGACTTTTTTGGTATAAAGCCGTTCTGTGTTCTTTTGGTAAAAGGATATCTTTTTTCCTAGTGCTATATGGATGATCAGTTCTAATCTCGTTAAATTTGATTCTGTTTTTGTAAACAAACATGACAACTCATAAATATAAATAGAGTTCAAGGAAAGAATGTTTAAGCTTTTAAAGGCTTCCCTGCAGGAAGTATTATGGCCAAGATTGGCTATTATACGTATTGCCCTTTTTTGCAGTAAAAAAACTCTATTTGCCTGGGATGAGGAACCCCAATGCACTATACCGTGCTTTATGCAAGAATGAAAAGAAGCAAAATACAACTGTCTTACTATTGATAGCGATATATTGAGTGCGATATGGATAATCCACTCGAGTTGTACAGTATACTTTTTCTACGACCAGCCTAAAAAAAACTACAAAATTCATTAAACGTTAATATATTACACAAATACACACTGACAGTTACTTTGACAACTTACGTACTAATTTGATTTTAAAAGAATAGTTGTCTATGTACTAAATACACGAACTGTGATTGGTCGGTTTCATTTCATATCCATCCTAGAACTGATATGAAATACATCCGTTCAGTTAACTGGAATTGCCTACTTATCCATTCTACAGACTGTACAGAAACAGCAAATTTACATAAGAAAGTAGAAAATAGTAGTTTGTGCAACAAGAGTGGATATGATATCCATATCGCACGACGCCGTAGGCGGAGTGCTTCAAATCTTTTGAGTGCGATATGGATAATCCACTCGAGTTGTACAGTATACTTTTTCTACGACCAACTCAAAAAAACTACAAAATTTATTAAACATTAATATATTACACAAATACAAACTGACAGTACACACCGACAGTTATTTTGACAGCTTACGCACTAATTTGATTTTAAAACGAATAGTTGTCTATGTACTTAATACACGAACTGTGATTGGTCGGTTTCATTTCATATCCATCCCAGAACTGATATGAAATATATCCGTTCAGTTAACTGGAATTGCCTACTTATCCATTCTACAAGCTGTACAGAAAACAGTAAATTTACATAAGGGCGTAGAAAAAAAGGTTTTTTTTCTATATGAATATAATTTTAAAACATGCTGTTCTTATAGTTTACACTGTGCCATCTGAAGGAAATGAACCATTATCATACTCTTTCCAGAAATATAGTATATTGTGTTCGCTGGGCACTTTTTTGCAAAAACGTAAATATCATTGGTAGCTAAACATTTTTTATATCATAATGTTAATCATCAAATTCTGAATGACTTTCAAAATGTCCATCACATTTGGTATAAGAATGATAATTGAAGAAGGAAGGCCTTGGAAGTAAGTTATTAGCTGAAGGAAAACCTTGAATAATTAACGTATGAAATTACAGACCAAAGAATACATATAAATCCAAATCAATCCAAACATATCCACTGTATCTGTGATACTCTCAAAGTAATAACCAATTTAAAAAATTTTTGAAGGCATGAGTTTCCTCCTCTTTGTTTCAATATACTAGTGATTTTCCTCAATAGAGGGCGATATATAATTATGTCTAATTTCTGACAGATTGACAGTTTAAATTCGATTATTCTGTGTTCCTTGTTAAGGTACTTGTATACTAAAATGAACTTTTACAGTTTTAAATATAAATTGGTATACTAATAAATAAAGTGATTTTACACTTGAATTTTCAATAAAATCGTCCGTTTAGTTTCAGAGTAATCGATTCAGACAGTTTGAATTTCATAGGCAAAGATGCCTTATTGGACATAGTGGAGCTCGGCTTAAGTTAGTTTTCACTCTTAATACCATAATTTTTTAGAAATGTGCCTCAAAAACTAACATAACATTAAATAGTTTCTTATTAACACTCTGTTAAAACCCTGAAAAAATCGTCCGTCTAGCATAAAAGTTATCAGAACTTTAATAAATTTTAAGTCCTACATTTGTGTAACTAAAACAGCTGTTGAAATTGATTGGCAACGTTGCATATTTCGAAGATGGCGCGAATATTTAAATTTTTAAAAAGTATAAAATTAAAGATTAGTATACATGCTCTTTACATTATTTGTTGCCTACAAATTTTTCGAAAAAACCGGTAAATATCGAGATATTCGAGTAAATGGAGAAAATTTCACGTTTTCCTAGAAAATGCACGTAAACTTTAAAAAAACAATTTTGACAGAAACCTTTGTTTTGAAGGGCTGAGATTAATGAGTAAGCATCTAGGTAATACATGATATTAAGTGGACATCGTATATGAGATCGATTTCAATTAATTACCGATTAATTATGGTGACAAAGTCCCAATTTCCGCCCCCTCTAATTACCTAATTTTTGTCGGAATCCAAAAAACAAAAAAAGAGTTTTAGAAAATTTAATTCTATTTAATTTAGTTAGAGTAGTCTGTTGGTGTAGGAGTCAAGTTTAAGAAGTTGCCAACTTTTGACCTAATTTTTTATTTCGAGCTAGTTCTTACCCTTTCGGAGATATCTGCAAAAAATGGTAAAAAACAGCTCGCATTTTGGAGCGGAAAAAATTAGAAAAAACATGCGATCTTGACACGTTCATATTTTTCGAAAAACACCAGCGGAACAACCGTACGATGTCGCAACGTAAAGAGGAAGACTGCCAGTTAAACCTGATCGTAAATTGCACATCGAAATTGGGATTTATTGACCTTTAGTGATTTCGAAGACAGTTGAAGCGACGATTTTGATAAATCATTCGCGATCTGCATACAGTATTTGGTACCTTATTGAAAGTTGGCGTCAATACGTGGTAAAAGTAGTATAAAAAGAGATAGACGACATTGATAACCTAATAACTCTTGAAATATCGAAGACTACTTGACGAAATATAGCCACATTAAATATATCAGATTAGTATATCACAGTTATGTTAATTGTTAAACAAGGGAATATTACACATTGGCGTGCAAACTGTTTCGCACGTTTCAACTATGCTAAACCTAAAAAGAACACGTCACTTAAACACTCGCTTAATAGATGGGCACGTACACATCTGTGGGGTAGTTGACATCCAAGACCTTGTGGCAGGCTCCGAAAGCGGCCAGTTTCTTTGCGGCTTTTTTGTTTGGACCTGTGCCAATGAAGCTTTGGTCTCTGACGTGACACCTGTAGGAGTAGGTGACATTTGGTGGGTTGCCGCTCTTGCCAATCTCCTCGAACTGGGCTTGCGGCAACATCTGGTTGATCAGCATCAGGGGGTTCATCGTTTCGGGATTGGCGGGCATCTTCTTGGCCGGCCTGTTCTCGTGCTGAGGCTTGTCGCTGCCATTGCTGGTGTTTAGTAAACTCCCGGTCCCCTTCACTATATTTGGATCCTCTCCCCAAGAGCAAAACAATTTGAAGAGGGCGAAAGACGCGACGTGTTGGCAAATCCTTTTACTCTACCTCTCTCGTGCTTTAATTTATTAAATCTACCGCTAGATTTGCTCTTATCAGTATACAAGTACCTTAAGAGTCCCATTTGTAATGTATGCCCTGTGAATGTTTTAAATAAAACGTTAAAACCTAACAGTAATAATCAATATTTGATTCCTAATTTTTTTACAAGAAAATATTTAAAAACATCACTTTTGTTTGATTACTTATCAATTTGTGGCAAATCAGTTATAAAATAATCATGATCGATGAGAAATCGTGCATTTTCCAATGACATCAAATTCAAATTTCAATCGATTATTTTGGCTAATTTATTAAGTGCTTTATCACGAACAAAATAAGCTATTAAACATATAATATGAAACAACGAACATAACGAACAAAAAAATAACAAATTATTACATGTTTTATTAGTATAAGTTGAACAATAATATGTTTAATCGTCCAGCATTCAGATTAATTATTATTTATCAATGTTGAATTCTTAATAAATATGAAAAAATGTATTGCTTCTAGTACAGTTGAATTAATTTAATTTTTTTCGGCGACAACATTCCACCTGAAATTTTATTGTTGATTCTTATGTATTATGACCTGATTACAAAAAAAATATTTGTGCCCAAAAATTCCTTGTACGTCAAAAGTTATATGCACTTATTGACGCCCTTTCACGCATTTTCAACTTATCTGCTTAATATATCTTGTACTAGTAATCGGATGGGAATTTTAAAAATACTGGCTTATTTGGAATAAAATTCTTAAAAAATATAGATCTGTCCAATATGTATTTGTCAATCCGCCATCTTGGAAAAAAATAGAAAACACCAAAAATGGCCGAAAGATTCAAAATTGAATATCTTTTCTATAAGAAAGAGTAATTTCGCCAAAGTTTCCAAAAATAAAACTCATTTATGGTCAAATATAATGCACCAATCCCGGACACCGTATGTCAAACAGAACGGTCAAGGATGGCGGAAGAAATAAATTTTTTAATTCAATTATCAAGGCCACACAGCACAGAATATTCTCATTAAGTGACAATATTCTGTAAACAGAATATTTACCTGAAATATTCCTACAACCTCCCATAAACATTTTTATTTATTTTACAATATTCATGAAACATTTTTGATGAAATATTTCCGTAATATTTTAAAAGAATGTTCGTGGTACGTTCCACAAAAAAATATTGTTCTGCAAAATGTTGATGCAGATAAAAAAATGTTTTGGCCTTTAACTTAATAAAAAAAGAAAATTTTTTTTCAAAATTCGGGCTTCGAGGATTTGTTGGATATGGAATTTTGGTAAGCTTTCATTTAAAAAAAAAAATTGTTCATTTCCGACAAGATTTGCGCTCTCTAGCTATTTCTTTTTTGGCCTTTAACTTGATATAATAATAAAGGGAATTTTTTTTTCAAAATTCGGATTTGTTGGAATTTCGGTAAGTTAATTTAAAAAAAAATCGTTCATTTCCGACAATACTTGCGCTCTCTAGCCATTTTTGAACCAAAAAACTCAATTTGGGACCACTGTGCGGTAGTCGGGTAGGTGACAAAAGACCACATTTTTGTGGTTGACTTCGATTTCAGAAAGTGGCACATGGAATAGGGGCGTAACCTAAATCCTATAAAAGAATGTTCCCAAAATATTTGGATTTCAGCATACCTGAACATCTACAGAATATTCTGCTTTGTTCCAAAAACATGCTTTTAAAACATACCTGAGATGTTACAGGAACATTTAAGACTCCACTTTGTAATGTGCATGGCACATTCTATGGTCATAATGTTCATGTTGTGAGAACATTCTCAGAATATTGAAATGTTCCAAGCAATAATTCTGTGCACATTCTTGGAATATTTCTGTGCTGTGTGGGAGGAGGCATTGCACGTTACTTTCTTTTCTTTCCGATTGTACGTCATTTTATGTACTTTTAGGAGATAGAGTTCGTTTTTTTTAATTATCAAAAAAAGTGCGTTTTTTTTTATTTTGAGAAAAAGTGCATTTTTACAATTTTCAAAAAAGTATTTTCTTTGACCCTCCTTTTTTTCACCCAATTTTCATCGAAACAAAATGAAATATACTATATTAGTTTCATTACTGTCATATGCCATAATTTCACCTCATCGATAGCCGATTCATCAGAGGTAGAAGAATCATTGGCACAATTATTTCCTTTACAACAGACACATATAATTGAACATTATATATTCAGTTTTCTACAGCTACACTGATTATTTTTACAGCGTTTCTTACATTTACAAGAAATATCACTTATAGCGGGTTTATACGTGCATGGATTTAGTGGCGCCAGTAGATATTGGCACGCCAGTAAAAAAATATTGCACGCGTAAACAGGTACTGACGAGCATGCATCAATGCATGCAAGGTCAAGATTTGCTCGCCTGTTCTTGCCAGTAACTGTTTATAAGTGCAATATTTTTTTACTGGCGCCACTAAATCCATGCACGTATAAACCCGCTATTAGTAAATTTTTAGGAAAAGCATTACCAGGCCTGTAGCTAAGGGTGGGCTAGAACGGGCATAGCCTGTCCTGGAATAATTTTCGCCAGACCTACGGCGACCGCAGAAAATAATAAGGTGCTATTTTTTTGGGGGTTATCTGAGAATGGAAAAAACGATACAAATTTTTTTGGCCCACGGGCCCCCTCTGAAAAATTGTTTGCCCACCCTTAAAGCATTTTCTAACTACAGGCCTGAGCATTACTTTCACTCATAAAATCAGGCATTAAGCCATTCTTAATTTTAATCCTCCCGAATTGTAACAGATCTTTCTGCGAACCTAATCATTCTTGGACTTGGAAATATACTCTTAAACAGTGTTTTTCTATTACCTCTTGTAAGTGGAATTGCAGACAATTCTCTATTTTCATCATAATGTTTGTCAATTATATTATTAATCTTAGGTTTGTAAAAAGAGATTCTTTTATGATCATTCCATGCTAGTCATTATAACCAAAAGGTCAATATTCTCACAAACTACTATTACTTGATTGTCTTTGGTTTTCAAATCAATAGCAGTTTTAACGATTGTAGTATTGGCGTCTTCTTTGTATATTTTAATGTTTAAGTCATTATCTATTAACTCTTTGCGCAATAATTTTATTTATTTACTATTAGCTGGAAATTTTTTTTGACTAACCGAGGGTTTTATAATGTGATTGAAATATCTACGCAAACATTTTTTTCTAAACGACGAATGCGCTCGTTATTCTTAGTGATATTCTGTTCATCGGCATACCCATCAAAAATTACTCTAGTCTTGACTGCTCGGTTCTGATTTTATTGATCGTATATTCATATATTATTATTATTATCACGTGTATGCTTAATAAATTTCCTTTTCAAATTAATTAATTTTGTATTAAACTTTTGAATTTATATGAGACTTTCTATAGTATATTTCATTTTATTTTGATGAAAGTTAGGTGAAAAAAAAGAGGGTCAAAGAAAATACATTTTTGGAAATTTTTACAAAGCACTTTTTTTGAAAATAAAAAAAACGCACTTTTTCTGAAAATTAAAAAAAATGAACTCTGTCCCCTAAAAGTACATAAAATGACGTACAATCGGAAAGAAAAAATTGATGTACAATGCCTCCTTGATAAATTGACGAATAATTAAAATTTTTATTTCGTTCGCTATCTTTGACATACGGTGTCCGGGATTGGTGCACTATATTTCACCATAAATGAGTTTTGTTTTTGCCAACTTTGGTGAAATTACTCAATTATTCAATTTTGATTCTATCGGTCATTATTGGTGTTTTCTATTTTTTCCAAGATGGCTGATTACTAGTACGAGATATATTAAGCAGATAAGTTGAAAATGCGTGAAAGGGCTTCAAAAAATGCATATAACTTTTGACGCACAAGGAATTTTTGGGCACAAATATTTTTTTCGTAATCAGGTCATAAGAATCAACAATAAAATTTCAGGTAGAATGTTGTCGCCGAAAAAAATCAATTCAACTGCACTAATATTACAATAAAAAATTAAAAGTTTAAAAATGATAAGAATCTAGATATACAAAGTTGGCAAATGTTTCTAACCTATATCTGATTCACTCAGCTGTTTGCACCTCTCAGGTGCCTGCTTGGGACTCGACTTATAATAATAATTGTGCGAGTTCAATAATTTTTTTTAGTAGTTAGCAAACAAATTATATGCCGTTTTATAAGTGCACCAAAAACAATATTTTTTTAAATGGTTATATGAACTACGCCAATATGTTATATAGAAGCTACTGACCTAGTGGACTGTTCTTGGGGGCAATTTACAATCAAAAATAATTTTACAGGGAACAAGGTGCATGCTAATACAGGATGAGTCAAGAGGAAAGTGCCAAACTCAAAGAGTGTATATTACACATAAGTGAATTACTAAACCGATAATAGATTTTTATTTGTTTTCTAATTAAGTACAGAATCTTAAATTTTTATAAAAAAAAAGTCACAAAAGTTAAATTATAAAAGTTTAATCTACAGTAAATTTCCAAATATGTCTCCATGGACCTCCAGACTTTTTCTGGCTCATTTACGAAGTGAGCGTGTTGGTCTTGCGAGTTTATCTTGATATTCCTTTATGTTGCAGCACAAAAAATATTAAGAATGAATGCATCCACTTTTGATTTATACATTTCACATTTCATCCAACCCCACAAACAGAAGTCTAATGGTGTGAGGTCTGGAGACTTTAGCCAGTCAGGTTAGGGTGATAGTTGATAGGTGGATTAATATACAGACCTTACACTGAAGCCATCTGGGCTCATTTAATGAAAAGAGGGAATTGGAAGCGCGGTGCGACCAACATTGTGACGTCAGAGAATAGTAATATAAATCTGTGAAAATAGTTGATAAACTGAAATTCTTCACAAACACACATAAGTTTCAAAACACACTGCTTGAGTTAATGATTTGTAATATTGTGAAACTATAATAACGCTCTGCAGCTAGCAGCTTCGGCTAGCGAGTTTCTATCAAGTGGTCATGGCCGATACTCGACAAGGCTGGTGCGGTCCACTTTTATGATTTTTTTTTGACGATTTATAGGTCTCACAAAATTTTAATTTTTTGCACAGGGTCTTAAAATTTTAAGATCTTTCCGATAATCAAATAAAAAAAAATGTTAAATGAGCCCATCCTCGACATCATTGGAAAACGTTCCTATGAGAAAATATATTCCCATGGATATTCCCGTGATATCATTATTAAGCATTCCCGAGTGACATTGAAATGTAATTTCCTATGGGAACTATGATTAGTATGATTATACGTTTGTCTGATATTAACTCGAATCATTTTTATAAATTGACCAATGGCATTAAAGAATGCTAGTTTTTTAAATTGTAATGTTGAGAACAGTGGTGTAGTTATTCATAACTAAAACCTAACCTCCTAGATAAATACAACACAAACAATTTTTAACACGTTGTTTGGGAGTTCATAAGTACTTAAAAATTTAAATATATAAGGCTAGGAAAAGAAAAACCTGCCATGCTACGATACAAAGAAAAAGGCTGGATAATTAAATTTTTGGAAAACCATGAAGTTGCGTACGGTAAAATTCAGAAATAACTTTATGCACAAATAGGTTAAGAGAAGATGGCAATCATCGACCTACTATAAATAGACTGCGCGTCCCAAAAAATTGTGTTGTCAACATCTTAGGCAACCAGCAATACACATTAAGGGCATTAAGGGTAATGTTTCTTATTCACACAACCCTCACAAATAACTTATTTATGTTTAATTTCAGGGACTAACTACAAAATACGCCATAAATTTAAAATTACAATTTGGAATTAGTATTTATCTTTATTTTATTTTTAAATGCACATAATTTTTTTTAATTTGAACAATTGTTGTATTTCGTCTATATTTGTGATAAACAATTATAATTAATATTGTTTTCAATTAAAAACCAGTTAAAAATCATATTTCTAACAATTTGTAGTATTCTTTTAACATCATTGTTTCTAATAGAATTACGTGGCTTTTTGCCCTTAATGCATAATGTGGGTTACCTAAAATGACTCAATTATGTTGACAATATTCCGCTTGCATTCTAGCATATGGAATGCGCACAGTCCATTGTGTAGTATGTCAATGATGGCAATATATAACCAGGGTTGGCATGTTTAAAACAAAATGTTTTAAACAAAGTGTTTAAAATATGTTTAAAACATCGCACTGTGTTTCAAATAAATGTTTAAAACATATTTAATACAAAATACTATGTTTTAAACAAATGTTTAAAACATAGTTTAAAACACAGTGCGATGTTTTAAATAAATTTATTATTTTGGAGTTTGTGGAAAAGCAAGAAAAGTGCTGATGATGGTCCATTCCGATAAATAATTCCGATATAGTGGTTACGTGCGCTAAACTAAGCATTTTATTTGCAGAGCGCTGTAAAATCCGTTTAAGAGCGCCATCTAACATCAACTAATAGTAGCAGACATAGTGTGCCTGACACCATTTAATTTTAGTTGAATATAGTTTTATACGTTTTAAACCTGTTTTAAACATGTTTTAAACATACCATTTAAAACTTAAAAAAAACCTGTTTTAAACAAAAAAAAACTGTTCAAAACAAAAAAAACTGTTTTTTTGTTTAAAATGAAAAAAAACTGTTTTTTTTCCAACCCTGTATATAACCGACAACCCCCAGCACCCAAAAAGGACTGAACTTCTTGGAGACGAGTGTAATAAGTGCCACTAGTTAATTTTTATATTTAGGCTTAGCTTCAAGTATAATACATATATAAAAGTAGTGTTATATGACAATGTTGAATTTTCGTGCATATTGTTTACATTACATTGTCTTTACTGACTTTAATGTTTATATATCCATATTCGTATTACCTCTAATAAAGCAACTTATATTTTTTATTGTAACTTTTATAACACATCATTGAAAGTACTTTTTCCTTCTTCCAAATCAAAGTTATATATGTCTGTCAGACAAATTATTTTCTATACAAATATTATGTACCTAGCACTGCACAAGCATTTATTACTGTCATTCTAGACCACTTCCAACTAATTTAAGGGAATTATTTCATCCATGGCAAAAAGCTGAAGATTAATCAAAATATTAAAGGTTGAAAAAGTTTAAAATGTTAAACAAATTCCAATTAATATAATATAGGTTATATTATTACAGTATCAACACAGAAGAAAACATTTTTTCTATAATTTCAGTTTGTACATCACCTCAGTTCGCCAAATACGCACACTGTATTGCAATTATTCCATTGGGAATATACATTCCCCAGCTCTTGACTATGTGAATCTTTTCTCACACTTTTCGTTGGAAAATATTCCCTGAGATGCGTCAAGAATACAAAATATAAATTCCCATGGGAAAGTCCTATTTTTCCCATTGGAATAAAGTCGAGAATTGAGCCCGTGGTATGTATTGTAAACCATTTTCCAAAAATAACGGTCGATTTTCAGCTAATAGGTGATTTTCAAAAATGAAAGCAGAATACCAAACCACACATTAACTGATTTGTTTCTACAGTTGCACGTAGATTTTTGTCAAACCATCAATGAGAGTTACAGGTATTGTTAATGCCATCACGAGTGAATGTAGCTTGATTGACAATTTAAATGTGCTCGCCCACCTTGTAGCCTACTTGTTGAAACTTAACAATAAGAGCTGTTCGCAAAAGATTTTTGTTATTGTTAAACTTTTAAGATGCTGTAATTCAAAAACAAATAAAAAACGGATTACAAATTTCGGGATTTTTAGTCATACACTTAAGTATGTGTAGTATACAATAATTTCAGAGTTTGGCATTTTCCTCCCGACTCACCTTGTATATGCAGTTTACAAATTAGATATGCTAATTACCGAGCATAATGATTTTAATAGGCTAATAACAACAATATCTCGCATTTGATAATATGAATAGATAATAGGCAGTTAATAATAATGGAAATTACCTGTTAGCTTCTGATCGATATTCTACTGGCCAAGCGCTAAATTCGAAGTCATACATATTTAATTGCTGCTTAATTGATGGTGTCATTCTCTTCTGTGCAGATTGTAAAGTACTAAAAAAATTCTGGTATGTGGGATTTTGTGCACGACTAAACCCTCTAAAACAGAAGGATACAACCAATATCACTCCAACACTTGTCACTAATTTTGTCAGTGTAACTAATCCGTCAGGTTCAAAGTAGCCTCTTTGATAGAGAATCCCTACTAGGAACGGTGATGTGTATACTCCAAATTTCCACATAACATAGAGCTAAAAATATACTATTTAATTAATACAGTACAAAACATTTTGGGTCAGATGACAAACCGAGTTTATAACTTGATCGCCCCATTTTTCTAAGGTGCTTGGTTGGTAGAGGTGCTACAAAAGTTGGAAAAATTATAATATATAACAGCATAAGTGTCGTAGCTCTTACCTCTACAGGTCCATTACCGTAAATTTTAACTAATTTTGGCGAGAACATACAATCCCAAACTGTTTTCAATGATGACATTTTGATATAATTTACAGGTTATATTCCAAACTATAAACTAGAATTTTTCATATCTAACGGTGGATGTCAAGAAAATATTGAACCAGTTACGTCACCTGAGCAATAAATAAAATATTTATCAAAAATGTTATCCAAATTGCCGTGACTGAACAATGACAAGTCTCAGCAAATAATAAACAATTCTAATTTTTTACGTGCTGTGTCAGAAATCAGTTAACTTCACTTTATGACAATTGACATTATCGACCAGCGAATAGAGGTGGGGTAGTATTCGTATGATCCGTATCATTGATACGAAGGGCAGATTTCTAAATTGACCGGTGGATCGCACCGGTAAGCAATAACATTATATGATTGGCTAATTTGAAAAACATAGCCAATCAGCTTCCTATTTTATAAACCGGTGCGTCCACCGGTGAATTTAGAAAAGTGCGGGAATCCTTGCAAGACATGTATTATAAACTTAGGACAGTTAATCTAACATTATAATACTGGCCCTAAGTAGCTAGGGGCAGATTTCTAAATTCACCGGTGGATCGCACCGGTAAGCAATAACATTATTTGATTGGCTAATTTGAAACAGATAGCCAATCAGCTTCGTATTTTGTCCACCTGGTGCGTCCACCGGTGAATTTAGAAAAGTGCGGTAGATTGCATGGACCGGGTTGATACTGCGATCCGACACGATACCGCACTTTTCTAAATTCACCGGTGGACGCACCGGGTGGACAAAATACGAAGCTGATTGGCTATCTTTTTCAAAATAGCCAATCAAATAATGTTATTGCTTACCGGTGCGATGTACCGGTGAATTTAGAAATCTGCCCATACTGGGCAGCCAGCGCCCAGCGGTAGCAGTACTAATAAATACGAATCTTTTCTTGATACGGACTCGTTTGGTACGAATCATTAAAAAGATTCGAATCGCCCATCTCTACCAGCGAAACCTCCTTGTTATCGACAACGATAACATATTAGTATGCAACCAGGTATACATGCTACCAAGTATGTTCACTGAAATTCCTGTATAATTTTAAAGGCCCCCAACTAATATTATGTAAATTGGATTTCGGTGTTGGTTCTTATTGCAAAATGTTGTAGGTCTTGGTGTCCTGATTCAAAGGCACCTTACTCCAAATGCCTTACTTTTGAAGTTATCGATACCTGAATGTCAATAATCTGTATTCGGAATTTATTTGATTTGCATAAATAAATCTGATCCTTAAAAACACTAGAAATTGTTTTTTTTTATATATATAAAAAGCCCACAATTACAATCATTTTTACAAGCTCCTCATAATGTAGTAGTACATAATTCACCTGTTTCGCCTAACGAGTTTCAATGTGTTATTTCCCTAACAAAAGATCAGTTTAGTGAACTATTCAATTATTACGATGCAGTGCCAAAAGTTGGTGGTAACAGATATGTGTCCAAAATAGATTTTTTGTAAAACTGTAATTAAAAATGACATTTTTAATTCATTGATAAGTGAACTAAAAATTGACTTTTATAATGTTACGTGTCAAAAGCACTTTTAACACTAGTGTCGAAAACACTTTTAACACTAGTGTTAAAAATGAAATGCTATATACTATATAGTAATATGCATTCTTCTCAAGATAACAGAAAGCTGTATTGACAAAATTAGAAGGAATATTTAGAAACAATACATATTTATTTATAAATTATTTATTTAGAAACATTAATGTTAATATTACAACCCGAACAGTTACTTATGTTAATTCCCTGAGAAGTAATTGCGGAGGTATTCAGTTTAACTGCAATACTATCGTCGACGTCACCTGATGATGCTGATGTCAAGGTAGAAGAGTTCTCTAAAGCAATTGCAGCATTAGAAGACGTTCTGGTACTGGGAAGAATTCTCTCAGCAAATTTTATTTTTATTTGTAATAGAATCCTCGATGTAGCCCTCAGCAACAACTCAAGATTTCCATCCACCATGTCGTTTTATTGTAATTAAATTAGCTCCCGAATCTGCTAACAAAGATGCAGAAGATCTTCGGAAACAATGACCAGTAAACTGCTTCGGATCTGGCAATTTCAGAAATTCGGCAATATTAGTAGGAATCTTCCCAAAAGTATTTATCCCAACAGGTTGAACAGTACATTTGTCGTTAACGTAATTTAGAAAAAAGCGACGGTGGGTAACGGCGGCTGGCCGTAATGCAGCATATTTATGGTAATAATTCATGTAGCTTCCAACGATACAAAAACTACGACTAACGTTGGTTTTAGTCTCCAAAATATGAATCAATAAGGACTTTTCTGATTTTTCAATATCATCCAATGTTAATTTACAAAGCTCTTCACGACGGCATGCTCCAAATAAACCAAAAATTGATGCAACTTTTACCATTAGATATTTGGTGTCTGGAGCTTCATTCAAAAATGTATTAATTTGTTCGCTAGTAAAAATTTTCGATTTTTTTGGCCGATATCCTACACTTTTCCGTTTTATAAACGCTATTAGCTTGTAATGCTTATATCCACGTTGTTCTTGATTTGTAAGCTAGCTTTTATCATAGAGAAATTAGACCACAGTGTTGACGCCTTCCATAACTTAGATTTTTCTTCGAAGTAAGCCAAAAGTATATTTTCAGTGAACTTGTCTACTACTTTCTTCATTTTACATCATTCAATAAGTCTTTTATATGCTATGTCATTTTGTTGCCGCGATTTCTGGGGCAACAGATCCAAAGTTGCCCCATTTGCAGCCTCTTCAACATCTGGTGGAATAATGAAATTACTTTCATTTCCCGTATTTTATTCAAAATCTATTTTTTTAGTCACAAAATTTACAATATTTAAAGACAGCTTCAATTGTAGTTACTAATAAACAATAAACAACTTACAACTGTTTTACATAGTTACCCTTTAATCCAGTACCTGACTTGATATATACACTTTATTGTCACACGAGCGGGTGGTTTAGTGGCAACGCGTCCGACACGTAAGCGATAGATCGCGAGTTCAACCCCACAGACAGCTTTTTTTTTTTATAATAACAGTTTTACAAAAAATATTGTATGACACATTTGTTAAAAGTGATTTTATTTTGTTCGTGGGGTTGTTCCACTTGCTACGCTCGTTCCGCAATATTTTCCACTCACAAAATAAAATGTCACTTTTAACACTTGTATCATAAATAACTATTATAACATTTCTCTGTAAAATGAGGCAGGCTTATCTGACGAATTTTAACTATTCAACTAGACAAGCAGTTAGCTTAGTCATCACAAAGATTCGTCAATCATTGACTTCTCGTTTTACTCTCCAAATCCAAAATATTGGATTCCAATCAATTACTAGAAAATAATATATTGCAAGGCACCAAGTTCACTAATGAATTATACAACCCTGACCCTAATAGCTCAACAGTGATTACTGATCGCTTGTATAGATGGCACATGTTCTTACAAACAGAAAGGTTCTAACTTTCGTGCCTTACCGCAATCATTGTGTATGTCCATTATTTAATGAAGTCTGGTCTCCTTATGGCTCCTGAAAGGCATATTCTCGCAATTCTAGGCCAATATTTTTTTGGCAGTCAATATAATGATGATACTTATAAATGAAATGAAAGAAGATAAGAATGTTATAAGAGAATGATTTAGAGATGGGAATATTTGAGTTATTGACCGTGGTTATCGAGATGCTTATTTACAAGGGTTAGGAATTGATTGCAGAATTCCATCAATAATTCAACCAGATCAGACACAACTTTCCACTGAAGAAGCTAATGTTTCATGATTAGTTACTAAAACGAGGTGGGTTATTGTATCTCGAAACGGACACAACAAAAAGTGTTTTAAGTTTTTTCATAATGTCATACAAATGCCGCAAGTAGACCAATCTTCCTGGTTTTTATTTAGCTAGCGCTCTTATTAACACAAACAGCACAGGATACTTAAAGATGTCTTTTCTAGATCCAAATTATGCCTGAACGTCTGAAGACATAAAGATGTTGTATGGATGCCTAATTATAGATGTCCATAAGATTTGTCTATGACTACATCTTTAAAATGTCTTTTAAACGCCTTTATATAAGACATATGTTTAATAAAGCATTATCAACAAACTGTAATTACCACCATCCATTATTTATCCCAAACCAACCAAAAAAAAGTTTTATACACATTTTTAGGTAATATATTTTAATCTCAATTTTAAAATTCCAAATGACGAGGTAAATCCACCGCTTCTTGCAGATACCTCAACACGATTACTGCCTAATATTTCACATAACATTGCAATTAGCTTCATTACCCACTTTCGTACTCTTTTTGGAATGTTCAGTTGCATGAGTGCTGATCGATGTGAGTGTATCATACCTCCAGATGTATTTTTGCATTTTTTTACATCTGATGAAGTCAACTCCAATGTTGTGTAAAACGTTAAGAAGTAATCATGTTGAGATACCACACTTAGCGAGTAGTAGCGGACCTACTCCGCTATACGGCTCCTCAAACTCGAGAAATTGAATTTACCATAGATGCTGGCTGTGAAAGCTTTCCTCAGTGATTAAAAGAATACTTTTTAAAATGCTCTAAGGGGATATGTAATTAAAATGCGTATGATAGACATCTATAAGATGCTGTAGAAAGACGTACTAAAAACGTTACCTTCTGTAACATCAGGGCTCTAAAAGACGTCTTATGGATGCCTTTCGCTCATAAAAGGACATTCATAAGACGTCTGGAAATCGAAATCAGATGTCTCTAAGATGTCTTTGTGCTGTTTGGGAACAGGTTCCACCCAAGAATCAAGATGAGAAAGGCGAATCAACTGTTAGCAAGGACGCTAGAAAGATCTCTTCAACCAAAATACTCTTCAAGAAATCTTTCATTATTTAATAAATCTCACTTTTGGTATCTATCAAGTTAAATTATCCCCATCATACTTACGGTATAAATTATAGCGAGATGAGAATAATAAATATCAATTTGATCAGCTTATTGCAGAACCTGGCTTTCTGAGAATAAGAGTATATTCACAGTTTAGAAATGCAACCAGGTATGAAAGAAACATTTATTACATTTAATGACGAGATGGATCAAGCACAAGAACTTAATGGAATTCTTGATCAGGATATAATCATTACAGCACTTTTGTAAATCAGGTGAAAGAACTTTGGGAACGTGCGCTCATATTTGCTAATGTTCTGCAATATCTAGAATATGCTAAATACGAACAGAATATTCGATACCCTTCAACATCTCTATTAAATACAGTTCAGGATGCAGCACACAGGCCACCTCATTAAATTCCTAAGGAAAAATTCTACTGGAAACCATTAGTAATCTTAGTACAAGAGTTATCACCTTCCAAAATATTTAATTGGTCTTATTCCAATAACTTGTATATGAAAAATATACAGATTATTGACATTCAAGGAACAGTAACTTCAAAAGTAAGGCACTTGGAGAATGTGCCCATGAATACTTTTAATCGGGACCCTGAAACCTACAAAATACTGCAATATTATAAAATTTCACCAAACCCATTTTCCATAAGATTAGTGCAGGGTACTTTTCATCCAGGGAGATGTTAGATCTTTATTTTTAGCTCTTTTATCAACACAAATAGACATAAATAAAGCCTATATTCAATACTACGATAGCTCTAAAGAGTCATATAACACATAAAGTATTTTTTTGCTTGATATATCAACTTTTTTCCTAAAATTTTAATAGTTTCGGAAGTTGGTCTTCAACATTTATTTACTGGAAATTTCAAAAAATTTTGTGTCTAAGTACACAAATCTCAACTAGTTGATAGAGAGAATTTCTGAGAAATTTATATTATAATTGGAAACATTTTTATAGGCATATATTTGTGAAGACTGCAAAAAGAAAAGTTATTGTGAAATATGGTGTTGAATTGAAAGTTTTAAAGAAACCGGACCATAACAAATATTTAGATCGCAAAAAAGAGTAGCATTATTCTATCGTGCAATATATACTTCTCTATTAACAGAAATGTATGCAGAACAAAGCATGTGAAACACAAAATTCATCCAGTACCAATATCTTTCCTTATATTCTAGGTTTTATATACAGTATCCGAAGGTCCTGGATTAGGTATTGCATAGTTTCAACGACTTATCCGACCGCCCACATTAAAGGCGTCTACCAGTGCTCTAGAAGAGGGGCAAATAGTGACACGCGCATCAAGAAAATTGCTAAAAAAAATGTCAGTACCATTTATTCAAAGAAAGGATGTAGTTGGCTCTCTCCAGCATATTATGTAATAATGCGTGCTTTAATAACTGAAATGATTTAACCCGTTTTACTTTCAAAACGAGTCAAATAATTCTTTACATTTCCCGCAGACAGAGCTGCTCACGCACATGTGGTGGGGAAAGCAGGTGGCACGAGTAGCATGTGTTATACGATAAAAAAGAATAGCCTAGTTGCTTCGCTCTCGCTTGCTCTTATTGCCGTATCTAATCAAACGATTGCCTACACTGTAGATTCCTTTAGAATAAAAATATGTTCCATTTTGAATGAAATTACTAACAAATAATCAAATAGATACTTATGGTTATGAGCATATTATTCAAACTATACAGGATGTTTGCTAAAGTAATGTCAAGCCAGAACAGGGAGGTACAAAATTTCCATTTTTCATCATTTATTAGCCTTACTATTTTTATTGAAAAAAATAAGTATGAGGGAGTTATTTAATTTTCGATTAAAAATGGCAAGTATTCTTTTATCTTTTTTTACTGATAAAACTTGATTGGATTGATAATGCCAATAAAAGAGGCTAAAACAGAAAAGTTTTTAAAACAATTGTAACATATCTATCTTAGCCGGGAAAGGAGGATAGAAAAGCGTGCATGAGTACGTTATCAGTGTGTGCGACAATTGTCCTATTGTCGTTTAAATTTGTAGGGGGTGTAATTTAAAATAAGTTTTACAAGGGATTATCAAATCAACGTCATTCAATGACATGTGCCGCTTGACACTATTGACAGTTCAATTCATCTCTATTCTCCTTTCCCGGTCAAGGCAGACGACTTTTTAAAAAAATTTTATGATTGAAATTCGCACATCGCAATTCTTTTCCGATAAATGTATTTTTTAATTTTTTCTAACCAACAGAAACTCTAAAAAATTTTCTTTTGCAAGTTTATTTATTTCGGATAAAGAAAAAAATATTTCAGAATATCAAAATATATATGTTAAAGTTCCTAAACATTTGTGCACCGTAGCATAGAAAACTACTCCACCATAAGGTCTGTAACATAACATGTCATTTTAATTATTGATATTGATACAAATAATATACGATCTGTAAAGTGGTAAAATATATTAACACAAATTTTAACAATTTAGACTTGTACCTGTATTATCCACTTTATTTTACTATACTAATTAAATTTTAAAAATGTGACGGTTTCTATTTGGAAAATACATAATAGTTATTTATAATTCTTATGAAACGGTCAATAGAAATACATACATTTTTTTTATAACTTATTTTAACAATTTACAATTTGCTTTTTTTACTAAAGAACTCCATCATAGCATTTGAACATTCTTCAGATTCTATACTTTCACTTAACTGTTCTATCTCTCTGGAATTACATTCAGACAATATCGTTTTGAAATTGGCCATAACCATTTTTTTATTAATCTTCAAACTGTTAGGAGAAATTTTTCCGTACCTATGCAAACCATTTATGAAATCATCTAATTCACTTTGTGGTATGACTTTTGAAATTAAACCAAACTGATAGGCCTCTTGTGCTCCTAATTTGTGATTTAGGTATATAACTTCAGAAGCTTTACTTCTTCCGAGGTTAAATGGAAATGTGAAGCTCGATCCGCCCTCAACACATAAACCCAATTTTACAAAAGGGGTGTCAAATACAGCTTTATCTGTAGCATAAACAATATCACATAAAACTGCCATTGTAGCTCCAATTCCTATTGCAGGACCATTGACAATAGCTATTAATAATTTTGGATAATTAATAAATGTATTAATCATATCTTTCAAAATATTTAATCGTTCTGCAGTTGGAATGTCACTAGACATAGAGCTTTTTATATCATTTCCACTGGAGAAATATTCACCAGAACCTGTTATTAGTGTTACAACAATCGTATCATCTTTGGCATCTTCTTTCAACACCTTGGCAAGAGTTTCAACCATACTAGGACTCACAGCATTTTTCCTTTCAGGTTTATTCAATTGTATAGTTCTTACCCCATCTCTGTACTTTAGAAGAATGTCATTTTTAGACATTTTTTATATCGATATTATCAAATATAAATTTAATATCAAACCTTATATAGTACCGTAATTCAATATAACTGATACTGACGGTGCAAACACTGAGTGCAAATTAGACACTACAAAGTTTAAAGCTTCGTCATGCTTTTAATTCCAAGTTTCACAGTATATACAGTACATAGTACAACTATAATAATTTTATCTCACAATTTGGTTGATACACGAACTTCTTAAATTAAACTGGACTACTGGACCTCATATAAATATATAATATTCTTTAATCTATGTCATATAAGATCCAAACTCTGACACCCCCCATGCTGGCCGCCATGATAGGTTTTTAGAACCGTGTTTCAGAATTTTTGTCCAAAATCAGGGACTATTCTCGACGTAAAACCACGAAAACAAAGTACAAAAACAAAAGTACAAAGGCGATGTTGTCAGATTTAATCTAGTATTATCTCCTTGGTTGTTGATAGGCAAATGATTGCCAGATTTTTGAAATAATTTTATTAAAATGAGAGTATTAATGAGTACTTCTGATGATAACTTACTCTAAGTATTGTATTATTATGAATAAATTTCTTGTTATTAGAGAAGATGAAGTAGCATTTTGGGAGAAAAGTATTAAGTTTATTGAAAATATAAAACATTTGGCAATGCGTTACAAAATAACGATGATTCCTACAGAGTATTGCCAACCTCAAAAAAGTTGACAGCCTATCATGGCGACCATGGTAAAATGGTGTCACGAGCTTTTGTTTGGTATATGTGCGTTGTGAAGTCCAGTTTAATTTATGAAGTTCGTGGGTTGATATTAAAATAAAGGATCAAACACAGATTAAAGACTTATATATTATAAAAGACATATATTATATATAGATAGGAAACTCTCAGTATTTTTTTCAAACTGCAAACATTACGTCGCAGACAGCGCTGTATTCCCGCCTTTTTTATACAGACGGGGTTGGTACAGTAATAAAATTGTTAGGTTTAAGTCCCTTCCCTTGGACAGGAGTCCTAACTCCACATTCCACCTGTTGTTCCAACCTGAATCGAACCCGCTTCATCGACCGTACATTCACCACGAGCCTGTGCGACGTGGTTGAAGCTGCGTTGAAATAAGTAAAGTGTTAAAGTAACTATATAATATGTATCAAAATACCTGTAATACAATTAAATGGTATACATTTTCATGTCCTTTAGAAGTAGAAACACAACACGTAGAACCCATATATGTCTTTAAAATTCAATAATACCACAGTCGTTTTTAGTCAATTTCTTGGGAGCCACGTTCTTTACAAATCAATATCCATTTTCACGTCCTCGTCCCAGGTAGCAAAGGCACGTGAAAATGACGTCAGGAGTGACGAGAAATGACGAGTTAGTGTCAGATGGCGTAAAGGAAACGTGAAAATGACTTCCTAATGTCTCAGACGAATGACGTCTTATGCTAGACGTTAATTTGACGTCTTTTTCAGGTTATATTTGGTAATCCCCCACAGGTTTTTAGTAATAGGAACATATAAAATTACATACTAGTTAGTAGTGTACTTGATAAAAATGAAGTAATTAATGCATAAATAATAAGTATTGTGTCCTATGAATTTGTTTGTTAGCCATCCGTATATTTTATTTACATTAACATATCTAATATTGCTTACCATCACTCCATTTTTTTTTCACAGGGGTTGCCTGCAAATTATAATGTTTAATAAGTTATTATATTCATTTTTACTTACCTTTACCAATTGCTGTCGGTGGGGATCGAACCTACAATGTCTCCGTTGTCCGTGTGTATTACAGTACTGACTCTTCTACCAACTGTTATCTTAGTGATCGATCGTTATTTCGGATGCTAATGGTGATGTGTATGAACTCTTTATTATATGGGAAATTGAATTTCTAGCCTATATATGAAAATCTTTCAGGTTCTCTTTTTTTTTTTCTATTTTTTTATGTGCTCCCAAACCTGAATTTTTCGAGATCATTTTGTTTCCTTTTTCTTTCTCTTTCCTTTCCCCGAAATGACCATTCTCTCGACTGGAGAATAGAAAATATTTTCCAGCTTAAGGCGCAGTTACACGGCGCCTGATTAGGCGAGCCTGGCTCGGCGAGTCACGAAACACGCGCCGTGTGACATAGGCAACTTGGCATGGCTTGCGACTCGGGAGACGTTGCTCGCGTCGGCTCGCGTCTTCCATCCAGGCCCTGTGCACTTCCACTATATTTCAAAACAACGTGTTTAGTTTGAACTTCCGTCGATCTGTCGCTACTTGTACTTGAATCACGGCGGCTGCGCAAATCTGAGGCACGTTTTTGCGCATAAGACGCTACAAACCGCGATAAGCGGAGCCATCCGAGCGAATAAGCTGTGACGTCACGCTTAAAGCGGTATCGCGCGGTCTCACTAAGGCGCTAGAAAATGTGCAAGCGGAAAATAGTAGGGATATGATATAAGAACGTTAGAGATGGTTAGAACTAAACTGTTAAAAAAAGCTAAAAAGACATTCATTTTTGCGGAGAAATATATGATGACGTAGCGCTTCAAGGCGCTTAAAGCATTGGGGTAAGACGCGAGATCGCAGAAATATGCCTTTGTCGCGCCATTATTGTTTACATGTCTGTGCTTTGTGTTTTGGACATTAAACTAATAATTATTAAATCCATAGAGCAGGAGTCCATTTGCTTATTTGTAAATAATGTGAATTTCCAATGAAACTGATTAGACACGACGCTGTTCTGTTAAATATTAAAAACTGTAATGGGTTATAAGTGTTGTATGTGTTCACGTCGTGTTGCGACTTCGAAAAATTCCAACATGCATAGGTATTATTGATCTGCAAAGAACGTGACTCCCAAGAAATTGACTAAAAACGAAAGACTGACGGGTTGTACACTTCTGTGCAATGAAATCGCCTTATTAAATCATTATTTATTTGTCAGTGTCATATTTTCGCAATGCCAAAATTAACTGAACATGAAAAAATTTTAATTCTCTTTAAAATTAGAGAGATGGTCTATCAGAGCAGTTGCTAACCATTATCAATTGAATAAAAGTACTGTTATGAGTGTGAAGAAAAGTGGGAAGAGGAAGGTAGCGTAAAGAGAAAAGACGGTTCAGGCCTATCGAGAAGTTCAAATCTCGTTCAAGATAAAGCACTCCTTGGCTATTTGAGGCAAAATCCGTTTTAAACAGCAGGAGACGCTGTGTTCATGACACATTTTCTAGTGTCGAGGTTAGCAGCTAGCCGAAGGATAGGAAAATCGAAAATAAAAAACTGTACAAGTGCCAAGAAGACCATATTAACAGGAGAACAAGCAAGCCCGCATTATGTTTTGTTTAAATTGTGTCTATCGCCCGTTGGAGTTTTGGACCAATGTTGTGTTTACCGATGAAAAAGTTTTTCAGTCTTGTAATGAAGGACATGTACAAAATATTAGGTTACATTATTTACATACATACAATCGCAGCTATGTGCAGTTGCTGTGAATTTTTCAACGTCAGTTTTTACATTTGTTATAAATCGAAATCATTCCCAACGAATGGTGTAAAAAAGTAAAAAAAACAAAAATACGTATGTTTTTCTTCTGGATTAACAATATTCAAATACATAACTTATGACGTTTCACAATCAATGTCAGTTTTTTGTAACCTATATGATAATGAAAAATCTAAATTCCAAAAAGACTGATTCACACCACTTAATGTTAGTAAAGGACGTGAAAATGTATATTATAGCGGGTTTATACGTGCATGGATTTAGTGGCGCCAGTAGATATTGGCACGCTAGTAAAAAAATATTACACATATAAACAGTTACTGGCGAGCAAGCTTTTACCTTGCATGCATTGATGCATGCCTGCCAGTAACTGTTTATACGCGCAATATTTTTTTACTGGCGTGCCAATATCTACTGGCGCCACTAAATCCATGCACGTATAAACCCGCTATTATTTAATTGTATTACAGGTATTTTGGTACATTAGTTACTTTAACATTTTACTTATTTCAAGGCAGTTTCAACATCTTAATACTTTTGTAATAATTTTATTTACGTTAGTTACTTTTTAAATGTATTTTTAAATATTATTGTATTTATTGTAATGATTTTCCGTTAAATTAATAAATGATCAATTTCTAGTTTTGAAATGACTTATTTAATTTTAAGGCCACTGTTAGACTATAAAAGTTCTTTGACAAAGATCTTTTATAAAAGATATTTTATGAGTAATTTGATAGATATTTCATCTCATAAAATATCTTTTATAAAAAATCTTTGTTAAAGAACTTTTGTAGTCTAATGATGGCCTAAGCAATTTGTTTGAAAATCATTTAAAATTCCCGCCTATGACAATCCCGCCTATATAAAAAAGGCGGGAATACAGCGCCACTCTCGACGTAAGTTTTGCTGTTCAAAAAATCCTTGAGAGTTGCCTATCTATAACATATAATATTCTTTAATCTATGCTTCCATCTAGTTGTAGGTAACTGCGCCTGAAGATCAGTCATCAGTCGATCCATATGCAGTTTTGACGAGCCTACAATCCACAACCCCACACGAAATCTGCATTGGTCACGCGCCGTATTGACACATCTGGCTCGCTATCCGTTACACGGCGCGTGGTTTGCCGAACCACGCACCAGGTTCGTGGATCGTTGAAACACGCGCCGTGTAACTTCGCCTTTAGGAGGAAGAGAATCAGGATATTTTTTCTCTTTTTATTCCATTTATTTCTCTTTCCTTTCTCTCACTAATTCTACTCTCTCAAGTCAAGAATAAGGTCCCTGGGCATAAGTCCTTTTTTTTAGGCGTCCACCATGGTTTCACTGAAAGGACGGAACCGTATTTTAATATTTTTTGACCCCCATCGAAATAAAAATGCACTCACCATATATAAGTCACAATTTACTAAAGTAAGCTTAAAACTTAAAGCTTAAACTTACTAACCTAAGCTTATTAACATTAAAGATGCCGAAAATAATATAATTGAAATTCTAATACCCAGTATACCAGTCATTTAAATGAAAGTGCCAAATATACAGCTGATAGGCATTTAAATTTGAAGGTCGGTAAAGTAGATTGTTTTTGTTTGTTGTTTACTATTCATTCATAATCATTATTGTGGCATTTGTGGAGTGTGAGAAGTGTGTGCCACAAATTTTGTTCAAGAAAATAATTTCCTATAAATTTCGTATTACATACAAAAAATTGAATTCTGGAACAGATAGTATTGCTAGTGAAAAATTTGCAATTTAAAGGACATAAAATGAGGTTGGTATATCTGCACCTGATGTGTATTTTTATAATTGTTTATTGTAATATTTAAGTGGCCCACGAATGGGAATGTCTCAGATGAATGGAAATAATAGGAGGCCCACAAACATATCACGCATGGGTTCAAATGATAAACCAATACATGCACAACATGACGACTTAATAAAATATATTTTTGACTCTTGGAGTAAAGTAGAAATGGATAGAGGATCGAATTCTGTAAGATACTATCAGGAGGAAGCGGCTCATCATTTGAAAGATTTTAAACCATTTGATTTAGAGGAGTTCTGGGGTAGACGATTGCACCAAAGTGTTCAGCAACAACATTCATAGCATTTTTACAAATTAATTTTATGGCAATGTAGAAACATTGTACTATTATGTTTAGTTGCCTCTTAGAACCATGCATTATATATATTATTAATCTGCTATTTTATATTCTCCATTAATTTTATAGAATGAGAAAGTGGTTACCTTTATACATTTGATTGCCTTTATATGATTATTATGTACCTATATATTACTTTCTAATTTTTTTTACTATTATAATTTTCACGGGTGTGATGGTATACAGAAAAGCAATAAAATATAAAATTGTTACTGCGTGGAATATTTGAATTTTACCTTTATATATATTTTTTTATTTTAACATTCCTATGCTGGCTATATCATATTTTTAAGTTAACTGTAGTAATTTATTAATTTCTACATAATTTGAACAATTGGACAAACTGTAAGTTAATAAATTTTTTATTCATTATTTTTGTTTACATATCCTATTTTAAACTGTTGTAAAAATAAAGTGTATATACACACGAGTACATGAAGCGTTCAAATAAAAAAAAATAGGGTAAACGAATGATTCATGTCAATACGCACCTATATATGTACTATAGACATAACAATTATTAAAACGAGGAACAACACAGATTTTAAGCAGAGGCAACTGCTTTAAGACATTTTCTGGCTCTCTTTTAAATAATGCCAACATTGACTAGAACTTTTGCAGTGAGCAATGAGTTCTGTGATGGAGCATAAAGTTATTTTGTCTGACTTCTTTTATAGCAAAGTGATTTGCAGCTTCCCTATCTAATGGGCACACGTTTATGTCTTTCCCACACAGTGAGGCGTATCTGGGGATAACCCTAGACTCCAATTTGTCATGGAAGGACCACGTAGAAACTCAAATGAGGAAAGCATTTTCATTTCTATGGATGTTCAAACGCATCTTCGGTCCTAAGTGGGGAAATAAGTCTGAGTACTACTCTCTGTACTTATACTGATGTTTTGGCAAAACCCCTCATAACGTATGCGGCACTGGTGTGGCGGCACTCCCAAGAGTGCTACACAATTATGGCTCAAGTTCAAGTTCAAAGACTTCTCGGTATAGCAGGAGCAATCAGGACCACTCCAGTGATTGCAATGGAGGCCATGTTGAAACCAGAAATGCAGCAAACAGACTGCTCAGGAATGGAATGTGGAATATGACTTGCCAAGGGCTAGGGTACACAAAGGCTCTGGCTCTACTGGCAAGGGGCCAGGTCATCACTCAGTAAGGGGATGACTGGTGTCTCCTCTTCTATACAGTATAGGCAAGCGTTTGATTAGGTACGGCAATAAGAGCAAACGAGAGCGAAGCAAGCAATGTTATAAATTAAGAGGCGTGTCACAGTTTTCTCTGCTAGGGTACTGGTAGACGCCTTTATTGTGGGTGGTCAGTTACTCGTTGAAACTATGCAATACCTAATCCAGAAATTGCCGATGCTGTATGTCCACAGTTCCACATACAGTCGTGTTCCCTAGCCGAGATGACTGGAAACGTGATAAAAGGCATCTTCTGAGCCCCACCAGTGGGTAAACTTAACTCAATCAAACTCATATGGGCCAGCCTTTGATCTGCCAAAGAGTCTCATTCAATCAGAGCTATGAGACTGAGCCACTGCACAGTACAACAATTGTTGACCTCAAGCCCCAGGAATGAGGCAGTCAGTAGGTACTCCATATTGTTACGTGTTTACACCCCTTAGCATCTGGATGCCGGAGAGACCTACACATACCTGGGTGTGCAGCAACATCACATCCACGATGTGCAAAAGATAAAGGAATCACTCCACGGCAAGTACAGATGCCTACTCCGAAAGATTTGATTGTCCAAACTTTCGGGGAAAAACAAGATGTCTGCTACTAATATGCTTGCCGTTCCTGTTCTGCTCCTTTGGAGTAGTCAAATGGACGGTAGATGAGCTGCGCCAACTAGACAGACATACCCGCAAGATGATGAACATCCATAGAAGTATTCATTCTAGATCGTTCGTTCCTCATGTTTATCTCCCACGTCATCGGGGTGGCCGAGGACTCTTGGGACTGGAGTGCATGCTTGGCAGAGTAGCACTGGGTATGGCATGTAACATCCTCAGAAGCTCTGATCCGCTCCTGCTGTAATGGGTGTAGAGGTCCCTGATATCAACTGCAGGACCTGCCGTCAGGCGCCGGAATCGCTGATGCATTTGCTTTCCGCATGTTCGGTATACGCGATTTCGGCCTACATCCATCGCCATAATGCGGCATTATGAGTGCTGTACTACCATCTACGGTACTCGTATGGGGTAGACAAAACTCCAGTGCTGCCTTACATCCCCGGAGATATCGAGTCCGTTGTCGAGAACGAGAGGTGCCGAATTTATTGGAACTACTCGTTCCCGACCGTCAGGCTAATTCAAGCCAACAAGCCTGACATAGTCCTCCTCGACCATCAGAACAAGGTGATATTTGTTGAATTCTCAGCACCTGCTGAGACAAACATCGCCTTGAAAGAGAAGGAAAAATGGACCAAATACCGAGATCTCCAGTACGAACTGCAAGTGCTGTACCCAGACTACTCGGTCATAATGGTCATTCTAATAATCGGCATACTCGGAGGTATGAAGCCTACGCTGCTCTCGGAATTGGCTTGTATTTTTATTAACAATTTTGTGACAATATTCTACACTTGTATCTACAAGTCTTATGAAAATAAAGTCTATTATTATTATTACTATTAATTGAAGAACATACCGGCCTGTCAGAATTCTGCCGAATGGTTGGCAGGCCAGATGCAGAAGGTGGTTATCTTGGGGTTCCTTCGACTACTTACGGCACAAGATTCAGGTATTTACAGTCACTAACTCCACAGGTCGTGAAGACTGGCTGTAAGAATTTTGGCTACCGTGTGGTGTCGGAGGCCACGGAAGTCCTGTCCGGCAGTGGGCCACCAAAAATAATAATAATAATAAGGGATCAGTGAACAGTTCCCAGCTACAGCTGAGAAAGTGTGTCTCTTGCTAAGCCTATGATGATAAATTTAGTAAACCTTGTCTGCTTCTTTATTCAGGTTCATCTCTTCTACATGTTGACATCAATATCGTTAGACACACATACCACTAGATTCCGGGTAGAGCTAGTAGGAATTCTGCAAGTGGCAATAGAAATCACGAATGCAAACATCAGTAGTAAAATGGTGTGCTTATCAACAGACAGCAAAGTGGCCCTGCTTGCTCTAAACAACTGTAGGACAGGCTTTGGGCTGATTCTGCAATTAGAAAGGCCTTAGATGTGCTCGCAAAAGATAACAGCTCTGCTAGGCAAAGAGGAAGTGGATGTTTTGGCCCGCAAGGGATCTGAGAGTGCCTTGCATGGTCCAGAACCTGCAAGATTAACCTTTTGTTGGGATGACTCACGGTACTCAATTCACAGAACTCTCTCATTTTAAAAAGTTGTTATATAACTTAGAGAACAAATTCCCAACCCCAAATCATTTCTCCCAACATAAAGCCAGGATAAAAATTTTATTTATATGGCAGAGAATACAATGATTTAATCGTATTATATAGTTTTTAAATAATATGATAGTAATATTGGTATAGTCTAATTATTTTTATTTTTTTAATTGTTATACTTTAAACTTCAAATAGTAAAATTTAATCGTAATAACTGTATAGTGTTTTTAAGATTTTTACGGTATTTTAACTTGTATATAAGTACATGATTTTTTCTTCATTTTGTTGACTGGCTTATACAACTGTAATATCTGTTTTAAGTGCAATAAATATCATTATTGTTATTATTATTGTATAAAGTACTTCAATTTTCCTTAAGATTGTCGATCGAGCTGCTTTAGGTGAATGATGAAATAAAGAGCTTTTTTTCTGGTCTGCCAGTTTTACTGAAAACATAATTTTCAATACTGATACCAAAATAATTATGAATACGAAATTACTGAAAAAGGCAGAGATGTATATACAGATTCGACAAATGTAGTTTTATATATCCTCACACATGCAAAAAAACATGTTTTGAATCAAGAATATAATATTTATTTATACGCAAATAATTAAATTCTTCATATGAAACAATATGGTTTTATTTCAAGAAATGATAAGTTTGTAATAAATGTATTTATTTACGACTAGCTTTTTATTTCTTGCCACAAAAACCATTCGTTTCATATGAAGAATTTAATTATTTGCATATATATAAATATTATATTCTCGATTTTTTTTCCGTGCAGATAAACGAATGCAAGAAAGAGAAGTTAGGAAGACAGAGAAATTAGGAAAAGGAAGACGAATATGCTGTACACAGTACATTCCATACTTCGTGAAATCTTATTTTTATCATTTTTTGTGTATCAACGCAGGGAATCGGTATCTATCACCTATAACCATGTGTGTATTGTAGTGGGAATTTTTCTGTTTCTAATTTCTGTTTCCTTTCTTGCTCTCATTTATCTCAGGATACATATATAAAACTGCATTTGCCGGATCTATAGATAGACACACTCCATCTTAAAAGAAACAGTGCGTTATGTACATTCAATACTGAATAGTATATATTTTCAAAAACAATGACCGAGGATCGATCCTGGAATTATTACAGTGCTTCTGTGAATATTATTGTCCAATAATGAGGTGGATCTAGAAATTTCAATAATTTTTTTCTTGTCTGTGGTGCATGGGACCCATACGAAATATGGGAAATAACATCTAGGGAAGCACTCCTCTAATGACCCCTAAAAAAATTTGAAAAACCAGTTTGTGAAAAAATTTTTCAAAATTCGGGTGCCCCCACTGGTCTAGGGACTTCCATTTAAAATTATTCTTTTTTGTCATATTCATTTTACCTTTCATAAAAATGCAACAATAGGTTTTGGAGTTTATGAAAATATTTTCATTATTAACTGAAATACAATGAAATAAAATTTTGTAATTTACAATTTAACAAATTACAAAATTTCAATTCGTTGTATCTCAGTAATGAAAATATTTTCATAAACTCCAAAACCTATTGTTGCATTTTTATGAAAAGTAAAATGTATATGACAAAAAAGAATAATTTTAAACGTGAGTCCCTAGACCAGCGGGGGCACCCGAATTTTGAAAAATTTTTTCGCAAACTGCTTTTTCAAAATTTTTTAGGGGTCGTTAGAGGAGTGCTTCTCTAGATGTTATTTCCCATATTTCGTATGGATCCCATGCGCCAGAGACGAGAAAAAAATTATTGAAATTTCTATATCCGTCACTGTTATGTATCACAAATTAATCTACACAAGTCTTAGAGCCAGCTGCAGATTATTGTGGGGCACCAAATACTAATGAGTGTTGTATGGTACGAGTCATTTTATAATAGTACTTAAAGAGCCAACAATTTTTAAAGGAGAGCGTAAAGTGAGATTGTTATGTTTGCCTAGAGCTGGGACTAGGGTAAATTGTGCTTTTGGTATGCTAGGTTTTAGCGAACGTCATTTGATGTTAATTTAAGATTAAAGAATAGAGCACATTAGTGAACTAAATTTTGTGCCTCTCGAAGACTTGCACCCTTGCCGGCCGCCAATTTATCAACCCTTTGTTCCAGCTCTGTGTCTGACTATCAGTATAAAATATAAAAAGATCAAACTTCAAATTATATATTTTTATGTCCACGGTAAAAAATTACAAAACAATATAGTTCCAATAACAAAGTAAGTCACAAAATAGATTTTAATCATACACTCTTTTACGGAGCCAAAATGAAAAATTGTATCTTTCAAATTCATAATCTTATAATCTTTTAAATAAATGGCACAAACCCAATAAAATAGAGGGGAGGCTGAACAAAGCATTCTCGTCGATACTTGAATATTTATAAATAAGGCACAAAATACTGCTAAAAACAATGCATGAACAACAAAAACATTTAATTGAGGCATAAATAAATTATTCAATGAATTTTCCTTCTTTTTAAATAACTTGTCAAAACTAAATATATCCCAAATATTCTTGCTAAAATTATGTCGCAAATGCTGGCAGCAATATTTTATTAGGATAAATAATATTGGTGCAGCTAATAAAAAATTTGGAATTTGTTTCAGTTCATAATATTTAAATAGCCCTACATTCCAGTAATGATTCTGTACATAAGAATATGCCAGAGGTATTTTACTATAACACCAGGGCTGCTTATACTGGTTAAACTGACCAGGTAATATAAAATTATTCTTTTCCGCATAACTTACCACATTCTCAGGTAATTCTGTATCATACGTTGTACAAAATCTCTGGTAACAGTATACTTGATAAATTACAAACGGGATTAAGCAAGTGATTGACAAAATAAAGATTATACACAAATATTTAACTGAAAATAATACTTTTGAAATAAAATTACTTTTTGGATAATTTTTTAAAAATATACATATGCAGGTATACACAAAGAAGCCTATGTTTAACATACCATTCGATCTAACTCCTGTGCTTAAGCATATTGGCAGTAAATACAAAATATCAGTCTTTTGTACCTTATAATCTGCATTAGAATATTTTTCATATAATATAAAACAATTTAGTATCGACTGGAATGTTAAATAACTGAACATACTTTCACTATACGGAGCTATAAAAAAAACTGACGCAGGATTAAAACAAAAAAGTACAGCAGCTTTATATGCTGCTGTTTTACCAAAAATTACATTAGTTATTTTATAAAGTAACTTAGCGGAAAATATAAATAAAACAATATTTGAACTTACAAAAACTAACAATAATACTGTATCTATGGTAACTAAAGGAACAAGGGGGTATAAAATGAAACTAATAGATTTGATAAAAAGTGGATAAACAGGGAAAAAGGCTACGGTACTTTCGTATGTGTAACCATACTTTGCTATATGCATAAAATATTGTCCGTCCCATCGTAAGAAACCTCCCAAGAAATGCTCAACGATTTTGTCAGTAACTGTATATTCAGTATTTACTTTTGGGCATAAGAAAACACCAGCATCATGATCCGGAATAATAATATTAGCAAGGTACTGGATAACAATGAGATAAACTCGACTGTTTATAGCCAATTGCTGCACTGTATTTTCTACATCCATTTCTGATTCCTAAAAGATACGTTACTGTCATTTAATTTTAATCAGGACAATTAAATGTTGCTTACATTTTCGTGTCCTTACTAAAATTATATATTTTAAGGTTATCTTCTTCTTCTACATTTACGGCCTTTACCAAAGAGAGATTAGATAGAGGGGAAGGTCCCATATGTATTTTTCCGTACAAGCTTTTTCAGCGCCAACTTGCGAGTCCTGAGCAGCATTAAATCCACGCGGGAAAGGCAAAAACTCTTAACAACACAGGATAGCTTATCTCCAAAGATTTATTCTTCCAAAGTCATACGCGATTCGGTCTGCTAGCGGCTCGCACCAGCGGTCCTTTTTAAAATAGGCACTACCGTCGCACCGAGAAATGAACGGCTTAAACACGACACGTCACAAACGATCCAAACAGAGGGGTGGGTAACGTTACACTTATGGAGATGAGCTATCCTGTGTAGCTAACAGTTAATTTACAACTAGAAATTTGTATAAACCTGATAAAACGATTTGCTAAAAATTGTTGGGTGATGGAGGTAAACGGACACCTGATTCGTATTCAGCACGTCGAAATACATGGGGTTTGCCCAATGGAGTTCCAGAAACATAGCTGTTTTCATTTTTTTGTGTGTGTCTGTGTAATATATGTGAATATGCTGTTTTCTAGAAAATGGCGGAGGATCCGGTGATATCCATGTATTACACACACACAAAATGGTCTGTTTCTAGACAATCCCTATGTGTTTCGACGTGCTGAATATGAATCGGATGTCCGCTTAGCTCTATCACCCACCAATTTTTAGTAAATCCCGAAAATAACCTAAATTAGTGAGGGTGGATAACGTAAAAAAATATTTTGAGGTTTCTGGTTCTTGTACAAACACTAAATCACGATTTTTTTTCATCCTCTTTAATAATGAGGTGGGGGTGGTAATGGGGGTGGCTAATCCCAAAAATTTTTTTTAGACCTTGGCTTCTCTTGTATATACTAAATACCAATTTTATGAACTTTTACTTGCTTGATTTACGTATTTATCCCAAATTTACCCCAATCCTTCGACGGAATAAGATGAAAATATAGTCTAGTTTCAGATCCCGTTATAGTACATACGTGTATCAGATTTCAAGTCAATATCTTAAACGGTTTCAGAGTAAACGTGCGCACAAAAAAAGTTACAGACAGACCGACAGACAGAAATTTATTTTTCACCCAAACTTAAAATCTTGACTTTTCATGACATTCTAAGCCTATTTGAACAATAAATATTTTCAAAAATTGTTTGCCGTTACTATAATACTTCCACTGGATGTGGAAGTAAAAGATTGATTGATTGATTGATTTACCAGCGTGCGGTAGGCATTGCTGCCACTCCCAGGTTATACAGCTGGGCCTGCTACGTCCACGCTGGGTTGGACTAAGGTCATGCTTGTTGCCAGCAGCGAGAGCCACATGGTGCATGGTAAAGTATTGTGGGATGGGAGGTGTAGGTATTTGTGAGATGTGTTACCGCATTGTGTCGTGAGGGAGCGTTTAAGCTCCCTTTTTTTTTGTATTTTTGGTTCTGGACTTCTGCCTATTCTGGGTCTTCTTGTGAGATATGTTGCCGCGTTGTGTCGCTGCTGTTTGTGCTCCTATTTTTGTACTTCTGCTTCTACAAGCCTTCTTCTTCTTCTTCTGAGACTTCTGATTCCTCCGTTTCTGATTCCGGTAGAGTATATATCGCTTCGATTTCTTTGTGGAAATTCATTTTTCCCCTCGCTTTTCTTTCCCAGTATGTTTGGTCCTTTCCCAGTTTGTTCATGATCCTCTCGATTGTTGTTTTCCACGTGTAACATGGTCTCCCTATTTTTAGTTTGCTGTTTGATTGATTGATTTACCAGCGTGCGGTAGGCATTTCTGCCACTCCCAAGGATTATATAGCTGGGCCCGCTACGTCCACGCTGGGTTGGACTAGGGTCATGCTTGTTGCCAGCAGCGAGTGCCACATGGCGCACGGTAATGAAATGGGAGATGGGAGGTGTAGGTATTTGTGAGATGCGTTTCCGCATTGTATCGTGAGGGAGCGTTTAAGCTCCCTTTTTTGTGTTTTTGGTTCGCCTTCTTTTTCTGAGTCTTCTGGTTCCTCGGTTTCCAATGCTAGGTTGGATTTGGGTCGTGCTTGTTGTCAGCAGCGAGAGCCACATGACGCATGGTACAGGAGTGTGGGGTGGGCAGTGTAGTTGTTTTTGAAATGCGTTGCCGCATTGTGTTCGTGATGTTTATGCTCCTCTTTTTTTGTGTTTCTGCTTCTACAGATTGTCTTCTTCTTCTTCTGAGTCTTCTCATTCTTTCATTTCTGCTTCTGGTAGAGTATCCCAAGCAGCATTCAAAGTGATGGGAACTGGCATCTGAGGCATCGGAACTTTAATACAGTAGGAATGACATAACTTACTAAATTTGCGGCTTTAAGGTAATATTCACTTTGTAGTATGCATTTGTAGTAACAATTATGTAGATTCTACCGAATTCAGGCATTGTATAGTTATAACACTTTCAAGTAACTGCCGCAGAATCTGCAACGTCGCAGATACTACTCTGCATTACTTTGAAGCATCCTCAACTGCAAAGTGAAAATTGGTAGTAATGCCGACCGCACAGCGTTACCAAAGGATCACTTCAAAGTAACGATAACTTCAAGTGTTCAATTTTAAGTCCCTGATACGTTGTTGGGAAATTTTCTGGAACCTCATTGTTGTCTAACTTATTAGTGACATCTTGAGTAAAAAAGAGGTTATTTCTACGAACATAGGGGCTTTGAAGTTATTTTTACTACTCCCCACTAATTGAAAATGACTACAAAGTTATATATACCTTAAAAACCTACTATAAAGTGATATCAACTTTTAAGACAATTTATATCATTATTGGCATTGAATAAAATGGCGGCATCTGAAATGCTCAGTAAAAGCAAAATAAAGTTTATCGGCACTCATCATTGTTTTATAGAAAACTGAAGAAACAGTTAAACAGTAGGAGAAATAGTGATTCTTCAGAATATGATGCAAACATGAAAGATTATTTGTCCTCAGCAAAACCATCATCTTTGGTAACAAGTGCAAAAGTGTTCCCATCAACACAAGCAGAAGAGTAATCGAAAACTATAACAGTTGTAGTGATTATAATGATACTGTGTACTGCTCGAAAATTACAACTTGTCTTTAACACATAGATTGACTCATAGTTCAGTTAGTGATCCACTGAGCATATTAAGTGAATTTGCCGATTAAAAACTCCAAATTTAATAAAAAATATTGTGTCGATGGGGAACGGACAATGTCGGTATAACGGCATAAGACATTGTTTATGTACAATAAATTGAATTGAATGAAATTAAATGTAAACTGATCACTAAAATATGAAAACTCGTTACGTTAATAAATATATTTATCCAACACTTTCATATAAAGTGATCTTTATTGATGAGATTTTGAAGGTATAAAGTGACTCATAAGTCACTAGTGAGATAAAGTAGGTAGTAAGTTAGGTAAAGTGATTTAGTCACTAAAGAGTAATTTTAATATAAAATAAAGTCCAAGGAATTTATTTGTCTCCATTATATGGAAAATTAACAACACAAAGAACCCATGCACTAACACTTATTTATTTATATTTATGTTAACATTTATTGTCATCATATTCGATTTTTCACAAAGAAAACTGCTCTTCTGTACACAATTTTTCTCTATACTAGTAACGACGTCTGTATCCCCTGACTCGTTGTGCTGCTCTCCCTGAATTTTTTTAGCAATAACAATCTTGTTGAGACTGAATCTTCCAAATAACCCTCCGCCACGGTGGATGATTTCCACACACCGTGACGTTTAAGGGTGGTAATGTCACCCCAGGATTGGCCAAAAGAGTTGATGAGGAACTGCGCATGCTATGGCCAGTATACAAATCTGCATCTGGCAATTGCAAATAATCAGCTACAATTCTTGGAATTTTTGAGAGCTTATTTAATCTAACGCATTGGACAGTGCACTTTCCCTTTTGAAAATTTACGAAAAATCTTTTGTGATACACATTTTGCAGTCTTAAAGACACATATTTCCTAATCGAATCAAGTGGGTTTACCGAAAATCCTTCATTTAAAACTGTGAAACTTCTTGATTTATTCGTCTTGGTATCTGGTATGGATATATATAGATATTATTCTTTATCTCTTATATCTTCGACGGTTAAGAAGGTCAGTTCACCGCAACGGCAGGCACCGCAAACTCCCAATATCTATGCAACCTAAAAAACCCAAACATTTAAATAGGTACATAAAAGCAAGAACATCATAAAAAACACCTACCTCTGAGATAAGATGCTCACCGTCAGGGGCATCCATCAAATATTGTTAGATATGTGCTCTTTCCAAATAGTATCTTTCTAATAATATCAGATAATAAAAAGTACTTGTAAAAGTATAATAATTGTTATTTTTAATCCACATATTCCCATCACACAGTGACAGTGACACTTTAACAGTTATTACCACATTGCCAATTAAAAAAAATTACCTATATCGATTCTGCCAATTCTACCAATATGAAAATAAGTTGGTAGCAACAGTTACTAAGATCTTATAGCGCCAATGGTCGCATTCATCGGACGTAGCATAGAGTGCTATGCTACTGCTACCGTTACAGAGCTGTTCCAACGTTCACTGACATTGAAATTTCATGTCTACCACTCATATGTCAAATGTCACATATTTGTGTTTATTTATTTTTGAAATTTGATCATAATTTTGCAACTTTCAGCACCGACAGTCTCTTCAACCTCCAATACCTGTCCCTCGTGGAAATAATTTTCGTTGGTGATCACTTTTTGTTTATTTTGTGAATTTTCTCCACAACCGCTCACCGCTTACAATTTGTAGCTCAAATAATTTGCGCTACCAAAAATCGGAACAGCTACTCAACATGTTGAGAAGTAGCGTATCTGTCAGAGTACGTAACCGCTACATTTACGTAACTGTTACGTCCGGTGAATGCGACCATTGGTCCCATTTGCTATATCTAGGTAAATAAAACTTCACAGTGAAATTGTTGTAGTTCCCGTCACCACTTTTAAAGTAACAACAACTATAACGTTAGTGGCGTCTGCTACTTTATAGTAAATGTAACTTGTAGGGAAATAATTTTGGTTTTTGCAACCTCTAAGTTACTGCAATTAAAATCGTCATTTTTCTGTTGTTGAATGAAGACGCCATATTGACACAGATAAAAATATAGGTAATTCAATAAAAAATTTCTTTTTATTATAGTCATTTACAAATATGTTTTCTAAACAGATTATTACTTTATAATATATAAAATTAAAAAAAAAAACGTTTTCCATAAAAAATTTTGCAGTTTTGCTTGTACACATAATTTTTGTAAAAAAATTTTTTTCCGAAAAAACCATTTTCTCGAGGGGGCGTCTTTTTTATCGAAGCATCATGATAACATTTTACAGAAAACAAGTGGTGGTTTTAATATCCACACCCAGGGTAAATGCAAAACATCATGATTTATAATATATGCTTATGCATGCTGTATATAATCACCTTAACTTGGACCTTGGACATATCATGTGCTTAAACTCAGTAAGTCATTAATTTGCTATTCGAATAACAGAGAGCCAAATATATAGTTTGCGCTCTCATTTCGGTCAGCTGAGCTGTTCCAAAAGTTAGTCATTTCTACTACTTGGTTACATCCCGTTTACGTAATAACCTAGTCCTCGACACGGTAACGGTAGAAGTACCGGAATAGTAACTTGCTACGTAATTATTATTCCCCATTTTGGTGAATGCTTAGTAGAAGGATGGTTCCCATTACGTAACAATCCTTAGTTCCGGAAACCTTTAAAGTTCCACTAATGGTAACTACTACGTAGAAACTACTAAAATTGCTGCTTGGGATATGTCTGTAGGTATATGTGAAATGCGTGGCCGCATTGTGTCATGCTGTGGAATGTTTGTGCTCTTTTTTTTGTATTTCTGCTTCTACAAATCTTCTTCTTCTCCTAAGTCTTCTGATTCCTGGGTTTCTGGTTCTGGTAGAGTACATATCACTGCGATTTCTTTGTGGAATTCATTTTATTTTTCTCCTTTGCTTTTCTTTCCCAGTATGTTTGGTAGTTTGTTGATGATCCTCTCGGTTGTTGTTTTCCACGTGTAACCTGGTCTCCCTGTTTTTAGTGGAATTTAATGTAGAATTTTTCACTTAACAACGAGCACAATTTTGACCTGAAAACCCTCACTTGATAATTTACCTAGGAAAATATTATGAAATCAGATTTTCAACACTATATTATAACACCCACAGTGCAAAGAACATGCAATATCATAAAACAAACTCCTATTAAACCAGACACCAACAAAAGTCAAAGATCAGCAGTCCCTATCTGTGATGCTTCTCTTCCCAGGCAGCAAGGTGCCGTCATTATGACGTCGTTTTTTCGGCATTAATTACGTCAATTTCACCTTCAGCATGACGTATAAATGACGCGAAAAAGACGGCGCAATGTCACAGCCTAATGACGTATATATATGACGTCAATATGACGTCATACATATGACGCCAATATTGGTAATAAGTGAATTTTGCAATAAGCGATGCAAACCTCTCATTATAATATTTTTCCACAATTATTAATAAAGTTTTTGACGAAAAAAAAAACCGGAATGTGCAGGGATCGAACCGCGGACCTTTTGACTCAACAATAACAACAAAACAAATTTATTACGTGTTTAACGAACATAAATGCGCCTCGCCAGATCCCGGCCCGGAGCCAGCCCAACAATCACGGCGTGCAGCGTCGTGGTAAATGTGGGGCTGGGCAGGGCGGCTCCGGTTCGGCTTAATGGTAATTAAATTGGGTTGTTAGAAACTCCTGTCTGCCGCAGGCAGACTTAAGAACTAATTAAAAATAAAAAAACATGTGCCCACATGGGCCTAAAACAAATTAAAATACACTATAAATAACTAAAAACTCACTAGGCAAACGCACTTTTGGAAAATTTTGATTGTTGATACGGGAAAACAGAGTTAACGAAAAAACCCATTCGAACAAATGACGACCTCGTGATCTGACCGCCGTCGAGGAAGGTAGAGTAGGCTAAAAGTTATATGATTTAAAAAGTTTAGATTTATAGGATGTTATATCGGCCTAGAGGGAATTTGGAAATACAAAAAGAGGACAAAAAGAACAAAAAAGATAAAGGAACAAAATTGTACAAACATAACAAGGTGGAAATGGGTTAAAGATGTAAAGTTGGCGAAATATAAAGGGTAGGGTAGACATAGGTTATGGTAGAGGGAAGGTGTGGCTAGGGAGGTTTCCGGAAGATAGGCAACGCCTGGTATGGTAGGGTGTGTCTTATATCGAAAAGTATTGCGTTATGCTGTCTGATTCGGGTAATGTTGCGGGTTAGCGGACTACCGTCCAGTTTGAACTGATAGAATTTTTGCGATGTTTCTTGGACGTAGTCCGCTAGTGGGGTTATGTCGTGACAACGTGCATAGAGATCTCCGAGGGAGGTGTACCTATCAGAGTCTGAAATGAGGCGCATAAATTTGTGTTCTAATACTCTCAACTTCCGCATTGTCGGGGCCGGGATGCTGCACCACACCGGCGCCGCGTATGTGATGGCCGGCCTGATTACCATCGTGTACAACACCTTTTTATTAGTCCTGTTGAGTCCGTACCAGGAGCGGATACAGACTCCTGGACATGGAGTAGACCATGCGTATCGTTTCGTTTATGTGTGTATTAAACGTCAATCTTTTGTCTAGGTTCACCCCCAAATACTTCACGCACCGCTTAATTGGAATTTCTCTACCCCCGATCGAAAGTGGCGTTAGAATCCGGTTTTCTGTGAAGCGGCGCGTGAAGAGAATCGACTCTGACTTCTCGGCGTTGATCCGAATTTTCCACTTGTCGTAATACGCCGTGGCACGGGCCATGTGCGCTTTCAGCAGCATATTAGCCGCCTGCGCGTTATGCGAACGCACGTACATGGCTGTGTCGTCTGTCCCGATGAGTTGATAGTTTATTATTCACCCTAACCTCCAACGATCTGCCAGACAGGAAGGAGTGAATAAGTTTCGTGATGTGCGTTGGGAAGTCCAATGAGTTTAGTTTGTAGAGTAATCCCGAGATCCATACGGTATCGAAGGCTTTCTCAATATCGAGGAACACCATGACGGTGCTCTTCCCGAGGTTGCATTGCACCTTGACGTCATTCACGATCCTGACGACCTGCTGCACGCTGCTCCTGTCCCGCCTGAAGCCGAACTGGCACTCGTCATAGATGTGAAGTTCATCCTGAGCAGCGTCTAGTCTGATCAGGATGACCTTCTCCACCAACTTGGAGATCGCCGACAGCAACGAGATCGGTCGATAACTGCCGACGAGCTTCGCGTTCTTGTTCGGCTTCAGAATTGGCACGACCACGGCGCATTTCCACTGGCTGGGCCAGTGTTGCAATCGCAAGATCGCGTTGACAATGTACGTCAATTGTACAATGCCTTTTCTCGGGAGATATTTGAGTAGCCTATAATCGATGCCGTCTGAACCCGGGGCCTTGTTGTTTGGTAGAGTCCGTACAATGCCCGCAACTTCCGAGGGCTTGGCCATGACTTTTAGAAATTCGCGCCTCGTCAATTGGATGTCATGTCCAATCAGTTCGTTTACGTTATTTTCGATGCGGTCGTGTTCCTGATTGTTTTGGTATTTGTATGTTACGTATATTTTGGAATTGATCAGCTAAGTCGTTTGCTTTTCGAGAGTCTGTCATCGACGTCTGTCCGTTTGGTGTTGTTAAGGCGGGTATGACCTCCCGCGTATTTTTCATAGCCCTCGACAGCTTCCACAGCGAGTTGTCTTGAGGATTCAACGCTTCCAGCCTATCCCGCCATTTTCGGTTCTTTGCGGTATCGATGGCGGTCCTGATCTGCTGTTGCAGCCTACCCATCTCGGCCTTAGCGTCGACATCGCGATTTCGCTGACAAAGCCGTCTCAGTCGCAACCTAACACTTAACACACTGAACCATTGAACATCTTTATTTAAATATGTTTAAAAGCTGTATACCTAGTTAGAAATAGTAAAACAAAATTATTACTATGTGGCAAAAATTGAACTAGTCACTAAATACTTCTATTTATTTTTATTTTATAATGATTTATTTCACGTCATTTTAATGACGTCAAAATAATGACCTAAAATAAACGTGTATTTGACGTCTTCATGATGACATCAGAAGTACGTATTAAATATCACGTCTCTGGTACGTCATTTATTAATGACGTCAAAATATTGAACTAAAAGAAACGTGTATTTGACGTCTTCATGATGACGTCAGAAGTACGTTATAAATATCACGTCTCTGGTACGTCATTTATTGGGACAATGACGTCGGCGACGAAAAATCACTTTTAGAAGACGTCGTAATGATGTCACCCTGCTACCTGGATTTCTTTCTCTTTCCTTCCATTCTCTTCTTTTTTTGACTTGTTCTATTGCATTACACCAAAAACTGTACCTAGGTCTGGATTATGTACGAAATCAATCACTACTCACAAAATCGTTAATCGCACGTACCGAGGTATATATTACCCTTCAAACACCCATCACCCACATGACAGCTCAAAATTTGTTATCTCTATTATTTCCCTGCTTCCTGTACAGTCTCAATTGGCGTGTTGTCGTCTTCTTGTTGGTTGTTGAGGTGAAAAGTTATGATTTCGCCCTCCTCTTGGTGTATTATTATTGTAATCTTCAAGTTTGCTGTTGCTGCTATCGTCTCCTGCCCACCCCAGAAACCGTCTTTTCTCAGGTCTCCGATGAACGCTGTATTGATTTTAACGGGGTTCCGGTTCGGTGATGGATGCTAGCATGAACGGGGTGGAATAGTCTATGTTATTTTGTATATAGTCCGGTACTTGTTTTCGTTTATTTTTTGCTTTCTCTTCTTCCTCCAGTTTATCTCCACTGTTGCTGTGGTATGCCTCTTCTCGTGTATGTGTTATCATTTCTTCTGTATTTCACCCCCCGCTTTAACGTCCCTGACTCGTTACCCCGTTTCTGTGTCTACCATATGATCTTTCGTTCCTACGTTCTGTCTCCGATCCATCATTCTTGTATATAGATACCATTTCCTAGGAAAATCTGTGCATTTCCATTGAACTGCAAGAGGTTCAGCGCCCCGGCGTATTTTACCAATAGTACGCCTCTGGTTGTCCGGTTGTCCATTTGTTACCCAAGTCACGGCTTGTTTATCTAAGAAACCCTGTTTATCTTAAGGAATAATACACTTCAGTAAAGCCATAAATTTATAGTGGCAGCTGTCGACATTTTCAAGGGTTTAGATGTACACTTTTCAGATTTTTTAAAAAAAAGTCGTTTGAGTCAGCCCCTCAGCAGTTTATTACAGCATGTATACACACTCCACAAAAACACACTCTTTTTAATACAAATACAAATTATGTCACTCACTTAACTTTAAAATTATATCATTTACACTTTGTATTTAGCTAGAATTTGGACCTAAAAACACTGCAGGCACTTCTTGTAAGTTATTAAGAAATAAATAAACTTGAGTGGCGGATAGGTACTTTAAAAATGAAAATGGGTATACTTAGCTTATATTCCCATTATTTATTGCCTGGTCCTTTAAGCTTGTTTCTTTATGCATATCACTGTACTGCCCAGCAAACAAAGAATGTATCCGTAATGTTATGCAATGTTAAATGGAAGTAACATTTTTAATATTCTCTTGCAATATGATATTTATATTACAACAACGCAACTGAAAAATGTTACATTTCGAAATATTAAACAAATATTTAAGTAATATTGGTTACATTAAATAACATTTAATAGTATGACAAATTACTTTCTGGCAACGTTGAAGTTATATTAAAGTAATAATGTCTTGTTTAGTGGGTGGTCGGTTCTGCCACTAAATAACTCTATATTAGTTATTTTCAAATATTAATTTTATTTCAACTTTGTTATTTTGTTATTACATATCAATTTACGCGGAACATTTTGGGCTATAAATTCACCTAAGTTTTATCAAATTTAGCGGACTTCTATCTGGTGTTCTCGCGTTTAAATGGGAGCATTTTTCGGACGCGTCCGCTCGCTCGGGAAGCACGATTCGAACTCCTCCACTGGATGTGGAAGTAAAAGATGAAACATTTATTAAAATAACCCAGCCATAAATAAAAGTCCTGATTCTGGAACTTGACCCGAGTAGTCCAATGTATTTTTCGATGCTGAATTCGAATCCGACCTCAGAAAAGCCCAAACACCCTCAAAATTTTGAGCTGGAGCGAAAAAACACCCTTAGAATAGGGTCCCAGATAGCACAAGATATTCTAAGAATAATCTGTAAATGTCCTCTAGGGAGTATATATATTCGAATTAATACTGCATTTTTCCAGGAATATATAAAGTTTAACATGTTGATACTGGAATATTTCATACGAATAATAAAAGAATATTCTTTCTGAAAAATAGTATAAAATTATCAGTATATATCATTAATTTTTCAATCTCCCAATTTTTTTTACAACTTGAAGAAGATCAAGTTGTAAAAAAAATTGGGAGACTGAAAAATTAATAAAAAGTCAGATTGACAAAAATTCAAGAAAAATATATTTGATTAATAATAATGAAGAAAGATATGCTCACATGAATTTCGATAATAAGAATTTAATTATCTAGAGGGGAGAATCCAATAAGGGACATCGTTAATATGATTATGGAAGAAATAAGGAACCAATGTCAAGCTTGATGAAACATACATGAGAAAATGTATTTTCGTGAACGTTATTCTAATAAACATTTAACGTATTGCGTTATTTTAAAGTTATATAAAAAAAAGGACAATTAATTTATTTTAACCTGGAAACTTCGGCAATATTTGTTAGTATATAAGAATTTAATATATGTTAGCTGTCGGTTAGGGCATTAGGAAAAATTGACGTAATTGTTTGATTCTTAAATCAATTCAATAAATCAGTATTTTAATTCTGAATATTTTATATCTAATATATTAAAAATACATTTGAACCTACTTTTTGGCCCTGGGAAAGAGTAAATTTAAAATTAATGAAAACAAATAAAAATAAATTTAATAAAATATAAATCAAGATAGTACAGTCTGCATAATACACTTTAATATAAAATAAAACACACAACTTTAAAAATTTTAATAATTATTATTATAGTAAACATAAGAGATATCAATAAATATTAAAGTTAAAGTATTGTTGAATGGAATTACGCTCTGGTAGAGCAACAATGGATCAGAATATTAGTGAAGAAGATGTCATCATGGCAGAACAGGGTGATGTTGTTGAACCTGTTCCAGTTTTTGATCACACTATCCTCATGCAACAGATGCAACTAATTTTAAATCAATTAGCTGAAACAAAGTACGAAATTATTGGACAAACAAATATCATTATAGAACAAACAAATACAAATTTAAGCAACAAAATTGAACAGACAAATTCAAGCTTAAGCAGCAAAATTGAGTTAGTCACGAAAGAAAATAGAAATTTAAGAGAACAAATTGAGTTGACCACTCTTGATTTAAATAAAAAAATGGATAGTATTGCAAAAAATTTAGAAAAACAGATATTAACGAAAGTAAATTTAGATTTTGACAGTAGGGAGGCTAAGTTGGAGAAACATATTGATAGTACAATAAAATTAAATAATGAACAAATTGAGGGTAAACTAAGTGATATTAATAGAAACATAGAGGAAAAAATTAGAGAGATTGATGAGCAATACGCCAAAAACCTTGACATTTTGAACAAAAAAATTGATACGGAAAGTGATCTTTTAAAAACGCAGGTAGGTAAAGTTAATAGAGAGAAAGTGGTACAGTTTGTGTGTAATGGTTCATTACAACATGAAACCAAAATAAGATTTTACGGGGATGGGAGAATACATCCTAAGACTTTTACCAAAGGTATGAGCGAGAAACTAGAAGCGTTGCCAGAAAATATTAATGTTAAATTGTGCATACGAAACAGTTTCAAAGGCAACGCCGAAGCGTGATATGAGGTCGCAGAAGAAGAGTATAATACATTTAATGAGTTTGCAGAACTTTTCTTGGCTAATTATTGGGGGGAAAATCAACAGTTGAAAGTCAGGGAAAATCTTTTCAATGGAAAATATAAAGAAAACATGGGGTGTAGCAAGGAAAAGTATATTTAAAAAAAAATACAATTATGTGCGATATTTATATCCAAAAATGGCTGATAGCGAAATTATTAGATATTTTGCGCGACATTTTGCAGATAATATTAGGGATGTTATATTGATACAGGGTATAGACACCATTGATAAACTACTCCAATATATAAGAAGAATAGATGACGGAAAATTATGTAGTCAAGAAAATAAAAATGAATATAAAACTTATGAAAAGAGGGACACCCAGAAAGAAAATTATAGAAATTATAACCAACATAAATACGAAAGGGGAAAAAATTATTATGGTAATAATTATAATAGGCGAAATGATGAACAACATAACAAGAATAATAGAAGATATGATTACGATGGGCATTCGAAAAGAAATGAAGGGTATCAAGAAAAACAAAGGCGAAATGAAGACACCATAGAGAAACCAGCTAATAGGAGTGACTATAAAAACACTGAATGGAATAGACTAGACGAAATCACTACGGCAATGGTCGAACGAACGAAATTTTTAGATGGTAGCAAACCACATATTAAGTTAATCAATTCCACATACGAACATCCGAGGGAATTCATTAACTTAGAACAGCCAAACAATAATCAATCTATACTAAATTATGAATTGCCATTTATAAAAATAAAATGCAATGAAAATATTTCTTTAAGGGCACTCATAGGTAGTGGGGCTGAAGTTAGTTTAATCAATGATTTAGTTATAAAAAAATATAAGAATTTTTTAAATAATTCCATAATTAAAACAAAAAGGGTACATTTACAGACAGCAAATGGTAAAAAATTGGGAAAAGTTAATAAAGTGATAAATATAAATGTTCAAATTGGACAAATAATAATACCTCACGATTTTTTAATTATAAAATATGTTAGTTATATGTTAGTCGATATTTTGTTGGGAAGCGATTTTTTAAGTACAAATAATGCCATAATCAATCTCGAAAAGAGAAAATTTATTATAGGTGATCATGTACTTGATATTTTGGAGGAGGTAGATAGTGATAATGATAATGATGTGAAAATAATAAATCACCTTTCCAATATATCTACAAATCCATGTCCAAAAGAGACAGTGGATAATACTGATAATCCCCATGAGAAGGAAAAGAAAGACATTGTCGCTTGTCCAGATAAATATCGAAGTCAAATAATTGATATGTTATTAAAATATGAGAAATTATTTACTAACGTATACGAACATAAGCTATTTGTAAATTAATCTGTGCCATATAATGCAAAAACGTATCCCATACCGTACAATTTTAGGGAAAAAGTAGCACATGAGATTTTAACAATGATTAAACAAGGAATTATAGAAAAATCAGAAACTAACTACATAAACCCGGTGGTGATAGTAAAAAAAAATATGATTCGATAAGAATCTGTCTTGACGCAAGGAGAATCAACCAGATTACTAGCCCATTATATGACAAACCAGTTAATATTGATAGTATAATTGGGAGATTAAAATCAAATTGCATTTATACAAAGTTAGACTTAAAAAAATCTTTTTGGTTGATACCGTTGCATAAAGATTGAAGAAAATATACAGGATCAGAGAGAAGGACGAGAGGTGCAAGTCCCTGTTAAATTTCTCTTCGCACGATTTGCATTGGGCCACTGTAAAAGGGGGAATGAACGCAGATGGCGCTGGAATCTGAAATGCGGGAAATATAAATGCCGCCACTGTCGTAATTGTTGCTTCTGAGATTTTTGTATTAAATATTTTTCAATTAATGTCAAATATTCATCTTTAGCTCGCAAACTGGATGAACAGCAAGAATACCTTTTTCTAGGTCCTACAAGGAATTCAAACTATTCAGCTTAAATGTTGGTAACAAAAGACAAGTATTCAACATTAAAAGAAAATTATTTTATACAAAATTACACTTGAAATGATTTGTGGAAAATTATAATAAAAAATGCCCCTATTTCAAGGATTCAATTAAATGTATTTAATAAAATAATGTATAATAAATAAGCTTCAAACATCAAAAAACCACTAATGATGAATTTTTTTTTGTTTTTCTGGCGGTGACAATTCTCTTCCTATTTTGTCGCTTGCACCACCAGGGTATTGCAATTAAGCACACTGATTTTATTACTTACCACCTGAAACTCTTCTTATTGGAGAAAAACAGTTGTATAATAAGCAATAAACAATAAAAACAAAATAACCTAACCTGTCTGCTCACGTGTTGTCCTCTGCCGCAAACAACAAATCTGGCTATGAAATTACATCACAAATATTGGGATTTTTTTCTTGCTGCCTGGCGTTGCCAACATTACACGACACACGATAAACAGCGCCTCTATCTTTATTCCCCCTTTTGTTAGAAGAGAACGACAAAATACCAAAATCAATATGAGCAATAAAGACGGAAATATACAGTAATTACACCAAAAAGCGAAGGATTTTCATATCTAGCTTGCGCCTCTCGTCCTTCTCTCTGACAGGATTTAGTATAGAGGGGAATATTTACCATTTTTGTGTTGTTCCGTTTGGTTTGCAGTCATCATCGGCGGCATTAATAAGGGCATTACAAGTACTATTAAACAAATATGACAGTTTTTGTAACCATTATGTAGATGACATTTTAATATTTTCTGAAAATGAGGAAAGTCATTTTGAACATATAAGAATCATTCTAAGCGTATTGGATAATGCGGGATTAAAATTAAATTTAAATAAATGTCAATTTTTTCAGAGAAAAGTAGAATATTTGGGATATCTTATAAACGATAAAGGTATCGATATAAATCAAAATAGGCTTGATGAGATTAAAAATTATCCACGTCCTAAGAATCTGAGAACATTAAGAGGTTTTCTAGGTATATTAAATTATTACAAACGTTTTATCAGATAAACAAGCACCATTGATTGAATTACTTAGGAAAGGGACTAGATGGAAATGGGATATGAATCGAGAGAAGGCATTTGATGAATTAAAAACAAGTTTTCATAGCAATTTAATGTTATATAACCCAGATTATAATAAAACTTTTATATTACGTACTGATGCATCAGACTATGCAATTTCAGGAGAGCTTGTACAAATGCAAAATGAGTTAGAGGTACCGATATGTTTTGTGTCAAGGATCTTGAAAGGGTATGAAACTAGGTACTCTACTCCAGAGAGAGAAATGTTAGCTTTATGTCATTCAGTGAATAAATTAAAATACTATTTAACAGCTAATGAATTCATAGTTGAAACAGATCATGCGGCATTGCAATATTTAATGAATAATAGATTTAGCAACAATAGAATTTATAGATGGTCATTACTTTTGCAAGAATATAAATTTGCTATTAAACACATACCGGGAAAAACAAACATAACAGCTGACACATTGAGCAGAATAAATGAGAATCAAGCCGTTAAACCAAACATGTTTTTGGTAGCTTTAAATAAGTTTAGTAGTTTAGAGGGACTCTACTCAGAAAAGGAAATTCGAGAAAGCCAAGAAACTTTGACTAATTTAAGAGAAAAAATAATTAAATGTAATTATAGAGGTTTTGAAATTAAAGAGGGTTTTATAATAAAAATGTTTGAAATGAAGTTTATGTCATAGATAAAATCTTAGCTGACAAACTAATAGTAGACTTACACTTAAGATTTGGACATATCGGTATTAGAAAAACCCGGAAAATTTTCAGAGAAAATTTTTGTGCTCAAAATGACATAACCTTAGCGAAAAGTCACATACGTACTTGTCGATTGTGTTGCTTAGGGGAGTATAAAAATCATGTTAATCAAAATGTCATTGAAAGCATCATAGTAGAGAAGCCACTCGAAATGATTACATTAGATTATATCTCAAACCTAGTGCCAAGTACAAATGGTTGTAGACATTTGTTAGTAATTATCGATATTTTTACCAAATATATAAAATTATATCCATGCAAATTATGTAACACAAACACTAACGTTCTATGTCTAAATGAATATTGCAAAGAGGTAGGGAAACCAGAGAAAATTCTAACAGACAATGCTACCTATTTCAATAACAACCGTTTTAAAACATTTTATTATAATAATAATATGAACCTTATATTTACTTCAATAAGGCGGCCAAATTCGAACCCTGTTAAGAGATACAACCAGGAGGTTATCAAATTTTTAAGGTTGTATGTATACAAACGACATGATTTATGGGTTGAACAAGTGAAATATGTTGAATATTATATAAACAATATATTTAAATTCGGTTACTCACATGTCACCAATATTGATTATGAAAAATGAATTACCACAACGTCCATGGGAAATTGATAAACGGGGGGATATACAAGAAATATATTTGCAACTGAAAGAACGGATTTACAAAAATGCTTACAAATATAAAAAGAAAGCTAACAGTAAAATTAAAAAAAGAACTAAATTTAAATTAGGTGACTCAGTCATTGTTAAAAGTTTAAGAAGGGCAAACTATAAAAGAAAAATATGTGCAAAACTACAGTTGCCATATGAAGGGCCGTTTAAAATATCCAAATTATTGGGGGAAAATACATATGAATGGTATGATGAAAAAAAGAAAATAAGTAGGGGCAAATTTCATATCAATCTCATTTATCCATACATTGTAAAAACAGAAAAAAACAAATCCATGCATTCAAGTAGATACTGTAGACAAAATAGTAAACCATTATTGTGATACATTATCTAGAGGGGAAATGACATGTATTTAGTTATAGGTTAAATAAAATTGTTTAATAGTTAAGATTAGATTAAGAATGTGTAAATACTATAGGATATAAGCTTTTTGGAAGTCAACGAAATTAAAGAAAGAAAATGAAGTTGTAAAAAAAATTGGGAGATTGAAAAATTAATAAAAAGTTAGATTGACAAAAATTCAAGAAAAATATATTTTATTAATAATAATGAAGAAAGATATGCTCACATGAGTTTCGATAATAAGAATTTAATTATCTAGAGGGGAGAATCCAATAAGGGACATCGTTAATATGATTATGGAAGAAATAAGGAACCAATGTCAAGCTTGGTGAAACATACATGAGAAAAGGTATTTTCGTGAACGTTATTCTAATAAACATTTAACGTATTGCGTTATTTTAAAGTTATATATAAAAAAAAGGACAATTAATTTATTTTAACCTGGAAACTTCGGCAATATTTGTTAGTATATAAGAATTTAGTATATAAGTTAGCTGTCGGTTAGGGCATTAGGAAAAATTAACGTAATTGTTTGACTCTTAAATCAATTCAATAAATCAGCATTTTAATTCTGAATATTTTATATCTAATATATTAAAAATACATTTGAACCTACTTTTTGGCACTGGGAAAGAGTAAATTCAAAATTAATAAAATCAAATAAAAATAAATTTAATAAAATATAAATCAAGATAGTACAGTATATATATATATATATATATATATATATATATATATATAATGAAGGATAGTCACGTCCGACTAGTTAAAGAACAATCTAAATTTAGTAGGGCTTTGTACGAAGCCCTATTGTTATATATATATATATCTATATATATATATATATATATATATATATATATATATATCAGGAAGGGGGAGTGATCTGATCTTCACCAAATTTAAACTGATGTTTCGTTTAATATTGAGAATAAAAGGATACCATTTTCGTTCCTTAACTAATTGTTTAAGTGGTAAAAATAAAATTAAAACTGCAAATTTGACCCTCAAAATGTCCAGAAAACCCCTTTTCGGCCAAAAAATACGGTTTCTGGAAATCAAGATTTTAGAGTTTTCTTATACTCGTCATAACAAACAATTTCCGCAGGGTCTGCATCCATCTTAAAAAATTTCCGAACCCTTTCCTAAATCGACTCCACTATTAGTTATAAAACTTGATTCAAACTATTTTATTATGGATACCTATATCTATATGGCATACATTCATATAATTGCACGTGTTACGTCGTCACGAAAGAATTGCCAATTTTTTGTTGGAAAGTAAAAATAAAACAATAAAATAAAACTGAATGTGAATGCCTATATTTACGAATTAGTTTTTCATGAATGATTATTTGGATATTATTCATGTAGATATGCAAAATAAATATAAAATACTTACTTACCCCTTAAAAATGTATTCAGGTAACAGGCAAAAAATTAATTCACACTGGCTAATATTTATAACATTGTTAATAAACAAGCACTCATTAGTCAAGAAGAATTAATGATAGTTAGACATTGGGCACCGCGGGGAGTGGTGCGGTGCGAAAGGGCGATCGAGGTTTGGAGTTCTAACCGCTTGGAGATTTTGTAACCGCGTTAGTTTTAAATTCATAACTCAGTTATTATTTCATTAAAAATATTTTAAAAAGTACCGTCATTGCCAGAAAGCATAGCATTATAAAGCATTATAAAGAATATTTTTTCTTTGTTTGAGGCTTAGTTTTCGAGTAATTGAGTGTGTAATGTAAAAAAAAACGGCAAATGAATTAATTTTTAGCGAAGGTCGAACGGAAATACAGGCATTTGAAGTGTGCGTTTCCCATAATAAAGCACAATGCTTTTTTGAAAATAGTTTTTTTTTACAGCCTTACAGCTATAGAGAATATTATACAAATTTTACCAAAGAGAGATATATGTACTTCGTCTAGGTGATGCACTACATAACTCGAAAATTTTGAATAACGCCCTTTTGTACAGGACAATTTTTGGACAACTTTTTTTGGAAGATTACCTATATATATATATGCTATCGATTTATCCAGTTATCAGCTTTTAGTATTTAAACCCCTACAGATTCATTTTTTAAGGCACTTTCGGACGCATGAGCTCTCTACTAGTACATGTAGAACTGAAATTAAGAAGTGACTATAATAATAATATAATATAATAATAATAATGTTTATTTACCAAATACATTATAAAGTACATAGGTATATAACAATAACAACAATAATGATAATACTAATAACAATAACAATATTAATAAGTATATAACAACAATAGCAACAATAGTACTAATAACATTAACAATAGTAATAGTATATATCGACAATAGCAACAACAGTAATATGTTTTCGCTCGTCTTGTTTTGTAAATAAACAGTGAGGACCCCAGGAAGTACTAGGTACTTGTATAGTGGGGTTCGGCTAATTACTTACAGTTTATTACACAATGTATTTGGCTATAATGGGAGTGTAATCCTTGAGGAAAACAAGAGAAAGGAGGACATGGCATGTTAATTTTAAATGAATTCATTAGAAGAAAAGAAAAAAGAAAAAACAACATAGAGGAGTTCATCAATAGTGAAAAGGAATAACAGAGGAAATAGTTATAAAAATAAATAAATATACGCACGTGGGCTTTCCCAGACAGGTACATGTTAATTTGATATGTGTATATGCGTGAGAATTAGAATTTTATTTTTTTTTTACAGGTAAGTTTATGTATTTCATTTTTCAAATATGTACTATTAGTCTTGGTGTATTCGATAACCATAGGTTGATTTTCTTTTTATAGATGTTATATGAAGATATAGTTTTTATGTCGGGCGGAATTAAATCATAGATATAAGCAGCAAGATAAGAGGATTTTTTTTGTCCTATCGATTTGTTTACTTTAGTTTTTAGTGTGGTTATGTGTTTGTTACGGGTATTGTGGCAATGTTCGTGATAGATTATTGTTTGATGTTTGTTCTTGAATAGAGTTAATAAAATTTTTTTGCAAAAAAGTTGTCTAATATCCAATTTTTTTGCCTCGTTGAATAAGGCATTGGTGGGGTAAGTAATATTTTTATTGTGGATTATTTTTAAAAACCATTTTTGGATGGTATTTAGTATTTTTAGGTAATTGTTGTTAACTCCACCCCATCCAATAATTCCATAGACAAGTTGTGACTGCACGAGGGAGAAGTATAATATATCAAGCTGACGTATGCTTAGAAACGACTTTAGGTATTTGAATTTTGGAAGGAGAGGCCGTAGTTTTCTAACAATGTTATTTACTTGTAGGTTCCATCTAAGGTGTTTATCTATTATAATTCCTAAATATTTTATATGATCTGCTTCATCGATGGTCATTAATAATTTATCATCGTGGCTGATCTGGAGAGGACCAAAGTTCGGTAAGTTATTATGGTACGATGTAAATGGGAGATATTTGGTTTTATCACTGTTAATTGTAAGGTAGTTATAGTCAAACCAGTTTTTCACTATTTTGAAATTTTTTTCAGCTAGCTTTTTGAGATCGATCCAGTTGTCGGCTTTGTTTATGATCACCGTGTCATCCGCAAAGCTAAGTATTTCCCCATCAATTGTAGTCTTTAGAAGTTCATCGATATAAATATTAAACAATATCGGTCCTAATACCGTCCCCTGGGGTACTCCGTACTCAATATTTTCGTGGTCGCTGATAACATCGTCAATTTTCACGCATTGGCTTCGGTTTGTTAAGTAGCTTTCCATTAATCGATATGCCTTATCTCTAAAACCAATTTTTTCTAGTTTACTTAAGAGCTGGGGGTGGTTAACTGTATCAAAAGCCTTGGCGAGGTCAATGAAAATACATAAGGTAGGTTTTTTATTATCTAAGGCTGTATATATATGATTTGTTAGGTATGATATCGCATCTTCTGTAGACAGACCGCTTTTAAACCCAAATTGTTTATCTGAGAGAATGTTGTACTTATTTAGGTAACCGTCAATTCTAATTTTTATGATTTTCTCAAAAATTTTAGCAACCGTTGAGATTAGTGAAATAGGCCTGTAATTTATTACTTTTTGTTTATCTCCACTTTTAAATAGCGGCTTGACTAATCCCACTTTAAATGCGGCTGGGCATATACCCTGGTCTATAATGAAGTTAATTAAATAAGTTAGTGGGTTTACTATTGCCTCAACGATGCGTTTTAGGATGTCCCCTGTAATACCATCCTTGCCTGGAGCTTTGCCAGTTTTTAATTGAAGGATAATGTTTTTAACCTCATTTTTATCTGTTGGTGTAATAAAGATAGAGTTAACTCTAGCCTCTGTACTAACGTTAGGTTCTTCTGACTTTGTTATTTTACTGGCAAGATTTTTACCGACACTAGCGTAATGTGCTGCGAACGAATTGGCAATTTCCAATTTTTCGGATAGAACTGTACCGTCTTGTAATTTGATTTGTTTTATATCGTTTTTATTAGTGTATTCATTACAGATGTTTTTTACACATTGGTATAGTTGTTTTGAAGACGTGCAGTTTTTATTTATTTGCGATTTATAATAGTCCATTTTGGTGTTTTTTATAATTAAATTCAACTTATTACGATATGCCTGATAAAATAAATGATTTTTCTAGAGTTTTTAACATTTCATCCTTTAAAACACATGACAATGTTTTTAGTATTCTAAGTTTCATTTAAAAATGATGACTTAAACGAAAAAAACACAAGATGGAAAAAAGTTGTAGAATAAAATCTTCAATAAAATACAATATACCAAAAAAAGTCATAGGCGTACCACTTAAAAACGGGGTAGGGGGGAAGGGTTGTTTAACCCTAAATCAGCCATTTCTAAAACTATATTTTAAAATATTTTTACTTTAAACTGTTACCCTCTGACATATGTTATAGCGTACCAGTATTGAAAAAAATATCTGTAGCCATTTGTACAATATTTAAAGAATATATGTTTTTTATTTCCAACTTCCAGCTGTATCTTCATAGGGGTGCTATTTTGGATAGAGGTAAATTAGGTTCAATCAACTTTTTTTAAGGTGCTGAATCTGTGGTTAAGTGATTGACATACTTTTTAATAACACCTTGTATATATACCTTTTATAAAAGTACATATGAGTGTAAAAACTACCCTTATATAAAAATAAAATATGTACATAATTTCCATTAAAATATGGAAAATGTGGAAGTTTTTGATTTATAAATTTTTGAATAGAAACTCACATGAATAGAAACCTCACATGAACCTTATTTTTACAGTAGTAGTTTAAGGGTAGTTTTCCTCTATCTAAACCACCTCAGAGTAGAAAATTCTTTGCCATATACCAAAAATATATATTTAAATATAATAAGTCTGCGCTTGTTAGCTACTTTTTGTATGTATTTATTGTTACCACAAATCAGGTACGATTTACCCTATTTTAGGGTTGTTCATTTGCTAAAGGCTCAAAATTTTGAGGGCACATGGGCTTTTCTGAGAACTCAACAAGTTCAAAACCCCTAAAAATATAAATTCAGAATCTAAATTACGTATTTTTTCAACTTTTTATTTCTACACCTATTTCAACCACTAATTTACTTTATTTTCAACTTAAGAATAAATTCTAGGCTTTTGGCACGCTGAAATTTGAAATTAGCAACCTCAAAAACCCCTATAAATATACTTTTGGAATGAAAATTACGTATTTTATAAAATTTTCATTATTCACCCCTTTCAACCCCCATTTTACTCGATTTTCACCCTAAAAATGAAATTTGAAATCATCAGTCTCAAAAACCCTAGAAATATGTTTAGAACGAAAATTACGTGTTTTGTCAAATTTTCATGTTTGCACCCCCTTTCAACCCCCATTTTACTCGATTTTCACCCTAAAAATGAAATTTGAAATCAGCAACCTCAAAAACCATATAATTGTACATTAGGAGTACTTTTTGCATGTACCTATTGTCATCATATATGAGGCGCGATTTTACCCTATTCTAAGGGTGTTTTCGCTTGAGCGCAAAATTTTGAGGGTGTTTGGGCTTTTCTGAGGTCGGATTCGCATTCAGCGTCGAAAAATACATTGGACTACTGGGGTTAAGTTCAAGTATCAGGACTTTTATTTGTGGCTGGGTTATTTTATTAAATTTTTCATCTTTTTTGCTTCTTCTGACCCAAATTCTGAACCCGCCATATTGAAAAAAAAATTCTGCAGCAAAACTGAATTTAGCATATCCAAATACTTAACTCTACCAAGTTTCGTAAATTTTTATCGAAAATTGGCTAGGTTATCAATTTTTGACGCCTGTTTTCAATAAAACCACCACTGTGCGCCACGGCGCGGCGCAGTTTTGTCTGGTTTTTTAAATATTTTTTTATACTTATATATAAAATTTTTTGAATCGCCCACTAATTATTATCGTAGGATACGTCAATCTCTTTGTATTGAACTGGTAGTATATGGCAGAGGCTACTGATGGAGAGAAAAACTACATTATAACTTCATATTTTATTTATGTTCTATTACAATGAAATACATCTCAAACATCATTGGATTTAGTATAGTACATTTTATAAAAATACACAAATTGGTGTGATATTAACAACTTTCTTAGCCACTTAGACCAAAAAATTAACAGAGTCATCATAATATCATTATTGATATACCTACCTATATTTCTAGTACCTAGCTTAAAATGCACATATAATATTTACATTAGCCATACAGGAATATTTACAAGAATTAATTACATGTACATATTCAATTAGCATTGTTACATTTAAAATTTAAAATTTCAATTTTATGCGACAATTAGTGTGCATTTGTTCTTTTGAATCCAGCTAAATTGTATAACACAATATGATAATGATAATATACAAGGGAGTCATAAAGATTAATGGATTGTAAATGACGCCCTTTATGTATAACTGGAGGTTAATATATAATTATGGATTGTGGGTGTATTGTTAATGGCAGAATGCCAAAAAATAAAGTTACACACAAAAAATCATTTAAAAAATATATTTTAACACTATATCTCGTTAACTTGAGACATTTTTAAAAAATTTAGTTCATTCTTCATATTTTGAGCCAAAAAATGTCCCATCTGATGTTCTATTCTTTATGACGCACCCTTTATTATACACGAACCATTATATTATACATATTACTACCTACTCTGGAAATCATTACAACACGACGGACAGTATGACAGATTATCTGATAATAGTCTGTTTTAACGTTGTATTGGTATTAGTATATCATTATAATTATCAACTTATTATCGTCATATCATAAGTCGATATAATGCGATATTTTGGTATTTACTATATCACAAAATAAAAAAAATGAATTAAAACAGTAGGTTACTAGTAGTAGCATTACTTACTTACAGTGATGTTCCAAATTTGGGTTGATAGAAAGTTATTTGTTATGAAAATAGAAATAATATATTTTTTCTATGACTGTTAAAAAAACTGTACTTTTTTCATTATTTTCAGTGCGTAAAACATATGTTTATGGTCATAGCGAAAAAAAGTAAAAACTGTAAAACAAAGGTAACATTATTTCACTCTTATTAGTCCAATCAATGAATGCCCAAAAGGGGATTGTAAAGAACATTTTGGAGGGGAGAATTTTTCTCTTCAGGGATGTGTTGGGGGTACTTAGGAGGTAAACATATTAAAAGTACCCGCCCCTAGCCCCGCCGCTTCAGGGGGGGGGAGGGGGGGGGGGGGGGTGGAAAGGTTGCTTTCTTCGATTCTTCGCTTATAACTCGGAAACGATGCGTCGTATGGGAAAAGGTAATCTATGCAAAATTAAACGTAATTAAATTTTCCACAAGAATGTTTATATTCATTTTCTTCCTATGTGTTATAGTTTGGGAGATGTTCGCCAGCGAAAATCGATAATTAATTTAAAAAAAATCAATTATGTACCTTGTATATTTCTATCAAAGCAGTTTACCGTGGTCTGCTAATAAAACACAGTCACAAAACAATCTTTATTTTACAACACTGGACTTATTTACTAACGTAATATTTTGTCGAAATCTACACACTTCCTTAAATTTACAGTGTGACTCACTTAAAATGAAGATACCCTTAAACCTTTTCCATTTTGTTTCCGATTTAAATCAAATTTTACTCAAGTATAGAACAAATTAGGATCTACTTATGATCAGAAAATCATTCATCTGCTATAAAGGCAAAGCCACCTGCGGTACCAAAATATGCTGAAAAATAAAACATTTTGAATGTTAGAAATTCTAAAAAATGCATCCGATCGGCGCCACAAACATACATACACCAAAATTTGATTTAATTATTGTTGGGGGATATCTCATACATAAGCTCATCTGGCAAAGTTTCCGCAATTTGTGATGGCTACGTAAAATTCATCGTTCGTAAGGTTAAAAATTAATATGATTTTTAATCTTTTTCCTCATATTTTGGTACCGCAGGTAGCTTTGCCTTTATAGCAGGAAAATGATTTTCTGGTCATAAGTAGATCCTAATTTGTTCTATAATTGAGTAAAATTTGATTCAAATCAGAAACAAAATGAAAAAGTTATATGGGTATCTGCATTTTAAGTGAGTCACACTGTATATTTAAGGAAATGTCTAAATTTCGACAAAATATTACGTTAGCAAATACGTCCAGTGTTGTAAAATAAAGATTGTTTTGTGACTGTGATTTATTAGCAGACAACGGTAAACCGCTTTGATAGAAATATTCAAGATACACAATTGATTTTTTTATTATTCATTATCGATTTTCGCTGGCGAATATCTCGTAAAATATAACACATAGGAAGAAAATGAACATAAATATTCTTGTGGGAAATTTAATTACGTTCAATTTTGCATAGATTACCTTTTATCGTACGACGCATCGTTTCCGAGTTATAAGCAAAGAATCGAAAAAAGGAACCTTTCCACCCCCCTCTCCTACTGAAGCGGCGGGGGTAGGGGCGGGGACTTTTAGTATGTTTACCTCCTGATTACCTCCAACACATTCCTAAAGAGAAAATTCGACATATAGATTTGTGTTTTGACGTTTAAGTTAAATTTGCAAATTATTTATAAAAGGTGTTCCGTATCGGTATATTCACCTACTTTTTGTAACTTATTGCATAAATAAATTATTTTCCAAAGAAGTTGAATTTGTACATCGGTGTCAGTCGGCATAGGTCATTTTATATCGGTTATTTTACTTATCCTCGTCGGTCCCCGCGAACACATTTGTGTACAAATTTTCTTGATTTTTTTTCAAAGTTACTGCGCGCGCTAATACCGTGCAGTGCACTCTAGTCAACATAAGCATTCAAGAGCTCTTCAAAATCACTATAGAATTAAAAAAATAGTTAGTAGAGGTGATTGTGGAGCAGCTATGACATCAACTAGTACAGCTAATTCTACAAAACCGCGAACTTGCCAAGGTAAATGTAAAATATTAATGTTTAAATATCAACATGGCCGTCAGTGTTATCACAACATGCTTCTAAAATATTCAAATTTCACTACCACGTATACAGTTTTGCTAAAATTTCATCAATTTTTGCAAAAACAACATTTGCTTTTATTTGTACGCATTTGTGTTAGTTGGGTCTTAGTGCAAATTTATTTTGTCTACAAATGTGGACATAGGGATTCTAACAGTTTAAAGTACATTTTTATTTTTTTTTCCACAGTAAATCGAAAAACACTATTATCTGATAAGCAGATCACTGAGTTACAAGAAAACAGTGACTTCTTTGCCACCGCTGATGAAGAAGATTATAATCCGGGTGATTATGCTTCCGGAAGTGATTCTTCAGCTGCGGAATCTAGCGATGGTGGTGATCTAATTTCCACAAATTTACCAACTCAAAAAGACCAGGGAAGCGATTCCAGCAGTTCATTTCATGGAAATGAGCCCTCCACTACACCGATTCCTTAAAAATTAATGCCAAATCCAAAAAGGAAGCGCTGTTATACAAAAAAATGATACAGTAGTAGTAGCTAATACATCACATACAAGAGACAAATCATTGACGAATGTATGGAGAAATAAAAAACAAAAACTTCAAAAAACCAAAAATTCCTAACAAAGATTGGCACGACAGAGAAGGCTGTGAACCACGCTCTCCAGAGTTTACTCCGCAGCCTAGAAATGCGCAAATCTGTGAAAGGTTTTCTCCAGTTAATTATTTCTGCCAGTAGGATGATGAAAATTTCTGTAAAAAAAGTAGCTGAAAACACAAACGTGCATTTTCAACAAACGTTTAACAAATTACTAGGAGCAACGAAACTGAAATTCGGTCTTTTGTAGGTATAACGCTGTTAATAAGCATTCTAGGCTTCTACAGAATTAGAATGTTCTGGTCTGCAACATTTAAAATCCCTCTTAATATTGCCAATACATTAACTAGAATTAGCCTAAGTACCACAGAATTCTTTAAGATATCTTTAAGAAGTTCTATTTACTGCCCGCGAGGATATCTTGTATTTATGTACTCTAGAAGTCCTTCCGAAATCAAAATGAGAAATCTTTATATGTGCTCAACTTTTATGCACCGGGGAAATGTAAACTGGGCATTATACAGAAATTTCAACTTTTGTTAACCCACAAACATCTACTAGAAGTTCTAAAGGGGAAATCAAATAACGTATTAAAAGGGAAATAGTATTATTATCCTTAACAGAATACTTGTAGACATCTTCTAGAAGTTCTAAAAGGGAATTACCATACAGCTCAATTTTCTATGTATTACAGAGATCAAATAAAGTATTAAAATGGAAATATTATTATTATCGCTAATAGAACACCTATAGAAATCGCAAGAAGAAATTCTTTTAATGCATAAAATTTGTTTGCTTACCACGTAGTTTGTTACAGAAATTATTCCTAGATGACGCCACGTACAAACCACTGACGATAATCAGTCATGCATTTTCTTATACTCATGCATTTATAGAACATTAATAACATTACTGCAATGTTCAAATTCTCTTGGGGATCATCGATTTATTTGGATGAATCTTATAACGATCTCTAATCTTTGGTTTGGTTTGGGCCTGATGTCTCATACTGAGATTTTGATTAACCAACATTTCACCAGCTGCCGCTGGCAATTCTATAAGAAGTGTGTGTTGGTACATCTAATAGAAATTCTATAAATATGTTTATATTGGTAAGCGATAAAATACCCGAAAGATTACTACAGGAATTAAATCTGTTTGCAGGATCGATGCGGTACATTTAACAGAAATCCTATAAAGATGTCCTCGGGACCATTTATATTGGCAAGCGATAAGATATCCTAAAGATTACTATGGGAATTCTATAGGTATGCAAAAGGCTGCTCACAGGATTCTATACTAATAGCTTTTTTCGATTACCATGGGAAGTACTATTTAATACTGATATGCTGACATCTGCCCATCTTAGAGAACTCTTACCGACCTCTAGAAGATATTTACTAATTCCTAAATTTTTATCCTCAGGATATCTTGAGGAATTAATTGTGCTACTTGGGAGGTATTTTCAGCTAACGAATTATATTCATGTTATAAATAATTTAGTTGTAGTTAAAGAACGGTACTGTTTTGTACAGTTTCATAGTTAGAACTATTATTAACTTGTATTTTGAATTTAAATGAAACCAATAAAAAAATGTTTAATTTTTTGTACACAAATGTGTAACTTGGGACCATTTAACACCAAAGGGCATAGCCGGGTAAGCATGGTGTAACTGCCCCCAAGCGTTTGGCGCTTATATTTGTACAGTAGGAAGCAATTTTGGAAAGTAGCAATTTCACAAAATATTAGCCCGAAAAAAGGACCGGTTTGGGGTGAGTAAGGGAGGGTTGATTTTAGCAAAACTATTTTCAATCATTCAATCGTTTTGTAAAAAATATATGTTAAAGACCTACTGAGAAAGTACTAAAAAAAAATCACGCTCAAATTCCGAAAACAGATCAGTAAAGAAAACATATATATTATTTTCAATTTTTTTTAGGGTAACTTGTCCCTGGGGTACCAGCCTGAATTTTTTTCTGTACCATGTCTAGGGACTCACTTATGTTATATTTTTTCCCAGTCTTATCCGAAGATTACGCCATACTTAAAAAAAATGCCGAAGTATGCAGTGCCGTATGCATATTTTATGGACAATTAACCCCTTGCAAGTAAAAAACCGCTGCCCAAGGAATCACTACTTCCACATCCGGATTTTCTATCCAAGTCACGCAACGAAAAAATTTTTTATCTGGAAATAATTGTTTATGGAACTTTAATAATATAATATTTGAAATCCTCTACTCCAAAAACCCATAAAACGATACCCCACATCGGTAGTAGGGTGAGGGTGGTGACAGGGGGTGGGAGGGACGGGTGGATAAAGTAAAAAAATATTTTGAGGTTTCTGGTTCTTGTACACACAATAAATCACATTTTTTTTCATCCCCTTTAAAAAGGGGACGGTAATGGGGGTGGCTAATGCCAAATTTTTTCTGAGACCTTAACTTCTCTTGTCTATACTAAATATCAATTTTATGAACGCTTACCTGCCTGTTTTACCTATTTACTCCAAATTTACCCCAATTTACCCCCCAACCCTTCGACGGAACAAACTGAAAATATAATCTAGTTCTAGATCTCGTTAAAGTACATATGTGTACCAAATTTCAAGTCAATATCTCAAACGGTTCCAGAGAAAACGTGCGCACAAAAAAAGTTACAGACCGACAGACAGAAATTTTTTTTTTTGCTCAAACTTGAAATCTCGACGTTTCATGACATTCTAAGCCTATTTGAACAATAAAAATTTTTTAAATTTTTTTTGTCGTTACTATACTTCCACTGGATGTGGTAGTAAAAGGCAAAGTAAATATGGATACCTGAGTAGTGTATACATATTAGTGATTAGTGATTATGGAGATGGTGAACGTTGTAAGAGGAACCAATATAAAGCTGCAACGCTGACAGTTAATTAGGTGATCAATGGAAATATCTACAAAAAGCAGTTTTGCAATTTCTTTGAATGTGCCAATGGTAATCGAACTTTTGGATGTTGTTCCCATGTAGCTGCTGTCGTGCATTATCTTTCCCAAGGACGACATCTATCAAGCATACCTAAACCGGCAGAAGTTCTTTCTCTATTGTTTCAGAAAGATAGCATGAGCGCAGTGATTTCAGATGACAGTGAGGAAGATTAACATCCATTTACTCCTCAGATTAGTAATGCTACGATCTAGTGCTGCAAATTGTTAACAACACATGACTGTTAAGACCAAGCTCTTATCCCGCCGAGGGTAATATCGATAGAACCGCTGACTTTAGTTTTTACCCTTAATGATATTTAATATTCCGGCTATAAACTGTTTTTTGCGGCGCAAGAGTGTGAAACTCTATTGATCACCTAATTAATTGTCAGCGTTGCAGCTTTAAATTGGTTTCTCTTACAACGTTCACCATCTCCATAATCACTAATCACTAGTACGTATATACTATTCAGGTATCCATATTTACTTTGCATTTTGGCTTTCTTTACTTGCAAGGGGTTAATTAAAATATGCATACGACACTGCGCACTTCGGCATTTTTTTTAAGTATGGCGTAATCTTCGGACAAGACTGGGAAAAAAATATAACATAAGTGAGTCCCCAGACATACTACAGAAATAAATTCAGGCTGGTACCCCAGGGAAAAGTTACCCTAAAAAAAATTGAAAATAATATATATGTTTTTTTTACTGTATCTGTTTTTGGAATTTGAGCGTGATTTTTTATTTAGTACTTTCTCAGTAGGTCTTTAACTATATTTTTTACAAAACGATTGAATGCGCCGTTTCTTAGAAAAAAAAATAGTTTTGCTAAAACCAACCCTCCCTTACTCACCCCAAACCGGTCCCTTTTTCGGGTTAATATTTTGTGAAATTGCTACTTCCCGAGATTGCTTCCTACTGCACAAATATAAGCGCCAGACACTTGGGGGCAGTTACACCATGCTTACCCGGCTATGCCCTTTACTGTTTTAAAGTTAGACCCAACATCCACATATGTGTACAAATTTTATCTGCAATCTCTAGTGGTGGGTCAAAAAATTAGCCTCGGATTATAGCTCAGGGAGAGCCAATAGATGGGGCCACATGCCTAGTTTCGGCTTTGTACACGTTTGTGTTACATGGGTCAGACGAGGATTCTTTAATTGACTTGACTAAAATGTCGACATATAGATTTGTGTTTTGACGTTTAAGTTAAATTTGCAAATTATTTATACAAGGTGTTCCGTATCGGTATATTCACCTACTTTTTGTAACTTATTGCATAAATAAATTATTTTTCAAAGAAGTTGAATTTGTACATCGGTATCAGTCGGCATAGGTCATTTTATATCGGTTATTTTATTTATATTTATTATGTTCCCAGTGACGATGTGTGAGATTTGTGAAAAAAATCTCGGAAATATGTTTTCACTATTAGTCTTCTAAAGCTGCCTCCGTTTAAAATCAACCTTTGTGAAAATGAGAGGAGGAAATTCAGCTCCTGCATTTCTTTCCTCATTAGTACTCCAGTCAAATACGGAAAATTAGAGGAAAATAACTGATAAAATTCTAACACTCTACAGAGATGTTCATTAAGGTGTACTATTAAACATACTACAAATTCTGAACTCAATATGTTGCACTTGAGCCGCCATCTTTGAAAAATGGTGATTCTTCAGTTTTTTGCTTATATCTCGCTAATAATTGGATATATTGGAATTATGTTTATATAAAGAATATAACTTATATAATTCTCTAGAAAACATGTTATATACATTTTTCCGTTTCTTCTGAAATACGGAAATGAAATTTATGGACATAACTGTAAATATAATCCGTACAGAAAAAAAAATTCATCATGGTGTTAGTCATAGAATTCTGAACAACTCTCAAAATGTCCGACGTTTATCACTCTGTCTGACAGTCTGTCCATCTGTCCGCTCGCCGCTCTGTTCGTCCTGTTTTTATAAGGACGATGACTTAAGAGAGACCAGTTCGATTTCATTTAAATTTGCATAGTAAATTAGTGTTAGCTATAGGAAGTACCCTAGTGTTTTGAAAAAATCTGTCAGTCAATATAAAGGTTATGAAGAATTGTAAAGAAGAAAGTGCACATAAATAGTGTTGTAACACCTTTGGTAAAACACTATAAACGTAAAGATGCAAGATGGTACTATCGGGAGACGATTAAAATTGCAAGTATAGCAATTAAACTTACAATCTTGTCAAAGGTTACGACACTTTTCACGTGCATGTTTTTTCTTAAAATATTTTACAACGTTTATATTTACTGATCGATTTAAAAAAAAACGCTAGAGTTTTTCCTTATTACTATCCAAATTTCAATCAAAGCAAACTTGCCTTTCTAAAGGCATTGCGCTTACAAAAACATGACGAGCGGAGAGGCAGATGGATAGATATGAACAGACCGACAGACAGACGGATAGGCGTCGGACATTTTGAAAGGTGTACAGAATTCTATGAATAACACCATGATATGAAAGTTTTCTTTACAAGCGATATTTACAGTTTTAAGAATGTGTAGGTTAAAAGAAAAAGGCAAAAAGCCCAAAAGTTCTGCGACCGGACCTCAAGACATCTTCCCCCATGTTTTCGAGGGCGGGTAACACGATGGTGACAATATTTTCCGACTTATCTTCCAACCACTAATCCTATACCGGGAAAACCACCTCTTTCTTGATTTTCCGGTGCTAGGCATTTTTTTATCGGAAAATTTTATCAACGAAACTTGTTCAGAATTGTCCAAATATCCTAAATCCACAATTTAATCAAAATTAAAAAATATTAAAATTCTGTTTAAAATATTGTCAAACTCCGAAAATATCTTTTAAATGGGTTTTCTTGTTTAAAAAATTTATGACAATTTTGTATGAAATTAAACCCAAGGTGTCAGACAGTTGTCAAGTATTTAGTCCCAGGTAGCAGGGTGACGTCATTATGACGTCTTTTAAAGGTGATTTTTCGTCGCCGACGTCATTGTCCCAATAAATGACGTACCAGAGACGTGATATTTATAACGTACTTCTGACGTCATCATGAAGACGTCAAATACACGTTTCTTTTAGGTCATTATTTTGACGTCATTAAAATGACGTGAAATAAATCATTATAAAATAAAAATAAATAGAAGTATTTAGTGACTAGTTCAATTTTCGCCACATAGTAATAATAATTTTGTTTTACTATTTCTAACTAGGTATACAGATTTTAAACATATTTAAATAAAGATGTTCAATGGTTCAGTGAGTTAAATATGCGCCTCATTTCAGACTCCGGTAGGTACACCTCCCTCAGAGATCTCTATGCACGTTGCCACGACATAACCCCACTAGCGGACTTCGTCCGGGAAACTTCCCAAAAATTCTACCAATTCAAACTGGGCGAAAGTCCGCTAACCCGAGACATCACACGAATCAGACAGCATAATGCCATACATTTCAACCTGAAACACCCATTACCATACCAGGCGTTGCCTATCTTTCGGCAACCTCCCTAGCCACATCTTTCCTATACCACAATTTACTTTCACCATCTTTTATTTTCACCACCTTTTACTTGTATCCCCTCTATTCCCCCATTAGTTGCATTTTTATTATTTTTGTCAATTTTTGTTCTTTTGTCCCTTTTTGTTCTTCTTCCAAATTCCCTTTAGACCAATAACTGCTAGTAAACCCCAACTTTTAAAATCATAATCTCCCCTCACCCCATCCTTCCAGAGGCAGGTAGACCACTGGATAAATCCGTGACTCTCGAACGGGTTTTTTCATTAAGTTTTCTCGTATGGACAACAAGATTTTGTTCATAAATTTAATGCGCGCGTGCGTCAGTGCGCGTGTGTTAAAAATGCAATTGTTTCTTCGTAGTTTTAGCTATTTCTAAGTATTTTAATATCTTCCCGGATTATTGTTCAACAAAATTGTTAGGTTTAAGTTTTTTATATATGTTAAACAGGAGCCCAACGTCCAATTGCATCTGTCGTTACAGCCGAAGCTAAACCCCTCCACCCGATCACCTACTTACCGCGACGTTGCACGCCGCGGTGGGGTGATCGGCTCTAGACTGGACCCAGCTGAGGCGCATTCATATCTTTAAACTTTAATAAATATCTTTGATTTGATTTGATTTGGGTTGCGAGTCAAAAGGTCCGCGGTTCGATCCCTGCACATTCCGTTTTTTTTTTTTTGTCAAAAACTTTATTAATAATTGTGGAAAAATATTATAATGAGATGTCTGCATCCCTTATCGCAAAATTCACTGATTACCAATACGTCATATTGGCGTCATATGTATGACGTCATTGGGCTGTGACATTGTGCCGTATTTTTCACGTCATTTTTACGTCATGCTGAAGGTGAAATTGACGTAATTAATGCCGAAAAAACGACGTCATAATGACGGCACCTTGCTGCCTGGGAGTAGTCTTTTTTATATTTATTAACAATTTTTAAAATATTTCTGTTTTTTTATTTTGTTGAAATATTGGATATTGGGTTTTTGGACAATAGGCCAGTAGGAAAAGGAGCACTTTTTAAGACAATTCCCAAATTTTCAGGTTTTTATTCGGACGTTTAAGCCCTTAAATAAGCAAAGTTGGACCGGACGAAAACGGGACGGAGCTTCGCGTGACGTCACTTTGTAGATGCTGATCAGACGACAGTCGAGATTTAATAATTAAAAACACTGAAGGTGAAATAAAATGAAATTTTAAGAAGAAAAGGTTCTATGCAACTTTTCATAAAAATTGATAGTCTTTAAGTTATAACGACTTGAAAAATGGGATTTTAGCTTAAAAAAAATGTATTTCAAAATAGTGTTCATCAAATAACTCGAAAAGTAGTACATTGAGCGAAAACATGCTAAAGACAACAAAGCTACTAAATTGAGGATGAATTTTGTTTTTTCTAATTTCTGTAGAGTTAATAGTTTCGGAGATCTGTAAGTATAAAGGTGGCGTCCGAACATCTATAAAACGAAGTGTTAAATATCTCAGAAACTATGGCACTTACGTCAAAAGCAGTAAGAACAAAAATGAAAGGCTTTCAATTGGGTTTTTTTTCTATTTCTATAGCATAAACAACAAAGAAGTTAACAGAAACAATGCACTTTTTCAATTTTTGTTTATGCAAAATGACGCGCTTTGTACTGAAACCCAATCTTTAACATTGAATATCAAAGGATTGGATATACTTATGAAGCTGAAATTTTAACAGCTTATCTAGATGATCTAATTCTATTGAATAACGAAATGAAATTATCGGTAACAAGCCCGTTCTGAAAAACTTTCGTTAATAATATTTTATGACAAAGAAATGCCTAGCACCGGAAAATCGGGAAAAATGCGTGTTTTCTTCGGTTCAGGAGTAGTAGTTGGAGGGTAGGTCAGAAAATATTGCCACCATCGTGTTCCCCGCCCTCGAAAAAAAAAAAAAAAAGTGTATTTTTCGTCTAGTACCAATAGTTTCCGCTCTACAGCGCGCCAAAGTTGAGGGTTGATTTGCAGTTTTCAACAAAATCAGAATTTCATCACGGATTAACACGAAGATCGCTATCAAACAATTCTGTCGTATATAATAAAAGATACGGGGACGGTAGCTCAGTGGTTCAGCGCATCTAGCTTGAATACTGGCGTACCTAGCGAAGCAGGTTCAATCCCTACTCATCGCGAAATAATTTTAATTATAAAAAACCGCTGCCCAAGGAACCACTACTTCCACATCCAGATTCTCTATCCAAGTCATGAAGTAAAAAAATATTTTGAGGTTTCTGGTTCCTGTACATTCACTAAATCACATTTTTCTTCATCCCCTTTAATAAGGGGGTGGGGGTGGTAATGAGGGGTGGCTAATGCTAAAATTAAGACCTTAGCTTCTCTTGTATATACTAAATACCAATTTCGTGGACTCTTACCTGCTTGATTTACCCATTTACCCCAAATTTACCCCAATTTACACCCCAACCCTTGGACGGAACAAGATGAAAATATAATCTAGTTCTAGATCTCGTTAACGTACATATGTGTACCAAATTTCAAGTCAATATCTTAAACGGTTCCAGAGTAAACGTGCGCACAAAAAAAAAGTTACAGACAGACCGACAGACAGACAGACAGACCGACAGACAGACAGAAATTTTTTTTTTCGCTCAAACTTAAAATTTCGGCGTTTCATGACATTTTAAGCCTATTTGGACAATAAAAATTTTTAAAAAATTTTTTGTCGTTACTATACTTCCTCTGGACGTGGAAGTAATTATCCCCAAGAAGCGGTTCGGACTCCACTATAAGCTGTAGGGCCTCGTTTCTCTTTACCTAACACAAATTCATTCTAGATTTTCAAGGAGTTACTTCAGTGACTTGAGAAGTGGTTAAGAAACATATGATTTTTTGAAGCGCGCCCCTACATACTCCGATATGGAAAAATACAAAGACCAAATTGTGCACAATTTTGTTCTCTACATATTTCATTTGAACTTTTTTTCGATAGAACTTACCACAACGGCATTATTTCCCGAAAAGCGTCGCGACGCAGATTCTTCACCTACCATCCCCCCACCTCTCGATCGGCAAACCCCCGAGGTCGTAAACTCAGGTGTACTATCAGGGGACCTATGTCTACCATCCCACCAAATTTCATTTCTTTCCGACCTTTTGCGAATAGAAACCCCCCATTGCTTGGACTATTATTAAATTAGATTATCTTCTGTTGCAAAAATCACGTAGAGGCCTTAAAATGTTTTCTCTTGGGGGTTCCGAACTCCCGCGGTCACCGTCAATTCATTCTGGTTGCGAATACATGCAAAACAAGTATAGTCACTTATGTTATTTAGTAAATTTAGTAAATTTTATTGGTAATGGTAAAATATATTGATTGTCGATAAAAACATGCGGTTTTACAATATGTTCGATCCGCCTACAATATTATATTCTACATGATGTCACGCATAGGATATAATAATTGGATTGGATATAGTAACTGCTTGTATCTAACCTAAAAGTATCTAGATTATACGGTTTGTCAAAGACATACCGAGAGTTTCGCATTTCCACACATATTCATTTGTTGGGATGATGACGTCACCATTGGCTAATTGCAGGTGGGTGTAAAAGTTGGTGAAATGGGAAACGCATTTCTGGTGACTTTGCTTTGTTACATTATTTGTTTCTTATAAGGCACCGACATTACTGAGATGGAAAAGATTTTAATGAAAAAAATAATCTCTAGCATCATTGCTAAATAGTTGTTGCAGATATGATCTTGATCATTGAAAATTAACAGCTGATTCCCCCACTCTCAATCCATCAGATAAACCAAACCTGATGAATCAGATGGCTGCCGATTAAATTCACCAGTGTAGTTGGAAACGATTTGGAGGCTTCTGAAGCCATCTGATGGCTCATCTGATGAGATGCGAAACTCTCGGATATAAACCAGGATAGTCCATTGTGTCCGCAATCAGATCACCAACAACGGTTATCAACAGAGTTCCAAGATTAACCTAAAACACAACCTAGTTTTCCAATAATTAATTCCAATGATTTCATGAATAAAATTAACAAGACACAATTGAAAGAAGGTGGAATATTGATCTCTTTTGATCTCTCTCGGATATAAACCAGGATAGTCCATTGTGTCCGCAATCAGATCACCAACAATAGTTATCAACAGAGTTCGAAGATTCATCTAAAACACAACCTAGTTTTCCAATAATTAATTCCAGTGATTTCATGAATAAAATTAACAAGATACAATTGGAAGAAGGTGAAATATTGATCTCTTTTGATATTTATCCATTGATTAAAAGTGTACTAATCCCACAAACCTTGGAGTATCTTAGTGATTTACTCTTATTAAATAATATTAGTCAAGATGTAGTTAAGGAGTATATTGTCCTTACTAAACTTTGCATGAAACTACTTCCAGTTCAATAATATGTTATTCGAGCAACATGAGAAGTCTGTAATATGAAACACTTTGTCACCTTTCATTGCCAGTTTTTTCATGTGCAGGTTCAGAACAGAGATAAAAGAAGAATTCGAGTATTTCCCTAGACAGTGTTTTTCAAACTTATTGAAACCGCGACCCCCAAAACGACTCAAAAAAATCTCATGGCCCCCGGAATCTGTAACTCCGTCTTAATGAATGCGAAGTTCATATTAATTTTGATATAATTAATTTGAAAGTATTTCGACGCGCAATGAGAGCGAAATATTCCCGGCCGACCGCTACGGGGGAATGGGACGGGTGATAGGAGCTAACGTTCTCTAAATGGTGAACCTAAAAACGAAAAAGAGAAATAGACTACAATTAGAAAACGATCTGATTGTTTGCGTCTCACATCTGAAACCATGATTCGAAAGACTAAAAAAGACAAAACACGCACATCCTTCTCACTGATTTAAGCTTATTAAGATTAAAATTATATATTTTGTTGAAATAAATGACTAACTAATCCCTTCAGGATATTTTTTAGTGATCAGTCAAATGGCTTTATTGTCTTAGTTAACTAATAGTATGTACCTGACACTGATCGCGACCCCCCAAGAAGTGCTTCGCGACTAACCGAGTGGTCGCGATCCACACTTTGAAAAATGCTGCCTTAGGATATGGTTGAGACAATATGTGAATGATATATTCGTAATATTCGATATACACTCTGCAGATGTAGACAAAGACAACTTTTCGAAATTAAAATATTTTTTTTGTTGATTTCAATAGTCTGGTATCATTCTATCAAGTTTTTTCTAAATGCCTATCAAATAATTTTTTCAATCGCTTCAGGGATGTAGGAGAAATTGTCGAATTACAAAATCATTTTCTTAAGCACGGCGGCGCTGCCACACTTAATGCTCTTAGACAAGAGTTTGTGAACAGTTTGCGAACTCTATTTCAACCGAGTTCCTATTTCACAGTGTTGACTAAGCATGAAATAGAAGAAATTAGAGAAATAGGAAAAATAACAAATGCTTAGAAAACTATATGACCAAAATTAGCGACAATTGGATTTTCTCTGAGAAACTACAACCGCTATAAAAGTTTTCAAACTGTAAGTTCAGTTGTTACTAATATAATATTGTTTACACTGTAATTACATCGCGTGCACACTGAAGGCAAGAATTAAATAATTAGATATTAATGTGATCGATTTTATATCCTTATTATAAAAAGCTCAAAGCAAATATGAACACTGTAAGTAAGAGTTATATAAACAACGCTTTTTGAAATTATGTCGAGTAGTCTGGTCTTCAACTTGAATAGTTTCTGTCAGTCGGTAATTTATTGATATGATTGCGTGTGTTGGAAATTGCCTTGGTGTATTGAATTTATTTTTATTATATAGACAGCTAAATAGATAGCAATTATTTGAACCACAGTCGTGTTATATCCTCAAACTGGAGAATTAGTAAAACATATTTTTCTACGACTGTTAAAAAAACTGTACCTACTTTTTTTTATATTTTTCTTTGGGTGTAAAACATATTTATAGTAGTGAAAACAGTGGAAAGCGTGAAAAATAGTCATTTATGCAACAATTGCAAAAAGTTTTACTTTTTTTCACGAATGAGAAGTTTGACGCACGAGCCGTAGGTAACATGGGCGGATCCAGGAGCTCCCTAAGGGGGGGGGGGGCACTTGCACAAATTGACAAATATTGAAAAGTACCTGATAAAAAAATCGAAGTAGCAAAATAAATAATTTATTTTATAGTAGTTTATACAACCTTTATAAAATTACTTTGCTATTTGGGAATGGTGTAAAAAAACATATGCCGGGTGACTTCGACAAAGCGGCGCCGCTGGACCGGACGTTTCAGATTTTTGCACAGCACAAGGAAGGCCCATGGGGGGGGGGGGCAATTGCACCCTTTGTCCCCCCTTGGATCCGCGCCTGATAGGTAAGTGCGGCAATCCCATGAGCGAAAAAAAATGCACTTTATGCATGAGTTTCGCACAATATGTTTTCTACAACTGTTTAATTTCCATGTTCATATTTTTTCACTATTACCATAAAAAATTATGAACAAAAGTATAGTCGTAGAAAAAATATCATTACTTCACTCTGGCTTATAGTCGAATTATTTATAAGAGTACGTTAATTTTGAAATGTATTTATTTAAATACGAAAATTGAGGAGTCGTAAAAAAATATTGTATGAAGCTTACGCATAAACAGTACAGTTGAATTGATTATTTTTGGCGACAACATTCCACTAGAAAGTTTACTGTTAATTATTATGTATTATGACCTGATTACGAAAAAAATATTTGCACCCAAAAATTCCTTGTGCGTCAGAAGTTATATATGCACCTTTTGGCGCGCTTTCACGGATTTTCTACTTATCTGCTTAATGTATCTTATACTAGTAATCGAATGAGAATTTTGAAATGAAATTTTTAAAAAATATAGACTTGTCCGAGATGTATAGGTCAATCCGCCTCTTAGAAAAAAACAGAAAACACCAGAAGTGTCCGAAAAAATCAAAATTGAATATGTTTTCCATAAGAAAGAGTAATTTCACCAAAGTTGGCAAAAATAAAATTCGTCTATGGTCAAATATAATACACCAAACCCGGACGCTGTAAGTCAAATAGAATTGTTAAATAGAACAGTCAATAATTTTTTTCAATTCTTCGTCAAATATCAAGGAGGTATTGTGCGTCACTTTTTTTTTCTTCGATTGTAGGTTCTATTAGTAGTCCATTTGCTGAGAGTGCTTCTGTATGTCATTCATTTACCAGAGGTTCACGATTCACCCACTTGGGTATTGTTGGTAATCGTGTAATGTAAAAATTGGGTGATGGTCTGTGCGAGTGGCCATTTTGGAAAATGAACGCCATCTTTGATTCTTATTGAAAATGCACTGCATAAGCATGCGAGGTGTCATTTTACATGTTTTTAAGGGTGCTGAACACCTTGAAGACATTAAAAAAACATTTTAACAAGAACTGAAGTATATGATACTGAAACCATCAAATAATTATTAGTGGATATGGAAACCATTTCACAGGAATGTTACTAATGTTTATTCAGAGAATTATGAACTAAGAGCACACCATGAGTCATCATCAATTATATCAAATAATATGGAAAGTGAGATTAAAACGATGAAGAATTTCATTACAGATAACGAAAACCCATTTTCTCCAGAAGTAAAAGAACTGAGAAGCGATTTCAGGGAAAAATACAAAAATTTAAACAACTTTTGAACCATGAACAATTGAATAACGATACATATAGTTTTCGATTGGAAATGATTACCTCACTTCGTTTGATCGTCCACTTTTGGAATACCCTGTAGAGTAACAGCAAATTTAAGTTATAAATATGATGCCAAATAAGTTGCACACTATTAATAAAAGAAAATCCAGATATTTGGAGACTTCAGATTAATAAATAGTAGAAAACTAACTGCAGTTAATATACTACCATATAATACGTTTTAATTAGGTGTATAAATTGTGTAAAATGATTTACAAAATTGACGAAGAAAATACATGATTTAAGGATTTCACATTCAGAGTCTGTTCATGTACGTAAATTTTAAATTTCGCGGGATTGCTTTACGCGCCATTGGCTAAATGAGATTCACCCCCCCCTCCCTCCTCCAAAGTAGAGAACACGAAGACAGAACATTTCCGTTTTATCCATAAACGAGCACTCGATGCTTTGGTATAGGAAATAACTTAAGCAGAAAGAGAAACTTGAGTATACTTTTCTGTCCTTTCCTTACAAGGTCTGATTGGTTGAAGGAAACCAGTGGGAGGAAACGTTAACCGTCTGTACACAAGCGAAAAAAGGATGGAAAAGTACATTCGAGTTTCCTTTTCTGCTTAACATTTTCTAGTCGACCCAGACCAATTTATTGTTACCCAGGAAGAATCGAGAAAACCAAAGGAAGCAAAGCTGCAAGAGGTAGGTGGATGTCTTACGGCGCCATCGTCGTGAATATTATAATTTTTTTTGCATTTGCAGTATTTTCTGCCGATTTACATCCTTACGCAAACAGAATCTATTTCAAAATTACACACAAATTATAGAAACTAATTTAATTTGTTCAGGCATTTGTTCCACAAGTGAAGTAAAAATATCGCATGTTAAAACAGTAAAATTAAGCCACAAATCGCCACATATCCGACAAAATTTTGAAACTTATCAGAAATATTAAGAAAGACACTAAAACCATAATAAGGAAAAGTTCCCGCCCCTATCGTGACTGAATCAGTCCAAATTCGATTTAGGTCTTATCTTATTTTATCTGCTAACCTGTTCACTTTTTGGCAAAAACAAATCTATAAAAAACATTCCTAATAAAATTTTGTATATAGAATTGTTATTCTTTTCATGGAATAGATAGTACGCTAGCAAATGAGGCGTAAAGATAAGGCCTTTCCTTTGAAAAAAAAACGCCGACGTAGTGTCGCAACCATTAATGGCGTGGGCAATTAATGTTGCTTCTTTGCAGTTTCTCAACAGTGTTGACAACAGCAAATCGTGAGAACTGTAAATTCTTTTCTTGGTGTTCGCTTGTTATTGTTTTGAAAACTTAATGTCTTTATCACTAGGAGAAAGAGCGGTGAGAAGTTATCGATATCTTGTCCCACAATGATCGCTGTTTCGCACTGATAATATTTCTCCACAGCAGTTTGTGCAAATAATAAGTCGGTATCATCCCCAGCAACATGACTGCGATTCTTTCGCTCTCAAATATTCTCACCAATTGTGAAATCAAACTTATTGAAGAAGTTGCTTAGGAACTTCTGCTGAGTTTAGAAGATAGCAGTATTTTCATAAAAAATTATTTCGAGTGAGGTGCATTGCATTATCCATTGTTGGCGTTCGACCCATTTTGTGCTGTTACCATTCCCCGAATAACCAAGAGGAAACAAGTTTATGGTTTGGTTTTCTGACAATATGAAAACATTTTTAAAAAAGCGCTAATCTAGGAAAAGCCGCTGTCGGTTGACTGCTTTTGGTTTGTCATCGCTACGCCGCTTTCGGAGATAAATCCTGCTACGAATAGCGGAATTTCGCAACACTGAGCAAGATCCTTTCTCTAGATCCTTACAATGCACGCGCTATTCGAATAATTTGTAGGAGCGTATGGGCAAGAGACAGATAACACAGCCACACAAAATAAAAAATAGTTCAGACCCAGAAACTAGACCTACCAATATTTATGTGTTTTAACCTCCTGAATTCGGTGCCGCCATGAGAATTTAATTTTATTGTGTCATTTTTTTGTAAATCGCGTAGTTTTTTCGCATTAGAATCCAACGAGGACCCCATATATCATTTTAGAACAAGATCTGAGAAAAAAAATTTAAAAAAGGTACCTAATGGTACGTGTAAAAATTTGTGTTTTTATTTTTTCTCAGATCTGGTTCAAAATTGATTTGTGGATTTTAAGCACCTTTTCTCTATAAAATTTTTCGATACCTTGTCAATTAAACTCATTTTTCGGTACCACCACAGACAAAATGCTAAAAACACGTGATTTACAAAAAAATTACACGGTAAAAATTAAATTCTGATGGAGGCATAGAATTCAGGAGGTCAAAATACATACAGATTGGTAGGTCTAGTTTCTGGGTCTGAACTATTTTGTGTGGCTGTGATAATCAAAGTATAAAATCTGAATCAAACACCACAGTTTTCTAAAAAATATTATAATCGAGCAAAACTTTCAAGGAAGGAAACCACAATATGCATATTTTATACACCATTTACCGTTCTACAGATTTAGTTCTATTGACTTTTTGTGTAAAATTAGTAGTTTTCCAGTAATTTGCAGTCAAACACGCGATAGGTATATTAAGCGTACTATTATATTTATTATTATAAGCAAGTACTACTCATTACACATAAAAAATGAATAGAACATTGTTTATACAAAATTTTATGAGAAACATTTTTGCATAAAAGTGTTTTTGCCGAAAAGTGAACGATTTAGCAGATAAACGAGTTAAATCGAATATGGTGGTGGGTTTCGGAATTTTAAGGGATGGTGCAACCATAGCAGGGGTGGGTACTTTTCTTTGTTGTAATTTTGGTGCCTTTCCTTATATTTCTGCGAAGTTTCAAAACTTTATGAATTTTGCCGATATAAAACTTAATTTTACTGGAGTTGTTTTATACAATAGTAAACATTCAAAACATTTCAAATAATGTTAATGCATAAGATCAGTATGGGGTGAATTTTTGTTACAATTCGGATAAAATGTTACGCACATTTTTCGTCTATCTAAACATTATAAAACAGAGTGAATATATGAAAGAACTTGTAGTATTTTTTATATGAGGAAGTACTCATAGTACTTTTTAAGTAAAAAGTATTCATTGTTTAGGAACAAGTTCAAGTGTCCAATACTTTTTAAACAAATTACTTTGAGCACGAATGTCAGTACATGAATTTTAAATGTATTTAACTTCTGATTACTTTATTTAGAGTACATTTTGACACTGAGTGCTTTAACTCTGATTTAGATTATTTCTGTTGCGTTTGATACGTACACTCGCCATGATACACGTACTTATAATATACATAAAACTTAAGAATAAGTTAACACAATACCTAGTAATTACCTGAAATAAAAATTATAGCATACTCTGTCACTGAGGAAAACAAGACCATATTTGCAGCCTGTAATACATAATAATTATGCAAAATTAAAATGGGTAGCCAACACAAAAGAGCTACTTTTAAAACAATTGTCACGCATTACGTGTATTGCAGATAAAGAACTCGTTTTTACTACACTAATTACTTAAAATTATTCGAATTATTTCTAATAAAAATCAAATTAGATATGTCCAACAGAGCATTTTTTTAGTCTTCATATTGTATTTTGGTCCAGTGCGATTATAGTTTAACGAGGACATTTAATCTTATTAAATGAAACTTTGAGAAATAAAATTAGATATTCCAAAATTCCGAGCTCCCTCGATAATCCTATAAATCCAGAAACAAATAAGCTAGCATTTATCAGCGACTCACAGTTCCCTTATTTTAATTTCTGATACATACAGTTCTCGTCAAAGCTCGTCAAATCAAAAATTAAAAATTTGGGATAGTAACGAACAATAACAAGCGAGAGAGGCTTGATATTTAATAAACTCATTAATGACTTGTACTAAACTGCTGGTCAATTGAACCAAGAGAATTATTTTTAGGTTGAATTTAAAGTCAATTTTTTTGAGAAAGAGAATAGATATCAATCTGCGGTTTAAAGGATTTAAGAAATAATTTATGAATATCTATTTTTATATTTGCTCTGAAACATTTTTCTGTTTTTCCTGTTGGGATCCTGTGTCACATGCATTTTCTAAAACAATGTCCATGAAATCTACAAAATAATTCAATTATCCAGTTATTCAGTCAGAGGGTATTTTTGACAAAAATATTAAAATAATGTGCTGACTTAAAAGTCACATGCGTAGAAGTTATTTTGTAGTAAAATACTGGATAATTGTATTATTTTTACATTTCACGGGCATTGTTTTAGAAGAAAATACATGTTAGTAGAGGAGAATATGCAGTTCCGTGGCGAAGTTAGTGAAGGGAGGATATTTCAATCAAAAACTAATTTTGATAAGTTATTTTCATGATGTCACATGGTGTGTGGCGGGTAGCATTTATAACGTGATCAAGATAGCGGCCAATGAGATTTGAAAAACTGACATTATCTCAGTTATTTCCTGTCCCATTTTCTTTTGCGAGGGTTCATTTTAGCGGTAATTAAAATTTCTATAAATATGTTCTTAATGTATTTACTCTAAAGTAAATAGTAACGGTTTATTTTTAATAATAGATAATTTGGATTCCATTATGAAACTTTTCAGTTAATGACAATTTACTTCTAAATTTGAATAAAATAATATATTTAATATTATTCAGAGAATATCGTATATTTGTGAGACGCTGCCATAAATAGAAGGCATTAGAAAGGCTAGGCAACGAAAAAATATAAGAAAAGAAGAATCTGATAGTTAGAAAAATGGAACTCTATTTTGACTGCTGTGGCTTCTAAAAACGTTACGGAAGTTCTCGAGGTTACGAATTTTAAAATATTGAGCATTTCATAAGTTTTCATATGAGTATTTGAGAATGATTTTGGAAAAATTGCTACAATTTTGTGAATTTGTGGGGAAAGTCATCTTTATTTAAATGCTTTGAAAGGTATTAAGAAACATTTGAAAAGGTAATGATAAACATATCTAGAACATTATTAGTGACCTGTTGAGTGTCGGCAGATATTTCTCCGGTTTTTAAAACTGCCTAAAAAAAATAAAGAATCAGACAAGTGTAAAGACATTAATACATGCAAAGAGTTAGCAGAAAGGCAAAAGAGAGCAAAGGGAATTGTTCCTACTCGATATAAAATTGCGGATAGCAGAAACATGGTCAACGTAACAATGTCAAAACTGCTATCGTATGTGTGTGCCAAGGATGAAATAACTAGCAGAAAAAGTCAATTAGCGAAGAAAGACTTTGTAGTCACATGGCGTTCGAAAATTGATCACGTGGCTTTTTCGATCACCTTCGAAGCACGCAAGAAAAGGCAGATACTAACATAATCCTCCATTCTATTTATACCACAGACAAAGGAGCAACCAAACTATATATATTTACACAAGGCACATATTGTGTCTCTTAGCTTAAAAAGATACCCGAAACTTCCCACCGCGTCCAACTTCGTACCCAATTCCAAAGTAGTTATACCAGTTGCAGATTTGAACGCTTCATCAGATACATTAAAGGTTTCCTCACTGCCAGCTTTTCATGCTCTATCATCTGAATCCGATTGCGTAGGTAAATTATTAGGCAAAGGTAAATCTTCATATTGGAAAGCATTTAGTGCAGCTACAGGAGATACGTTTTTTCTTCAATAGGAACCGAATCTACCAGTCTAAACCAAACATAACGAAACTTGCATGTTTTCTGAGAAACGGACAATCTGGGGAAAGTTGCCACCAACAAGAAGTGCTTTCATACCTGCAATTCCATCCCCTATTGAACATGGATGGACTATGACAAATAGACAGGTGACTTCTGTTCTCTGCGAAATGCCATGGGCTCCAGACTTCATTCTCAAGTTGATCAGATGTTCCTGCATGAAAAATAAATGTAATCATATAGTCCAATGAATGGTTTCTAGAGGGAAATGCTGAGATCACAATTTTTGACTAGAGGGCTGTGTTTGGACTATTTAGGAGGTAAACATACCAAAAGTCCCCGAACGTAGGAGGTGGGAGGATGCAGGGGGGCATGAAGAAGGTCCTGGTTTTGGTTTTTCGCTCATATCTCGAAAACGGTTAGCCATAATCAAAAAGTGGCTATATGCAAAATTAAAGCTGACTAAATTCTTCACAATAATGTTTCTATTATTTTTTTCGTATTCGTAGATTATATTTTCATCTTGTTCCGTCGAAGGGTTGTGGGGTAAATTTGGGGAAAATAGGTAAATCAAGCAGGTAGGAGTCCATAAAATTGGTATTTAGTATATACAAGAGAAGCTGAGGTGTCAAAAAAAATTTTGACATTATCCACCCCCATCCCATTATTAAAGGGGATGAAAAAAAATTGTGAATTAGGGTGTGTACAAGAACCAGAAACCTCAAAATGTTTTTTACTTCATCCACCCTCACTACCACCCCCTATCACCACCCCGCTACCGATGGTAGGTATCATTTTATGGGTTTTTGTGGTAGAGGATTTCAAATATTATATTATTAATGTTCCATAAACAATTATTTCCACATACAACATTTTTTCGTTGTAAGTGACTTAGATAAAAAATCTGGATGTGGAAGTAGTGATTCCTTGGGCAGCGGTTTTTCCATTTTAAGATAGAAAATTTGAATGCGGAAGCAGTGATTCCTTAGGCAGCGGTTTTTCTATTTACTAACTGCCTTGCCATATATGCCACATTAATTATAATTATATTACTTTCCAGGCGTACCATTCTTATTGATAGTATACCAAGCACAAGCACAGAAGATGTAGATGGTCCTGTGGCCAATAAAAGACCCGCCGATGAAAGTGGCCCATCACACAATAAAAAATCAAGAGTCAATAACGAAAATGATTACGTTGTAGTATACACTGACGGCGCTTGTGAAAATAATGGCAAACCCAACGCCAAAGCTGGCATTGGAGTATGGTTTGGAGACGGACATCCTTTGTAAGATTATAATACATATGTTTTTGAACTACATCCATATATTTTAATCTGTGAATCCTTATGTAACGTGATGCCCAATACCATTTTTTAACTTAAAAAATTCAATAATTTTTTTTTCTAAAACTCACCCTTGTCTCTTCAATCTGGACACCCACAACATAAATTGTTCACTTATTACAGCATTGCCAAGTGTAAATAAAATGATCATATTATTAAAAAAAAAGAACTGAAAATGAAGACATACAAAGCTAATATTTGATTTAGTTTAAGTAAGTGATAGCCCTGAATTGAAAATGTCCATAGTCCCTTAAATCTTGCACAGCTGACACAAAGGTTCATTCATCAGGACCACACATATCAGGAAACCATGTGTGGCAAAGTACACTTTTGTGCAATGAAATCCCGTACACTTATTTTTCGCTATATTAAATCATTATTTATTTATTTGTCAGTGTCATATTTTTACAATGCCAAAATTAATTGAACATGAAAAAATTTTAATTCTCTCTGAAATCCAAGAGCAGTTGCTAGACATTATCAATTCAGTAAAAGTACTGTTATGAGTGTGAAGAAAAGGTGGGAGGAGGAAGGCAGCGTGAAGAGAAAAGACGGTTCAGGCCGATCAAGAAGTTCAAATCTTGTTCAGGATGAAGCTCTCCTTGGCTATTTGAGGGAAAATCCATTTCAAATAGCAGGAGACGCTGTGTTCATGACAAATTTTCCAGCATCGAGGTCAATAGCTGGCCGAAGGATAGGAAAATCAGAATTAAAAAACTGTACAAGTGCCAAAAAGACCATATTAACAGAAGAACAGAAGCAATCCCGCATTCTGTTTTGTTTCAATTATGTCTATCGCCCGTTGGAGTTTTGGAACAATGTTGTGTTTACTGATGAAAAAGTTTTTCAGTCTTGTAATGACAGACATATTCGGGTGTACCGTCCTCTGTTATGGTTCAGTGAAGGATTGTATATCTTTTGACTCAATTCTAACTTTATTATAAATTTATTATAAATTGAAAATAAATTTTAATAATCATCGTAGAAAAAAATTTCTTGTACAGATATCCGTTTCACAACAAACTAAACTAAAATATCGAATAAAAAATGTCTTTGCGTCTGTAAGTGTCTGTGTGCGTGTATATCTATGTGTGCGTGTATACCGCTTCTTGTAAATACGATAGCTTCTGTTAGCTTTAAAATATTTGACTACAGTTTGGAACATATGTAAAACAGCATATTACAATAATCCCTACTGAAATTGGGCCATATATGTAAATCATGGTGATAACCAAAGGCCTACAATTCTCACTTCATAATAATGTTATTAAAAATACCATGTTCCATATTTTAGGATAACACTGATATATCATCTAATTTAAATAAAGCTGGTTTGCCTAACATACACCCGGTATATTGCGGTTTAGAAATCTTATACATCTTCTTATTTTTGTATGGTTAGTAATATTTTGTTCTGAAATTAAAATAAAACGTATTTTACGTATGACAGTTTGTCGGCTTCTGGTTATCACCATGTATTACAAATATGGCCCAATTTCAATAGGGATTATGGTAATATGCTGTTTTATATATGTTCCAAATTGAAATAAAATATTTTAAGTCTAACAGAAATTATCGTAGATATATACGCACACATAGATATATACGCACACACACACTTACAGATGCAAAGACATTTTTTATTCGATATTCCAGTTTAGTCTGCTGTGAAACGGATATCTGTACAAGAAATTTTTTTCTACGATGACTATTAAAGTTTATTTTCAATTTATAATAAAGTTAGAATACAGTCAGAAGATATACAATTCATTACTGAACCATAACAGATACGAAAAAAATTAATAGAAACATTATTGTAGAAAATTTAGTCAGCTTTAATTTTGCATATAGCCACTTTTTGATTAGGGCTAACCGTTTTCGAGATATGAGCGAAAAACAAAAAACCGGGACCTTCTTCGTGCCCTCCTGCATCCCCCCACTTCCTACGTTTGGGGACTTTTGGTATGTTTACCTCCTAAATAGTCGAAACATAGCTCTCAAGTCAAAAGTTGTGATCGTGGCATTTCCCTCTAGACCCCTTATTGAACGTTCATTGACTGGGCTAATGTAAATGTTCTGCAAGCAGCCTAATGTGTACTGATATGTGGAGACACAGACGAACTGTGTTACAACCATTCACATATTGTACCAGAAGAGTTAGATAAAAATGGTGATTTATAACAAACGATATGTCCAATCATATCATTTAGATATGCCTGTTTAACGACACTGCTGGCATTTTCTAATTATTTAGATTTTCAATATCATTAAACCAAACAAGATTATTTTTTTATAGGCAATGTAATATTTATTGAAAATATGTAAAATGTAAAATTGCATTTATTCAGTGCTCAAAATTCCTGGAGTAAAGATCACTGAAAATATTATACTGTCATAAGTGAAACGTTAAAATGTAATTATAACATTACTGCTGTCATGGTTTTAGCAATATTTATTGGTTATATTTCCTAATAACATAACAAAAGGTACAGTTATTACGTTCCAGAACCATATTGACCTAAATGTTTTAAATACTGTTCACTTAAGAGAAAATACTGAAATTACCTTGTTTATATACATTTTAATTTTCTTTAAAATATGACACAAAAAAAATCGGCTAATAAACAGAGCTGTGACCAGTACTCAATGAAAGTACTGGCAGTAACCAGTAACCAGTATCAAACAATTTTTGTTTTACTTGCAGTATTAAGTACCAGTACTTTTCAGAAATACTTGAAATATTCAGTAATGTACTTAAAATTAAACATTTGCAGTAGCAGTAATAAGTAAAGTACTCTTCAAGTATTTTCAGTATTTTGAATACTTAGAGTATTTTATAAATACTTGCAGTACTTTCAAGTACTGCAAGTACTTTTAAAAACAGTAACCTTAACGATTTCCAGTATTTAATTACTTACAGTATATATTTGTAAGTACTTTTTTAAAAAGAGTACTAATATCAGATAAATATTATTAAAATCATTTTTAGAATTTTAGGATTGCCAACAATAGTCAGTAATACAATAGACGGAGAGCTGGGCACGAAATTTCGATATGACTCGGGTTATGAAAGGTTTCCGTAACGATACGTCGTACACTAAGGAGCACCTGATTTGGGAATTTGCTGACAGCTCGAGCGGGGAGGGGCCCTGCCATATTGAAAAAATGGCGAACAAGAACAGTCTCTTTGAAATATCGGGTGCCTCATACGGCAAAAAATGCTCTTATGAAAATAAAAGAGCATTCAATTTTCTACAAAACATGTTCTATAGATTTTTTCGTTAAACTGAAAAGTTTCGGTGCAGCAGCCAAAATTATGATTTTTTGTAATTTCTCAATTTAGTGTGACTTTTATGAAGGAGTATTTTTATGTTGAGACAAAATTTGTTTTCATACTTGAAAATCTTCAAATATAGTTGATTTTACTTGTCTGCTACGCATAGCTCAATGTTCAATACTCGTTTCCACGCCACCTTGAAGTAGAGTATATGGCGCATTTTCTTTTACGTGGTTGTCCCCTATAGGCTAAATCCACGATTAACCTGCTTCTTGAGGCGTTTTAGGTGTGTCGAAGATCCAGGTTCGTTGTAGTCTCTTCGGAAATTGCTTCCGTTGCACTGTTCACTGATTCTACGTATTGATTGTTCTCCATGCTTGCGAGAAATGTTTCGACTGAAGAGTCGACTTCCTCATCGTCATGAAGCTCATCGACTATTCCTGGTGCATTGTCGCAGCTTTGTCGGTTACAAAATTTGCAAATTATAGTGGAGAGCGCAACGAAAGCAATTTCCGAAGAAAGTATTGTTGAAGACTAACGAACCTGGACCTTCGACATCAAGCACCTAAAACGCCTCAAGAAGCAGGCTAGTCGAGGATTTGGTCTATAGGGGGACAACCACGTAAAAGAAAACGCGCCATATACTCTTTCTCAAGGTGGCGTGGAAACGAGTATTGAACATTGAGCTACGCGTAGCAGACAAATAAAATCAACTATATTTGAAGATTTTCAGGTATGAAAACAAATTTTGTCTCAACACAAAAATACTCCTTTATAAAAGTCGCACTAAACTGAGAAATTACAAAAAATCATAATTTCGGCTACTGCGCCGAAACTATTCAGTTTAACGAAAAAATCTATAGAACATATTTAGTAGAAAATTGAATGTTCTTTCATTTTCATAAGAACATTTTTTGCCGCATGAGGCACCCGAAGCGAGACTGTTTTTGTGCGCCATTTTTTCAGCTGTCAGCAAATTCCCAAATCAGGGTCCTCCCTTAGTGTACGACTTATTGACACGGAAACTTTTCATAACCCGAGTCATATTGAAATTTCGTGCCCAGCTCTTAGACTACAACAGCAACATATTAATATCAATAATAACGGTGAAGTTTTTGGAAGTATAATTTTCATTTAAAAAATTCATGTTTGGAGCCCCTTTCTATTATTATTGATTGGTAATGGTAACGGTAATAATGGTATTACTATAATATCGTATGTATTATACCACATGATGTATGAAAATTACAGTAAGGTCACAAAAGACATATTTTTAATACTCATTTTACTTCTAATATATAAATTTACAACAAAGGAAATAAGTAAAAAATATATAATATAAAACTTAAGACAACTTAAAATTATAACGCATAATATAAGAGCTAATGACAATTACTTGATTTATTAAAATAAAATACTGGCTCATTTTTTCTTAAGTACTTGGAGTAGTTTACAGTTTTACAGTTTTTATTAATACTGAGAGTGTTTTGTAATACTGGGAGTACTTTCTAATACTGGGAGTACTTACGTAAAGTACTTGAAGTAGATTATGATTTTACAGTACTTTTTTAAGTAACAAGTAATACTTCGTAAAAAATTTTAGAAAATAAGTACCCAGTACAAGTACATTGCAAACATGTACTGGAAATTTACAATACCAGTACAGGAATATTAAAAGTACTTAAAGTAAAGTACTTAAAGTACCTAAACTACTGCAGTACATATTTACAGTACATTTTTGTACTGAAGTACACAGCTCTGCTAATAAATAACTGAGATAATGTCGATTTTATAAATCTAAATGGGGGCCATTTTGTTGACTCCATTAATGCTATACGGCACACACCACGAAGTAACACCATAGAAATTATTTATGTATATATAGTTTTTCATTAAAAAGCAACCACCCACGCCCACTTCATTAATTCCTCCATGGAGTATGATTTTTCTACATATGTTGCAGAGGATCTCAACAAGAAGAACAGAAAAATTAAGAAAATGCCACAATTAAGATTTAGACAATAACTGTAGTATTTGTCTCATATTAAATTAAATTTTCTATACTAAATCTATAAGAGAATGATAGTAACAAATGCACCTGATCAGCAGGTCCCACAGATTTTATTACGGATTTAGCATAGTATAGAAGAAAGTATCCAACATATTTCCAAAGTTAGAATCAATAAAATTAGATATCCATATTTAGCCAAACCCGAATAATTGCACTGTGCTACCTGATAGCCTAGACAAGGTTACTATTTTAACAACTCTTATTGCAACACACATCCATTTTCAATTCGTCTCCAACGTATCGGAGAATTGTTTGAATTACCGGGACTGTCACCTAAACTGCACGTTTTAGTCCGCATTATCATAAGATCGGTTCTAATGCTAGGTCGTCTTACGTTAGGTGTCACAACACCACAAGCGTCACTGAGTCTTCTCTTCACTGAAAGATGATACTTCTTCGTATGGTGAGAAGGTGCTGAGGGTGGCAGAGGACACGGAGCACCGAAATTAGCACTTACACGCTTGTGATGATTTGGTGCCATTTCCTGGGGAAGATTAGCCACTATAAACAATTGGTAAAATACTTCGTCTACTTTAAAATTTTTCTTGGCCGATGTTTCTACAAAGGCACAACTAGAATCTTGAGTATCGCAGTACACTTGAGCCTCTTCTGCGGTGACTGTTCTGAAAAACATTTAATTAGTATGTTTCTAATAATAACCTAGTCAGTGTTGCAAGAACAACAAACAAAAACCAAACACATTTATTTATATTTAAGCAACTCCAATGTATAACTGACATCCGACCTGGAGTTAGTCGTACACGGCACTCAGCTCCGGCAATTGAAAGGCTGAATTGGAAGGGACCGGATCAACTTAAAGAAATATATAAACAAAAATAAAATTAAGAGCAAATTAGAAAAGGTAATATGACTTAAAAAACCAGAAATGGGTAAAGGAAACTTTCCAGTTAAAGTTTTCAGAAAATTTTCAAGAGTTTCCGGAACGAAGTTCTGATAAAAATGAAAGCTTCCAATAAAATATTTGAATATTCCGAAAGTTTCCAAAGGAAACTTTCCCGGAATTTTGGAAACTTTCAAATATTCAAATATTTTATTGAAAACTTTCATTTTTATCAAAATTTTATTCCGGAAACTTTCAAATAGAAAGTTTTCTTTACCATCTCTTCTTAAAACTTCCAAAAGTCCAAAAGGAGAAGAAATTGAAAATACGCACACACTAGTAAAAAAAATGATTACTGATGCTGGAAAAAGATGCAGATGAATAACTTTACTGTGCAGCGGATACTGGCCGTTCAAGGTATAATGTCAAATTTTCTGGTTTTAAAAAGTTGTGTTTGTCTGGAAGTTAATGTTTGGGAAGAATAATTTACAGAACAAACAAAAACGGACAAAAAAAAACGAAGTGGAGACAGAAAAGAGGTAAAGGATTGAAAATTACAGCAACGGATGAAAGAGAGAAGAAGGAAAATAAATCATCAACATTTTGATGAAAATCTTTCCGTCGGAAAGTTTCCGGGAAGTTTTCTTCTAATTTTCCATTGGTTATATTGATAGGCTATTTTATGGTGAAATCTGATTCGTGATGATGCAAACTTCATTTTGAAGAGATAGAAGGAAAACTTCCTGGAAACTTTCCGTCGGAATGTTTCCGGGAAGTTTTCCTTTTAACTTTTCATTGGGTATATTGATAGACTATTTTATGGTGAAATCTGATTCGAGATGATGCAAGCTTCATTTTGATACCAAATAAGTGCATACAATTATTAGTACAGTCGATAGGTAGATTCTTAGTCCGAATAAGTGTGGGAGTTTTAAACTTTGCGAATTTGTGGATTTCGATGCCCTGAATGAAATAAGAAAAAATGCAAAATGTGATCTCAGCCGCCGGCTCCGCCATACTGAAAAAATGGCGCACAAAAAGAGTTTCTTTTAAATATCTCGCTTCGGATGCCTCATATGGCAAAAAATATTCTTATGAAAATAAAAAAGCAATAAATTTTTGTGCTGAGCAACGAAGGTAAAAGTACTTTCTCTGACGCTGTAAGCCAAACATGGTGACAATATCTCTCTGGAAGCGTATCGTTACCAAGGTTTCGTAAGATCACTCACAAAAAGTAAGTTTAACATTGCGTCTCTACCACCTACAGCTGCAGCGGTACGGCAGCTAATATGTTGCTGAAGGCTCACATGGCCCGTGCCACGGCGTATTACGACAGGTGGAAAATTGGGATCAATGCCGAGAAGTCGGAATCAATTCTATTCACGTGCCGTTTCACCGAAAATCTGATTCTAGCACCACTTTCGATCGGGGGTCACCAAATTCCAATTAAACGGTGCGTGAAGTATCTAGGGGTAAACTTGGACAAGAGACTGACGTTCAATATTCACATAAACGAGACAATACGCAAGGTCTACTCCATGTCCAGGAGTCTGTATCCGCTCCTGGCAAGGAGTAGCGGACTCAACAGGACAAATAAAAAATTGTTGTATACGATGGTGATCAGGCCGGCCATCACATACGCGGTGCAGCATACCGACAGTGAGAAAACTCCGAGTTCTCGAACACAAATTTATGCGCCTCGGGCAGATACACCTCCCTCAGAGATCTATATAATTGTTGCCACGACATAACGCCACTAGCGGACTACGTCCAAGGAATCTCCAAAAAATTCTACCAATTCAAACTGGGCGATAGTTCGCTAACCCGCAACATAACACGAATCAGACAGCATAATACGACCCTTTTCGATATCCGACACCGCCTACCATAACAGGCGTTGCCTATCTTTCGGCAACCTCTCTAGCCACACTTTCCTCTACGACAACTTTCCCCACATTTAATCTTCACCAAAACCTACAACCAACCCCTTTCTATTCCCTCTGTTTGTTTTTACCTTTTTTGTTCCTTGTCCATTTTTGTCTCTAGATTCAGTCTCGACCAATAAACTCTTAATAAACCAAAATTTCACATAACACTACACACTTTTAACTATCCACGACATTTTCCTGGCATCAGGACAGTGGCGGTCTGGCCAGGTCGGCTAGTCGGCAAATGCCGACTGGGCCCTAGGGCCGCGTCTAACGAGGGGTCATTTTGGGACGAAAAATTTTTTTTTTCGGATTTCTCCTTCCCCGCTCAGCAAAAATTTTTAATTTTTTTCTTGGATTTCTCCCCCCCCCGCTCACCAAAAAAATTTTGAGACGACATTTAGATACATGCAAAGCAAAAATATTCAAATCGCCGACGAACTGAGTTTGAATGTTTATTGTAAAATGCCGACTAAGCCCTAGACACCCAGACCGCCACTGCGTCAGGAAGACGACCAGGGTGGAATTGTCTCAAACGGGTTTTTTCGTTGAGTTTTGTTTTCCCGTGCCAGTAATCAAAATTTTTAAGTGTTCGCGTGATCGCGAAATCGACAGTTTTTCAGTTTTAATTTTAATTATTTTTAAGTACCTACCCTCGTGTCCTACGTTGCACGATATTGTTAAATTTAAGCCTTTTTCCATTAGGCAGGAGTTTTAACACACCAAGTAGTTTTCGTCACCGCCAAACCGGACCCTCCCCGCCCAGCCTCACACCCACCTCGGCGATGTTCGCCGTGGTTGTCTGGCTGGCTCCGGGACGGACTCCGGAATGGCGGATATTGTATCATGTAACATTAATAAATGCTTGTTGTTGTTCTTGTGGTACGGCAGCATTCATTCAGGACATATTATCAAGTCCAGGGGTGGCAGGGGTGGCAGGGGGTGTGTAAAAATGTTGAAGAATCGGCGAATGGGGCTGGAAACAGAGCAAAGCTGGGCAGCAGTAACAATGCTGAAAGATCCTGCTTCTGAAAAGCTACTTAAATTTCTTTCCTGTAAATGCAAGAAAGGGTGCAGTGCAGCATGTGGTTGTAGAAAGGCAGTGTTAGAATGTTCTGTAATTTGCAAATTTTGTAACGGACAAAGCTGCGACAATATATCAGCAACAGTCGACGAGCTTCATGATGACGAGGAGGTCGACTCTCCAGTCGAAACATTTCTCGCAAGCATGTAGAATCAATACGTAGAATCAGTGGACAGCGCAAGGGAAGCAATTTCCGAAGAAAGTAGTGTTGAAGACTACAACGAACCTGGACCTTCCTTCATCAAGCACCTAAAACGCCTCAAGAAGCAGGCTAGTCGTGGATTAGGCCTATAGGGGACAACCACGTAAAAAAAACGCGCCATGTACTCTACCACAAACGAGTACTGAACATTGAGCTATGCATAGCAGACAAGTAAAATCAACTATATTTAAGGATTTTCAGGTATGAAAACAAATTCTGGCTCAACATAAAAATACTCCTTCATAAAAGTCGCACTAAATTGAGAAATTACAAAAAATCATAATTTTGTTATGAATGCTTGACTTCCATCGGCTGCTGCACCGAAACAATTCAGTTTATCGAAAAAAAATGTATACTACATATTTTGTAGAAAATTTAATGCTCTATTATTTTTATAAGAACATTTTTTGCCGTATGAGGCACCCGAAGCGGAATATTTCAAAGAAATTGTTTTCGTGCGCCATTTTTTCAATATGGCGGCGCCATGGCGGCTGAGATCACATTTTGCATTTTTCTTATTTCATTCAGGGCATCGAAATCTACAAATTCACAAGGTTTCGAAACTCCCGCACTTATTCGGACTAAATCTCATGATTTATGCTCTCACCGCTGTATTATATATTATTTACATGACTCTTACAGACTTTTATCAAATATGGAAAGTTTCCTCGACCGGTCTCTGATTATAATTACTATTTTTGGACATTACTGCAGTAACTTTTTGCACAACTCATAAAATCGTACGCGAACTATAAAATCAAACAGATCTCAAGTTAGGTTTTAGTTAAATCTAAAAATGTCTGTGCGTATATGTGTAAATCGTTTATTGTGAACACGATAATTTCTGTTAGACTTGAAATTTTTATTTAAATATGAGTATATGTAAAATAGCATGTAGTAGTATGCTCCCTATTGAAATTAAGTCGTATTCCTCACATATGGTGATTACAAGGGCGTGTAAACTTTGAAGTTTGATATAAACTGTGCTGTATTATAATTTTACAACAAAACGTCGCTAAAGTTTTTGATTAAGTATACAATAACCTGAAGAAGTACAAAATATTGACAGTGCAGTGCATCTTTCAGTTTCGAAAGAATATAGATTAGATGATACATGAGTTTTACGTGAGGCGAGCTGCCCCCAACTTGGAAATTTTACAGAACCTTTTCTCGTAAGCAAAGTAGGGATATTTTACTTGCCTAACATCTAATAGACAAGGAAGCGGTTGCTTTGCATTATCTCCGAAAGATGGTATATCCACTGCGCAATTCTCGTCTTAAGGTGGTGCGAGATCGTTGATTTCCCTGGAGGTCACCCGTTCAAGTACTAACCTTTAAAATGTTATTAAAGTTGAAATCGAGCATTGCTTACTGCGAATACCTATTTGAACAATAAAAATAGAAAATAACAATAAACATAGGTAATAATATTTGCTGTCGACCTTTTCTCGGTGGCACCAATGAATTGTGCCGTATTCGAGCAATATGTTAATCAAATAGTGTAGTTTCTACTCATTATAAATGACAGATGCTTTGGGTGACGGTGATTTCATGAAATAGTAAAATATGATCTTAGTTCTTATAAGAAGATTAAAACTAAGTGAACAATACATTTTTATCTAGATACTCTTTTTGCTTGATTTTGAATAGAAAATATTTCTTTTTCAACAGAAGTGTGAGCACCAGATAATTGTCTCTTCTCCGGTAGATAACACATAGAAACCTTTACGTTGATAGTTTTCTGGTGCTCTTTTTTAAATTTATTATTTTTAAATTTTAAATTTATTATTTTAGTCGTTGGACCAATACATACAAAGATACTCTGGAAAAACTCATTACTAGCATATATTCTGCTTCATTGGCCGCGGTGAATTGGACGCGCGATAATTGGACGCGGTAAAATAGGACGTGTAACATTGAACGCGTTTCTAAAAAAAATCATGTATACACACTCTAACCTAACTTAACCCAATAATTACAAATACAACATAGAAACAGACTTGCCATGATAAGTAGGTTACACTGAAAATATGATTAACATAATAGCGGAGCGGATCTGGTTTTGAAATGAAACCAACTTTTTAAAAAATTTTTTTTTTTGACAATTCGGTTACACGCGTTCTCTTTTATTATGTTATCAACTTAGTTCAGCTTAATCACACGGGGTGGCGGAGGAATTCGCATTTAAAATTCGCAAAAACACGTTTTTCCACGATAACTTTGTTATTATTGACCTGACGAAAAAAAAGTAAAATTAAAAATTGAAGGTCTCGCGGAAACGTATAATCTTGTAAATTTTTTCAAATCGGACGGTAACTTTTCGTGAAAATTTGTTTTGAAAATACTCATTTTTTTGCCCTAACACTAATACACAAAAAAATAATTCCTTAATTTTTTACGAAGAAAAGAAGTTAGGGGGATGAGATTTTTTTGAGGTAGGTGAAATAGATAAGAATTGATGGAGCCGGAGGATTGAGGTGGTGGGCCAATTAGGGGAGGGGAGGGGAGGGAGGTAGGGAAAGGAAAATTATTCAACCACTTCGAACTTTTTTCCCTGTCGTGCGATTTTCAAAAACCAAAATGGAATTTGTTCGTTATTACGTCTAATATTTGACTGAATAATTTTTAAATTTTTTTCAACTAAACAAACTTGTGGGAGGGGAAAAACTTTTGCATTTTTTTTAAATGCGTTTTTGAGCACGAAGGAAATGGCTCAGAAGAGAAATTTTTATACAGGTAAGTGAGATTTTTCTTATGTTTAATTTAAAACAAAATTATCGCAATCCAAGCAATAGGAAGGGAGGGAGGGGGCATAATGCGTTTGCGGGAATAGAGGGTTAAGGAAAAGAGATATGGACTTCGGAGCTTAACATTCGGATATATAAATCTTTTTTCCATCTTAACATTTTATCAGTCTACATTCCAACAAATATTGAACTTATTATAAATAATTATTTAACATCGTCACGAGTTTTCGCGGCGCATTTCTCTAGTTTTAGGTGTGTATTGGATAGATCTAACAATTATTTTTTCGCTTAACTCGCTCTAACTCAAAAACGGCACAATGGATTACTCTCAAATTTTTATCGTGTTATCATTGTATATTTGTTAATAAAATGTGTTAATATGTAGATCAAATTTTAATAAGTGTAGAAAGCATTATTTTTTTTTCTAAGGCTATGTCGAAAATTTGCATTCTCAAATGTAACATGCGGGAAACTTTTTTATCTTTCGAAATAGATACCAAGTGTATCGAGAAGTAACGAAGATAAAAGATGGACATAACTTTTTTATTTGAAACTTTTTTTTCTAGAATTAGCAGTTTTCGAAAAAACTGCAAATGAGTGATTGTTGGCCAGGTACTGCAATTAATTGCTATTAGATTTCCACACGTTTGCAGTAGCTAACCAGTTTTCTCGAAAACTGCTAATTCTAGAACAAAGTTTCAAATAAAAAAGTTACGTCCATCTTTTATCTTCGTTACTTCTCGATACACTTGGTATCTATTTCGGAAAATAAAAAAGTTTCCCGCATGTTACATTTGAGAATGCAAATTTTCGACATTGCCTTAGAAAAAAACTAATGCTTTCTACACTTATTAAAATTTGATCTACATATTACCACATTATGTTAACAAATATATAGTGATAACACGATAAAAATTTGAGAGTAATCTATTCTGCCGTTTTTGAGTTAGAGCGAGTTAAGCGGAAAAATAATTGTTATATATAGCCAATACACACCTAAAACTAGAGAAATGCGCCGCGAAAACTAGTGACGGTGTTAAATAATTATTTATAATAAGATTAATATTTGATGGAGGGTGGACTGATAAAATATTAAGGTGAAAAAAGATTTATATATCCGAATATTAAGCTCCGAAGTCCCTATCCCTTTCCTTAAGCCTTTATTCCCGCAAAGGCATTATGCCCCCTCCCTCCCTTCCTATTGCTTGGATTGCGATAATTTTGTTTTCAAATTAAAGATAAAAAAAATCTCGCTTAGCTGTAAAAAAATTTCTCTTGTGAGCCCTTTCCTTCGTATTCAAAAACGCATTTAAAAAAAAAGCAAAAGGTTTTTCCCCTCCCACAAGTTTGTTTATTTGAAAAAAATTTAAAAAAATATTTAGTCAAATATTAGACGTAATAACGAACAAATTCCATTTTGGTTTTTGAAAATCGCACGACAGGGAAAAAAATTCGAGGGGGTTGAATAATTTTTCTTTCCCTACCTCCTTCCCCTCCCCTAATTGGCCCACCACTTCAATCCTCCGGCTCTATCAATTCTTATCTATTTCACCTACCTCAAAAAAATCTCATCCCCCTAACTTCTTTTTTTCGTAAAAAATTAAGGAATTACTTTTTTGTGTATTAGTGTTAGGGGAAAAAAACGAGTATTTTCAAAAAAAAAATTCACGAAAAGTTACCGTCCGATTTGAAAAAAATTACCAGATTATGCGCTTCCGCGAGATCTTCAATTTATAATTTTACTTGTTTTTCGTCAGGTCAATAATAACAAAGTTATTGTGGAAAAACGTGTTTTTGCGAATTTTAAATGCGAATTCCTCCGTCACCCCGTGTGATTAAGCTGAACTAAGTTGATAACGTGATAAAAGAGAACGCGTGTAACCGAACTGTCAAAAATTTTTTTTAAAAAAGTTGGTTTCCAAACTCCTCTTTTTCTCGCCAGATCCGCTCCAGTAAAGAAATTAATCATCCAAAAAATTATCAAAATATAATAACATGGAAATTATAAAATTTATTTACACTTGCAATTGGACAATTCCTCCCAAGTGGTCCAAAATGCTTATGTTCACATAATCATCAACCACTGTTTGTAATCATGACAAGGCTGTGCAATATCATTATTTTTAATAAACGCGTCGAATGTAACACGTCCTATTTTACCGCGTCCAATTGTCACGCGTCCTGTTACCTGCGTCCAATTGACGGGACACATAAAAAGGCACGTATTATTGATAGGGATCAAATAAAAGTACATATTAATACTATAGATTTACTCCAAAATGTATACTTCTGGATAACAAGAAATATTCATGTTCAAATGTCTAGCACAGTTTAGGTCTAGAAACGTATTTAAACATATAGGAACAAAATTTATAGAGCATAATAACCACACTTATGCTTCTCCTTGATAATGACCAGGAATAATTTTAAAAAGTATGCCATATTCAGACGAGAAAGATATTGAAAAGTGAGATTTGGTAGATTTGTAATACTAATTATGACTAACAAGTATTGAGGAAGTTTTCGTTTAATAAATGAAACCTAGGTAGAATGATAGCGTTTTCTTAATATTTCATTCTAATTCCGACATTAAAAACTGCTTATAATATTTCTATTAACTACTATTAGGCCATGCTTTGCCAAGAACTGAAGATAAATGGAGACAGAAGATAAAATGTGATTATAGAACTTCCCGCTCATTGGCACGGCACTGAGATGGTAACAACTGGTAACCATTGTAACAAAATGCTAATTGAGCTTCTCTTAATTATTATAGCATCCATTAAACTTTCACTAATCTACATTGTGCCGTTTTCTTAATCCACCATTAAAGTATCATACCTCAACTTTGTAACATTTTCCGTTTTTCTAGTATTTAACAAACACTTCAAAAATAAAGTTAAAAGTGAAAACTTCTCCATTACAAAATGTACATTAAAAACAAGAAGTTCTGAATTAAGTTATTCACAGAATATCCATCTCAAAGTTATTATCTTGGTGTAATGATAAATTACAAATTAAATATTAAAGATATTTTAATGTAATGAATTTCATATTTGATATGTTATAGAATATTTTCACCTATTAGTTTTAAATGCTGTATAAAATCTCGACTAAAAGTAAATAAAAAAAACCGCTGCCCAAGGAATCACTACTTCCACATCCAGATTTTTTATCTAAGTCACTCACAACGAAAAAATTTTGTATGTGGAAATAATTGTTTATGGAACTGTAATAATATAATATTTGAAATCCTCTATCCCAAAAACCCATAAAACGATACCGCACATCGGTAGCGGGGTGGGGGTGGTGATAGGGGGTGGTAGTGGGGGTGGATGAAGTAAAACAACATTTTGAGGTTTCTGGTTCTTGTACACACCCTAAATCACAATTTTTTTCATCCCCTTTAATAATGGGGTGGGGGTGGTAATGGGGGTGGCTAATGCAAAAATTTTTTTTGAGACCTCAGCTTCTCTTGTATATACTAAATACCAATTTTATGGACTCTTACCTGCTTGATTTACCTACTTTCCCCAAATTTACCTCCAACCCTTCGACGGAACAAGATGAAAATATAATCTAGTTCTAGATCTCGTTAAAGTACATGTGTGTACCAAATTTCAAGTCAATATCTCAAACGGTTCCAGAGTAAACGTGCGCACAAAAAAGTTACAGACAGACCGACAGACAGAAATTTTTTTTTCGCTCAAACTTAAAATCTCTACGTTTCGTGACATTCTAAGCCTATTTGAACAATAAATTTTTTTTGTCGTTACTATACTTCCACTGGATGTGGAAGTAATAAGTTACAGTTATCCGAGTGAGTAATGGCTATTTCATGCGAGTAGAATACTATACCTACTTATTCTACGACTGCACAATAGGAAGTTGCACTTTTGGGTAAAGCAGAAAGTAATCATTGTGAGAAATATGGCAAGATTTGTAAGGAAAAGCACGAAGATGCACATTGCCATAATTTTTTTCTTTTAAGCAGGAGAAAAAATAGAAAAAACGACTTTTAGTTTAATTGATAATCTTTAATTTGGTTTCGTAACATTTTTGCTGTGGGTGCCATAGTTTCTGGGATATTTAACCTTTAAAGTAGTATTTTTAAACCTCCGTATCTCGGTGAAAAATATTACGACAGAGCATCCCAATAAGAAATAGATAAAAATTTAAAAAATGCCACAACCAACATTTAGACAATATTTAAATATTACGAATATTTTAAAAACACAAAATTGATTCTAGTTTATGAATTTTGCCTCTAAGACTTTTTATTTTTGAGCTAGAAGTGATACTTTTTGAGTTATTCGACAAAAACCATCTTAAGACGTCCGTTTTCGCAATCCGCAAAGAAGGCGAAACACAAAGGACTGCACGATGTCAATATGGAAACAGGAAGAATTACATTTCATGCACATCCTGAATAGCACCGGAAAAATCGAAAATTCGAGCCCACGGGAGCGTACCAAAAATGACATTTTTTGGATTTCGGCGAAATCGATGACCTACTTATTATTAATAAAACTAGTTTTATTTTTCGTAAAGATAATTTTATCATAGTTTGAAATCAATAAACTTGTGCAAGTTAGTCATAATAGTAATAGTAATATCAGGAACTTTAAAATTAAAATAAATCTACATGTGAATGACATTTTGAAATTACTTATGGCATACACGATATTTTTTACCTTTAAATCGTCTTTTGTGGTTGTCTACAAAAACTGTTGAGCAATGAATATGAACTCTTGTGATTGTTCCTAGCGCATTGAGTAATAAAATATTACCCACAGTCGTGAGTAATGAGCCATATTACTTGTTAAAAAATGTATCGATAATAAATGAATTATTCAATAGTCGTAGAAAAAATACGTTTTCATAATCAACATAAGAATATTTGCAACAATTTATTAGGTACTCCTTTATAATGGTATATTCAAATTTATATGACTGCTGAGATTGAGATAATCACACTTGCCTCTCACCCAGGGGTCCCGGGCTCGATTCCCGGCCATGGAACTGAGACTTTTTCGGAAGAAGAAATTAATCTCAGTACATTCGGATGTTGAGTGTGTGTGTCTTGTTCACATATGTAGCCCCTTCCGCACAAGGCTTATCCATAGCCTCCGGGGATAAAGGGATCGTATTACTTGTGGTGTACTATTATTATTATTATTATTATTATTTTTTCTTCTTCTTTTCTCAAATTGCTCTGGTGTGTAAGCAGTTAATATCTGTCCGTAGCCAAGATGCTTCACTTTTTGCATGAGTTGAAAATGCCCCTATTCTTGTTGGCCAAGTAATCTTCGCACTGCGCTGCACCTTTCTAATTTATTATTATTATTAGTATTACTAGTACTATTACTGTTACTATTACTTTTACTATTACTATTATTAATATAGACTTAACAGGGGCACACTTTCTCAGTCGTAGCTGGAAACTATTCCCTCGCGTGCAGTTGAAATTCAGTTCTGTTGGAGCCCGTTCCAGGTTTTTGGATCCTTGAGGCGATGTTGGTGATGTCCGCCGCAACACCTCCAGATCCCAACAAGGGATCACAGAGATTCTTAGTCCAGAACTTTCCTTAAAATATGCACTGTTCCCAATAGTGCGATCCTGATCCTGTGCGCGCTCAGTTGGCCATTATTATTATATTATTATTATTTAGTTTCGCACGTCTTTCGACGGAAGGTGATAGGTACGGTTTTTCCAAACAAGTAACTATCAATACTATTGGGGAAGATTAAGGTGAGACCGAACTATTGCTGTGGTATTTAGGATAACTGACTTTTGAACTTGGATGTAGGTGATTGGATGTAGCTGTAATTTGAGGAGGCTTTCATGTAATTTTCTGTTCTTTCATGTTCTTAATTTCATCGGCGAGTGGTCTGTACTTATTTAGTTTTTCGTTTCATGATGCCTGCAGGTTATGTGAATTGGGGATGGCAATGTCTATTAGGTATGTGGTGTAGCATGTCTTATCTATGAGAGTGATATCTGGGCGGCTACAGGGGATAGTTTTATCCGTTAATATGCTTCGGTTCCAATATAACCTATGAGTGTCAATCTCGAGGACGATGTCGGGTTGGTGTCTGTAATAAGGGGATGTATCAGCAGACAGTTTATGCATTGCAGCCAGTTTCTGGCTATCTGGTCACATCTCTCAAGATAGCTCGTAGGTGCTAGTATTTTGCAGCCAGCCGCGATACGTTGTATAGTCTCGCCTGCTTCATTACATCTTCTGCATGTGTCGCTGATATCGGCCTCCCTTAAGATGAACTCACGGTAGATCTTAGTTGCAATAACTTGGTCCTGGATTGCAATCATGAAGCCCTCGGTCTCAAGAAATAAATCCGCCTGAGTAAGCCACTTGTTCGACACTTCCTTATCGACAAAGTTGTGACTGAGCTCAGTTGGATGTTGACCATGTAAGGCTTTCGCTGTCCAGGTCTGGATTTTGGCATGCTCGTAAGCTGCATCTGTAGAGAGTGCAACATCGTCAGCATGGAGTAGATTCAAGGGTGTGTAGTTGTTGTCTGCCAACCTGACTGCTTCATGAATTGACGTTCTCTTATTTTTTTTTTAAAGCCAGTCACCCTTTAAACTCCGTGGCTCCGACACTCACAGAGGGGAGCTGTTAGTACCGGCAGCCACTCCCCACGCCCATGGGGTGAGTAACTACTGGGTCTGAGAACGTGTGCCCTGAGCAGACGTAATGAACCGAGGATGACGGCCTTCTGCATTCTGCCGGCTAAGACCTCTGCCGAATTTCGGCATGCCGGTATGATCTTAAGTTTTGAAAGCAGTGTGTGTCTCGTTCCACCGAAGACTCCTATAATCAGTACCACTATCTTAACAGTATGGTCTGGATAGAGTCTGCGGAGTTCGAAGAGCAAATCTCAATATTTTGTCCATTTTTCCTCCTCCTTCAAGACAATGTAGTTCTCCACGGCGGCCGAGAACTCTATAACATACATTTTCTTGATGTGATAAGGTTCTCGGTTCCCGCGGAGAACAACATTGTCTGATTATTATTACTATTTTTATTAGTATTATTATTATATTCATTATTATTTTAAATATATAATGAGTTTAAGATTTGATGAGACTTTCTGAAATATTAAAAAGCGTAATTTTGTTATAAATTATATATATATTTATTAATAATATTTTGGCATCATCCATGAAATATATCCAATTTATTATTATTTTTATTTTTCTTTAATTCAAACGCAACTGGTTCATTTTTAAATATTAATATTGTAATGAATGAACTGTAAACACTTTAAAATTCGACTTGATAATACTATTACACGGAGGAAATTGTACCTGTAAACTGTAATAAGAGACATCAAATAGCTGAAAATAACCTTAATTGGCTGATATTGCTTTCCTGAAAGATTCAGAATTTGAATACAGGCACGAATTCTTTTAAAAAGAAGTTTATTTTAAGGGGGAAAGGAGAACCCAAATATGACTTGTTGAGACTCTAACCATCTTTTTCACGATCTCATTTGATACATTTTCAGAAATTACTCTCTGTTGATCGAAAAAAGATTTCATTATTATAGTCATTGGAAGAAAACTATTATATACCTACACATTTTTTAAGATAACCCAAAAGTTTTTATGTTAATTAAAAGCATTAGCTTTACAATGTTAAAAACAAGCTAACAAAATAAAATAGGCGTTTTAAGGTGTACATAAGAGGAATAAGAAATGCTTTCATGAACTCTCAATTCTGACTATCTAACTATATTTTACATCAAAGGGAATTACTAAAAAGTTTTGTCTATAAATCACCACTAACTGCCAAAGCGGAAATCATTACTTTTACATCTACATTATTTTCTCACTAGCAAAATCTGATAACGCGTCAATCAACAAGAAGACAGATGATGCTGATGATGTCCTGCCCCGATATTCGCTTTGAAAATTGTGGAAAACAAGAGTCAGTTGCTTTTTGATATTCGTAAAATAATTAAACACAAAACACGCAGAGAATACTTTATGTTTAACATAATAATTTCAATAATAATATATTTTCATACATTTCTCTGGATACTATATCACTTTTCTTCAAATTATTACGATTTATTGTATTAAGTGTCTCTGAAACCAACTGACAAGAATTGATTGGTGATTACAAAGTGTCTTACATCTAAAAATATAAAAACCAGCAATTATTAAATTAATGGAATTATTAAATAAAAAAAATTAAATCAAAATTATATTACCGTTTTGGGAGAGTTATTTATATCATAACTTTCTAATAAAAATGTTTTTAAATGTTGTCCATCAGTATCCTTCTTTCTCTGTCTGTCTGGTGTCCGTCTGTCTGTCTGTCTGTTGGCGCTATATCTACAAAACTATTTGACAGAGAAAAATATTACTTGGCAATCGCCGTTATTGTCAACGGGATATACTTTTAGTGAAAAATATACAGGGTGAACACCCTAATAATTCATGAATAAATGTGACACAGCACAATAATATCTGGTACTGTCTTGCGCAAAAAAATGGGACGTCTTATAACGTATTTTTGCTAAAATCTAGTTGTGTACATCTAACTTTAATTTTTGAGACATTGTCAGTTATTTGTCAAAATTCATTGCAAGTGTGCAAATAGAGACAGATTTACATTAGAAAAAAACATGTATGTTTTTTGGGCTGCTGATCACGAAAATCGGGGCCCCGCGGCTCTAAAAATAGTGCTAAAAATGCCAAAAACCACTCCTTTTGGGTTTTTTTTCGCAGTAAACTGTAAAATAATGTTATGAATGCGCTAATTGTAATGATATTTTGCCAGTTCATCTAAAATAAGGAAAAATTTTATGCTTAGATAACCACAGGGGTTAAAACTACCCATAAATAAACGTAAAATGGAAAAATGTTGGAATTTTTTTTTTCACTTTTTGATTTAAGTTTATATGAGGGGATTGTACAATGAAGAAAATTTTTTCCAACCCTTCAGGGGTGAAAACTACCCCCTTTTTAGTGTTTTTTTGACGCAATTTTATCAAAAATTACAAGCAAACTAAAAAGTATACATCTCTACTTATTTTCTAAGCGTTAGTTCAATTTAAAGGCGATACAGGGCATGTACGTTTCATCGTGAAGGTGACTTGAGTGGATTTTTCACTATTGACTTTGATTTTCCATCTCTTTAACCAGTGTTGCAGTGAGTTAAGGTGGTTTTGTAGATTTTCGGATGCTCTATCTGGATTTAAGTCTGATGAAAGAATCGCAGTGTCATCTGCAAATGTAGCCATTGTAGTAGAATTTGACAATGGGATATCTGAAGTAAAGAGCAAATAAATAAATGGCCCAAGAACACTGCCCTGCGGTACTCCTGCTTTTATATGATGTAGATTCGATTAAGTATTCTCAGACTTAGCCATCATTATAACTTGGGCGTATTTCCACTGTAAGGGGTAGTAACATAGTCTCAGCATACTATTGTATATGGTTGTTAACAGTACGATTGCTTTACGAGGGAGGTGCTTTAGTACTTCTCCCACAATTAAGTCATAACCAGGTGCTTTATGTGAATTTATTTGGTTTATTTCTCTGCGGACCTCTGCTGGTGAAAAGGGTTTCACAAGTAATGACAATTGACACGGAACTTCCAGGTACTTTTGAATACTGGCACCGTCAATATTGATAACTGCTTGCGGGGTGAATACTTTTGCAAAATGTTCTGCAAAGGTGTTAACTCTTTCTTTGGCCATTCGCGCCCAACTCCTATCAGGTTTTCTTATGGGTGGGACTGCTGTTATTGGTCTTTTAAACTTTTTCGTGGCTTTCCATATTGAGTGATCTTCTAGAGATAGATTAGACATGTAATGGTTAAATGTGTCGTTTTTATTTTCTTGAATAACTTTGTTAAGTTGGTGAGTTAGTCTGTTTAATCGATTTTTATCTTGAAGATTCCTTATCCTTTGCCATTTTCCACGTGCTCGTCTCTTTTCCATTAAAGTTTCTGATATCTGATATGTAGTGGTATATTATGACTCTGCGGAATGGTTTTATTCTTTATAGGTGTGGCTTTCCATGCTGCATCTTGTATTACTTCAGTTAGATACTGAACTACCTCTTCTATTTCATGGTTTTCTTTAATTCGATAATTTAGTCTAAAGTTTTCGTTTGTGATGTCTTGAAATTGTTTCCAATCAGTATGTTTCGTGGCCGTGCTATCTTGAATTTATTAATTTTGACTTCAGATTCGTAATCAGCGATACCAATTCCAATCCCAATATTTTTATGCTTTTCACATATTTTGATATTTACATAAATATCATGATATTTTAGACGTCTTACACTTTTAATGCAGTAGTACAAGTTTCCATAAGGAGATAAATTAGCATTTTCAAATATATGCTACGGATCGGGTGAAGCGAGAAAATGGATGAAATTCTATTATATTAGGTGCTAACAATTCAACGGGGGGAAACTACAAGCAATCGCATGTCATCTAATTTGCAGGAACTAATATTTGATTGCCAGGATAATTAAACGTAAACTTTTCAGATAAAACACTTTTTGTGGTGATGAATTACGTTTTGTCTGTTGTTCGGTAAAGTTTGGATTGAAAGTCTGCACTCGATAACATCGACTCATCTAAGCTCTTATTTTGAGAACTCAAACAACTTGTGCTGCATGGCACGACATCAGATAAAATGAGCTAGTGTATTATTACTTTACGCCTTTTCATCTACCCCAAATTTAGAACAATACAATTCTCGAATCCGATATATAAGGTAGCATTATTCAGATTGTACTATTTGCAACACAATACAACACCATTTCCTGACTTCGCTTTACGTGTCACGCACACAAATTTTGTATGTTTTAAATTGGAAAAATACTTCTGTTATAATAAATCAATTCTAAATATTGATTTTATAATAAATAACCCTTATAAACTTTTTCAAACCGAGTTTACGTGTCGATAAGGTATCAAGGTATATCGAAATATATAAACAATACAGTTTAAATGCAAATACCCCTTCAATGTGCCTATAGAATTTTATTGTTTACTTCGCGTCGATATGTGAAAATTAGTTGCATGAGGGATTTTTCGTATTATAACTGACATTCTGTAAAATGATTATGCGGTAACTCTGAAAAAATTGTAGTAGAAACAGAAAACAGAATACATTGTCAGCTGATTTTATATATTTGTTTGATGAACATATAACGAACCAATTGAACAAAAACTACGTTAGTCTTGATTTTCACTTTATTTCGTCAACATGACAATTGTTTCGCCAAAAAATCGAAAAACCTGGTCAAAAAGCCAAAATTCGAAAGAGGTTTAATTGTATTCAAAGTAATATTTATGTAGTTATAAAAATTAAGCTCATTACGTACTAGAAATTCCAACCGTATTGTTGCCCATTTTCACCTGATACACCTTAAGAAACACAGCGTTCTGTTAGCATACAATTGTGAAAAGTTGCTTGCCATATTCGAACGTACTAATTCGATATGGCTGTAATTTGTGTAATTTCAACGACAAAGCAATTACTACGGCAGCCCGTTACCAAAAACCCATATCATAACAGCGAGCTCTACCGCAATGAAACTCTATATATTATGAAATTCTAAGATACTTTTTCATATGACAAAAGTTCGAAAAACGATACGGGCGGCTGGCAAACGACTTTCCGTCTCACAGTGGCACGAATCGTGATTTTTTCGTTCAAAATTATCTAGAACACTTGTTTCGCAACCGATTGGGATATATTTTTTTAATACTCGTTATTTAATTTCCAAAGAATGTAAGAGAGCCGATTTTTGAATTGTGCTAACCAAAATTATGGAGCTTAGCCAGAATGGTCATTTTTAATTTAAATCTTAATAAAATTTACAAATAAAAAATTTTGTTCTTATTCAATTTACATAAATCTTGGTATCCGGGATTTTTTAAGGTCGCTGATTACGAATCTGATATATAAATTGTGATAAACCAACCTGCAAGATGACGGAATCAATGGAGGTTATAAAATGCTAAAAAATTATGAAAAATGATATATTTTTGTTAAAGTTTATGCCGAAATCGGCTCTCTTACATTTTTTGGAAATTAAATAACGAGTATTTAAAACAAAATTTTTCCCGATCGGTTGCGAAATAAGTGTACTAGATAATTTTGAACGAAAAAATCACGATTCGTGCCACCGTGCGTCTGTCGAGAAAAAAAATGTCGTAATTCTTATACCGCGGCGTGGCAGTTCTTGATTAATTCTCGTTAAAAATGATGAACAACACATGAATTAATCGAGAACTGCCATTTTTCATTGGCCTAAGTTCCAATAATATCAATCAAAGTTGTATCAAATTGGAGGCTAAAATAATCAAAGCAACGAGGCTAAACATTTTTTCTATTTATAGAGTGGGTTGTATAAAACGGTAAAAAAATGCGAACTGCCGTCTTCTGTTTGCCGTAGCTGCGGGAAATCGAATTAAAAATTTATTTTATTCAAAAACTATTGCAGCTAAACTTTAGCTGCAATAGTTTTTGAATAAAATAATTTTCAAAAATACCCGCTCTAGCCTATATATGGTCAATTATCTTAAGAACGCAGGCAGATCGGAGTCTGAATTTATGTCAATGGTGACTTTATTACTTACCGATGTCATAACACAAGTTATTTTCATATTACCTCAGTGGGGCCACTGACCCTATCTTATCTCGCTAGACCCGTTTAAGTGAATCTTTCAAAAAAGAGTGTCGCTGGCTTCCGTGCTATAACTGTAGACTTTTTAAATAACTACTTAGTGATGGTTTAAAGTACCGACTTTAAACTTAGCAGGAAAAGTGCTTTCGGATACATGAAAAATTTCATCAAAAATTAACCAGTGGCATCGAAGTTGGGTTGGGGCGATAGAATATTACAGAAAAAAGTTATTTGAAGTCGAAGGGATTTTTGTATTGTTGATTTGGATGCACCATCTATAACTAAAACTTTTAACCTTATTTAGTTTTTTCGTACATAGTGTCATTCATGAGTAAAAATTATAATATCAACTAATATGATGAGCATTGTGTAGCGCTTAGAAAGAATTTTAGCACAAAATGTTACTCTTGTTGTTCCCTTGCTTTTTCTGACAAGGGGAACCGCAAATCTTATTTTGTCCTATTTATAATACAGAATTTCGTATCAAAAATATTACTCAATCATTTAATATGCATGCATATTAGTGCATGCAAGCTTATGAAATGACAGAATAATATTTTTGATATGAAATTCTCTATAAATCGCACAAAATGAAATTTGTAGCTTTCACAAATTGATTTATGAAAAAACGTAACGCTGTTGCAAAGTAGGAGTTTGAACATGCTTATTAACTTTAGTCGTCGATCGGGAAAACTGAAAAACACAGCTTATTAAAAAGTTTGCCTGACTGATTAAAATATTGAATCCATTAATTTACTGTATTTATGCGGATATTTTTAAACTTTGAAACCTTTGAATATGTTTATGGAAGTTTTTAATATAATTAAACATTAGCAAACTAATCATATTTTCATATTGTTGTGAAAAATGCGTTAATTATAGATACTATGAGAGGAAGTCAAGAAAATGCTAAACAAATGCAATCATATTCGAGAAAATAGTGAATGCGCACGCACAGCTACAAGTTTATTTAAAGAGTATTTTTTAAAGTGAAGCAATAAAGGTGATATTACCAAAAATACTTATAAAGTGTATGTTACTGGCAGGTTATTCGATGATAGTTATTAACTATCATCGACTAACCATGTGAGTGTTACTACAAAGATAATACTCTGTAAATTAATTTATATTACCGGCGACTCCCCCAAAACTTCGAAATTCTCATAGATTCGGTTTCAGTGAGCCCAAAAATGTATGCAATACTGGGTCTGGTCCGACGCACCTCTCAAAAATATTTTGTAGTTCTGTGAATTCGTCCCTTCTCTGAACTGGTCTCGAATAAACCAAACTTTTAAGAAGAGAAACAGTCCAATGGATCCACATCCGGGTAAAGTGGTGGCCGTGGAATCGCAGTTTCTTATCCAATCCACCTACATGGAAAACGTTATTTATATTGTATTCAGGAATTTGGAAATGAGGAGGAGTCTCACGGTGCATAACCATAATTAGCCAGATTTGCAGAACGTTATATAAACACATCTCAGATTGGTTCAGAAGGAATCTCAAGTACACGTCTCTATTTAAATGATTATTAAAAACAAATGACCCAATTATTATTCTTTTCCAGATATTTATAGAAAAGGTATCCAGTATGGATAATACCATTGGATTCTTCTCATTCCATATATGTAAATTGTGGGAATTAATATACCATCTCCAGTAAAATACACTTCGTTCGTAAAAATTATTTTTTCAGTGAAGATCCGATCCACCTATTTTTTTCTAGAAACCACTTTGCATACTGAAGTCGTGCTGCATATATACATATGTATAGTGCTTTAATGCCTAGATTTCATTCATATTGTGGAAAATATTGAATGGAAACTAAGAAGTATTCGAGTCGTTTCTAAATATTTCAATATATAATCCGTCGTATTTCAAAGGCTGTGATGGACTAAGTTGTTAATTACACCACTTTGAAAGGTCACAAGAAATCCCACGGTCGTCGACTTAAGCTTAACTCATCAAAGAAAGGCAGGTCTGTTAATAAAACTGGTGACTCCTAGTTCTTGCTTCTGTAGAACACACTTTGCAACAGTTTATCGACGTGCCACCTGAACTGATTTCTCTGTTTAGTAGCTTTTATTTGGGTAGTCAGATTATTTGATGCAGTTTAGTCATCGACTCTGAGCCAGAAGCTCATCCCCCTACTAGCTAAATATAGCGATATAACTAAATAAATATCTCGTTTGAATGCTAGCTTGCGGCTAAAGTTTACTCTCTATCTTTGCCATGGGCGTCTACTAGACAGACCTAAATATGAAATTCTGTGTAGAGAGGCATACATGCATAATGCATATACCGGGTGCCATAGGCTAGTGCCTCACCTTATTTCCTTTATTTTTCAACTTATCCATTTGAAATTTGGGGTGTACAAACTACCTGTAAAAATAGATTTTTGGACATAAAAACGATATAAGACCATTTCCGATTTACCCGGAAATGACAGCAACTTTCAATTTTTAAATGGAACACCCTATATATTTTTACATATTTGGATTCAAGACAACATTCTGAGTATACCATGTAATTTTTGTAAATTTTTGAGTAGATGTTCAGTATTTTTAAGCATTTTAAGACATTCGTCTAGAGTGCTTTGTAATATCAAGAGGCCATGGCAGGTTAAGTTAAGTGTCCGTGCTTTTGCAACCTTTTTGCGTGTGGTTTCTTCCAGTGATGTATCTTTGCGTGAGATACTGCCACAAATAGTTTTGACCTGAAAAACTTTTTTTTCGAAAATCAGCAAAAAAATTTTTTTTCTTAATCAAGTGAACCAATTTGTTTGTACTTCACATATATTGTAAATCTACTCAAGACAATTTATTAATGATATTTTCAGGAAACCTTTTCACGAAGAAAACAAAAATTGATCTTTTGAACTTAAAAAAAATTTAAATACGTACTTATACGTTAGCGACCACCACCATTTTTTACTAATTATACACCATACAATGAACTATAACATATACCCCCCCCCCCCCCCCCCCCCTTAATAAACACCCTGTATCGTGGGTTCATAACACTAAAAAATAATGTATTTACTTGCGTACTAATTACAATAAATAAAGAAAAAAGGTATAAATTGTTAGATACTCTATATATTAATAAATATATAAATGAAAAACAACTGCTTGGATTACACGTATTGAAAATTTTTTGGAGCAGCCTACGTATTTTTTGAAATAAACAGATGTATTTTTCACAATACAAATATTTTCTACAAAGCTCCATCGAAACGGTAATATATAAATAAAATATAAATAAAATGTGTTTAATAATAAGAATACATAATAAAAAAACATGTTATGTTAATGATATATGATAATATTAGTTGTCTTCATCACTGTCCTCATTTATTTTAACACTGATATTTTCTGCGAATAATCCAGATAGTTTTATTGATGATTTCGGAATATCGTCGAGAAAGTTTTTGTTACTTATTCATGAATTTATCATATGCAAGGTTTTTCGACGATATTCCGAAACCATCAGTAAAACTGTCTGAATTATTTGCAGAAGATATCAGTGTTAGAATAAATGAAGACAGTGATGAAGAAGACTATATTATCATATATGATTAGCATAACATGTTTTCTTATTATATATTCTTATTATTAAACACATAATTTCTTTTATGTATTACCATGTTCGATGCTTTGTAGAAAATATATGTATTGTGAAAAATACATCTCGTTATTTCAAAAAAATACGTAGGCTGCTCCAAAAAATTTTCAACACGTGTAATCCAAGCAGTTGTACATTTATACACTTATTAATATATTGAGTTTCTAACCAATTTATACTCTTTTCCTTTATTTGTTGTAATTAGTACGTAAGTAAATACATTATTGTTTAGTGTTACCCTGGTGTTATAATTTCTGAACCCACAATACAGGGTGTTTACTAAGGGGGGGGGGGGGCTGTAAGCAAGTAACATTATCTTTGCCAATTTGACTACGTTATCCCTTCGATAGAGTTTTGTGAAAAATATTGTTATAGCTCATTGTATGGTGTATAATTAGTAAAAAAATGGTGGTGGTCGCTAACGTGTAAGTATGTATTTAAATTTTTCAAAAATTGAAAAGCATAAAAAAACACCCTCCTAAAAAATTGTCTGGCCGGTGGATCAGACCAGTATATCCATTTGTATTTGGACCCACTGAAACCAAATCCGAAGTGAGAATTGTCAGGTTGGCTCATTTTTCACCCCTAACCCTAAAAAACACCCCCAAACATAAAAAAAGTGGTCTGTTCGGCGGACCATACCAGCGTATCCTTATGTATTTTAACCCGCTGAATCCGAATCCGAAGTCATAATTTTCAGATTGGTTCGTTTTTCACCTCTAACCACAGAAAAACACCCCCTCCCCCAAAAAAGTGGTCTGTGCGGCGGACCATACCAGTGTGTCCTTATGTATTTCGACCTACTGAAACCGAATCCGAAGTCAGAATTCTAAGATTGGCTCATTCTTCACCAAAAAACACCCCCAAAACAAAAAAGTGGTCTGTCCGGCGGATCATACCAGTGTATCCTTAGTAAATATATAAGGATATAATGGTATGGTCCGCCCACCATTTGGAGGAGTACTTTGGGAGAGTTAGAGGTGAAAACGAGCCAATCTGACATTTCTAACTTCGGATTCGGTTTCAACGGGTCCAAATATATAAGGATACACTGGTATGGTCCACCGGACAGACCACTTTTTTTGTTTCAGGGTTAGGTGTGAAATATGGGCAAATCTGACAATTCTGACTTCGAATTCGGATTCGGCAGGTGAAAATGCATAAGGATACACTGATGTAGTCTGCCGGACAGACCACTTTCTTTTTATTTTGGGGTTGTTTTTTGGAAAAAAAAAACGAACCAATCTGACAATTCCGACTTCGGATTCGGTTTCAGCGGATATAAGTACATAAGGATGCACTGGTATGGTCAGCCGGGCAGATCATTTTTTTACGGGGTGTGTTATTTGAGGTGAAAAACGAGCCAATCTGTCAATTCTAACTTCGAATCTGGATTCAGCAGGTCAAAATACATAAGAATACACTGGTATAGTCCGCCGGACAGATCACTTTCTTTTTATTTTAGGGTTGTTTTTTGGGGTCAGGGGTGAAAAACGAACCAATCTGACAATTCTGACTTCCGATTTGGTTTCAGCGGATCTAAATACATAAGGATACACTGATCTGGTCCGCCGGACAGACCATTTTTTTGGGGGGGTGTTTCTTGGGGTTAGGGGTGAAAAACGAGCCAATCTGACAATTCTGACTTCGGTTTCGGTTTCAGCGGGTTCAAATATATACAAATACACTAGTCTGGTCCGCCGGACAGACCACTTTTTTTTGTGGGGCTGCGTAATTATTTACGAAGTCTCCAAAATTGAACAAATCACTTTTTTATCGAAATTTTTGAAATGAGAAGGTGGTTGCTCATTCTATTCAATGAACTATACATTTTTTTCTGAATTCATTGGTATCTATGTCATATCTTTGCTGTTTGTTTTTCTATTTTATTTAATTTATTTAAAAATAAAAAATCGCTTTATTATTTTGAAAGTGATTTTTTATTTTTAAATTAATTCAATAAAATAGGAAAATAAATAGCATAGATATGAAACGGGGTCAGTCAAATTGCCCCCCCCCCCCCCCAGTTACTTTTTCTTCTCCAATTTGCTGGCACACAATGTTTAGACCTAGCACACCCTAGCACAACCATTTTTAAAGCTAGCCACCCCCGCGCAAATAATAAACAGGGGTTGTTTTCGGTGGGGGGGCAAATTGACTAGCTAGCCTCCCAGTTATTTTTTCTTCTTCAATTTGCTGGCACAAAATGTTTACACCTAGCACACCCTAGCACAACTATTTTCAAAGCTAGCACACCTACAGAGACGGTAATATACAGGGTGTAAATTTTTTCCTCCCCAGTTATTTTGTTGTCTTAAATTTGCTAACACGCAAAGCTTATACCTAGCACACCCTAGCACAACCACTTTCTTCGGTAGCGCTCCTACAGGGTCGATAATAAACAGGGTAGAAATTTTGTCCCGCCCACAGATATATTACATTTTCTATTATTATTCAGATTAAGGCCAATGTCTATATACAAGATTAAAAAAAAATCTATTACCTCGTTTAAAGTAACTATAAAGTACTCCATTATTGAACTAATATTATTTGTACGTAAAATTGAATCTCGCGCCAGTAAAGCGACCGGGTAGAGCGGCGCAATCGCATTGTGTAAAACGCCAGAGGCGACTCTATTTTTATTGCAAGTATTTTTAATTTGTCTTTTTTCAGAAATCATAAAAAATATGCGTGTATAGATTGAAATTTCTTATATAGTTAACCTTTGTCTTAATTTTTATTAAAGAACATAACAGTTGTCGTTCCCAAAACATAATTATTTAATTTTCAATTTTTTCTAGTAAACGTTCTTGATAATGTACGATCATATTAAGAGTTGAATACAGAGTCCACAAAATGGAGTCATAATTTGTTTTATAACCTTAAATGCAGTAATTCACAAAAACCCTTTTTTGCATAACTGGACCGAATAGTTTAAGAACTAAGATTCAATTTTAAACTAACAAGGAAAAAATTCAAAATCCCACCAAAAAATGAACCAAGCCGTTCCGACCCTCACACAATACAAGGTGAGTCGCACTAATGACGCCGACATCGCCTCAATCATTTGAAATTTGAAAAAATGCCTCATATAACAATTGCAGGGGCTCAAAAATAACATATTTTAAAATTATTTTTAAATCTACAGAGTGTTTCACATAGTGGTGGCAAGGAATCGAATACCCAAATTTTTTTTATAAATTTATATTTGAGTCTTAGTTCTCTATCCAAGGATATATTATTTTTGGACTTATAAGAAATCCGGAATTCTTTTTTTTTATCATTTCTCCCATGATTGAAAAATGTATTTTCAAAGAAAAGTGTGAAGGCCACGGACGCCCATACTTTTTAAATGCAATTTTAGTTTCACTCCCGGGAGCTAAAACTTTGCACAAAGGTAATTCATGAAATGCTGATCAAAAGTCTCCATGGTCACAAAAAATTTTAATTATAGGATTAGAAATGATATAGGAAGTAACGACTTTCGACGGCCAATATCTCGAAATCCTGTCATTCAAAATTTTTTGTGACCAGGGAGACTTTTGATCAGCATGTTATGAACTACCTCTATGCAGAATTTTAGCTTCAAGGAGTGAAAGCCAAATTGCATTTAAAAGGTGCGGGGTCCTTTATGAAAATACATTTTTTGGAGATTTTATTCTTGACTGTTGTTAATGCATTTTTTAATCGAAAAAAAAAATGGAATAACGTGTCAACCCTGCAGTGAAAATTCAAAAATGATATATGTCAGTATATAGAACTAGGCGTCAAATATAGTATATAAATTACTACTGAGTGTCCCATCGAAAAATCCAAGTAAATACTTGCCACCACTATGTCAAACATCCTGTAGATGTCAGAATAATTTTAAAATATATCACTCTGGCTCTCGTATAATTTTTATATTGGACATTTTTTCTAATTTCAAACAGTTGAGGAGACTGTCCATTTAATTTTCCATGGAAACAATAATAAAAATTTTCCCACCATGACGAGAGCTTTTTGAAAAACACTGTATATTATATTTTATGTATGTTATTATTATTTTTTTTAAATTTACACCCTCTATATTACCGCTCTTGTAGGTGTGCTAACTTTGAAAATGATTGTGCTAGGGTGTGCTAGGTCTAAACATTGTGTGCTTGCAAATTGGAGAAGAAAAATTAACTGGAGGGGGGGGGGGGGGGGGGGGGGCAAGTTTATTGACCCTATAAAGTGGATATCAATGAATTCGGAAAAAAATCTATAATTTATTGAACAGTATGAGCCACCACCTTCCATTTGAAAAAAAAAAGTTTTCGACAAAAAAGTAATATGTTCAACTTTGCAGGCTTCGTAAATAGGTGTTAATAAAATTAAAAGAAAAATTATATTTTTCTGTTTTTAAACTTTGAAACCTTGGAATACACGTATGCGGGTTTCTAATATGCTCATACATTAGTAAATTAATCATACTTTAATCTTATTGTGACAATGTGTTTAATTACAAATACAAAAGAAAACGAAGTAAAACATGGTAAAAGAACACAATCATATTCGAGAAAATGGTGAATGCGCCGGGCACCGTTGCAAGTTTATTTAAAATTGAGTATTTTCTAAAAATCTGAAGTGAGGCAAATAATACTGTTATTACTAAAAATATTTATGAGGTGTATATTACTGGCAAATCAGTCTATGATGACAAAATAAGTCGAATTAACTTAAATCATACTCCTTTCAATGAGGTTTAAATTAAATACCAATATTTGGTAGTAAGAAAATCTGACGTAAAGTAACTCCATACTTGCTTATAAGGATTTGTCCCCGCAATGAAGAAAAGGTGATAATTGAAAAGTAACTTAATTTATCAAAAAATGAAACTTTGGACGTAAAATGTTTGTTTTAATTAGGCGAAACTTTTATGTTATTACAAGTTTGATGATATTTTTCAATGATAAGAAATTACGTCGCCCACAAAGAATCCCAACCACTCCTTTGGCCTTCCTAGCTCTGCTATGAACTTCTTAAGTCTATAAAACTGCAGGGTGTATCAAATAAAACTGAAACTTGGATATTTATTGTATGTTTTTAAAACTATACATTTTTCTATTGTATGCGTCAACGTAAATATTTATTTATATCCTCTTTGTGTTTTAACAAAAAAAATATAATAATTTTTACTAACATTTTATTTTAAATATATAATAAAGATTTAAACATTTTACATTATTGTAATAATGATCATATGAGCAATACCTGTACAGAGTATCTCACCGGGAAGTGCACCGATCGATATAGAGAAAAGTATGCACCAGAATATTTTGAAAATATAGGGAATTATTAATGTCAGTATAGCCAATCCAAAGAAAATAATTACAAGCATTTGGCACTTCCACTCTTATACCGGAAGTCGATACCAACTTGTTTATTTTAAATGGAACACTCTGTATATGTGGAAGTTTTCGTAAAGAGCGAAACATTCTTAGTCGAAAACATGTAGCATACTCTATCCCCAAACCCAGCCGTTTAAGAAATATTTGATATTTTATAAAAAATTTGACCGATTTTCTCTTAAAAGATCAATTGCTTTTTGGCATGCAGAAAGACCATATGGTGAGCTACGCTCTACAGTTTATAGAAATTCAATAATAATATAGTAAGTGTTCAGTTCTTTAAGTTACATTTTGTCAACTTCAAACCGCAAAAACTTATTGAAGTTAAACGGAACATCCTGTATTTTTTTTAAACTAAATTATGTAAAATTAAATTCCCTTTTCCCCATGTAGATATTGTTTGGTATTTAACTTACGACTTTTTGAATTACTTGCGATTTTCTCAGAAATTCAAGAAATCTTAGTAAAATTTGTATCAAATTAGCCATGATTAAAAATAATCACTAATGTCAGTCATTCTCTTTTGTCAAAAAATTCCACCGCATTGAAAACTTGAAGATTTTTTAAACTTGTTTATTATTTACGGAGAATGTAATAAAATAATATTTAAAAGAACATGTAGCATATTATTTGCTAAAAAGACTTCGCCGGTGTAATATCAACGCGGTGGAATTTTCTGACTTAAGAGAATGACTGACATTAGTGATTGTTTCTAATCATGGTCAATTTGCTAAAAATTTTACCAAGAATTCTTGAACTTTCCTTTGCAAACTACAAATAATGTTAAGATGTTAGGTTTCACTTTAGACTCTCATTTGTAGTGGAGTTTCAAACTCTATGTGGAAAATTAAGTAAATCCTGTTATGTATTACGTTTTCTAAAAAATTTTTGTAGTATGCACATCCTCAAAACCTTGTACTTTTTCTCATTTCATTCTCATTTTAGAAAAAGCAGCTCACAGACTCAGCATATTTTCATTTTGCAGAAAGTTACCATAAGAATATTATCAGATTTAGGGTTTCTTGATTCTTGCAGAGATACTTATCGCCGTCTTCAAATACTAACAGTTGTTGGCACTTATATTTGTGTTGTTCCTTTGTTTTTAAAAACAGATCTATATTTTCACACAATGCTGTCTTACACGATCGTAACACACACCATAAATCGGATCTGCAACCTGATACCCGTGCTACCTCCTTATATCAGAAAAGTATTCAATATAATGGCAGCAAATTATTTAATTACTTACCGCAAGAAATAAGAGAATCGCCAAACTACTATATTTTCAAAAAAAAAAAGCTTAAAAAATATCTGTTAGAAAAAAACTGCTATACACTGCATTTTTTTTTCTACTTAGTATGTTACTCGTAATGTCTATTTTAATATGTTATTTGTATTATCTGTTGTGGTACGTAATTTTTACTGTCTATTTTATATCAACCTCTTTTTTTATACTTTCTATTTGATTGACGTACTTCTTCAAATATGTACGTATACTATGTTTATAATGTATGTGTATATCTGTTGATTGCAAAAAATACGGGTTGATTCATTTGAGTCAAATAAGTTTTCGCAATTGAACTTGACAATATGTAACTTAAAAAACTAAACACTTGGTATATTATTATCGAATTTCTTTAAACTGTAGAGCATAGTTCACCTTATGGTCTTTCTGCATGCCAAAAATCAATTGAGAATCTTTTACGTGAAAAAAGTTCTAAAAGGTTATTGCAAATCGTATATCATTTTTTTAATAAAATGTCAAATATCTCTGAAACAGCTAGGTTTAGAGATAGAGTATGCTATATGTTTTCGACTCAGAATGTTTCGCTTTTTTCTGAAACTTTAAAATGTATAGGGTGTTCCATTTAAAATAAGCAAGTTGGTATCGACGTCAGGTATAAGCGGAAGTGCTTAATACCTGTTCCTTGAATTGGCCATATTGACATTAGTAATTCCGCAAATTTTCAAAATTTTCTGGTGCTTACTTGTCCCTATATCGATCGTCTCCGTTCTCTGTGGGACACCGTGTATATACTCATATCTAGAAATATACAAAATCTTTCATCATTAATTTGTTACACCCTTTATATAGTTACCAGTTATAAAGTGAAAGCAGAAAATTACGCGAATTGTTATTTACGTAGTTATAGATTCTGAGGTATTTAAATTGGTAAAAATACAGGGAGTCCAAGGAAGTTACGGCAATAATTCAGAAGTAGGTAGATGGGATCAAAATAATGCCAGTACTTCATGTGACTTTTCAAACCTTCGTTACTGAATAACTGGCAGGTAAAGTAGAGGGCTGAACATTATTTTTTATATATAACCTTTAAACTATAATCCCAAACTTAAATGAAATGGTGATTTGCATAACAAATTAATTACTTTAATTCTGCTTTAGAAAGAAGTGCATGGACAAAATTTTTACAGAGATGATTTTTCTAAACAGTAGATTTCTCAAATGTTTATCTAAGGAAAACGTACTTTTGCTTCATTTTAATAAAATTGACGGCTTAAGAGAAAAACATACTTTTATTTAAAAATAAAGAATTACGCAAAGCTATAATACACCATAGGAAATAAAATCCACTTTGTTCCTAAAAACGATGGTGAAATTCACCGGGAGGGGGTTACACATTTAAAGACAAGGGATACACACTTCGAACTCGTATCGGAGTATAATAAGATTAATTTCTTTTCCCGAAAAATCCCAGTGATCATGTTCAACATGAGTTACTTCTAAGTCCAGTTTCGCGATGGAAAATTCTTTTCTCTAATAATTTTTTCCTTCTCTAAACTAGTCTGGAATATACCAAACTTTTAAGATGACTCCAGAGAAACAGTCCAATGGATTTACATTCGGGTAAAGTGGTGGCCGTGGAATTGGAGTTCCTCATCCACTGTCTACATGGAAAAACGTTATTTAAGTTGTGTACAGCAATATGGAAATGAGGAGGAGTCTCATCGTGCATAACCATAATAAGCCAGATTTGCAGAACGCTATCTAAAAACATCTCAAATTGGTTCGGAAGGAATTTCGAGTACATGTCTCTATTTAAATGATTGTTAAAAACAAATGGCCCAATAAGCCATTGCCTATTATTCTTCTCCAGATATTTATAGTAAAGGTTTCTAGTATGGATAATACCATTACCACTGGATTCTTCTCATTCCATATAGATGTAAATTGTGGGAATTATAGTACTATTTCCAGTAAAACATACTTCGTTCGTAAAAATTACTTTCTCAGTGAAGATTAGATCCGATCCACCTAATGTTTTCCTAGAAACTTTGTATATTGAAGTCGTGCTGCACATATAGTGCCTTAATATCTTATTTCATTCATATTGTGGAAAATATTGAATATAAACAAGTAGTATTGGAGGTATTTCTAAAGATTTCAATATATAATCCGTAGTATTTCAAAGGCTGTGATGGACTAGGTTGTTAATTATACTACTTTGAAGGGCCACAGAAAATTCCACGGTCGTCGACTGAAGCTTAGCTCATCAACGAAAGGCAGGTCTCTTAATAAAACTGGTGACTCCTAGTTCTTGTTCCTGTAGAACACACTCTGCAACACTTTATCGACGTGCCGCCTGAACTGATTTCTCTGTTTAGTAGCTTTTATTTGGGTAGTCAGACTGTTTAATGCAGTTTAGTCATCGACTCCGAGCCAGCAACTCGTCCGCATGCTAGCTAAATATAGCGATATAACTAAATAAATATTTTGTTTGAATATTAGCTTGAGGCTAAACTTTACTCTCTATCTTTGCCATGTACGTTTACTAGACAGACCTAAATATGAAATTCCGTGCAGAGAGGTATGCATGCATATACAGTGTGGAACAGCCCAATGGAATTAATTCAGTATCTCAATTATTGTGCATGTCTATAAAAAATCCCGAGACACGTCGATTTTGGATTCTGAAATGACATCTTGCAATGTACAAATACAAATTCAACCCCCTTCGAGTAGCGGTTGCAACCCCTAAATTTTCAAATGGGAAGTAGGGGCTTGTGATACCTCATTTGAAAGGTCTTTTCATTCACTAAAAAATGCTATGGTTTTAATATCTATTGCAGAAATTAACGGTTCAAAAGTTAATTCGCGTGCTTAACGTAATTGACTACAACAAACTAAAAAAAAACTTAACTTCAATGTAGTAAGTGTTCAAAATGAGTTCCTTGAACGTCTTGGCAACATCCTAATCGTAAATAAAAATGTCTTATAACGTTTTCCAACATATGAGGCGTGACCTACCTAACCACATCCGTTATTCTTTTTAAGGCATATTTCGTGGTTTAGTTGTATATACCATACTTTTCACATATCCCCATAGAAATAAATCTAAGGGTGTAATAAGATAACGAGAACGTGCTGGCCATTCTAGCGATCCTTGCCTCCCTATCCACCGATTTGGAAATCGGGGTATTGCCGGACATCGATTGGGTAATGTGGTGGTGCTCCATCCTGCTGGAACCACATTACATCCGCTGGAACTTGTGGGTTTGGTTGAACAGGATATAAGTTTGCCAAAGTTTACACGACATTATTTTGGAGCAGAGCTAAATAATTATCTCCAGTCAGATTGCCATCAATGAAAAATGGACCAATGACATGGTTTCCAATTATTCCCGCCCAAACATGAACTTTTTCAGTAGCGACAGTTTTGACGATTAACATGGCCATGAAACAAAAATACGTTCTTCTATCAAAATCGTCTTCACTAACCTTCTGAGTTGAGGTCAGTTTATAGGGATGCATTTTATTTTCTTTTAATACGGGAATAATTGAGGAATGGGAAACATTAAATGCCGAAGCTACTAGTAGACTTGAACTATGTGGGTTTATTTCAAACTCAAGCAGTATATCTAATTTGGTATCGTTACTCATTACATTGGAAGCTTCTTTTTTATCTGCCGTACATGTCCATTTTTGCGGAACTACTTTTCAATTTTGCTAATTGCGCCTTGGGATATAGGCGGCAAATCAGGACATTTTTCTTGAAATAGGAGAGCAACTTTGTCCTGTGATCGCATTCTATCTCCGTAACCAACCATCTGTAAAATTATTATTTTATGCATTTCGTTTAAATAAACCATGTTTAGAAATTGCAGATAGCAAAACTCAAACAATACGCAAAACACTGACAACTATTTAATGACAACTATTTATTGACAACTATTTATTGCTGTCAGTCGCTATGCTGTTTTCAATAAAACTGGCAATGGCAGCTGTGAAGATTTTTGATGTTTTTGGCTTCTTTTTAGTTGATAATGTTGAAAGAGAACACTGAAATTGTTTTTCCAGCCTGCAAGAACAAAACGCTGTTTTAATGTTCTTCGTTTGTTGTAGCGAATTTCGTCAAGCAGACCATTCATTATTGCAGTAAATATTAAAACCATAGCATTTTTGAATAGAGAATGAAAAGACCTTTCAAATGTGGTATCACAAGCCCCTACTTTCCATTTAAAAATTTAAGGGTTGCAATAGCCACTCGGAGAGGGTTGAATTTCGGGATGAAATTTGTACGTTGCAGGATGTCATTTGAGAATCCAAAATTGGCATGCCTTGGGATTTTTATAAACATGCACAATAATTGAGATGCTGAATTTATTCCATTTGGCTGATCCACACTATATAAAAATACAATAATATTTGTAGCGCGAAATTCTTTGTATTTTCTGACAATAAAAAATGCAGGTTTATCAAACAGATTTATCGCTGTCGCAAACTGGGCGGTATGAACATTACTAGTCGTCGATCGGGAAGATTGAAAATATGGTAAGAGTTTGCCTGAGTGATTAAAATATTGAATCCATTAATTTACTGTGCTTATTTTTAAACTTTGAGACCTTTGAATACATTTATGCGGCTTTTTAATATACTCACATATTAATAAATTAATCATATTTTAATCTTATTGTGACAGTGTGTTAATTATGAATACAAAAGAAAATGAAGTAAACATGGTAAAAGAAAGCAATCATATTCGAGAAAATGGCGAATGCGCCGGGCATAGTTGCAAGTTTATTTAAAGTTGAGTATTTTCTGGAAATCTGAAGTGAAGCAAATAATACTGTTATCACTAAAAATACTTATAAAGTGTATTTTCCTATCAAATCAGTCGATGATGGTTAAATAAGTCGATTTAACTTAAATTATACTCCTTTCAATGAGGTTTAAATTAAATACCAATATTTGGTAGTAAGGAAATCTGAGGTAAAGTAACACCATACTAGCTAATAAGGATTATTTTAAGTATTGCCCACGCAAAGAGGAAAGTTAATAATTGAAAAGTAACTTAATTTATCAAAAAATGAAACTTTGTACGTAAAATGTTTGTTTTAATTAGGCGAAACTTTTATGTTATTACAAGTTTGATGATATTTTTCAATTACAAGAAATTACGTCGCCCAAAAAGAACCCCAACCGCTCCCTTGGCCTCCTTAGCTCTGCTATGAACTTCTCAAGTCTATAAAAATGCAGGGTGTATTAAATAAAACTGAAACTTGGATATTTATTGTATATTTCTAAAATTATGCATTTTTTTATTATATGCGTTAACGCAAATATTTATTTATATTCTCTTTGTGCTTTAATAAAAAATATATAATAATTGTTATTAATATTTTATTCTAAAATATTTTGTTAAATATAGAATAAAGATTTAAGCATTTTAAATTATTGTAATAAAGATCATGTGGGAAGTACCTACACAGGGTGTCCCACCGGGAACTGCACCGATCGATATAGAAAATAGTATGCACCAGAATATTTTGAAAATTTAAAGAATTACTGATGTCAGTATGCCCAATCCAAAGAAAATAATTATAAGCATTTGGCTTCTGCTTCCGCTGCTTATACCGAAAGCCGATACCAACTTGTTTATTTTAAATGGAACGCCCTCTATTTTGAAGTTTTCGTAAAGTGCGAAACATTCTGAGCCTAAAACATGTAGCATACTCTATCCCTAAATCCAGCCTTTTTTCGCTTAAAAGATCCTCAATTGCTTTTTGGCATGCAGAAAGATCATACGATGAGCTACGCTATACAGTTTAAAGAAATTCAATAATAATATAGCAAGTGTTCAATTTTTACGTTACATCTTGTCAACTTCAAACCGCGAAAACTTGTTTAAGTCAAATGTAACACAATGTATTTAAATTATTTAAATTAAATTCCCATTTTCCCCATGTAGATATTGTATTAACTTACGAATTTTTGCATTATTTGCGATTTTCTTAGAAATTCAAGAATTCTTAGTAAAATTTTTATTAAATTAGCCATGATTAGAAACAATCACTAATGTCAGTTACTCTCTTATGTCAAAAAGTGTTACTGCGTTTTAATTGCACCCACGAACACTAAAAAGTCTTGTTCACAATAACAACAACTTGTTTATTATTTATGGAGAACGTAATAAAATAATATCAAGAACATGTAATATATTATTTGCTCTCTCCATATTAAAAGTCTTCGCGGGTGTAATTTTAACGCAGTGGCATTTTTTGACGGAAGAGAATGACTTACATTAGTGATTGTTTCTAATCATGGCCAATTTCCTAAAAATTTTACCAAGAATTCTTGAACTTCCCTTTTCAAACTACAAATAATGTTAAGATGTTAGGTATCAGTTTAGACTGTCCTCAAAACCTGTATTTTTTCTCATTTCACTCTCATTTTAGAAACAGCATTATAAACTGGGGAAGCAGCTCGCAGACCCATTCATTTTGCAGATAGTTGCCATAAGAATATTAGCAGATTTAGAATTTCTTGATTTCTGCAGAGGTACTTTTCGCCGTCTTCAAATACTAACACTTATATTTATGAAGTCTGTTCCTTTGGTTTTAAAAACAGATCTATATTTTCACAAAATGCTGTCTTACACGATCATAACACACGCCATAAATCGGATCTTCCACCTGATACACTTGGTATATTATTATCGAATTTCTTTAAACTGTAGAGTATAGCTTACCTTATGGTCTTTCTGCATGCCAAAAATTTGAGGAGTAAAAGAGGATCTTTTACGCGAAAAAAGTTCTAAAAGTTATTGCAAACCGTTACATCTATCATTTTTTTTATAAAATGTCAAATATCTCTGAAACGGCTGGGTTTAGAGTGATAGAGTATTATGCTACACGTTTTCGACTCAGAATGTTTCGCTCTTTTCTGAAACCTTAGAATATATAGGGTGCTCCATTTAAAATAAGCAAGTTGGTATCGACGGCGACGTCCGGTATAAGCGGAAGTGCCAAATGCCTGTTCTTTGGATTGGCCATATTGACATTAATAATTCCGAAAATTTTCAAAATTTTCTGGTGCGTACTTTTCCCTATATTGATCGTCTTAGTTCCCGGTGGGACACCCTGTATATACTCATATCTAGAAATATACAAAGTCTTTCATCATTAATTTGTTGCACCCTTTATATAGTTACCAACTCCAAAGTAATTGAAAGCAGAAAATAACGCGAATTGTTATTTATGTAGTTATAGATTCTGAGGTACTTAAACTGATAAAAATACAGGGAGTCCCAGGACGTTACGGAAATAATTCAGAAGTGGGTAGATGGGATCAAAATAATTCAAGTACTTCATGTGACGATTCAAATTTTCGTTACTGAATAACTGGCCGCTACAGTAGAAGGGTGAAAACTCTTTGTTAAATATATAACCTTTAAATTATAATCTCAAAGTTAATGAAATGGTGAATTACAAATCAAATTAATTCTGCTCTAGAGTGAAGTGCACGTATCTTCTACAAAGTCAGAAATGGTGCTTTTGCTTCAATTCGATCAAATTTACGGCTTCAGAGAAATACACACTATTATTTATTATTATCACGCAAGGAAATAGGAAATACAACCCACTTTATTCCTAAAAACGATGGTGAAATCCACCGGGAGGGGCTACACATTTCAAGACAAGGGATACACCTCGCCCTCGCATCGGAGTATACTAGGATTAATTTCTTTTCCCGAAAGTAGTGACCATGTTTAACATGAGTTAGTTCTATTTCCACGCACCTTCTAAGTCCACAATAGTTAAGTTATAGTTTCACAATGGAAAAGTCTTTTCTCTAATAATTATTTTCTTCTTTGAACTGGTCTCGAATTAACGAAACTTCTAAGATTACCCCAGAGAAATGATTCAATAGATCTACATCCGGGTGAAGTGGTGGCGCTGGAATTGGAGTTCCTCATCCAATCCACCTACATGAAAAACGTTATTTAAGTTGTGTACAATAATATGGAAATGAGGAGTCTTATCGTGCATAACCATGTTTAGCCTGATTTGCAGAACACTATCTAAAAACATTTCAAATTGGTTCAGAAGGAAGTTCAAGTACACGTCTCTAATTACATGATTGTTAGAAACAAATGGCCCACTTAGGCCATTGCCTATTATTCATCTCCAGATATCCATAGCAAAAGATAGATAGATAGATAGATAGACTTTTATTAGTTCTTTGTGCCAATTATACATTGGATAGAACAGGTCAAGAACATAGATAAAAAAGAAATACATTACAAAAACATTACTAAAAAAATAGTATCTACATACACACATGTGACTAGATTAAAATTTCAAACAAACATATTGAATTTTATTCATTTAAATATTCATTCACGGAGTAACAGCATTTACTACATAATAATTTGAAAAGTTTAGATTTAAACTGCTGTATATTTTTTGCCATTTTTACATCAGTCAGCAGTTTATTAAATAAATAGCTGCCAGCACATATTGGGGATTTTTTATACAGCGTCAGGTTATATTTATTAATATATATATATATATATATATATATATATATATATATATATATATATATATATATATATATATATATATATATATATATATATTTTCTATTTCGCGTATTGTGTTCATGTTTGTCGCAGTGTGTTGGTAATTTATTTTTTATACCATATATATATATAAATAACTTGTATAAGTAAATCGACGTAACAGTGAGCAATTTGTTGTCTTTGAAGGTATCGCGACAAGATTCCCTGTATGTTAAATATTACTCGTAATACTCTCTTTTGCATCACAAAAATTCTCTGTATATCCACACTTTGACCCTATGTTATTATATTATAAGAGATTTTTGAATAGAAGAGAGCATAATACACGTTTATTAAAGAGTCTTGATCTAAACTATTTTTCAGCATATTGATTGCAAAGCATGACTGACTTAGCTTAGCACAGAGTTGATCAATATCACAAAACTGTGGTGATGTCTGTTATGAATAATATTTTGGATTTTTCTCATTACATAGATGCAAATTGTGGTCATTAATAATACCATCTAAAGTAAAATATACTTCGTTCGTAAAAATTATCCGATCCATTGTTTTTCTAAAAGCCACTTTACACAATAAAGTCGTGCTGCATATATATATTTCATCCATATCGTGGAAAATATTGAATATACACTATTTGTTTTATGCATTTTTTCGAAAATATGATCAATCCCATCATGATCAGAAATAGCGATTTTCACGATCTTATCCTTATAACTCCTATAGTCTTGAATATAATTTGAATATAAATTCTGGAACTTTTCCAATACATAACAAGTGTATAAGGAATCCATTGGATATAGTTGAAATATGGATAGGTGTACCTGTAATAAATACAATAAAGTAAATGCAGATAAAAATTCATGCGAGTTACGGTGCGGCAGATCTGCTTCGATCCTGCGGCTATGTATGGTGTCTGTGTATGCGTTTATATGTTTATAATTATATATTTTTTCTTCATACTCACTATTTATCCTCCTATTCACTAAGAAAAATGTTAAAAATGTGTAATCACAAACAGAAAAAAGCTTTATTTTACTCGTTAGGACAGCTAAGGTTCCATAGTATGCATTTAACCATGCGTTTGGCCGCGCAGAGTGACAAAGTTACTTCACTATTTTTTCCAGAAATGTGATAAATTTTATTAGGACATTTCTTGTTCAGAAACACGTGGCCTATCCACCTGTATTTTTTATTTTTTCCTACCCTGACTTAAATTTCAAAATTGTGAAAAAATGGATGAAAAAGAAATTTCTTTTCATTTTTCTTTTTATGTTCTGCATCCGAGCGGAATATAAACTTTTCAGGATATTATTCTATACACTTTCACGAACAAAAAAATTATTCAGTTTGCAACTTTGTGTGGGTTTCACTATAAAATGTTCTCTGTCGTCTGGGCTACCCCGCAATGAAGAAAATGTGATAATCGAAAAGTAACTTAGTTTATCAAAAAAATTAAACTGTTTGTTTTAATTAGGCGAAATTTTATGTTATTACAAGTTTGATGATATTTTTTAATTATAAGAAATTACTTTGCCCACAAAGAACCCTAACCGCTTCTTTGGCCTCCTTAGCTCTGCTATGAACTTCTCAAGTCTATAAAAATGCAGGGTGTATTAAATAAAACTGAAATTTGGATATTTGAGGTATATTTCTAAAATGATGCGTTTTTTTAATATATGCGTTAACGCAAATATTCATTTATATTATCTTTCTGCTTTAACCAAAAAATTATGATAATTGTTGCTAATATTTTATTATAAATTATTTCCCTTAAATATAGAATAAAGATTTAAGCATTTTACATTATTGTAATAAAGATCATCTGGGCAATGCCTATACAGGGTGTCCCATCTGAAACTGCATCGATGAATATAGAAAAAAGTACTCACCAGAAAATTTTAAAGGGAATTACTATGTTAATATGGCCAATCCAAAGGAAATATTTACAAGCATTTGGCACTTCCGCTTATACCGGAAGTCGATACTAACTTGTTTATTTTAAATGGAACAGCCTGTATATTTCAAAGTTTTCGAAAAGAGCGAAACATTCTGAGTCGAAAACATGTAACATACTCTGTCCCTAAACCCAGCCGTTTCAGAGATATTTGATATTTTATAAAAAAAATTGACAGGTGTAACAGTTTACAATAACTGTTTTCGATTCAAAGATTCTCAATTGTTTTTTGACATACAGAAAGACCATACGGTGAGCTACGCTCTACCGTTTATAGAAATTCAATAATAATATAGTAGGTGTTCAGTTATTTAAGTTACATTTTGTCAACTTCAAATCGCGAAAACTTGTTTAAGTCAAGATATTTAGATATTGTAGGGGCTTAACTTACGACCTTTTTCTTAGTAATTTTTTTATCAAATTAGCCATGACTAGAAACAATCACTAATGTCAGTTTGTTATTTATGGAGAATGTAATAAAGTAATATCAGGAACATGTAACATATTATTTGCTCTCTCCATAAATAATAAACAACTTTAAAAAGTCATCGCGGGTGTAATTTCAACGCGGTGGCATTTTTTGACATAAGAAAATGACTGACATTAGTTACTGTCTTGGAAAATTTGATAAAATTTTTACTAAGAATTCTTGAATTTCTAAGAAAATCGCAAATAAATTCAAAAAGTCGTAAGTTAAACCCCTACAATACCTACATGGAAAAGAGCGGCAATTAATTTTACACAATTTATTGCAAAGAAATACATGGTATTCCATTTGACTTAAATCTGTTGACAAAATGTAACATAAAAAACTAAACACTTGATATGTTATTATTTAAATTCTTTAAACTGTGAAGTATAGTTCACCTTATGATCTTTCTGCATGCCAAAAAGCAGTTGAGGATCTTTTACGTGAAAAAAGTTCTGAAGGTTATTGCAAACCGTTACACTTGTCAAATTATTTATAAAATATTAAATATCTCTGAAACCGCTGGGTTTAGGGATAGAGTATGACATGTTTTCGACTCAGAATGATTCGCTCTTTTAGAAAACTTCGAAATATATAGGGTGTTCCATTGAAAATAAGCAAGTTGGTATCAATTTTTCCATTTATTATCGTGATTCATTAATACATTGCATTTTTGTCAATAAATTGTGCAACTTCAACTAATTTATGAAGTTTATTGTAACACCAACCTCGCACCCGGACTTGTGAGATGTGTGATAAATCCCTTAGTGTAATAGCCGCTTAACGTCGTGTCTAAAGTTCCGACTCGCTACAAGAAGTTAATGTTCAACACCGGTGCACTCTAGCCCCAGCTCTGGTAGTGGGGAGAGAGCAGAAAAGGTCCCGCGTAACCAGGTAACCTTCTTCTTTAGCGGGTGTTTTTCGAGAGAGCAGGTACAGTGATTTTGGCAATAATAATTTAATTTTATTTTATTAATCCTTTGATTAATTATTGGTTTAATAGTCTATTAGTTTAATAGAATCCTAGTAAATTTCCGTATAGTATTTATTTAATTGATTTGGCTTTATTTATCGTAAATTAAAGTATTAAATTGTTTGATTACACCTGGTAATTTTCCATGTTCGTTGCCTTGAGTTTTAATGTTTGCGAAGCAAAATTTTAACAGGTCGATCAACCGTGTTTTCAAATCTATTGCGTCGAACAATTTCTGCCGTGTGTATTACTTTTACAGGTATTGAAAACCAACAAGGAAATCTAGACTTTGCTGTTTAAATAGTGTCTCGCTTGGGTACAATTCTGACAGGACCGTATAAGGATTCAACCGCAGGGTTTTGCAGCTGAGCACGAGGTGAGTGGTTTCATTTTCTTTTTGTTTGTGATATTTTTTTCTGGTGGATTTGACTTAAAAGTGATTTATTACCACTATTTTTTTATATACGGATTTTTATCGCTTAAACAAGTGCCATTGACTAATTTTTTTTTGTTGTTGCCAAGGTTGTTGTCACTGTCTCTAGAAAGATATTTTAAATTTCGGAAGCCGTCTGATTCACAGACGTTTGTTATTTTTATTTAAATCAACTATCTGCACATTTTATTTTTTTTTGTGTGATTAAATATTTCTTCCTTCTTTCATAACCTGTTGGGTTAAAGTTTAAAGAAGTTAATTTTCTTTAGTTCAATTGTTTAAGTTCCTTAAATATCAGAAATCTGGTCTCATAAACTTAATCAGATAATCAATTTTTGTAGATTTTTTATTTAAATTCTGGTCTTAAAAATATATATTTACAATTTTTTTCTTTTAACGTAATATATCATTATCTTAAAATTTTAGTTTTGCAATTTACGATTTCTCTTAAATTTAATGTAGTGAAATTTTCTAGTTTAGTAATTATTTTTGCATAATTTGTTACCTGAGCATATATCACTCAACACTGAAGTTGCCTCACAGCTTAAGTTATTTTTTCTCCTTTCTATTTTATCGAGTGGTTTTAACTCCATTTTTTTCCCATTTTATGTAAAATCCTTGGACCAAGAGGAGTGGCCTAGTACAAATCAACGTCAATTTTATTAAGGAATTTGGTGGTCTGGACACCATCCCCGTAGATAGTGGACCGAGCTACTTACTCCAAGACATGAGGAGTCCATTTTGGGATCCCAGCTCAACATACGTCCCTTACATACCGAGCTTCGGTAGCGCCCAGCCCTATTAGTCGATTTCACCAACCAAGTTACGTAAGAATTTGTACTGCCATAACATATAATTTTGGTCAGAAGAAGCAATGTAAAAACCAGTCCAAATTTCTTGCTCATTTTTTTCAACTTATCGAATTTTTTTCTCGTAATTTAAATTGTAAATCGTAGTCTAGTATTAAGTTTCAAATACTGTGTAAAGAAGTTGTAAATTTTCCTTCAAATTTATTTTATTATTTATTTTATTTCCTTCATAATATTGTTTTAATTTTATTCTGCTTAATTATTCTCTACTCCCCTACAATATTCAAGAATATCTTATCTCCTTCTCTTGTAATAAATATTTATTTTGAAAATGCGCTGGCGCTCCTTTGGCCCAATGCAACTTAAAAATTTTAATCTTTAAAACAAAAAAAAAACTCACCGACCTACGTTGAGCTAGCAGGAGCTACGTTGCTGCAACACCCCTTGTTTGGCAAAAGAGCAATTATTCAACTAAGTGTTGTCACAATTTCCGGTATGAGCAAAAGTGCGAAATGCTTGTAACTATTTTCTTTGGGTTGGCCATATTGACATTAGTAATTCCATAAATTTTCAAAATTTTCTGGTGCGTACTTTTGACTATATCGATCGATGCAGTTCCCAGTGGGACACCCTGTATATACTCATATCTAGAAATATACAAAGTCTTTCATAATTAATTTGTTACACCTATTATATAGTTACCAATTCCAAAGAAAGTGAAAGCAGACAATTACGTGAATTGTTATTTACGTAATTAAAGATTCTGAAATATTTAAATTGTTAAAAGTACATGGTGATTTACAAAAAAAATTAATTTATTTAATTCTGCTCTAGAAAAAAGTGCACGTATCTTCTACAAAGTCAGAAATGGACCCAAACACAATGTTTTTACAGAGATGATTTTTCTGAACAGTAGATTTCTCAAATGTTTGCCTAAGAGAAAGGTACTTTTGCTTCAATTCGATACAATTGACGGCTTTAGAGAAATACATACTTTTATTTAAAAATGAAGAATTACGCAAAGCTATAACACACCATAGGAAATACAATCCACTTTATTCTCAAAAACGATGGTGAAATCCACTGGGAGGAGCTACACATTTCAAGACGAGGGATACACCTCACCCTCGTATTGGAGTATACTAGGATTCATTTCTTTTCCCGAAAAAACCCCAGTGAACATATTCAAATTTCACGCACCTTCTAATTCCACAATAGTTATAGTTATAGTTTTACAGTGGAAAAGTCTTTTCTCTAATAATTCTTTCCTTCTCTGAACTCATCTCGAATAAACCAAATTTCTAAGATGACTCTAGAGAAATAGTTCAATTCAGATCTACATCCGGGTGAAGTGATGGCCGTGGAATTGGAGTTCCTCATCCAATCCATCTACATGGAAGACGTTATTAAAATTGTATGCAGTAATATGGAAATCAGGAGTCTCATCGTGTATAACCATGTTTAGCCTGATTTTCAAAACATTATCTAAAAACATCTCAAATTGTTTCAGAAGGAATTTCAAGTACACTTCTTTATTTAAATGATTGTTAGAAACAAATGGCAGAACTAAACCATAGCCTATCATTCATCTCCAGATATCTATAGCAAAACTGTAATGATTTCTGGTATGAATAATATTATTGGATTCTTGTCATACCATAGATACAAACTGTGGTAATTAATAATAATACCATACCACTTTGTTCGTAAAAATTACTTTCTCAGTGAAGATCCGATCAACCTGTTGTTTTTCTAAAAGCCACTTTGCATATTGAAGTCGTGCTGCATATATAGAGTTTTAATGTCTATAGTTCATTCATATTGTGGAAAATATTGATTATACACCAAGCAGCATTGGAGCTATTTCTATTATTTCTAAAAATTTCAATATCTAATCCGCCGTATTTCAAAGGTTGTGATGGAAAGTGTTAATTACACTACTCTAAAAGGCTACAAGCAATCTCTCGGTCGTCGACTTAGATAAGAGAAAGGTATGTTTCTTGATAAACCTGTTGACTCATAGTTCTTGTTGCTGTAGAACACATCTGCACACTATGTGTATCGACATGCTACCTGAACTGATTTCTCTGTTCAGTAGCTTTTCTTGGGTAATCAGACTATTTGATGCAGTTTATTCATCGATTCTGAGCCAACAACTTATCCGCCTACAAGGTAAATATAACAATATAACAAAATTTCATTTAAATGACAGCTCAAGGCTAAAGCTCACTCTCTATCTTTGCCATGTGAGTTTATTAGACAGACCTAAATCCAATACCAATATTTGATAGTAAGAAAATCAGATGTAAAAGTGACACTAAACTAGCTTATAAAGATTATTTTAAGCATTGCCCACGCAAAGAAGAAAAGTTGATAATTGAAAAGTAACTTAATTTATCAAAAAATGAAACTTTGGACGTAAAATGTTTGTTTTAATTAGGCGAAACTTTTATGTTCTTGCAAGTTTGATGATATTTTTCAATTAAAAGAAATTATATCGCCCACAAAGAACACCAGCCGCCCCTTGGCCTCTTTAGCTCTGCTATGAACTTTTCAAGTCTGTACCAGGGTATATCATATAAAACTGAAACTTGTTAGATATTTATTGTATCTATGAAATTATAGCTGATTTAATTTTTCTTTACTGCACACCTTAATACAAATAATTATATTTTATTTCTGCCTTGACAAAAATTATAATTATTATTGAGATTCCATTCTATAATACTATAGTAATTTACATTTTTGTAATACAAAATCTTTCGCCATTATTTCGTTAAAGAAACCCGTTATAATACACTCGGGAATAATACCTACAAGGATTTTTTTAATAATATATGCTATTAATTAATGCTTTTCAGAAAAATATCACTGCCGCTGTGGCCGTCATGCTAGAAAAATGAGATTGTTTCTATTATCTCCTTTCCCGGTAGATCTAAACTAAAATTAGGTACTGCCAATATCGTGGGGAATAAGGGAAGCTGCAACTTTGATTTAACGTTTCTTTACTGTTAATACTTTAAGATTTACAGCCGTGAGTAAGAACCACATATTTAGATTGGTTTGCAGAGGACTGGTGCCTACAAGAACTTCAAAAATGATTCTATAGAAATTTCAAGTACACGTCTCCATTTAAATGACTGCCAAAAACAAATATCCCAATTAAATCATTGCCTATTATTCCCACATGAATTTAAGTGAGCTGCTACACACACTCCCCATTATTAAAAAAAATAATCAATCAACGTATCGATGGCAAACATACTTTTTTAATAAGGGTTGGTGGAATATTAAAATTGTCAACTAAGAAAAAAAACAGGTTTAACTCTGTCAATCCTGACAGTTACGACTTTATTTCTTTTATCAAGAGTAATTAATTTATTTGTACGGGATAAAACTTTAAATGGACCCTCGTACAAAGGAGAAAAGGGAGGTTTAAAACATTCTTTGGGAACAAATATGAAATCACAAGTAGAAATGTCGTGGTTGACAAACGATTTATAATGAACATAAGGAAATGGAGAAACAAAAGTCAAATTATTAAAACAGGTTCCTCATTTGTCAATAAAGTATCAGGAGAATCATATGACTTAGTGAAAAATTCGCCAGGTAATCGTAGAGTTTGACCAAATATTAGTTCGGCGGAAGAACATTACAAATCTTCTTTGGGAATCGTTCTAAAAGCTAATAACTTAATAGGAAGTTCATCCACCCAGTGTGACCTGTTAGCTCTAGTAGTTAAGGCAGTTTTAAGAGTTCTGTAAAAACATACATTGCATTGAGGTTGGTAAGTGGTTGCACGAATTCTAAGAAAACCCAAAAATTTTGCAAATTCGTTAAATAATTTCGATTCAAGTTGGTTAGTTGTGACATACAAAGGCACACCGAAATGACAAACACAGTTTTTGCGGTAATATCTAGCAGAGGATATGCTTCTGGCCAGCTGGTAAATCGTTCGATCACTGTTAGAATGTAAGAGCAAGATGGGGATAATGGTCCTACTAAATCTATGTGAATGTGATCGAACCTTCCTTTAAGTACCTCAAAATTACCTAGTGGGCTTTAACAGTTAACTCACGATTTAGCTCATAAGTTGCAGTCAGTATTTATTTTGGGTCAAAAGTAATTATTAGTGACTAAAGTCCTAGTAGCTCTAATTCCAAGATGAGACAGACCATGAAATATATCAAATATCGTTCTTCTGTAAATAATTGGAACATAAGGTCATAGTTTTGGTTGAGAAACATCGCACAAAATAAACTCATCCAAATTTGGAATTTTAATTATTTTCAAATTGAAAATGGTTTTAGAATTTGATGATTGATTTGATAATATATGTTTAAAGTCAGAATCTTCTTCTTGAGCTTTGCTTAATAATTTTAAGTCAAAATTAATATTAATTTTGTTTGAATTGGTAAAATCTCTAAAGATGTGTCATACATGTGATAAAGTGTCCGCTATGACATTATCTTTTCCTTCAATATGCCGAATTTCGCATGAAAATTGAGCAATATATTCTAAATGACGTATTTGTCGTGGAAATCTTTCGACTTTTGTGACCAAAGGATTGATCAAAGGTTTTATAGTCAGTAAAACAAATAAATTTACAACCTTCAGGTATATATTTAAAATGCTTAATAGCAGTGTACAAGGAAAAAAGCTCCTTATTAAAAGTTGAATATTTGGTCTCAATTATGGTGATTTTATTCGAAAAGAATGCTAAATGAGTAAGTACTTTTTTGTTATCTCGTTGCTCCAAAACTGCCCCCATGGAGACATTATAACAATCAACTGTAAGTGATAAGAGTATATTATCATTACAACAAGGATGAGCTAAAATAATTGCATCAGCTATAGCGCTCTTGGTTTTTAAGAAACTATCCATGCAGTCAAAGGCCAATCATCTATTTTCGTAATTTTATCATGTGATAAATTGGTACAGAGAGAATGTAAAGGAACTAAAATTTCAGCGAAGTTAGGTAGAGAGATATTCTATCGCGTGCCACTTCAATTGTCAATAATAATAAAAAAAAACTGGCCTTTATTTAGATTTCAGGCCTGGCGGACGCCAGCATAACTGTTCTGAACTCCTCCAGGACTGAAATCTAAATAGATTATAATATTTGGATTTCTATTTATTATCGAGAGATTAAATAGTCTCATATTAGATAATGTAACAGAAAAAAAAATAGATACTTCTAACTATTTTCAAAAGTTGTGTACATTTTTAAAGAAACAACTGGAAAAAGACACAACTGGTTATCAACTTCTGAATTCTCCACAGAATAGTGATGAAAACTAATGGGCCTGATTTTATTAGTTCAGTGTCAAAACTACCATTTTATGAAATATATTCTGTGTACGATGTTTTTCAGGATTGGCCTGATATGAATGACAAAAAATAATGTCCATAGCGTTCTTAGGAAAAGTAACACTCCCCTCAAGGATGCTGTTTTCAATGCGTATCAATGCAAACTGCGTATCACATAATCATTATTTTCATTACCTATTGGCAGATTTTCATATTGACTCACTCGACATTTACGTGCCTGCTCTCTCATGCTCCATATGAATTAAGTTAAATATAAAAGTCTTGGTGCTTAGTGAACGTCGATCACGATATTACGTCGTTAATAGAAAGTTGCAACTTTCTCACATTCATTTACGTAGAAATATTATTTTGTTACCAAGGCAGCTATACAAACAGTTGTTAATTAACTTAACGCAATCACAATTCATCGGATACTTAAAATAATTTACAGATATTCTGATAGTTTGCTATCGAAGAAACATTAACAATCTTTTAAAGTATAATTAAATTAAGTTTTAGTTGAATTAAGTGTTTAAATATTATTTGACTTAATCAAATAGGTATATAGCATGTACGTGTGTGTGCGTGCGTATGTCTGTATGTGTAATATTATTGTAAGCAGTCATATTAATAATAATATATCATACCTGTATGACATAACGTTTAAAGGCAATGAACCTACAAATATAACAGTATCTATGTGTGTTTGGACCCATATAAATATAACATGACTCAGCAAATATAAGAGAGTCCTGTGATTGTCGCAATAAGTCTAAAAATAAAAATTAAAAAAACTTAATTGCTTCATGGTATTCCGAACCTATTGTTTATAAAAAATTCTGAAGGTTTTTTTTTATTTTGTTAACAACAGTTATTTTGTGCCATAGATTAGTATTCAAAATGGATTGAAATGAGAAAAACTAAGAAGTTCGAATGAGGCAATTAAATCTTTAAAAAGTATATTTTCTTCACATAGAATACCCAGCATAAAAACTACTGATTATATCAGGCTTTTGTATCATAGCTGTTCAAATTTGTGAAAACACAATGAGAAAATGTAAAATGTAATTATTAAAAAACTTTTTACCAGAAAAATCGTATCTAAATTTACAACTGCCGCATACATGTGCTGAATGGCAGTGCTTTTGCTTCAGTTTCTTTTCCTAACATCGCCCCGAGCCTTTCGCTGAATGTCTTATTTTTTATAATGAAATGGTAAAAGTGAAAACAATTAAAAATGCCTGGTTGACGGAAAAAGGATCCTGTACGGAAATATGTCATAAAGAAAGTCGGCAAAACGAAACAAAATTATTGTTTTTATATAAATTATATAATGAAAATAACTAACTATATTATTCAAACCATAAAGTGGCGTTGTAATTAAGTGTTCCTTAAAATAATTCCTTTTATTAAAAGGTGATTTAAATCAATGATTAAAATAAGAATATCACTTGATTTATATCACTGATTTGAATAAAGATTTTAACCAAAATAATTTAATTATACCAACCCGGTTAAGCACTAAGCCTTTTCACGAAGTGCTCGAAGCACCAAGCACAGTTTTTATAAAGTGTTTCAAGTGCTTATGTCGTGAGAATAGTACTACGAGATAGTTTTGCCTTGAATAAAGGGAATAATCTGATAATAATTCATATTATCGTTATTAAATAATTTAATTATTTATTCATGTAATACACATTTAGTACAATAATAAATGTCAATTTAGTTTATTTATTCAATCATTCATAAACAGACGAAGCTAAAACCACAAACCAACCGATGTGGATATTCTGCAAATAAATAAACTATATTGAATTATATTTGAATAACCATGGGAAAAGTTTCCAATAATAATTAATTGATAATGAGCACAGCATTAGCAGAATATAAATAATGTTCGCTTACTAGTACAATTCCCGATGGTAGATTAGTGCTACAACCTCGAATTTTCTCAATTCACATACAATTTTCTATGCCAGTAGGATTTTGTCCTCAAAATAAAATCAAGTGATGTTTGTATAGGTAGGTATGAAGCAAAACTTAGGTTTTCATTATAGATGTTAAAGAGAATTGCCAACTTTATATTTTTCGGCTATCACAAAAGTAGAGTTTTCTCCATACAGTCAGCGAATAATAATAATTATACTTCATTGCACTACCTAGGGAAATATAACAAAAAAATGAGCGTTAAAATATGTTAACCTGTTATTCAGAATAATCTTTTACAAATGCTTATCAAATCAATTTCGCTCAGTGACATGGGCCTCTTAACACTATTGACAGTTAAATACATCACTGTCCTCCTTTTGTGGCTAAGGTATAGAGTATATAACACGACAGGTGAGTTATCTTAATCAGGATGGTCTAATCATGAATATCATATAGTTCGAGGTCACATACGAAATTAATCAACTTTATCTTGATTTTATCGAAATCGTGTTCATTTTGAATTGGTAAATGATTGTAGAATCTAATAAACCAATAGAGAACACTTCTTTTAAGTATTGCGCCATGATGCTTAGGAAAGATATAGTTTACCGCATTCATTGTATCATAATGATTCAGAGTTTTATATGATTCAAGTTAAGTCAATATATAAATCAGGTATTGTTAACAGTTTTAAATTTTTAAAGTAACCTCTACCGGAATCTAAGTATTTTAAATTTGTCATAATTCTAACAGCTTTTTTTGTATTTTGAAAACCATATTAGCTTCCTCAAACGAATCCAAAAGAATAACTCCATAGAATGCTTGAGAGTAAAAATTGGAATAGTAGAAAGTTTTAGTTACAGGATCATTTGAGTTTCTTGATAAAATTCTAAGGCCCTAGCCAGCTTGATTTAATTTCAGAGATGGGTAAAGGAAACTTTCGGGAATTAAATTTTTATAAAAATGAAAGTTTTCAAGAAAATATTTGAATATTTGAATATTTGAATATTTGAATATTTGAATATTTGAATATTTGAATATTTGAATATTTGAATATTTGAATATTTGAATATTTGAATATTTGAATATTTGAATATTCGAATATTTGAATATTTGAATATTTGAATATTTGAATATTTGAATATTTGAATATTTGAAAGATTCCAAAATTCCGGGAAAATTTCCTTTGGAAACTTTCGGAATATTCGATTATTTTAGTGGAAACTTTCATTTTTTTCAAAGCTTCGTTTCGGAAACTTTCATATGAAAAGTTTCCGGATTACTGTCATCGGCATAATTGACTATGATCGTATTTAGCTGCCTTAGAAGCAAAAAATCGTTAATGAATATGATAAATAATAATAGACCGAGAATACTTAATTGTGGGACGCCCATAGAAACACCCAGAGCAAATAAGTGCACATAGTTGCCTGTTTGGTCTAAAATTTTTGCAGCATGTTTTCTTCAATTTAAAATACTAATCAAATCATGTTAAAGCTTTGCCACGAATACCGTATCGACTTAGTTTAATTAAGAGAGTATTGAAGTCGAATGCCCAGGATAAGTCCAAGAAAATTCCATTAACAATATTTCCACTGTCGAAGAAAAATAAATATCCATAGTTAATTCAAGGGATGTTGTTTCAGCACTTTTGCTTTCCAAAGAACCATGTCGGGAATGAAAAAATCATAATTCTGAAAAAAAAAGTATTACTCAAATGACTTAGGAAGGGCACTGAGCAAGATAATCTGAAGATAATTCTGGAATAGATCAGGATTAAGTTTTGAAAAGAGGTTTGATAATGGCATATTTTGGATTGATAAGATACACTCCATTACTTAGAGATTACAACTGAATGCATCAAAAACTGTTGTAGTATGTATTAGTTCCAACATATGTATAGGGCAAAAAATTAACAAACAATCGATATTGCCTTAAATAACAATGTTATAAATCTAAGCAGTGAAGTAAACAATTTAGGTGTTATCTTTAATTAGAACCTCTCCTTCGAAAACCATGTTACAGAAAAGTTAAGTGTATGTTATTTCAACTTTAAATCGTTGTGGAAGTATAGGCTGATATTCCCTAACGGCAGCCCTTGTATTAGCATCGCAAAACCCATACACATAAATGATATCAGCGAATTCAGGGTTAGTAAACTGATTAGGCATGTTTAAAATACGAATAAATTGACGAACAATTATAACACCAAATTGTCAAAATAATTACTGTTGTCAAGGTAATGATAAATACATTACAATACATAAATACATAGGTTACTATTTTTTCCAATTTCAAAATAATACTGTGTAGGTATCTTTCTTATATTGTTTTTTCTTCTTATCGACTAGGAACTTAGAAGAGATATGGAACTGAATCATTTGAATAGACTCTGTCAACTGTTCCATAAATAATACCCGGGCAAAATGTTAGTCGTGATGCAGATGCACTAAATTGTTTTGTGATTTTTTTGCAGAAATGGTTTAGGTATACCATCAAAATTGAAATACTATTCTTATAGCATTTTTTCTGAACTTTTCAAATCCGTTAATAGTTTTCCAGATGTACTTTTTTGTCAAAACGAGAAGGGCAAATTTTTTCCGAGTACGGTTCTGGATTTTTGAAAACCAAGTAGGCCATTCTGACAAGTGTCAGATGAGAAATATTACTGGTAAATTTTATTCGATTACATCCAACCGTTGCAGAGATTTAGCTCTTTGAATATTCGGAACAAATACACAAAACACCCTGTACCTTCTTAACCAGTGGTCAAAAAAATCGTTTTCCTTGTTAATTTAAACTTGTCTTACGTGCTCTATCTGCCATTAGACTATGGCCCAAAGCTCGCGAATTACTATTTTTAATAAAAATACATTTAAAAAATTTTGATATCACTCATCCACATTAACAGCTGTATAAATATTATCAAAAGGTTTCTTACTGACACCTACACAAAGTTCATTGATTCATAAATCTAATCCCAGTCAGCTCTTAGAATAGCAATGGAGTCCTTAACTGATCATGTTTTGTAGTAAAGGTGTAGTTACCTTTGGAAGGTCCATGATAAGCATGTGGCTCCAGTTCTTCACAAGCGCCTTCTAAATAAAAATTCTTATCTCTTCTACAAAGGCTCTATTTCTCCGCGTCAGTCTGTTATATTTTTTTGGTTCGAACGTAGTGTCGACACCTTGAGCATTCAAGTTTTTCCTGGCTTATTCTTTCAACAGTTATTCAAAGATATTTCCAGGTATCTCGCTGTGCGTTTCTGGTGCTGCACATATGATATTCTCCTTTAGAAATTCCCACAAGGCATTTGGATTTTCGTCACGTGATGGGTTGACCAATTATATATTTTTGGAAAGCTGGAACATCAGTTATACAATGGACAGACATTTTTGTATATGCCTTCACGTTTTCAGCTTAAAGGAGAAGATGTACATGAGAAAATTCCTTAATTAGTCATATATTTTTGAGAAAAGTGAACGTATATCAACTTTTGTAAACTTCGCAAATGAACTTTTTAACTATATAGAAAGATACGTAAGAAAATCAGTTACCAAGAGACATTACCATTTTATTAACTCTCATTAGATACGTGAACAAACTTCGACATTCAAGGAATATTTTCGAGGAAAAAATATCCACTTTTTTAGAATCTGTTTAGTATTCAAGTAATTGCTTTACGTTCCTTATACTTTGTTACATTTCAAACTCATATTTCTAATAATAACTTGTGATACTTTTAAATAAAAATTTTCATTTGCCATAATAATAAAATTAATAAACGATTCAATCAGTTACGTCAGAACAGGAATTGAAATCGTCGAGTTTTAATGAAAATGGGTTTAGTTAAATTAACACATATATAATTCATATTCAGTTGAGGACTGTCAAAATTCACAATTGCAATAGTCACATTCATTAAACATTTGCAAATAATTTGGAAATACTTTAACCTAAAATAAAGTAAGAAGTACTAAACATATTGATAGTTTCAAATCACATAGATAGAAAGTTGTGTGGCTGCCTTGATATGAACCGATTTATAAATCTTCCCATGCTCAAGTTGGATTAACATGATATATGGTATTTGTTTCTAGGGTAATTCCTCTTGGTCATCGATTGTATCTATAGCAGAAAAGCGAATTATAAGATATATCGAATGACACATTCTTTAAAAGTTACAATTCTAACTCTGATTTACGTAAGTTTGTGTCTGTTAATGATAGGATTTTGCAGTGAGAGGGAAATATGCATTTATTATGTATTTATTTATAATAAACCGAAAATAAATGCATGTTTCACTCTCACTCTGCAAAATCCTACCCTTAACAGAAATTATTGCTGATGAAAATACTTATAGTTAATTCAGAGTATAAAAACATTTTTACATACCTTTCTGCAGAGATAGAGTATCCGAACGCAACGGTTTATATTCATTATAACAAATAAAGTAAAGTAAGTTTATCTACTCTTATTAGGTTATATACTATATATTAATGAACTGCTTTTGATCAATTAATAGTATCCATAAACAAACAGCGTGAGTTATAATGCCTGAGTTATTATAACTCACGCTAGGTACAGAGCCAATCACCCGTATCTTCATGCCTAGCCTGTCCAATCGACATAACGCGCGACACACGAAGGTGGAACCAGGGAGGTAGTGACAGATTATTCCCGTTAATATCTATAAAGATTTCCTGAAATGTCACACACTTTGATTCGTTCTTGCCGAGCCGAATTTTCGAATTTCGCCGTGCAATTTACGATCAGGTTTATCTGGAAGACTTCCTCTTTACGTCGCGACATGATGTTTTTTGAAAAATATGAACGTGTCAAGATTGTATGTTTTTACAATTTCTTTCGGATCCGAAATATAAGCTGTTTTTTGCTATTTTTCGCAGATATCTCCGAAACGGTGGGAGTTAGCTCGAAATAAAAAATAAGGTCAAACGAGTATTTTCCACTACGAATCTTTTGCTTCCATAAGAATTTTGATTTTTTTGTTTCATTTCGGAGATAACTACTGAAATGTTGGTCATGTACGGCAAAAAATTTTGAGCTTCTACAGTTGGCAACTTTTTAATCTTGGCTCCTACGCCAAAAGATTACTCTAGTTAACTTAAGTACAATTAAATTTGCTAAAACACTCTTTTTATTTTTTGAATTCCGACAAAAATGAAGGAATTAGAGGGGGCGGGATTTGGGACTTTTTTTTTCGGTAAAATTTCTCCATTTTGTCACCGTAATTAATCGGCAATTAACTGAAATCGATCTCATATACGATGTTCACTTAATATCATGTACTACTTTGACGCTCCGTTAATCTTGGCCCTTCGAAACAAAAGTTTCTGAGAATTTTTTTTAAGATTTGCATGCGCTCAATAGGAAAACGTGTAATTTCTTACATTTCCTCGAATATCTCGATAATTATCGTTTTTTTCGAAACATTTGTAGACAGCTTATGTAAAGAGAATTGATTGAGCTTTCCGACGCTTTTTAAATTTTTTCTCTAACATAAAAAACAAGACTTTATAAAGTATTTTATAAGTATAGTATTCAACTAGTATTCAACTTGCGGTAATGGTAATAACTCACTTGATGAATTACAGCACTCGCCTACGGCTCGTGCTGTAAACTTTCATCTGCGTAAGTTATTACCTACATTACCGCTCATTGAATAATATACTATTATTTGACAACACCTGATTTTCACGTACAGGATTTAGATTATTTAAGAGATTTGACATTTAGCACATTCCAAATTAAAATGACTCCGTCATACCTTTAAGGAAACCAAGAAGAAGAAATAGACAATGATTTCGAATTTAATGAAAGTGTGAATGAGCCGGGATTGTTCAGAATTCGTGTTGGATCTGGACATCGCAATGCGATTAAGCTTCAATTGTAGGTGCATTATAATTACGACCAACAAATGGGACAAGTAGGAGAATTTGGTGTACCTACGTTAAGAACCAATGGAGGATGTTAATATAGAGGGCGCTATCGTCAGGTTTGTGTATACAACATACCTTTGACCAGTCAGAAACTAGCTATTTTCATAAACAACGGGCGAGTCCATTATTTCCAAGGAAGAGTCTATGTTTTCATGTTTTACATCTAAAACGTCAAAGTTTTACTTTGAACTAACATTATTTTTTCAGCTTCAACGATTTAAACAATTAAATCGTATATAACGTATAGTATTCTGCTTGCATGTAATTGGTATTATATTATGTCATATAACAATCTCATTGACACAGAACTGACACATATAATATATAAATTCTAATACATAAAGCCGACGATGGTACCTCTGGCGGCCGTTACGAAACTAAAGTCCTTATCGTTCCTTATTATATCCTATTATTTAAATTACAAGACTGGAAGTCGATCAGTGGGAACTTGTTGCCACGTAGCAAGTGTGATTTGGTGTTTAGGATATGCACGACACGAACCACACGTAAAATATCCATCCATGAATATCTTAGGCGTTATTGAAGATACTGAAGACCGTGACGCAATGGACGTTGTCGAAGTTTAGTAACTAGACTAGATTTAAATTACGAAACTTTTATTCTTAATCGTTGTTTTTGTCCTTTTGAATCCCTATGAAGTTTTTTGTTTAATTTATATTAATGAATGATTAAAATAAGTAAAAATTTTAAAAAATAATCAGCTACGCCTATTCTACTTAAAGGTCTCACAAATAATTATTTTTCATTGACTTGACACAGCTGCAATTTTATATCCAGAAAAATAAAACCAACTTTGTTTTGTACCAAGATTACGATGTTCCCGGTATCAAGCTAGCATCAATATTCTATCAATCAATGCTACGTGCATTTACTTACTTATTTACTAAGATAGTGAATTTTAATAAAGCTACTTATATATATGGTGCACTGAATTGAAGTAAACGGGTTTTGTGCATTCGAAAAACGTGATTTGACACACATCAATCTAAGATCAAATAATGGTAAATAGTCTGGTTACTCATTTACAACAGTTACCATTTTAATATCTGTAGTACGTTTTGAGAAATCGTTGATACAGTATCAAGGGGTACGTCCAGTCTTTGGAGCCACCTATCGGAGAAACTGTCCATAATTTGAAGTTTTGCCAGAGGAACTTATTATTCAGAAATAGTTGACCTTCAACATATCAAAAATTCATCAAATTTGACAGGCCACCAATTTAAAAAAATTGTGATCACTTAAAGAGTGAAAATTTGTTGTTATTTTGTTACTATGTCCACTATTGAATTGCAACTCTGTTACTATCGTTATTGTAGTTAATGTTATGTTATGTTGTTGTTTTACTAGTTTTTATTAAAAGAGAGACATGAAATACATTCTTGATTCGGTGGCCTCTATAACATTTGTTTTTATTTATTTTTCCTTCAAATAATTGGCACTTAAAATATACTAATTTATTGTTGAAAAAAAGTATTGCTTAATTTAATTGTGAAACATTTTTTGCCCATATAATTCATCGGTATTTCTTCAAGTATCAAGGCGTGAAAAGTTTGGCAGAAATATCGAATATATTTTGTTCGGCTGACAAATTGACAAATATAAGGCTCTCGGAAGAGAGGAGAAACGCATACATAAAAGAAAAAAACGTGAAACTGAAAACAATCTCCTAAAACAGCTAGAAAACTTTAAGAATTGCAATGAAACCGGAAAGTTCTATCGCCAAGTAAATAATATGAGAAAGGAATTTAAACCTAAGACTAACAAAGCATAGAAATCTGCTGACAAATAAAGAGGATATTTTAAACATACTGGTAGAACACTTCAGGAAGTTATTGGGCGGTGAACATAGCAACAAGATGGAAATGCAACCCCATAGGTTCACCAACGGTAGAATAAGTTGAAAGTGCCACAGAAAAAATAAAAAACAATAAATCCCCAGGCAGTGATGGCATCCCAGCAGAACTATTTAAGCATGGTGGATAACCTCTCGTGGACGCTATGCATAAGATAATCTGTATAGTTTGGCTTGAAGAAGAGATGCCAGAAGAATGAAATAAGTCCTTTACATAAAAAAGGAAACCAGCTGGACTGTGAAAACTACAATAAACTCAACACTTCCTACAAGATCCTGTCAAATATTCTATGAGAGAGATTAAAACCATATACGGAGGCACGTGTTGGAGAATACCTGACCTGACCGTTCTACCATCAATCAGATTTTCTGTTTACGACAAGTTATCGAAAAGGCCCAAGAATTTAACATCGATATGTACCACCTCTTTATCGACTTCAAAGCAGCCTATGACAACATCATAAGCCGTACCTCTACCAAGCAATTAATGAATTTGAAATACCAAAAAAATTGATATGCCTAATAAAAATGACCATGGCAAAGACCTCATCGGCAGTAAAAGTACAAAATGACACGTCGATATCAGTTGAATCACATAAAGGATTAAGAGAAGGGGACGCGTTGGCGTGTCAACTTTTTAATATACTCCCAGAAAAAATTATCCGCGACGCAAATCTAGATGGTAGAGGAACAATCTTTAAAAGGTCAACATTTGCATATGCAAATGATGTCGATATAATAACCAGAACCAGAAGAAAGGCTAAGGAAACCATCTTTGATTTAATAGCAACGACAGAGAGGATGGGCCTGTAGATAAACCAAAACAAAATAAAATTTATGCCACAACTTAAGGCTCCAGAGCAGGAAATGTCGAGCAGAATCTTTCCACCGAAAGGGATACTTTTGAAATAGTCAGAGAATTTGTTTACTTAGATACACTGGTTAATCTGAATAACGATACATCTGAAGAAATAAAAAGGCGGATGATAACAACTAACAGAACTTATTACAGCCTCGTAAAGTATCCTTCCAATAAGAACATATCACTATCAACTAAAATAAGGCTCTATAAGATATTCATAATACCCGTTGTTACATATAGATCGGAAGCATGGATTCTGACTAAATCCAACGAATCCTCGTTGCTCATTTTCTAAAGAAGAGTACTTGGTAAGATTTTTTAAGCAGTCTGTGAGAACAGTGGAGACGGAGATACAATTATGAGTTGTATAGTGAACGAAATAAAACTCACCCGCCTGCAATGGGTAGGACACCTGGCGCGACCACAAGAAAATAATTCGATAAAGCGGGTTTTTACTGCTGAACCAGTGGGAAGTAGAAACCAGGGCAGATCCAAATGTAGGTGAACTGATGGTGAATAGGTGAATGGCAGGAACATAGGTGCCCCAAATTGGAGAAACCAGTCGTAAAACAGGACGGAATTGCGAAAGAAGCTTAAGAAGGTCATGGCCCCATAACAGCTGTAGCACCAAGATGATGATGACGATTTTTTTTAATACACTTTTCGAATTAAGTATTGAAATTAAGAAACTTAACTGTTTTCTTGAAGAATGACAAAAACATTCTTTCTTCAAGTTCGGACCTAAAATTTTTTTTTGACATGCATGTACTTATTCAGGATCACCAACGTATTACATGTGCCAAATATGAAGTTATTATTCATTTATTTACAAAGCAATAACCAAAAGAAGTATCGGTAAAAACTCATAAAACTATTTCAGCAACGAGGGCCCAACTAATTTTTTTTATGTGTGATTCCGATTGCCTTCGGTGTCCTCTATCTGTCATTAAGTCATATCCGTTTTCTCGTCAAACACCCTGTGTATTAAATATTTATATATATATGTATATTGTTTTTTTGTTGTTGTTTTTATTGAAACAACTATTACTTTAGTAACGATACAAATAAATAACAGTCATTTTATACTAAACATTAAAGATCGTTTTCAATGGATAACATTATAAAAAAAGAAATTGTTTTAAAAATATTTTGTCATATTTCACGTAAAAGCCATGAGTGACTTCAAATAAAGTTACATTGTCAGTCCTATAGGGGAAATAATATCCAAGGTATCAGAACAAACGGTAAAATCCGTTTTCATCCAGTAAGCTATACTAACGGTAGCGGAGGGAATGAAATGTCGTGTGCTTTACTGATGTTTGCAGATTTGATTTGAATTCTAACCCAGGCCTGTTTTCTAGGGAATAAAAACAACTTCATGTATTTATATTTCGCATACGCATAAAATCTCCTTTTAGAGATAAAGCTCTGGCTATAATGGCTTAAGGAATAGAAGTAAAAACATATATACGGGTCGAACTGAGAATCTCCTCCTTTTTAAAGTTTTTTCTCTCTTTGAAGTCGGTTAAAAAGAAGAAAAAATTGTTATTTTTTTATATCTAGTAAAAGTATTTAAGCAGACATATAATCAATTAATCAGGTGATAATTTCCCATTTAGTGTTTTTAAAGATATTAGCTATTGAAAATGTTAGTCTAATGCGTTTAAATTTTTGTTTCGAAAACTCCCTGAACTCGCTGAAAATTTGAGAGGATATTCTTAAAAATAGTAGAAATCATAAATATGGTTTCTTGTAAATAACTTTGTTAGTTTCATTTTTTCGGTAAATGATAGCATAAAAAGAAAGAATAAGAAATTGCACATAAAAAATGTGTTCATCATAGTAATAATTGATGTATATATTTATTTGCCAAAAAACATTTTTAAAATATTAACTATTGATAGATAAAGTTACTCGACATGAAATTTGTTACTTAGTTCAGTTAAACAGTTGCCATTATTATATTGTTTTCTTAATTAACTCCATTTTACAGAATCTCACGCTAAAAATACAAAATTAGAAGATTTATGTATTGAAAAAAATTGCAAACATTTATTTTGAAAGATATTTGAAAAATTAATTTCTGCCCCTTATAAGTAAAACTTCAAATGGCGTGATGATTGTTTGTAAATAAAACATCAACATTTTATACGGTGAACATTAAAGCTTTGTTATGTACTTTGAGATGTTGTATCAGTTTTTATGAAAATGACAATTTACTTATTGTTTTCACAATATTCATGAAAAAAGTTGGAGTCGAAAATCGTATGTACTAAATTTATCACTCCTTCAACTGCTCAGTATATTTTTTTCAATATCATGATTTTGTATCTGAAGGTCTCGAAACATATATTTATCTATACTTTTCTTCTTTAAGTGGGATGTAACTCGATATTGCGTATAACTGCTGGCTCGTATCAGGGATGATGTACTGGTCAGAAGCATTAACGCCAATATGCATATAGAGCAGGCATGTCGACGGTACTCCACCATCTAATCCAGAAGGTGAAAAAGAAGGCCACAAGGTTGTGGCACCGGATGCCTCCGTCGATATAGAGGGGACATTCGTAGACACCTCCTTTAACTCTATCATTAGAACTACAAGATAGCGTGGCGTTGAGGACACCCGTTTCAGGTGGGTAGGCGCTATGCTCAAAGGCGCGTGGTATTCACCACAATGATGGATGAAACTTTGGGCGCGTTTGTTGCTGGGGGATGTTCATAGAGGAGTGTTTTGTCCCCTCTGCTATGGAACCTTGTAGTTGACAGCCTACTGGAGAAACTCACAAATGAGGGATTTGAAGTCCAAGAATGTGCTGACGACATAGTCATCATAGTTAAGGGAAAGTTTAACAACATAGTCAGGGATTGTCTACAAAAGGCCCTGAATATGATGAAAAAATGGACCGATGAGGAAGGGCTAAAAATCAATCCTTAAAGAACTAACATCATCTGATTCACCAGAAGGAGACACCTGGAGGGACTGGGCCCTCTAATTATCCAATACACACAATTACAGATATCGTAATGTACCTTGGAGTCCTTATAGACTCCAAACTTACCTGGAACCTACAACTGGATAGATTAATACATAAGTCTGTTGCCTTACTGGCAACATGCTGACGATTGTATGGCAAGACAAGCCTGATATAGTGCACTGGCTCTATACCAGTGTAGTAAGTGATCCAAGGCTACTCAAACAACAGCAGCTATCAGGATGAACCGGGTGCAGAGACTGGCGTGCCTGGGTGCAATGGAAAGCACCCCCACAGCAGTCATAAAGGTTCTATTGGACCTCCCTCAACTCAGTTTGGTGATGCAGGGTGAGACCAGAATGGGAGCATACATGCTACAAAATTCTCAGACTCGACAACTCTCGGTAGTTTGGGGCACATGAGGATGGGGATGAGGATAATTGACATTGTAGTGGATGCACTATTGAGTATGAGATTGGACTACACGGTACCAAAAATTGCATTCACCAAGCCCTTCACTATTACTATTAGAGATAGGAAGGACTGGATGGCACGAGCTCCTGATGCTTTACGCAAAAGTTATAGGTGTTTTTGGGTTAGACGATTTCAAACATATTATTAAAATTCCATAGACAAATTTTTCTCATTGTGAGACTTTGATGGAAAATCTGGATGTGGAAGTAGTGATTCCTTGGGCAGCGGTTTTTTTAAATAACTTAGACACTTTTTTTCCTAGAGAGTTGCATTAAAAGCCGAATTGTAGGGAAATAAATTATCTTTCAATACTGCAATAAATATTTTTTATTAAGCCTTAGTTTTTGAGTTCATCAAGAAAACGCGCGTTAAAAATTGGATTTTAGAAAGAGGTGAAGAAACACTAAACTTCAAAAAAAAAAATCTTATCTCACTCAACTTTTAAGTCTCAAATTCAAAGTAATTTCATAATCTCCAAATTGCATGTTTTGATACTTTTTGATAACATTAGTAGTTTTCAATATATTTACAGAAAACCGTTTTTTAACGCTTCCCCCTCCCCGCAATAGTTTAGTGAGCAGTCGATTTTGGTAGAATGTTTCTTTATGTTTATAAGACCTTAAATTACAGTTTTCTGCAAAATAAATTTTCCTTGTTATAATGTAATATTAATTAGCGATATATAATTTATTGTGAAGGTCAAGAGTTCAGCCTGATAAGAATGCGTGCATTTAGAATGCTACGGTTTGTTTATTGAACTTGGAAAAGATAATTCCCGGATTTCAAATATTATTAAGGAGTAAATAAAATACCGAGGTGATTTTCTTGGTATAATTATATAAATAAGAGCTTCGGATCATTCAAGTACCAAATAGTTTATACCTCTTTTAAAACAACCTCACAATTTAAATATGAAATACTTTACAGTATTCTGCCTTATAATCTTATATCTATGCAGTGTTTATTGTGCACCAGCAGATTTTGAAGAACATGAACTATTGGAACAAAACTTAGGTAATTTTTTTTTTCAATTTATTTTATTAAAATGTCAATTTATGCTCTTTGTATTTTTCTGATAACTTAAAACAGGTTGCTCTAGAAAATATAGAACTCTAAAATAATTTTACTAACAAAATACATATCTGGAAATTTTTTGTAATAAAATAGATCGCCTCAAAATTAATCTTTCATTCTAGCCCTTATATTTTTTCCAATACCAACCTTAATGAGATATGTTTCTCGTCTTTGTTAGGGCTCTTTGGAAGAACATAGAGCTACTATTAATAAAACATTATCAAGAGGTGGAATGCAAGATTGATTTAAAAGTATGTTGTTTATAATTAAAAATAAATTCTAGATTAGTATTTTTGCCATGACGTGTAGAACATGTTTTTATTCATAAGAAATAATAACAATAATAATAATATTAATAATAATAATAAAAGCCCTTATGGCTATAAATGTACAGATAAACAACAACTCTGTTAAGAGAGAGTAATATTCTTACACTTAACCCGATACATATAAAAAAAGGTATTTACACTAAATGTCCCTATCTCTTTAACACTTTTTATTTATTAATTGTTTTTTTCTTTTGGGTGACTCTAAATTTCTTAATTAAAAATATATCAAGTTTTTTCTCCTCGGAAATAGTGTCAACTACATTGGAAATATTATTTTCCTCCATTTCTTAATTATTCTTTTTAGGTATATTTTTTACTAAAAGAATACCGGGTTTTCTTCTTCGAAAATATTGTCAACTACATTTCAAATATTATGTTCCTCCGACGCGAAGTTTCTTAATTAACTACGTTGACCACCCTGTTTTTGAAAAAAAAAAAAAAGAAATGACCGTAGCCTCTATAATGAAATTTAAAAAGATTCTATGCAACGTAAAAATGATCAGAGTCCACCTTATCTGCATTTGTAAGGAACATAGTCGTCGTCCAAATAATGTAATAATAATTACTGCTGGAATGCCAGAAAATAGTAGCACTACTACTTCCTCCTCCGATGGAATTACAAAAATAATAGCGGAATTACATTTTTCTGATCGTAATGAAGTGGACACTATAATATTTGCAATCGTCCTATATTTATCAAATCTGGAGTATAGTAGAATAATAACAGATACAGATATTTTTGTCTCATCCCTGTATTTTGTGTCTAGATTAGATAATATCCTATGGTTGCGTAGATTTGATGTATTTATACCCATTCATCATGCCATTAACTATAGAGAAGACAATGAGTGCTGAAATGAATTTAGGTAATTTATTTTTGTGCATTTATGCTTTGACTGGCTGTGATACAGTTAGTTTTCTATTTAAAAAAAAAGCTAACTCTGTAAAAGATGTTTAAGATATGCAGAAGATAAAAAGCTATAGGGATTACTTGATTACCATCAAAATGGCTTCAATGATTTCATTACTTTTCAAAATTCGGCCTGTTTTTCTTCAAAAATTTTGTATGGTCCGCCATCATTTACAGGCGATTTGAATAAATTACGGGCACATTTGTTTCATACCTGTAAGTCTGATATAAGGAATTTACCGCCTACCGAAGATTCTTTTTATCAACGTATTTTGAGGGCTGCAGATCAAATTATTCTGTGGAAAAGTGCAACTCCGATAAACCCAGAAATTCCCAATCCAATTGATTTTGATTGGGATTTGAAAAATAGCGTACTTATCCCTAAATTAATAACTATAAATATTCGCCCCAATATAATTTCTCAAAAGTATTTTGTAAATATAAAAAAAAAAATTACCGGAAACTGCAGTTATAGCAGTTATTAGCTGTTAATTTAGTTTAAGTATAATGCATGTATATTATTTTTGTATTGTTATTTCTCAATCACAAGAAATACATTTAAGTTCATTTAGTTAGTTGTACGGTTTTCTGTCTTTAATCAAAATTTTAAGTTATAACAATTTTTAGCACTCAAGTAAACTAATCTTTAAATACCTTCGTTTTTTTCAGAACGAAAATGATAATATTTACGTGTAAGTAATACGCATAATAACAACGTTTTGTAAATGTTTTGCAATCACAGTATATTGTCAGCATGTCACCGATCGGCCACAGCGCGCGGACGTGTCAGTCAAAACGATAGCGGAAATAACGAAGCGCTGTACAAAAATAGTCGTATCTTTTACAACAATAAAACAATGAAGATAATTCTTTCACTAAAAACTGCTCCATTCTATTCCACAGATTTCATATAATAGAAGTATGCATCTATCTATAATAGTTTTACTTCCACATCCAGTGGAAGTATAGTAACGACAAAAAAATTTTTAAAAATTTTTATTGTTCAAATAGGCTTAAAATGTCATGAAACGTCGAGATTATAAGTTTGAGCGAAAAAAAAATTTCTGTCTGTCTGTCTGTCGGTCTGTCTGTCTGTCGGTCTGTCTGTCGGTCGGTCTGTCTGTCGGTCTGTCGGTCTGTCTGTAACTTTTTTTTGTGCGCACGTTTACTCTGGAACCGTTTAAGATATTGACTTGAAATTTGGTACACGTATGTACTTTAACGAGATCTGGAACTAGATTATATTTTCATGTTGTTCCCACGAAGGGTTGGGGGGCAAATTGGGGTAAATTTGGGGTAAATGGGTAAATCAAGCAGGTAAGAGTCGATAAAATTGGTATTTAGTATATACAAGAGAAGCTAGGGTCTCAAAAAAATTTTTGGCATTAGCCACCCCCATTACCACCCCCACCCCCTTATTAAAGGGGATGAAAAAAAATTGTGATTTAGTGTATGTACAAGAACCAGAAACCTCAAAATATTTTTTTACTTCATCCACCCCCACTACCACCCCCCTATCACCACCCCACTCCACTACCGATGTGGGGTATCGTTTTATGGTTTTTTTTTTTCAAATATTATAGTATTAAAGTTCCATAAACAATTATTTTCACATGCAAACTTTTTTCGTTGTGAGTGACTTGGATAGAGAATCTGGATGTGGAAGTAGTGATTCCTTGGGCAGCGGTTTTAAAATGTCTCGATGCTGAAATTTACCGTGCACTCTTCGAACATGCTTTGTTCAAACAAATCTGTAGCATTTTACCAACAGTTTTGAAAATTATTTGGCAGCACCAGAATCTAGAAAGAATAAGCTTTCCATTAGTTTGAAAATCATTAAGAAATATTAAAAAATAACCCTGTAAATGAGATGGCAACATACAATTAATAAATATTCAGTGATACAAAAATTTTCGGAAAAAATTTTTTACGCTTTTTTGCAATCGAGGACAGAATGGCGTCCTCTGGATTTAGATGCACAAAGTCGTTCCAAATAATGTACATATTTTTTCAAAACTGTATCTTCCAGGGCACACTCTTCGGACATGCTTTGTTTAAACAATTTCTGTAGCATTTTAACAACAGTTTTGAAAATTATTTGGTAGCACCAGAATCTAGAAAGAATAAGCTTTTCATAAGATTGCAACATAAAATTAATAAATTTTCAGTGATACAAAAATTTTCGGAAAAATTTTTTTTACGCTTTTTGCAATCGAGGACAGAATGGCGTCCTCTGGATTTAGATGCACAAAGTCGTTCCAGATAATGTACATATTTTTTCAAAACTATATCTTCGAGTGCACACCCTAACATTTTAGAAGCGTCTTTTGAGAAGCTTGATTCCCGACTATATCTTCGTTCTTTCGTCGCGGTTGTTCTTTCGCTTGGCAGACAGTATATATTATAACGAGATCTGGAACTAGATTATATTTTGATCTTATTCCGTTGAAGGGTTGAGTGGTTGAGTATGTACGAGAAGCTAGTCTCAAAATTTTTTTAGATTCTCCCCACTAGCACCCCAATTACCACCCCCATCCCATTATCGAAGAGGGTAAAAAAATAGAATTGTGATTTAGTGTGTACAAGAACCAAAAGCCTCAAAAATTTTTTTAGCGTTAGCCACTCCACGACCACCCCTTTAATGATGGTGTGGAGGTGGTGGTGGCAGGTGGAGGACTTAGATAGGAAGAGACTCGGATAGAAAATCTGAATGTGGAAGTAGTGATTCCTTAGGCAGCGGTTTTTTTAAAATCTATATCTAAAATAAATTCATCAGTCACTCTCTACTCTGTGGCCAAAATATATTTAGTAAATTTATACTATTTCATTGTTTCAGGACGAGTTCGTGTAAAGAGAGTTACTTGCGATGTTTTAAGCGTCGAAGCAAAAGGCGTCAAACTTAACGACTCAATTTGTGCCCTCCATTGCCTTTCCTTGAGGAGAAGAGGAGGATATTGTAATTCTAAGCGAGTTTGCGTTTGCAGATAAAAATATGTGATTATTTATAAGTGTTGTTAATTGTCTATATAAGTGAAATATCACTTATATTGTAAATATATAATTATTATATATTTTATTGCATTTTTGTAATTGTTTCTAGTCGATTTTTTCCTTATCGTATGATATTTCCATATTATATTTAAATATGCTTTACTATACATTGAATTATATTCTTGAGCATGAAACAGGAGCTGGAGCAGGAATACATGGTGAAAGGCCAACTATAAGTATAAGTCTCTCTCTTGGACAGCACTCCACTGTGTTCAAGACAGAAATTCTGGTTAAGCACTAGGGTACGCGAGAATATCAAACGACGATATGTGAACCAGCAGATCTCAATTGCATTAAACAGTCAGGTGGCACTAAAGGCACTAGCCTCTAATAAGGTGTCTTCCAGACTGGTTTAGGACTGCCACGAAGAGCTCAAAATTAGAGACTACTCGGTGCCAGGACACACCAGCATGAACATGCTAGACAAGGAGTAGCTAATATGTTCTATGGTCCAGATCCCGCACTGGGCATCACAAAAAGCTCAGTCAGAAGGGTGATCAAAGACTGGGTTAAGAGTAAACACCACCACTACTGGAGAGATATTTCAGGAAATCGACATGGGAAAACACTTATCAATGGACTATGCCCAAAACAAACTGAAGACCTGCTCACAAAGAATAGGATCCAGTTGAGAACCATAACAGGTCTTCTGACAGGACACTTTCCCGTTAAGGAGTACCTGCATTTAATCGGAAAGTTTGCTGGAGACCTTAACTGCAAATTGTGCGGTCAAGTATCTGAAACTGTAGAACATACTGTATACGACTGCGTGGCGTTGGGCCGCAGTAGATATAATATTTACGGGGAAACACGAACAGACCCAGAAACCATCAAAACTCGCCCATTTTCAGGCCTGTATCGCCTTGTCAGTGGTGCAGGAATATTTGACAGACGAGCCCCAGGTGGAGGGGTTTTAGTCAATTAGAGTCTGACACTCAAACCCATTCCAGAGATTGGCAGCTCGTGTGGGTTTCCATCCTCAAAAAAAAAAAACTGCTGACAATTACCGACATACAGATATTACCCCAAGTTATACCGATATTATTGGCACCTTTCATAGCTAAAATAAGAATAGCACAAAATCAACAGAAACAAATCACCGATCGTCAAAGGACACATTCGTATATTTTATTTGAGGAAAGGAAGATTGAGCTAGAGAAATTACATGGAAATAGGTAATAATAATGACACATTTGTAAGAATGTTAGTGAAAAAACTACCAGAAAAAATATTTTGTGCGAAAATTTTTTTATAAAAATCTGGGAAAAGGAAAAAACGAGGGAAAAACCATGTGGAAAGTATACTCTTCAAAAAGCTTAAGTTTCACACGCATTAAAAACCATATTCTATTTAAAAAGTAAAATTTTTGCTAAAGTGGTATTTTATTAATAATATTAATATTTTATTAAAGTTGGGGAAACCAATCAAATAAAGTTAGCCTCGTTATCTCCTACAGAGGATGCAGCCATGGAATATTTCAAGAGAATGTACTTTCAGATTCAGTTTGCACACCAAATATGAAGAACCAGCAGCCTGCTCCTGAAAATTTAATTAAGATGGTTTTTTGCGGGTATAAAAAGGGGTGTGGAGTAGCTTGCGACTGTAGAAAACCTTGGTTTCTCGCCAACTTGTTCTGGTTGCAACGGCCAAAGCTGCCTAAATTGCTTTCATAAAAAGATTGATGAAGACGATGAAGATAGGAATATCGAAGATTCATAAAATATCGAATCAATGTAATTAATTTTGCAACATTCATTTTGTTTGTTGATATACGTAATTAGAAACATGAAAGTAAATATTTTTCTGGATTTTTTACATGACTTTTAAGTTTAAGTTGACCATTTTGAAGACGCCATTTTGTATTTTTAATTTGTGATATGAAATTTGCAATCAGCGACCCTGAAAATCTATATGTGTTATATTTTTAAGTATCTTATGATTTTTTAATGATTTTCAAGTTTAAGTAAGTTATTTTGAATCAATCATTTTGAGTTTCGAAATTATAATATCAAAATCGTAATAAGGCTTTTCTATTTTTAAATAAAAACTAAACACAATTGTTGTAGTAAATAGTGTACTCAAAATATTTACATAATATTAAGTGGAAATTAACAGGAAAACTATTAAAACCATATGGTTTGTGTACATAAAATCCTTGTGTTTAAACTTATACCTCAGTGTTGGAACCTAAATGCCTCCTCATATATACATTAATTGTTAACATGTTAAAATATGCATACGAACAATTAGTGAAATATAGAGGTACTCGTATATGTGTACGTATAGCATTCGCTTATACAAGCCGTATCAAGTATACCGACTTTGACTTTATCGGCGATTAGACTACTTATGTAAATAAATCTTTAATTTCAAGCTGTTACTTTAATAAATCCGAATTTCTCAAAATATAGAAATAAAAATACGGTTATATTATGTGCGAATTTTCTATGGATCTGTGTATACTATACAGCAAAGATTTTACGGAGTTTACCGAAAATATCATAAAGGTAGCTTATCTATTACATAAAATGGATTGTTTCTTTCCTTGAAAGGGTATTGTCTTCACAAAAAGGGGAATAGGTAATTCCATTGTCAGAAAATTACAGTTTTTTGAAACCAGAACAAATTCTGAATAACTTTCAAAATGTTCATCTCTCCACTCCATCAAATGTTCATATATCCACCTGCCCGTCTGTTAAATTAGTAGTAATAAGTTACTAGACTAACGTCTTATGTAGAGGAAGAACTTTATTGTTTTTTAAACAAAATCGATAAGTAAAGAAAAAAATTATTATTTATTTAAATTTTTAAAAATTTGCTACTTAATTTTTATGTTTTGTAATTGAATAAAGGATAATATGAAACGTTTTTTCTAACTGCATATTCAAATTTTTATTAATATATTTCATAATTTAATATACAACCATCGAGATATGACTTTCACCTAGGCACATCATAACATAGAAAGGATACCCGACTTAGTGGCCTGTCAAATTTGATGAATTTTTGATATGTTGTAGTTCAACTGATTCTGAACAATAAGTTCCTTTGGCAAAACTTCAAATTATGGACAGTTTCCCCGATAGATAGCTCCAGAGACTAGACCTATCCCTCGATGCTCTATCAACGTTTTCTCAAAACGTACTGCAGGTATTGAAATTATAACTGCTTGAAATGAATAAACAGATTATTTACCATTATTTGGTCTTAGATTGATGTGCCTGAACTTTCGGTTTTGCCAGAAGTGACGTCAAATCACGTTTTTCGAATGAACAACACCCGTTTACTACAATTTAATTCATCATATAATATTTAAGTAGCTTTATTAATATTTACTATCTTAGTAAATGAGTAAGTACGTGCATTTATTGATAGAACATTGATGCTAGCTTGATACGGGTACACCATAATCTTGGTACAAAACAAAGTTGATTTTATTTTTCAAGATATAAAATTGCAGTTGTGTCTAGTCAATGAAAACTAATTATTTTCTTTTATAGCATGTGCTATAATTAATAAATTCCACGGCTTAGTTTATATGGCAGCAGCAGATAACGAATTGGCTCGAAGATTATTGGCAAAAGCTCAAGAACCGAACCTTCTTCAAGCTAAAGTAGAAGCGGAAAGGCGGCGCTTTAGACATGGAAGATGAATATTATTGCACCTGAATAATTTACCTGATTTTTTCTTACTAAATTTAGATTATTTAAGAGATTTGACCTTGGCACATTCCAAATTAAAATGGCTCCATCATACGTTCGAGGTAACCAAGAAGAAGAAGAAGGAGACAACGCTTTCCAATATGATGAAAGTGTGAATGAGCCAGGATTGTTGGGAATTCCCGTTAGGTCTAGACATCGCAATGCGATTAAGTATCAATTGTGGGTGCATTATAATTACGACCAACAAATGGGACAAGAAGAAGTTGTTGGACGTTAAGAATCAAGTGTATCCTATTATTGTACTTGCAAGACTGGAAGTTCAAAAGTTGGAACTTGTTGCCAAGTAGCAAGTGTGATTTTTTGTTTAGGATATGCACGACACGAAGCACAAAATATCCATCCATGAATATCTTAAGGGTAACTGAAGATGCTGGAGACCATGACGCAATGGATGTTGTCGAAGTTTAGTGACTAGACTAGATTTAAATTAGTAACTTATAGTTATACGAAACTTATATTCTTAATCGTTGTTTTTCTCCTTTTAAATCCCTATTCAGCGCTACAATTTTAGAATGATTATTAGTAATTTTCGAATAAAGTTATTTTTTTGTTTGATTACTATTAATGAATGATTAAAATAAGTAAATATTTAAAAAATATATATATATATATATATATATATATATATATATAACAATCTAAATTTAGTAGGGCTTCGGAAGCCCTACTAAATTTAGATTGTTCTTTAACTAGTCGGACGTGACTATCCTTCATTATATATATATATATATATATATATATATATATATATATATATATATATATATATATATATATATATATATATATATATATATATATATATATATATATATATATATATATATATATATATAAATAAATTCAGCTATATAATTTTTGCTAAAAACAATAAAGTTTAATGTATTATAAATAAACAAAAACTGATTATTCTACTTAAAGGTCTCACAGATAATTTGTTTTCATTGACAGATAGATAGATACAACGGCAATTTTATATTTTGAAAAATAAAATCAACCTTGTTTTTTACCAAGATTATGATGTACCTGGTATCAAGCTAGTATCAATGTTCTATCATTCAATGCACGTACTTACTTATTTACTAACAGTAAATTTTAATAAAACTACTTATATTATGTATATATGATGTATTAAATTGAAGTAAACGTGTATTCAGAAAACGTGATATGACGTCACTTCATTCAAAACCGGCACATCAATCTAAGACCAAATAATGGTAAATAGTCTGGTTAGTCATTTCCAGCAGTTATCATTTCAATACCTGCAGTGTGTTTTGAGAAATCGTTGATACAGTATCCAGGGGTAGGTCCAGTCTTTGGAGCCATCTATAAGAGAAACTGTCCATAATTTGAAGTTCTGTCAGAGGAACTTATTGTTTAGAATCGGTTGAACTACAACATATCGAAAATTCATCAAATTTGACAGGCCACCAATTTACCTAACCTTTACCTAAAAGGTGCGGTGTCCTTTATATTTATTTAAATAATGAGTGGCGATGTAATGGTTACACTTTTGATTCGGAATCAAATGACCGCGGGTTCAAAACACAAATATTATTAATATATTTCGTGATAATATAATATCCAACCATCAAGATATGATTTTCACCTAAACACATTATAATATATAAATTTACGTTTACTTAATTAATGGTGGTGTAGAGGTTTTACTTTTGACTTGGAATCGCGAGTTAGAATCCAAAATAGATTTTTATTACTTTTCCTTACTTTATTTTATACTGACGAGTGCTTCACCAACTAAGTTGACACCATAAAATTGAAAATGTCTAAAACTAACACTATGTAGAAAAAATTGTGAAGAGTATACTATAGAATGTCTGAATGTGCAACAATTATATAAAAACTTTAATAAATCGGCAGAAGAGTAAAATTTTTGTTTTAGTTTTTTTTTAACCGACTTCGTAAAATTAAAAAAAGGAGCAGGTTATCAAGTTCATTGTCATTCAACCGATTTCTATGAAGTCTTCTCAAACTGAAAGGTAAGCGCTGCGGTTGTCACACATTATTTTTTTTAGTTGAAAATTATGCAATATTTGGCGATGTCGCTAGTCACAATTTTTATTTATACATTTTGTTAAGTTAATCTGATCCCTTTCCACCCAGCCCCTCGATTGCAACGGCGCTGCGCACCATAAATGTCTGCCTGATGTCAGTTTTAAATTGCAATTATTTTAATGGAAGTAAATGTACTTTGGTTTGGTTTTGGTGTCTAGTTCGGACTCTGAGCATATCTAACGAAATGGGCTCGAGCCTCATGCAGCAAAATAATTTTTCATTGTAAGTTCGCCCACAAGAAGTGGTTCGGATTCCACTATAAACTGTAGGACGTCGTCTCCTTTACTCAACAAATCTCTAGACTTAGGAAACTCATTGAAGTGACCTGGAAGACTATGAAAACCATTTTCAAACAAACAGGCAAACAAGATGCGTCTCGTTCTTTACGCAACTGATACCTGTTGATATCCAAGTGTAGTTGCCAATAAAGAAAGATAACGGTGGAGAGTACACTTGCTCGAGGCACTATTTTTAAATAGTGACGTGAAGCGTGGATTTCGTATCCCCACATACAGATAAAATTTTATACAACAAAATTACGTCTGCTTTTTTAAAACTTTGACGAATTTACCTGTCGGCGTCAGTAATTGACTCTGGTAGCGGAAAAGGGTCGGCATTAAATAAATAATGCAAAAAGAACGTTGAGAACAGCTACAGGTTAAAATGGAATTAATTACCACATAATCAGTTCTGAAGGAATTCAATTGGAATTTTTTCATTAGGGCATTAGGGGAATGCAACTTTAAAAGCATACAATTTTCTGTTAAGCAACAAGTATTTATTCATCTACAGTAATTATTTATTCATGTAGAACAGTAATTTATTCAACTAGAATAATGTGTTTTACGTGTAATTATATCTCCCTTTCTCTGGGAGTAGATTGTATAACGAGCTTTGTTGTAAAGTGCTGATTTGGAGTTAGCCGATACAAAGCGGTATAATAGTATTGAGTTCTTTGTGATCGGACCTCGGAAGTATCTAATCAAAGTTGTAGCTAGACGTTGCCGAATACGATTATTTATATTAAAATTCTTTTACTTCGATATATCACAATGTTTAGTAAAATTTTAGAGGAAAAGGTTATTAATGTTTTTGATTAAGCTCACAAAAATACGAAGTGTACAGAAAATCGAAACTGCAATATACAATGTGTCTCTCAAGTTTGAACGAAGTTTATACATTAAGGTGTCTTAATAAAACTAGTACGAAACTACCAACAGTTGCAATATATGCCCAATTGTTTATGTTTATTAAATGCTAGATAATTACTATTAGACCTAAATTTTTATTTCATTGGAACATATATAAAATTGCATAGTAGAATAGTCTCAACAGAAATTGAGTCGGATTGTTAATGTAAGGTGATCATCAGAGGTGTGTAAACTGTCATGTTTACGTAAACCACGTTTTTTAGAGCAAAATGTTACTGAGATCTTTGATTAAGCATACAAAAATAGTTGCACAAGATATCGAAACTGTAATACACAAAGTTAATCGAGAGGAAAGTGTCAAGTGTCAAGTGGGAGTATACACCAAACATAAGTGAATTACTAAAAATCCCAATCCGATTTTTATTTACTTTCTAATTACAGCGTCTTAAATGTTTAATAGCGAAGATTCGTTAAAGTTAAATTATAAAAATTTAATCTACAATAAATTTTCATATATGTCTTCATGTACTTCCAGATATTTTCTGGCTCGTTTACGAAGAGAGTATATTGCTCTCCCAAGTGCATCATAGTCTTCCTTTATGTGAGCTGCATCATTTAAAATATGAAGAATTAATGCATTGCGATTATCAATTCTTAATTTATACATTCCAACTAGTTTATATTTCGATCTTATTCCATTGAAGAGTTGTGGAGTAAAGGACCCCGGAACAAAACCCATGAAAATGTCGATTCGGTGGAATCGGCTCAAATTTTGGTATTTTGTAGTTTTGGTGTTTTGTAGTTCATGCTGATCAAAAGTTCTTATCACATCGACCCAATCCTATGGACAGTTTTTGAGATACAGACAGCTTGTCAAAGTTAGGTAATTTGTGTAATTTTAGACATTCAAGAACTTTTTACTCCTAAACTATTAACTTTAGCAAAAAAATGCAAGGGTCGAAATATTTTTGTTCAAGTCCAATAAAGCTCAAGATTTTTTTTCAGAATTTTTTTATCAATTTTTAGGTTAGGTAAAATATATATATGTCATATTCCGGCATGCTTCAGTGGGATTGGCCGAAACTTTGCCATTTTGTAGTTAAAGTCATTCTGATCAAAAATTCCCATTGCACTGAGTCTATCCTATGAGTGGTTTTCGCTCCAGGAGTGTCTGAAGGTCTTAAGAACGAGGTAACGGGTAATCTATATACACATGTTTATGAATGGCTTCCAGCGTGATTGTGTACCCCGTGCATGCGTTTGTGTGTATGTATGTGCCAGTGTATATAGGGTTCTCCGGAAATATCGATGACAAACTTCTGGTGCAGATTCTACATGCAAAAATATGTTCGTAAATACCTTGAGCTACGGCCCTTTGAAAATGGCACCCAAAAATTGATTATTATTTTATATTTCAGAAACCTTTTGATTTACAGGGACGCGACTTTATACGTATATTGAACAATAATACAAGCTTACTTTTACATTATTTTTTACCGTAAGTTGCAGAGCTGGGTAATTACTTGTAATTGAAAAATAATTACAATTACCAGGCGCGGATTTCTAGGGGGGGACGCAGGGGGCGCGCTGAGCTAGTAATTTATAAGGCTAAGGTTTGTAGATTTAGGTTTTTTTAATAAAAAGTTCATATTTAGTTTAAATGTGCGTCCCCCTCTCAAGAATTTTCTAAATCCGTGCCTACAATTATAAATTATTTTTCAAAAGGGAACTAATTACAATTACAAAGTACGTCTTTAAAAAAGGAATTATATTCATTTAATTACAATTGAAAAATGGTTTTAGCAATTACTTATCTAATTACTTTTATGATAAAGTAAATTATAGTGACCAAACAGACAAAAAGGTGAGTTAAAAATTTTAATTAAAAGTGTGTAATATTACGTTTTAATATTTATTATAATCGTTATTAGAATGTTTGATGTTTGACCTTAAGATTAATCAGGAAAAATTAAATAAATATATAGAAAAGGCAGCTTAATAACAATGCCTAATAATAATAAGAATGATAATAATAAACAGTAAACAACACATTTAGTTTTTAAAAGTTTATTGAACAAAAATACAAAAGTTTGTGTACTTAACAATAAAAAACATAAATGTGCAGCGAACCACGGCAAAAACTCGTTTCTAGTCAGTAACTTTTTTGAGCTTTTCATATTCATTTTAAACTATGCAACCTGTAAAATTCTTCTTTAATGTAGATGGTAGGCAATGTAATGTTTAATATTAATAAATATTTAATGTAATGTAGGTTTAGAAGTAATTTGTAATTAGATAGTTCAAATAATATAATTACAAATTACAATTGAGGCGCTCGCGTGCAAACCCCGATAAATCCACACACACAAAGTTGTGGGAAATTACAAAAAACTATATTGGATTTATCTGGTTTTGTTCGAAACGGTCAACTTTAACATTAGATTTATATGGAATTTATCAAGTTTTGGTTACCAAAGATTACTTATAGGCTTGTAGAGTTTAGTCTAACATACATGAAACTATTACAAACTCAAAATTGACTTTTTGTGGATTTATCGGGTCAACTTTAACATTAGATTTATATGGGATTTATCGAGTTTTGGTTACCAAAGATTATATAGGCTTGTAGAGTTTAGTCTAACATACATGAAACTATTACAAACTCAAAATTGAATTTTTGTGGATTTATCGGGGTTTGCGCGCGAATGCCTCAATTCCTATAACAATTTTCCTGCAATTACAATTCCAAGTACTTAAATACAATTATAATTACACGAGAAAAAAAAGAAATTGTAATTGCTAATTACTTTTTCAAAAAGAATTACCCAGCTCTGGTAAGTGGGCGGTATTGAGGGGGGCTGTCGATATTTTGCACTAATTTCTTGTGCCTTTTATTTTTTTTTCACTTTGGTACATGTCATTCACTAATTAAAAATACACAAAAAAATGTCCTCTTTCATTTTAGTCGTGAGAAAAATCGTTTTAATGAGTTTGATGCGGAATCGCTGAAAACACATGCGTATTATGGTTTTTGGGGTACGCCCGGCATGAAAATCACATAAAATATCCATCAATGATTCTTCTTCGAACGATACATGATGCTGGAACCAGAGCACTTGTTCCTGAAAATCCTATGGATATTTTCAATATTTAAACACTAAAAAAAATATTAAAAAACAACAAAAAGTAAAAATAAACATATAAAAAGTGAAACTAAAAAAAATGGGATCACCCTGGTTGTCAATGAGAACGCTCTCATAAGAAACATAGTGCCAGAAAAAGCAGGTTCTTTGATAAAAATAATCACACACATGCACGCACGTACACAGATACGCTGGAAGCCATTCATAAACACGTACATATGGATTACCCGTTACCTCGTTGTTAAGACGTTTATGCACTCCTGGAGCGAAAACCACTCATAGGATAGATTCAGTGCAATAGTAATTTTTGATCAGCATAACTTTATCTACAAAAAAGCAAAGTTTCAGCCAATCCCACCGAAGCATGCAGAAATATGGCATATTTTACCTAACCTAAAAATTGATAAAAAAATTCTGAAAAAAATTCTCGAGCTTTATTGGACTAGAACAAAAATATTTCGACCCCTGCAATTTTCTGCTAAAATTAATAGTTTAAGAGTAAGAAGTTCTTGAATGTCCAAAATGACGCAAATTACCTAACTTTGACAAGCTGTATCTCAAAAACTGTCCACAGGATTGGCTCGATGTATTAAGAACTTTTGATCAGTATGACTTGATCTACAAAATACCAAAATTTCAGCCAATTCCACCGAATCAACATTTTCATGGGTTTTGTTCCGGGGTCCTTTGGGTAAATGGTAAATAGATAAATCAAGCAAGCAGGGGTTCATAAAATTGGTATTTAGTATATATAAGAGAGGCTAATATATCAAAAAAAATTTTTGGCATGAGCCACTCCCATTACCACCTCTACCCCATTATTAAAAGTGGTCAAAAAAATAAAATTGTAATTTAGCGTGTGCACAAGAACCAAAGGCCTCAACATTTTTCCCCTTCATCCACCCCCCCAATACTACCCCCATGCGACCACCTCCACCCTCCACTACCGATGTAGCATATCGTTTTATGGTTTTTTGGGGTTGACGATTTCAAATATTATATTATTTAAGTTCCATAAACAATTATACACATAGTGGAGTGCAAATATAGCGTAAATTTTTTTTTGTTGTGAGAGACTTGAATAGAAAATCTGGATGTAGAAGTAGTGATTCCTTGGGCAGCGGTTTTTAGTTTAAAATGTTATTGAAATATGCTTAATAAGACTCCTACGAAACGAACGACAGTTGCAGCCGGCCGCAATACCAAGTTGGAACATGAAGTATACGTAGAACAGTCCGTAGTGAAATTGGACCTTATGCTTTACCCAGGATGACTGTTAGTGGCGTGTAAATGATTTTATATATATTTATTTTATTACAGTTTTATATGCCAGTCGTCAGGTAAATTAACATCGTTTTAAATCGTACAAAAAATTTTACTGTTGGAACCTGTTCATTATATGCCTCTTTTAGACATACTAATTTTGGTCCCTTGCTTCAATAAAACTGCGAGTATCGATTTCATTATCGTCTGTAACGTCTTTGTCAGATTCAGCCTCTTCGTGTTTATCGTGTTCCAAAAATTGCTAGTACCCTACCTTTCGTTTCTCCGGCTTGATCTGAGTCGTCTACATATATTTCGACATTTCCACCTGATTGTCCTTGACATCCAGAACAAATAACGAAACATAGTCCAGCTTTTCTACAAGTATGCACGCGGCTTTGCAGCCTTTTGTACACTTGCAGCTTATTGTTCTTAATGGTTCTTTTGGAGCAGCTCCGTTTTTGGTAGTAATAGGAAACAAACCATTTTTTTTTCATCCAAGCTCAATATTGAGGACTTTTGGTATTTCCACTGCTCAACTTGATAGTACGTTCTAAAAGAGTGTTGGCGTGCAGCAGACTCAGTAGGAGGTAACGATGCAAGGTTACATGTACTTTTTGCCACTGACTTAATGAAGCATTTGTACCGGAATTCATTCAAAGAATGCTGATGGGGTTCTACCCCATAAAGGGATAAAATAACTTTTTGACCTGCTACATCAATAATATAAGGGTGAGAATTGGGGTCTATAAAACATTCCACGTTTTTTTGTAATCCTGCAGATTTTTGTAATAATTTAACGAATTTTGCTTTGCCTTGACTAAAAAACGTAGAAGTTGTGTCACATCCACTGAATGCGTGGAGGAATAATATGTCATCCGCAACTTCTTTTGAGTATTTAAAAAAGTTCGATGAATAAATTCGTCCGTCCGTTTCCCCCTTGCTTAGTTTCATAAAGAACAACGTGCGGATAATCCTGTCACAAGGAGAAATAAAAATGTTTCAGTTTTTCAATGATTATTTCACTCATTAACGCTATAGCCAATGAGAGCCCGTTTTTTTCACAACATTGCACCAATCAAAAGTCATTATTAGTGGTAATTCAAGCTAGATCTGCTTTTGACAGGACCAACATGCAAAATTTATCGTTCTAATTTTTTAGGTCGCTGCAGCGGCAAATATTGCGAACATTTTTTGACGTTTTGTGTCGTGACATGTTTTCGGCAAATAGGACAAATCGTGCTTTTAAATGTTATCTATAAATATCTTCTCTAGCTTATTACTAATTGTTAACGTAAATTGTAAATTGTAGTACTGTATTAATAACCTAAAAAGCCAATGCTGTGTGGAACTTATATAGGTTCGGAACAAGTTATTGGTACATAGCTTTCAATGGCTTAATATCTAACATAATTACAAAATAAGTTTCCCAACTAAAATTAAATATGAATATCTACGAAGCAGACAAATCAGTTATTTCATGATAAATACACAAATGTAGGTACTTACTTATGGTAATTCATCAATCATTACAAAGCAGCTAACACTTATTTGGAAAATCAAAACTCTGCAGTATCACTATATACATTATAATTCGTTGTACTTAAAGTCTCTCTACTTAAACAAGTAAACCTTAACTTAACCATCAAACTTCTCAAATTAGAAACACTAGAAACATTAAATACATAAATATATATTAATAAACAATTTAATATAATAATTCAATTCACTGTTTAGGCAGCAACTAAGTTAAGCTAGCGTTACTAGATGGCGGTACCATACCATCTGAGCCGGCAGCCTTAGAACGTAAAAGGGATAGATTGGTAATATGCAATTTGTGTAATTTCACCCGTAATGTGATTGGTCGAAGCGTGCATTGTTGTAATGACTAGTCTTATAAGTTACAGTACCTATGGTTTAACGTATATTGTTCTTCTTGATTGTCATAATTTAAACCTACTTTGTTTTTTATTAGATGAGTCGCTTTGGAAATGCATTTTTATGTGACGTAAATGATGAAATTGAAGATAAAGGTGAGTAATCTCTAAAAAGCAACAAGGAAACGTCTGAAGGTAATTAATTATTGAACATAATATTGAAGATATACTTAATGAATTATTTATTCGTGAAATATTCTCCACAAATACCACTCGTGCTTTAAATTTTATCTAAAAGTATTTTCTCAAGCTAAGTTGCCCCTAGTTAATATAACTCGTGCAAATTGGCAGTTTATTATCAAAGATTAAATCCCTCCCGCTAAAGCGGTCGGGATTTAATCAGATAATAAACTGTCAATTTGCACTTTTTATATTAGCAGGCAACACGCTTTCGAAAAAAATTTCGATAAAATTTTAAGCACTAGTGATATTACATACGAAAATTCTTGGCCTGTGAAATTTGAAAATTGGTATGTCTAAAAAAGGCATATAATGAACTGGTTCCAACAGTAAAATCTTTTGTACGATTTAAAACGGGATTTACACATCCTGAACTCCCATATGACCTATTAGAGCACAACGTAAAAGTGAATTTAGCATTCGAACAAAACGTCAATGAAATAGGTATTCGCAGTTGGCTACTCCTGACTACAACTTCTACTCGTTACTTTGTATGTCGAAGCAAAATGTTATTTATTTACTCTTATTAGGTTATATACTAATTCATGAACTGCTTTTGAACAATTAATAGTATCCATAAACAAATAGCGTGAGTTATAATGAGTAGTTATTATAAATTCCTAGGTACAGAGCCAATCACCTTTATCTTCATGCGCAGCCTGTCCAATCGACGTAACGCGCGCCACGAAGAAGGTGGCTCTGTCCGAGAGACATTCTTTTCCGATACGGTGAAATAAAACGGTCATTATTATTAAGGGGAGGAAGGTGATTTAAGTTAAGATTAAGTTAAGTAATAATTGTGCCAAAAATTATGAATTCCGTTAGTGAAGATAAACTAATATACTAATATGTAGGTACATCACCAGAATGAAGACAAGTAACTACAATACATAATTTATTACCCGAAAAATCGCAGAATAAATATAAGTGTGTACAAAAATTAAATTTTGCAGTTTAGTTTATTAATAAACAAACTGAGTAATTTAAACAAAGTTTTCTCAATTTAATATTTATTGTTATGATCGTAGATAAAGTATAGTATTCAACTTGCGGTAATGGTAATAATTCACTTGATGAATTACAGACTTTATCTGCGTGAGTTATTACCTACATTACCGCTCGTTGAATAATATACTATTATCTATTTTCATTGAATTTTTTCTTATTAGTCGTAAAGAACATTCTTCTGAATGTGTAATGAGCCTTTTTTAAACAGCCTGTTGTATAGTGTACAATCTAACAGTTGTAATTGTGCGTCACAAATTAATGCATTTCTGAACTAATTAAAAACATCACGAATCTGCATGGATAATAATAAATTGAAATATTTGTTGATAAAGTGAATGAATGTATCGAATTCGTTTTTCCTTTAAAATTTTAATGCAAATATGTACATAAAGCAGAATCCTCCTGGGCCCAGGAACTGCGCTGTATATTGACAAACACAATAAATCATACAGTTTACTGATATCAATAAAAGCACTGAATATTACACTGGTAAATATAGCTGAATAAATAGGTTTAAAATATGTAACGGAAAAGTTATATAAAGAACATTTATAGTTCTAGGAATTAAATGATAATAAAAACCACAGCACACGTATCACCGAAAGCCTGAAGTGACTTAGTGTTTGAGGTAGCTATACATTTCCAGACAAACGACATACGAGGATTAATTTCTCTTTCTGAAAACTCTCAATTCCACGACCAGGAAGCATATACAGGGTGTCCAAAAAGACTGGAAACGGTTAAGTATCTCGAGAAGTACACAGTGTATCCAAAAAAGAAAAAACACGTCCTTAATAATTTTAAAAGCACTATCCAATGATACCAAACGCGACCCCCCCACCCCCACCCCTTGGGGTGGCGCGGGGGCAACTTTAAAATCTTAAAAGGGAACCCTTATTTTTTATTGCAGAATCGGATTCTACGGCAAAAATTATGTCAAGTTTGTCTGAAACGTTTTTTTTCGATTCGTGACAGATGGCGCTGTAATCGCAAAAATATTTTTTTCGTATTTTCTAAAAAATTCTCCCTAAGAATGAAAATTAATAAAGTACGAGTTCATTTTCTTGAAAAAGCCATTCAATAATGTTAAATTTATACCCCCCCCACGACCGTGGGGGAGGGAAAGTGGAGGGCAATTACTTAACTTAAGTTGAAATTTCGACATTTTTTTATGTTTTGAATTGAAACTTAATACAGCCCAAACGATATATTAATTAGTAGGTAGGTACATACATATTTTCGGACGTTGAAAATAAATATACAAAATGTAAAAATCATAAGAGAGTTTTTTTCATCACAAATGAATTACTTAGAACATAAAAAGAAATTGATTAAGAAAAGTTGCTCAAAGTCATCCTAAAAGGCCAAGTCCAAATTCTGTTTGAAGGAAAAATGTTACATTTTGTCCTCACAAAAAATTTATTTTCAAAATTAAAAGATATTTGGATTTCTTGATAATTATTATTACAGCGACATTCGTTTTTATCGAATGACTTTTAAAATTAAAAAAATAAATTTTTTCAATTTGGAGTTATTTATTATGCATTCAAGCAAATTTTTGTTCAGACCACTTAAAGTGAATTTGAGCGACTCTTCTAGTAATAGTAGGCCTCCACTTTATTATGTACAAAATGCAATTTGTTGTTACATAAAACTTTTCCAGGTGTATATTTAGGAAAGTGTGTTTTAGATCCGTTTAAAAACAAATAATTAATTGTGGCGTAGATCACATTATAGATTTCATACACTAATTTTATATGACGGAATAAATATATACAGGATAATTCACCAAACGGTTGATTACACAGGCACACAAAAAATAAAAAAGGTCATGTACTTTTTTACTGACTATCATGTCTATTAGTATTTTGGGGCGCTGAAGCCGAATCCGAGGTCAGAATTGTCACATGTCAATATTTTCATGTAAGCTCAAAAAAGAGCTTAGAACAAGCCGGAAACCGGGTAAAAAGTAAATTATGAGATTAAAAAAGTTGACCCATGTTTCTCTACGTATTTGGGGGCTCTGAAACCGAATCTGAGGTCAGAATTGCCACATGTCGTCAATATTTTCATGTAAGCTCAAATAGTAAGCTACTATTTGAGCAGAACAAGCCTGAAATCGGGTAAAAAGTAAATTGAAATATTAAAAGAGTTGACCCATGTTTCTATGCGTATTTCGGGGCTATGAAACCGAATCCGGGGTCAGAATTTTCTGATCATGTCAGGATTTTGACATAACCTCAAAAAAAATCTCAAAAAACACCTCATAAATGAACAAAAATGCATTTTAAAACAGATTTAAGAACTTAAAACGACCAAACCACTTTACTTATATGAATTTTAAAACGCTGAAATTGAATTTCAGGTCAGAATTCTTCCATTACCTTGGTGCTAAGGCTTTCGCGGAGCTGGTGATCTGGCTGCTGGTTTCCGGGTCTTCTTCCGCGTAGACTTGGTTGAGTGCTTGACGTCCACGTTATTGGTAGTTGTAGTCCGTTGTGACGGTTATAGTTATTCGGATGTTTATTTATTTTTAATGGCTTCTCTGTATCTTCTTGGATAATAATTCTTGGTGTTGGCTAATTTCTTTGTTTTGTCGAATTTTATCAAATGGCCGGTTTCTTCTAAATCTTCGGCAACTGCTGATTTTGTAGAATTTCCCTTCTTTGTATTTCTAATGTGTTCTATGAGTCTGGTGTTTATACGTCGTTTGGTCTCTCCGATGTAAACTTGTCCGCAGGAACATGGGATGCTATATACTCCTGGTATTTCCAGTTCTTCTGGACCTTGGTATTTGGAAAAATGTTGTGCCACCTTCTGTTTTGCATTATATATTACTTTGACGTTCTTTTTCTCCAAAAACTCTTCCGATTCTGTCCGTACATCCTTGTATATACGGTAGGTAAGCTGTTGCCGTGTATTTCTTTTCTTCTTTTTCTTCTTCTGTTCTGGTTGTATCTTGTCTCTTTATTGCGTTGTCTATGTCCTTCGGTTTGTATCCATTTTTCTGTAGTGATGTTTTTAAGGTCCGATATTCTTCTTGCAGTAAAAAAAGTACATGACCCTTTTTATTTTTTGTGTGCCTGTGTTTTGAGTTCCACTACTAGTGCTTTAATTTTTTAAACTGGAAGGTAATTCTCGGCGTCCCACGGAATGAAGCCGTATGCGGAAAGATGATAATTTCGCACACGAAATTGGTTTTTGGATTCTCCAGTGGTCGTGTGCGGATATTTTCGACAGGCTTCTATACGGTTAATTTCGGGTGCTATAACAGTAGACGAAAACAACAAGTCGTATGCGGATTGCATCATGTTTACCATTCAGAGGTTAGGTGTCCGTGTTTTATTTGCAGTTTGGAAGTTTACATACTAGTCCCTTGAGGTAAAGCTTTTACCCCAAAAGTTCTGCGACCGGACCCCAGATATGTACGCCCCGTTTTTGAGGGCGAGGAACACGAGAGTGAAAAAATATGTTCCGACCTACCCTCCAACCTAAACCGAAAAAACCACCCCTTTTTCTGAGTTTCCGGTGCTCGACATTTTTTTATTGGAAAATTTTATTAATGAAAATTGTTCAGAATTGTCCAAAAACCCATATATTTCATGAAAATAAAAAAATTGAAAAATTGAACAAAATGACAAATTTAAAAAATATAAAAAAGCTAATAATTACTTGACAACTTGGTTTAATTTCAAAACAAAACTGTCATGAATTTTTTAAACAAAAAACCCATGTAAATAATATTTCTGAACAACTTTCGTTAATAAATTTTTCTGATAAAAAAATGCCTAGCATCAGAAAATCGGAAAAGGGGTGGTTTTCCGGTTTAGAGGTAGTTTTTGAAGGGAGTCGGAAAATATTGTCACCATCGTGTTCTCCGTCCTCGAAAATGGGAGGGAAGTTGTCATGCGGTCCGGTCGCAGAACTTTTGGGCATTTTTTCTTTTCTGGTTTACCTCAAGGGACTATACAGTAGTAAAATGGACTTGGACGAACATATTATTTTGCAACCCATAAACAACTGAGAAGAAATGGGGAATTACCTAGAAAATGCAGGTTTTTAAATCCAATGATTATTTTGTTATGTAAATAAATAAATACGTGTTTTTATTTTTAACTCAACAAAAATTGTGTTGGGTACAAGAAAAGTTACTACTACTGTTAGCAGTTATATTAGATACTATTATTTTAAGAATTCACGATTTTAATTATTATTTACTTTTGGATTATAAAATAGGTTCAAATAAACAAGAATAAGAATGTGACAACCGGTGACAGCCAAACATAACCACACTTTCGACTGATGCCAACCTCTTGAACAAAAAAAAATTAAATAAGAGTATAAATTTACCTGAATCAAGCAGAGACTCGTCGAATTACTACACGGTTTGAATTGTACTTTCGACGGACAGTCGAGAATATGCTTTTATGGATTTATATAATTCACATGCGGAATGAACAACACGGATTCTGCCCTGCTGAATAATTATTCCGTATGAATTCGAGGATTGGGCTCCTGGTCACATAACATTTTTGTTGGATCTGCTATTAGTAACAGAACAAAAAAATATACGGAGTGCATAATTAAAACTAATTTTTTTATATTCGATTGGACATCTTATTCTAAATCCAAACTTATATACTTGCTGACCGAATTGTTCAGCGAATTCTACGCTATTAGTGAGAAATTAATGAGATTTTGCTATTGAGATGTTGCTATTAAGGTAAGTTATATAGTACCAAATTATGGTCGCTCTATGTCTAGCAATGGGATTATTTAGTCAAATTTCATATCTCACTTTTTAGCACGTTTATGCGAAGTAATCGTTCAATAATTATAACACTAAAAATTTGAAGTTGCTCCAATAAGTAGTTTCAGAAATATACTGCTTTAAACCTGAACCGACGCACTCAAAGTGATGACAGCATTGTATCCGAAAGTCTGTCTCGAAGGTACGTTTACTTTGTTAGAATCCGGCAAGTACAATCTGCCAGGTATGTTTAAAGCCTATAGAGATCCTAGAACATTCTGGTTTTTTGCATTTCGCTCTAAAATTAAGAGATCTTTGGGAAAGCGTAAAAAAATATGCTAAATGAGCATATTGCACGAGAATTTGCTCTTCAAGGAGCTCCATCTTCCTAAAAAGAACTAGCTAAATTGTATAGAACGTACATTTCGACTTATTTTTATGTGTAGAATATGCACATATCTCGAATACACCCTGTATGTAGTACACAGCTAGAAACTTGCTAACTTGAAATTTTAACTCAATAAATTGAAATTTCGACTTATTATGTCCAAATTTAAACTTCTTTTTTACAGTAAGTAATGAAAAAGAAATAAGCTCTTTTCTAGACGCAGCGACATAATTTCCTCATTTGACCAGTCAAAATTTATTTTGAATTATACCTACCTACCTCGACAACGAACATTTTTTATTTTCGGCTTTTGTGCCGCCGGCACAACTGAGCGTCACTGCGCGGCACCCTATTTTATGCTCTGACCAGCCGCCACTGAGTAAGTTAATATTATAAGCAATAGAGCTGGGGGTGGCTTCTTGTGATATTAACTAGTAGAATAATTTAACAGATTTATAAAATATTCAAATGTATATTAGTCAGAAATGTTGTTATTTGTAAAATACGTATTGATTTAACAATTTGTCTGTATTTGTAATAGTAAACGGTTAAATGTGTTAATTAAATTTTAGGGATCAAGCAAGCGAACACCTTCATTACTTTTTACATTTAATATTAGTTCAAGTAATTGCTAAGTGCCGATGAAATCAACACACTAATATACCAAGTCATCAAAAATAACTGAAGGTGAGTAAGGTGACTTAAGTGTTTTTCTCTCTTTCTTTGTCAAACCTTTCATCCAACGGTTTTTGCTTGTGGATAGATGATTTTACAAAAAAAAAAAATAATAGTAATGAAGAAGTACATTTTCGAAATAGTATTTGATCAGTGACCAACCGAGCAGCGGCGGAGGTTGTGTGAATAGTAGTGACACAACGATTACGATTCCAGTTAATCGCAATCGGCGATTATTAATAATAATAATAATAATAATAATAATAATAATAATAATAATAATAATAAATTGACTTTATTTTTTTAAATTTACAAAATTTAAGAGTTCAGCTACGCTGCTCTTACACTCAACCACATACAACTACAATATATATTATTCTAATTACACATGAGAGGAAAAAAAGAAAAAAGATTATAAAATTTAAATCCAAGTGAAATAATTAATATAATATAATTAATATATAACACACAATATATACCTAACCTTAACATATATTTGAGAAAGCATTGTCACTGGCTTAACAACAAGTGTTTATATTTTAATTTGAACACCGCTACTGAAGCCTGCTTTAGATTGTCCGGAATACTATTATACAACGAAGGGGCAGAAAAAGCAAAAGATCTCTGAAACCTTGCCGTAGAATGCTGCGGAATCGTTAACATCTCAGTATATCTAAGATTTCTGTCATGAACTAAGGATCTAGGTATAAGTAATTCCCTAATATAAGGAGGACAATTAATAATCATTACTTTGTGAATAAAGCATGCAAGGTGATGTTGCCTACGCATGGCCATATTAAGCCAACTAATTCGCTGTAAAAACGCAGAAACATGCTCTCTTCGAGACAAATTAAAAATAAAACGAATACACGTATTCTGTACCTTCTGAATTCTGTAGGAGGTCGCCGCATCAAGACATGGGCCATAAACAGCATCACAGTAATTAAAGTGAGACAGAACCATAGACTCGCATAGCATGATCTTAGTTTTTTGATTAAGTAAATTACGATGATTATATAAATTTTTCATTGCACAAAACGTCTTTTTCATTACCATATTAATATGTACATAAAATCTTAGCTTATAATCTATAACTAAGCCCAAATTTTTAAAATTGTCATAGTAAGATAACGTCTGCTGCCCCACAAAAAAACTTACGTTATCCAAAACAAGCTTTCTATTATTGCTGTTCCCAAAAACCATAACTGGGGATTTTTTTGCATTTATCGTGAGGCAGTGCTTACTTGATATATCAACCATACATTTGATATCATCCCTTATATTACGTGCTGCCTCTATGTAGTCCTCTGATTTAAAAGTGTTATATAGCTGGCTATCATCAGCATAAAAATGGCATACACAGCTCTTAATTGTACTATTGAAATCTGCAGTATATATTAAGTACAAAAGAGGTCCTAATATTGATCCCTGAGGAACTCCAGCTTCCAACACTTTCAGTTCAGACGCTAAATGCTGACCAATAATCACTTTTTGTTGTCTTTTATGTAAATATGATGTCAAGATATTAGGAGCGCTATGAATGAAACCAAAGAATTTTAATTTAGCGAGTAACAAAGCGTGGTTAAAGTATCAAATGCCTTTGAATAATCTAGCATTATTAATACTGCAGTATTATTATGTCATCAGTTACCTTGAGAAGAGCACTAGTAGTACTATGACCTTTTCTAAAACCAGATTGATTTTTGGGAATTATTTCATGTTCATTTGTATACTCTATCAACTTGTTATACATTAAGCGTTCAATAATTTTCGACAATACGGGTAATAAACTCACAGGGCGTAACTCTGTGAGCTCGGTAGGAGACTTAACCTTGTTGAGTGGTTTTACTACTGCTATTTTCAATAATTCGCGAAATACACTTTTAGATATACACATATTAATAATAAACGTCAGATGTGAATTTATTTGTGGTATGCACAACTTAAGCATTTTCGTCGAGACTTCATCGTGACCTGTAGCATTAGATCGAATACTGTTAATTGATTTTACCACCTCAATTTCACTTACCGATTTAAAATTAAAAGATTATTATTTTTAAATTTATTATTTTTATAGTTATTTAATATTTCTTTTTCACAGGCACTCCTACTGCATATTGACACAAAATAGTTATTAATTTTATTAGGGTCAGATAAATTATCTGGTATTTCCGTGTTAATACGAGTTTTTGTTATATTTAAGTTGTTTAAAGTATTCCATATTTCTTTACTACCTTTATTATCTTGTACATAATTAATATAAGCTTTTTTCTCTTCTCTTATCGCCAGATTTGTTAAATTTCGTAAGTTTTTATATTATACCTAATCAGCATTACTTTTAGATCGTCGAAATTTTGATAATGCCCTACTTCTATTTTTAATCATAATCTTAGTTACATCCGTTAGCCACGGAGCTTTTGTCTTAGAAATTCTAATAGTTCTTAATGGTGCATGTTCATCATATAAACTTAAGATAGTACTGTTAAAAAAAAATTGGTGTGATTAATCGTTGACTTTTCTATATCCATTTATGCAGGCTCGCATGAAATTTCACAGCAACGCGACGTTGGTGTGCCAATGCGCTACTGTATGAAATTTACTAAGAAGAGGGCAACAGACCCAGAAACTATCAAAACTCGTTCATTTTCAGACCTGTATCACCTTGTCAGTGGCACGGCAGAACTAAAATGGGCAGTGTAAATGAAGACGGGGAGAGAACAATAAGCCCAAGAGGCTGCAGTTGTATTTTACGGACGAGCCCTGGGAGGAGGGGTTTTAGTCAGCTAGAGTCTGACACTCAAATCCATTCTACCGTGGTGGTATTCCCTTGAAAAATAAAAAAAAAGAAGAGGGCAAAGTAAAACGAGCCGTGTACCGACTGTCTACGATTTTTGACTTGTGCATTGCGTTTTTATTAAGTTAAAATTTTATTTCTATTTATTTACCAGCTGTAGCTAGGTAGGTACAAAAAACGTGAGTCAAGTAACGTTTGAAATTATTTATTTTTCTTTAAATTTTATTTTACGTATTTTTATTTTTCTGTTATAATCTATATATTCCGGCAAAAGATATAAGAACAAGTACAATAATTATTATATTTAGTTATTGTTTGCTCGGTTATTAAGCTCTAGTTCAGCATCTACGTATCCGATAAGCAGCGCACGGTGTACATTTATTTAGTATTTAATACTATAAGAATACTTTCAAATAGCTGTATTACTTTTTCAACTTGAGTTGTCAAGTCGTAACGAAGTAAAAATGTTATTGGTTTCAAAGCGTACGGAAGGTTGCTACTTACTTCATTTCTTTATCGCATTTATTTCCTGCTAAGATCATTGGAACTCTTGGAAGGGTTTTTTTCCTTGTCAGGCCACCGCTGTTCGAAGCCCCTGCATTTACTTTAGTTTCTATTATTTGCTCCCGTAATCTTATTGCTTCTTCGAAAGTTTCCCTACTGTCCATGCTGAATACGATTACAAACAAATCCCCTGAAACAAATTAAAATATAAATGGTTTTGTTTTGAGAAATTTACTGAATTTTAAATTAGTTCAAAGAAAGTTATTATAAAGCCACTTAATAGAAATTTGGGCACTAATTTTATTTGTGCATTTATTCATTTAGCGGGAAACTCTAACTGTAAAAATACACCATAATTAACAACTACAACAATTACAATAGAATAGAACTGTTTCTCATCACATGATAATAATAAAAAATAATAATAATAATAATAATAATAATAATAATAATAATAATAATAATAATAATAATAATAATAATAAATAAGCAGGAGGGGCTGACTTTCATCTATCAAGCCTTTGGTGAGTAGCGCCACCACTTACTCCAGCTGGGGGTGCAAAACCGAACCGGCAGCCCTAGTGCACCCGGGAGGGGAAAGCTCATTCCCCTCTGGTGTCGGTCGTGGGCTTGTTGGGCTAACCACCCACAAGCCCTGACTTCTGGTTCCTGTAAACCGAAGAGAGGGCCCCCACAATCGACCTCGTCCGGATAGGGGTCAAGGGCAAGGTGGTGGGGCCCAACCGGATGGAACGCCCGTTGACGACGAACGCTATGCACAAGGACGCTTTGAGTGGACGGATGAGCTAAGGGACGACCTTCTGCAATGCTACGAAAGCAGTGAGCCCGCACGAAGGGGATACATGGGGCGGATGCATGCTCTGTGGTGTGACAGGCATCCAGAGCATGGCGCCTTCACGCCACAAAATCTGCGTGACTATGTATCCCATCTTCGTAGAAGGGGCTACGTGAGGGCTGCTCCTGGACCGGTGAATTAGGTGGCCGAAAGACCGCCGCATTCACCGGTTGAGGAAGTGGTTCTCCTTGTTCCACCAGTACCAGAGGGCCTCAGTACCAGACGGGGGCTACACCACATAAAAGCCCCCGGGCCACAAGACCTGGCCAGAGTGGATGAAGAACTTCGTGATGCGCTACCAGAACGGGCTGACATCTGGCACATTAACTGTGCCGTGTATGCCGCTGTTCAACGCTTTTCTCGGACGGAGAGGCGTAATACTGCCTCCCCACAGGAGAGGGCGGAGCGGCGCATACAAAAGATGGAAGCCAAGATCCGGTCGGCGAGGCAACACGCATCCCGTATCCAATGTGTGATGGACTACATGGCGGCCAATAGGCCATTTACGCCTAAAGTGCGTCGAATAGCCGCCAACTTAAGACGCGTCCATCACACACTCAATGAGGCAGTGCTGCGAACCACCAAACAGCACTGTCTCGACAGGATACGGATGCTAATGGTTTGTAAAAAATCACTAGTGAGGCGGGCGAGGGGGCTAGCGGAAAATAAACTCTTCCGCCAAAAGCCCTCGCGCCTTTTCGAACCGCCTCCGCGTGTTGCAGAGAATCCGCCGACTGTAGATCAGGTGGAAAATTTCTGGAAAACGCTTTACGAGGAGAAGCTTCCACTCAACCAAGACTCTCCAGCCCTGGCACACTTTGAAGCCTTCTGTCAAAGGCTTCAACAACCAAACGAGGTGTGCCAACCGATAACTCCAGAAGAGGTTCGAAGAGCTCTTGAGGGCTCTAAGAACTTTGCTGCTCCAGGTCCCGATGGGATAAACAACTATTGGTGGAAAAAATTACCCAGTACCCACCACCATTTGGCCAGAATTTTCAATTCATGGCTAAATGGGGAGCAGCAAATTCCTTCTTGGGTTGTCGAGGGGCGGACAGTGCTGATCCCGAAGAACGGAGATTTGTCTGACCCAAAGAACTACCGGCCGATAACCTGTTTAAACGCATGCTACAAGGTGTTTACACGCATTTTGTACATGCGGGTGCTCCATGCAGTTGAACCGGTCTACGAGCGGATATATGAGCAACGAGGGTCAAAGAGAGGTGTCGCTGGCTGCAAGGAGAACCTGCTGATTGACAGGTGTGTCACGCAGGACTCCGTGCAGTATAAGCGTAACCTCTCCATGGCCTGGATCGATTACCGCAAGGCATTTGACATGACATCACACGAGCTCATTGTACACTTGCTCCAATGTCTTGCGGTGCCCGGTCCCGTAGTGAGATGTATCGAAGAACTGATGCCGCTCTGGAGGACTCGCTTTACCATAACATCGGGTAACGATAGAGTCCAGACGGAGCCGGTATATTTCAGAAGGGGAGTATTTCAGGGAGACTCCCTCAGCCCCCTTCTGTTTTGCATCTCACTACTGCCATTATCCGTTTCGCTCCGGAAAACCCGTGGCTACAACTGCGGTACCCCCGGCGACAGGAGGCATAAGGTCACCCATCTGTTTTATATGGATGACCTTAAACTTTATGCCTCCGGAGAGAGGGACCTACACCAGTCCCTCAGGGTGGTACAGGAGTACACGCAGGCTGTCGGTATGGAGTTCGGGTTAGACAAATGTGCACTGGTCCATCTCAAGAGAGGACGATGCGGGGACTACCGAGAGGACGCGCAGCTCGTGGACGGAAGCATCTTACATCATCTAGATGCCGGAGAGTCATACACTTACTTGGGTGTCGAGCAACGCTCCACCCAAGAAGTGAGTGTAGTGAAAAACGCTCTCCGCGGCAAGTATCAGCACCGACTCCGACAGATCTGGTCTTCAGAACTGTCGGGGAAGAACAAGGTGTCTGCTACCAATATGCTTGCCGTTCCGATCCTTCTCTACTCCTTTGGGGTAGTGAAGTGGAGTCGAGAAGAGTTGCGTCAACTCGACGTAGGAACCCGCAAGAAGATGCATCTCAATAGGAGTTTGCATCCTAAATCGTCCGTTCCACGGTTATACCTCCCACGACATCGGGGAGGCCGTGGACTCTTGAGTTTGGAGAGTCTCCATAATAGGATGGTTCTGGATGGAGCCTGTAAGGTTATCAGGAGTTCGGATCCCCTCCTCTGCATGGTCCGGGACCATGAAAGTGCAGGAATAGGAGCATTTTTGTTTAAGGCAGCACAGAGAGCAGCCGATGAACTTGGTCTCTCCTTCGACGTCGAGCGGGTAAATCCCGACTCTGTCACCGAGTTGGAACCTGCTCGACGAAAAGCCCAAATTAAAGCTGCGGAACACAACATCTTTCTGCAGCTTCACACGGATAAGCCAATGCACGGAGTTTTCTATAAAAATATAGAGAACCTTGGCTTATCCGAAAGGCTGACCTTTGCCTTCTTAAGGTCAGCCGGGCTGAAGTCTGAGACCGAGGGATTCATAATGGCTTGCCAGGATGGTGTATTTAACACCCTCGTCTATCGTAGTCGTGTCATGGGTATAGAGGTCCCTGATGTCAGCTGCAGGGCCTGCCGCAGGGCGCCAGAGACTCTTATGCACTTGCTGTCGGCTTGCCCGACATATGCAGTCTCGGCCTATATCCAAAGGCACGACGGAGCATTACGAGTGCTTTATTACCATTTAAGGCACTCGTATGGGATAGACGAAACACCAGTGCTGCCTTACGCTCCGGGGGATATTGAGTCCGTTGTGGGAAATGAGAAGTGTCTAATTTATTGGAACTACTCTTTTCCCACCGTCAGGCAAATACAAGCCAACAAGCCTGACGTAGTACTCCTCGACCATCAACTCAAGACAATGTTTGTCGTGGAGTTCTCGGCTCCCGCGGAGAACAACATTGTCTTGAAGGAGGAGGAAAAACGGACAAAATATCGAGATCTGCTCTTCGAACTCCGCAGACTGTATCCAGACCATACTGTTAAGATAGTGGTACTGATTATAGGAGCCCTCGGTGGAACGAGACACACACTGCTTTCGGAACTTAAGATCATACCGGCATGCCGAAACTCGGCAGAGGTCTTAGCCGGCAGAATGCAGAAGGCCGTTATTCTCGGTTCATTACGTCTGCTCAGGGCACACGATTCACGGACCCAGTAGTCACTCACCCCACGGGCGTGGGGAGTGGCTACCGGTACTACCAGCTCCCCTCTGTGAGGGTCGGAGCCACAGAGAAGGGTGACTGGTTTTTAGCTAGCTAAAAAAAAAAAATAATAATAATAATAATAATAACTACATCCAACAGAAGAGGCAGGAATGGATAGCGAAGCCACTCCATGGTAGATATGCAAATGTCCTCAGTCAGCCGCACGTTGATTCTAAATCCACGTGTGGCTGGCTGGGACGAGCAGATCTCTTCGCTGAGACGGAGGGCTTCATGATTGCTATTCAAGGCCAGGTTGTTGCCACCAAAAACTACCTCAAATTCATCGTGAGGGCTGACATAGAGGATGACCTGTGTAGAAGATGTCATCAGCAGTCTGAAACCATACAGCACATAACAGGCGCCTGTCAGATGTTAGCAGCTACTGAATACCTCAATAGGCACAACCAAGTAGCTAAAATAGTGCACCAAGGGCTGGCACAGCGACACGGCTTGTTGAAAGAAGAGATGCCTCACTATCAGTATGTCCCAAGTCCAGTCTTGGAAAACAACACCCACAGGCTATACTGGGATCGATCTGTGCTGACGGATCGGACAATCGTCCACAACAGACCGGACATAATCCTAATCAACAAAATTGCAAAGGAGGCTAGCATAATCGATATAGGGATCCCCAATGATCATAACATCCAAAACTATGTCGCCGAGAAAGACGGTAAATATCAAAGACTTGGGCAAGAGATCCAACAAATGTGGCACCAAGAGAGGGTGAGTGTGATTCCACTGATCATATCAACAACCGGAGTGGTCCCTAAAAATCTCGTAATCAACTTAACGAAGCTAGGCTTAGCAAATAAAATCGCAGCCATACAGAAAACAGTGATACTCTGCACTACATCAACCGTACGTTCCTTTCTGAATTGTCACTTGTAAATGCACCAGTTCCAAGTGTCTTGCCACGGCCGACACTTGTATACTTACCCACCAGTAAATAGGATGGAGAATTTAACGCATAATAATAATGATAATAATAATAATAATAATAATAATAATAATAATAATAATAATAATAATAATAATAATAATAATAATAATAATAATAATAATAATAATAATAATAATAATAATAATAATAATAATAATAAGGGACGGGAGCGTTCTTATTCAAGGCAGCACAACGAGCAGCCGATGAACTTGGTCTCGACTTCGACACTGGGCGGGTAAACCCGAGTTCTGTCACCGAGCTGGAACCCGCTCAGCTAAAAGCCTATACAAAAGCAGCAGAGCAACGTAAATTTCTGCAGCTGCATAAAGATAAGCCCTTGCATGGAGTCTTCTACAAGAACATCGAAGACAGGGGCTTATCTGAGAAGCTGACCTTTGCTTTCCTAAGGTCAGCTGGGCTGAAGTCTGAGACCGAAGGGTTCATTATGGCTTGCCAGGATGGTGTCTTTAACACACTCGTCTATCGAAGTCATGTCCTGGGTATAGAGGTCCCTGATGTAAACTGTAGGGCCTGCCGAAGGGCGCCGGAGACACTTATGCACCTATTGTCGGCTTGTCCGACATACGCTGTCTCGGCCTATATCCACAGACATGATGGAGCATTACGTGTGTTGTACTATCATCTGCGGCATACGTATGGGATAGACGAGACACCAGTGCTGCCTTACGCTCCGGGGGATATTGAGTCCGTAGTGGGGAATGAGCGGTGCCTAATTTATTGGAACTACTCGTTTCCCACCCTCAGGCAAATACAGGCCAATAAACCTGATTTAGTCCTCCTCGACCACCAACTTAGGACAATGTTTGTCATTGAATTCTCCGCCCCAGGGGAAACAAACATTGTTCTGAAAGAGGAGGAAAAACGGACTAAATATCGAGATCTTCTCTTCGAACTCCGTAGACTCTATCCGGACCACACTGTTAAACTAGTGGTTCTTATCATAGGATGCCTAGGTGGGGTGAGGCGCACACTGCTTTCGGAATTGAAGACGATACCGGCATGCCGAAATTCGGCAGAAATCTTAGCCGGAAGAATGCAGAAGGCCGTTATCCTTGGCTCGTTACGCCTGCTCAGAGCACACGATTCGCGGACCCAGTGACCACTGACCCTACGGCGTAGGGAGTGGTCTCTGGTATTACCAGCGTACCCTCTCTGGCATCGGAGACAGAGAGAAGGGCGACTGGCTTCACAAAAAAAAAAAAAAAAAAAAAAAAAAAAAATAATAATAATAATAATAATAATAATAATAATAATAATAATCCGGGCAGTAGTTGCCTCAGATATTAAATACACTCCTCTAAATTTAGCCCAAGGCGCTGCTCGTGAAGTCAATCAGATACCTCACTCTGATTTGGAGACAAAATGGCGGGCGAAAATGCTGCATGGAAAGTATCCTGCGTCATTATCCAAGCAGAACATCGACAGGGAAGGATCTTTGGCTTGGTTAAAGAAGGGTTACCTCCACCCCGAGACCGAAGGGTTCCTAATAGCCATCCAGGATGAAACGATCAGAACGAGAAATTATGAGAAACACATCATGAAAAAGGATGTCGAGGATGTATGCCGGAAGTGCCGTTCCCCGCACGAAACAATAGACCATATTATAGCGGGATGCCCGATATTATCCAATACAACATACCTGGGAAGACACAATCAAATTGCGAAAATTATTCACATCCAATTCGCACAGAAATTGAAGCTTGTCAAAGATCCTCCACCTTATTACAAATATAATCCTGAACCAGTGCTAGAATCTACAAGCCACGTACTCTATTGGGATAGGCCAATGATAACGGATCGCACCATCGACTATAACAGACCAGATATAGTAATGATAGGCAGCCCTAGTGCACCCGGGAGGGGAAAGCTCCTTCCCCTCTGGTGTCGGTCGTGGGCTTGCTGGGCTAACCACCCACAAGCCCTAACTTCTGGTTCCCGCAGGCAGAAGACAGGGCCCCCACAATCGACCCCATCCGGATAGGGGTCAAGGGCAAGGTGGTGGGGTCCAACCGGATCGGGCGCCCGTTGACGACGAACGCCATGAACTAGGACGCTTTGAGTGGACAGATGAGCTAAGGGACGACCTTCTGCATTGCTACGAAAGCAGTGAGCCCGCACGAAGGGGATACATGGGGCGAATGCATGTTCTGTGGTGTGCAAGGCACCCAGAGCACAACGCCTTCACGCCACAAAACCTGCGTGATTATGTATCCCACCTTCGTCGCAGGGGCTACGTGAGAGCTGCTCCTCAGCCGGTGAATGAGGTGGCCGAAGGTCCACCGAATGAACCGGTTGAGGATGTAGTCCCTGACGTTCCACCAGTACCAGAGGGCCTCAGTACCAGACGGGGGTTACACTACATAAAAGCCCCCGGGCCACAAGACCTGGCCAGAGTGGATGAAGAACTTCGTGAAGCGCTTCCAGAACGGGCTGACATCTGGCACATAAACTGTGCCGTGTATGCTGCTGCTCAACGCTTTTCTCAGGTGGAGAGGCGTAATACTGCCTCCCCACAGGAGAGAGCGAGGCGGCGCATACAAGAGATGGAAGCCAAGATCCGGTCGGCGAGGCAACACGCATCCCGTATCCAATGTGTGATGGACTATATGGCGGCCAATAGACCATTCACGCCTAAAGTGCGTCGAATAGCCGCCAACTTAAGACGCGTCCATCACACACTCAATGAGGCAGTGCTGCGAACCACCAAACAGCACTGTCTCGACAGGATACGGATGCTAGTGGTTTGTAAAAAATCACTAGTGAGGCGGGCGAGGGGGCTGGCGGAAAATAAACTCTTCCGCCAAAAGCCCTCGCGCCTATTCGAACCGCCTCCGCGTGTTGCAGAGAATCCGCCGACTGTAGATCAGGTGGAAAATTTCTGGAAAACGCTTTACGAGGAGAAGCTTCCACTCAACCGAGACTCTCCGGCCCTTGCACACTTTGAAACCTTTTGTCAAAGGTTTCAACAACCACAGGAAGTGTGCCAACCAATAACCCCAGAAGAGGTTCGAAGAGCTCTCGAGGGCTCTAAGAACTTTGCTGCTCCAGGTCCCGATGGGATAAATAACTTTTGGTGGAAAAAGTTACCGAGCACCCACCACCATTTGGCCAGAATTAATGCCTGGCTAAATGGGGAGCAGCAAATTCCTTCTTGGGTGGTTGAAGGGCGGACAGTGCTGATCCCTAAGAACGGAGATTTGTCCAACCCAAGGAACTACCGACCGATAACCTGTTTAAACGCATGTTACAAGGTGTTTACGCGCATCTTGTACATGCGAGTGCTCCACGCAGTTGAACCGGTTTACGAACGGATATATGAGCAACGAGGGTCGAAGAGAGGTGTCGCTGGCTGCAAGGAGAACCTGTTGATTGACAGATGTGTCACGCAGGACTCCGTGCAGTATAAGCGGAACCTCTCCATGGCCTGGATCGACTACCGCAAGGCATTTGATATGACATCACATGAGCTTATTGTTCACTTGCTCCGATGTCTTGCGGTACCCGGTCCCGTAGTGAGATGCATCGAAGAGACTCCCTCAGCCCCCTTCTGTTTTGCATCTCTCTACTGACATTATCCGTTTCGCTCCGGAAAAACCGTGGATACAACTGCGGTACCCCCGGCGATAGGACTCATAAGGTCACCCATCTGTTCTACATGGATGACCTTAAACTTTATGCCTCCGGAGAGAGGGACCTACACCAGTCCCTCAGGGTGGTCCAGGAGTACACGCAGGCTGTCGGCATGTAGTTCGGGCTAGACAAATGTGCACTGGTCCATCTCAAGAGAGGACGATGCGGGAACTACGGAGATGACGCGCAGCTCGTGGACGGAAGCATCTTACATCATCTAGATGCCGGAGAGTCGTACACTTACTTGGGTGTCGAGCAACGCTCCACCCAAGAAGTGAGTGTAGTGAAAAACGCTCTCCGCGGCAAATATCAGCACCGACTCCGGCAGATCTGGTCTTCAGAACTGTCGGGGAGGAACAAGGTGTCTGCTACTAACAAGCTTGCCGTTCCGGTCCTTTTCTACTCCTTTGGAGTAGCGAAATGGACTCAAGAAGAGTTGAGTCAACTCGACGTAGGAACCCGCAAGAAGATGCATCTCAATAGGAGTTTGCATCCTAAATCGTCCGTTCCACGGCTATACCTCCCTCGACATCGGGGAGGCCGTGGACTCTTGAGTTTGGAGTTTCCATAATAGGATGGTTCTGAATGGAGACTGTAAGGTCATCAGGAGTTCGGATCCCCTCCTCTGCATGGTCCGGGACCATGAAAATGTAGGGGTACACCCCAAGAAGCCAAGATAATCATGGAGAGCAGTAAGTGCAGTTTATATTGGAACTACTTCTTTAGAACAACCAGAAAATTGGATGCCACCAAGTCAGACATAATGCTTCTAGATTTAATTGAAAAGAGACTGTATGTTATTGAGAAACGAGATAAACACAAAGACTCGAATATAGTAAAATGTATCCAGGTTCTGCAAATTAAATTAGTGATCTTGATAATTGGCAGCAGCGTTACCACATTTGGTAAATTTTTATTTCTTTTTAGTAGAATTTTAAGGATTTTTGTAAAGTTTGGTAGGTAAAATTTGCTGGCAGATTTCTGATAATTATTATCAGAAATCTACCAGCAAATTTTACCTACCAAACTTTAAAAAAATCCTTAAAATTCTACTAAAAAGAAATAAAAATCTACCAAATGTGGTAACGCTGATTGGCAGACTTGAAGGTATCAGACAAGGGATTTTTAAGGAACTTAGCACCATTCCTGTCTGTAGATCGGTCTCCACTCCGCTGGCTGCCAGAATGCAAAGGGCTAGGCAATGATTATACGATAGTTGCGGATACAGACGTTTATCCACGATTATCGTATAATCATTGTATTATACATTTGACAATTGACGAATAATGGTAGTCATAATTCCAACTTAGCGTATTAATAATAATAATAATAATAATAATAATAATAATAATAATAATAATAATAATAATAATAATAATAATAATAATAATAATAATAATAGTAATAATAATACATTTATTTTCCAACCATAAACAAATGTTGTTTTACAAAAAGAAATTAAATATTTTATATATACAAATATAAATTTATATAACAAATAAATGGAAAAAGGGGCATAAATTCAGTTCGGCTAATGAATAGCCGTCTGTTCTTCCATTTAGCCCAAGTAAAAACGGATACAATGAAACAATACCAAATATTTTCCTATGTTACCAAAATAAAGAATTTCAACATATTAAATATTTACCTGAGAATTATATAATGAAACGTTACTTGAGTTAACTTTCTTAAGATTGCCAATTGAACAGGATATTTCTAAAGGTCTTCTTGAAACTTGATATCGATAAGGTTTTTAGCTTTTCTGGAATTATGACATTATAATATTTTGCAATATTGTAAGCAAATGATCGTTTGTAAAAGGATGACTTATGGGAAGGGATCGTTAGTAAATTTTTTGAGCGAATATTAATACTATGTGCAGTTCGCCTAAAGCAAATTTTTTTAAATAAGTAAGGAGGAGTCTGTAGTTTTATGATTTTATGATATAAAACAGATGTGTGTAATTTACGTCTATTAGACATGTTGAGCCACTTAGCAGCTTGAAGAGTGTGTGATATTGGTTGCCTTCTACGTATACCAAAAATAAATCTAAGACACGAATTTTGCACTTTCTGTATACGAGATTTAACAGATTCCGTTATACAAGAGTCATACAAGGAGTCACAATAATTAAAACACGATAGTACTAAGGAGTCACACAGCAATCTTTTTAGGTCTCTACTGAGACAATATCTATTTGCATATAAAATTTTTAAATTACAGTAGGCTTTTTGGATACATCGTGCAATATGTTCTTCGAAACGTAAATCTCTGTCTAAAAAAACACCTAAATTCTTACATAAATTGCATTGCAATAGAACCTCATTTCCCACTTTTATTGCGAATTCTTGAGTAATTGTATCCCGTATACACTTCTTCCCGAATAACATGAAATATGACTTTGAAGAATTAATTTTAAGTGCATGTTTTTTACAGAATTCCACAAGGTTCCCTAAATCTGAATTTATTAGAGTCATAGCTTCATTTGATTGATTGTGTGAAAAATTCATATAAATTTGAGTATCGTCGTCATACATGTGAAATTTACAATGAGTTAAACATGAATTAATATTACAAGTGTATATCGAAAATAGTAATGGGCCTAAAATGGACCCTTGTGGAACCCCTTGCTTTAAATCTATTGAATTAGATGATTTCCTTTTATAATTTACAATTTGAGATCTTTTGGAAAGGTAATTTTTTATTAAATTAATCGCTTCGATACCAAATCCAACGAATGAGAGAATTGAAAGCAAAATTTTGTGATTTATGGTATCGAAAGCCTTTGAGAAATCTAAAAGAATAAGTGCAGTTAAATTACCATCATCTGTAGCTCTAAATATGTCATCTGTCATGCCGAGAAGTGTGGTATTGCAGCTATATCCGGATCGGAAACCAGATTGTGTCACAGTTAAAATATCATATTTTTTTAAAAAATCTTTAATTTGCGTCTCCATAATTCTTTCTAACACCTTGGACATAGTGCACAGTATACTTATGGGGCGAAGGTCTTTTAGTTCTTGAGGATCTGCTACTTTAGGTAGTGGTGTCACTAATGCTTTTTTCCATATTTCAGGAAAAACGCTATTTTTTAAGCAAAAGTTTACAATATGTGTAATATAAAGTATCAAATGAGGGCAGCATAATTTTAAAAGTTTAATATTTATATTATCATATCCAGTGGCATTCGTTTTTATATCGTTTATAATATTTTCTGCATCAGATTCGTTCACTTCCTTGAACGTAAATAGTTGGGTAAAGTTTGCTTTTCTGTTATTAGTATAATAGTCATGGAGTTCTGTGTCAATTAAAAAATTATTAGATTAGATTTGTAATAATCCCAGTGTGCCGGAATTTTGCTTTTTTTGAATTTTTTAAGAGCCTTGTCTTTAAGTTTTATCATAAATTTGATGTTATCTGTTATCCACGGTTTTTTCTCCTTTGATATCCTAAATTCTTTTAATGGTGCATGAATGTCAAACAGATTATTTAAGTTATTATTAACAAAATTCATCTTATCATTAACATCTTCCATATCAAATATTAAAAACCATGGCACCATTAAAAACCATGGCACCGAGTATTAGTGGGTGGAATAAGCGTGATAATATTTCACTTCCGGACACCAGCACCAAAATTTATTTTTTTTAATTAATTCATAAAGAAACATTCTACAAAAAAAGGTAATAGGCAGTTATTACGTAAAAACATTAGTTTTAATTTTATTTGCAGATTAATACAAAATATTTAAATTTTTGTCAATTTGTTTACAAAATAACTTAGGATATTCAACCGACATCCATTCGTGAGCAATGGCCTTCACATGCACACAAGAGAGTACATCTGAGACGACTTAATGCAACGACTTCTTGTACACAGTTCCTTGCATTTGCAGGACACTAATTCTTGACAGTGTTTGCTCACATCCGGAAGTGTTGTCCATAGAGGTTTGTATATTAAATCAACTTTTTTCCATCCCCACTTTCAAGGATCATGTTCTTGAGTTTTACTACTCAGGCAATTTCTCCAAATGTTACATTGAAAAATAGCCCATTTCAAGTGATGCAATAGTGTATCCTCAGTTGGGGGAATATTTTGAATATTTCGACTTCGTTGGTAAAAAGTATACTGGTTAACTGCATCTGCTGTACTAGAATAGTATGATACATAAATACAACAAAATGCTCAAGTACAAAAAACTTTAGGCTATCAGACGTTGGTGGTGTTGTTAACAGGCTAGAATATTCTTGGAAAGCCGAATCAACATCACGAAATGACATCCACGCTTTCCACGCAATCTTCTTTCCAATATCAGAAAACGATGAAACTGTATCGCATCCTGTGAATGCGTGGAAAAATGACATCAGATCTGGTACACCACGTGGAAAATTAGAATATAATTTATGAATGGGAAGATACTTCAAATTCTTTCCAGTTCCGTACACAACCTAAAGTTCTTAGACTTCTGCAATACGGAAAAATGCAAACAGTGCTGTAATAATGACATCTGAATCAACCGTCTTAATGATTAGTTTGTTGTGACCGTTCCTAGCTGCATCCAAGGTGTGCGAAAGAAGACGTGCATCTGCTTCCTCGTACGATGAAGGTGACATGGAGGCCACACTCTCTTCATCACCTGATAAAATTACCCTGTCTTTGTATGTGCAGTATACTTGTTTTTCATGACTTTTTATTGTAACTAAATTCCTTGCTAAAAACATATTCTTCGCCGGTTTGCTGAACTTTTTATATAATTTTTACACATACTATTGGATACTCTTGGCAGTTTCTTGTAAATAATTTTAGTTTTTGGACATTCCAAATTTTGTGATACCAACTTTGTCGGTGAAACGCTCATTGGTATAAAAAAAAATACATTCAACCTGTCTGGAACACACGACCCTTGAATTTCACAAATCGAATCGAACAATACTTTATTATAAATTAAACATTTAACATGTGCCTTCCCGGAACCTAGCCCGGAGCCAACCAGACAACCACAGCGCGCAGCACCGTGGTGTTAGTAGGGGTGGACAGGTGCAGTGGCGGATCTAAGATAAAAGGCTCAGGTGGCCCTTTTGCACAGGGGGCCCAGGTGGAATTTGCTCATTGGCCGCCCGGTTAGATCCGCCACTGGACAGGGGCAGGTCTGGTTTGGTTTGGTTTGAACGATAATGGGTGTAATAATTAGACTTGGATTACAAGACAAAACTTTAGCCACTGGACCATCATACACTAATACAAAAATTAAATATCTGTAATACATGTACCATTCGAGAATCATATTTCAATGATTATTATTCTGAAATATATATTAGTAAAATATATAAACAAAGAAATAAAAGAGTGAGAGGAAATACCATTTCGCAAGATATCTATTTAAGTACAAGCGGAAAAAAATTAAGGATTTTTTTTAATGATTAATAACTTCCTTATTTAATGATTGATTTTCTTCTAAAAATTTTCTTTCTCTCTTCTTCCTCTAGCTAACACTAACTTATTGTCCAAATTTCAAAACAATTGGACTTTTCTTTCTTAAGTTATCATGACGGACAGACAGACGGACATTTTGAAAGTTGTTCAAAATTCGTTCACTAACGCAATGATATGAAAGTTATTTTGTCTGCGAGCGATATTTACTGTTTTAGAAATATGCCAATCAAATGCAATATACTCTTCGTTTTCGTATTTGCGAAGAGTATATCCCTAAATTAAATCTGGAACAAAGAAGGAAACAATTAGTGTGTAGTGTAGTGTGTAGTGTAGCGAATACATATTTGTAAAATTAAATTAATAATAACAGGATAGCACAGAGTTGTGGTGATTCTTACTGAGAGAACCAAACCTCTGACTTCTCTATTAATTTGCAAATAAAATAAAAACTATTGTTTTTACATTTTTTGTAGAATATTCAATTATCTTTAAAATGTATAACGAGTCTTTTTGGCTACAATTAATATGGACAAAAAAAACAAGCTATTTAAAGAAAGCCCCGCGTTGAAACCAAATTATAACGCCCTGTCTCTATAGGGGTTATTAAAATAAATAATGAAGTAAATAAAAATACGAAATTAATAATAAACTAATTTATTGACAACTAAGAAAAATTCGGTAGAGCAAATGAGAACAAAACAGGGTATGTGCGAATAAATTTGTGCTAACGTATAAGAAAAGTTATAAACAAATAATTAAACAAAGGTAAAGATGCACGGAGAGACAGACATAACTGTACACAAATAAATTATATTTCGCAGTCTCGTCTCATATTACAAAACACCCTGTAGAAGCAGTTTGCTGCACAATTCGGTACGACGTTGAAAGAGCTGAAAAGAAATGACTCATCCCTACCTACGTCTCGATCTAACATCTCTAGCCTCACTGTAGTTTGTCGTACGAAACGGCATAGACGTGAAATTTCAGATTGTGTGTGAGTGTACATTTATTTGGATTGTGAAAAGATGGGAAAACATGGTTGGAAAAGATTAAACAAGAGAAAAGTAAAGAAACTCCGTAAGGAGTTGGAGGATGATTTCAGTACTTCAAGTAAGTTTTGAAATAAACTTTTAGGTTAATGTGTATGGAGCAGAACGAATGGAAACTTAACACTGGTGGAAACGTTATCAGATAGCTTTACTGGCATTGCAAAAATAAACAAAAAGAATTTTTTTTTACGAAAAATGCTGTTCTTGCCACTTATTGTGTGCGAAATATTACCACTCATTGGATGCAAATATACTGCCACTCATTGTGTGCCAAATACTGCCTCTCATTGGATGCAAATATACAGAATTTTTGTTTACGAAAAATGCCGTTCTTGCCACTTATTGTGTACAATGATACAGCTGCCACTTATTGTGTGCGAAATACTGCCACTCATTGGATGCAAATATACTGCCACTCATTGTGTGCAAATATTCTGCCACTCATTAAGTGGAAAATACTTATGGAGCTCAAATAACTGCCCACCTACTGGCCCCATCTATTATTTTAAGAAGAATATTATTTATTTACATTATATATAAATATTGTGTATACAAAATATTCTATATTCAGTGGCGTAACTACGTGGGGTGCAAGGGGTGCGGCGCACACGGGCCTCAGAACTTAGAGCGTCTCACAGGGCCTCTGGGAGCTATACATTGAAAAAAAATGTTTTTTATTTTATGTTAAATAAACTGAATTAATTTATTTTAACAAGACTTATTTGTTTTATAAAGTTTAGGGGGTGCAACCAGATAATCTTGCATACAGGCCTCATCGATTCTAGTTACGCTACTGTCTATTGAGAATACTACCTTGTAAGGTTGGGTATAGTCTCACATATTTTTAAGCGTGACGTTTTATTAAGTAAGTAGTCATCTGCACTGAACACTGCGTGCGTCATATCGACGCACAGGTAAAATAAGTAGTCTACTTGAGATTACATGTAGATACCAATTGGGTCCGAATTAGAGAAAAAAAGATTGGCAAAGGAGAAAATCAACCTAAGTCCCCTGGCAATTAAAGTGTTGAAAAGTGGAATAAATAAAAATATTAGGATGGAGCTTATTGACAAATACCCGATTACCGAGAATTGTTTGACGATACGTGCCCCAAAATTTAATCAAGAACTTTCCGTTTATTTAATACTACAATACGGCAATACAATTTTTTCATTCACATCCAACAGCAAATTGGAGCTGGCATGAGTCATTCATAATATGTTCCTAAATTTTTTAAACAAAGATTCAATTCAATTTATTATAAACATGTTATAATGCAGTCATACATATGTGCCTAAATTTTATAAATAATGGTTCAGTTCAATTTATTATAAACATTGCGACTTAAACTAAAATATATATTTCCATAAAAAAGCATTGAATGGTGTTAAATGGTAATATACAAAACTGCTAAAAACACAGATAAGGTTTTTGCTTGATTGCTTTATCGCTAGCTCTCCTTTCTTGCCTTAAACTAAAATAAATATACGAAATGATTAAAGATCCTGACAAAACAAAATATGTTGTACTTGACATTAAGTTTTATGAAATATATACAGGGCATTAATATAGGAATGGTGATCATATGATTCACCTAAATAAAAATGAAAATTAAAAAGAAAAATGTGTAGGAGACTTTTTTTACACATCACCTCAATTATATGTTTCATATAAATACACACAAGAGGTACAAGTGGTCGCATGATACTCTTAAACTTTCAAAAGCAGGCACATGATTTGCCATACATGTGACCTAATTGGTACATAAATTAACAAAAATATTGGTTTTTTCCCTCCTGGATTATGAAGAGGAAAGGGAAAGTCAAAACCACTCAGGTGGAAATTAATAAAATCATTCTCCAATAGTCTCTACTGACGCGGTACCGCCACTGAGCGCGGAGACAATCGAGGTAGTAACCCATCAAATGTCCATGTATGTGGGCCAAAAGTATACGAAGAAGTATTTGTCAGATGGACAAATTATCTTGAAAATGGCCTAAATAAAGAGGTTCGGAAGGACATCATTCATAAATGTCCTTTACGAGAAAATATCCCACGACTTAACTCGCCAAAATTAAGTGGTAAAGTTCAAATTTGTTTAAGCGAAAATACACTAAAATAAGACAAGTTTCTTGCCAAATTGCAAGAACAGCTAGCGTCGGGTATATCAACCTGAGTGTCACCAATGGAGAAAATTATACAAGGAGAAAATCTCAACCTAATATCCTTGTAAAACTGGCAGATGCAAGCCAAATATTGATATTTTTTCATCACGCAATGTCCAACTATAGAAGATACCAGATAATCCCCTGTTGAACAAGGAAAACAAAAAAGCTTTGAACGTAGAAGGGGAAAAAGAGGAAGCCACGGCAGAGATGTTACCAACGTCAGCAGAGGAGGTAAATGAAAAATATACCGATCGACTGGCTATTTTTTAAATAATTGGAAAGGGGCGACAACAATCCCCTCATTTGGGAAAAATGTATACAAGGGTATGTCATACCCTTCAGGTCACACCCTGTATAAATAAGTAAACCAAATATAACAATATCTGAAATTAAATTATATAATCAGTCGACCTCTAAATTAATAAACATAAATGCAATTCTTTATGTAAACATTCTAAAAACGAATTTATGTTACCATACTTTTTAAGGAAAAAAAACAAATGGGGAATATAGAAGATTATAGAACTAGCAAAGTTTTAATTTCTTATAACTGTTTCTTAGCCCCTGTGGACTTAAAGGAGGCTTCTTTTTAATACCGATTAAAAAAGATCACAGGAAATTTTTGAGATTCGAATTTAACAAAATCTTTTTGAATTTCACTCTTTACCTTTTGGATTAAACTTATTAGTTCAACGAAAAAATGTCAAAATAACATAAAATACACCACGGATGTTCTAACTTATCCAGAGTTTATGATAAATAAAGAGAAAAGTCAATTAATCCCTTCCAGAGAAATAAAATATTTGGGATATTTATTTAATTCACAAAATTTGACAATAAGTCTGACTGGACAAAAGCGGAAAATAACCCGTTAACTTGAACATTTTTAGTAAAATATGTAAATGCAAAAAGGAATTTTTCAAAACTTATGGGACAGCTCGTAGCCATATGCCCGGCTGTCAATAAGTTTGGAAGGCTTTACTTAAAAGGTTTTGAAATAGCCAAGTATATGTCACTTAAAACTAATCAAAACAATTATGACCACAAAATGAACATTCCAACGAGCCTAAAAATTGACTTTGTTTGGTGGTTACAGGAGCAGCAAACCATCTGAAACGGGGTGGGGAGGGCACTGTAATAGCGTGGCTTTCCACGGGTTCTGGAGTCAGGTAGAAAAAGTAAATCACATCAGGTGCACTAAGCTGCATTTTATGCTCTAAAATCTTTTGCAAAAAATGAGAACAGGTGCTCAATTCTCTTAAGAATAGACCTCATAACTGCCTCCGCATTTATAAACAAAATAAATTAAACAAAATAATCCGAATAATATAGCAGTGGTATGAGGAACGTGAAGTATTTATTTTTGTCTTGCAAAACACGGAGGCTGATTATAAATCTCGAACATGAAAAAAAAAAAAAAGAAAAAAAATTTGGAGCCCGAGATGAGATATTGACCTATTTGTTACAAATTTAAATAAAAAGTGTAAAAAATACATTTCATGGGGCCCGACCCATTTTGTTTGGTACCTAAAATTTTATGAAAAATAATTAAACCAAAGCAACTTGTTGTTCCACAATGGGTCAGCCAACCATGGTACCTCAAATACTTAGAAATATTAAAATTGCCTAAATTAAAAAAAAAAAAAATTAAAAAAATCATAACTCCTCCACACTTTAACTTGGAGGTTTATGGAAGTGTTAAAAATCTGTCAAGTCAGGGCTAAAATTCATGTTCAACTTAATTGTATTATTTGGGTTTAAATTACTTTTTTTTTGTCTATTACAGAAAATATTGTTTTTTGTCTTGCATCTGTCATGTTACAATATTATTATAGAGATTAATTAACTATAATATGTATGGAAAATTAGTTTTTTCTTACAAAATTACCGTTACTCCCAGGTTTGAGCCGCCTACTCTTTAAACATCTACAGGGTGTTTTGTAATATGAGACGAGACTGCGAAATATAATTAAATGATCAATCGACTTACCTGTAAGGAAGGTCGATCATAATTATATGAGCAGTCTCGTCGAAATATTACAAATCCCTCCCTTTGTTTTCTTTTTATTTATAATCAGTACAATCCCGCCCTATAGGCGATCAAACCTGAGTTCAACGAGTGAGGCTAGAGATGTTAGATCGAGACGTAGGTAGGGATGAGTCATTTCTTTTCAGCTCTTTCAACGTCGTACCGAATTGTGCAGCAAACTGCTACTACAGGGTGTTTTGTAATATTTCAACGAGACTGCTCATATAATTATGATCAACCTTCCTTACAGGTAAGTCGATTGATCATTTAATTATATACGTATTTAAAAGGTAATATAAAAGCAATATAAGATATTGGCCAATTCCGTAATTATTCAAAGGAAAAACACCTATAAATTAATCATTGTTCATTCGCTTACTAAAAGAAAATTCAAAACAGACTGTTTTCGAATGAATAATATTTATCTAATTGTGAATCCAAAAATAGTACAATAAAGCTTAACTAAAAACATATAAAATATGGTGTGTGTGTATATACACCAGCTATTATTTACATATTTTCTTTTTGAATAAAAAAATATCCATATCAAGGGAGTAAAAATATATCACACGCGAGGAAAGTGTGTCTATTTACTCGATAACGAAACAGGTAAAAGGTACAGTTTTCACAACGTCGCGTAGAAAAGGTAAATGTTCCAAAAAAAACACTGCACTAAAAAGTTAATTGTTGAGACGTTGGCCTTTTGAAATATAAAATTGCTTTTCCTACTTACATTGAAGCTGCTTGGAAAATCGAAGACACTTTTTATAGTTGAGTACCCACGGGTACGTAGGTTTACAACACTATTAAAACATTTTTATGTACAATTTTTACATACACCAGAATATTTTTATATTTTATTTCTCGAAAAACAAACATAATCACTTGACTAATTCTTATTAACAAGAAATGGTTAATTGTACGAGACAAAAGATATATTAAAGGTAGTATAATCAAGGTTTAGTAAGACTAAACCATGCAAACACTGGAACTATTACTTTAGTTCCTCGAATTCAGGTTAAAAGGTGATGACCGTGGGCTCGCTTAAAGCGGCCGTGGCAGTATTTTTTACACATCACATTGCATTTTATATTGCCCCTCACTTAGTGATCAAAAAGGCGCCAAAAAGGCAACACGAGTCTTAATCTAAGCCTTCTCATTGGAAGAGACGTTCCACGTTAAAATATGTTTACCTACGATCACTACTGTAAATAGTAAAAACACACTACCTGCCATTTATGTAAGTTGGACTTTACATATTGTAAACAAATCGCACGGTAAACAAAACGCACGGGACAAGCAATTATAGGTGGCTTATATCGCTGACGGGTTTAAAAAGACAAATGCGCAATAATTTTCAAACGCTGTCAAAACTGACATAATATTTGTTGAATAGTGTTGTTGACTAGTAAACTAAATCCAGATTTTACTAAATAAATATGATCGTAGGTAAAGTATAGTACATAATTTGAGTTGTAAAGCAATTACGCACTCATGGAAATACGCACTCGCCGTAACTTTTCCATTCGTGCGTAATATGCTCCTTAAAACACTCATTACGTAATATACTATTACAACGTAAAACTAAAAGCTAGGCGACTGATTACGTAATGACTTCTAGAATCCGACAGTAGCGGCGGTAATTAATTTTTTTAAGGGGTAACACAACAAGTAATTTATGAATGGAAAATATAATATAATGCAATTTAAGGGCTTTATGACTGGCGATAAAAATGACCGTAACAAATGAGACTTTGCTTATTCAAATTAGTTGATTAGTTATTGAAATATTTAAACCTAATGAAATTAGTAAGCCGGCCATTTGATGACGTCATCACAGCTGACTTAATCACTTCTGAGAGTATCTCCCGACGGATTTACCCCTAAATTTTGGCGCTGTTATCCAGGAATAAAATACAATCACACAATTTGTTGCTTATTCCACGCACTAAATTATGAACATAAACTCATAATAACACACCTTTGATAAATCAGGAACTAGCAATTTTCATAATCAACGGACGAATCCATTTTTCCAACGGAGAGTACATGTTTTCGTTTGACGTTTAAAACGTCAATCAAAGTTTTACTGTGAATTAACTTAATTGTTTTACTTTTATACGGTTAAAACAGTTAAAATGGTCATTGATAAAGTTTAATACTTCCGTATAACGACTATTACACGCTCGGATGATTTACGACACGCGCCTTCGACTCGTGCCGTAAACATCACTCTCACAAGTAATAGCCATCATTTAGCGCTTGCTAAATAATATGTTATTATCCACGACTATCGCATAATCATTGCATTATACATTCAACAATTGACGAATAATGGTAGTCATAATTCCAACTTAGAGTATTATGAACATGAACTCATAATATAACGGCAATTACACGCTCGGATGATTTACGACAGTTTCCCTCGGCTCGTACATCACCCTCGAGATAACCATCATTATACGCTCACTGAGTAATATACTATTATTGGATGTATAATAAAAATCATTACAATAAAACGGCGAGATTAGGAATACTTATAATATTTCGTAAATAATTGTCATTTATAAGGTTTTAAAATTTTATGAGAATTATTCTCCACCATGGAGCCGCAACTTTTGTTTAAAGGCAGTATATTTATGATCTGTGGAAATGTTTCACTTTGCAATCATAAATTATTTTCTCAAAGTTGATATATGGGATATAACTCGCATAAATCAACGCTTGGTAAATTTATTTGAAGGAATTCCTTTTGAGAATATCCAGCTTCTAATAGTTTCCAAAGTGAATTATGAACTTCAGCGGGAATATCGGCATTCATTAAAATTGGATTAGTTACATAATTTATTAAAGAAAAATATAGGCCATTAATATTAAACAATACATTTACAACGTTAGTCAAAAATGTAATTTAAATGGACTGTTCAATATATTACACTCAAATTAGCTCTCGAAACAACGCTAACGTGTTGAGTTTCTTTAATTACTTCCACATCCAGTGGAAGTATAGTAACGACAAAAAATTTTTAAAAAACTTTTATTATTCAAATAGGCTTAGAATGTCATGAAACGTCGAGATTTTAAGTTTGAGCGAAAAAAAATTTCTGTCTGTCGGTCTGTCGGTCGGTCTGTCTGTCTGTCTTTTTTTGTGCGCACGTTTACTCTGGAACCGTTTGAGATATTGACTTAAAATTTGGTACACATATGTACTTTAACGAGATCTAGAACTAGATTATATTTTTATCTTGTTCCGTCGAAGGGTTGGGGGGTAAATTATGGTAAATAGGTAAATCAAGCAGGTAAGAGTTCATAAAATTGGTATTTAGTATATACATGAGAAGCTAAGGTCTCAAAAAAAAATTTGGCATTAGCCACCGCCATTACCACCCCCCCCCATTATTAAAAGGGATGAAAAAAAAGGTAATTTAGTGTGAGTACAAGAACCAGAAACCTCAAAATATTTTTTTATTTTACCCACCCCCACTATAGGGAGAGCTTTCAGTAACGCGACAACGAGTTCATTAACGAATGTCCTGATGTGCAAAAAGCACCCTTCCTCTTCTTCTAAATAAAATTTTTCCAAATTAAATTAATTTCAAATCTCGACCTACTATTAATAAAATTTAATTATGCTTGAAGCTAGCGTTGCTACCATACAATGTAATTATTAACAGTCCCCCAGAGTCGATAAGCAAATCTGAACGGTTCCCACCGGATTTGGCCTAGACCCTGGACTCAGCAAAGATAACCCAACAGACTTTTGAAAGTCTTGGGACGTGGGACAAAGTGAAGTCAGTTCGGTCCACAGCTTCGTTTGAAAAGGCTCGACTCGACCGAAATACTGTAAAGTCATTTTTGATCGCTAAATACTAATATTTTCTAATTCAAATACGTAAATTGTTAACTTAACTGGCGTCAAAATTTTATATAGTTTCAGAATCTATCACAATACTTGTGTTTTATTTAATAGCGACGTGACAGTCGTTCCTAGGTAAACCTGGGTTTTCAAGTACCACGGATTTGAGCCGGCACACTGTACAAATTGTCAGGGCTACGTACCAGCCTCTGAAAAGCGTGTGAGGTCCATGACTAACCAAACGACCCCTTTTCGAGGGGGTAGTTTGTAACATGGATAGCTGATAAATCCCAATAGTGTTCCGCCAGTGGATTAGAGTCAGCCTTTACTTACTTTGGGACAAAGGGGGATATAGCCGATCCCAGGCAGGAGTACTGGAAGTCCTGGAAGAAGTAGTACATAATGGACCTAAATACGTACTAAGGGTCTACAACGATCTAGCGCGCAGATGAATATTCCCAGAAGAGTGGAAGCAAGTTAAGCTTATACTACTCAGGAAAGGAGACCACCCGGCATCGTATAGACCCATATGCCTATTGGACGTAAAAGGGAAACTGTATGAGCAGCTCATCCTAATAAAGCTCAAAGGAGAATTAGTACCCACTAGTGGACTGGCAGAGAGACAGTACGGCTTCATGGAAGATCGCCAGATAGTAGATGCTACAAACAACGTGATCCAAATCGCCAGAGAAGCTGCTGCTTACGCGCACCAGCACCGAAGACTATGTGCCGTAATAACCCTAGACGTGCAAAATGCTTTCAACAGCGCATCATGGCAAATCATCCTGAAAGACCTGCGAAAAAGAGGAATAGAAGAGAGCCTAGTCAGGGTAATAGCTCCTATCTAACTCAGAGGAAAATAATCCTGGAAGCAGAAGACGAGACAAAGATCGTAGAAGTCAGCAGTGGCGTGCCTCAAGGAACGTCCTGTATGATGATCTCCTAAAAATGGAACAGCTAGCGGGTGTTACATTAATCGTCTTTGCGGACATTGCCATGACAGTCGTTGCAGAAACCGAGAACTTACTGATGAACAAAGCAGATACTGCCCTCCAGTGAGTTACAAATTGATTAGAAGCAAGAATTAAACCTGGCACCAGATAAATCGGAGGCAGTCCTCCTTACCACTAAAAGAAACATAGCGCCGATCTGTTTCACCATCCTGGATATTTCGATCAGGCCCAGCAAGGCAATAAAATACCTAGGAGTGTCGCTTAATACCAAACTTATCTTCGTGGAGCCCGTCAAAGGAATTACCGAGAAAGTGAAAAAAACAGTCGCAGCATTAACGAGCTTTATGCCCAACATAGGAGAGCCAAGAGAATCGAAAAGGAGAGTAATGACAAGTGTGGTCCACTCTCAAATTCTGTATGCCACACCAGTCTGGCATACGGTAACTCGAAATAAAAAAACTAACAGTAAAGCTGGCTGGTGGGAGTCCCACCTATAGAATTTCTAATACAAGAAAGGACAGAAAAATACAATGGAGTGGAGGCCAGAGTAGCAAAACAGAACGTATTCACAAGATAGAAACAAAAATGGGAAACTGCAACGTATAGACGATGGACTTTTAAATTGATACCTATCATTCAGACATGGATAAATCGCCCCTACAGAGAAGTGGACTACTACTTAACCCAATCTCTCTCAGGACACGGGTGTTTTAAGAAGTATCTTTACGATCGTAGATGGGCAGAAACAGACAGATGCAGCTACTGTGATGAGGTGGATGACGTATAGCATACCCTGTTTACTTATATTCGGTGGGAGGTGATCAGGAGGAACTAGGCCCTACAAACTGGGTCAACCTTCAACTACAAAAACATGATGGCAAGCTTATGTGCATCCGAGGAATCATGGCAACAGGCGCACGGAATAGTCCGTACAATAATAGAGACGAAGGAAGTAGAAAGCCGATAAAGGAAGTGAAAGGGCGGCTCCCCACTGAAGTAATGCGAAAGCGGTTTCCGGTGGGAGAAGCGAGATGAAGGGGGAAGGATTTTAGTAAGTAGGAAGCTGAGACCCTGACTCTCCTTGTCGGAGTCTATGCAAGATTTTCCTTTCTCCACAAAAAAAGGCAGGAGTATTGGCTCAATTGCTAGGAGCAATTCTTGTTGACGGACTTCTGCGGAAGGCTTTTACTGCCTAGGACATGATAGCGTTTTTGGAACGTCCGTAGGAAAACATAGTCAAGCCTTAGCCAAGTCCATAAAGATACAGAGTAAGTTACTATCAAGTTCTTTTACTTTTAAAAAAATCAGATATACTATGGCATGCCGAGTAGATCTGGCTTCTCTGAAGTCAAATTTTTATCCAAGGTCTTTTCTATGACTAAAGATGATATTTATGAAATTAGTCGATAGTTGGAACACTGAACGTTAACACTACCTTCATACATTAACACTGGCGCACTTAAATACAGTCAATAATTTTGATAATCAGGAAATAAATAAAAGTACAGTAATAGTATTTTAAACAACAAGTTTCGAAAACGAATCTTTTCACACGGGTAAGACAGTTTGGTGGAACGAGCCGAAGGCGAGTTCTACAAATCGAATGAGTGTAAAAAGATGTTTTCAAATGTGTTGTTTACAATATTTTTTCTACGACTGCAAGGAAAACAAACAATTTCATAAGTAAACACATCAATCATTTTTAATAAACTTCTTTAAAAGTGATGTGGTTTGAAGATTTCAACACTGATAGTCCACATTACATCGCCCCTTTTTTTTTAATGATTAGTAACAGGCTGAATTTTCGTGAGTTGCTTCATTTCGACGAGACGCCCAACTTTTCTCTCTGCGAAAATTCTCGGTAGTGGTAGCTAATAGCAAAAATTATTTTTTCTATTTCACACGAATTAGACAATTCGACAACCCGTCAAATTATTTTGGCAATATATTTTTCATTCATTAAACGTTTGTTAAAGAGTTTGTTTTTCCATTGCCTTGGTTACGTTTGCGCGAGTTAATTATAATAAGCCCCGTGTTTGTCCAAACCAACATAATTGGACAGGTTGTCGAATTGTCTAATTCGTGTGGAATAGAAAAAATAATTTTTGCTACCGAGAATTTTCGCAGAGAGAAAAGTTGGGCGTCTCGTCAAAACGAAGCTACTCACGAAAATTCAGCCTGTTACTAAACATTAAAAAAAAGGGCGATGTACTGTGGACTATGACGTTTAGTTGTTAAATAAGTCGGTTGCTATGAACCTAAATAGGCTAGCCTACTTCAAAAAATACAAATAAAAGATGTTAGTTCTCTTTTCGACAGGACTGTATGAAAAACATGACAGTACTGTATTTTTTGGATTTTTGCACATGGTTACGGTGCGTTATTTGTCGTTTTCGAAGACAGTCGTAAAAAAAGAATAGTTTTATGGGATAAGAATGTATGAAAAATCAAAAAAATATCTGTTTAAGAAAATACTAATTTTAAATCTTTGCATTCTGGTTATGCTAAAAATTAAGAAGTCGTAAAATTTATTTATTTGCAAAACAACTATCTATTCAATCAGTAATGAAAACCTAATTAAAATATAAATTTTTATCTTTATAATTCTCTAATATAATTCTATCAATGTAGTAGTGTGTCTTTATTAGTCATGTGATTGGTCGAAGCGTGTGAGAGAACTCTTTGGTCATTTTATGTATTACAATATTTATAGTTCTAATGTGTCGGTTTGTTTCTTGGATGTCGTTATATTTAAAATAAGAACATTCTGTGGATTCGAAGTTTGCTTTGTAGCTACGTTTGTTATATATTTATACCTACTTGTTTTTAACTATATGAGTCGATTTGGAAACACATCTTTGTGACATGAATGATGAAATTAAAAAAGAAATATTAATAAGCACAAACATGTCAAGAAAGCATCTGGAGGCAATTAATGGCAAAACATAATATTAAATACATGCTTTACGTATATAATTAATTTATTCATAAAATATTTTACTCACGTACCACTTGTGCTTTTAAATTTATCTAAAAGTGTTCGAGGTAACTTGCCAAAAGTAATATTATTCGTATAAATTAACAATTTATTATCAAATTAAAATCCCTCGCACGGAAGCGCTCAGTATAATCAAATAATATTACTTTACACTCTTTATATTATAAGACTACCATGCTCTCGAAAATATGTTACCGATAAAATTCTGATACTTGATACGATAATAACTATTTTCCGCTTTCAACCTATATTGAAGTTGTATAATATCCTAAAGGAATATTGGTACAACCGTTACAATCATTTTTCAATTATTTTCCCAGTTGAATGGCCTCAGCCGCCGAGACTATCTACCAACACCAACACACACGCGGTAAAGTTTCTGAAGCTCCACGAAGCCTCAATCACTTACATGTCTTTTCTTTATAAAAATACGCTTCTGTTCATATTAAATGTGTATCCAATATGACAAAATTTATCTGGCTTGTTTAACAGACACTGAGATGATAAATTGGTACGTGTACGTGTTGCCAGAATTTTATATCGATTGCCTATTTGATAATCTGTATTTATGCAATGAATTATGCTGTATGTTTTAAATTTATTTATTTTATTATTATGTAAAATATTAAATAATATTTATACGAATGTATGTTTTTTATTTTGTATATTTTATATTCGTATTTTATTTTGTACATTTTTTATTTTTTTTAATAATCAATTACTTCCACATCCAGTGGAAGTATAGTAACGACAAAAAAATTTTTAAAAATTTTTGTTGTTCAAATAGGCTTAGAATGTCATGAAACGTCGAGATTTTAAGTTTGAGTGAAAAAAAAATTTCTGTCTGTCGGTCTATCTGACGGTCTGTCTGTCTGTCGGTCGGTCTGTCTGTCTGTCTGTAACTTTTTTTGTGCGCACGTTTACTCTGGAACCGTTTGAGATATTGACTTGAAATTTGGTACACATATGTACTTTAACGAGATCTAGAACTAGATTATATTTTCATCTTGTTCCGTCGAAGGGTTGGGGGGTAAATTTGGGTTAAATAGGTAAATCAAGCAGGTAAGAGTCCATAAAATTGGTATTTACTATATACAAGAGAAGCTAAGGTCTCAAAAAAAAATTTGGCATTAGCCACCCCCATTACCACCCCCACCCCATTAGTAAAGGGGATGAACAAAAAATTGTGATTTAGTGTGAGTACAAGAACTAGAAACCTCAAAATATTTTTTTACTTCATCCACCCCCACTACCACCCCCTATCGCCACCCCCACCCCACTACCGATGTGGGGTATCGTTTTATGGGTTTTTGGGGTAGAGGATTTCAAATATTATATTATTAAAGTTCCATAAGCAATTATTTCCACATACAAAATTTTTTCGTTGTGAGTGACTTGGATAGAAAATCTGGATGTGGAAGTAGTGATTCCTTGAGCAGGGTTTTTTTTAAATATTTTATTTTTAAAATGTTTGTTACTCTTGACTATGATAGTCCAGCAGCCTATGTTATCAACACTTTTTTAAAGAAAGCTTTAACTTAAAAATTTCGTTAGCAGCAACAAAACCAGATAGTCGTTAAACTTAATTTAGTGTAAATGTCATATATCCAAGTTTTAAATGTAAAGAATTCTTTCAACCTGTAAAATTGACCTAAGATTTGAAATAGTTTTTATTCAATAAAATTATTCAATCAAATTATATAATATGGTGTATTTTTCGACGCTGAATCCGAATCCGTAGTCCAAAAAAGGATCTATCGTGTCAGTTTTGTTTTTTAGTCAATAACATCCCTTAAAATGGTGTAAGATCATAGAAATAATTTAATAACTCTTAATGAAGTGTGAAAAATGGTAGATGTTTTGTAGTCGATAGTAGAGAATATAAATTCGAGCCACAGTAAGTTATTTCTATAAATTAAACCGAAATCTGCCTCTAGGGGCGGGGGGTGTGAAACTACCGCTAAGACTCAAAAGACGCAGGTGAGTTTAAATAACATGCACAAAGGCCAAATGTTTGTATCTCTTAATGCAAAATATTTGACTCTGGTACGACAACCAGCCATTCTCTCGAAGGGTAGGGACTCAACCCCATGGAAGGTTAAATCCTCATATTTTTCAAAACGGGAAAAAAAATCAGGCTTTTGTAGTTTTAGGCAGGGTGAACAAATATGGGATAAATTCATTCCAACTACCAATACATGACCAGAGTCTACCCTTAAAGGGTGGTAAGAGCTATCCCTATGCTCAAATGTTACAATGGATGATATTAAAATTCGGAAAGGGTCATATACAGGGTGTTTCGAAAAGATTGGGACAACTGTAGCGACTCGTTTACTTTAGTAAAAGTTATGTGCGACTCGCCCACACTGGAGGTCTAGCAGCGTAACCAAGTAAAAGAAAGAAGAAAACAAAAATATCAGAATAACAAGATAATATATTTTGAAGTACTGATATTTTATATATACAATGTTAAAATGTTTATTTGTGTAATCAAGAACTGAATACATATTCATTTATCATGGATAATTTTTAATATTATTATAGATGTATAGAAAGAATTAGTATATCCCATCTATAAATTGGTGACCCCGACGTGGTGGATACCCCAGCAGAAGACACTTTTCTTAATAATATATATACGTCTTGAACGTGAGTTGCAATTCTTCCAAAATATACGTTTTCGACGTGAAGTTATGGATTGGTTTTCCCGACACAGAATTTTTAATTGATTATCCGAACAAAACCTATTCCGAAATCTTTTTTGAATGTATGGTGCATCTTGATTTGGATTGATTGAATTTTATGGAATTCATCATCGATTTTTTTATTAAGTAAGTGAGTTGTGTTTCCATATTTCTTTCGTTCAGAGAACAATTGATCAATCAATCAATCATTTTTATCATATATTATTATCACTCATTTTTTTAAATGACACCTCCTACGGAGAATATTTTGTTAGACGATCAACCAGTCACGTCAGATACAGTGAAACCGAATAGTAATTATGCTGCGAATTCCTATACTATTAAACTTCCTCCTTTTTGGGTTAATAAACCGGAAATATGGTTCACTCAAGTAGAGTCTCAATTTTCTATTCACAGGATCATTAATGATCGGAAAAAGTACGATTATGTCATTGCCAGTTTACCCCCGGAAATTAGCCGGCTCCTCTAGCACCACCAATTACTACCTCCATCTCGTTATTAAGTGGGGTAAAAAATAAAATTGTGATTTAGTGTGTATACAAGAATCAAAGGCCTAAACATTTTTTGGCATTAGCCACCTCCTCTACAGGCAGCAGTTCTTTTTCTTGATAGAACACTCAACTAGAGTCAGCAAATATCCTTAGAATGACTTATGGCAGCGATTTCTAGGTAAAGTACAAATGACGCCCTTACTTCTTTTAGTATTTTTATTGCAAATCTTAATAAAACAGAGCTTTAGTTAAACACTTAAAGAGCCACTTAGGTTAACAGTTTTTCAATTAAATCGATATTTAAGTAAAGTTAACAATAATGGCAATTACGCAAATAAAAAGTACTATTTCGTAACTGTTTTCTATAAGGATATCCACTAGTGCTTATAGTGAGATGCTCTGTACAATCTGCACATCTGTCATCGTCTAGTGGGAAAAACTTCAACAAATTTTCTAATTTACACATTACTCACTAATCAAATATTTTCAATACATTAACAGAATTGTTAGTACAGTTTTTACTTGTTATTGTACCTATTTAATGAAGAAGACATATTATAACCAAAGAACAAACTTTGTAGAAAAAAATGTTTTGTACAGAAATTTGTTTCATAATATCGAATAAAAAAGTCTGTGTATGTATATATGCCTGCAGACCATTTCTTGTAAACACGATAACTTCTTTTAGACTTAATAATTTTCCTTCAAATTTTTAGCATATGTAAAATAGCATAGTAGAATACTATCTTCATTGAAATTGGGTCCTAACTGTCATACAGAATGATTGCTAGAAGCGTGCAAACTGTCATGTCTTGTATAAACTATATTTTATTATAAATTCAGAGCAAAATATTACTAAGGTTTTTATTGAACACAAAAATTCGAAAATGTGCCAGATGTTTAAACTGAAATACACAATGTATCTCTCAGGTTCGAATGAACTTTCACGTAAATTAGAGGTTATCAATTTTACTTTAAAATGCTATTAAGATATTTATAAAAGAGTTTTATGAAATGATTAAACATTTTATTTCAAATATGAAACATAAGTAATATAGCATGGAGTAATACTGCCTTTTGAAATTGGACCATATCCGTCATACAAGGCTATCGTCAGAGACGTGTACACTGTCTTGTTTCATACAAACTATGTTTTATTATAAATTTAGCTCAAAACATTACTAAGGTTTTTGATTAGGCATCTGAAAATACAAAGATGTACAAAATACCGAGTGTTTCTCAGAATTGAATAAACTATATATAGATTATGTAATATATCAATTTTACTTTAAAAGTTTATGTTAAATTCTACTCGTTATCTGTAAATTTGCATCTTAACAGAGCTAACCGCTTGAAGACAGAAAAGACACTGTTGGTCACAGTGTTGATAAAAATCATGATTCAAAAGTAAATTAAAAATCGCTGATTTATTTAAAAAGAATCATTATTTCTTTGATTTTTTTAAACAAACACGTTTATTTGACTTATCAATTATATTGTATTTTTTTAATAAATAATAAAAAAAATTTTATTCATAATTATGTTAAAACTGAAAATTGAATTAAAAACTGTTTCGACTTGGCTTCCCAAGTCAAGAAGCCGCTTGCGGGCTTGTTGGAACTCGTTGAAACTTGCAAATCCCGGTCGACTATATAAGAGAAGGAGAGGGTTTTCAACTTTATTTAATATTTAGTACTGACTGAACGTTGACCAGCGACGTATACTAAAAGTAAATGTCTAGTCGAGGCAGGAAAGTAGGTAGTATTTGGCAACATTTTCTCAACAAAAATGTTTTGCCAAACTTGGATACCGTGCAATATGTAAAAAATGTAATATGGAAATTCAAGGGCTTGTCGATAGGCTAAAAAAACACTAGGAAGCCTGTAAAAATCAGTCGAGTCAAGGTGAAAAAATTAATGAGTGCCGAGCCGGTACAAGCCAAAGTGAAAATTCCCAAAGAACACCAAGCGGAAATTTGAGTGGTAGTAGTTGCAGTAACACTGGTTTAAGCTCCTTTGTTGTAAGAACATAACAAAACAAAAAGAAAGAATTAGCCAAACAGGTAGCCCTAGCTATTTTTGCAACAAATTGTTCTTTTAAGTCCATTTGACATAAAGAAGTTTTGAAAGAGATAGAAAATGGAAGCAGTTTTCTTCTGGAAAGTATAGATACATTAGGACATCCACATCCTGATGCAAACTTAGCCATTGATTTAATAAATAAGTGCAAAAATGAGTATAACAAGTTACTAGTTTATTCAGAGATAATGAGGCAAACATGAACAATATGAGGGAGAAAATTTCCGAGGCCCTGGATTACCTCATTATAACATACAGGTGTTCTGTCCATGTACTGAATTTACTTTACAAATATTTCGAAGTTACAAAAGTAAAATCACACGTAGTTCAAATTGTAAAATATTTTCGTAATACACACTTGCCAAATTCTTGGTACAAAGAAAAAGGGGGGCAAGAAACTAACATTACCACAAGATGTTAGATGAGACACAACGGAAAAAATTGAATGTAATTTTTATAGTTTTGAAGATGAGGACAGAAATTTAAAGCAATGCTAGATACTTAAAAGGAGATATGATCAAACTTTAACACCATTTCACTTATTGGCACATTTGCTGGATCATATCACAAATAAAAACAAATACTCACTGTCGAAAGCAGGAAAAAAGACTTCTTTAGATACATAGTTTCCCAACATTTTTCTGGGGCAGGGTTATTACCGTTAACAATTAAGTTGGAGGCGAAATCCGATCAGTTCCAAGAAACAATGCTTTAAGAAGAAATTTTACAAAGTGTGCACTTAGTGCATTGGTGGAAATCTCAAAAAGACATTCGACAAATTAACAAAGTACTGGATCTGATAACTGCCTTTCTGCGTGCCATTGTTTCTTGTGCAGACGTGGAAAGAATGTTTTCTTCATATGGACTTGTTCATTCAGATATTTGGAATCTATTCAATGAAAAAGCACCTAAATTAGTATTTCTTTTTAAACGTTACAATATTTAATGTCTTATTTTGTACTGTATTGGAAAATATATATTTTTATCTTTATATGTTCATACGTTTGTTAAGTTAAAGTTTGTATTTTTTTCTTTATAACATTTAAATTTGAGAAAAATAATCACGATTTTTAAAAATAAAAATTTCTTGATTAAAACTATGATTTTAATCAAATGGTTTAAATCAGCTCAACCCTGGTGGGTAACCCAACAAATAATTAATTAAAAAACTATGGTGGAAATAATATTTGTTATATAGTTGAAACTATCACCGATCAGAAAACTTAATATATTTTTAGGTAAAAATATATAGAGCGATCACTCTAAATAAATAATATAATCAAAGAAACGACCGAGGAACATAACATTTGGAATGTAGTTTTCACTACTGTCAGGAAAAAAATCGGATACAGTTTTAATAAAAGAAATATACAAGGTGGTTATTCAATAGAAGAAATAGTTAATAAATAAAAGAGCGCCAAACAGAGACAGAAGTTTTGTGTAAAAATCTTTACAAGTTTTATTATCATATTTCAATCATAAATGTCAATATATTGAATAAAAAATATAAAAAATGGTGAAACGATTAAGTTGTGACATTACATTAAAAGCAAAATAAAACTTGTTTTAATTTCGTTTGTAGTCCACACACGGTGTCAATATATTGCTAAATAAGTTTCATTACGAAATTAAAAAAAAATGTATGGCTTTGCTAGTAATTTCAAGTGAAAATACTTCTAAAACGTGCCCGATAAAACGTGTTTTCAGAAAGGTTGTTTTCCTCAATTATTTTATAATGGCGGGGAATTTTAATGGATTAAAGTTAACGTTGATTCTTAATCAGTTGCTTAATTAATTTGAGCAGCTAGACGTCTATAAGTTTAAACCTCCAACCACAATTATTTCCCTAACAAAATTAAAACATAAATTGAAACGGCCACCATTGTACCGCTGTAATAATGCCACTAAATTTAATGTAACACTGAACGAAATTCTGAAAAAATATTATCCTTTAAATATAATTTGTATATTGCAGTTGATTTCCTCGAGGAAAAAATGAGCAATATATCCAAGTCTAAGAATTAATATTTCATTTCACAAAGAACAATGTAAAAAATGGCTTTTTTCTTCAAGCGTATTAAAATGTTTAAATTATGTCACCAAAAACAGAAGTAGAAGTAGGACATTGTTTTACTAGTAACAAAATGTTAGTACCGAACGCCACCGTAGTGGACATTGTTTTACTAGTAACATAATGTTAGTTCCGAAAGCGCCACCGTAGTGGGTATTTTTTTACTAGTAACATAATGTTAATACCGAAAGCCACTGGTGGCGCGCTATCCACTAGCCACTTGTCATATTATGTCAACATGTAAGACTGTAGTTTGAATATTTGTACATTTATGATAAATAAATGAATTTTTGCATTTTAATACGCTTGAAGAAAAAATAGTATATATTACACGGAGTAGAACGCCTTTTTTTGTGTTTCGCCCAGTTGTGTTTCGCCCAAATCCTGGGCTCAACACAAAAAAAGAGTGCGTTCTACTCCTAGTAATATAATATACTATTTTGGCCAATCTGTGGTAAAGTGTGGAAGCCATCTTTGTTACTAATTTTGGGGTGCTGAAAACGAATCCGTCACCCTTATCTGGGTACCATAAAGTAAAAATACTCAGTTTGCCAACCAAAAGTCATTTAAATTATTAAAGAATTTTTTAATATAAATAACAAGTAATATTTTCTGGATAGTGATATGCACATCGTACACCCCAACCCCAAAAGTGTGAGAAATATTCAGGGGTGAAAAATATTCATCTGAATTGACTTAAATCACCTTATGATGATAAAAAAACCTCAAACTGGGTGATTAGGGATTTCTCTTGCAAACTTATCCACCAAGGGTAAATTCAATCAGGGGTGCACAAAATTGGAAAGAGGGGACTTCCGATGAGACGATAATAAAAAAATAAAATAAAATAAAATGTTAATTTTGGGTGCCCCCTTCAGAGGCCGGCACCCTTAGGATGGATTTCCGGATCCATATTTACATGAACTATTTTCATATTTTTTATGTAGAATCGTTACTAGAAATTAATGATCGCATACCCAGGGGCGGATACAGGATTGACTTCTATAGTAATATTCTTGTTATGGATGTCTCTTTCTTGGACAAGGCCACCTTAATACGGCATAAAACACACTTCTCGATCCGCCATTGCGCATACCTGAATCACCTTGTATATAGATTAGTAAAATGTATCAAGCTTATCATCGAGGATTCACCAGTAAATGTAAAGCAGGGCGCAGCTAATTGGAATATTAATATTGATGAGTTATAGTCGAGTAAACTCTAGCTGGCGCGTCCAAAGGTCGCTTCATCATATAAACTAAGAGAATAAGACATACACAACTAGTTCATCTCTATGTCACTGCGATAGCTTTATGCGCATCGCATATCAAATCGTACGTCGTGTTACCAACACATACATACGTCACCTTAGAGTTTACCGGACTATATTTTACATTTCACTGAACTAATAGGCATGGTGCATGGTGAATATTACATGAATGACCGTATTGAAAATGCATGGTATGTACATACTGCGTATTAGTAAGCACTTGTTTCATATTATATCTGTGACTTTTGAATATAAAACAAGAGTTCTTCTAATGTTTTTCATAAAAATAATATAATGTAATATAATATCTAATGAGCAAAATTTAAACCTGTAATTTTATATTTTTAGAATTTGATTTCAGTATGTTCAAAGTTATATCTACCTTTGATTCATAATACATAAAATATTCCTTGATTAATTATATCTCAAAATTCTTTAGAAACGCTATATAAAATGTAAAACAAAATGAGATATTAAATGTAATTAATTCCATTTTTTTTTAAATTGTCATTGATTAAAAAGGAAAAGTACAAGGTATTCTCTAACTTTAACCACCCTTCGAACTTTATTCGAATTTTCACGTTTCAGATTATAGCAAAGATCTTACAAAAAGAACTATCACACATATGTGTAAACAAATATGTTTCTAAACAACTTTGCCAGATACATGCCAGTATCAATAATGGATTAAAGCAATTACTACGGGAGCCTACCCTAACTATCCGTGCACCCCCCCCAGATCCTTGGGACAATGTTTTTCATAAAGATTGAAGCCTAAGGAACAATTTAAGACATGTCCTTAAAAATGAATTGCAAATATTGTTTTTATCATTTAACACAAAAACTAAAAAAGATGGAGAAAAACTTTCTGCACAAAAAACAAAGTGCATAAAATTTTCTACAATTTTGTTCCTATACAGTATTTGGATAGGAGTTACCATTTTCGAAATGATTTAGACTAGGCATGTTTTCAAAAAAGAACAATGCAAGAAGCATTTCATGTAACAATTGGAAAAACAAACGTTTTTAGGGTATTTAGACCCCGCTGAATACTAATCAGCCTGTTGCCAAAGTGAAATTTGGACCGGAAGTCCGGTATCCAAGATGGCGACCAAAACTCTGCCCTATATCTCCCTTGTCCGTTGGCTTGGGGGTTTTCTTGGATGCCAGACACATTGCAATGCTCAAAATTTACTTATCTTAAATTTGGAGTGCATGGGTTCCAAGATGGCCGCCGAAACTTTGTTGCTTGGAAGTAAGCAAGGAAGATAAGAAAACGACCATTTCAAAGTTCAAACATTGTTTATTGCAAGATTGCAAAGAAGATAAAACAATCACTCAAGTGTTTTTAGCTTATGGTAAGGTTGCAAGGAAGATAAGAAATTAACCATTTAAAAGAGATCAAACATTATCGAGAGCGGTGGCACAACTTGGTGCAAGTCAGTCTATTCTTCTTGCACGTGCACCTTGTACTCAGGCACTGGGATGAACAATTACAGGTTAAGATATCCGTACAGGCTTTGGGGACGGGCTCAAGGGTCATAAGAATGGGAATGTACTGGTCTTGGTGAAGCCTCCACCCATATGATTCAGGATCCATCACCACCGGCCGGGCATGATGAGCATTTTCCCACACGTTCACCTGAAACGTTTTTTAAATTGTCAGTGCCGAAAAGTAACTGGTTTTACTCACAGTATGCCGCCGCTTGCCATCATGTCTTTACCTGGTAATGGCATCTTAAGAGGTGTAGTCGCAGGGCATCGCTTGTTGGAGGTAAGGCTTCCGGCTTTTTTACAACACCGAAAAGCTGATGTTTGGCTTCATCCCAGCTGGATACGTCTTTGTCCACCTATTCAGACAAGCAGAAATGATTTAATATAATAAAGTGAAGTTGGATTTGCTGAAACACCTAAAAAAAAAATGTATCAACCGTGTAGAGCTGTACCAGAAATTTCTCTGCATTGGCTTTTGATGAAGGAGTTAGTGGAGAGTGCTCTAGGTCGTTCAGAAGCTGGCAGGCCGTTCCATTGGAGACTTTCCACGCTGCTTTCTTCGTTATCGTTACAAGGTGAGATGTCGAGTCGCAACCCGTGACTGCGTAGAACGCCAAGACGTTCTTCTTTTGAGCATTGAGAAGAATTTTGAAGATCTCATGGACTAAGAGACACTTCCTTTCTTTCACTGTGCCATTCATCATCCACACTTTAGAGCTGGTTATTTTGTCGAAGTGATGGATCAGCAGCAAACAGATGTCGGAATCCCTGGCCATGATGTTGTCAGCATCGGAGTGGACAGCATGTAGTACAATATGTGTATCGGCCTCTTCATATGTCGCAGCTAGGGCACTGACATCGGATTCGGGGTTGGTTGATCGCACATCATCTTCATATGTGAGCCCTCCGGATACAACGACTTCGACATGCTGAAGAAGTAGTAGTAGTAGTACAGTAGTACATATCCAATCACTAAACTATATGTCTGACAGATTTTACACTCCAAATACAACAAGACGCACGAAGCGCACGTAAACACAACAAAGTTTCGGCGGCCATCTTGGGCGCCATCTTAGAACCAATGCACTCCAAACTTAAAGTAAGTAAATTTTGAGCATTGCAATGTGTTTGGCATCCGAGAAAACCCCTAAGCAGACGTTGAGATCATTATTTTAAGCCAACGGACAAGGAAGATATAAGGCAACAGAGTTTTGGTCGCCGTCTTGGATACCGGACTACCGGTCCAAATTTCGCTTTGGCAACAGGCAGATTCATATTCAGTGGGGTCGAAATACTCGAAAAACGTTGTTTCCTAGTCTAATTCAGCTCTTAGAATAAAATATAAAATTCAACATAAAACGTAAGTAACAACTCATTCGCTTTCAGATTCACTTTTGCTGTGTTCTGATACATCGAATATTTCTTCTAAGTCTTCTTCCTCTATTGCTTCATTTATGATATCGTTATCATTCTCACTTTCAGCTATTATGATTTGATTTGGAATCATTTCCTAAAGAATTTCAGTAAGCGATTGAGGCAGTATTTTATCTGATGAACACCAAAGAGGTTCTCCATTTTCTTGCCAACCATAATCATTCCAAGGCTTTGGAATATTGTGAATACTTTCGTCGGCTAATCGCCAAATACAATTTTGCTTTAATGCAATGTTTTGATAGGAGTTACCGTTTTCGAGATAAATGTCTGCAAATTATAATAATATTATTATGTATTAATTTTTTTCAGTTTATTTTATTTTTTGTTATATTAATAATATAAAGTTATATGATACGCCTTACAATAATTGTCACAGTTATTTCCTCTAAATGATTTACCGATATATGAATTTCAATGTTTTCTTGATTTTGGACTCATTTATCTGGAAAACGGTAACTCCTATCAAAATATTGCAAAAGAACAAAATTGCAGATAATTTTATGTACGTTGTATTTCGTGAAAAAAGTTTTTGTCCATCTTTATTAGTTATTGTGTTAATGACAAAAACCACATTAGCAACAGTTTTTTTATAAATGGCCGCCATTTTGAAAGTACAGCTAGTTTTTTTTGGGAACATGTCTAAAATTGTTCCTTAGGCTTTAATCTTTATGAAAAATAGTGCCCCCCCCCCCATTGTGCACGTACAGCTAGGGTGGTCTCCCCGACTACTACGGAAACTGAGGATGACATTTCTTACTATATCCCTTAAGAAAAATTATCATTATGTATATTATTTCTAAATAAATATTTTTTTATCTCTAGGTACTGTAGGTACTGTTAAAAAAGATAAAATAAACATTTTTGGCTGAAATTCTTTGTAACTCTAGGGATAACTCTAAGGATAAGTAGTAGTGCTAATCAAAAGTTATAATTGACGTAACTCATGAAAACTGATGTTTTTGCTCCAAGGGGCTCCGAAAGCAATGGGGTGCAATTATGATATTACGTTATATTATATCATATACTTTGCATATAAGTGTAGCATATGCGGACAGCGATATGCAGTAAAGTTTAAAGTTTGGCTAATGTTTTAAAATCACTATTGTAATGAACTTTGGTTTTTAATTTCTGTTTAGTTACAGATATGTTTAACTATTTGCTAACAAGATTACAATAGAATACGCAGCTGCTTTCATTAAAAAATTATATTAATGAAGGTTGGTTTTTTTGTTGCTTATACTATTAATTTAGTGGATTAGGTTATTTGCGAAACGAGGCCAGCTTTCAGAACTCAATTTACTTTTATTTCTAAAATAACTATGTAGCATTATGCTTTGCTTATATTCTTGTTGTTTGTTATTAAATTATAAGTTTTGTATTAGAGTATTAAGTTTAGTAACAGAGGTGGCAGCTAGCAAGGATTTTGACTTAGAACTCAGATCCTTAGGCTGAGGTGATGGGAAATGTTAAAAAGTCTGACAAAATCCATTACTGATTAGAAATATATAGAAGATTTGTGGAGTGCTGAGTCACTCACGGAGTTTTAACCCTTAGAGGAGTTCCAGGTCTGTGGTTCTGTTAGAACACAAGAAAGTGGGAGTTGACAGAGAGGAATGGGTGATTGTCGTATGGATGATGATCAAAGCAAACAGCAAGTTACACCGTTATACAAGAATTTGTTGTGTCCTTCGCTGTATCGATTGAATATGATTAAATCAACAATTCAAAATACTTAATTGTATTTGTGTAAATTTCTGCCTGAACTCCCCTTGAAATTATCATCCAAGAGATAAAGGTAAAAAAACCTTACAACTATAACAAAAAATGTAATATTAAACTATTCTAAAGAAAAAAAAAACAATTTAAACTACAAAGAAATCGATCATTTTCTATTAAAAACTATCTATTCAATAGCAAAATCTGGCTCTTCATTAAAACCGTCAATGTCATCTTCAACATTTACATCGCTGTAAAATTTTTTATAAAAGCTTCTGGAACTAAATATAAATATATTTTTGTATCATTCAGCTTCTTAGTTGATGAAGGCTTCCCATTTTCCCACAGAATCGCCAAAATCGCTACCATTAAAATTAACACTTTGCCTTCCTTTTCAAATTAATTTCTTGATTCCCTGTATTCAGATTGTAATCAGTTTTCACAAAGTTACTATAGGGATATTCTCTTGTAATTTTAAACATTTTAATGTGTAACCAATTAATAAAAACTAACAATCACCAAACAAAGTATTGTACTAATGGCTAAACCAATAATTGGTTCCATTTTGCAGAGTAACTGACAGGATAGGAACATTGTCCGCCCCCCCCCCCCCCCCTCATTGTGCACGTTCAGCTAGGGTGGTCTCCCCGACCAACACAGAAACTGAAGATGACATCTCTTACTGTATCCATTAAGAAAAATTATCATTATGTATGAGATTATTTCTAAATTTTAAATATTTTTTTATCTCTAGGTACTGCACTGTTAAACAAGATAAAATAAACGTTATTCTGGCCTCCGAATTCTTTATTAATTTTCGGTATAGGTTACATAACTTGCAAAGTTCTTGAATATAAAATATGTTGTTTTATGGAAAGAAATAAGAAATATAAATTTTAAGTGCACTATCTACTAAACCAGGCCTTGTTTCAAGGTATAATGAAATCTCGAGGCAAAAGCGCTTGTTCGGAATACAAAATTGATTATTAATTTTATTCAACACAAAAAGGAAACAAAGTAACTAAATCATAAAATTTTCTTATAAATAGTCGAATGGAGATGAGGGAAATTTCCATTTCCTGAATATCTAACTCCAATACTCTTGAGAATATATAGCAGGGGGACGAAATGTTGTGTTAAATGTTAATAAGGAAATATCTTGCAGAGATTGAACATTGTTTACAAAAAAAATTGATATTTAGTATTATCTCTCAATGAATACTGCTATAATGTAGTAGATATATAGGGTATTAGGAAGCAATTTAGAGGCTGATTTCGTAGTAAGAGAATTTCTCTTAAATTTGTAGTCGGAGGGTGCTAGGCCCTTTGAGGGTGGCACCTAAATTATGGTTTCTATTGATTATCTCGAAAATAATCCAAAACAACTGTATGAAACTTGGTTCACGATTTTACATTATTCCAACTTTTGGTGTATGGCACGTTTGGCAGCATTACGCAATCTGCCACGCTTGCCTATTAGGCACACGGCCTCATCAGACCTCTTTCACATCAGCTCCTTGGTGAAATTAGCTCAACGTTTTGTAGGGCATCTCTTCGTTTCTTGTTATCTGGTTTCCCTGAACTATCAATCGTTCTATATTGTCCTCTCCCAGTTGATATGATCAAAAAGTAAGAAGATTCTGAAGAATACGCTCCCACACAGCACAGAAATATTCTAAGAGTGTGCACAGAATGTTTGCTCAGAACGTTTCAATATTCTGAGAATGTTCTCACAACATGAAAATTATGACCATAGAATGTGCCATGCACATTACAAAGTGGAGTCTTTAAATGTTCCTATAACATCTCAGTTATGTTTTAAAAGCACGTTTTTGGAACAAAGTAGAATATTCTGTAGATGTTCAAGAATACTGAAATCCAAATATTTCGGGAACATTCTTTTATAGGATTTAGGTTATGCCTCTTTTCCACGTGCCACTTTCCGAAATCGAAGTCAACCACAAAAATGTGGTCTTTTGTTACCTACCCGACCACCACACTGTGGGGATTTTACTGTTCAAAAATCTCCAGAGACCTTAATATCCATCGGATCGGGATAACTTGTTTTTAAATTAAAGGTAATTAAATTCCCTACACATCTGTCTAGGCAAATGTTTTTATATTTTTTATGTTAATTTTATCTTTTTGACAGCTGCTAAACTATGTATTTGGTAGTTTGATTTTACTAATATATAGTTTATGTACTATATGTGTAGACAAAAAAATGTAATTTTCATATGAATATAGCGATATTGGTTCATTATTTAAATTTCTAATATTTTTCTTTTCAGTTTTTTGACAGTTTATTATGTCACTAAAAAAAGTTGACCGAGTCATTTAAAAATTTGCCTCGACAGATGTGTAGGGAATTTAATTACCTTTAATTAAAAAAAAAATTATCCCGATCCGATGGATATTACGGTCTCTAGAGATTTTTGAACAGTAAAATCCGGAATTTCCCCACAGTGCACCGTAGTGTTCCATCTCACATTTTTTTTGTTGTTATGTCAGCGTCAATATGTAGTCAAATTGGCATGGGAAATTACGTTTATATTTTTATACATTTTACTTCCACATCCAGTGGAAGTATAGTAACGACAAAAAAATTAAAAAAAAATTTTTATTGTTCAAATAGGTTTAGAATGTCATGAAACGTCGAGATTTTGAGTTTGAGCGAAAAAAAATTTCTGTTTGTCGGTCTGTCGGTCTGTCGATCTGTCTGTAACTTTTTTGTGCGCACGTTTACTCTGGAACCGTTTGAGCTACTGACTTGAAATTTGGTACATATGCACTTTAACGAGATCTAGAACTAGATTATATTTTCATGTTGTTCCATCGAAGGGTTGGGGGGTAAATTGGGGTAAATTTGGGGTAAGTAGGTAAATCAAGCAGGTAAGAGTCCATAAAACTGATATTCAGTATATACAAGAGAACCTAAGGTCTCAAAAAAAATTTGGCATTAGCCACCCCATTACCACTCCCACTCCATTATTAAAGGGGATGAAGAGAAATTGTGATTTAGTGTGTGTACAAGAACCAGAAACCTCAAAATATTTTTTTACTTCATCCACACCCACTGCCATCCCCTATAACCACCCCCACCCCACTTCCGATGTGGAGGTATCGTTTTATGGGTTTTTGGGGTAGAGGATTTCAAATATTATTAAAGTTCCATAAATAATTATTTCCAAAATTTTTTAATTGTGAGTGACTTGGATAGAAAATCTGGATGTGGAAGTAGTGATTCCTTGGGCAGCGGCTTTCATTAATAAAGTTGAAGTAAAGAAACTAATATTAATTACTAATTATTAAGTTAAAAATTAGAATAACTTTTTTCTGTTCGAAAAAAAAAATACCTTTGTCCGGAATTGACATATATATGCATGCATTTAAAGCAATTTTTAAGGCTTGTTCGAATTTGCCCCAAATTCCAAGGTTGATTTGGATGACTGAAAAAAAGTTAACATTCTTCTAATGTGACAAATTTTTACTAGTGGAAAAGTAAAGAATACAGAATTATTTTATAAAAAACCCAAGGTTGTTCGAGATTAAAAAAGCACAGAAAACGAGAAATGAAATTTATCTAAACTAAGCCCGTCACATGGTATGTGTAAAACTCTAGAAATAAAGGTGCTTTTAAATAAGTAAAATAAACAAAAACACCATAGGCTCATTCTATATCGAATCAACTAAACAAAAGAAAAAAAATCTACTCTCAGAATTTTTGTGGTACAGGCTTAATTGGCATGGAATGACACCACAACACATAAAAACACTACCTAATAGTCAAAATATACAAAATCTTCAAGAAAGTCTAGCCCAGAATTGAGTTATTGTTCTCTTTTGATTCGTTTCTCTTCTCTCTTTTCTTTGCATTTAACCAACCACATTTTTATGGCACTCTCAATCTAAGATTCTGTATTTTTTTGCACAGCACCTTTAACACAAAATATTTAGTAACCCGTTGAATACGATTAATCTTTGATTATTAGATAATTAATTACCAATTAATGATATTATATAAAGAACAAACATTTATGTCAGAAAAAAGTTATCGATATTATATATGCTGATAATGCAGATACCCTTCTTCAGCTAAAACTTAACAACAATCACAAATAAATAAAATTATATAACGAAACTAGTTAATGAGTAGTAATATTTATAGGAAAACACTAATTAGTTTTGTTGGAAGTAATTAATAAAAGTAGAAAAATGGGAATTTGCAATCTACTTGGCTGAAAAAATGTTGTAAAATCAATATGGCGATTAGCGCCTAACATAACTATACTATATGCATACCTATGTTTACTTACATTTTACCACATTTGTAATTTTATCTACATAACAAGCACTTTAAGTATAATAACAAAATATTAAATAATTGGCACACACCGCAACAAGTGAACGAATATATAACACAACACAACAAACTAAAGAGAACGCGGACTGACTGCTGACAGTGTCACCTGTGGTGTGGTGGTTGCAATCACAGAACATGAACTTAAGAAAGCTCGAACGGAACTGTACCTTGCGGAAATATTTAAAATTGTCAGGTGATTTGAGCATATTATTTTTTATATTATTTACCATTTATAATTAATGGGTGTATTAGTCATTATTCTTTTCGTAGTTACGTAGAAATTTTTTATTACAAAAAAAAGACATATAAATTAAGATATCATTATTTCTGAGAAACAAATAGGTACTTAAATAAATATTTGTATTAAGTATTCCAAAATAATTATAATAATAGTTAAAAATAATAACCACTATTATATTCAAAATTGTGAAGTACAATATTTTTCTGTGGAACGTACCACGAACATTATTTTAAAATATTACAGTAATACTTGATCAAAAATGTTTCATGAATATTCCAAACTAGATAAAAATACTTATGGGAGGTTCTAAGAATATTTAAGGTAAATATTCTGTTTACAGAATATTGTCACTTAATGAGAATATTCTGAAAATATTCTGTGCTGTGTGGGCTGCTACGTAGTTGCTTTGCTGAATGTAAAATAGAACTATTAGTGTGATCAGCTGGCCAGGAAATTCATAATAGACATCCTCTAGACCTGCACCAACCCTCATGTTTCTGACTCAACTGGCAACTGATAACTCATTCCTTTGCAAAAAATACTAAAAATATGCCATCTAAGAATAGTTTAGAATAAAATTACTAGAAATAACAACAGCTGAAATTATAGGAATAACCTTCGAATCTTGCGTTATCTTGATTGGGCGTTCTAATTATTTTTTTCGTCATTCGGTCTTAATATTTGAAGTAATTTAATACATGAAATGTACATTTGTATGGATATTAGTAATATTAATCGAAAAAAAATGGGAAAATAAATGAAACTTAATCAACAGGAATTTCAAGTAAATAAATACTTCCTGTCAGTTTCTTACGTGAAAATATTTTCTAATTAATTTCTAATAGTAATTTTGTTTTCAATGGAGTATATACCACTCGTGATGAATTCTAAAGATAATAAAAAAAAATTGATCAATTTTTAGAGTGGTTTAATTAGTCGAAAGTAGAATGAAATATTTTATTTATTAAGACATGCATGCGGTGAGTTAAATTTCACCTGTTTTCCTTGTGATTTTTAGTAGTTCTTGCCTTTGAAATCTAACAAATGTTTGTTTATGATAGAGTATCCTCTAGGTAGGGCTAGAAATACTAGAAAGGATGTCTCGTAAGAGCGGCTTCTTATAACATATTAGCATGATCAGACTTAGATCATCAGTATATAGAATGTCTTTTAATAATAACACAGGCACACAAAGTAAAAGAAGTGGTTTCTTCTTCTGACTAGACCAACTTATCTTTCTGTATTTTGACGCTGGAATTCGGAGTTAGAATTACTCCATCACCCACCATTTTTTTGTAAGTCGCGAAAATAACCTTAAAACTTCATAATTTAGGTTATTTTCCGAATTTACAAAAAATTGGTGGGTGATGGATCTAAACAGACACCTGATTCGTATTCTGCATGTCGAAATACATGGAATTCCAGAAACAACTCGTTTTTTCTTGTGTGTGTGCTTGTGTGATATATGAATGTCACCGGATCCTCCGCCATTTCCTATAATTATCGCGTGTGTCCCAGCTATGTAACAAGAGGTGTAATGGACCAAACATTTTGGAATTTTGGAATGGTATTTGGGGATTGAGTCCTGCTTGTTGTAAAACTAAAGTATACCAAAAATGACTTGATTTGGTATTCTACAGGGTGTTTTATAAACAAAGTTGTAAGAATCACCACTAATAAAGTACCTTTATTTTTCAAAATATGAAAAAATTCCACTAAGAAAAGTTATTTAGAATGCAATTTTACACCTCCATACCAAATTTCAGGAATATAAAATTATTTCTTTGAAACTTCCCATTTTTTCAATAAATTAGTATTTTATTTTGAACCATTCAATTAAAACTGCATAGAAATTATTTTTTGTGAATTAACATTTAAAGTTATGTGGAAGCTAAAAGTAGGCTATGAGAAAAGCAGTGGATACACATTGATCATTTATTATTGACATATCTGTCAAACGTAGTCAATATTATCCTTAATTTCTGTTTCAAATTAACGAACCAAGCATAAAAAATTAAGTGAAAATGGTACTCACAGTGCGTGAAAAAATTTATATTGTGCAATGCTACGGAATTGGCGGTGAAAACTCGCTAAGAGAAGTGGTAAGCCAATTTAATTTGAAATTTCCAAACACTGCTTTGTCACGTGCTCAGGCTATGACAATAATTAAAAAGTTTCTGGCTACTGGTAGTGTTCTTAACATGAGAAGAAAAATAAAAGCATATTAATATTAGCAAGTCTGAACTCCAAAGAATTTACAACGCAAAGAAAATTAGGGCATATAAAGCAAATTATAAAGATACGCTCGAAGAGGGAGATGACGGCCGTAAGTTGGATTTTTGTTTGACCATTGGAGAAAAAATCATGGAGAGATTTTTTCATCATTTCATAAATTTCTCAGATGAATCCACATTCATAACCAATGGTGTTGTTTCATCTCAGAATTGTCGGTTTTGGGCTTCTGAAAATCCAAATTTAAGAATTCATTGTAGAAGACAATATTATAAAAAAGTGAATGTGTGGTGTGCCGTTTCTTATCACGTTGGAGTTATTGGATCTTATTTCATTGAGGGAAGGTTAAACCAGCACACTTATTTACAGCTTCTTGAAAGATTTTCTGAAGAATATTTAAATATTTTAAGAGCCTTTAGTTCATTTTCAACATGATGGTTGCCCTGGCCACTCCACAGAAATGGTTAATCGGTGGCTGAATTTAAATTTTGGAGAAAATTGGATTGCCAGGAATGGACCGATCAAGTGGCCGGCGAGATCCCCAGACCTATCAATATTGGGGTCGCCTCAAGCAGTTGTTTTACGCTGAACGACTTCGTAACGATGTAGCAGTATTGAAGCAGAGAATTACAAATGCCGTAAACTCCATACCGTTAGACTATATTCGAAACAGTTTTAAGGACTTCAGGCGAAGGATCGAAATGTGTGTGGATGTGGGTGGTAGCTACGTCGAATAATAAAAAAAATTGTAAACATTGTTTTGTATTGGTCAATAATTAATTTGTTTGTGAATCTGTTATGTTTTTGACATTTATTACTTGTTATAATTTTTAAACCTCATTAATCTTCTGTTAGTAATTGTTTCTTGTTTTACAATTAGTTCGATTAACATTACACCTTCTTACATCTCGTAGATTCAATTTTTTATTTACCAATAGCCTACTTTTTGAGATGATTAACATTTGCTCCTACACAACTTTAAATATGAATTCAACTCTTAATTCGCAAAAAATGAGGAGTTTCAAAAAAATAATTTTATATTCCTAAAATTTGGTACAGGGGTATAAAATTGCATTCTAAATAACTTTTCTTAGTGGAATTTTTTCATATTTTGAAAAATAAAGGTACTTTATTAGGAGTGATTTCCACAACTTTGCTTATAAAACACCCTGTAGAACACCAAATCAAGTCATTTTTGGTATACTTTAGTTCTACAACAAGCAGGACTCAATCCCCAAATACCATTCCAAAACTCCAAAATTTTTGGTCCATTGCACCTCTTGGTACATCTATCCTGGGACACACTGCATATTACACAGACACACAAAAAAAGTGGTCTGTTTCTGGGACTCCATTGGGCAACTCTTATGTATTTCGAAGTGCTGAATATGAATTAGGTGTTCGTTTAGCACAATGATCCACCAATTTTTAGTAAATCGTGAAAATAACCTAAATTATGAATTTTTTTTAGGTTATTTTCAAGTCATACAAAAAAACGGTGGGCGATAGAACAATTCTGACCCCGGATTCTATTTCAGCGCGTAAAAATTCAAAAGATAAGTTGGTCTAGTCAGAAGAAGAAATCATTTTTTTATTTTGTGTGCCTGTGACGCCCCCTATGACACCCTTAATAACTAACAATATGTTTCTAAAGCATATTTGGGGGAGAGCGTAGAGGTGACTTCAATGTGAATATCAGTCGATATTCCGTTGAAGCAACGTCGAGCGCGGTTAGTACTTGGATGGGCTCCCATCTTGGGAAATACAGCGTTCTCGTCCCACCTTCTAGAGGCTTGTATATCAGTGAATACTCGGAAGTTACGTAATTTCAGACGAGGATTACATAGTGGATATACCATCCTTCGGAGGGGATGTAAAGCAGGCGGTCCCTTGTCTATTTAATGTTAGGCAAGTAAAAGATCCCTACTCTTCTTAAGGGAAGAGGTTCGGCAAAATTTCCAGGTTGGGGGTAGCTCGTCTCCTGGCGTCGGTGATAGGCCCTGGTAGCGGAAATAGGCCGACGTTAAACAGTTAAAAAAAAAAGCATATTTGATCTAGTATTCATATTTTGATCTCTCGAATATAAAAGTAAAGTATGTAACATTATTTGTGAAACACCTCGTATATCTTCGACAACGACACGACCAGTTTAATACTATTTGAGTTAACTTTGCATACAAAAGTGCTAATGCAAAATGTGACTGTTTAACCGGCACTTTTTTATATCGAACCATACGAAAAGGTGTAACATTTCATAATTATTGTTTATTCACTTTTTACGTCCTCGTCATCGAATTTGCGTAATATTTAAATAAATAAATAACTATTAGATAACTAAATATGTTTATCGTAACTTTCAATGACCGTGCACCTTCAAAACACCATTTTGGCATGATCCGCCGCAGTAATTTTTAGTAATTTTCACCTACATTGTTCTTACATGATACACTTTCCATTAATATTTGATTCGACAAGTTATCTCGAACTTGTCAGTCAGTATTTTATTTGCAGACTTTTAAGGGGGCGCGGCGCGTTGCAGGACTGTGTTCTGTCACCTATCTCTTTAACATATATGCGTATAGAACCTCGCCCATAGATACATCTTTAAATAAATTGAAGGCGATTTCGTTTAGAAAAGTGACGACGGAATACAAAGCACATGTTATATTAGAAATTTTGCCCCCGATGTCAGCTGCATTTAAACAACATTTTTTCAGGGTTTATCACCAGATACACTTATGAAGCTCACCAACTTGAGCCTGTAAAATGAGGGTGGAAAGAGGATACCAACGCCCACATCAGAGTATCTGTGGAATTTGATCATCAAACTGCCCAAAAATGCGAGCTAAAATGCATGAAACGCATGTACACTGTACTATGCATAATATAAATAGTGTTTATTTATTTTCCCATCATTTTAATACCTCAATACTTGAAAAGTTCTATTATTTTTTTTCTGTTTAACATGTAAATTATATATAGGTCTGTAAATATATTTTATTTCAACTGTAAATTGGACATTTAAACATAATTTACATTATACCGATGATATATTTTGTATTAATATTTATTATATTCGCTTTAAAAAAATCAAAAGATAAAAAAGTAGCATTGTTCTTTCGTCTGTAGCTCCTAAACGAAGCATTTTCTGGAAAAATGTCAAGAATAATGAAATGTTCAAAATCAACTTTCTCAACTTTCTATTTCTTGATATATTTTCGGGCAATGCTTCATTTACGAGTTATATTGCAAATGAAATGAAAAATGGCAAAAAATTGACGCTTTTTGAATTATAAAGTGTGTTGCCCACTCATGCGGATAGTTGGCGTATGTTTCTGTACACCTCAAACTATAATTAAAAAAATAATGAGGGTAAACGACATTTCGCCCAAAAAAAATATTCCGACTGGTCTATACCTATAATTGTTGTTTATTTTTATTCAATAGTTTTATGTTTTGGCAGTAACTAGGTAACTGATGCAAGTTTTTAGGTCATTTCCATCTTCAATAATATCGGGTATAATTCAGTCTATGTACTCAGTTACCACTTAATTGCTTATTTTAAACACGATACATCTAAGAAAATAATTTTCTTGTTTTTCGTATTAAATGTTAGATGTAGTACATGTATAAAGAAATTGACGAGTCTATTCGTAAGGGGACCCTTGTTGATGTTCTAGTTTGGTCAGATTTAGATCAATGATATTTGAAAGGAACGAATGATTCCTTTGAAAGTTATCTGCTGAATACCCAAAATAATATTCCATAAGTATAGATATTATCATGGTGTTAATGCTAAAAACAAAATAAGATATAAAAATGGACAAATATAATTTAGACTAACTAACTTTAATTAAATTAAATAACAACATTATAAAAAACATTGCAACACATTTCAAGTAAAAATATATAAAAACAAGTAGCTACGGTAATTTACAGTTCCAAAAACTCTTCCACAGAATAAAAACAACTATCGACTAGAAACGTTCTTAGTTCTTGTTTGGAAATTTTTATTGGCATGCAATTTTTTTAAATTTGAGGGCAATTTACAGAATAAATAACTTCCTTCACATAATGGGAACTTCTTATATAAAGAAAAGTTTTGTCTACTTCTATTCTGTCTTTGTTGCGAGTTTGATAACGGCGATTGTAAGTTTTTAATTTACTTTTATTTATATATATGCAAATTAACAACTTATAGAGATATATAGATGCCACAGTCAATATGTTATCTCTTTTAAAAGTATCTCTACATGATTCTATATAACCTAAATATTAAATATTAATCTTATCTAGATCTAATCTAATTCTAGAAGAGGTGTAAACATTTATATTGGTAAACTCTCTGGTAGGTTCGTTTGTAATTCAAAGGATTGAAATAAGTCGAAAAGTATTTTTGTTTGCGCAGAGTCCTTACATGAGTTAATATTTATATATTATTCATTTCATTTCAATATTGATTTGGAGCTGACTCTTAATTAGTCGTGATGGTTAGGAACACTTTGTTAACTGCTCCCGTTTTCAATATCGTGGATTTATTTTCATTGCAGAGCTATGTTTGGTTTTAGGAATCAATGACTGAATAACGATTCCAATTTTACTCTCTTTTCTACAGAATTGGTACTCATTAAGAGATTTTTTCGTGTCCTTAAAACCTATGTAAAAATGAAAATTTCTCTATCAATTTTTTTATGTCTATATCTGGGATTTTTCGTCATTAAATTTATTAATAAGATCCACAGCCTCATGAACATTATATTTCAATACTTCGAACTCACAATGGCAACTGAACCCCTCTACAATACTGTTTGTTTATAAATACACTTATTTTGATTAAATTTTGTGTATTATTGTCAGACGTCGAGTTATATATGAAATGAGTAACGTACAGAATTTGAGTATTGGTGAGAGAAAAATGCAGAGAATGCGGAAGGAAAACTGAAGGAAATTGTATTTTTCTATGACTGCATTGAAAATTGTTTAAAAACGCACGGCTAACTACGCTTGAAAGTAGAAAGCGTGAAAAAAGTAACATTATTCCAGAATTTCTGAAAGTTATTGATGAGGACAACCTGAACACCATGTTAGGTCTCTTTAATAAAACCTACGATACTGGCCAAACTCCGTTGAACTGGGTAAAGTCTACGATCATAATACTCTCCAAAAAGCCCAACTCTAAAAAATGCAGTGAATATCGCCTTATAAGCTTAACGAGTCATACCCTAAATGTGTTCTTGAGAATTATTCATGCCAGAATAAGAACAAATTAGAACAACGTCTAGGTAGCACGCAGTTTGGATTTAAATGAGGGTATGGAATGCGACAGCCCCTCTTCGCGATGCAGGTCTTGGTCCAAAAAAGTCTGTATCAACAAAAAGATGTTTATGCCTGCTTTGTCGACTATGAGAAAGTGTTTGACACCGTCAAATACGACAAATTTATAGAACTATTACAACTTTCGGGAATTGATATCAAAGACGTTCAAATTATAAAAAATCTGTATCGGAATCAAACAGCACACATCAAGCATGAAGGCATGACGGGTCAGGACATTGTAATTGCCAAGAGAGTTAGACAGGGTTGCATTCTTTCGCCACTGCTGTTCAATTTATACTCTGAAGAAATGTTTGTAGAGGCACTGGCAGAACACAATAAAAGCATCAAAATTAATAGGGTACCAATCTCCGCTATGCAGGTGATACTGTTTTGCTGGCGGATAATATTCAGTATTTACAGATGATGCTCAATAGAGTAACTACAATAAGCAACCAATTTGGACTTAATACCAAAAGAAAGAAAACCAAATTTATGGTAATTAGAAAAAGGAACATCCAAAATATTGATCTACAAACAGGAACCGAATCCATCGAAAGAGTACACAGCTGCAAATATTTAGGATACACAGTAAATGATGAATGGGACCTTGATTTAGAAATTATTAAGATTATAATAGAGATAGCAAGATCAACATTCATAAAAATAAGAAAGCTCCTGAATAACCGCAACCTAAGCATTGGTACCCGACGGAGTGCCACGAAATGCTACGTACTCTCTACCTTGTTTTATGGCGTGACATTAAAAACAACAGCAATGAAAAAACTAGAAGCTTTTGAAATGTGGCTGTATAAACGCATAAAAAGAATACCTTGGACTGAAAGAGTGACCAATACGGACGTATTGAGAAGAATGGATAAAGATCTGGAATTACTTACAACTGTTAAGAAAAGAAAAGCATCCTACCTGCGCCATGTGTCTCGGAATGACAAGTATGGACTATTATAAATTATCATGGAGGGAAAAATAGAAGGTAGGAGAGGATTGGGCAGAAAGAAACAATCCTAGATGAAAAACTTACGTGAATGGTTCCAAATACTAGAAACTTTAACTATAATTCATGCGGTGCAAAACAGAGAAGCATATCACATGGTGCTCGCCAACCTCCGGTGGAAGACGGCACATAGAGAATATTCCAGTCGAGTGTATAGCATTATAAAGAAGGACAGTCGTAGAAAAAGTAAAGTGTGCAACACGTAGGAAAATCTGTTTTCATATTCGTGTGGATTATGGCACTCACATGCGGCTATTGTCATCAAACCGTCACACTCATGCAAAATGTGTTATTTTCAACACTTGTGACACAACATATTATTACTTAAAAAAATGTTCATTGATATTTTTTGGATTTGATGCTTATTTTCTCCGAGTAAAACGCCAAAAATCATAATTTCATCATACTGCCCATAATGACTTTAGTATGTTTCGCTCAACATACAGCTAGACTCTCATCGGTTTCTCCAAAGATAAGTAATTTTATAGCTATTTTCAAAAAAAATCTTTCAAGGCGAATTTTTATTTGTTTTACCTGTGCTAATGGTCGGTTTTCGAGAGAAAAAGAAGAAACTGATCTGATGTGACATTTTTGTTAAAATAGCGAGTGTTGAAGAACAGCTTGGAATGGGGACATTTAATATGTTATTTAAAAAGTTGGTGGTATCCAACCATCTCTAGCTTAGTTTCGTCAAACATGAAATTACTTACTAAGATACTTGAACTATTTTGCTACCAAAAATAAAAGTAATACATTTTAAATAAACATTGTGCAAACTGTACATACTTCTCATCTTTACTGTATATGAGATAATTTATCAAGAATAAGCTAGAATAATTAGTATAAGACAATAATTTAATCACATGCAAATTGTACGTTCTTGAACTTTCTCGTAATGTGAAATGTGTTGCGTTAAAATATTATAGATAAACTCATTAAGTTGAGTCTCTTGGAATGTATTTTCATGAAATTAATTTTAACTTGATGCTTCTGGTGCAGAATATTCTCATAATACCACACAGAGCGTTAAGTGCTGCAAGTTTACATTTTAGAAAATGTTACTGACGTACTTACTGTGAAGTGAGATGAAATTTAAACGAATGGGAGTATAAATACAAAAACTCTATTCAGACTAATGTCCTTTGTGAGCTGGTGCAAGTAAAAGACTTGATTTTTAATGCGAATATATTGCTTGTTTTAGCTTACAAGCATTTGAATTTTCGAGGTAACAAAGCCATTTGTCAATTAAAAATGTTAACCTATATGTATAAACACTCCATAGTAGCCCAGGAGTTTTAGACAATATATCGTTTCTAAACGAAATTGTAAAGCTGAAAATTTGCAGGTTTGTAGTTTTGGTCCAGGACAATACGTACCAAAATATCCCTTACTCTCCCCCGTCAGCTTTCCTGTTTCTGCGGAGCAACAAGGTCCTAAGTCGGAGAAATTACAGCTGGCTATAAAGTACAGCAGAAAAGAACGAGTTACTGGTCCGATTTGGGTCAAAATGATCATAAAAGCTTCGGAGAAGCATATCCGTTCGTATTTCAGATGTTCCATGCATATTTTGTTCATAATTTTCCATTCTAGTGCTGTCAAAATTCCAAAAATTGTAAAAATTCCGAAATCGCGCCATTGCAACTAAATGAAGACTCGAAGAGGAGCACGTACTCGAATAAACATTTCTCTTCATACTTGGGTTTTCCAATGGTAATATTATTCTTTAGCGTCACCTATTACGGAATTACGACATTCCCAGTGCCGCCGCGCGGCGACATTCGGATAGTTAAGTGCGTTCATTGTTGCGTCGATCACTTCTAGTTTAAACAATCAAACAGCCGCACGCCGAGCTATGCCTTCTTAGTTCAGTAGCTGTGACAGTCCTTGGAGTGTGTGCATCGGTTCATTGGTGCGGGAAACTCGAGTGATCGTAATTAAGTCATGGTGGACACAGGCGTTTGCGTTTTTTGTTGTCTCTTGAAGATGAAAATGTTGTGGTGGTCCAGGGTGGGCTATCAACTTTGCTTCGGAATAGTGTGGAAAGAGGAGATACCGAAAATGAGGAGTTGTTTAAAAAACTCGTGAAGAGAAATTCATCTTTCACTGTACATGTGACATGCAGGTAAGTGCTATGATACTCGCTAGTTCTAGAGAAATTTTCTGAGTAGCGCAAGACGCTGGTGTCTTAGTCATATACGTAGTATTACAGTGTCATTTTTCCTTGCAGGAAAAATTACCCTGGACCTTCCACTATATAATAAAGGGCCAAAACTGCACAGTTTGGAAGTGAGATCAGCACTCAATCCTTTCGATATCAAAGGTGGTCGCTTGTTCTGTGGAGAGGAGGCGTGTATAAGGAAGGAGACGAAGAAGCAGGGCAAGTAGACGAGGGTTGTTCACGAAGTAGAAACCGTTCCGTTGAAAGATCAAACTCTGCAGAGGAATGACGAGTGGGGTGAGGTTGTGCAAGCTCGTGTATCGAGTGCAATTCATCTGGTCGCGGCTGAAGCCAAATGTCGCCATCAGTGTAATTTGCTGTTTAACTTAACCTTTTTCCTAATAACAGATTCAGTTTTCGGAGAGGATAGTGCTAAGGAAAGTCTGGAAGACCCGAAGACATGATGAGGTCTGCGGCGTTCCTCAAAATATGTTCGTACATAGAGGATGATAATAATAATAATTTTATTGTCCAAAAGACCTACAAAAGGTATAGGACTAGTCCTATATGAAAGCAATGCTTAGTCGCGATTGCTGTTTTAAAGTTACAATAAGTCACAAATGCAAATGAATACAAATACAAATAAAAACTACAAATACAATAAATGCAAATTAAAAATATAAAATACAAATACAATAAATATAAATAAAACTTAAAATTATCAAATTCTACGAACTTAAATATTTTTCAATAGAATAGAAACTCATACTACTCAAATAATTAACCATTTCGCTTTTAAATAATTTTATATTATTCACTCTTTGAATGGAGTTCGAAATTTTATGATATAATTTAATCCCCATGTAATTGGGGCTTTCCTTAAATTTTGATAAATTGTGTAACGGTGTGTTCAAGTTGTTTCTTTCACGAGTATTAGTATTATAAGTATGATTAAAATTATTAGTCGGAAATATATGTAAGTTTTTCTTAACATACAGAACTATTTCTAAAATATAAATACATGCTAAAGTTAATACATTTAAGTCTTTAAATATGTTCCGACAAGATGAATATTTAGAAACACCCGCTATGTAACGAACTGCTTTCTTTTGAAGTTTGAATATTCTTTCAAAATGACGTGAATAACCCCAAATCGTAATTCCAAATGATGCTCTTGAAACAAAATGTGCATAATAATATGACATAACAGTGGATCTACCAGAGATTTGTGTTAACCGATATAATGCAAAACAAACGGGAGCAAGTTTCTTTGCTAATGAATCAATATGTGGTTCCCAACTAAGTGCATTATCTAAGTGTACGCCAAGAAATTTAGTTGATGATACTTGTCCATTGATTTTCCTTCAATTCTAGTTAGGTGACTTTCGTTATACGTGGAGGTTCTAGGTGAAAAAATGATAAAAACAGTTTTAGAGACATTTAAAAATAATTTATCTGATTTAAAATAATTTGAAAATTTGGTTATATTAGTATGTGTACTGTTTATGGCCTCATTAACATAAAACAGAAAAAGCAATTGTCCAAGGACTGATCCTTGTGGAACTCCAAAATTTAATTTTAATTTCTCTGATTTGACTCTATTTACCTCAACTACTTGCATCCTACTCGATAGGTAAGAAGCTAACCAGTCATTCACTTTGCCCCTTAATCCATATTTTGCAAGCTTTTCAATAAGTAATGTGTGATTTATTAAATCAAAGGCTTTACTTAAATCCATGAATATACCGACACATTTGTCATTATTATCCAAGTGATCGTATAATTTGTTCAAAAACGCCATTATAGCAGTTTCAGTAGAACGACCTTTTCTAAAACCATGTTGTGACTCCGAAAGGATTTTATATTTTATTGCAAAATTTACAATTCTGTTAAAGACAACTCTCTTTATAATTTTAGAAATCGTTGATAAGATTGCAACTGGTCTATAGTTTTCAGGTAATGTACCGTCGCCTTTTTTATATAAAGGAATAACTTTTGCAGTTTTTAAGATGGAGGGAAAATGACCTTCAGCTAAAGAAAGATTTATCACAAATGTTATAGGAGCTACAATAAAATCCATAGATTTTTTAATTAAATTAGAACTTAAATTATCTACACCGGAAGAATTACTATTTTTTAAGTTCATTATAATATTGAAAATTTCCGATTCCGTAACAGGTTCTAAAAATAAAGTTGAATATTCCTGTAATGGCATGAAGTTATTTGTTTCTAGATCCTGACGACTACCATTCTTCTTTGAATGAGCTAATTGATATCATGAAAACTGATGAACATGAAGATGTATCATATACCTCGAAGCGAAGGTGCTGTAGAGGATCCAGATGCACAAACAGCCAGTCAGTGGATATGAATGATGATCCGGACGGCCCTATTTCCCAGTAGATCAATAATGTCAATTGTCTTGCCGAATAAAGTTATTTTCTGAGTTAAACATTTTAAATTTTATTCAATAAATTTTATAAAACACAACACCAATAATATATAAACAGAAATTCGTAACAAGTCTCATCAGCAGAGCCGGGGCATTCCACCGGGCGCATGACGAGCGCAGCCGCCGCGCGGCGATACTCGGAGTGGCGTAGCTCCGTAACAGGTGACGCTACAGAGATGATAGACACACCAATGGAAAGCCCAAAGTATGAAGAGAAATGTTAATTCGGGTACCTACGTTTTCCCTTCCGAGCCTTCATTTATCCGCAATGGCGACATTCCGGAATTTTTACAATTTTTGAAATTTCCTCAGCACTAGAACGAAAAATTATGAACAAAATATGCATGGAATATCTGAAATACAAACGGATATGCTCCCCTGAAGTTTTTATGATCATCCAAATCTGACCAGTAATAACCTTTCTGCTGCACTTTATAGCCAGCTCTCAATTTTTGCGACTTAGGCCCTTGTTGGGCCTAAGAGTAGGGGACTTTTTGGTACGTGTTGTCATGGGCGCAGCCAGGGGGGGAGCCATGGGGCCCGGGCCCCCCCAAGCCGTCTTCCATGAGCCAAAAAATAAAGAAGCAGTACAAAGCAGTATCTAAATTATCCCTTGAAATAAATATTTTGTAATTAATGCCAATATTATCTAATAGAGGAATCTACATAGACATCCGTTTTCAACCATTTTCTGAAAAATTTTCCTCATCCTCTGGGGAGGCCGGTTCTATTGCCCCCCCCCCCCAGATGAATTTTCTGGCTGCGCCACTGCGTGTTGTCCCGAACTAAAACTACAATTCTGCAAATTTTCAGCTTTACAATACACAGGCACAAAAAAAAGTCGAGAGGGTAGACTCCTATGTATTTTGGGACGCTGAAACCGAATATAACAATAAAAAAAGGTTTTAACTATCCAATTTTCCCCTAGCACCCCCTTACAATCCTCCTGGAGGATTGAAATTCCACTTGTTCTAAACATTTGAAAAGTAGGTTTTTCTGGTGAGCTGAAACCGAATATCACGATAAAAATTGATTTGAACCACCTAGTCACCCCCTAGCACCCCCTAAAAGTCCCAAGAGGGGTTAAAATTCCACTTATTCTAAACATTTAAAAAGTATCTTTAATCACAGATTGTTTGGTGCACTGAAACCGAATATGACGATAAAAAACTGATTTCAACCACCCAGTCACCACCTAGCACCCCCTTACATTTATTTATCGTCATATTCGGTTTTAGCCAACCAAAAACTCTAAAAATATACATACTTTTTAAATATTTAAAACAAGTGAAATTTCAACCCCTCCTGGGACTTGTAGGGGGTGCTAGGGGGTGACTGGGTCGTTCAAATCAGTTTTTATCGTCATATTCTGTTTCAGCGCACCAAGAAAACCTACTTTTTAAATGTTTAGAACAAGTTGAATTTCAATCCCCCAGGAGGGTTGTAAGGGGGTGCTAGGGGAAAATTGTTAAAATCTTTTTTTATTGCTATATTCGGTTTCAGCGTCCCAAAATACATAGGAGTAGGGGGGGTCTACCCTCTGGGTCTCGACTTTTTTTTTTTAATTTTGTGTGCCTGTGTAATTAATTCCGGGTCAAAAACTAAAATTCCTGGGCTATTCTTGCCATGTAGAAAAATAAAAATTATTAGTAACTCTTTATTCTAAAACCTTGATGGGTATTTTCTTTATAAAAAGTAAAACAAATACCCCCCCAATTCGTCATAGCTGAAAATTAAGGCTCTATTCGAGTCACAACAAATGCAGAAAATTATTATCGAAAATGGTTCTGCCAGAAAAAACGAATTTAATTTTGATTTTGAATTGTTTAATAATAGGACCTACTGACAAAGGGTACATCAAAAAAATAGTCGGCTTAACTGGTTACTGCTTTACGGTTCGTCGAAATGAGACATAGTTTAGATAGGGATGACAGAATTGGTTGAATTCGTTAACCATAGCATTATCTTAGTATAAGTGCAGGTACATTTTAACCTCCCCACAATAAAATTGTGGGAGGTTTCTAAAATTAGTCCAAAATCGAAAATTGAGATAACATCAAATCTTTACATTTTGAGGTCCCAGGAACCCAAAAAAGTGGTTTTTGAAAAATGTCTGTGTGTGTGTGTGCGTGTGTATGTGTGCATGTATGTTAGCATGATATCGGCGAAACTATTAAGTGAATTTGGATGAAACTTTACATGAAGCTCTGAAAAGGTTTTGGTTGAGATCGGATTACGTTTAGTGCCGTTTTGGCACAAGTTATTTATTTTATGATTACTTACAATTTGTAATCGAACCATTGAAAAGCAGTAAAACTTCCGATTTCAACGATATATCACACTTGTCTTTTCGACTTGGTTTCTGTGAAAAAAATTAAAAAACAAAATAATCTATAGAGTCACGCTCCTTATGTAAGATATATTTTATAGTCTAACCTAACGTTCGGTAGACTAGTGTGTTAAAGCGTGCAGACTATACGTGTTTTCTCTGAAGACGTCATACTAGTTGCGATATTTCGCGAAAAAAGTGCAGTTAAAGTTAGTGACAGCTGTGTAAGGCCTACACAACACATAAGGAGCCCGTATGGTTACGGACACACCTTAACTAGGCTCAAAGTAAGTTTTTTGCCCAAAACTATTAAAAGTGACAGTGACATTAAAAATCTTAGAAACTTGAATCCATTTCCGACACAACGCCGGAAATATTTCAGGCAATCACAACCTAAAAACATTAATATAACCTAAAAACCAAACCAAGTGCAATACCAACCTAAAAATTTTCGACAACTGTCGAAAAATAAAATCCCCAGCAAAGTTTAGAACCAAAATTTTTGACAGCTGTCAGTTTGACTAACAAAGTTTAGCGATCAAAAATTTGACAGCTGTCAAAAAATCTTCTTCTCCTGAAACCTCTTGGCATCTGTCAGTTTGACATCTGACATTAGTGACAAGCCATCAAACAACAACTTTCACCGACCTATTTAGTGAAAAATCGGTCGAGGCCAGAAGATAAAAATAATATTTATCAGCTCAAATTGAAACGGTCCACTATGAAGACTTTACCGGCCACTGCTGGCAGAGAAGCTGTCCACAAAGAAAAATAAATGAAAAAATATTATTAAATGAGATCGTTCATATAAATGCTCTTCTCGGCTTAAAAGATCGATCGGGTGGGGCTGTTCCAGTCACTTTCCGTAGCTGCCGATTTTTTAGTTGAACTTTAGTTTTAATCATCTCCAGATGATGCTAACATGGTTGACGAAACGCGAGTCGAGTATGGAGGTTAATTCATTGATTGAATTTTAAATAATTGAAGACCTAAGTGGATAAAGGTGTTATGTCGCATTTTTAAAAAAAATTACTTTATGCAATTTTTGAACACCTCTGATATAGATTTAACACCCAATAAACGGTGAATTCTAAATTTGTAATATTTTATAGAAACCTTTTAATTATAAAGGCGCCATGTCATAAATACAACCAGTAATTTTAATGGATGTACACAGTTTTGGACAGAAAAATCTAGTTTCATAAGATATTTTTCTTTAATATTATGGTAAACAAAAGAACATAACCCAAAATTATCTATTTTATGAGGTATTATTCATTTGAATCGAATATAAAATAAATAAGTTCAAACTCAAAACCGTTTTGTTTAATTTACTCAAAACTTTAAAAGTGTGACATAACACCTTTATCCAATTGTAATTGAGAAAATTAATTTAGAAATTAAAATTAATATGATATTCGAGCATATATTGATACTTTGATCTGATGATCAAAAGAGCAGGGAGAATAATATGTAGGGACTTACCTACATGTATTAGAAGATAAATAATATGCACATATTTTGTATTATATATGGAGTTGTTTCTTGTTTTTATTGTCTTCTTCTTGTCCAAGTAATACAATTGGGGGAATCTAATGATGGGTCATCAATCTATAATGTTCTGAAATTATCCGAAGGTCAGGAATTTGGAATTTATGGTTCTGGTTCACAGTCGGATTGGTATTGATAAATGTAAATGAAGCTTGTCGAAATTCCAAACTAAATCATGGAGCAATATTGTTCTTCATATGACTATGCCGGTTTTCGATGGTTGACCAATGTTCGTTTATTGGGGGTCACCAATTCATGGAGACCTTCTGGTTCAATTTATGGAGAGGTTGCTTAATATTCCGTCAGCGTCGGGGTCACCAATTTATGGAGGTTAATCCGTAATAAAAAAATAAAATTTCAACTTGTAAAATATATTAACGGTAAAAATTATAATTCGTATTGTATTCAGTTTTTGTTGATTATATATCATATATTATTTTTTGTTATTTTTGTTAACTATAGTAACAGAGTTTCTAATATGTAGGCAAGTACGCTACATCGAGTGAAAGTATAGCAATGTAGTGTTCAAGTGTTTTAGGTTTGTAGAAACCACTTATGAGGCAAATACTGTGTCGAAAATACTCTAAGTAATAAAAATACTCCAGATAATAAAAAATTCTTATAATTTCCTTATGACTACAATCATACTTAAACGTTGTAATATCTGGCCATCGTATAATTTTGTTTTATATTAGATCGCAATAAGGAAACATATTCTTATTTATAGTTATAAGTGATTTACAGAATACTTTTGCAGGTGTACCAACATTATCTTAACGATTTCAAGTCTTCGGCTAAAATTAGGTCTAATTCTCTCGACTGATTAGAACCTATTTCGGAAAACGTTCATGATAAATTGCTACTATTTATCTCAGCACAAAAGGGATGTTCATCCTTGTAAGTTTTCCAGATATTGATTTAACACGAGGTAGAGCAAAAGATTAACAATATTCTAGATTTGAATATTTCGTTGACTGAAATATTATCGACATATCCGTTCCTGTTAAATTTTATCTATTAAAACTGCCAAGAAGACGGTTTGGGGCTTGGTGGTGGTTCAAGATTTAAAATTGATATAAGACCAAATCCGCACGTTTTGAGGTCTCAGGAACAAGAAAACGTGGTTTTTAAAAATTGTCTGTCTGTATGTATGTGAGTATGTATGTGTGTGGAAACAATAGCATTGAAACTAGCTGAAACATTTTGATGAAATCTGGTGCAAGGATAATATTGGTACCGTTATAACGGTCGACTTTTTAGGTATTCGTAAATTGCCATTAAAATCCGTTAAATTACATTATTTTATATCTTCATTACAAAAATTAACTAATTTGTTATTTTTATTGAAAAGGTTTAACGTAGGCCCTGTCAGCACTTGTATTGCTTTTAAGGCGACCTTGTAAACATTCTAGATTATCGCGGTGAATAACGTGTTAGTCTTCAAGAAATTCCATAAAATACGCAGTAGAAACGGCCGCATGGAAACGGTTTCTCCAATCGGCAAGTACGGATTTGACATAATGCTTAGTTACCATGGATACCGACCTCCGAAAATAGTTCGGTAAAGCGCGCATATAAAACCACCAATTAATAGAGAGATTCTCCATATCGGGTGTAAGCTGGGAGGTCGTCAAAATTATGGCTGGAATTTGAGCCATTCAAATGTTTAGTTAGTTTTGAGATTTATCTTCTTTGGCGAATTATACCGAGTAATTAAGAAGTTAACACTAAATTTTTTTCAGTACAGATATCCTGAATTAAAGCAGCATTTAATAAGTGATGTTATTTGCTTTAAGTGTAGTAATAAGAAAATTACGTTCAAAGTTATTACTTAATATTGGTATAAGTATGCATTTCCTGAGGTTACAGCTGGTACCAACTTATAATTTGAGCTTGTACGGCGACCCTTTTGCCGATGTTCTGTAGGTACTTCTATATTCTTATTTTGTATTTACCGGCCACTGGTAACTTTCCTTTACGTCGTGACCAAAGACGACAATTTGGTTCAACCTTCAGTGCCTTGTCCGGCATTTCGTTGTTTTCGTGAGTGCTGGTTCCTTCTCTTAAAGACTATTAATACAATTTCTTATTTAATAGTTGCAAATTATTTTATGTGCATAGTAGCTTTCGTTTTTGTATGTATCTGGTAGCCTAAAATGCTACTATGCATTTAATTTCCAATGCTATTACCTTTATTCACGTTTAAAGATTTGTTTATTATTATAATTTGTTTATTTGTAAAATGTCATTCAATTTATTCATTTGGTAAGAACTATGTTGGCCAACTAAACAATTGATAACTTAATTATCTATCTTTTTGAAGTAATTCCAGTAGTTGTTATGCATTGTGGCCTTCTGCCAATAATTATGAATTTATCCTTTTATGTTGTACTTTCGAAAGTAGATTATTATTTTGATTTCAATGATATATCACACTTCACTCTTTTAAGTTCGTTTTTCGTCAAAAAGAATTGTCCGAGTCCTGTGACGGTGCGCCGTTAAGTATACGGTCCTGCATCCGAGAAACGGAGGCCTGCATTGCATTGTTCAGCGATAATAAGTCCAATTATTAGCTAAATTAACAAATATTTGCGAACATTTGAAGGGGAGATTCAGACGCTTCTTTACTCCAGTTTTATTTATCTTATGTGTTTCCCTAGTAATGCATTCTTTCTTTTGTATTGAAATATTATATAATTAAACTAGATTTGCATTTGTGGCTAACAAATATAAAATGAAATACCTATACCTCCAGCGTAAAGTATTAAGAGTGAAGTAATTCCAGTTGGTATCTTAAAAATTGAGCGGCACGTGCTTTAGGATGCGTATGGCACTGTGCAAGGCTATCAGGCATGCCGCTACACTCCTGGTAGCCTCAATTCGAAATCTTTTACTGTCGATACTTTATGCTCGAGATGTAATTTAATTACCCTTTCTATTTTGAATATTGTCGGTATATTTTGAAGAAACTTAAATATTTAATTTTTATTTAAAAGAATTTAATTTATTAACTCGTGGAATTTTCTTAACAAATACCAAATTTTTGATAGAATCTCGGTGGTTTGTTAATCACATAACCGATCTACAAATTCCCGTGAAAAGCGAAAAAATGTTCGGTTAAATTGAACCTCTAGTGGTACAGCATTCCATAATAATTGAATCAACGATTATATGTAATATTGTCTGGAAACATTATTGTTTTCAAATTTAAGTTCAGCCAGCATCAGCATGATGTTTGATGTGGGTCTGTATGACACATATGGCATATGGAATAACACGAACAACAGAATTTGGAACACCATCAACAAATTTCCATCCTAAAATTTCAATATTTATTTCTGGTAGTCTATTGCGATCAACAGACAACAATGTTTATAGATGTGCTCTAAGAAAATATTCCTTATCAGTAGGCGGTATCTTTCTTTCTAGGAAAATTATTCTCAGTTTTCTTTTAGGGTGATGCTTTGATTGTTAGAACCATAAATCAGGAAGCAGATGAAGTGATAACCAGTCCGGATTATTTCATCTGTTCTAGAACTGAGCTCACTAAAGCATTGCATAAGTTGTAAGTTATGTTTTCATAGTAAGTTAAAGGTTGTCATCTTGCCCTTACCAAATGGATAACTGGTCGAATCGCAACCCGTTAGTGCATGCAATGGTACTACCATTGAACGCATTAACGGGCTGCGAAAAATGTAATGTACTACTAATACATTACATTTTTCACCAAGCTTTTGTACTGATGCAGTAATGTTAATAAATCCATTAGCTTTCTTCATAGTAATTTGGACACCTGTTTCGTTCCACTTAAACGTAAACTGAAGAAATATTATGTCGTTATCGACTGCAACGACTTGAAGTTTCCTTTTGGTTGACCCTATAAGAAAGAGTATCTAACTGATAATACGGATATCTGCTTAATGGTGAATCGTATATCTCTTAGTGTCAAACATCTTGACATTGGTGTCGGTATTATTGTAACATAAAAGTTTTTCTATTAGGACTGACAATGGACACTCGACTCTCATTTGCTCCCTATATCACAAACACCATAAACAGAACTTATGCAGCCCCAACAAAGCTAGACTCGTTGGTCAATTGACGCAGTAAACTGTCAATAAATAATAAGATCAATCTTTACAGTCATTTGTAGACCGATGCTAACCTAACCTTCATGGCCTTGAATAATATTTCTGATACACAGTGTCAACGGTTGCAACGCACACAAAATAAATCGATGCGGCTATATTACTATAGAGGCATTGCATAAACTCTCAGGGGTGCAAATGATACGACCTTGCATTGACGAGATTGCCCAAAAATTTCTATCAGAATAGTATAATGCAATCGGAACTGGCACAAGATGTAACGTACATACGACAACGCGACAGCATACAACATACGAATAAATTAATACACGAACGCTTACCAATATACACAATGCTATGAAACGACTGACAATAACAAAAACCTTACAACCCACGTGACAGGCACTATCCACCCATCCAATATTCATAACTCCTAACCCACTTTCCCTGTATCCCCCTTGATCTCCCGCTGAGACACACTTCCCATCAAAATCGGACATGAATGTGCAACAACAATTTTATTTATTGACATTCAGAAGTAGGGTTTTTATTAATTTCTCCTGCAATAACATCGTATATGGCACCTTACCAAAAACAAAAACAGCACTGATTTTAAATGTATTACATATGGACAAAAACAACACGATTAAGCTCTTAAAAAGACCGTCAACTTTAAGTAATAATTAGAGTGTTTGCATTTCTCCCGCCGGAACATCTTGCCTCTGCGGGGTTTCGCTCGACCTCGCAACCGTAACCCACAACGATAATAATATTGTAATCGCCAATTAAGAAATGTAATGGCATGTAAATATTTATCTGAAATAGTTTAAACAAAGATATTTTAATGCCAATGCTAATGCCAATAAAAGTTTTTATTTCACTCCCCTCATTGTGAGTGTTATGCATTACCATATCCAGTGCCGGTAATCTATTCTCAGATCATGAGTCATGGTTTCAATATAGTACAATTCTGATACGCCGATTATGTTCATAGGTGCATAGATTCAGCAGCATAGTTATCAAATATAACAAATACTGAAGTTGCTGTTCAGTTGTTCTTGTTTACTACTCTATTGAAGTTTTCAGACAAATGCTTCACTTCAAGGACGCACCCAGAAAATTGCTGAGGGGGGGGCTACTACAAATAATAATAATATAATTAATACATTTAATATATTTATTGAACAAAAGATTAACAGGGAGTATAAAACTACAACACAAAATCAATTCGCCATGGTTATGCAAAGCATAGCCCATGTAACGACCGCGCAATCGTATATTTCGTAGAATGTATTTTGCTTTTATATTTTGTTTTTTGTTTATTTATATGTCATTTTTACTTTAAAATATGTGATGCTGGCCTCCAGAGGGGGGGGGTTTAAGCCCCCCAAAGCCCCCCCCTTCAGTGCGCCTCTGCTTCACTTATTTTGATTTTGGACATATTCAAGAATAAAACGTTTCGTTACCATCATATATTTGCATATCATATACAACACACACAAAAATAATTATGTAAAATTGTATTTTGTGCATTCATATACATTAACATCCATATTATGTCTCCATCTAGACATAGGAAAATGTGGCTTAAGAATGTATTTCAATACATTTACTCACATCTGTATAAAAAGTTTTTCCCAAAGTGTCAACCAATCAAAATTGAGAATAATTACTCTCTAATAACCAATGAATTGCAGAAAAATAATAGACATACCTCGATGCTAGGTTATACTTCCTGTCTGCCCGCCTATTAACTTTTTCAACAGAATTAATCTGTCATGTACAGATATTGAAAAATAAAAGCAAAATAAATACAACACCGAATAATGTCTACTTTGGGCTATAAATAACTAGCATAAACAATGCATATTTCAATGTTTTAAAATGTTCATAAAATATTGAATATTTGCGTATGGAGTCATGAATTATTTTCATTTACATAAAATTTTTCCTCCGTGTGGCTTGTGCGCGATAATACATAGGATCGTTTATACATGTGGTGTCTGATTAGAATCAGCACGATCAACCGTTTCAAAACAGTGTACATATTATAACCACTTACAAATATTTATATTTTATTACCAGCAGCTAATTTAGAAAAGAACTTTACATGAGTATTAAAAATAACTATATTATTTTTATGTGAGGTATAGTGGAAGCGCCTAAGTCATCCCGTTTGCGGTATTTTTTATTTTGTTTTATAGGCATATGACCAAGGCTCGGGAGTTTTATCTCTGTGTCGTCAAAAGCAGGGTTGGCTCTAGGTCAGCGCGGAAAGATTTTTATGCACGTATGACACAATATATCTTGTTCTTTTATAAGGAATTCCGTAATATCCAAAGTTAACATGATCAGTTTATTATAAACACTCACTCAAAGAGGAGGTATGGGGGATGTAACATTGAACTAACACACACACCCATGTATTTTTCACTACCATAAAGTAACACACACGTATGTAATTTTTCACGACTTATAATGAATATAAGGTATATTATTTATATTTCGCAGCCTGAAAACCACGAGACATTTTTGTATACCGTCGACTCTGTATAATTTCACGCTAGATTTGTAGATACTTACATACTTATGGCTAGATTTGTACTGGGCAATTGCGCTACTGCGTAACTGCGGTCTCGGATAGTCTATCCTTTCCCTTTATTAAATGTTGACGTAATGTCCAGAATTACCACAGTGTAAGTAGGTATAGTAAACAGGATTTTGTAAAAACAATGTTTCACAATTTTGGCGGCGTCACCTAATTAAAGGAGATAATAAAACCGCATTAGTAAAAAACAATAAAAGTACACTGTACAGACGATCCAACTTGGTGAATCCAACCTTGTAGGTACGCTTTGAAGATTGCTGGAATTCCAGCAGACCAGCTCACTTTTACGAATGAGTTCAAGGAATGCAGACAATGTTGGATCCTACAAGTTGTATCATTTGTAGGTCCCTTAATGTTGACACTCGGTCAGGGTTGAATGCCTTCAACACTGCAATTGTAAAAGAATCAGGTCTTTAGATCAGTACGTTTCACCAATATAGTAGATTTCCGATAATAGTAGGTTACGTATTACTTCCACATCCAGTGAAAATACAGTAACGCCAAAAACATTTTTGAAAATTATTATTCTTCAAATAGGCTTAGAATGAAACTTCGAAACTGTCGGTCCATCTGTTTGTTACATTTTTCGTGCGCACAATTACTCTGGGACCGCTTAATATGTTGACTTGAAATTTGGTACACGTATGTGTTTTAACGAGATCTGGAACTAGATTATATTTTGATCTTATTCCGTTGAAAGGTTGGGCGATAAATTAGGGTAAATTATAGTTAAATCGAGCAAGTAAGAGTCCGTAAAATTGGTAGTTAGTACATATACGAGAAGCTAATGTCTCAAAGAAGTTTTTGGCATTAGCCACCCCCATTATCTTTCCCACCACATTATTAAAGGGGGTGAAAAAAATAAAATTGGGATTTAGTGTGTGTACATGAACCAAAGGTTTCAAAATTTTTTTTTACTTCATCCACCATCACTACCACCACCCCCATCCCCACTATCGATGTTGCATATGGTTTTATGAGCTTTTGCGGTAGGCGATTTCAAATATTATATTAGTAAAATTCTATAGAGTGCAAATATAATATTAATTTTTTTTTCGTTGTGAGGGACTTGGATGGAACATCAGGATATGGAAGTAGTGATTCTTTAGGTAGCGGCTTCAAGATTATAAAATGAAATGAAATTCACTTTTCAACGTTGTGTACATTTATGAGGCACACGGTACATGATAGTTTTATGCCATTAATCCTTAACTTTGTTTGTTATGCATGATTTAATATTGTATAAAAATGGTTTATTTTACTGGAAAAAAAATAATTTATGTTGCCAGCAGCTTATTGGGTTTTTATATTTAATTATTATGAAAATAAATATAATCAACTGTTACAGTTCAAAATAACATTTGTGAATGTACATCAGTCAAACTTTTTTAAATCTTTTGTTTTTATAGGTATGTCTGTCTTTGCTTAATTTTAAGGTTGATAATCCTATAAAAATTATTCTAGCTAGATTCTATGTCGTAAATTGCTGGAGAACATTTCGGTTAATCATTAATGATTTTGTACTCACCTCCAACCAGGAGAAAATAGTAATATTGTGCTAATAGATACTATTACTTAAATATTCAGTGCCGTTATGTACTAATCGCAATTTTCAAGCCGTTAGTTCAGTCCCTAGCGTTTATTCCCAACAATGTGTTTTGCTGTATAGTGGGTTGCAGTAAACTAGGCGTTTTATTCTCCACAAATTCAAAGATGTAAAATCGGTAATATAGATTTTCTTTAGGACTGTCAGGGTTGTTGGTTCTTCTTGCAAATCTTTGAGCATAGTGGTGTTTCAGCGAAAACTTTACGAGTTTAAATTATTTTGTCCATCTTATGGGATTCTCTCGAAAAGTTACTATTCGATTATCCGTTTATCGATTTGAAAGCGATTTGTGTGTATATTTATGGTTACTGGATATCGACATCTTCGACTGAAGGATTTCACGCTGTTAACCCATTTTTGTCAATTTGCACGAGGCCAAGCCTCAACATCAAAAGGCAATCAACTACTAAGACATAATTTTCAGGACAAGGAAACCCTCACAATCGAGGTAATTACTTTTATTATTACATCCAGCCTAAGAAAAATAGTTCTGGAGTACTTTCCTTCTTAAAGAGGAAATATTTTATTTTTTTTTAGGGTCCTTTCTCCCCCTCGTTACGTATTTGCCTACTTATATGGTATGATTGGTATGAAATTCGCACACATTATCGATACGAAATAGACATCAGGAGTACCCATCTCTTCAGTGGCACATACCTGTTACTACGCTGCAGACTGCAATTTATTTTGTGGGAGCTACGCTCCACCTTGATGAAGAATATTGCATTGGGGAGCTGCCGGTACATGCCTGGTCGCGAGGGCCTGTCTTGGGAACCAGTCTACCCTGGCTAACTAACCTGTTCGGAGGAGAACACGCAAGTTTCAATTATTTTTAAGTGCTCTTATTACCTAAATGGTATACCGGTCTACTTTACAATAGTTAGTTATTACTAAATGTCTTTAAAAAGAAAAAAAAAATTCTGTTTTGTTGCGTTAACGCCTAAGATATATTTTTTTTTTGTTAGGCGGAAATTAGCATTTACTTGTTTCCACTTAATATTTCCTTGGGGGTTTAAGCGTTCGCTTACGTAAGCTACGTTTGAATTACATATCAATATATATATTTTGTTTAATTCCCGCTTATTAATAGTTCTGACTTGTACATATGCATAGTCTTTTGTCCTCTACCGTAATCAAAGTTATAAATACCTATGTTGTATATATATGTATAGATATATTGTGTACTATTTTTTTTATATGAACCTTTTGTTATGTTTTCTGTAATGATTCGCGGTACATTGAATTAGCCATTAAATGTTAAAATATTACTTGGGTTTCCTTATGTTGTCTTGTCAAGTAACTTATTTAGTAAATTTGAGGTTATAATTTTGCTTTGTTCGGTATTTGTGTTCATAAATTTACTTGGCGCCCCTGTACATCAAAATTATAGTTGGACCCCGACCATCTCCACTGTTAGTTGGCCGGCAAATACCGTTGTCATCTCACAACAGACCAGCTTGTTCCGCCCGAGTCCCTAAACGTCGACCTGGCGTAACAGTTTTGGCGCCCAACGTGACTTACATTTACATACAATTTCGAGATACTGAAAGAATGCATAACATCTGGTTAATTTTGGTAGAGGAGAAAAAATTGTGTTGACAAGCAGAATTTTTCTTTTACTGTTTAGGTAATTTCTAGTTGCATAGTTGTATATTGGTATAACCTTACCAACGTTTTAAAATATAAAATGGCAGGCCGATTTAAACTTGACGTAGATCGATTAGTAAAAGACGAATTAGAGTACGAGTTGCGTATAAGAGGACTTTCTGATGTGGGTAATGTGGACACATTGAGAAAATGTTTGCGTGGTGCTTTAATTTTAGAAAAATCCGGTACCGTTATACATAGTCCAGTAAAGTTAGATGCTGAAATAGAATTGAATGAATGTGAGAAGAAATTGATTGATTTAGAGGAAGATGTTAATTCCTTTTCTGGCTCTGCCACTCAGATAAAAAAAATTGAAACAAAATTGGCACATGTCTTGAAGAGAGTTGAGCGTATATCGAGCAAAGATGAAAGGTTAACTGCAAGGCGCTGTAAGGCACTTACTTCTGTAACTGAACTGGTTTCTACGTATACCGCAAAAATAAAAGTATTTGAGTACAATCCTACAACGGAAGATACTGCGCTAGCCCATAATAGTGCAACGGCTAATAATACAGCTGTTGATAACACAACACCTCCTAATTTAAATTTGGATAACTCAAATATCAATCCGCATGTCCCAAACTATTTTAACACTGGACCTGTGCACAAATGGAATTTAAAATTTTCCGGAGACCAAGGTCTTCTTAGTTTTAATGCATTTTTACAGCGTGTCGATGATGCTAGTAAAGCTTATAACATAAACAAACAACAATTATATAACAATGCTTCGCAACTACTTGAAGGCGATGCATTAAAATTCTATCATTTTGTTGGGAAAAGTGCCTCTAACTGGGACGAATTAGTTCAATTAATGCGAGAACAGTTTACGTCTTCTTCAGATAAACTCTGGCGTCAAATTGAAAAACGTACCCAAGGTGACGAACCTATTGGTATTTACGTGGCCACTATGTCAAACCTATTTGATAGGATGCCTTATCCCGTACCAGAACTGAAACGTATGGAAATATTTCGCAAAAATATAACGCCCTTTTTCCAAGAACGTCTAAGCACTAATATCGATAGTATAGAGTCTTCTTATGAATTAGTTAAAGCATGTAGGAAAATAGAGAAAATTAAAGAAAACATTGATGAATTTGTACCTCCAATTCCAGGTAGTCTTACTTGTGAACCAGACCTAGATTATAAACCACCTGTAAATAGTAAACCACAAAGTACTAAACCACTTGTACGTGAAGTACAAGCTCATGAATCAAAACCTAAAACTTGTTTTCGTTGCGGAAAACTTAATCACATAGCACGGAATTGTAGAACTAGGCTAGAAATAAAATGCTTTAAATGCAATAAGCCAGGTTTCACTAAGAAAACTTGCCCTAACTGTAATTCGGGAAATGGTCCGAGGAGACAGGATTAGGCCGATCTCTGTCCCCTGTTAATGCTGTCCAGGCCACCGTTGTTGAGAATAAATTATCCCCCGTTCTTGACTATATTTTATCGCATGTGGGCGATAATGAATGTCCCTATTTAAAAGTTAATATTTTGGGTCAGGATTTCTTTGGCTTGTTAGATTCGGGAGCAAACAAAACATTTTTAGGTAATACAGGGTGGGAAATTCTACAATCCTTAGGTGTTCAGCTAAATCGTTGTAATAGTACTTCATGTACAGTAGCCAATAATGCTTCATGCGAATGCTTGGGAATAATTACTATTCCCATGAGATTACGTGATACCGTAAAGGTGATGGACGTATACGTCGTACCTTCGTTGAGGCATAGCTTAATTTTGGGTATAGATTTCTGGGTCAATATGGGTATAGTACCTGATATGCGACGTGGAGAGTGGCACTTCTCATCGGAAAACTTAGAAGTACCCACAGTTAGCTCCATTGAAGTTAAGTTAAGTGATAAACAACTAGCAGATTTGAATAGAGTTGTGAATGAATATTTCTCTAAAGTCGGCGACAAAAAGGGTTGTACCACCCTGGTAAAACATAAAATTATTACGTCAAGTCCTCCAATCAAACAAAGATATTACCCGGTTTCACCCTTCAAACAAAAAATTATTGACGAAGAATTAGCTAAAATGTTAGAACAAGGTGTTGTAGAACGCAGTAAATCAGGTTGGTCTTCTCCTGTACTATTGGTACCAAAAAAAGATGGTAGTCAACGTTTTTGCGTTGATTTTAGGAAATTAAATGCGGTAACAGAAAAAGACGCTTATCCATTACCATACATAAATTCAATCTTGTCGAAATTAAGCTCAGCAAAATATTTAACTAGCTTAGATATCGAAAGTGCATTTTGGCAAATCTCGTTAGACGAAGAAAGTAGACAGTACACAGCATTTACGGTACCCGGTAGAGGCCTATATCAATTTACTCGACTCCCTTTCGGATTACATAACTCTCCTGCTACATTTCAAAGATTGATTGACACTGTATTAGGTCCAGAGCTCGAACCATATGTTTTCTGTTACTTAGATGACATTATCGTTATAGCCCCAAATTTTGACAAGCATCTCGAAATCTTGTCAGAAGTTTTTAAACGTTTGTATGAAGCGGGATTAACGCTTAATCGCGAAAAATGTTTCTTTTGTAGGCCAGAATTAAAGTACTTGGGCTATGTGGTAAACCGCGATGGCCTACACGTAGACCCAGACAAAGTTAGTTGCATTACAAACATGCCCACCCCTAACTCGGTTACCGAAGTTCGTCGAATTATTGGAATGGTTTCATGGTATCGACGTTTCATACCAGCCTTCTCTGACTTGATAGCCCCGTTAACTAGCTTATTAAAGAAGGGCTCTAAATTTATATGGGATAAAAATTGTGAAAATTCTTTCAGAAATATTAAAAATGCCTTGGTATCGGCTCCAATATTAACCTGTCCAAATTTTGACTATCCTTTTATATTGCAAACCGATGCATCGGCATTTGCATTAGGCTCGGTGCTCATTCAAAAAATTGGAGAGAGCGAACACGTAATATGTTATTTGTCACGTACCTTAACCAAACAAGAGCGTAAATACTCAGCAGTAGAACGTGAATTATTAGCGGTACTGTGGAGTATAGAGAAGCTGCGTTGTTTCCTAGAGGGAGCAAAGTTTTCGGTAGTAACCGACTGTCATAGTTTACAATGGTTGGATAATTTGAAAAATCCGCAAGGTAGATTAGGTAGATGGGCATTAAGGTTGCAACAGTTTGACTATACAGTAATTCACCGTAAAGGCAAGGACAATGTGGTGCCGGATGCTTTGTCACGTTTAATTGTAGATAAAGGTAATGTAGTAAGTAATTTAGAGATCAAAGTAATATGCGATAGATGGTATAATAAAATGTTACAAAGTGTCAAAAATAATCCATTAAAATTTCCTAAGTGGCGAATATCGGACGATAAATTGTTTAAATATACCGATCTCGATTTTCCTGAGCTACGTAGTAATGATGATTTCTGGAAATTAGTTGTTCCCAAAGAAAATCGGCGGGAAATTATGCATAAAAACCACGATATGGAGACAGCAGGACACCTTGGGATATTTAAAACCTTTAGTCGTATTGCTCGGTTGTATTATTGGCCTAGAATGAAAGCTGACATTAGTAACTACGTTAGATCATGTGAGATCTGCCAAAGAGTGAAACCGGAACAAAAACGACCAGCTGGATTGATGGGTAAAAGAGTAATAGCTGACCGCTGTTGGCAAGTTATTAGTATGGATTTATTCGGCCCATTACCTAAGAGTAAGAGAGGTAATATGTATATATTTGTAGTAACCGATAACTTTAGTAAATTCAATTTGTTTTTCCCGATAAAACGAGCGTTAGCCCACACGATCAGTAAATTACTAGAAGAACAAGTATTCCACATATTCGGTGTACCGCAGATAATTCGCTGTGATAATGGAGTACAATTCACGAGCAAAGATTTCGGTAATCTCGCTAGTAAATACGATGTAAAAATTCTTTTTAACCCAAATTATCACCCTGCTCCGAATACTACGGAACGATATAACCGGGTAATGAAAACCATGATGTCTGCTTATATTAAAGAACACCAAAGGGATTGGGACCTAAATTTGAGTGCACTAGGCTGCGCTTTACGCACTGCACGACATGAAGTTACTGGTCAAACACCCTATTTCATCAATTTCGGCAGAGAAATGTGTATCCACGGTTCAGAATATAGTCGCAATAATAGCATCGATAATGATAATACATCTAGTGCATCAGAAAGACTAGCGGCCCTGTTGAAAATGCGTAGTTCAGTTGCAGAACGGATAACGAAAGCTTTCGATAAGTCTCGGGAACAATATAATTTGCGGCATAGAGAAGTACAATTTAAAATAGGAGATTTAGTTTGGAAGCGAAAGTATGCACAGTCGGATGCAGCAAATTACTTTACTGTTAAGCTAGCAGGCAAATTTGAGGGACCTTATAAAATTAAAAAGAAAACAGGTTACTGTGTGTACACGTTAGAAGATATGTCTGGTACAGAGTGTAATGGTAGTTGGCACGTTAAAGATTTAAAGCCTTACATAGCACCCGACGAACACACAGACCCAGAGTAACAGTTATAATATGCTGTATTTTTTCTTAAGCCTTATAGTTTTAAGTTATGTATGAGAATATATAGTTTTGGAGAAATTTACGGGGTAAATTCCTTTGCGAAGGGGGGTGGTTGTTACAGTTCAAAATAACATTTGTGAATGTACATCAGTCAAACTTTTTTAAATCTTTTGTTTTTATAGGTATGTCTGTCTTTGCTTAATTTTAAGGTTGATAATCCTATAAAAATTATTCTAGCTAGATTCTATGTCGTAAATTGCTGGAGAACATTTCGGTTAATCATTAATGATTTTGTACTCACCTCCAACCAGGAGAAAATAGTAATATTGTGCTAATAGATACTATTACTTAAATATTCAGTGCCGTTATGTACTAATCGCAATTTTCAAGCCGTTAGTTCAGTCCCTAGCGTTTATTCCCAACAATGTGTTTTGCTGTATAGTGGGTTGCAGTAAACTAGGCGTTTTATTCTCCACAAATTCAAAGATGTAAAATCGGTAATATAGATTTTCTTTAGGACTGTCAGGGTTGTTGGTTCTTCTTGCAAATCTTTGAGCATAGTGGTGTTTCAGCGAAAACTTTACGAGTTTAAATTATTTTGTCCATCTTATGGGATTCTCTCGAAAAGTTACTATTCGATTATCCGTTTATCGATTTGAAAGCGATTTGTGTGTATATTTATGGTTACTGGATATCGACATCTTCGACTGAAGGATTTCACGCTGTTAACCCATTTTTGTCAATTTGCACGAGGCCAAGCCTCAACATCAAAAGGCAATCAACTACTAAGACATAATTTTCAGGACAAGGAAACCCTCACAATCGAGGTAATTACTTTTATTATTACATCCAGCCTAAGAAAAATAGTTCTGGAGTACTTTCCTTCTTAAAGAGGAAATATTTTATTTTTTTTTAGGGTCCTTTCTCCCCCTCGTTACGTATTTGCCTACTTATATGGTATGATTGGTATGAAATTCGCACACATTATCGATACGAAATAGACATCAGGAGTACCCATCTCTTCAGTGGCACATACCTGTTACTACGCTGCAGACTGCAATTTATTTTGTGGGAGCTACGCTCCACCTTGATGAAGAATATTGCATTGGGGAGCTGCCGGTACATGCCTGGTCGCGAGGGCCTGTCTTGGGAACCAGTCTACCCTGGCTAACTAACCTGTTCGGAGGAGAACACGCAAGTTTCAATTATTTTTAAGTGCTCTTATTACCTAAATGGTATACCGGTCTACTTTACAATAGTTAGTTATTACTAAATGTCTTTAAAAAGAAAAAAAAAATTCTGTTTTGTTGCGTTAACGCCTAAGATATTTTTTTTTTTGTTAGGCGGAAATTAGCATTTACTTGTTTCCACTTAATATTTCCTTGGGGGTTTAAGCGTTCGCTTACGTAAGCTACGTTTGAATTACATATCAATATATATATTTTGTTTAATTCCCGCTTATTAATAGTTCTGACTTGTACATATGCATAGTCTTTTGTCCTCTACCGTAATCAAAGTTATAAATACCTATGTTGTATATATATGTATAGATATATTGTGTACTATTTTTTTTATATGAACCTTTTGTTATGTTTTCTGTAATGATTCGCGGTACATTGAATTAGCCATTAAATGTTAAAATATTACTTGGGTTTCCTTATGTTGTCTTGTCAAGTAACTTATTTAGTAAATTTGAGGTTATAATTTTGCTTTGTTCGGTATTTGTGTTCATAAATTTACTTGGCGCCCCTGTACATCAAAATTATAGTTGGACCCCGACCATCTCCACTGTTAGTTGGCCGGCAAATACCGTTGTCATCTCACAACAGACCAGCTTGTTCCGCCCGAGTCCCTAAACGTCGACCTGGCGTAACACAACACATATTAAACAAAGTTTGATTCAAAATTGTTATTTAATTTGCTAGATATACATTACATGTTTTTGTAAGAATCATTACCGTTTTTAAAAAATTATTATATTAAATTTATTACCAAAAATACATTGTAGCTGTCTATATGAGGGCCGTCTTGGGCACTGAGATAAATCTTTCTAGCCTTGCATATGACAATACGAAAATGATTGTCGGATATCCGAGAATCGATACTGACTTACCTACGATGACGTCTTCAATTCAGAAATGAACAAATTCTACTATCTGCTTTTGAATCGATTATATTCTTCTGTATTTTTTACTATGAGAATTTATTAAGTAGCTTACCATGAAGAACATTATTTAATTTGTTTTACTTTTATTGAGAAAAAAAATGAAATGAAAAAAAAATATTGAGATGAAATAAAAGAAAACTAAATTGTTAATTTTCATTATTTTCTTATTTTACCTTTGGCATTCAGAAATAAAAATGAAATTCACGAAACAGGAAACAGTAATGCATATAACGAACCAATAAAAAACAAGACAAAAAATAAATAAATCAGCCCTCAAAATTCAAAATTATTATATTAATTTATATAATCTTCTATACTATCTAATTGGCAATGTTTTCATTCCTATTCTCTAATTTACATATTTTTGTGGACTATATGAACCATTCATTTTTTTTTTTTTAGTACACGAACAATGAGTAAATTCTGGTTTATTTGCACATTACTTTCCGAGGCGGAACTCTCAGTATGACAAATTTGAAAGCTGTTCTATATCTCAGCTTCACTCCATAGACTGTAAATGTGTCCTAATAAGCTGAGCAAGTTTCAAAGCTTTTCTGGTAAGGAGAAGGTAAGATTGCCACCTTATTTCGCTTATATGTGTTGTTGTTATAGTGTTACGAATATACAACTCGCAAAAAAATTCTTCTATCTTCAGCTTTCATAGTTTCTAGAACTCCAGAAGCCCCTTGTCTCATGGACTTGTTCAGGAAATTAAAATTTACAACAAAAAGACATTCACTGAAAGATAATTTCAGTGAAATTATCTAAAATCACAATAAGAATGGTGCAGTGTTCCTTAAAAAGTTGAGGACGTACTACCACTACTACCGTATACGACCTCACTTCACTACGCCAGTTCACGTAGAATTTTTTAAGCAGACTGTATACAGGAAAATTGAGAGATACAGCAGAGTGTAGAAATATAAGAAAAAGGAAACCATTTATCACATATAACTTTTGCTTTAAAAAACTCCAATCCCTATAATATTATTATAATTTTTGTCGACTCCTATAACCCTCTGCAATAACTATTTATTCCAAATTGTAAAGTGAATTCTGCCACTCCCTGTATAATTTATGATATTGAAGTGAGTAAATTGCATAAAAATTCATGGCTAACTTTAACAACTGTTTACTTTTTAGGATTACGTTGATTTATTGTAGACGGAAAAGAAGGTTAAAATGTACAATAAGATTAAAAGTGCACCCAAACAAATAACAGATCCCGGCGCGGCACAAGCTGTCAAAATAGGAAAAGTAACATCATTAGCGAAAATATGTACTAGATACAGTTTTGTATAGAAAAATTAATTATAGTTTACTTTTATATATGGCTGGAAATATAATTTAAAAATGCACGTTGCATAAACTTTTAATTAAAAATGTTCATATATTCAAATACTTATGAGTTCATTCATTTCGAAAGTGTTAACAACCAACGCTTTTTATAATGACTATTTGAAAATATTCATTAATCGCTTGTTTCCAGTCGTAAGTCAGAAAGAAAATAAAGAAGCAGGTGTGTTATTTAGATGTCCAAACGAACTATTACCAGTTTCTCATTCTCTTCATCTTTCAGGCTCTTGATTCAAGTGATTTATTATATTAAAAGGAGCTGATTTATTAATTGTTATGCTCCAATTAATAACATCCAGACATAAAGGCAGGTCGTATATATCACAATCTTCTGAATTATAAATTACGCTTCTAAGATGATTTTAAGTAGAATACGAGGGGGAATTATTTGTAGTGATGTTATTACGAAAATGGAGAAGGTGAAGTGAAATGAAGATAAGGAGACTGGTACTTATTGCGATAATACAACATGGATATCACGCACTTTACAGGTGTACATTCGTTATTACGCGGGTACTTTACGTTTTAAACATATTTAAAAGATGCTTACCATTAAGGAGGAATAAGGAGATCATAACCATCTTTTAAAACATATAACATCTACTAGCGTTACTTGTTATTACTACTGTTATTATGTTTGTTATTCTTGTTTTTTCTCATTAATTAGCCGGGGTTCAATCACCCAAAGCTAGCTAAGTGGCACAGTTTTGGAGATACGGGTTATTTCATGTTTGATATATGGGGGGGCTCTTGTCTCGCAGTTGTTTCCAGTGGTGATAGATGGAAAAAATTTGTTCACTTGCTAGAAACTTGCGTACAACTTTTTCCGTGCCAAGCAGCGCTGCTTTCTGCACCTTCCTTAAGTACTAGGCCTGCAACTGCAGCTTCTGTTTCGCCTCCGTCCAATATTTGGTGACCAGGCTAGTCGCGGAAACGATCTCTACCTGTTTCAACCGGCATATACCTTTCAGCTCTACAGCAAGTGGTTGGTACTTTTTCTTCCCAAGTAGCACAAGTGGTTGTATTTTGGTCATCATCATGTTACAGTAGCTAAAAAGGATGGCTATTTGGTTATAGTGGTGATTATTAAAACTGAATTATTACGTTCTGAAGATGCACTGGTGACGAAAATTGGGAATTATATCTTGGTCAAAACGCAACTGGAACCAAATGGCCATAACGCATGTGAAACTCATTTGGCTCTCTTTTTGATTTTTGTGGCTGCTTTATTACTAGTTATTAAATGGCTCTTATGGCGAAAGGGGTGATGTATCTACTTCACTGTGACTAGATCATGACTTTTAGGCCTAAAATAAAACAAGAACACTATTATGACCATCCTTTGGCTTTAAGCAGGTGTTGTTAGATAAAATGGACGTCTATTTTGTCCATCTTTAAAATTATATGAATATCATAATTGCATGTGATCAATCAAGAGGGTTAAATTTTATCAACGCACGAATTTTTTCTATACACTTATATAAAATACTCATAAAAACAAAGGGCCCTCCAGAAATCTCTAAATTTTAGGTATAATTAAATTAATACAAACCATTTGTAATTTCAAGAAGAACAATCGATGGCAAGGTTACTAAAACTTACTAAAATATCGAATTAGTAAATCAAAACGTTATTTAATAGATAAAATTAATAAAGTATTGAAAATGAACGTGATGGCCGTCGTTCGGGATTGATAGAAAACATGGCGGCAAGTTGTCATCATTTGGCATATGCTTTCGCTAATGATCCTAGAAATAAGACAGAATATGACTGTAAAGAGATCTAATAAACTTTTTTCGTCAAATGGCAAATTTAACCGGTCATATTAACCAAACTATTACCAGAAGATTGGTTGAAGTAGTTAGCGAAATATAAATACGGCTAAACTATTACGTTTCATTTAACTGCTTTTGTGTGGGTTACTTTGTATTTTGATCTTTGTTTCTCCAACGTTTTTACATTTCCTTTCTCCAACCAAATTAAAATTTGTTAGTAGAGTTTTTGAAAATGTATTGTGTGGACGAAACCATCGAGGAGCAAATTTGCCTTAGTGCAGTTCCTTCAAGTTGGGTAGGTAATAAATAGCCAACTGTACTGGTCAAATACAAAAGCGTACATACATAATCCGCTAATCCGCAATCAAAACCAGACTCAAAATACTCCCAGCAATCATGTACAATAAAAAGAATAATAGTAAAATGTTAATGATGACTAGAGCCATAGAAACTGGAATGTCAGCAGTCTTGGACACTGATGCAGAAAATAGATTGACACTTTCACTTTGATAATCTAAATATTTATATTAATGTATAAGCTTCTGTACACACAAACGTCAACCAAAACACCCCGTAAAAAGTATTACTCTCTGAACTTACTTTTATTCAACATTCCTTTTTCAATAATATGTGGAATTCTGACTATATTTTCTTTTACATTTCATTTTTATGTTTCTGTTGATATAAAACTTATTTGCGTATGTATAAAGTTTTCAACATTATTAATACTTGTTTTTAGGTTATATTTTTAGATTTTAACGTGTACAAAATTACTTCTAAAACACTCATTTAATAAGGATATTTTTTCATTATTGTTTCAGTTATGATTCGGTAATAACAGCTAAGAAAACTGCCAGAGTAAAGCCTAACTAATATAGTCATGTTTAGGCTAATTTCTTAGTAATAGTTTGGATATCAACACTATATTAATCACAAAAACTATATCAACATATTCTACCATTTTTATAGCTACACTCAAAGATGGGTAAATTCAACAAAAAAAATGGTTAACTAACAATATCGTCAATTTTGTTAAACTAAATTAAATTGATGGTATTTTTAAACAAGAGGTGATTGTTATTTTAATTAATAAAAAGTTGTCGTACAACAAAACAAACATTAACTTAAAAAATAGATGAATAAGACTATATTATTTTTTTCGTCTGACTATTATTTTGTTGAATTCTGTCAAATTAAACTAGATAATAGTATATTTTATTTTTAACTATTATCGAATTGTAATTCCAACCCAGTATTAGTTCGCTGTATTATTGTACTTGATAGACAAACCAATATTATTGTCGTCTTCTAGAAGTTCTAAAAGAATTACCATAAAATTTGCTTGCTTACCACGTAGTCTATTACAGAAATTATTCCCAGATGACGCCACATACAAATCACTGACAATAATCAATCATGCATTATCTTATACTCTTATGAATTTATAGAAAATTAACAACATGATTGCAATGTTCAAATTCTCTCAGGGAACATCGATATATTTGGATGGATCTTATAAACGATCTCTAATCTTTGGTTTGGGTGGTCTGATGTCTCAATAGTGAGATTTTGGCTAACCAAAAAAACTTCATCATACAATAAAGTGTAGATCAACCTAAAAATTAGTTGGTGAACAAAAAACAAAGTCGTTGTACTATTTAATTGTAGACCAAATTGAAAATGGTTAGTGAACATAAAAAAATGTCATTGTACTATTTAATTTGTTACAAGAAAATATGATTATTAAACTACTATTTGTTTACGAAAACAAACAAAGTTGTATGACTATTCTTTTCAGATTGATTTAACTATGAAACTAGATAGGCACGATTTCATATGCTCTTTTTGGTTGAATTTACCTATCATTTTCTTTGAGTGTAGAATGGCAGTATTAGGGCTTAACATTGTTGCTATTTAATTACTTGCTCATATGTGACATCTTGAACACGACTTTATAACCAAACCTGCATGGCGATATTATGGCTACTATGACCAGTATATAGCTAAAAAGAGATCATCATGACTATTTCTTTTTTAAATTTTACGCTAAACTACGACTAAAATAAGATGACCAAAATATAACTAAACAAAAGCCGTTGAAACGTTTTTATGGCTGCATTTTGGTTATCTAAGCTGAATAGCATGTTTGTGCTACTTGGGTTCTTTTCAGTAACTGTCCAAACTAATTTCTGATCTGAAGGGATTGCAATGTCGACTATCATTGCTCCACTAGTTATTTTATGAAACAAAACGATATTAGGTTTGTTTGCTTCTACGGCTTTGTCGGTATTGATGGCAGTGTCCTACGATATCTTGACCCTGTCGTTGCGGAGAACTTGGTCTGATTTACACCTCTAGTAAGATCTCTACGTTTGCAAGGCCATATCTCTTTGCGAACGCCTGGTGAACAACTTTCGCAACATTGTTGAGTGGCGAAGATAAACCCCGTATCACCATATAGGCCTGACTTTCGGAACCATTCTGTGAAGCTTTTATGGTCAATCTTGTGAAGTTATTTATGTTTCCAGAAACTGTACGGTCTTATGCAAACTGAATTAGGTGATCTTGTTGCGCCAAGTTGTACTGTAATTATTGCCAGCTGTGCAGACAGGTATGTGAAGAGTACTATGATTATCTAGAAAATATCTTCTTAATCAATCTTCGTGCTGTCTACATATCGCTTTGATATTAGGTAACCCTCTGCCACCCAGATGTCGTGAGAAATAGAGCCGCCCAATGAATGACGCATACGTTGTTTTGTCAGCGTTGTTCTTATTTTCTTATCAAACGCTTGTAACATAGTGTCGGACCACTTCACCACACCGAAGGTATATGCTGCTACTAGTATTGCCCAAGAGTTGATTGCGTAATCTTGTTTCTTGAATTTGTTAACGACAGGCTCTTATTATCTCTAATTGCAACTGGCTTCTCCTCTAAGACCTTGTACAACGGTGTCTCTGCTCAGTTGAATTCCGTTACCTCGATCTTGAACTTTCTCTCTTCGTGCATGGAGAAATGCGCATTTATCCATTATTGTGATTATTATTAGTATTTTGTAAAATTATTTTATTATTTCTTTAAGTTTAAACACGGATACAAAGAGTAAAACCAGTAAGAGGGACTATTTCTATCTTCCAGCACGGTTTTTATGCCATCCTACCTTTAAATCGGAGTTATGGCGATGTTGTCGGGTGTAACTTAATTTCAACATAAGAAGCTTATCGTCCACGCTTGGTCGTAAAACAGCTACGTGTGCATACTCGACAAAACCCGACAAGCTTTCGGCTGGATGTCATATCGTCGTCCTGCTTTGTCCTTTAATTTGGAGTGTTTCGACTATCTTTCTCCAATTTTATTCCCTCTCTCTGACTGACGACTATTTTGATGGATTGTACATTATGTTCTCTTATTTTAAAATTACGGCAACAAATTATACAAGAAATAATAAATATCAAGGTCGTTTCAACTTGCAAATCAGTCTCACCTCATATTAAAAATGGGTTAAATTCACTCAGCTTACCAGCAAATAAGCTATTCGTTTATTTGCTAACTAGACATACATTATCTCCATCATACACTATCTCCAGGATTTCTCTGGTGCTAGTAGGAATATAACCCACAGTAAAAAAACCAGTATGCTCATACCTCAACTCAGTGGCGCAGCCAGAAAATTCATCTGGGGGGGGGGGGGGGGCAATAGAACCGGCCTCCCCAGAAGATGAGGAAAATTTTTCAGAAAACGGTTGAAAACGGATGTGTATGTAGATTCCTCTACTAGATAATATTGGAATTAATTACAAAATATTTATTTCAAGGGATAATTTGGATACTGCTTTGTACTGATAGAGATTATGCTTCTTTATTTTTTGGCTCATGGAAGACGGCTTGGGGAGGGGGCCGGGCCCCATGGCTCCCCTCCTGGCTGCGCCCATGCCTCAACTCATTCCCCTTATCAAACTAAACCGCTAAGCTGAGATTTGATATTTGACAGCATATATGATGCTCAATAATACTATGAATTAGCGTTATATCATCAAATCACATGCTTCGTTTATCCAGTATATTTTATGTATAGATATTTCTCTGTTTAAATTTACAAATTAAAAATATAAATATCAGCTGGTATGATCAATTTTCGGAAACTGCAAAGAAAATTGATGATCATTTTACAATTCCTAAAGGATAACTTACTTGCACGAATTGGTCTAGGAATGCCAAGATTATGGCCACCAAGGTAACCCGTCCAGAATACCTCAGATTTTTATCTTTGGACCAACTGAAAAATTCCTGATCTATAAATAGTGCAGGAAAAATAAATGTTGACCTCGAAAAAATTAGCAGAAGCAAGGAATTGGGTGGAGATGTTCTACTTGCCATTCTAATGAATATACTGAAAGTCCCCTAAAATCTAAGCTGTGCTTCGCCCGCCATATTGAAAAATGGCGGCTCATTTTCAGATTTTTGTATATAAATCCTTTACCATTGCAGATAGGAAAAAGTTTCAAATAGAAAATGCAGGCAATAATAAAACAAACAATTTTTGATATTAACAATTTTTCTCTAAATTGAACGGTTTCTGAATTATGAAGTGCAGAATGTTATTGAATTTTCAAAAATCTAAATTGTGTACAAAATACACTATAAAATATGTAGGTTGTAAGTAAAACAAAACACATTTTTTTAGGCATATTACCACTACAGAAGAAAAATATACTGTAATTATGAAGCCTATAACAAATAGATTAAAATACGAAAATACGTTATAACATTAGTTCGCCATTATCAATGTCGTCGTCGGGTAACATATCTTCTGAGTTGCTGCAAGATAATCCCTGGCAATATACACACATGACAGAACTCTGCTGATGAGAACTCACAACGTTTTGTGCATTCCGATTTGCAACCACACAGGATATGAGCTTCAGTAAATTGCTAGGATCTAAAACATGTCAAAACTGGTTTCAAAGCTCGATGGCTTAACTGCCAACCCCAGGCAGTCGGCTCTAAATTATTACCCATCCACGGCTGGACTTGGAGGTATGTGCGATATGAGTGATTAGCAGCTGCTGCACTTGTAGGAGGTAACACTGCCAAGTTAAATTCGAAATGTAATTGCTGCTTACTGATCAGACAATTGTATGAAAAATATCTATACTTATCAAGCGGCTGGAACTTTCTTGCCCCATAAAAGGCAAGCAGATATTTTTCTCCTGCAGCTGCAACGTCATCTTGGGATATAGCATCCACCGTAAATAATGCAACAGTCTGTCGCAGATTCGGGTTTTGTTCTAAAAAGCGTAAGCCTTTAATCTTGCTCTTTCTAAAGGTCGCGGAGGTTGCGTCACAACCTGTAACAGCATGTATGAACATCAGACAGTGAATGTATTCCTGTGCAGATTTCGTTGCTTTGGAATGTAAAAAATTGACCTTTTTTTATTCCCTGAACCTGGAACCAAATATGCATCTCATCTGTTGACAAAGTAATTAGGAGGACTAATAAGCCGGTGTTTTGTTTATTCCCTTCCGTTGTTCGGTATACAACGCAATTACCACCATACCGGTTAACGATGTGTGAGATGTAATTGTTAATGATAGGTTGCTGGCCTGAGTCAGATAATACTGTGAAGAATATGTCCCCCATCTAGGACATAAATATAGTTGTCTATTTCTGGTGATTCCTCCATTTTAAAAGTTGCGACAAGTGATGATTTCTTACCTTTCAAAAACCGTTCGACTTGGAGAAAAAAAAATGTTAATATCAAAAATTGTTTGTTTTATTATTGCCTACATTTTTTATCTGAAACTTTTTTCCCAACTGCAACGGTAAAGGATTTATATACAAAAATCGAAAATGGACCGCCATTTTTCAATATGGCGGATGTAGCACAGCTTAGATTTTAGGGGACTTTTAGTATATTCAATAAGATGATAACTGCAACATCTCCACCAAATATCTTGCTTGTACTAATTTTTTCAAGGTTCGCATACTTTTAGGTTTATATTTCTTGCACTAAAAGTGCCGTTTAAGAGTAATCAATGATTTCTAGACAACGTCACCATACTCACTCGAAGTTGATAAACAAATCCGTCAATCTCTTGTTTGTTGGTTAGGTGACTATATTGAATCAAATGGGCAGCATTTTTACTATAAAATAATAAAAATTTTGAAATGGAATGTTGCTCCTTAATTTCTTTCATAGATAAAGTGTCAGTTAACGAGATAGAAACGCTCCAATGGTTTCTAGATATGTCCTCATACTCGCTCGAAATTTATAAGCTAATACGTCAATGTCTTGTTTGTTGGTTAGGTGACTATATTGAATCAAATGGGCAGCATTTTGAACACTATAAAACACAATAAAAATTTTGAAATGCAATGTTCCTTCTTAGTTTCCTCCCTTAGATCAAATCCAGAGAGATATACTTCTGAAATAAATGCTCTTCGATCATAATGCCAACAATTTGGAATATGTACCGTGAAGAAAAAAAATTATATAACGTGCCGTCATTGCCGAAAATTTATTTAACTGTTGATTATTGTATCTAAATTACGGGGTAATATATTCTCGATTTCTGCATTTTTTTAGGTGGGGATGAGTCAGCGCTCATTGTGTTGCGCTTGCATATGGTGGTATTACCATTTAATCTCTACTGTTCGACTCCAACTCCAACCTGAGGAGAATGCTTATGAAGCGCCACCTACTGGCCACACTATATCAGATGTCTCACAGCATGGATCTTCCTTTTGTTGAAAAACTAGATCAGTGACAGTCTCTGCACTCGGGGATGTCTACAACTCATAACATGTGAAGGTGTATCTAGTCTACAGCGCCAGCGCCTTGTTAAATTTTAGGGCGGGCCACGGCCCACCCTAGCCACACTGCAGCTCCGTGCCTGTATTAGCCTACAGATTGGAATCTTAGAGTCGCTATGGAAGCTACCTTTACCTTATTCTGGGTCACCAAACAATATATACATAACAAAGCATATGCCTTTTCACAGCAGCTTACACTGGGGTACAGCCACACTGATACCTTAGGAGAAAATACCCTGTGCGATAATGCAGAAAGCAGCATAAGTTTTATTTACCTTTTCTTTTCATAATGCATGTCTCCTCGAATTTAGAATATGATCGAGTACGACCTTAAGTACTTGACCTTGCTTGTTAAATAGAGCTGTATGTCTATTTGCTTCGACATTTTCATACTGAACAATTTTGTTTTCTTTGGTGAATAGTACTAGTTCAGTTTGCTGTTGGTTAACTGAGAGAGCGAGTGTTTTATGCACTGATTATCGATTAACTTGAAAGCTGTTTGCATAAAGTTCGCATTGCAGACCATAGAAATTTCCGTTTAACGATATGGTAATACCATCTGCATAACCTGTTGTAAAGAAGGCGAAGTCGTTAGACGGCTGTTGGCAATCATGTGGAATGGGGAACTTTTCTAATTACCGAACTTTCCCTCAACACTTATTTTGAATTTTTCTAATATTTACCACAATCCCTAGCATCCTTATGCAAAAATAAAACGCAAAATTGATTCATTTAGTATACTATGTCAAAAGACCATTTATTATGGGAACAACTTTTGTTAATAATAAAATTAATGAAACAATTAAAATGCATATTTGTATAGTATAATTAAATTTATTAACAAGTGGCTTAAAATAATATTTTTACACATATAAAATATAAAATGTAAGATTGAGAGTAAAAGAACGAAATGTGACCTGAAACTTTACTGAATATGAGTATACTTTTCCCTGTGGAACGAATATTATCATATAAAAACACGTGTCCTGTGTAAATGAAAATTTAATTTTCAGCAGCGTTACAAATAATCATTTGATCTGATAAGTAAAAATTGTGGAACGAGACAAAAATGTATTTACATTCTGTTTTAAAATGTTTACAATTTTATGCGTAACGGTGAAAATTCTATAAACGTTATTTTTTCATTTCATTCATTTTTACTCTTTACTCTTAATTTTGTACATGTTAGCTGATTACAATCTAGTTATCTTTGTCCTGCCACTTGTATATCACGGATGAAAATTTCTATATTGTTATTTTTGAACTGTATTTTCCATTTAGATAATAACTCGTATCGATATTTAAAGAATAGGTTTTCATGTATTGGGCGTTTCATAAGTAAGTGGACATCGAGCAATTCTGTATATATCAGGCCAAAACATGTCATTTTAGCCTTTCTCTCATTCACAAAGCCTTGCTATACGTTTTATGATCCACGTTTTATTTTAGTTGGCCTCCATTTGCCAGATAATACTTTTTACGATATCACGCTATTAGTCGTGGTTTCCTGTTAGATATACAGTCTCACCAAAGCTCTTTGGTGACATCAGCTCAACATTGTGGAGCACCTCCTCTTCACCTTTTGCTATCTGGTTTACCCAAAACTACCAACAGTTCTGTGTTGGCCTCTCTTCGGTTGATGTGGTTAAAAAAATTAGAATATTTAGAAGAATACGATGGAGAGTCACTTTTGGAAACGTATTTCTACGAGAAACGAGGTATTAATGAGATGGGCTGTTCAGGAAATTCATAGCAAACGTCTCCAGACACACATCTTGAAAGCATCAATATATCATCTATGTATTAACGTCCCATGTCTCAGAGGCGTAAAGAAAGATTGAGAAAACTAGAACGTCAGAATTCTGATCTTTCTGCGTTTCGTGACATTTCTGTCAAGCCAAATTTTACTCTCAACTCGCCGATCTTGACATCTGTATTTTTCGCAGAATCTAATATTCGCAGTTGCCGGCATCTTCCACAAGACCTCCAAGGTATATCATCGTGTTTGCTACAGTCACCATGGACATTTTTTGTGCTAAACCAGTAAGTTTCGTTTTCGAGACTGTGTTTAGTGATATAGCATGATAATATTTTATTACGGGACTACCGGAGTGCTGTTACTATACATGTATACAGTTTTTTTATTCTGAACAAAGACGTATAATTATTTTGGTGAAAACATGAAAACCAAAATAATTCTACCTCTTTGTTAAGAATAAGTAAATGCTCTTTACATTTACAGTGACAGCACTACGGTAGTAGCATACTAAAGTGTTATCACGCGTATCACTAAAGACAGTCCTCGTTTGGCTTGCTGGTTAGCACAAAAATTTTCCGTTCTCGTAATGTAAAGAAGCAATACATATGGTAGACCGGGAGGTAGTAAAAGATCCCTGAGAACGATTAGTTAGCGTCTGCCAATTTAAAGGTCAATTATTATAGGAACTTGACGAATTATAAGCGTATAAAGAAAGTTTCTTCGATTGCAGCGACATTGCAAATTAATTGTTTATTTGCAATTGAAAAGTAATGTTTTTTGAACGATTAGTTAGCGCCTGCAAAGTGGTTTTTTTGAAACTTTGACAAAAACAATCCAGCGGAAGCTAATCTGCAGACGATTTCCGCGTGCAGGAGGAACAAAAAAAATTAACTTAACTTGCAAGAAAAATGGACTTCTGAGAACAGACGATTACATGCACATCCGTTGACGGTGATTTTTAGAAACTGTATTACTTTGCACATACTATGTAATGATAAGTTAGGAGTTGAAACACAATATGTTATGAAGTTTATGCGACCAAGTGTTGATATAATCATTGGCAGACATTTTGGACTTGCAGAACATTTAAAAAAATAATTCGAAAGTTGAAAAATTTTGACATTTCGAACAATTAGTTAGCGTCTGCCATTAGTTTATTTATGACATTTATGATAAAAAATAATACTTTGACAATTTGCAGACAATTTCAGCATGCACAAGATAATATACAACAATAACAACATTACAAACGAATTCAAACGTTGTCGAACAATTAGTTAGCGTCTGCCATCTGTTTTTTCATGAAATTTATGATAAAATATAACGATTCGACAATTGGCAGACTTTTAGCGTGTACAAGACTATATAAAACAATAGCATCTCAAAAAAATTCAAATATTATTGAATATATTCGCGTATTTATTTTTACTGGTAATAGATTCGGTGCTAATTTAGTAGTATTTTCGTTGGCACGTTAATTGATAAAATCTTATATAATTGACAAAATTGCTTAGCGGCATAGTGTTAATTACGAACAAACAAAATATAAACTTCATTACTTCATCATAAAAATTACGAAAATGACATAAAATCGAAATTTATGAAGTTATTTCTTATATGAAAAGTATTAAAATTCCTGTTGAACTTGTATTGAATTTATTAAATTTGATTATTTGACTGTCACCGTTTACTTTTTCCGGGGACGCGGAATTGAATTTTTTAATGCTGTTATTGTTGTATATAGACTTTTACATGCTTAAATCGTCTGCCAATAGTCAAATTAATTACTGTTTATCATAAATTTAATGAAAAAAGTAATGGCAGACGCTAACTAATTGTTCAACAACATTTAAATTTGTTTGTAATGTTGTTATTGTTGTATATAATCTCGTGCATGCTGAAATTGTCTGCCAATTGTCAAATCATTATTTTTTATTATAAATTTCATGAAAAAACTGATGGAAGACTCTAATCGTTCAAAACGTTTTCAAATTTTATACAAGTTTTTTTGAGTCTGCCAATTATTTAAATATTTTCAAAACGTCTGCAAATTTTTGTTTAGTTATATTAACATAATATCATACACATATTTAAATTGCAGAAACTAATTAATCGTTCAATGGTATGTACAAAGTAATACAGTTTCTAAAAATCACCGCGAACGGATGTGCATGTCTTAATCATCTGCAAAGTATTTTTTGGTAATTTCCATATCATTAATGATAATTCAGTTAAATGGCAGACGCGAACTCATTGTTCTCAAAAGTTCATTTTTATTGAAAGTTAATTTTTTTTGGTCCTCCTGCACGCGGAAATCGTCTGCAGATTAGCTTCCGCTAAATTGTTTTCGTCAAGTTTCACAAAGACTACTTTGCAGACGTTAACTAATCGTTCAAAACGTTAGTGTTCAATTGCAAATAAACAATTAATTTGCAATGTGGCTGCAATCGAAGAAACTTTATTTATACGCTTATAATTCGTGAAGTACCTATAATAATTACCTTTACATTGACAGACGCTAACTAATCGTTCTCAAGGATCTGTCACTACCTCCCGGTCTATGGCTGCTCATGAACGTGCAGAGGTTATCCATATTAGATGACACTGACGTCTTTCTGTTGTGGCTTTATCTTTATAATTTAAAAGAAATGTTCACATCCATTTTAATGGAGTCGCCAATACATTGTCGTTCGATAGTAGATATAAAAGCAACAACTATTAAGTATCAAGTTGTATTACCCTATATATTAACAGTTTCTTGAATAAACACGAAATTACGTTTTTAACAAGTAAAATGTTTGTCAAGTTCAAAAACTGAACAACAAAGGAAAGTTTATAATAGAGCCAACAGCTAGAGTCACACTGTATAAGAAAAGAGAAACAAAAAAAACACGTTTTTTAATGGCCACTAAATAGTGGGATTATTTATTTTAAAGTGGTAGACAAATGCAAACAAAGTATGTAATTTACAAACATTCCGCTTTACATTTACAATGTAATTTGTAATAACACTTAACTTAATTTCTTTCGAGCTAATGAAAGCCTTAATGAAACAAATGACGTGATCATGTGCTCTAATGGGTCCGTACGGAAAAATAATATACTTTTATTGTGACCGAAACCTGTATAAGTAGGTTTTTAATGTTTTAGGGAGACCGTAAAAACTTTATTAATTGTTGTAAACTGGATGGTCGTTAGAAACAGCCTTTAGCCTCAATATGTTTACAGGAACCCTCATGGAAAATCGAATGCAAAACAGAACACTGCTTCCTTATAAAATCTATTTTGCAATTTTGTATTTTGCCGGGAAGTAATGAATAAAAAAATCTTCAAAATTACGATAATGTATTTTGTAAACTATATATGATAAGCCAGATTAGAAAAATAGATGTGGCAAAGTTTCTGCTCCATCATTTAAAAATCAGGAGAAAGTTGTAAATAAAGTTTTAAATCAAATAAAATCTTACAACACAATCAATTTATATTTATAATATATATATATTTATAAATGCATATTCAAAAGGAATTTGGATAGGATGTGAATTGTCCTTGATTTCGGAAAAGTCTTTGGCACTGGCTTGTATTCTAGTAATGCCTGCATAGGCGTAACATCCTGGTTGTAGTTTGATGTTGGAGTTTTTGTTGATTAACTCTGTTGTGGATTCTCTCTTTGGACAGTTGATGGTAAGGTGAAGTGGTTCGGAATTAATTACTAGCCATGTGTTGTCTTCAAGTTCTTGGACGTTGTATCCCTGACTAATAATGAAGGAAGTTTGACAGTTCTCTGGAAGTTTCGGCAATGGTTTCAGTATTCTGGCTTCACATATGGCATTTTGGTCGATAGGATATGCAAACAGGTTCGAACATAGTTTGGTTCCAAAATAAAGTGGTTTGCATTCTTTCAAATTTTGTATAGGTATGTACATTAAAGAATCATCGTCTCTCGCGATAAACTTTTGTGAGATAGATAGAATGTGATGTAGACCAGTTCTGTTATCAAGTATCGGGATAGAGTATAGGTGATAGGTGTTATAATTTTGCGGTTCAACAAGTGGTATTGTTAAAACAAATACTAAGTTAGAATCCATTTGAAACGCTTGTAATTCAATAATATCCAAATACTTAGCAACTGCCGATAATTTAATGGGGAGAGGCAAATTGTTCCTTCTTAAGCTCTGTGAAGCTTCTTGTAGTGCTGTCACTAAGTGATTAGGGGTTATGATTGACGTGTGAATGATTCCTAGTCTGGCAAATGTTATTGAATTTAGAATGTCGTTTAAATTATCTTCGATATACAAATAGCTTGGCATTAGTTGTTCGGAAATGTATAAGAATTTTAGTTTTGTATGAGCAGCCTCAATAGCTTGAGTCATGGTTTGAATTGTGCGTTCGATTTCTTCGAGATCTTTGTTAAACGTTTCTTCGTCAATTTGTAATTTTTGTATAGTCGAGTTGAAGTTTTTAATAACAGAAGTCGTAACTGAAATTTGATTTTTGATTAAGTTTTCCAATTGATGTTCGTCGTTATTTAGCTTATTTATACAATTAGTATAGTACTGGCCATCTTCAGCATCTAGGTTTCCAGTTATGGATTTGAATATTGTACCGATACCGTTAAGTATTCCTCGTTTATATCTCTTTGTATCTGAAAAGATTTCGTCAAATTTCGTTTTTATAGAGTTGGATATTTGTGTTAAAAAGTTAAAGTCTGTTTTAATTTCACTCGTAAAAATAATTGACTTGTGATCACCATTATTGAGAGTGTACAAGATTCTGTCTAAGATATTTTGATTTCTGTCAAAAGCTAGTTTGAGGGATGAAATGTTTTTATGCACTAGAAGAGTCCATTTGTCATTTGTCACCACGATGTCCGTGTCTTGGTGGTAGTATACACCAACAATGTTATTGATCGGGGTAGTTTTGTATTGACAGAGTGCTGATCCGAACAGCAGGAGAAACCTGAAAATAAATTTAATTTTCAGTATATGGTTTCATTCTATCAAAATTTACTTTGGTTTCTTGTTTAGTTTCGAGGTTTAATAAGGTAGCAGAATTTTGGAAAATTTCTTTTATTTTAAAAGGACCGTTAAATTTGTTTTGCAATTTGTTTTTGATTTGTGATTCTTTTACGTAAACTAAGTCACCTATTTTGTACTCGTTTTTGGGGAACATTTCTGTCGAAACAAACTTTTGCTTTCTTTGTTTGAGATTGTGTTCGACTACGGGCTATTTTATAGTAGTGGTATATTCTGTTGTTTAAATCTCTAACGTATTTGGTTATTAACTCTTTTTGGTTATATAAAGTTTCAGGTGGTCTGTTAGACGTATGACCAAAGATAAGTTCATATGGGGCGAAACCGTGTGTTTTATTTACCGAATTGTTATAGCATATTACTGCATATGGTAAAATCGTGAAAGGATGTTCGTTTGGGTTTTCAGTTTTGTGGATTCTTATCATTTCGGCTAAAGTAGCATGAAATCTTTCTATGGATCCGTTCGATTGGGGATGTCCTACACTTGAATAAGTTAATTTTATGTCGTAGAGGGTGCAGAGATCTTTGGGCAAACGGTTGTCAAATTCGCCACCGTAATCGCAATGGATTCTTAGCGGGGTACCGTAATGTTGAAAGTATAACAACAAGGTATTTACGACGGATTTTGCGGATTTGTCCGGGACTGCATAGGCTTGTGTGAATTTAGTTAACTCATCGCGAATAGTTAACGCGTAATTTCGAGTTGGGAATTCAAACAAATCGATATTAATTCTTTCGAATGGTGTTCTTGGGGTTTCTGTGACTACTAGAGGATTATTAAGGTTTTTCCGGTATACTTTAGTCTTTTGGCAAGTTTCGCAATTTTTTATAAAATTTTCAGCGTCTTTAGTTAGACCTTGCCAAGTGTATTTTTCTCTAATTCTTCGAATCGTTTCATTTATTCCGCGGTGTAGATTATTTTTACCAAAATGATTTTGCTCCAATATTATTGGAATTTCATCTTCGTCGGCAGTTCTGACGATATCTTGACAAATTACTACTTTTAAGTCTTTTTCCGCAAAAATGAATGATAGGATTTCAAGTATGGGGAGGTCTAAATTATTTTCGACAAAGTATGTTTTAGAGAGATCTAGGACATCTTGATTTTTAAATAATACCAAAAATAGATGTTCAATTACAGATTCGATATCGAAAGGTAGAGGGATGATAAAATATCTCCTATGTCTGACTGTTTTGCTCGATACAATATTGATTTTATCGTTATGAAATTCGGGGTTTTCTTCGAATATGTCCTCGATAATTTTGTGATGTAGGTCTTGTAAGTTGTTTTGTTGGAAAAAGGTTATAATATCTTTATGTTCTCGGTATAGGAGTTGTTTGTTTGAGGCTTTGATTTTTGAATAGTCTATTAGAGATGTTGTTTTATATAGGTTGGTGAAAGTTTCAAATTCTCGGGAAATTTGTTCGTTAGTGATTTCGTTTCGATCTGGGTTTTCGTCGTCGTCTGACTCTTCGTCATTCGCGGCTAGAACCTCTGAATAGAATTTGGAACATTCGGAAAAATGATTAATTTTGATTCTGGAAAGTGCGCCCGCGTTGATTTTGCCGGGTTTATAAATTATTTCGTAGTCGTACTCTTCTAATTTGAGTCGCCAACGGGCAAGTCTACTTCCTGGGTCTTTTATAGAGAATAGCCAGGTGAGTGGTCTGTGGTCGGTTACAAGCTTGAACTTTCTACCGTACACATAGGGTCTAAAGTGCTTTACACTCCATACTATGGATAAAAGCTCGCGTTCAATCGTTTAATACTTAGTTTCTGCACTGCACAAGGTTCTAGAAGCATAGACAATGGGTAAATCTTTGCCAATAGGCCCCTGGCTCAGCACCGAGCCGACGGCAAGTGCGCTCGCATCAGTGGTTAGGACGAAAGGTTCATCAAAGTTAGGGTAGATTAATACCGCAATATACAGGATGTTCCTCGAGTTCGAACCAACTTTTTGTAGGTTACGTAATATAATTATTTCACCTTACATTGTCAATAAGGTATTTTTAATAAGAATATTATGAAAAGAATAAAGTTGCAGTTGGGCGTTGCCGATTGCAAATATCTGTTGAATGCAATAATTTTTCTTGGACACAAAATTTTTATTTCGAATTTGGAACTTATATAAAATAGCATGACAGAATACTTTTCATTGAAATTGGATCCGCCATATAGGGTGATCGCCAGAAAAGCATGTGATGATGTGTGTCATATTTTATATAAACTATATTTTATTGTAATTTTAGAGCAAAATATTCTGAAGGTTTTTAATTAACAACATAAGAAATGCAAAAATATACAAAATATCTAAACTGCAATATACAGTACATCTTTCAGATTCAAGCGAGCGGGACGCTGCACATTTCAGTCTTACCTTAAAATATTATTGAGGTGTTTTTAATAAGACTATTACGAAACGAGGAGAATTTATAACCGGGCGTTGCCGAATACCTAATAAACACGATATCCAACAAAATGTTTATTTGAAATATGTAAAAGGGTATTTTCAATAAAACTAGTATGAGTCGGGCATTGCCGAGTACGAATATATATATTAAACACGATAATTACTGTTAACTTAAAATTTTTGTTTCAGTTTTATATATAAATGAAACAGCATGGTAGAACTGTTTTCTTAGTGAATTTAGCTCATATCTGTCATACAGGATGATCGTATTTTAAATAAACTGTGTTACTAGGATTTTAGAGCAAAATGTACCAAATGTTTTCGATTAAGAACATAAAAATACAAAGATGTACAAAATATCTAAACTGCAATAAACAGTGCTAGTTCAGTAAAATAACAGTTAATGTTTTAAATTTTAATATATCGGACAAAATTCATAAAGTTTTGAAAATTGGTAGAAATGTTAAGCATAGCATAAGAATTAGTAAACCGAAAAGTTCCCTAAATAGTGTGCTTCATCCCCTAGGTTTTCTAGATTATCTCGGGAAAGGTGCACTTTTTGATAAAAATACTTATATATAAAATTATTCCTTATAAAATTAATAGTACCGTGGGAAATAGGGCGCACACATAAGGGTTAGTTCCAGTTAACACAATAAATTGTAATTGAGGTTGTGTCGCAACCACAACCTCAATGTTTTTCTCCAAAGGAAAGGTTAATGCAGTCAATGTGCTTAATAAAAGAGATGACTTACAAGACATCGTGCAAACTTTTAGTAATGAAAAAGCTAGTCTTGAAGAAATTGCAGACGTAGGAGAGCGATTTGTTCTAGCTTTGTACAACTCTTCCTCCGCAGAAAAAAGTCCAGATGTATACAGATTCATGTCTTTTAACAAACTTGTTAGTAAAGCGAACAATACTGTAATGTTATCAAAACTACCACCAACTTCTGCTGCTGCTCGGCAACACTCATATCGCGTTTTTTTATCAATTCACACTGCATAAACGTTACGCTAGAAGCTACAGATTGGGGATGGAAGAAGTTCGGCGGCGTATTAACCTCAACTATGACAACAAAATGACGAGCTCCCAAATCTGTTTTAACACTAATTTCTTGTTCATGCAAGTGCGAAAACAGGTGCAGTTGCAGAAGAGCAGGCTTACGTTGCTCCACAATGTGATACCATTGCCACGGACAAGCATGCAAGAATGTCGAATCTATTGAAAGTCGACGAAGAAAAATCAATGCAGGTAACCTTCTAATAATTAATGGATTAGGTATACAGAGGACACCACGTAAAAAAACGCTCCAATTACTTTACCTCTGGGGTGGCGTGGCAACAAGTTCAATATACAATATTCTCGCATCTTTAAAAATTGCGATATTTTTTATGGGTGAGAGGGTGGAAGCGCTACACTTATTATATTTTTAAGTGGAGTTTATTAGCTACTGCTTTAGCGTTAAGCATTGAACTTTAAAGTAGATTATAGTAAAGATTATAATTTATTGTATTAACTGGAACTAACCCTTAATGTATGCACCTTATTTCCCACGGTACTATTAATTTTAGGAAAAAAATTGTAGAGACGTTTTTGATAGAGAATTTTATGAGGAACAATTTTGTATATAGGTATTCAAAAATTGCACAGTTCCCGAGATAATCTAGAAAACTTCAAAATGTGGGTGGAAACGACCTCCTAGGGGATGAAGCATGCTATTTAGGGGCGGGAAATTTTCAGTTTACTAATTCTTATGCTATCCTTAATATTTCTACCAATTGTCAAAACTTTATGAATTTTGTCCGATATAAATCGGTATATTACTGAACTTTACGTAGGTTAGATGTTATAACAATTTTACCTTGAAATGTAAAGTAATAAGACTATTACCAATAAGAATGAAATTTCCAGTCGGACGTTGCCGAATACCTAATAAACAAGATGATTTCTGACATATAAAAATTGATCCATGTACATCAAATAGGATGATCGCCAGAGGCATGTAAAATGCCTTAATTAGGCCCAAAAATACGAAAATTTGTAGAGTATAAGAACTGTAACATACAATGTGTCTCCTAGGTTTGAACCAACCTAATATATCAATTTTACTTGAAAAGACGTAACTGTCTAATAAATCTATTACGAAAAAAATGGCAGTTACAGTCAGGCGTTGCCGATTTCTAATACCTATTTCAAAAACAAAAACTAAATAGATATAGACTGTGTACGTAACCGCAATGACACCCTTTAAAGCGAATTGTGACTTATTCGTACAAAATGTGCATCAAATAGTTATTCGCAGTCGGCCGCGCCCGAATGCAACTTCTACTCGTTATATTTGTGCACTTGTATTTTTATTTTTACACATGTGATTGTGTATAATAAGTGTATACATATGTATTTGTATATAACAGACCTGGGTAGTAATCGAATATATCTGTATTCGAATACAGTATTCGGATACTTTTTCTGTATCTGAAAGCTGTATTCGAATACTTTCTTAAAGTATTCGAATTGTATCCGAAAAAAATTGTATCCGTTATCCGTATCTGACACAAATTAATAGTGTATCCGTTATTCGAATACATTAGGCGAGTATTCGAATATAAATAAAAGTATCCGAATACACCGAAAGTATCCGAATACACTAAAAGTATCCGAATACAATAAAAGTATCCGAATACAATAAAAGTATTCGGATACTGAAATATCCAAATACCACAAAAAATATACATATTAAATATTATTTTCTAGTCACTTTATAAAAAGGTTTACATACAAGGTGATTTCTTTTGGGTATCGAATGATTGGGATTTGCATAGAAATAGGCCAAGATGTTAATTTCATTATTTTCATTTGATGGTCTGGCTAGTGTTCTTTCTGCGTGTCGACTGCCAAATCTAACAAAATTGCTTTGCAATCTTCTAAACTTTTGTGGATTCATTGATGGTAAATGAGGATACGTTTCATTAAATTGTCTGCATGTTCTGTTAATTATTTTGTCACACTGTCCATGAATGTTAAATAAATTCAAAATATCCGAGTGTGAGTAACTGTTTTCAATTTTCCCCACAGTAAATAAGTACAACACAAACTACGTGTAATGAAATACAATAACATAAATTACCTATCTGTCACATTTTTTGTATTTTGTTTTGCCAACACTCAAAGCCTACTTTTTAGAAGACGGCACTCTTCGGCACATCGAAAATCGCAAATATCTAAACACATTTTAGGTATAGGAACATGATACATGATTAGATGAGCATTTTTTCTCTCTATCGAATGGTGCATTTAGTTAGGTATGGTGCCATTTAAAAAAAATGAGTTTTTGCTGTTTTTGTGTAGTCGACATACTATGTCAATAATTTTAGAAACTTTTTAGTGGATATTTCGATAATTTTCTTACATAATGAGTAACTCCAATACCTTGTCTCCTTGTCTTACCCTCATAGAAAAATCATGTTATCAATTATTGTTACTGAGATATTAATTTTTATGTTATACAACTTTTCTGTCAAAATTTTAGGAAAAAAATTAATATCTCCGGAAATATTAATTTTAGCTATAGGAAACCTTTAACGAAATGTTCTTTAAATTAACTGCAGAATCTAAAAAAAATTGAAAATGGGGACATCCCATTTAAAATAACAAAGTTGGGGTCAACTTCGGGTATAACCGGAAATGCCACCATTTTGAAAATATTTTCGTTAAATAGATCCTACCCAGTTAGGCCTATAGCCAAATTTTCAGATCGATATCATTTTTCTTTCTCGATATACTTCTAATAGACGCCCAAAAAAAATCACCCTGTATATTCTGAAAAGTCCTTTTTGCTATGGAATGTCGATATAATAACGTACAGAGTGGTTAAAAAATACGAAGTTAAAATTGTTACAAGAGTAAAGTACCAGTTCTTCAAGTAAAAGTTGAAAATATTGAAGGAAAAATTGTTCCTAATGTTGAGATAGAAGTTGAGATATGAAATTGGAAAGCTTATCTCAATTTTTTTGGCAACTTTAAGATTAAAGTAATTTTGCAAAGTTAACCAAAGTAGCAAAGTGGCTAATTTATTTGATAACATGAACAGTTTAAAAGTGTTTTGTGATTATTTTATTAAACAAATTAATAAATCATACACTTTCTTTGGTTACTTTTGCAAAATTAATTTAATCTTGGTGCCAAAAAAATAGATAATTTAAATCAAATCTCATATCTGAACTTCTATCGACATTAGGAACAATTTTTCCCATAAGATTTTTAATTTTCAACAACTGGTATTTCATTCTCGCAAAAATTTCAAGTTTTCTTATTTTTTAACCACCTTGTACGTTATATCAACATTCCAACTAGTGTTAAAGTAGTTAAGTATTTTTCAGTATAAGTAAAACTTTCTATAAAGAATGACTCCTTATATCATATGTTTTAGTTTTTCTTAAAATGTTGAAAAATTTTTTTTTTGTAGATGATTTTTTGCCCTTAATAGTACATTCCCAGACGACGATACAAATTGTTGGCTTTAAGCCTAGACCAACAAGCATTCAAAGTCCGGGAATGTGCTTTTACTACGAAGTACACATACTATTTTTTCTGAAATCGCAATCAATATTAATATAAATTAAGGACTTTTTATTGTTTTGAAAAAAATAAGAGATTCAGTGCTTATTATTTACTGTCTAATATATATATATATATATATATATATATATATATATATATATATATATATATATATATATATATATATATATTAGACAGTAAATAATAAGCACTGAATCTCTTATTTTTTTCAAAACAATAAAAAGTCCTTAATTTATATTAATATTGATTGCGATTTCAGAAAAAATAGTATGTGTACTTCGTAGTAAAAGCACATTCCCGGACTTTGAATGCTTGTTGGTCTAGGCTTAAAGCCAACAATTTGTATCGTCGTCTGGGAATGTACTATTAAGGGCAAAAAATCATCTACAAAAAAAAAATTTTTCAACATTTTAAGAAAAACTAAAACATATGATATAAGGAGTCATTCTTTATAGAAAGTTTTACTTATACTGAAAAATACTTAACTACTTTAACACTAGTTGGAATGTTGATATAACGTACAAGGTGGTTAAAAAATAAGAAAACTTGAAATTTTTGCGAGAATGAAATACCAGTTGTTGAAAATTAAAAATCTTATGGGAAAAATTGTTCCTAATGTCGATAGAAGTTCAGATATGAGATTTGATTTAAATTATCTATTTTTTTGGCACCAAGATTAAATTAATTTTGCAAAAGTAACCAAAGAAAGTGTATGATTTATTAATTTGTTTAATAAAATAATCACAAAACACTTTTAAACTGTTCATGTTATCAAATAAATTAGCCACTTTGCTACTTTGGTTAACTTTGCAAAATTACTTTAATCTTAAAGTTGCCAAAAAAATTGAGATAAGCTTTCCAATTTCATATCTCAACTTCTATCTCAACATTAGGAACAATTTTTCCTTCAATATTTTCAACTTTTACTTGAAGAACTGGTACTTTACTCTTGTAACAATTTTAACTTCGTATTTTTTAACCACTCTGTACGTTATTATATCGACATTCCATAGCAAAAAGGACTTTTCAGAATATACAGGGTGATTTTTTTTGGGCGTCTATTAGAAGTATATCGAGAAAGAAAAATGATATCGATCTGAAAATTTGGCTATAGGCCTAACTGGGTAGGATCTATTTAACGAAAATATTTTCAAAATGGTGGCATTTCCGGTTATACCCGAAGTTGACCCCAACTTTGTTATTTTAAATGGGATGTCCCCATTTTCAATTTTTTTTAGATTCTGCAGTTAATTTAAAGAACATTTCGTTAAAGGTTTCCTATAGCTAAAATTAATATTTCCGGAGATATTAATTTTTTTCCTAAAATTTTGACAGAAAAGTTGTATAACATAAAAATTAATATCTCAGTAACAATAATTGATAACATGATTTTTCTATGAGGGTAAGACAAGGAGACAAGGTATTGGAGTTACTCATTATGTAAGAAAATTATCGAAATATCCACTAAAAAGTTTCTAAAATTATTGACATAGTATGTCGACTACACAAAAACAGCAAAAACTCATTTTTTTTAAATGGCACCATACCTAACTAAATGCACCATTCGATAGAGAGAAAAAATGCTCATCTAATCATGTATCATGTTCCTATACCTAAAATGTGTTTAGATATTTGCGATTTTCGATGTGCCGAATAGTGCCGTCTTCTAAAAAGTAGGCTTTGAGTGTTGGCAAAACAAAATACAAAAAATGTGACAGATAGGTAATTTATGTTATTGTATTTCATTACACGTAGTTTGTGTTGTACTTATTTACTGTGGGGAAAATTGAAAACAGTTACTCACACTCGGATATTTTGAATTTATTTAACATTCATGGACAGTGTGACAAAATAATTAACAGAACATGCAGACAATTTAATGAAACGTATCCTCATTTACCATCAATGAATCCACAAAAGTTTAGAAGATTGCAAAGCAATTTTGTTAGATTTGGCAGTCGACACGCAGAAAGAACACTAGCCAGACCATCAAATGAAAATAATGAAATTAACATCTTGGCCTATTTCTATGCAAATCCCAATCATTCGATACCCAAAAGAAATCACCTTGTATGTAAACCTTTTTATAAAGTGACTAGAAAATAATATTTAATATGTATATTTTTTGTGGTATTTGGATATTTCAGTATCCGAATACTTTTATTGTATTCGGATACTTTTATTGTATTCGGATACTTTTAGTGTATTCGGATACTTTCGGTGTATTCGGATACTTTTATTTATATTCGAATACTCGCCTAATGTATTCGAATAACGGATACACTATTAATTTGTGTCAGATACGGATAACGGATACAATTTTTTTCGGATACAATTCGAATACTTTAAGAAAGTATTCGAATACAGCTTTCAGATACAGAAAAAGTATCCGAATACTGTATTCGAATACAGATATATTCGATTACTACCCAGGTCTGTTATATACAAATACATATGTATACACTTATTATACACAATCACATGTGTAAAAATAAAAATACAAGTGCACAAATATAACGAGTAGAAGTTGCATTCGGGCGCGGCCGACTGCGAATAACTATTTGATGCACATTTTGTACGAATAAGTCACAATTCGCTTTAAAGGGTGTCATTGCGGTTACGTACACAGTCTATATCTATTTAGTTTTTGTTTTTGAAATAGGTATTAGAAATCGGCAACGCCTGACTGTAACTGCCATTTTTTTCGTAATAGATTTATTAGACAGTTACGTCTTTTCAAGTAAAATTGATATATTAGGTTGGTTCAAACCTAGGAGACACATTGTATGTTACAGTTCTTATACTCTACAAATTTTCGTATTTTTGGGCCTAATTAAGGCATTTTACATGCCTCTGGCGATCATCCTATTTGATGTACATGGATCAATTTTTATATGTCAGAAATCATCTTGTTTATTAGGTATTCGGCAACGTCCGACTGGAAATTTCATTCTTATTGGTAATAGTCTTATTACTTTACATTTCAAGGTAAAATTGTTATAACATCTAACCTACGTAAAGTTCAGTAATATACCGATTTATATCGGACAAAATTCATAAAGTTTTGACAATTGGTAGAAATATTAAGGATAGCATAAGAATTAGTAAACTGAAAATTTCCCGCCCCTAAATAGCATGCTTCATCGCCTAGGAGGTCGTTTCCACCCACATTTTGAAGTTTTCTAGATTATCTCGGGAACTGTGCAATTTTTGTCAAAGTCCGGGAATGTGCTTTTACTACGAAGTACACATACTATTTTTTCTGAAATCGCAATCAATATTAATATAAATTAAGGACTTTTTATTGTTTTGAAAAAAATAAGAGATTCAGTGCTTATTATTTACTGTCTAATATATATATATATATATATATATATATATATATATATATATATATATATATATATATAAAAAAAAAAAGCAGTCTGGGAAAGTAACTTACCCGGCCTAGGCCGGGATTAGTTTATTGTGTATTTAGGTGTGAAAGCAATACATTCCCGGATGACGATGCAAATTGTTAATAAGCATCGGAGTCGGGGAATGTTCTTTCACACCGAAGTACACATACTATTTTTTCTGAAATCACAATCAATATTATTAAAAATTAAGGAATTTGTATTAATGCATAACATTTCTTCACAATCCAACTGCTTTCTAATAAATGCAATTTTAACGTGAGTTGGTTTGTCTGCGTGTATTTATTTACTCTATAAAATATACGGCCTAGGCCGGAAGTAACATTCCCGTACGGTTTTGTTGATCCTTACTTGGCAACGGATTTTTTCCGGTCTGTTTTCTGATAGTTTCTTAGCGGACTAAAATACTGAAATTGTGCATTTTTCGATCTGAAATCGCTCCGAAAATGCAGACATTGGCGATCGATTTCAGAAAAAGTAGCTTTTATATATAGAAAACAGTCCAGGAAAATTACTTTCCCAGCTTAGGCCGGGAAAAAGTAACTTACCCGGACTGTTTTCTGATAGTTGCTTAGCAATAGACTAGAATACCAGAATGGCGTATTTTGGGATCTAAAATTGCGCCAAGAAAGTATACATTAAAGTACATTCTTGACCGATTTCGGAAAAAAATAATTTTTTGTTTGTGGACTTTGTTTTGTTACAAAAAAAAACAAATAAAATACCCAAAGGCATTACATATATTTATTTAAAAGATACAGATAGCGTCTCGGACAGCTTTAAAGAAAACTGAATTTCATAAAATATTTTTTTCACAAACGAAAGAAAAGTATCCGGTATCCGTATCCGAAAAAAGTATTCGAATACAAGGTATTCGGATACTTTTTAAAGCAAAAAGTATCCGTATCTTGTCTCCGGTATTCGAATACATTTGATGTATCCATATCCGGTATTCGAATACATTCTAACTGTATCCGATCCAGCTCTGGTATATAATAACGGTTAACTATGTGTAAGCATCCTAGGACTTTTACCTATTTATTTGATTTTTTACAATTCATTATTGACTATAACTTAGGCCTTTACTTATATTATTTGACATGTCAAATATGTAGTTTTGTACAAAGATCGGGGGCGGTTATAGAGGGCCGATTCGGCAAATCGGTCACCATTCGGCACTTTCGGCATTTTGGCAATTATGCACATAAAATCATAAAAAAACTCGACATAATTAAAACTCAATACCATAAATAATTATTACTTTTCGAGCAACCTGTCTTGTATTTGACTTAAATCATCCTGACTGGCAACAGCATGGCCAAATCTGCTTATTCTAACCTCTAGCCCTGAGCGCTGTATGTATATGAGTATATGACAGTGCACTGTCATAATTGCTTTAAACGTAAACAGGAAACTTCGATTCATCAAAAGTCTTCAATCAGATTTACATTTTTTTTGTATCCCAAAAATTAAATGACGATCTATTAGCCGCGTCAATACAGAAAAGTTAAAAATTGAGATGTTTTCTGGCAAAGGACCAATCGGAATAATTTTTTTGCAAATTATTTATTGAGGTCTAAAGAACATTGGTAAAAAGAAAAAAACAGGCCGCTGGGACTTTTCTATTAATAATAATTAAACTAGCAGTTTCAAACACTAAACAAATTAAATAAATTTGGTAATTTGCTATCTCGGAAAGTATTTGAGAAAACCGACGGAAAATGTATACTCGGGGGGTTTTCGAGGTCGGTGATTACGATTTTGAAGTAAAAATTTGAAAATTCAAGATTGGCGGCTATAAAGTATACATACGCGATATATTTTTTTATATATTATTTAATATTTTTTTAAGGCAACTATCATTATTTTAATTTAATATGTAATTTTTAAAATTGAAAATAATGGTCTTAAAATAGTAAATATTTAGTATACAATTTAAACTTCGTTTACATGCATTTTACGTGGATATTACAGAAGTAAAATGTGTTTTAATATTGTAAGGAAAGAATTGTTGAAAAATTAAGTAAATTTTTTTTCATTGCTTATTTCTACACAATTAGAAAAATGGTTTACTTAAAAAATATAGAAAAATATAAATTTAATTAAACACCATTCTTTAAAATCATTTTTTTCAATTTCATTTGAGTTGTTTATAAATGAAAATATTGCTCTTCTTGTTCTTCATCTCAATTTTTTTCTTCTTCTTGAACATCGTCGATGTCATTATAGTGAAATAATGTATTCAATTTGAACTAATTAACAGTAAAATTAATTCAGTAACGGATATTTAAATTACATCTATTTAAAATATTTTTACTAAAAAAATTTTGAGTGATTTACCCGAATATTTTATTTAAATAAACTCAATTGGGGTGAAGTAGAGTTACATAAATCGTATATTTAGGTGCAAAATGGCATTCTAAACACTTTTTTATTTCGTGTAATTTTTCTCAAAAATGTAAACTTAAGCCACAAAATCTCATTTTTATACTTCATAGCCGCCATTTTTGATCAGCCATCTTGAATTTTCCAATTTTCAAAATTGTAATCAGCGACCTCAAAATCCTCCGAGTATACATTTCCAGTCGGTTTTCACAAATAGTTTCTGAGATAACAAATTAACAAATTTAATTAATTTGTTTAGTGCTTAAAATTGTTTGTTTATTAATATTAAAATGAAAAAAGTCCCAGCGGCCTGTTTTTTCTTTTTGCCAATGTTCCTTAGACTTCAACAAACAATTTGCAAATAAAATTAGGCCGATTAATCCTTTGTCAGAAAACTTCTCAGAAAATATCTATCTTGACGAGACTAATCATATATAAAGAAAATAAAGTAAATATGGTATTATAACACTTTCGCACCCCCCCCCCCCCATAAAAACTACTTAAAATCGGCCCCAACAATAATCTATCCTAAATGATGCATAATGACCTAAAAGCCCAATAACAAATTATTACTATTATCATAATTTCTTACCCTTCGAAAAAGGGTACAATATACAAAGTTTCATAATAGGACTTGTGAATATTTTTAGTGAAACTGTAGACGTTTCAATTTTTTTCCTCTATAAAAAATGTTTTATATAAAAAAGGCACGTTATAACGAACATTCGATGTATTGTTCCTTCTGTCAGTTAAGCTAGACACAAAGACTAAATTAAATGAAAAGGATCGACCCTCCAAGAAGGATATATCCAATCTGAATCTAAAGTAGTAGCATCTGTTTCTAGATATCTCTTATACCAGTTTAAGTTTATTGGTTTATATAATACTTCTTACGCCTTGTTATATCATTTTATAAAATGTATGCGATGTTTATTAGCTTACTTAATGTATTAAAAATAGCCTTTGCAATATAATGGAAAAAACCGCTGCCCAAGGAATCACTACTTCCACATCCAGATTCTTTTTCAAGTCACTCACAACGAAAAAATTTTTGTATGTGGAAATAATTGTTTATGGAACTTTAATAATATAATATTTGAAATCCTCTACCCCAAAAACCCATAAAACGATACCCCACATCGGTAGCGGGGTGGGGGTGGTGATGAGGGGTGGTAGTGGGGGTGGATGAAGTAAAAAAACATTTTGAGGTTTCTGGTTCTTGTATACACACTAAATCACATTTTTTTTTCATCCCCTTTAATAATGGGGTGGGGGTGGTAAGGGGGGTGGCTAATGCCAACATTTTTTTTGAGACCTTAGCTTCTCTTGTATATACTAAATACCAATTTTATGGACTCTTACCTGCTTGATTTACCTATTTTCCCCAAATTTACCCCAATTTACCCCCCAACCCTTCGACGGAACAAGATGAAAATATAATCTAGTTCTAGATCTCGTTAAAGTACATATGTGTACCAAATTTCAAGTCAATATCTCAAACGGTTCCAGAGTAAACGTGCGCACAAAAAAAGTTACAGACAGACCGACAGACAGAATTTTTTTTTTTCGCTCAAACTTAAAATCTCGACGTTTCGTGACATTCTAAGCCTATTTGAACAATAAAAATTTTAAAAATTTTTTTTGTCGTTACTATACTTCCACTGGATGTGGAAGTAAAATAAGGAAATCAATGAAACTGTATGGTTTACATTTATTTGCTTCTTCAGGAACCAACGAGTCGAACCAACTTTAGTAGAACCGAATTACAGAATTTAATAGAAATGAGATCCTGAATATACGCTACCGGACGCTACTGATTTTTTCAATTAAAAATTGCATTTTATAGCCGTAAGTCATCTTTTTTACATCTATTTTATATATTTATATATATGTATTTATATTTGTTACTGCTAAGGAATATTAATACGTTTAGCTTTAGGAAAAATTAAATAGTTATTAGATATTAAAATACCTACTTAATTAGATATGTAAGAATATATCGTACGTATATGTAATGAATAGTTTTTATTGAAGTATAATTATATTATATATACCGCGGACAGCCCTGGATTTGCTGGTTACCTTAGTTTATTTGCTTGCAAGGGCGGATCCAGAAAGGTTACTGGGGGACACTAACATCTACAAAAAATTTTAGAAATGAGAAAAAAAAATTTTTTCGCCTCATACAGAGAATACTATTAAAACTACTGCCCCCTGATCGTCATGTCTCTTCCGTGGGGTGGCTTCATCGGATCAGGAGGCGTGTTGCGGATCATTGCTCATGTGGAACATTGACTTCCACGTTATTGGTAATTGTAGTCCGGTATCACGATTATAGTTTTTCGGATGTTTATTTATTTCAATGGCTTCTCTGTATCTTCTTGGCCAATAATTCTTGGTGTTGGGTAATTTCTTTGTTTTGTCGAATTTTATCAAATGGCCGTTTTCTTCCGAATGTTCGGCAACTGCTGATTTTGTAAAAGGGAAATTCTACAAAACAACTTCTACAACTTTGATTATGAATAATTTTGATTATATAGAAAATTTTGTAAAGATAAAAATAAATCTTTAAGGAACATTTTTAGATAAAATGCTTATTGTTCGAGATATTTGTATTACTCTACTCTAAAAAAATTATACCTTCGGTCATGAAGAATGAGTAAAAATGGACGTCAATGCCTACTTTTATTGATCCTCTAATTTTTTACCTTTATATTTCCTATTCTTATCAGATGATCTCAGATTAACGTGCTTCAAAGTTCAAGCAGTCTAAGAGAATATTAATCTTTATAATCCTTCCGTTCATTAAAAATGGAAATAGTCTGTACTTAACAGCTGGATCAGTATGCGGAGCACGCAAGAAAGGGTAAAAGGTGTAGGAACAATTCCATTCACAACCCTATAGAACCGAAATCGAAAACAGATCTGTCATGGTTATGGACCACAAATTTATTAGACGCTTAAATAGTTTCGTGGGGTTAAGGGTAAACTCAATGTGAATCAAATCACTTTATAGAATAATTTATTTGGGCCAATGAATAGTTAAAATCTGCGTCACGTAGCCTAGCTTTAGTTTTCCGTTTATATAACATGGGCCGGCCAGAAATTCAATTAATCACCGCTGATGAAAGGTGAAATATAATTTTAACGGTCCTCCTTAGCATTTTATACACTGAGGGAAGGATTTAATCCCAATAATCCGGCATTACTTATTCAATTATGTAATTTAATTTGAGCTGGGTAATTAAATTCTAAATTCATTAGCCCAAAGTTTAAATTTGGGATTTACATTTCCTATTAATTTTATAAATTTTAATGTTCATTTAACTTGTAAGTCAGATTTTTAAACAATTATTCTCAGGATGTAGTCTAAAATATGTTTTTATTAAAAAATTACGCGATTATGTACTAATTATAGTCACACTACATGAGTCAAAATTTGCTTTCAAAACTTCCTGTGTCAATTATTCTTAAAAAAATTATGTAAGAAAAACTTTTGGTGACTTTTACATATAATCTCCTTTCAAGGTTTACTAGTTTTTGATCTGTATCACTTTCCATTGAGAATTAATAGCACTTAATCTGCGCAACCCAGCGACGCACAGTGACCCTAAAGTACCTGTTTTTTTCAAATCAGCCTGCAGGTCTTAATACTTAAGCAATCGGAAAGTTTTTTTTTGCCTATCGATCTGTCAAGCTAGTAGTCCACTCAAATTAGGAAAAAAGCGGAGAAAAATTCTGAACAGCAGTTTCTCTGCATAGGAAGTAAGTATTCAACTTTTAGAACAAGGTTTTGCATATGCGCAGAAAAGCAAGAAATGATTTTTGAGATATATATATATATATATATATATGTATATATATATATATATATATATATATATATATATATATATATGTGTATATATATATATATACAGTGTGTTTCACTTCTCGTGAAGACACCCCTGTATCTTTTTTATTTGTTGCCGAATTAATTTCAAATTTTTATCAGCCATGCAAGTCCATAAGGTGACTTTATTTAACATATAAATGCCGTCTAAATCTAAAACGCCGGCCTACTGCGATAAAAAGAAAATGTCAATTTTCGAGAAATCATAGTAGGCTTAGAGATAGACAAAAATTTTGTTAACAAAAGTTGTTCGGAATCACTTGATATGTCCCCCTGTAAAATTTTGTGAAAATCGGAATATTTTCAAAAAAAAATTTTTTGTTTCACCTCTCGTGAAGACACTCCTGTATCTTTTTTATTTGTGGCCGGATTAATTTCAAATTTTTATCAGCCATACAAGTCCATAAGGTGACTTTACTCAACATATAAATGCCGTCTAAATCTAAAACGCCGGCCTACTGCGATAAAAAGAAAATATCAATTTTCGAGAAATCATAGTAGGCTTAGAGATAGACAAAAATTTTGTTAACAAAAGTTGTTCGGAATCACTTGATATGTCCCCCTGTAAAATTTTGTGAAAATCGGAATATTTTCAAAAAAAAATTTTTTGTTTCACTTCTCGTGAAGACACCCCTGTATCTTTTTTATTTGTGGCCGGATTAATTTCAAATTTTTATCAGCCATACAAGTCCATAAGGTGACTTTACTCAACATATAAATGCCGTCTAAATCTAAAACGCCGGCCTACTGCGATAAAAAGAAAATATCAATTTTCGAGAAATCATAGTAGGCTTAGAGATAGACAAAAATTTTGTTAACAAAAGTTGTTCGGAATCACTTGATATGTTCCCCTGTAAAATTTTGTGAAAATCGGAATATTTTCAAAAAAAAATTTTTTGTTTCGCTTCTCGTGAAGACACCCCTGTATCTTTTTTATTTGTGGCCGAATTAATTTCAAATTTTTATCAGCCATACAAGTCCATAAGGTGACTTTATTCAACACATAAATGCCGTCTAAATCTAAAACGCCGGCCTACTGTGATAAAAAGAAAATGTTAATTTTCGAGAAATCATAGTAGGCTTAGAGATAGACAAAAATTTTGTTAACAAAAGTAGTTCGGAATCACTTGATATGTCCCCCTGTAAAATTAGTGATTCCGAACAACTTTTGTTAACAAAATTTTTGTCTATCTCTAAGCCTACTATGATTTCTCGAAAATTGACATTTTCTTTTTGTCGCAGTAGGCCGGCGTTTTAGATTTAAACGGCATTTATGTATTGAATAAAGTCACTTTATGGACTTGTATGGCTGATAAAAATTTGAAATTAATTCGACCACAAATAAAAAAGATACAGGGGTGTCTTCACGAGAAGTGAAACAAAAAATTATTTTTTGAAAATATTCCGATTTTCACAAAATTTTACAGGGGGCATATCAAGTGATTCTGAACAACTTTTGTTAACAAAATTTTTGTCTGTCTCTAAGCCTACTATGATTTCTCGAAAATTGACATTTTCTTTTTATCGCAGTAGGCCGGCGTTTTAGATTTAGACGGCATTTATGTGTTGAATAAAGTCACCTTATGGACTTGTATGGCTGATAAAAATTTGAAATTAATTCGGCAACAAATAAAAAAGATACAGGGGTGTCTTCACGAGAAGTGAAACACACTGTATATATATATATATATATATATATATATATATATATATATATATATATATATATATATATATATATATATGAAAGGTTGTTGTGCTTCCGGGTGTTTTCCCGCGTAGTTGACAGGCTCCTGCTGGGGCCACGGTTGTCTAAACGACGTTTCGGCAGAATCCCATCTGCAAACTTCTACGTAGACACAACATAGACACAATATTCAAAACAGACCGAAGAAGATTGCAGCAAATCATACATAGGACAGACCAATAGACGTATAAGTGTAAGACGGGAAGAACATAGGAATGCAGTGCAAAAAGAGGAGAAAACATCGTCCCTAGCACAACACGTAAAAGTCACAGGCCACAAAATAGACTTCGACAACACCAGAACAGTAGCCAATATCGAGCATTGTACATCAAGAATTACCAGAGAGGCCATAGAGATCGAAAAGAGACCCCAAAACCTTAACAAACGAGATGATACGCTAAGATTACCTACTGCGTGGAAGCCCGCACTTTCAGGCAGATACATAACGGAAAACATACGGCGACCCACGGAAAATGAACCAATCTCGAGAAGGCACGTTCGAGCAGTGACAAACCACGAAGAGACACCACAGCCTGCCACAAGAGGACCTATCACGAGGAGCCGAAGTCAAGCGCTGGCCAATCAAAGAGAAACACGACGACCTCTGGTGACGATTAGACAAGAGGATGCACGACGAGCAACGAGAAGTCACGTGAAACGTGACGTTTCAACGAGGCCACTTGTCGGGTTAGCTCAGGCGCCCGCTACGCCTCCCACATACAGTAGAGGGCCAATAACACGTAGCCAGTCGCGCAATCAAACAGAAACACGACCACCTACGAAGACGATTAGACACGAGGATCCACGACCACCAACGGGAAGTCACGTGAGACGTGACGTCACAGCGAGGCCACTTGCCGGATTATCTCAGGCGCCCGCTACGCCTCCCACACATAGTAGAGGGCCAACAACGCGTAGCCAGTTACGCATGCGCGCTCTAGGCCCCAGCATATATAAGGAACCGCACAGCGCGGAGAACGTCAGTTCAGTTCGAGCAACGAGGAGCAGCAGTAGGCAGCTTTCAGCGATAACCTGAAGATGGCAGATGGGATTTTGCCGAAACGTCGTTTAGACAACCGCGGCCCCAGCAGGAGCCTGTCAACTATATATATATATATATATATATATATATATATATATATATATATATATATATATATATATATATATATATATATATATATATATATATATATATATATATATATATATATATATATATATATATATATATATATATATATATATATATATATATACGTTTTTTCGTGTCTTTTTCATTTAGACGTATATATCTGTACGCGTTTCTAAGGCTAAACAAAAATAGGTAAACGTGTTCAGAATACGACTTCCTAGAAAAAAGGTTCTATACATTTGTCCGATTATCCCATTGGCTTTTCCGGAAAAGTGACTTGAAAAAAAAAATACATATATATGTTTTTTTAATTTTTAATACAAATATCTGGAAAGGTGCGCGATTTCAGGGCCAAATGAACATAAGTAAATTTGTTCAGAATAAGGTTTCCTACAAAAAAGCTCCTATACATTTTTACGATTATCCCATAGGTTTTTCGGAAAAGCTTCTTGAAGAAAATATATGTATTTGCTCTTTCATGTCTTTTTTTTTTTATTTTGACGTATATGTCTCTCAAATATATAGAACCTTTTTTTGTAGGAAATCACATTCTGAACAAGTTTACTAATGTTCATTTAGCCTTAAAAATGCGTAGTTTCCGAGATATATACGTCTAAATGAAAAAAAAAACACGAAAAAGCAAATATATATATATTCTTCAAGAAGCTTTTTCGAAAAAAACAATGGGATAGTTGAAAAATGTATAAGAGTTTTTTGTAGAAAATCTCATTCTAAACAAGTTTGTTTATGTTCATTTAGCCCTAAAATCGCGTGATTTTCGAGATATTTGCGATCAAAATAAAAGAAACACAAAAAAATACATAGATATATTTTTCAAGTCGCTTTTCCGGAAAAGCCAATGCGATAATCGGAAAAATATATAGAACCTTTTTTGTAAGAAATAATATTCTGAACACGTTTACCTATGTTCGTTTAGCCTTGAAAACGCGTACTTTTAGAAATATAAAAGTCTAAATGAAAAAAAAAAACACGAAAAAACGTATATATATGTACATATCTCAAAAATCATTTCTTTTTTTTCTGCGCATAAGCAAAAAATTGTTCTAAAAGTTGAGTACTTACTATCTATGCAGAGAAACTGCTGTTCAAAATGTTTCTCTAAAACGGCGCTTTTTTCCCTAAGAGTGGACTATAGATTTTCGATTTTTGTCCCTGATTTTTCAAAATTTTCCAAAGAAGTTTGAATTTTCATTAAAAATTTTGAAAAATCAATGACAAAAACCGAAAATCTGGCTTAACAGATCGATAGGCATTTAAAACACGAAGATTAAAAAACTTTCCGATTCCTAAGTATTAAGACCTGCAGACTACTTTGACAAAGAAAGTCACTTTGGTCCCACTGTGTCAAATGAGTATTCTATAACTGCTGCATCCTGGAGGGATCAGCGAGGCAAGGAAGATCGCCGAAAAACTTGCCGATAAATCAGCCACACAAAGGCTACCGATACTCTCGTCACTCCTTCGTTCTATTATACGTATTTCCTCAACTATGCATAAAAATCACTTGCCTATTTTTTAGAGATCAGATTGTATCTACCTCCTTGTGCTTTCGCGTTATTCAATTATTTGCATTTTGTATAGAGATTTTAAATTCTTCTTGTTTAAATTCATTTCATTTGAATTTGGGTAAGCTGTGGATGTCTCAATTTTGCTGATAAGAATGGCGATAAGTGACAAAACTTATAGTCCAAACATGTTAACTAAATCGAAGAATAGACAGATATGACTCTCCACATCATAAAAAATGTAATTGTTTTAAAGTACCATACACGTTGTGTGGTTTGTACCCTCTCTTTTTTCCCAGATAAAGATGTTATTAACAATAATAGCAACGAAACAAGAGGGCCTTATATACTTTTTGGTCAAAATTTTGAAAACTAAACGAGGTAGCGCAAAACACTGTACATTCTTTTTGGTATAGCATAGAAGTCTCTAAAATGATTATAAGAAAGAAATTAAACAGCCGATAGTTAAGTTTGTACCCGCCACCAGAGTCAAAAGTTAGGTGGTTCTGAAGCATTTTTTTCTTGTCAGTTTTTGGTAGTAACTTTACGACTTTTTTCGGTCCTTTAAAGTGCAATTATAAATCTGAAAAAAAATCACACGTCATCTGTGGACACAAGAAAACTTTTCATGGCGCAACAGATTTTTTAGTCCTTTTTTTGGTAATGTTGTTGCTCTGTAAATATATATATTTTTTGAATTCTCAAGGAAAATGTTTTTTCTGAAATCGAATCTTTACTTTTTTGGCACAATTTCAGATCCCAAAATACGCGATTCTATTATATTAGTCCGTTGCTAAGCAACGTCAGAAAACAGTCCTGGAAAGTTACTTTCCTGGCCTAAGCCGGGAAAGTAACTTTCCCGGACTGTTGTTTATATATATTTTAATATGGATATATTTTTTAGGTCAATGGCCATTTGAGTTTTTGCTCAATAAAGTACTTTTATTATTATTGTTTTTTTTTTTTCGCGTGCGCGATGCTGGACAGTTCTCACGTGTCTCCGACATTCTCACGGGAGAAGCGCCAGCGAAGTATCCACAGCCACTCCCCGCATCCCGCAGGGTTAGTGACTGTAGATTCCAGATTCGTGTGCCCTATTATTATTATTATTTATTTTTATACATTTATAATAATATTGATTACGATTTCAGATCTCGTAGTAAAAGCGCATTCCCGGACTTCAATGCTTGTTGGCCTCTGCTAACGACTCGGCCAACAATTTACATCGTCGTTCGACAATGTATTGATTTTACTACTAGATACAGAATGTACCACAATATACCATTCTGGTATTCACAGATGTGACAAGTGATTTTTTTCTAATTTTTAATTGCATCTAAAAAAAAACGAGAAAAATCGTAAGCTTACCATTATAAAATGCCAAAAAAACAAGTCTTACAGCAGCAACTTTAACTATCAACTGAACTGTTTGTGTGTTTGTTATAACCATTATGTTGGAGAATTTTTTGCTCTACCAAAAAGATATCTATAGTGATTTGCTCTATTTTGGTTAGTTTTTAAGATATTGATGAAGAAGCATAGCAAGTTCCCTTATTTTGTTGCAATAATTGCTAATAACTTTTTAAACCGAAAAAAAGTGGGAATTATTTACTTACGTTTATTTAAAATGTTGTGGTGTTTGCTTATATTTTATCGTATCATATTATTAGCAAATATAGAAGAAAGTTTCCTGAAAGAGAATTCTACTATCTGTGGTATGTTTATACATAGTTTTCTGAATGTAGACGTAATTATGGAATCCGATTTTCTAGTGTCAAACAGTAGATTCAACCAGTCCCAATCCAGTGGTGCAAAATCTAGGTTATATTATTTATTTGTTTACTTTATGTCACTGTTTTCGGAACATTAGCAAGAATTAGCAACAGACAATATTTATGAAACACACGATATAACATATATGAACAGACCTTTTACGGGAATTAAAGAGGAAATTGCTGCATATGAGGATGAGCTCATTAACCTGTTGGACAACCTTAAAAAATAAGATCTGGGAACAATTGAAATGTAAATTATAATAAAATGAAAATTATAACAGTAGAATTAGCAAATAAAATAGACTCAAACACGTTCAGGCAATCGATGTAAGGTAGAGGTAAGAGGATATCTTGGAGAACTCGTGGACCAGGGTTGACAAAACTCCGGGTTTTTGTAGAAAAACCTGAGTAGTGGGTTATTGTGAATCTTTGTGGGTTTTTGGGGGTCTTGAGTGTTTATACTGTCATTGAGCATCGTTACTTGCCGCGCCATCTGTACTCGAATAGAAATAATCGAAGCAAAGCAATTTGCCGCCTTATTTATATAGGTCAGGTAGGCGGTCTTTAAACTAAAAACTAAACACAATATGACCTAACAAATGATTGTGTTTTTGTAAAGTTTTAAAGTTTAAGTGAGGATTTCTTTATTATTCCATGATTTCCTTGTGGTGTCTCGTTAGGTTGAATGATCCCTTGATTTTTTAAAAAATAGTAGAAGTAAGCGATAAGTAATTAAGTAATAACTTAAACTTAATTACTTATTACTTAATAACTATTTTGAATTTATTAGATTTAAATTTGAGTCCTTTAAGTTTGTTGTTGACTCGTTGAATTTTATTTTTATGTTTTTAGCAATAAAAGTTGCATTATTTAATATTTTTTTGCATTTTTTCATCACAATAAAGTTTGGGCTTTTGTGGGGCGGGTTTTTGGGTTTTTGTTAAAAAGTTTTTGTCAAAAACCCACCTGGGTTTTTGTTTGGGTTTTTGTGTGCCAATCCTGTTGTGGGCAATGATTCTCAATTCTTCGGAAAATTCGTCGTCCCCCATGCATTGTGTTCGCCGAATCCTCTCATTTTTTGGTCACATCAACTGGAGAGAGGTTAATATGAAACGGATAAATAGTTCAGGGAAAACCAGATGACAAGAAACGAAGCGGACACACTCCAAACCGAGGGGGCAACCGCTGAGGGGAAATAGTGTACAAATCGGAGGAATTAGGAAGGAATTAGGAAGGAATTAGGAAGGAATTGAAGATATTTCGGAAGGAATTATTAGGTATTAAGGGAATTACAGGGGAATTTGGAGGAAATAAATATTATTACGAGGTATTAGAAGGGAATTAAGAGGAAATAAAAGGTATTAGGAGGGAATTAGAGCGTAAAAATATTGAAATGGAATGTTTATCTTGAAGAATTACATACCAATTCTTATAGAAAGGACGTCAGTGTTGTAAAAACATTAGCGCCGAAATTAACGCTAAAAATATCTAGTAAAGAAAAAATATTTAATTTAATTATACTACCGATGATACTATGGACTTATAGTCCAGTCATCTTAGTGGTTTCACCTCGGAATTCAAGATAACCGGCTGTAAACTCGTATAAACCTTTATTTTAACATCCTAAAACTTGTCTCAAAACCTACTTACGATAGCGTGGACGCAACTTGTAGATAACTAAGGTCAAAGGTCAAAAAATCGATTTTTTGCCCATTTTTTGCAAATATCTCGTTCCCTGTAAAATTTACGCTATTTGTATTTATTATAAATATTGTAGGGGATAAAATTCTCTACAACTTTTGTTTTAAAAATTTTTTTATACCTCAAACCGTTTTTGAGATAGAGGGCGGTGAGCGCGCAGTCTTTCACTATGTACGGTGTCATTCAAGTTCGATCTGTAGTCTCGGTCAAAAACACGCCGTATAAAGCCCGTTAATTATTGAAAAATATATAATTATAAATAATTTACATTTTTTCATTAAATATCACATTTAATATAATAATTTTTTTCATAAATTAAGTATATCTTCATTTAATAACACTTACCTCTTTGTACAATTAGAAAATTATTAACAGAAATACTTTAATTACATTTTAATTATATTCAGATTTATACTAATTACTTCCTAAGTGAATAAAAAGACAATAAATACATTTTTAATTTATATTTTTATTAAAAAATACGGTTTCATACATTTTTCATGGTTGAAATTAAAAAAATTGAATAAAAATAAGAAGAACTCCATGTTGTTATTTTTAGTTTTCTTCTTCTTCTTCATCATCGTCGTTTGGTCGTTGTGGAATTTTAAATTCTTCTTTGTTTTCGTCTTCAACGACATTTGTCTCCAAGTCTTCTAGGATTTCGGGGTCAAATGTACCATCTCCATTGACATCACTCTGATAGGGTGAAGCATTGAGACAAGCTTGCCCATTACACCGGCCACAGGCTAAAGAGCACGGCAACCCCGATTTCCTGCATCCATATCGCGAACCACAACTATTCTTGCAGTTGCAGAATATTGTGTTCAGCAAATCTTCTGGAGCTGGAGGTAGAATTGGAGTGGTAGGTTCCAGGAATCCATTACGCATTATCCAACCCCATTCCTGGGGTTCTAAATCATGCCCTAACCAAGTCTGAACTTGATAGTAAACACGGTTAAAATGTTGGTTAGCTGCTGCACTTGTTGGTGGAAGATTTGATAACTGCACAGGTTTATTAAGTTTGGTTGATTTGACGAATTGTGTATAACGAAGATGATCGATACTGTCCTCAGATTTTGGAGCATTATAGATTGCCAACAAAGTTCGCACTCCATTCTCAAATAACCTTTGAACCGGACAGTTTTCTTCTTCAAATGCTGCAGCAAGTTGATCCAACTCCGGAAGTTTGTCAAGTGTTCTTACAAAAGTTTTTTTCCTTTTTTAAAGAGCGCAGAAATCGTGTCACAGCCACTCACTGCGTGCAGAAACAAAATGTGTTTTTTCAAACGAGGATATTTATCAAAACTTTTGGAAGAGTATATCTCAGTTTTTACATTTCCTTTTCCAACTTTTTTAAAGAAAATTTCTTCTCGATGAGATAGAGCACGCCCAATTAAGATGACAAGCAAATCTATATCTTCTCCTATTATTACTGCAGTGTTTCCAAGTTTCGATTCTTCAATAGCGGTTTCAATAATTAGAACATCTGCATCATTTGTGGCCTGTTTTGTTTTGATATCAACAACTTTTAATTTTTCAATCAGCATATTAATGACACCGTACATAGTGAAAGACTGCGCGCTCACCGTCCTCTATCCCAAAAACGGTTTGAGGTATAAAAAAATTTTTGAAACAAAAGTTGTAGAGAATTTTATCCCCTATAATATTTATAATAAATACAAATAGCGTAAGTTTTACAGGGAACGAGATATTTGCAAAAAATGCGCAAAAAATCGATTTTTTGACCTTTGACCTTAGTTACCTACAAGTCGCGTCCACGCTATCGTAAGTAGGTTTTGAGACAAATTTTAGGATGTCAAAATAAAGATTTATACGAGTTTACAGCCGGTTATCTTGAATTCCGAGATTCTTACCTTATTTTGACTAAGATGACTGGATTATTATTATAGTTCAGTAATATAATGATTTATATCGGACAAAATTCATAAAGTTTTGAAAATTGGTAGAAATGTTAAGGATAGCATAAGAATTACTAAACCGAAAAGTTTAGAGCCCTAAATAGTGTGCTTCATCCCCTAGGACGCCGTTTCCACCCCCATTTTGAGGTTTTCTAGATTATCTCGGGAACGGTGCACTTTTTGACTAATTATACCTTATAAAATTATCGTATGTAATATCACTAGTGCTTAAAATTTTATCGAAAATTTTTTCGAAAGCGTGTTGCCTGGTAATATAAAGAGTGCAAATTGGCAGTTTATTATCTAATTAAATCCCGACCGCTTTAGCGGGAGGGATTTAATCTTTGATAATAAACTGCCAATTTGCACGAGTTATATTAACTAGGGGCGACTTAGCTTGAGAAAAAATTTTTAGATAAAATTTAAAGCACGAGTGGTATTTGAGGAGAATATTTCACGAATAAATAATTCATTAAGTACATCTTCAATATTATGTTTTCTCATTAACTGCCTTCAGACGTTTTCTTGTCACTTTTTGGAGTTTACTGACCTTTATTTTCAATTTCATCACTAATTTGATATACAGAAATATTTCCAAACCGACTCATATTGTCAAAACAGCAAATCTGAAACAAACGCAGTAGAAACAACGGAGATTCGCTATATTTTAAAATAATCTAGTGACGTTTCCATGGCAACTAGTAAATAAAACGAGTTGAAACCTTAGATATTATAATATATAGACTGGCTTAACACCTTTCAGGCGTTTCTGAGGTGCAATACGACGAGGAACGATAGAGAGAGCACTACTTTAGTACCGATGTCTCGCCCAAATAAAATGTACACCCATGGTTCCGAGATTGACATAGAGAGCGCCATCTAGCGCTACAAGTTATATTCCATAATAAATAAATGTTCATCGACTCATATTTACGTATTTAATCCTTACTTTTAACTTACGAAATTTATGAATTATGTTGAGGTTTGCTTTGTTAAGCAAAGAGAATTTTAAATACAACAAATTATAATGTTTGATGCACAGCTTTGATTCAACGAGTTACTTTTTGGTAGATTACCATAATATATAAGTACTATACATTTTTAGTTTGTTCCAGAGCGAATGTGTACTTGACATTTATAATAAATGATTTGCTTACCTTTGTAACTACGTTATTGAGCTATTGAAAGCTGTGCTTGACTTGTTCCTGTATTATGAGCTATATTAAGTACAATCTTTGTGTGTAATTGTTACCTGATTGAACACTAGGAAAACTGACAGATAGGCAAAAGTTACAGCCTATATATTTCAGACAAGATTCGCTTTGGAATTGAGGTGTGTTTTTGTTTGCTACTACATAATACAATATTACAATTTACAAGGTAAGTACGTTAACAATTGCTTAGTAATAAGCTAGAGAAGATATTTATAGATAAAACTTAAAAGCTCGACAAAAAACGTCAAAAAATTTTCGCATATTTGCCGCTGCAGCGACCTAAAAAATTAGAGCGATAAATTTTGCATGTTGGTCCTGTCAAAAGCCGATCTAGCTTGAATTACCACTAATAATGACGTTTGATTGGTGCAATGTTTTGAAAAAACGGGCTCTCATTGGCTATAGCGCTAATGAGTGAAATAATCTATAAAAAACGTCTCTACACTTTTTTTCCTAAAATTAATAGTACCGTGGGAAATGAGGCGCACACATAAGGGTTGGTTCCGGTCAACACACTAAATTGTAATCTATACTCTAATTTACTTTAAAGTTCAATGCTTAACGCTAAAGCAGTAGCTACTAAACTCCCCCTAAAATTATAATAAATGTACCACTTCCACCTTCTCGCCCCTATAAAATAACGCGATTTTTAAAGAAGCGAGAATATTGTATATTGTATTTGTTTCCACGCCACCCTAGAGGTAAAGTACTTGGCGTGTGGTGTCCCCTATAGGCCGAATCCACTAATTATCAAAAGGTTACCTACGTTAATTAATCTTCATCGTCTTCCATAGATTCGACATTCATGCATGCTCGTCCGTGGTAATGGTAACACATTGTGCAACGTAAGCCAGCTCTTCTGCAACTGCACCTGTTTTCGCACCCTAATTTGCATGAACAAGAAATTAATGTTAAAACAAATTCGGGAGCCGGTTCTCTTATTGTCATGTTCGGGTTAATATACCGCCAATTTTTTTCCATCCCCAATCAGTAGCTTCTAGCGCAACGTTTTTCCATGTTTGAATTTGGTAAGAAACGCGATATGAGTGTTGCCGAGCAGCAGCAAAAGTTGTTGGTAGTTTTAATAATATTACAGTATTGTTCGTTTTACCAACAAGTTTGTTAAAAGTCACGAATCTGTATACATCTAGACTTTTTTCTGCGGAGGTAGAGTTGTATAAAGCTAGAACAAATCGCTCTCCTACGTCTACAATTTCTCCATGACTAATTTTTTCATTATTAAAACTTTCCACGATGTCTTGTAATACTTCAGTAATATAACAGTTAAAATTGTAATATATCGGACAAAATTCATAAAGTTTCAAAAATTGTGTGCTTCATCCCCTAGAGGATGTCGTTTCCATTTTGAGGTTTTCTAGATTATTTCTGGAACGGTGCATTTTTCCATAAAAAAACCTATATACAGAATTATTCGTTATAAAATTCTCTATAAAAAACTTCTCTAAACTTTTTTCCTAAAATTAATAGTACTTAGTAAATGAGGCGCAAGTGTAATCAGCGCAGGTCATATAATTCGCTGAATATCCGTATGGCTATTTGCAAAGCTGTCTTTACGCGAAAAGAGTATAAATATCTATACACCACCACAATGTAAGAAATTTCAATTTCTCCCACTACATCTCAGACGACACCAAATTTGAAAAAAATGCATTCGCCCATTCAAAAGTTACAACAGTGTCCCTATCGGCTGAGCCACCCGGTATACAATATTCTCGCTTCATCAAAAATCGCGTTATTTTATAGGGGTGAGGGGGTAAAAGTGGTACATTTATTATAATTTTAGGCGGACTTAAGTAGCTACTGCTTTAGCGTTAAGTATTGAACTTTAAAGTAGATTATTGTAAAGGTTACAATTTATTGTGTTGACCAGAACCAACCCCACGGTACTATTAATTTTAGGAAAAAAGTGTAGAGACGTTTTTTATAGCGAATTTTATAAGGAATAATTTTGTATATAGGTATTTTTATCAAAAAGTGCACCGTTCCCGAGATAATCTGGAAAATATTAAGGTATTAGGAGGAAATAAAGGTATTTGAGGAATTAGGGGAATTACAAGGAATTAAAGAGGAAATAAAGGGTGTTTTTCTAGAATAGGTATTAGGTGTACAAAATTTTGCCAGCGGTTGCCCCTTCGCTCCAAACGTTGAGCTGATGTCACCAAGGAGTTGATGGGAAGGAGCCTTGGCGAGGACGAACACCCATTAGGGTACCGTGATAGATGGCGTCATGCTGTTAGACGTACTATACAGCAAATAGGGACCAACTATAATAATGAATGCGAGAAGAAGACAGCTTAAGTTATTTCCGCAAGTGAAAATGTTTCGTGGTATTATTTATATTAGTCAAATAAAACGATAAAATATCGTCTTTTATTTATGAATTATTGCCAGACTCAGTGAAATATTTATTTAAATGAGTCGGTTTTTGAAGTATGGAAATCTGAGACCTACTTGTGATATCCATACACCAAGAATATTCCAAAGTTTCTTAGAATCACTACCATTATAATAAAATCAAGACGATCTCTCTCGTCATTTCTTATTTTAGTTGTGGGAAGATTCCGTAATATCTAGACGTGCTTTATTGGAGACGAGATAAAATATACTGCTTAAGACTGTCTGTAAGATGCATCAACAAATATGCAATTACGTCATAAATAGCAAAAACTCGTTCCATAAATTGTTGACGAACTTCCAAGTACTTACTGAGAAGAGATTTATGTCGGTAATAAATCACATCTTTGCCAATAATTTGAGACAAGCGACCGAGCAACTATTATTATAGCCATATTAACGTTACGTGTTTAGGTATTTACAGAGATATCTGGTTATTTGTCGGTTTAATACAACAGGGTTGTTATGTTCTGTCGTTATCTCATATTAAGAATGCTTACGGGAGCCCAATAAGTTGATTCTCAGTGGGGACGTAAAACTGTCTTGTGTAAAACTGCATATCTACTAATTTGTTCTTATTAATTTGTGCACTAAGGTCACATTAACTGCCGACTGTTATGATTATTAGCAGCAAAAGTGGCATGAAACAGCCAAAGCATATATTTCGTTTCTAAGAGTAACCAAACAATTGAATAAAAAATTATTTTCGTAAAAATGTATCAACTTCAACAGACAAAAGAACAAATAATATAATCTACTAATTATCTAACAAAAAAAAGAAATTAAATATGATCCTTTTCGACATGACTTGTCTCTAGGACAATACATTGTTCAATTATTGGTCTGTTGTTTCTTACAACCTTCTATATCGAGAAATGTCTCCACAGGCCTGTATAATCCTCTCAAATAATTCTTTTCTATTTTGAGGTATACTTCATTAAGCTACTTGTCTTATTTTGTCGTACAAATAGGAATCATTTAGAGATAGATCAGACGATCGAGATGCCACTCTAATAAGAGATTATTACTTTGATGACCCGCGTGCCGACAAATAATCTCTACCTTAGCTCTACCCTAAAATTAGCTATTACCAATGTTGTAGAAAATGAAAAAGGCTACACCTTTTACTTCAACTATTTTTCTTTGTTTTTAATATTTTACGATTTACGCCCATCACAATGATGAAAAATTATGCTTCGCTGCAGATTTTTGCAATTATCTCTGTCTCCGTTGCTCCTATGAAGTAATTACTTATTATCAATATTGTGCCTATTAGTCCAGTCGAATTAGACATCATAAAAAATTTTGCGTACTGCGGACTTTTTTTTGTGGAAGTTGTTTAAGAGGGCATAATAAGCAAGCACAGAAAACTACACCCTGCTACACCATGTGCGTCCCCTATTTTTAGGTTGAAACTTTGAAATTTTACTTATGTGTCCATATCTTTTTCCCTATTGCCCGTAGGGCTCTTTACCAAGTTACACTTTTTGAAGATTCATCCCTCCTCTACATAATATATATATTACACATTTGCCGTAGGACAAACGGTTTTGGCTGTACGAGGCCGGAAAGGTCGCGCTGTCCGAATTTGGGGGTCTTCTGTACAGGACAAACGGCTATTATTTCCAATCTACAATACTACACATACTAATGCCCTTAAGGAGGGATGATGATTTGTGAAAAAACTTTCATGGAATACCGCGCGGTTTTCATGATACGGGATGTTGAAATTTTGAAAACCCATTTTTAAAAAAAAAAGTGAACCTGCTTTTTTTCGCCCATTTTTTTTCCATGTATGTGCGACCCTAATATAAGACAATTTACGTTGGTTTCATTTTAATACATTCGTTGGTTTAGGAGCTAGACAGCAAAATATGCCAAAAATGGCTATTTTGGTATTGTTGCATTAAAAAAACCAAAACCAGTATAATTCTGGTAAGTGTTTTTGTTTATCCTAAAAGTCCAATTCATTGCGCATAGAAAATGTGTTTTTGTATTTAAGTAGGATCAACACCTATTGTGTAATAATGATTTATGTCATGTGTTCTCCAGTCTCCTTTTTCACAATTCTTTTTTTGCGGCCTTATGGTTCATAGTATGGCAGAAAGCATTATACACGTGGATAGGGCATATAATAGGGTGTTAAAATGGGTCTCTTGTTAAAATGCGATAGGACGTACCGTTTTCGAGTAAAACGCACTTGTTTGGTTATGTTTGCTTTGAGTTTTTATTGTGTTTTGAATTGTGATCTGATAAATAAATTCTACATTTTGGTGTTTTCTTTCTTAGGAGTTTGTTTTTTTAGATCATTTTTCTATGAAATGGACATACAATAACTGTTTCTCGAGGAAGGTAAAATTACTGTGGATTTTGTTATAGACACAAAATAAGTTGCAATGATGATTTCAGACAAGCGTGAACCCTCAAATAGGGGGGTTTTCACCCTATTCCGTCCGAGCCCCTTCATTTTTTCATTAGCAATGTCCCTCATAAACAGAAAAAGCAAGAAGCGACACATAGTTGTATTTTTTCGTAGTCAGCGGTGAGTATTTACTAGTCAGTCGATGAAAAGTGTAATCTGAAGTAATTTTTTGCAAACAAGTGCGTTTTGCTCGAAAACGGTACGTCCTATCGCATTTTAACAACAGACCCATTTTAACACCCTATCATGTGCTCTATTCAAGTGTATAATGCTTTCTGCCATACTATGAACTATAAGGCCGCAAAAAAAAATTGTGAAAAAGGAGACCTGAGAACACATGACCTAAATCGTTATTACACAATAGGTGTTGATTTTACTTAAAAACAAAAACACATTTTGTATGCGCAATGAATTGGACTTTTAGGATAAACAAAAACACTTACCAGGATTATACTGGTTTTGGTTTTTTTAATGCAACAATACCAAAATAGCCATTTTTGGCATATTTTGCTGTCTAGCTCCTAAACCACCGAATGTATTAAAATGAAACCAACGTAAATTTTCTGATATTAGGGTCGCACATACATGAAAAAAAAAATGGGCGAAAAAGAGTAGGTTCACTTTTTTTTTTTAAAAACTGCTGTTTTCATAATTTCAACATCCCGTATCATGAAAACCGCGAGGTATTCGATGAAAGTTTTTTCACAAATCATCATCCCTCCTTAAGGGCATTAGTATGTGTAGTATTGTAGATTGGAAATAATAGCCGTTTGTCCTGTACATATGACCCCCAAATTGGGACAGCGCGACCTTTCCGGCCTCGTACAGCCAAAACCGTTTGTCCTACGGCAAATGTGTAATATATATATTACGTAGAGGAGGGATGAATATTCAAAAAGTGTAACTTGGCAAAGAGTCCTACGGGCAATAGGGAAAAAGATATGGACACATTAGTAAAATTTCAAAGTTTCAACCCCTAAAAATAGGAGACGCACATGGTGTAGCAGGGTGTAGTTTTCTGTGCTTGCTTATTATGCCCTCTTAAACAACTTCCACACAAAAAAGTCTGCAGTACGCAAAATTTTTTATTATGTCTAATTCGACTGGAGTATATACAATTTCCCAAAATTATTATTTAATGAATTCTCTGCCATGGTGAAAACTGTTTTAAACTTACAATGGCTCGAAATTTGAAAAAATATTAAACTCTTCGAGCTGCTGTAATATGTAAACAATTGACAGTGGAAGAAAATTGTTCAAGCAAAAGTTTTAGGAAATTTTATAATCTAGAGTATTGAAAATTGCTAATTACTGCATAGGAATATTGCGAACAGAGATAATTGTAAAAATCGGCAGTAAAGCATAAATTCTCACATTTTTTGGGCGAGTGTAAATCAAAAAGTATTGGCAATAGACAAAAATTGTTTTGTTGACATATCAGCGAAAACTAGAAAAATTACACACACGCACATGAAACTCATTCTTTTATAGAAATAACACTACTGTAAGTCAATTTTATTGATTATGCAAAATTGATGAGTATTAAGGTAGTGTTACACGGGCGATAAAAATTGCTTAATTGCCAGCAATATCTGCCGATTTTTACGTCACGACAACATCAGCAACTACAGCAATAGGCAACTGTTCGTCAATAAGTTGCTGAATAGTGGCTACCGATATTTGTGAATATCCAGCATTTAGACAATAGATGTGTACACGGCAAATTCAGTAGAGAAACTATTTCCGGCGATGGAGGAACTCTATTTCGCTGCTTCAAGTGCTTTTATCATTATGCATGCAATAAATACAAGAAAAAAGAAAAGAACCAGGCGAATGTGGGTGCGACCATATTTAGCTCGACGACAATTATTTTCTTCTACATTGTGGAATGAATTACGTTTAGACGACTTTTTATTCAAAAACTTCACCAGAATGTGATTTTGAATTACTTGTGAACAAATTGGGTCCTATAATTACAAAAGAAACTACTAATATGAGAGAGAGAGAGAGAGAGAGAATATGATGGAGGAAGGTATATGGGCGAGCGATATAGAAAGAATAATCGCCCTTAATTTCCCAAACTCGGTGGATATACGGCAACTCGAACTAAAATTACAAGCAACTAGAACGATGTCGAGCAATATGACCATTTATTGCCGAAATACTTATTGACAATCGCACAATGTTGCGCAATATTGTTCCATTAATTGCTCCAGTGTGTCGCCCAGTAATTAATTGCTATGAAAATTGCCCGTGTAACAGTACCTTTAATAACTTTGGAACAACGGAGCAGATATTTTTCGGAAATTAAAGAAATTTTTTCATATTTCGAGCTGTTGCAATTTTTAAACAATTGACGATAGAAGGAAATTTTTTATACAAAAGTTGTAAATCGTAAAATATTAACAATAGAGAGAAATAGCTTAACTAAAAGTTGAAGCCTTTTTATTTTCTACAGTATTGTTAATATCTGATTTTAGGGTAGAACTGGCAGAAAAGGGGATAATTGAGAGAAACATATTTTGGCCGTTATTTTTTCAACATGGCGGCCGTAGCGGCAACGATACTTTTGCGGAAAACATTAACTAATGATTATGATTAATGATACACAGCCACACAAAAAAATAAAGTTTATTTTCCACAGGTAAAAGCCACCTATCCCTACGCTGATTCCAAATATCACGTCAGAAATATATGTTTCACTGCTCAGTTTTTCGCAGATTGACATTTCATCTCTAAATTCGGGGTTAAACGGCTATTAAATCTAATAAAACGACACGCGTTGAAATGAAACTTCTGAATCGTTTAAAATGGCCTCTCGTCACATACTCCCAACGTTCTATTGTACCACAGAAACGATGGTGGAGTACTTCTTCCTCTAAAAAAACTACTACTACTCTTTGTTCTGATTTTTCCATAGTACGCTTGTGAGGGCTCTACAAATCGAGGAATTTACAGGAAATATTGATAAGTCGAGTATCTTTTGACCAGGAAACGCCAAAACAACCCCTGGGGATTATAACCATCCCCTCCCAGACAAAACATTCCGAAAATACTGCAAAAGGGCTGAAAAACAGTTCCCAATAATTGCAATACTTTCCCTTACTCTTCTGAAACTACTCCTAAATGAAAAAAGACGAGCCCTTGTTCTGATCTTTCCGTACTACGCTTATGAGGGCTCGACACATCGGGGTTATTACAGCAAATATTTATAAGTCGAGTATCTTTTGACCAGGAGAAGCCAAAACTACTCTCGGAAGTTGAAACCACCCCCTCCTGAATGACAACACATTCCGAAAATACCGCGAAAGAGCTGAAGAACAGTCTTCTCTCATTTTCGAGGGCAAGGAACACGATGGTTGCAGTTTTTTTCCCCCACCCTTCTGGAACTATCCCTAAATGGAAAAACTACCCATTGTTCTAATTATTCCGTACTATACTTGTGAGGACTTGGTAGATCGAGGTCAATATATTCTCATGCAAAATATTTGTACGTATACACCAGACACCCTGTATATGCCAATAAGCTAATGGCGAATATCCATTACGAAACTATGATAATGGTAGGTTTTAGGTTTTTGTCTGGCCGACAAGTGTAGTGTACAAAATATTAGATAAAAATATTTAAATAATGCATAATAGCAATTCACCTGTATCCTAGAATCGAACGATGGTATAAAAAAATTAGTACAAGAAATAGTCCTTAAGAAATTATCTTCATAACGCGTATTTAACCAAACAAATTATTCACATATGACGGCCTATATTTAGTTCATATATGGTCCATATAATATGGCCCGTATAGTTACATTATTACACTTTTAGTAAATATGAAACCAAAAGGAACATTTCTTAAACCGTAAATATCGCTTTTAAAAAAAATATTTCATATTCTGTTAGTCATAAAACTTTGAACAACTTTCAAAATAGTAAAAAAAACTTTCAAAATGTTCACTTCTCTATCTATCCATATATCCTTCTGTCCATCCGCCAGTTCCTCTGTCCGTCCATCACATTTCATGAGAGCATGAATACCGAACACCGAAAGAACTTATTGTATTGACATTTGGACAGTAAGTTAGTGTTCTTTAGAGAAAGAATTCTATTGTTTTGATGAAATCGGTCAGTAAATATAAAACTTATGAAACATTTAAAAAAAAATGCACATGAAGAGTGTTGCAACCCACAGGGAATATTGATAAATAGAGTATCTTTCGATCAGAAGACTTCAAGACAACTCCCGGATGTTGAAACCACCCCATCTCTGGATGAAAAAACATTCCGAAAATACTGCGAAAGGGCTGAAGGTCTTCTCTCGTTTTCGAGAGCGAGGAACACGATGGTTGCTGTGGTTTTTCCCCACCTTTCTGGAATGGAAAAAAACGACTCCTGTCTCTGATTTCCCGTACTATACTTGTGAGGGCTTGACAGACCGAGATTATTACAGGGAAAGTTGATAAAACAAGTATCTTTTGATCAGGAAACGCCAAAAAAACTCCTGGGGGTTAAAGCCACCCCTCCCTGAATCACAAAATATTCCGAAAATACTGCGAAGGGGCCGAAGAATGGTTTTCCCAGTTATCGAGCGCGAGGAAGTATTGCAACCATCATATTTCTCGCCTCGATAACGAGAGAAACCGTTGTTCAGCCCTTTCGCAGTATTTTCCGAATGTTTTGTCATTCAGAGAGGGAGTAGTTAAAACCCCAGGGGTTGTATTGGCGTCTCCTGGTCAAAAGATGTTCGATTTATCAATATTCTCTGTAATAAACCCTCACAAGAGTATTACGGAAAAATCAGAACAAGTAGTTTTTTCATTTAGGGATAGTTCCAAAAGAGTGGAGGAAAGTATTGCAATTGTCCTGGTACTCGTCCTTGAAAACTAGACGAAACCGTTCTTTAGCTCTTTCTTAGTATTTTCCGAATGTTTTGTCATTCAGGGAGGGAGTTGTTACAACCCCTGAGGTTGTTTTGGCGTCTCCTGGTCAAGAGATGTTCGATTTATCAATATTCTCCGCAATAATCCCGATCGTCAAGCCTCAAAAGCATAGTACAGAAAAATCGGACTCAGAGGTAGTTCCAGAAGAGTGAGGCAAAGTATTGCAGTTATCGTGTTACTCGCCCTCGAAAACCAGGAGAAACTGTTCTATAGCATGTATGCGGTATTTTCGGAATGTTGTCATTCAGGGAGGGAGTGGTTCCAACCCCCGGGGGTTGTTTTGGCGTCTCCCGGTCAAAAGATACTCGATTTATCAATATTCCCTGTAATGACTTCGATCAGTCAGCCTTGTAATGACTAATATCATAAGCGTATTATGGAAAAATCAGAACAAGATTTTTTGGAGGAAGAAGTACACCACCATCGTTTCCGTGATATGATGCAACTTTAAGAGTATGTGACGAGAGCTATTTTAAATGATTGAGGTTTCATTTCAACGCGTGTCGTTCTATTAGATTTAATAGCCATTTAAGCCCGAATTTAGGGATGAAATATCAATTTGCGGAAAACTGGGCGGTGAAACATATATTTTTCACGTGATATTTGGAATTAGCGGCTCACAAAACAAAGGGATAGGTAACTTTCACCTTTGGAAAATAAACTTTATTTTTTTTTGTGTGGCTGTGTTATTATTATATAACCAAAAAATTCCTTGTAGGAATTATTCACTGGTCAAATGACGGATTGATACAAAAATAAGAAGCAGTAGGAAGACCAAAGATGTTAAGAGTGACATCCAAGTAACCAGTAACCATAATTTCTCTCCTTAAATAATCTCCTCCTCTACAAATTAGATACAGCTGACCTTAGAACTTCCTATCATATCCGGCATTATTAGAGATAATACGAATATAACCCATTTCAAAATGATCAAACTCAAAGAACATCGAAAATTAAAAAAAAAAAATATATCTCACGGTTTCTTGGAAACACACTCCAGTACTACCTCAGACACAGGAATAACCTTGAAGATGGATATAACCAAAATTTGCACTCAGCAAACTAACTCCATTGAAGATAGGGGCATGGCATCTATTACATATCAGTGAAGAAACTCGCATGTGAAAAACTCGCACAAGGTGTCTTAGATCGACATCAATAACACATATTGTGGGTCTGGCATCGCCAGCGCCAAGAAAGCTCTGGCTCCTTGTCAGTCATAATAAATTGTGTGCGGCGCAAGATGTCTTTCCCAACGAATATATTTTACGTGGGAAAATTGAACACAAAGAGAAATATAATTCCTTCAACTGGCACGCTGGCTGGTGCGAAATTTTGTTTCTCATGGGCAAAGGTGGATCAGCCGTAACCAATAATGGAAATAAAAGGTTTTTTTTTATGAACTGAACATAAAAACATATTTTCAACCAAGCGTAATAGTTAGTAGTGTTACATGTTTACCCCCCTTTTTCATACACCCTGTATGATGGATCTGGAAATTATAACACCGGAGTAACACTAAACACTAATTTATTAACTCAAGTACTAATTACAACAATTAAATACTTCACTGATAATACACTGTGTACTATAATTCAATATTTCAGTTCCTTTATCACTTTATTTACTCCTCGATCCATTTCTACTGAACTATTTACTCTGCTAACTTGAACTGCTCAAACTAAACTGAAACTGTCCACTCTGAGCCTCTCCATGCCTTTATATAGTTCTAGGTAGTTCGGTTCTGGAAGATTCTACTGTTCTCCAACAAAGGTCACCATTCTAGATATTTCCAGATAGATGCGTAGACTTTGACACTGCGCTCTCCATCTCTGGGACAACAGCCGAACTAACTAATTAGCGTAGTTTCTGTTTACTGTCTACTTTTTGAACTTAGAGGGAACGCTCATACCGCTCTGCGGTATAACATGTCACAATAGTGTACGTATAAACAAAAAAAAACTGCCAAGTAATAAATCAACTAATCTTTATACATATGGGGAATTTCCAATATGGCACATATCCTGGAGTTATTCTTGAATAATATAAACAACCATTTATGTGTGCGAGCCTTGGATGACAAAAGTCAGTATGATCAACATTAGTGAATATACAAGAAGTGATTTACAGACAGTTTCCTATTCACGGTGCAGAGCAGAGCTATTCATGTTAAGCAGTTTTATGTAACTTTAAGGAGATGATCCATCTAAACAAGCTCTCACTTGAACTTAACTTTGAATGCACTTGTACAAGAACTAAAAATTATAAAGTGTGATTTAATTAAATCAGTTAACTTAACATCTCTAAGAAAGTCACCTACTAGAATTGTCACAGTTGGTGACCCAGTAAGTAGTAGTAATATAGGCTATATATTAACAAATGTCACTCAGGGAATAAGTTTTTTTGCTCCTGGTATCTCAAATCATCATTACCAGTGTGTAAAGTGCGAGTCAAGTATGGTAAGAAACAAACTAAACTCAAATTTTAAGGGCAACTTGTCATAGTACAATACGAAAGTCACTTGGAATAACATCTCAATGTTTCATCTCCCATTAGTGATATAAACATTGAGCAAACGCTCTAAGATTAATCGTTGATTTACCAGAGGACCCTGGAATATTGATGAAATTCCCGGAACTCTGAATTGGCAGTTTTTAGCAAACATAATAAATTCATCAATTTCACTGAGACAGTACTTAGATCTTTCTCTCTGTGGTGCCAAGAATCCGCGGTACCCAAGCTTAAGCTTATTGCGTCCAATAGTGTCGTTAACCCACTAGCACCTTCCCTGCCAAAGAGGCGAGTGTACTATGTTGTTTAGGTGTTTCTTTGGTATGTAGTGTCCTGTTAGGACGCCCACTACACATATCAACTGCTTTCTGCTCAGGTTTAGCAATTCTTGTTCTTTGTTTTGGATAGTATACCGACAATGAACATACCTGGCTGTCTCATCCCCATCCTGTTACAAGTTGTATTTTTAACTCGATTATTCCCTTACCAATATATTTAATATTTCATTTCACCCTTAATATTTTATAACAAGAAAGTTTGGGAATTATTTAAAATATATTTAAATCATTTAAGAGTATATAAGTCTTTTTCAATGTATATGTGGTATACTTAAATCACGTAATTGTAAAAAACCTTACAAAGTATTTGTTAAAAAATATCTTACAAAGAAGTATTAAATATTCTGCAAACGGAATTTAACTTCCCGTGAAACACAAGAAGCATACACCGTATTATCTCCTTAGATGCTGAAAACTCTCGTAGATTATTTATTTTACAATTATGATAATACATACAAAACCCTTTGTAATGCACGGTTAAGATATACCTAATCTTCTTTAACCCCTTTAATAAAACATCTTGGTAATTCTCTAAAAAATTATGAAGTACGAATTATCTTACATTTTTCTTTTCTTTTTCATGCGGTTGTAGTCCCAAGTCAAACACTATAGCCTTGAAATGATCGTATATATTAAAAATTCCTATAATTCGGTGTGTATAATTTGCTAGGACTACAGTAATTTTTTAGTTCTCCTGCACATTCTTGAATATTTTAATGTAGTATGTAAAACACAGACATCTTTATTACTTACTAACACCTTTGAAATAAAAGTGCTCTATAGACTTTCTTGTTTAATAAATTAACGTTACAAGCGAATAAGGCAGAAAAAATGATTTTTAATTTAAAGTATTTTTAGTAGACAATAATAATATCGTACCCAGGATACCTGTTAAATTTCTAGGTGTTCACTTGGCAACAAATTAATATGGCAAAAACATGTAAATTTCGTTTCCAAGAAAGTATATAAGAATATAGTTGTTTTGAGAAGTCTTGTGGATTGTGTATCACGGACAACCGTATTAGTAGCATATGGATTAATTCATTTGGCAATCACTTATGTAATTTTGATCTGGAGTCACTCTCCTCATGCTGCAGCCGTATCCGTCATGCAATGAAGAGCAGTTAGGGGAATTATAAGGTTGGACTATGAAGATGAATACAAAGATTAGTTTAAGAAATTAAAAATTTCAACTACATGCAGCTCATATATATATTGCAAGGCATCTACCAGTATAAGAAACCGCTGCCTAATAAATCACTACTTCCACATCCATATTTCCTACCCGAATCTCTGCCTATCCAAGTCCTCCACTACCACCCCCACGCTAATATTAAAGGAGGTGGTAGTGGGGGTGGCTGATGCCAAAGAAATTGAGACCTTTGGATCTTGTACATACACTAAATCATAATTTTATTTCTTTCAACCACTTTAATAATGGGATAGAGGTGGTAAGGGGACGATAGTGGGGATGAATAATGACAAAAAGATGTTTAGACCTTTTACCCCCATTCTATAGAATATGATCAAAATATAACCTAATTCCAGATCTTATTATATTACACAGGTACACCAAATTTCAAGCTAATATTATAAACCGTTCCAGGGTAATCGTGCGTACAAAAAAAATGTTACAAACAGACAGACCGATCGACCGACAGAGAGAAATTCTTGCTGCTTAGAATTGAATTCTTCTAAGCCTATTTAAATAAATAAAAAAAACAGTATTCAATAATAGCTATTTATGTAACCAGTTACGAAAGACTTTACTTTGTGTGACGAGCGGATGCTTGCGGGACGAGCAGGGGCGGACTGGCCCACCGGGACACCGCGACGAATCCCGGTGGCCCGCTCCAATAGTGCGCCGCTGGCGCCAGCTGCTTGGCAAGATGACCGGCGCGTGCTGGTAGCTACACTGGAACAGTGATAAGATCCAGCGCCGCTAAACTGTTGTCAGTCCGCCCCTGGGGACGAGCGAAGAGAGTTCCCGCAAAATAACACGAATTACACAAAATCGTCTTTCGGAACGTTTTTTCTAGAAAGAAAGAAAGAAGATTTTAAAAGCTTCCACACTTTATGGACTCAATATTCAATTTTGTGTTGAATAATAGTATATTATTCAACGAGCATACAATGATGGCTATTATTAACGAGGCTGAAGTGTCGTAAATCATCAGAGTGAATAGTAGCCATTATACCGGGTGATTTTTTTAGTTGGTACAGCACCTTTTCCTCGCTTATTATTAAAGATAGAAATTTGAAATTTTACAGGCATACTTAGTGACATTTTTTGCATCTAACGCACTTTTAAAAATTTTTCTACTGTTTCCCTTCTAAACGGAAGTGACGTCAACTTTCAATTTTCAAATAGAACACTATAGTTTTTCTTTTGGATTTCAAAACTAGATTTTTTTCTGAGTTAGAATATGTAAAAAAAGTATTAGGTTGGAAAGGAAAGTTTTTGAGATAATGCGATTTTAAGGTTTCAGGTGTTGAGAAGCACTAAACATCGAGTTACCTATGGAATGATTTTGTGGCAGATTAAAATTGCCGTCAAAACGCGTAGTAGGCGCATGTCAAGTCAATAGAAGTTTGCGTTGTCGTCTTTGAATTTAGCATTTCAAACAATAAAAAACAAACAAAACAATAAACATTTTTATTTCAAATAGTGACAAAAATTTAAACATGAAGCTGCAATAACAAGAAAATTATCACAAATAATTTTCAAATATGCCACCATTTTGATTTAAACACTTTTCAACTCTTCTCTTGACACTATCTGTTGTGTTTTCAATAAACTGGGGTTCATCTCGTGGCAGATTTCACGAACACGTGCTTCCAAAGCCGCTCGAATTCATAAACATTATCTTTAATGTGACCCCATAAAAAATCCAATGAATTGAGATCCGAGGACCTCGCTGGCCATCTAATCGGCAAGGAGGTTCCCATCCACCTGTCCTAAAAAGTAACTGTTAGAAGACCATCCACCTCCCTTGTATTGTGAGGTGGGGCTCCGTCTTGCATAAAATAAATTTCTCTAAGTGATGCTAAAGGTAAATTACGTAGATTATTTCACTCAGTAACGCTATAGCCAATGAGAGCCCGTTTTTTCAAAACATTGCACCAATCAAACGTCATTATTAGTGGTAATTCAAGCTAGATCGGCTTTTGACAGGACCAACATGCAAAATTTATCGCTCTAATTTTTTAGGTCGCTGCAGCGGCAAATATGCGAAAATTTTTTGACGTTTTTTGTCGAGCTTTTAAGTTTTATCTATAAATATCTTCTCTAGCTTAGTACTAAGTAATTGTTAACGTACTTACCTTGTAAATTGTAATATTGTATTATGTAGTAGCAAACAAAAACACACCTCAATTCCAAAGCGAAATATATAGGCTGTAACTTTTGCCTATCTGTAACTATGTCAGTTTTCCTAGTGTTCAATTAGGTAACAATTACACACAAAGATTGTACTTAATATAGCTCATAATACAGGGACAAGTCAAGCACAGCTTTCAATAGCTCAATAACGTAGTTACAAAGGTAAGCAAATCATTTATTATAAATGTCAAGTACACATTCGCTCTGGAACAAACTAAAAATGTATAATACTTACATATGGTAATCTACCAAAAAGTAACTCGTTGAATCAAAGCTGTGCATCAAACATTATAATTTGTTGTATTTAAAATTCTCTTTGCTTAACAAAGCAAACCTCAACATAATTCATAAACTTCGTAAGTTAAAAGTAAGGATTAAATACGTAAATATGAGTCGATGAACATTTATTTATTATGGAATATAACTTGTAGCGCTAGATGGCGCTCTCTATGTCAATCTCGGAACCATGGGTGTATATTTTATTTGGGCGAGACATCGGTACTAAAGTAGTGCTCTCTCTATCGTTCCTCGTCGTATTGCACCTCAGAAACGCCTGAAAGGTGTTAAGCCAGTCTATATATTATAATATCTAAGGTTTCAACTCGTTTTATTTACTAGTTGCCATGGAAATGTCACTAGATTATTTTAAAATATAGCGAATCTCCGTTGTTTCTACTGCGTTTGTTTCAGATTTGCTGTTTTGACAATATGAGTCGGTTTGGAAATATTTCTGTATATCAAATTAATGATGAAATTGAAAATAAAGGTCAGTAAACTCCAAAAAGTGACAAGAAAACGTCTGATGGCAGTTAATGAGAAAACATAATATTGAAGATGTACTTAATGAATTATTTATTCGTGAAATATTCTCCACAAATACCACTCGTGCTTTAAATTTTATCTAAAAATTTTTTCTCAAGCTAAGTCGCCCCTAGTTAATATAACTCGTGCAAATTGGCAGTTTATTATCAAAGATTAAATCCCTCCCGCTAAAGCGGTCGGGATTTAATCAGAGAGGATTTAATCAAAGATTAAATCCCTCCCGCTAAAGCGGTCGGGATTTAATCAGATAATAAACTGCCAATTTGCACTCTTTATATTACCAGGCAACACGCTTTCGAAAAAATTTTCGATAAAATTTTAAGCACTAGTGATATTACATACGATAATTTTCTTCCAAGAAAGGCAATATGTTTTGGGAATAAAATGCTGCATTGAGATTTTGATCATAAGCAACAGGTCCAATCAATTGGTTCTTAATAAGCCCAACCTAAACATTGAACTTCCAAACTATCTGAAAGTTGCTGGATTTAGTTAAGTGTAAGTTAACCGTGGACCAGTAGTGTGCCTTATGTCGATTGAAAATGCCGTTATTGGTAAAACTGGCCTTGTCGCTCCAAATTACTTCGCGCCAAAACCCCGGATCTTGATTTTTTATCACGAACCATTCGCAGAACGCAGTTCGTCTGGGACAATCTCCAGGAAGTAACTTTTGATGTACCAAGTATTTGTAAGGATGCTGCCCGTATCGTTTTAATATTTCCTGGATGGTGGAATATGATATGTCAAATTGCACTTCTAGTTGACGAATTGAAATACCTGAATTTTCCGTAACGGACAATAGAATATTTAATTCATTATTCTCTTGCCTCGTCACATAGAAGTTCTTAAATTTGTAATTATTTTTTTTTAAACAAGTCTTCTTTTCTCGGGATATTCTGCATTGAAACTCAGACATGTTGGTAAATATCTTTGACCTTGGTTAAAAATCATAAGGATGTTAAAGAAATCTTCGTTGTTGTATAAACATTTTCCATTTTTTTTACTAATTTTTTGTGAACTGATGCCAGAAAACTTTGAAATGCTAAATTCAAAAACGACAACGCAAAATTCTATTGACTTGACATGCGCCTACTACGCGTTTTGGCGGCAATTTTAATCTGCCACAAAATTATTCCATAGGTAACTCGATTTTTAGTGCTTCTCAAAGTGTTATACTCTGTTTCTCAATTGAATATTTTCTGGGACGGCTAGCGCCAAAACGGGCAGGGGGGAGGTCTGATTCACATAAGATAAAATATTTGCTAAAACATAACAGCAATGCCAACATGCTATATCCCAGGCTCCATATATCGAGCTATCTCCTAGACTATAATATTCAAGAAATTTTGACAAATCTGAAAAATTATTTAAAAATTTTTACTTTTAGTTATTTTAGAATACATTAATGAAATGGAATGTTATGTTTTTTAGGAGCAAAATTTTCTCATTTAGTAAATAAATAAAACAACTTCAAAAAACTGTATCATTATTTAAATATACCCTAAATATAAAAAATATGTCAGTGTATGGAAATATTTACACATACATTAGTTTAGATAAAAATAAAAAATTTAAAGTACTTGAAGTAGTTGAATGTACTTGTTGCTTGGTTGTACTTGAGAGTGTTTTAGTTTTAAATAGTATTTGATACTTGATACTTGATACAACAAGAAAATATTTGAAGTATTTAAATGTACTTGTTAGAATTAAATGACTAATTGAAGTAGTACAAGTAGTACTTACACTCAAAATTGCATGTACTACCTCGAAGTATTTGATACTTGAAGTATTCCGCTTTTTGAAAAGTAATTGATACTTGATGCAATAAGTACCCTAACTAACTATTTGGTACTTGATACTTGAAGTCGTTTAAATGAGTACTTTGCCCAGCTCTGGACTTACAAATCTGTAAAATGTGTCATCATTCATAAAAATCACAGTTCTCTATTCTTTCTGAAAGTTTACATATAATAAGATATTAAATATTATGCATATTTACATGGCTAAATTTTTAATATTTTTATTTGAATGTTGGTCATTATAATCTATTATGTTTCTGAACCATTGAATGACATATTTAATAAACAAACTACAAATTAGACAAGCCCTAAATCCAATTCTACCTATTTTATGTAATAATTGTTGGTTCAATTTTCATAACCTGTAGGAACATAATATAATTTTATTCAAGGGAAATATGTATTGAAAGGATATTAAAGTTTAATTGCTATTCAACTTATTACAACTGTAAACTGAACCCCACCATGTTACTTACTTATGAAACGATCGATTTTCTTGTTTTCTGAATTGCCTTCTGCAAACGGCACAGCACTTCACCATTTTGCACTCAATATATTGTCACCATTGTAAATATGACTTCTTCACTACCTTTTGATCGGAGAACATGAAAAACATTTATTAGTGTCCGAAACGGCCGCGAATAGAACGACTAGCAAATCAGGAACATATGGGAGGTTTGCAACTGAAGTGCCTTGGACTGTCAGCAACAAACAAATTAATACACATTATGTATCTAGATATAAGTTCTTTAATCGGAGGAAATAACAAATACTTTAAAATGTAAACTATTGTAGAATCTATCACATCAAATAAAATCTGTACCGAGCAGTGAACCGGCTTATACAAATGGGCGCAAGTGCTAAATAACAATAAAATGAATGTAGATAGTAGGCACAGCATTACGCCTTCTAGTGGCGGCATTCTGAGTTGACACGTCTAGGTGATAACATTGTTGAATGACCCATAATGCGCGTCGAGAAGTAAAAAATATTTTATTGCAGTGCTTTAAAGTGCTGACTGATATTACAAAATATTCACGTATTCCAAGGTATTCCAAGGTATATTTAAGCTGTTTTAGAACATAAATTCTATCGCTTGCAGAAAATAGAGCAGTTATGATATCGATGGTGGGCGACTTCGGTAGCATTTGCTGCCATAATACGTCCAGTTCGTCGTGTTCCTCTTGAGATGATAATGATAATTAATTATGAATTTCTTTTCCCCCTACCCTGCCTATGGACTTTTGAATGTTTTAATGGTAATTCAGTTTCCTTTGTACATCCAGATTCTGAAAGTGATATCCGACTTTGATCTTCACCGATCTACCGCTACCAATAGAAGTACTCAATTTCCGAACAATTAAACTTGCTGGGGGCGACAATGAAGTTGAAATTTCGATATTACACCAGATAGTAAATGTGGGATGAGACAGCAATCGCAAGGCAAATAAAAGGAATATAGGATTTTACTTGTAATTAACTTTTCTTCACAAAAAAATGCATATTTATAAATGCAAATCTTAAGAACATTAAAACCCCGATTCGATTTCCTGCGGCACTTTTAGACTCCTCAATCGCTTACAGTATTACTGCCAAATCGTGCGCCATAATAATAAATACCGAGATGTAAGTACTAACCGGAACGGAAGGAGCGAGTCTTTAGAACTTTACGGAAATTCTTCGTTTGTAAATTATTAATTAAATTAATAAATTAAATTTTGTTTTTTTAGGAGCATTTCTAAGTATAACTACATTTTTAGAACACGAAGCAAAATTATTATTAATAAATAATTACACTGCTAATATTACCTATATTAGGTACAGTACTTAGAGGTAAAAAAATATGTAAAATTTCGGAATAATTTCATATGTAAATATAATTTTACTTCCACATCCAGTGGAAGTATAGTAACGACAAAAAAATTTAAAAAAATTTTTATTGTTCAAATGGGCTTAGAATGTCATGAAATGTCGAGATTTTAAGTTTGAGCGAAAAAAAAATTATGTCTGTCTGTCGGTCTGTCTGTCTGTCTGTAGGTCTGTCTGTCTGTCTGTCTGTCTGTCTGTCTGTCGGTCGGTCTGTAACTTTTTTTGTGCGCACGTTTACTCTGGAACCGTTTAAGATATTGACTTGAAATTTGGTACACATATGTACTTTAATGAGATCTGGAACTAGATTATATTTTCATCTTGTTCCGTTGAAGGGTTGGGGGGTAAATTGGGGTAAATTTGGAGTAAATAAGTAAGAGTCCTTAAAATTGGTATTTAGTGTATACAAGAGAAGCTAAGGTCTCAAAAAAATTTTTGAAATTAGCCACCCCCATTACCACCCCATTATTGAAGGGGATGAAAACAAATTGTGATTTAATGTGTGTACAAGAACTAGAAACCTCAAAATATTTTTTTACTTCATCCACCCCCACTACCACCCCCCTATCACCACCCCCACCCTACTACCGATGTGGGGTATAGTTTTATGGGTTTTTGAGGTAGAGGATTTAAAATATTATTAAAGTTCCATAAACAATTATTTCCACATACAAAATTTTTTCGTTGTGAGTGACTTGGGTAGAAAATCCGGATGTGGAAGTAGTGATTCCTTGGGCAGCGGTTTTTCCTTATGAGTTATTATTGTAGTAAAAAGCATCGTCCGGATACTTGCTCTTATCCTCGAGGGGTGAAAATCACCCCCAAATTTAAATATTCAATATTTGAAAAAGTATTACTAATTTATTTTTGGGACGTAGGATAGTATGTTTCACTGATTACGAATCTGAAGTCAGAATTAAAAAATTCAAAATGTCGGCTCTAATATGGCGGATGGAAAGTCTTTTCTAAAACAAGTGGTCTAAACGGACAAAAAAATTGAGCATCTAGGTGATACTATATATTAACGAAAAAAAAAATTACTGAGCAATTACAGTAACAAAATGGCGACATATTGTTAAAAAAATGGGAAAATGCACATTTTATCGGCCATAACTCCTTTATTTTTTGTGATGTAGAAACAAACAAAAAATCATTTTGAAGATTGATTAATTAATTTTGTTCCTTAGAATTTTTTATGGAAGTGTCACAGTTTCTAAGATATTCAACATTTTAAACTAAATACTTCATCCTAAAAACGGTCGGATGCCATCTATAAAATTAAATAAAATGAAACACCCTGTATGTTATTGCATTTTCAGATTCATGGGAAAATTCTGAATGGGATTCAACTATTTTGGTGAGTTTTTACGCTGATTTAATTTTTTTACAGCCAAGTTTTCTTTTGAATCTAGAGTTCTGCGATTAACTTTAAATCATCATAAATGATATAAAAAATAATAATAAAATACAAAGACTTTTAACCAACAAAGGACCCTGCACGTTTCGTATGTAAAATAATGCACGGTAGAATTGGTTAAAATTGAAATATGTTATTTATGAACTCATCCTGAAGTCTCCATGAGAACAAGGCCAAAAAATTAATAGTTTTTAAGTTATGGAGCTTTGAAGTTGTCTATCCGTGGTATATTAAATTCGGAACGAATTATGATGTGAATGAAGAACAGCTCGAGTTTGACACGAATTTTCAAAATTAGAAATCCAACAAACTAATTAGCTTCCTCCCTAGATATGGACCACAATACGAACCGGAAGTACGATTCGGAAGTTGCATGATTAAGTCTATTTTTTAGAGTGAAAACTTTTTCAGTTTCAGTATAGACGTGCGTGTTAAGCACGTATAAAAGGTAAGTAAATGGATTTCAGGCCTCCTCGCTAGATATGGACTACAATAACACAGGTCTGAAGTCAGAACAGGAAGTTACATAATTAAGTTCATTTTTAAGGGTGAAAACTTTTTCAGCGTATACAGTGTGTCGCACTTTTCATGGAGCCTCCCTTATATCTCGCTCATCTGATATCCGAATATTTTGAAATTTTGGTGGTGAATATATACCTAAAAAGTGAGTCTTCAGACGTAACCACATTTGATATTAGTCAGAGGCGTTCGATTCTAGAATGGAAAAACTAGTGAGATATTCTTAATCAGCACCATTAGAAACCCCCTTGTACAAGATTGCATCGTAGTGGGTTCAAAAGTGTTTGAGATGGGGTCCGTCAAAGAAACAATTTTTTCAATTAAAAATATTTACCTGTAAAACGGATTCTCAATATGAAAAAACGTATTCTTAATTTTTTGTTCAGAATAATGAATTGTACTAGTTTGAATTGATTTTACAATAAAATAATTATTTATTTAATAGTGCAAAAATTCTAATTCGTATATGCTTACCATTTTCTAACGAATAATCTTCAATAAAGACCTAAGTAAACCATGAAAGCAAAAGTTATTGCGAGTGTCAATTGGTTTTATTTATTTATTTATTTTAGTTTCGATTTTATTTTTTAATTTTTGCCTCATTTAAATAAATAATAAATAATTATTTTGTTGTAAAATCAATTCAAACCAGTACAATACATTATTCTGAACATTTGATAGTTCATTTTGCAGATAAAAATTATTTTTAGTTGAAAAAAATTGATTTTTTGACGGCCCCTATCTCAAACTCCTTTGAACTCACTACGATGTAATATTGTACAAAAGGGTTTCTAAAGGTGCTGATTAAGAATATCTTACTAGTTTTTTTCTAAAAAAATCGCTAATATATTTTTTTAAATCGATCCCCTCTCTACATCCTAGAATCTAACGCCTCTGATTAAAATCAAATGCGGTTACGTCTAAAGACTCACTTTATAGGTATACATTCACCACCAAAATTTCAAAAAATTCGGATATTAGATGAGCCAGATATGAGGGTGGGTCCATGAAAAGTGCGACACACTGTATACAGACCTGCGTAATAATTACGTATTCATGGTAAATGAACGGGTTTCAGGCTCCCTCGCTAGATATGAACCACAATAACACGGCGCTGAAGTGCGAACCGGAAGTTATTACCCAGGTCTATATACAGACTGCATAAGTTTTTACCATTCATGCAACTTCCTGTTCGCACTTCTGCGCTGTTATTGTGGTCCATATCTAGCTAGGCAGCCTGAAACCCGTTTATTTACCATGAATACGTAATTATTACGCAGGTCTATGTATACGCTGAAATATTTAGAGAATATTATTTAGGTATTATGCAAATCACAACAACACATTTTTTTATTTATTATGAAAATACCTTGTTTCTGTATATTACCACGCTAATATGCTAGTTAGGTAAATACTTTAAAACACTTATTATTGGAGAACCAATCAAAACAACTACTCTTCTAGCTAATACTGACGAAGTATTGAATTACATGATAGGATTCTTAGCATTTTAAAGAATAAAAATATATTGAAAATACTTAAATCATTCATTTACATTTCAATATATATTTTTTTTAATGCTAAGAATCTTATCATGTAATTCAATACTTCGTCAGTATTAGCTAGAAGAGTGTAGTTGTTTTGATTGGTTCTCCAGTAATGAGTGTTTTAAAGTATTTACCTAACTAGTATATTAGCGTGCCCAGATTAGGGCAAGAATATACAGAAAGAAGGTATTTTCATAATAAATAAAAAAGTGTGTAAGTTGTGATTTGCATAATACCTAAATAATATTCTCTAATCATGATAAAAGCAAATGAATAAAAATCACAGCCCCACAAAAAAAAATAAAAGTTCAAAGCAGCGAACCAGACCCTTGTATCCCTATGTATTTTCAGTCGCTGAATCCGAATCCGGGGTCAAAAGAAATCGTACACCCCCAAAATCATTAGCTAGAGCTAAAAAACACCCCTGAAATGGGATAAAAATAAGATTAAGCTATCAGAATAGTTGTTACTTCTTAATCAATCGAATTATACAAATTAAGGTTAAACAGCAGCATACATACAATAGGTGTGAAACACACCCCCAGGGAGGGGCGAAAACTAGCCCCCATGTATAAAAAAATCGATCCAAAACAGCAATGACTGCTGAAAAAGCTCGAAATGTCTAAGTTTCGTTAAAGTGTTAAGAAACTACATCAGGTCCGACGTAATCTTCATAAACCGCCCCTATGGGGTTGAGAACAACTACCTTTAAGTTGAGAGGACACGAGAAAAACAAGAAAAAACGTAAAATCCAACAGGATTTCTATTTTCATGGATGCTATGATTGGCTGAAATTGCGTAGTACTCTAAAATAGAACCAGAAATTTACGTACCATCAACATCCCTCAGAGGGTGTGAAAACTACCCCCTATGTAAGATATAACTATAAAAAGTTACAGTGACTTCTATAAAAATTCGAAACACCTGCGTTATGTGGAAGAGAGAAGAAACTAGACTATGTTCGACGATGTGCTTGAAAACCACCCCCACGGGGTTACGCGATACCACCCCTATATCTGCTGGAAAAACAGAGAGAAATTAACCGGATTTACATTTTTATGGATGCTATGATTGGCAAAAATCGCGTTGCACACTTAGAGTTTGAAACTCATGTCCTATAAATGTTATTAAGTAACACCGTCAGAAAGGATGTAAACTACCGTAATTCAAGATGTAACGAAAAAGCTGTACTGTTGCTTATTCGTTTCATTTCCATCGTTTTTTTTTATAAGGGTAGCGTCTCTCAACCCCGTGGAGGTGGTTTTCAAGCACAGAGTCGAACATAGTCTAGTTTCTTCTCTCTTCCACACAACGCAGGTGTTTCGAATTTTTATAGAAGTCACTGTAACTTTATTTAGTCAAACCTTACATAGGGGGTAGTTTTCACACCCTCTGAGGGTTGACACTGTAGAATGTTGATGGTACGTAAGTTTCTAATTCTATTTTAGAGTACTACGCAATTTCAGCCAATCATAGCATCCATGAAAATAGAAATTCTGTTGCAGTTTACGTTTTTTCTTGTTTTTCTCGTGTCCTTTAAACTTAGGGTGGGGGTGGTTGTTCTCAACTCTATAGCGGTAGTTTATGAAGATTACGTCGGACCTGATGTAGTTTCTTATCACTTTTACAAAACTTAGACATTTTGAGCTTTTTTTATATATGGGGGCTAGTTTTCGCTCCTCCTGGGAGGGGGGGGGGGTGTGTTTCATACCTATTGTATGTACGCTGCTGTTTAACCTTGATTTGTATAATTCGATTGATTAAGATGTAACAACTATTCTCGTAGCTTAATATTCTTTTTACCCCATTTCAGAGGTGTTTTTTGGCTCTAGCTAATGATTTTGGGGGTGTACGATCTTTTTGACCCTGGATTCGGATTCAGCGACCGAAAATACATAGGAATACATGGGTCTGGTTCGCTGCTTTGAACTTTTTTTTTTTGTGGGGCTGTGTAATTAATGCTGAAATACTTTTCATCCTTCAGAATGGATTTAATTATGCTACCTCCGGTTCAGACTTCAGTTCTGTGTTATTGTGGTCCATATCTAGTGAGGAGGACTGAAATCTATTTATTTACCCTTTATACCAACTTAATGAGCAGGTCTATACAGTTTTCACCCATAAAAATGGACTTAATTATGTAACTTCCGGTTCGCACTTCTGCGCTGTTATTGTGGTCCATATCTAGCGTGGAGGCCTGAAACTCGTCAGTTTACCCTGAATACGTAATTATTACGAAGGTCTATATATACGCTGAAAAAGTTTTCACCCTTAAAAATGGACTTAATAATGCAACTTCCGGTTTGAACTTCAGCCCTGTGTTATTGTGGACCATATCTAGCGAGGAGGCCTGAAATCCATTTATTTACCCTTTATACGTACTTAACACGCAGGTCTATACTGAGACTGAAAAAGTCTTCACTCTAAAAAATGGACTTAATCATGCAACTTCCGGTTAGTACTTCCGATTCGTATTGTGCTCCACATCTAGAGAGGAAGCTAATTAGTTTGTTGGATTTCTAATTTTGAAAATTCGTGTCAAACTCGAGCTGTTCTTTAGCCACATCATAATTCGTTCCCAATTTGATATACCACGGATAGACAACTTCAAAGATCCATAACTTAAAAACCATTAATTTTTCGGCCTTGCTCCCATGGAGACTTTTATTCAGGATGATTTCATAAATGATATATTTCAATTTTAACCAAATCTACCGGGCATTATTTTACATAAGAAACGTGCGGGGTCCTTTATTTGGTAACTGGGCGCATTTTAATCTTTCTAAATTATTTTCTTCCAAAAAAAGTCTTTATTTTTTCAAATGGCACCAACTTTTCAAGACCAATCCAATGATACCGTCAAACCCAAAATCCATTCAGTATTAAACTCAAAAGAACTTTATTATTTGTTTTTAATTATGACACAAAAAGTATACAAATGAATTTTAAAATAAGCCATGAAAAACAAAAATTGTTTGACAGTTATGTAAAACTTTATTAATAAACAATTTAATTATGTTAATGCCCTGGTTAATGCATAGTGCAATAATTGCTTGTCCCGTGGTTTTTAACGTTACTATGTATTCAAGAAACGGATAAGTAGACATCTTATTAAACAGCTAATGCCGTAAAAACGCAACATCAGCTAAAAGTCTGCATGAGCAACGCAATCCTGAAAGACAACTCGCAAGAAATATTTCTCATTTTTAGAGAGGAAATTTAGACAAGAATACAATCCCGAAATCTACAATTTTGTTATCGATGAAGCAATAGAAATCAATTTATTGGTTTGTGTTGAATTGAATCCCACTGTTTCGGTCAGAGAAATGGGACACGAACTGGATATTAGTCGTGAATCAGATAGAAGAATTCTTAAAAAGCATGGATTTTGTTCATATAAATATCATTTGCATCAACATTTATATGAAGATGATGCTGATCGAAGGCTAGATTACTGCGACTGGTTGCTTCACAATGGGGAATTTCAGTTCAGTCTAAATATTTAAAAACAAGTATTAATATGAAAATATAATATATTCAGAACTTACCAGTAATATTTTAAACAATTATTTTCAGTTCGTTGTATTTTTTAAAGCCCCATAAGTTTTGGTCTCAAAAAGTCACTAAACGTTTTGTGACGTAGACAAACGTAGCAGAAAATTTCTTTGATTTACCGGGTGACGGTTGCAAATACTGCGTAATTGTATTTACTTTCATGTTATTTTCTGCCACAGACTGACACTTGTCGCTGTCAAAAAGCTTATAAATAACCTGTTAGTGAATTAAATGTAAATTCTTGTTGTTTTTGAATTTCTTAATTATGCAAAAAGGAACGGGAAGTAGTTTTGTGTATAAGTCTTTACATCACAACGCAGAACAACAAATAAACACAACAAGCATAAGATAATAGAAACGGCACTGACCTAGACGAGACTGACAGCAATTAAATTTCAGATGACAATTAAGAAATTAAGGTTATCTTCTTCTTCTGAACTCCTTGGCCATTGTAGGTAAGCCTAAAATTTTCTAACTACATTTACATACGTCATAAATTTTTAGGGAAAAATATATAACTAAACTTTAACATTTTTTTTCACGTTTATATTGCTTTAAAAAACGGGTCTCTTCTTTTAATCTAAAGAACTCATTTTTGAATTAAAAAAAAAATGCCGAAATTCCTCATCATGAGGAAATATATCCTTTTCTGTGATGAGTTGCGATTCACGAAAAATGGTATGTTCAATAGACAGAATACTAGATATTGGACCCAAGAAAATCGACATTTAATGAGGCAGGGCAACCTTCAGGAAAGATTTGGGGTCAATGTGTGGGCAGGAATAACTGGAAATAGGATTATCGGACCAATACTTTTTCAAGGGCGTCTATGTGGTCAACGATATTTATATTTTCTACAAAATGAGATTGAAGGATTATTAGAAGAATTATCCTTTCGATTTTTTCAACAGGATGGCGCCCCTACCCATAATGCTGTCCAAGGATCAAATCATTTGACAGATAGATTTGATGGACGGGTTTTTGCAACCAATGGTCCTATACGTTGGCACTCACGTTCTCCAGGCCTTACACCTCTCGATTTTTTCCTGTGGGGCTATTTAAAAGAACGGCTATATCATACATTCCCAGCAACGTCTGCAATTTTGGAGAACAGAATACGCCAAGCATTTGAAACTATTATGCCTATAATGCTTGAGGAACTTGAACAAAATACCACTTCCAGAAGTAAAAGATGCGTGGAAGATGGAGGTTTGCACTTTGAACATCTACTTTGAACATCATTTACGTTGATAGCCAGCGAAATAGTTATTGTGTTTGTCAAGTTCTTTTTTACAGTAAGCTAATAAAATTTTATTCTTAATATTTAATAAACAAATATATGTTTCTAATTTTTAAACTGAATTAATTTATGTTAGTTGGTGGCCACTGGCCATTTTCTAAATTGTCAAACAAACAATTTTAGTTTTTCATGGCTTACTTTAAAAATCAGTTATACTGATCTATCATAATGAAAAACAAATGCAAATTTTTTTGAGTTTATTATCAGTGGATTTTGAGTTTGACGCTACCGTTAGATTAGTCACATCCCGTGGAAGTACAGTAATGCAAATAAAAATTTTGAATTTTTTTGTTGGTTATATAGGCTTAAAATGTAATGAAACGTCGAGATTTTAAGTTTGAGAAAAAAAAATACTTCTGTCTGTCGTTCTGTCTGTAACTTTTTTTTGTGCCTATGATCACTCTGGAACCGTTTAAGATATTGACTTGAAATTTGGTACACGTAGTTATTTTAACGATATATGGTACTAGATTATATTTATATCTTGTTCTATTGAAGGGTTGGGGGTAAATTGGGGTAAATGGGGGTAAATAGGTAAATCAAGCTAGTAAGAATCCATAAAATTGATATTTAATATATGCAGGAGAAGCGGAGGTCTCAAACAAGTTTCCGGCATTAGCTTATTATTAAAGGGGGTGAAAAGAATATGATTTAGTGTGTGTACCAGACAAGCGCGGATCTAGAAATTTCAATAATTTTTTTCTCGTCTGTAGCGCATGGGACCCATACGAAATATGGGAAATTACATCTCGAAAAGCACTTCTCTAACGACCCCTAAAAAATTTTGAAAAAGCAGTTTGCGAAATTTTTTTTCAAAATTCGGTTACCCCTCCCAGGTCTAGGGACTCCTGGTTAAAATTATTTTTTTTTGTCATATGCATTTTACTTTTCATAAAAGTACAACGATATGTTTTAAAGTTTATGAAAATATTTTCATTACTAACTGAGATACAACGAATTGAAATTTTTGATTTACAATTTAACAAATCACAAAATTTCAATTAGTTATATCTCATTTAGTAATGAAAATATTTTCATAAACTTCAAAACGTGTTGCTGTATTTTTAGACCTGGGGGGGGGAGGGGTGTAATCGAATTTTCAAAATTTTTTAGGGGTCGTTAGAGAAGTGCTTCTCGAGATGTTATTTCCCATATTTCGTATGGGTCCCATGCGCCACAGACGAGAAAAAAATTATTGAAATTTCTAGATCCGCGCTTGGTACCAGAACCAAAAGCATCAAAATATTTTTCTTCTTCATTCACCTACTACCACCCCCAAATCACCACTTCCACCCCACTACCAATGTGGGAAATCGTTTTATGGATTTTTGGGGTAGACGATTTCAAATATTGTATTATTAAAATTCTATAAACAATTATTTCCACATATAATTTTTTTTTTCGTTATGAGAGACTTGGTTAGAAAATCTGGATGTGGAAGTAGTGATTCCTTGTGCAGCGGTTTTTCCATTTTTTTAAATCTGATTTATGATAATTTAAAGTTAATCGCAGCTCTCTAGATTCAAAACAAGACATGGCTCTAAAAAAGTCGGCGTAAAAATACCAAAATCACCAAAATAGTTCAAACCTAATCAACATTTTTCCGAAATCCTGAAAAGGCAATAATATGTCGGAAATTCGAATGAATCTTCAAATACGTCAAAATGTGACATTTTACGTCTATTAACTGTGTCGGATTTTGGAGCTAGTCCAATTTGAATTCATGAGCAAGCCCACTGACTGCCCGTTTGATGTGCTGATTGAAAGGCGTCAGGCGAACAGGATTGAAGTTCCGCGATTGGAGAAAGAGTCACTCATCTGATATACAGTTGGATCCGAGATGGATGAAGGGATTGGTGTGGGCGTGTCGAGACCTAAATGCAGGCTATCTAAAGCTATCTAAAGCCCTTGATAACCCCCTGGGCATCTTCCAGACAGAAATCTATGCTATAGATCTGTATGCCCGGGAATGCCTCAACAGAGGCACTCGAAGGGCAAAGATTTATATACTTTCAGATAGCCAGGCAGCACTAAAGGCTCTCAGGTCCTATACCTTCTAGTCTAAAATTGACTATGAATGCAGACAATCCCTGAAACAACGCAAAAAACAGCCGGTAAAAATTATCGGGGCCCGAGTGCAGTTAAGGGGCTCCTGGCCGTGTTAAAAATTTGCCATTTCTAGTATGTCACTTTTTTGGATTTCTCCCCCATTCCCGCTCACCAAAAATTTTCTCGGACTAAAAAAAATTTTTTTACGGCCCCTCCCTGAAAAATTGTTTGCCGCCCTTAAAGCACTTTCTAGCTACAGGCCTGCTTCAAAGCGTACCGACACTGTTGGCTCCCGCAATTTTACGAGTTCGCATGGCAAATTTCAAAGTGTACTGATGTTGGCTGGATCGTCTCAAGTGTCTGTTTCGAGGAACATATGAATTCCCATGGTCTTCGGTACACTGTAAACAACACCGCTATAGAGATAAATTATATAGTTGCTCTTAAAAAATATATACTTAAAAATATGGGGCCCCGGGGAAATCTCTTGTACTGGAGCCCACTTTGGCTCTCGACGGCCCTGGCAAAAAACAACAAAGTTACCTTGATGTCTGTGCCAGGGCATGAGGGAATAGAAGGCAATGAATTAACTGACAGCTTTGCAATAAAAGAGACCTGAAACGTTCTGTGACTAATCTAAGGTACACATAACGAAGTAGGTCCAAAAGTAGGAAAATGAACAAAAAAAGTCCTACTGGAAGAATACTCCAGGCCAAAGACAAGCGAAAAGTTATAACTTATTCGACAAAGAATGCCACAAAGTTTCTCGAACTTGAAATGTCCGACCTAAAGATGATTACAAATCATCTAACTGGCCATTGCCCCTTGATATATCATTTCAAGAAATGGGTATGGCAGAAGATGACAAATGCAGATACTGTGAAGCTGCAACTGAGACTGCGGAACATATGCTTTGGGAGTGCAAGGTACTAATCCGCATTAGGCTAAAGTACTTAGAAGAGGCGGAATTAACCCCTGAAGACATAGGGAAATTAGCTTCCAGGAAAATCACAAGCTCAGCAAAAGTCTTAGAATCCTGGGCAACAACTAGTAGTAGGATAATTCACAAAAGATCTTTTAGGTAGAGGTAAAGAAAGACCATTTAAACAGTCTACAATCTACAACTGTGTCAAGTTTCATTTTGACATCTTGAAAAAGGAGGGGCCAAAAAGGAGTGTTAGTGATATCGTTGTTATCCAGTTATAGTATATAGTATATTAGGCAAAGTACGATGAAATTTTATTTTCTTAATTTGCAGCGACCTGTTTCAAGGCAGTTCAATTTTTTTCATTGATAAATTTAAATGATTGCCATTTGTATTTTCATTTCAAAATTTCATATGAGTAAGTATTTCTTTATGTAATCTACAAAAAACCGCTGCCCAAGGAATCACTACTTCCACATCCAGATTCTCAATCCAAGTCACTCACAACGAAAAAACTTTGTATGTGGAAATAATTGTTTATGGAACTTTAATAATATAATATTTGAAATCCTTTACCCCAAAAACCCACAAAACGATACCCCACATCGGTAATGGGGTGGGGGTGGTGACAGGGGAGTGGTAGTGGGGGTGGATGAAGTAAAAAATATTTTGAGGCTTCTGGTTCTTGTACATACACTAAATCACAATTTTTTTTTCATTCCCTTTAATAAGTGGTTGGGGGTGGTAATGGGAGTGGCTAATGCCAAAAATTTTTTTGAGACCTTAGCTTCTCTTGTGTATACTAAATACCAATTTTATGGACTCTTACCTGCTTTATTCACCCATTTACCCCAAATTTACCCCAATTTACCCCCCGTAGGAACAACATGAAAATATAATCTAGTTCCAGATCTCGTTAAAGTACATATGTGTACCAAATTTCAAGTCAATATCTTAAACGGTTCCAGAATAAACGTGCGCACAAAAAAAGTTACAGACAGACCGACAGACAGACAGAAATTTTTTTTCGCTCAAACTTAAAATCTCGACGTTTCATGACATTTTAAGTCTATTTGAACAATAAAAATTTTTTAAATTTTTTTTCCGTTACTACACTTCCACTGGATGTGGAAGTAATTGTGTACATGGAAATTAAAATCTATAACATCATGTACTTAGTACCTAGGTACTATTGGTCATAAAGGATATTTACATAAAGAGAATAAAACCCATCCTCATATCTACCAGAAGTTTGTCCCTAGAGTAAGAAAAGATCTTGTATATACAGCTTATCAGATTTGCAAACTTTAATTAAATTTTAATGTCGTTGAATAAATTATAATATAAACTATATTATCCACGATATGGGAAAATTTATAACAACCAGGAACACCTACCAATTATAAATATAGCAAAGCAAGAGAAGAAATATTTCTCCGTAAGAGATACATTTTACTATAACAATAAATAAAGCAGTTTTATAAAATAAACTTTGCGCATTAAAAGGTCTCATAAAATATATCTGAAAACAGAGAATGAAATAAAATATCTATACAGGGCTCTTGGTAAAGCGATACCGACCCCGAACAAGGGTACAGGGGGTCATGTGGCATATATGTGACTAAATATACTATATGAAAAGTGCCACGGTTTTTATTTATAATTTGTACTTTTTTAAAAAATCTTAATTTTTCACCATTTTTATAATTATTACGCACAGTTTAACTTTTCATATTCTAAAATATTTTTACTATTATAAAAAATTGAGTTTTAATACCATTTCAAGGCACGTACAAAAAGCTACATTGTAAGAAAAAAAAAACACTACTTCCACATCCAGATTTGCTACCCAAGTCTCTCGCAACGAAAAAATTTTGTATGTGGAAATAATTGTTTATGGAACTTTAATAATATAATATTTGAAATCGTCTACTCCAAAAACCCATAAAACGATATCCCACATAGGTAGTGGGATGGAGGTAGTGATAGGGTGGTGGCAGTAGGGATGGATAAAGTAAACAAATATTTTGAGACCTTTGGTTCTTGTACACACACTAAATCACAATTTTTTTTCACCCCCTTTTATAATGGGGTGGGGGTGGTAATGGGGGTGGCTAAGGCCAATATATTTTTTTGAGACATTCACTTCCCTTGTATATACTAAATACCAATTTTATGGACTCTGCTTGAGTTACCTATTTATCCCCATTTACCAATTTACCCCCATCCCTTGAACGGAATAGGATCTCGTTAAAATATATACGTGTACCGAATTTCAAGTCAATATCTTAAACAGACCGAAAATTTGTTTTGCTCAAACTTGAAATCTCGACGACTCATGATATTCTGAGCCTATTGATCAATAAATATTTTAAAAAATGTTTTTTGTCGTTAGATACTATACTTCCACTGGATGTGGAAATAAAATAGTGAGACCAAAAGGCGGCTCTTTATGAGGCTCCAAAAATTTCAAAAATCGCTTTTTTCAGAGCAAATAATAAATATTTTTATTTGTAATTTTCCACAATAATTTTTATGCATAAAACCTATAATTTCATCAAGCTTCATTGAAATATTATCATTATTTTTAAAATAATTTTACTATACTTATGAAAAATTCCAAATTTTTATGGTTTCTGTTTGTTTGCGAAAAACAAAATGGCAGATCGGATATGTAGTTTTATTTATAATTTATTTACAAACGTTTTGATTTTTTGTTTTTCCTGAGCCGCTGAACAGACACCAAAATATTAAAAAATTTGAATGTAAGAAAAGTTTTAAAGACAAGCTTTTGTTATTATTTAGGTGTTCTAAAACGGAAAAAATAAAAATAAAAAAAATTAATTGTCTTACACATATTTTAAGTATCTAAGTAAGTTTTTTTTATTTCTATTCACACGACAAGTTTTTAAGACAATTTATTTTTTTCGTTTTAGTACATCGAGGACCTAAATAATAATAAAGGCTTGTTTTTAAAAAAAAATTTTTATACATTTAATTGTATTTTTAAATATTTAGTTACGTCTTAACTAGTTTTATATTCATTGCCTCGTCCTTACTTTTTTTTAGCGTTCGGTCTAGGACCATACTGCCACCCACAATTTGTTAAAAATCTATTAAACAAATAAATTAATTTATTGCTCATACAACATACTTCAATACTGTGAATAAGTATGAGAAAATATCTATGTCTAACTAGCACGAGATAATATATATAGAAGATAACGAAAATGGATATAATAGGGTCACACGCTTCTCGTCCTGGAGTCTGTCAGGACGCCTTAAAATAGAAACTACAGGGAGGACCGTGGTTGGTAGGGTAAATAACACAGGAAAAATCGTCTGTACTTAAAATAATATCGTATCCTTCGCCACTTCTTAGAATACAACGTCTGAGTGAATACACTATCCTATCAAATTATAGTGTTAAACCTAAAAAACACACTTTTTGGTACCTCATTTTTGTATTGTAGCCAGAACTACAAATGTATGCACAATTTCGGCTCAATTGGACGTCGTTAAATGGTTCAAAATTGACTTGCAAGATTCTTCTTAAACATACAAACTAACTAACATACAAAGCAAGTTAAATAAAAGCTTGTAAAGAAAATTAAACACTCTTTTCAAAATTAAAACTTAATTTCCAAAAAACGCTCACCTCCTAGATTGGACAAAACTTTATTGTAACTTCGTGATAACACTCCTATCACATTTTCGCAAAAAAATTCCCCTTACCCGAACAATTGTTGAAGAGAAACCACAGTTTTATTCGACTACAAGCATGTTAACCATATTGAAAGCACATTTTTCTTTAAAATATCTGTCAGCTAGTGGATTTTTTGCAATTTCTATGCAGAAAACATAAGAAACTAGAAGTGGTGATTGCTGAAAGGTTTATGAGTTTAATTTATATTACTTCTTTGCACTTGTAGTTTTGCCTTCAGATTAACTACGGCAGTTGCACTTGCTAGAAAAATATAGATTACCTACCAAAATTTTGCATTGAAATCTACACTATATTTTTAGTATACAGCCAGATACACACACGAATTGTTTTTAATTTTTTATGTATATTTTATAAGCAGTGATTACAAATACTCTTTTCTCCTGTTTCAACATATATAAGTGTAAAATTTTGCGAAATATAAATTATTTAGAACTGAAATAAGAGCAACGAAATTTTGATTACTTAATTAAATTGCCTGATTCCTATTTTCTATAACAATCTTATGTATGATTAAGATTAATTCAACAAATGTTTTATAATTCAAATTTTATTCTCACAAGTGATTCTTGCTTTCATCTCCATTTTCACCAAATTAATTTCTGTTAAACTTACAACCTAACATCATTCAATATTTAACTCAACAAACAAGTTTACAAAACAAGACTGTTCGTGAAAAGTCTGATAAACTCTGGTAAATGAATTTTATTTCCTAAAAAGCAAGTTCTGTAACTGTTTCAAATGGTAGAGTTTCCGTAACTTCAAATATTTTCGTTAAAATCAATATTCGACTGAACATTTCAATAGAGTACACAGATAAAGACAACAAAAAGAAGCTAGGTACTCCTATTGTTCTATAGAAATAATGCTCTTAATACCTAGTTAGGGATGTCAAGCAGACAATACTTCTTAGTACAAAGAACCCAGCTTTCTTGTAAAAACAATAAATTCTATTGTTTGGCGTCTGTTATTTTAAGATCTATAAATATACAAATCAATATGTTTTGCTTTACATACATAATATTTGAAAATGATTTCTATATTTAACTAAAAAGGGAGAATAGTTCATTTTCAGAATAAACCAGAGTAAATATTCTTCGGCGGATTTATTGAACTCTTTATTTTATACAATTGTTGCACATTCTCTTCGCATTTTTTTTGTAAACAATGTTAGTATTAGACATTTTTAATATTACTATGTTAACTTAGTTGTGGTGAAACAGTCGTCATATATAAAATAAAGAATGCAAAATCAACTACCTACTTCACAACCGAAACCTTCTGATTTCGAATAAAAGACTTAATCACTAGACCGCCGTTCCTGGTTCTAATTAGTGTAAACTTCTATATTATACATCTATATCAAAATCACATCTATTATTATAAAATGCATATTAGTAAAACATATAAAGGCAAAATAATGATAGAAAATGACTTTTCACAAGATTTCTATCCAATTATAAAAATATAAAAATCAAAAAGATATTTCTTAAAAATTTAAATAACTAATAACTTTTTTATGTATTGATCGATTTTGTTAAAAAATAATACTAATCTACTGCCTACATTTCAATACTTTCCTACTTTTCTTACCCATTAAGAAAGTGTGCAAATCAAAATGATTTGAAAAAACTAAGAAAAAATAAAATTTTATCTAAAAAATATTTTGAAACTCTGATAGCGTAAACAACTGAAGGAATAAAATTATGAAAAAATTGATACGGAACTTTTCGAAAACGCTAATCACGAATTTCATGTTGTAAATTAAAAATTCAAAATGGCGGACTCAAAATGGCTGATCTAAACATAAGAATCATGCAAAAATTATTAGGAAATACGTTACTTTAGGGTTTTTGAGATCGGTGATACGCATATCAACACACAAAATGAATGTTCTAACATTAACGATTCGATTTCTTAATTTTTTTTCTTTCTGGTATTACTATCTTCATCATCTTTACTAATCTCTTAATGAGAGCAATTTAGTAGCTCTGACCGTTGCAACAAGATGGCGAACAATATATCCAGATTTGCCTCAAGCTACTCCACACGCCTTTTTACATCCGCAAAAAGATCATCTTCATTGAATTCTCTGGAGCAGGTTGCTGCTTCGCTGTAAGATTATCTCAATTTTTCCAGCTCCAAAGTTTCGGTAACATACAATTATTCAACCAGAGCTTAAACAAAAAGTACACACTCTTCAAAGGTTCCATGGCTACTTCCTCTGTAGAAAGCTCTAAGTATTGTATAATGTAATATATAATACTGGAAATAAAGACAATTTATTATTATTATTATTATTTTTTTTTTTTTTCGCGCACGCGATTCTGGACAGTTCTCCCGTGTCTCCGACATTCTCACGAGAGAAGCGCCAGCGAATTATTCACAGCCACTCCCCGCATCCCGCAATGTCAGTGACTGTAAATTCCAGACTCATGTGCCCTAAGCAAACGGAGGGACCCCAGGATAACTGCCTTCTGCATTTGGCCTGCCAACCATTCGGCTGACTTTTGGCAGGCTGGTATGGCCTTTAATTCCGAGAGCAGCGTAGGTCTTATTCCACCGAGTACACCGATTATCAGGACGACCATCTTGACCGAGTAGTCTGGGTATAGCGCTCGGAGCTCATACCGGAGATCTCGGTATTTAGCCCGTTTTTCCCCCTCCTTCAAGATGATGTTTGTTTCGGCAGGTGCCGAGAATTCCATGACATACATCACCTTGGTTTGATGGTCGAGGAGGACTATGTCAGGCTTGTTTGCTTGTATCTGCCTGACCGTCGGAAACGAGTAGTTCCAATATATTCGGCACTTCTCGTTCTCGACAACGGACTCGATCTCTCCGGGGACGTAAGGCAGCACTGGTGTTTGGTCTACTTCATACGAGTGCCGAAGATGGTAGTACAGCACTCGTAGAGCCGCGTTATGCCTATGGATGTAGGCCGAAGTCGCATATACCGGACATGCAGATAGTAAGTGCATGAGCGACTCCGGCGCCTGACGGCAGGTCCTACAGGTAATGTCAGGGACCTCCACACCCATAACGCGACTGCGGTAGACCAAGGTGTTAATAACACCATCTTGGCAGGCCACAATGAATCCCTCAGTCTCCGACTTTAGCCCTGCTGACCGTAAGAAAGCGAAGGTCAGCTTTGTCGATAAACCCAGTGTCTCTATGTTGTTATAGAATACACCGTGCATGGGCTTATCGACGTGCTGCCTGAACAGATTTCTCTGTTCGGCAGCTTTAATTTGGGCTGTCAGGCGATTTGGCGCAAGCTCAGTTACTGATTCTAGCTCAGCACCTCGCCGGCCTCCTCGCCTGAAGTCGAATATGAGACCGAGATCATCTGCGGCCTTACGTGCTGCCTTAAATAAAAATGCGCCAACTCCTGCAGTTTCATGATCTCTCACAAAACGCAGGAGTGGGTCCGAGCTCCTAAGGACGTTGCATGCCACACCCAGTGCTACTCTGCCATGCGCACACTCCAGACTCAAGAGTCCTCGGCCCCCCCGTTGGCGTGGGAGGTACACTCGAGGAACGGACGACCTAGGATGGATGCTCCTGTGAAGATGCATCATCTTACGGGTATCCCTATCCAATTGGCGCAGCTCATCTAATGTCCACTTAACTACTCCGAAGGAGTAGAGCAGAATCGGAACGGCAAGCATATTAGTTGCAGACACCTTGTTCTTCCCCGAAAGTTCGGAAGACCAAATCTTTCGGAGCCGGTGTCTGTACTTGCCGCGGAGAGTATCCTTAATTTGTTTGACGTCCTGGATGTGATGTTGTTCCACACCCAGGTACGTGTAGGTCTCTCCGGCATCCAAATGTCGTAGGATGCTTCCGTCTGCGAGCTGCGCGTCTTCAAGGAATATCCCGCTTCGTCCTCTCTTGAGGTGGACGACTGCACACTTGTCCAGCCCGAATTCCATGCCAATGGCCCGTGTATACTCTTGGACCACCCTTAGAGAGTTCTGGAGTTCGCACTCTCCGGAGGCATAAAGTTTTAGGTCATTCATATAAAATAGATGGGTGACCTTATGCCTCCGATTGCTGGGTGGGCCACATTGGTATCCGCGGGTTTGGCGGAGCCTGACAGATAACGGCAGCAGTGAGATGCAAAATAGGAGAGGACTCAGGGAGTCACCCTGGAAAACTCCTCTCCTAAAAGTTACCAACTCTGTTGATACCCGCTGAGCACCAGATGTTATGGTGAAGCGGGTTCTCCAGAGTGGCATCAGTTGTTCGATGCATCTCACTAGTGGGGCAGGTACCACAAGGCATTGCAGCAAGTGTAATAATAGTGCATGAGATGTTGTATCAAATGCCTTGCGGTAATCAATCCACGCCATTGATAGATTACGCTTGTATTGCACAGAATCCTGTGTAATACAGCGGTCTATCAATAGGTTCTCTTTGCAGCCTGCCACACCTTTCTTGCCACCACGCTGTTCGTGTATCTGTCGGTAGACCGGCTCAACTGACCTCAATGTCCTGGCATACACGATACGTGTAAATATCTTGTAGCAGGAATTGAGGCAGGCGATCGGTCTATAATTCTTCGGGTTGGACAGATCTCCCTTTTTGGGGATCAGTACAGTACGCCCCTCGGCAAACCAGTCCGGAATCGGCTGCCCCTCGTTCAACCATGAGTTGAAAACTCGGGCCAGATGGCGGTGGGTGGAAGGGAATTTCTTCCACCACCAGTTGTTAATGCCGTCTGGACCCGGAGCAGCGAAGTTCTTAGTTCCAACAAGTGCTTGTTGAACCTCCTCGGTACTGATCGCCGGACACACTTCGTCTTGCTCGCCCAACAGAGTGTTGCAGAGCTCCTCGAAGCGTGCTATCGCTGGAGTGCCGCTGTCGAATGGACTCGTAGTCTCATAGATTCCCTTCCAGAAAGCCTCAACAGTTTTAACAGACGGCGGATTTTCGACAACACGCGGTGGGTCTTGGAACAGACGAGAGGGACTTATTTGGAACAGATGGTTTTGTTCCATGGCCCGTGCTCGTCTGACCAAAGATTTTTTGATGACCATGAGTGCTCGAATCCTATCTAGACAGTGTTGTTTGATGGTTTGCAGCACTGCCAGATTAAGAGTGCGGTGTGGTCGTCTTATACCGGCAACTATACGCCGAATTTTCGACGTGAATGGCTCAGCTGCCGTTACGTACTCCACCACACTCTGGATTCGAGACGCGTGTTGTCTCGCCGATTTAATTTTTGCCTGTATTTTCTGTACGCGCCGCTTAGTCTTTTCGACCTTACCCAACACGCTTGCCAGGCGTTGCTGGGGAACGAGTTGCCTAGCGGCTGCGTACACGGCACTGTTGATCTGCCATATGGTGGCATTTTCTGGGAGCTCATCATTGAGCAACGAATCCATTCTTGCTAGGTCTTGTGGCTTTGGGTTAACCCTGGTGTTAAGGCTAACCCTTGTCCTGAGGGTGTCGTCGGTGTACTCTAGGGGATGTTCTCGGTCAGCAGGTAGTTGCCGCGGTGGAGATGCGGCTGGCCTTTCTTCCTGCTGACGGGGTGCCCTTTCGTAGCCTGTTCGACGCAGGAAGGATACCTGATCTCTCAGGTGTTGTTGAGAGAAGGTACGGTACTCCGGGTGCATATCGCACCACAACCGGTGCAACCGCGCCATGTACCCCCTGCGTCCGGGTTCGCTGCTCTCATAGCAGATAAGCAGGTCATCCCGTAGTCCCCCCGTCCACCTAAAGCGTCCATGTGCAATAGCGAGTTCGTCATCATTGAGACCGTCCGGTATGGCCCCTCCCACGTGTCTCCGACCCCCATCCGATTGGGGTCTATTGTGAGGGGCCCGTTCTCTGTTGTGGTCGTTAACCAGAGACTTGAGTCCTCAGGATGGTTAGTCCTTGAGACCCACGTCCGACATTAGCCAGGTAGAGTCACTCCTACCTGTTGCCCAGGGAGCACCGCGTGGAGGCTGTCGGTCCGCATTCGCTCCCTTATTATTATTATTATTATTATTATTATTATTATTATTATTATTATTATTATTATTATTATTATTATTATTATTATTATTATTATTATTATTATTATTATTATTATTATTATTATTATTATTATTATTATTATTATTATTATTATTATTATTATTATTATTTCTTCGTTCTATCACTACCCTGTCCTAAGGTAGGTATCATTACGCAAACCGGATGCAAACCATGCATCTAAGGTAAGGTAAGTATGGATTATGAGGGTACATATTCTAAAGCGTGTCTTCTTTTCAGGTTCACGACAACACCTTCCTGATTATATTATTATTATTATTATTATTATTATTATTATTATTATTATTATTATTATTATTATTATTATTATTATTATTATTATTATTATTATTATTAATTTTTTTTTTTTTTTTTGTTAAAAACCAGTCACCCTTCTCTGTGGCTCCGACCCTCACAGAGGGGAGCTGGTAGTACCGGCAGCCACTCCCCACACCCGTGGGGTAAGTGACTACTGGGTCCGGGAATCGTGTGCCCTGAGCAGACGTAATGAACCGAGGATGACGGCCTTCTGCATTCTGCCGGCTAAGACCTCTGCCGAATTTCGGCATGCCGGTATGATCTTAAGTTCTGAAAGCAGTGTGTGTCTCGTTCCACCGAGGGCTCCTATAATCAGTACCACTATCTTAACAGTATGGTCTGGATACAGTCTGCGGAGTTCGAAGAGCAGATCTCGATATTTTGTCCGTTTTTCCTCCTCCTTCAAGACAATGTTGTTCTCCGCGGGAGCCGAGAACTCCACGACAAACATTGTCTTGAGTTGATGGTCGAGGAGTACTACGTCAGGCTTGTTGGCTTGTATTTGCCTGACGGTGGGAAAAGAGTAGTTCCAATAAATTAGACACTTCTCATTTCCCACAACGGACTCAATATCCCCCGGAGCGTAAGGCAGCACTGGTGTCTCGTCTATCCCATACGAGTGCCTTAGGTGATAATAAAGCACTCGTAATGCTCCGTCGTGCCTCTGGATATAGGCCGAGACTGCATATGTCGGACAAGCCGACAACAGGTGCATTAAAGTCTCTGGCGCCCTGCGGCAGGCCCTGCAGCTGACATCAGGGACCTCTATACCCATGACACGACTACGATAGACGAGGGTATTAAATACACCATCCTGGCAAGCCATTATGAATCCCTCGGTCTCAGACTTCAGCCCGGCTGACCTTAAGAAGGCAAAGGTCAGCCTTTCGGATAAGCCAAGGTTCTCTATATTTTTATAGAAAACTCCATGCATTGGCTTATCCGTGTGAAGCTGCAGAAAGATGTTGTGTTCTGCAGCTTTAATTTGGGCTTTTCGTCGAGCAGGTTCCAACTCGGTGACAGAGTCGGGATTTACCCGCTCGACGTCGAAGAAGAGACCAAGTTCATCGGCTGCTCTTTGTGCTGCCTTAAACAAAAAGGCTCCTATTCCTGCACTTTCATGGTCTCGGACCATGCAGAGGAGGGGATCCGAACTCCTGATGACCTTACAGGCTCCATCCAGAACCATCCTATTATGGAGACTCTCCAAACTCAAGAGTCCACGGCCTCCCCGATGTCGTGGGAGGTATAGCCGTGGAACGGACGATTTAGGATGCAAACTTCTATTGAGATGCATCTTCTTGCGGGTTCCTACGTCGAGTTGACGCAACTCCTCTCGAGTCCATTTCACTACTCCAAAGGAGTAGAGTAGGATCGGAACGGCAAGCATGTTGGTAGCAGACACCTTGTTCTTCCCCGACAGTTCTGAGGACCAGATCTGTCGGAGTCGGTGCTGATACTTGCCGCGGAGAGCGTTTTTCACTACACCCACTTCTTGGGTGGAGCGTTGCTCGACACCCAAGTAAGTGTACGACTCTCCGGCATCTAGATGATGTAAGATGCTTCCGTCAACGAGTTGCGCGTCCTCTCCGTAGTTCCCGCATCGTCCTCTCTTGAGATGGACCAGTGCACATTTGTCCAACCCGAACTCCATACCGACAGCCTGCGTGTACTCCTGTACCACCCTGAGGGACTGGTGTAGGTCCCTCTCTCCGGAGGCATAAAGTTTAAGGTCATCCATGTAAAACAGATGGGTGACCTTATGCCTCCTATCGCCGGGGGTACCGCAGTTGTATCCACGGGTTTTCCGGAGCGAAACGGATAATGGCAGTAGTGAGATGCAAAACAGAAGGGGGCTGAGGGAGTCTCCCTGAAATACTCCCCTTCTGAATGTTACCGACTCCGTCTGGACTCTATCGTTACCCGATGTAATGGTAAAGCGAGTCCTCCAGAGCGGCATCAGTTCTTCGATGCATCTCACTACGGGACCGGGTACCGCAAGACATCGGAGCAAGTGAACAATAAGCTCATGTGATGTCATATCAAATGCCTTGCGGTAGTCGATCCAGGCCATGGAGAGGTTCCGCTTATACTGCACGGAGTCCTGCGTGACACATCTGTCAATCAACAGGTTCTCCTTGCAGCCAGCGACACCTCTCTTCGACCCTCGTTGCTCATATATCCGTTCGTAAACCGGTTCAACTGCGTGGAGCACTCGCATGTACAAGATGCGCGTAAACACCTTGTAACATGCGTTTAAACAGGTTATCGGTCGGTAGTTCCTTGGGTTGGACAAATCTCCGTTCTTAGGGATCAGCACTGTCCGCCCTTCAACCACCCAAGAAGGAATTTGCTGCTCCCCATTTAGCCAGGCATTAAAAATTCTGGCCAAATGGTGGTGGGTGCTCGGTAACTTTTTCCACCAAAAGTTATTTATCCCATCGGGACCTGGAGCAGCAAAGTTCTTAGAGCCCTCGAGAGCTCTTCGAACCTCTTCTGGGGTTATTGGTTGGCACACTTCCTGTGGTTGTTGAAACCTTTGACAAAAGATTTCAAAGTGTGCAAGGGCCGGAGAGTCTCGGTTGAGTGGAAGCTTCTCCTCGTAAAGCGTTTTCCAGAAATTTTCCACCTGATCTACAGTCGGCGGATTCTCTGCAACACGCGGAGGCGGTTCGAATAAGCGCGAGGGCTTTTGGCGGAAGAGTTTATTTTCCGCCAGCCCCCTCGCCCGCTTCACTAGTGATTTTTTACAAACCACTAGCATCCGTATCCTGTCGAGACAGTGCTGTTTGGTGGTTCGCAGCACTGCCTCATTGAGTGTGTGATGGACGCGTCTTAAGTTGGCGGCTATTCGACGCACTTTAGGCGTGAACGGTCTATTGGCCGCCATATAGTCCATCACACATTGGATACGGGATGCGTGTTGCCTCGCCGACCGGATCTTGGCTTCCATCTTTTGTATGCGCCGCCTCGCTCTCTCCTGTGGGGAGACAGTATTACGCCTCTCCATCTGAGAAAAGCGTTGAGCAGCAGCATACACGGCACAGTTTATGTGCCAGATGTCAGCCCGTTCTGGAAGCGCTTCACGAAGTTCTTCATCCACTCTGGTCAGGTCTTGTGGCCCGGGGGCTTTTATGTAGTGTAACCCCCGTCTGGTACTGAGGCCCTCTGGTATTGGTGGAACGTCAGGGACTACATCCTCAACCGGTTCATTCGGTGGACCTTCGGCCACCTCATTCACCGGCTGAGGAGCAGCTCTCACGTAGCCCCTGCGACGAAGGTGGGATACATAATCACGCAGGTTTTGTGGCGTGAAGGCGTTGTGCTCTGGGTGCCTTGCACACCACAGAACATGCATTCGCCCCATGTATCCCCTTCGTGCGGGCTCACTGCTTTCGTAGCAATGCAGAAGGTCGTCCCTTAGCTCATCTGTCCACTCAAAGCGTCCTAGTTCATGGCGTTCGTCGTCAACGGGCGCCCGATCCGGTTGGGCCCCACCACCTTGCCCTTGACCCCTATCCGGATGGGGTCGATTGTGGGGGCCCTGTCTTCTGCCTGCGGGAACCAGAAGTTAGGGCTTGTGGGTGGTTAGCCCAGCAAGCCCACGACCGACACCAGAGGGGAAGGGACTTTCCCCTCCCGGGTGCACTAGGGCTGCCGGTTCGATTTTACACCCCCAGCTGGAGTAAGTGGTGGCGCTACTCACCAAAGGCTTGATTGATGAAAGTCAGCCCCTCCTGCTTATTTATTATTATTATTATTTTTTTTTTTTTTTTTTTTTTTTTTTTTTTTTTTTTTTTTTTTTTTGTAAAAGCCAGTCACCCTTTAAACTCTGTGGCTCCGACACTCACAGAGGGGAGCTGGTAGTACCGGTAGCCACTCCCCACGCCCGTGGGGTGAGTGACTACTGGGTCCGCGAATCGTGTGCCCTGAGCAGACGTAATGAACCGAGGATGACGGCCTTCTGCATTCTGCCGGCTAAGACCTCTGCCGAATTTCGGCATGCCGGTATGATCTTAAGTTCTGAAAGCAGTGTGTGTCTCGTTCCACCGAGGGCTCCTATAATCAGTACCACTATCTTAACAGTATGGTCTGGATAGAGTCTGCGGAGTTCGAAGAGCAAATCTCGATATTTTGTCCGTTTTTCCTCCTCCTTCAAGACAATGTTGTTCTCCGCGGGAGCTGAGAACTCCACGACAAACATTGTCTTGAGTTGGTGGTCGAGGAGGACTATGTCAGGCTTGTTGGCTTGTATTTGCCTGACTGTGGGAAAAGAGTAGTTCCAATAAATTAGACACTTCTCATTTCCCACAACGGACTCAATATCCCCCGGAGCATAAGGCAGCACTGGTGTCTCGTCTATTTCATACGAGTGCCTTAAGTGATAATAAAGCACTCGTAATGCTCCGTCGTGCCTCTGGATATAGGCCGAGACTGCATATGTCGGACAGGCCGACAACAAGTGCATTAGAGTCTCTGGCGCCCTGCGGCAGGCCCTGCAGCTGACATCAGGGACCTCTATACCCATGACACGACTTCGATAAACGAGAGTGTTAAATACACCATCCTGGCAAGCCATTATGAATCCCTCGGTCTCAGACTTCAGCCCGGCTGACCTTAAGAAGGCAAAGGTCAGCCTTTCGGATAAGCCAAGATCTTCTATATTTTTATAGAAGACTCCATGCATTGGCTTATCCGTATGAAGCTGCAGAAAGATGTTGTGTTCTGCAGCTTTAATTTGGGCTTTTCGCCGAGCAGGTTCCAACTCGGTGACAGAGTCGCGATTTACCCGCTCGACGTCGAAGGAGAGACCAAGTTCATCGGCTGCTCTCTGTGCTGCCTTAAACAAAAACGCTCCTACCCCTGCATTTTCATGGTCTCGGACCATGCAGAGGAGGGGATCCGAACTCCTGATAATCTTACAGGCTCCATCCAGAACCATCCTGTTATGGAGACTCTCCAAACTCAAGAGTCCACGGCCTCCCCGATGTCGTGGGAGGTATAACCGTGGAACGGACGATTTAGGATGCAAACTCCTATTGATATGCATCTTCTTGCGGGTTCCTACATCGAGTTGACGCAACTCCTCTCGGTTCCATTTCACCACTCCAAAGGAGTGGAGAAGGATCGGAACGGCAAGCATGTTGGTAGCAGCCACCTTGTTCTTCCCCGACAGTTCTGAAGACCAAATCTGTCGGAGTCGGTGCTGATACTTGCCGCGGAGAGCGTTTTTCACTACACTCACTTCTTGGGTGGAGCGTTGCTCGACACCCAAGTAAGTGTACGACTCTCCGGCATCTAGATGATGTAAGATGCTTCCGTCTACGAGCTGCGCATCCTCTCCGTAGTCCCCGCATCGTCCTCTCTTGAGATGGACCAGTGCACATTTGTCCAACCCGAACTCCATACCGACAGCCTGCGTGTACTCCTGTACCACCCTAAGGGACTGGTGTAGGTCCCTTTCTCCGGAGGCATAAAGTTTAAGGTCATCCATATAAAACAAATGGGTGACCTTATGCCTCCTATCGCCGGGGGTACCGCAGTTGTATCCACGGGTTTTCCGGAGCGAAACGGATAATGGCAGTAGTGAGATGCAAAACAGAAGGGGGCTGAGGGAGTCTCCCTGAAATACACCCCTTCTGAACGATACCGGCTCCGTCTGGACTCTATCGTTACCGGATGTTATAGTAAAGCGAGTCCTCCAGAGCGGCATCAGTTCTTCAATACATCTCACTACGGGACCGGGTACCGCAAGACATTGGAGCAAGTGTAAAATAAGCTCATGAGATGTCATGTCAAATGCCTTGCGGTAGTCGATCCAGGCCATGGAGAGGTTCCGCTTATACTGCACGGAGTCCTGCGTGACACATCTGTCAATCAGCAGGTTCTCCTTGCAGCCAGCGACACCTCTCTTCGACCCTCGTTGCTCATGTATCCGTTCGTAAACCGGTTCAACTGCGTGGAGCACCCGCATGTACAAAATGCGTGTAAACACTTTGTAACATGCGTTTAAACAGGTTATCGGGCGGTAGTTCTTTGGATTAGACAAATCTCCGTTCTTGGGGATCAGCACTGTCCGCCCCTCAACAACCCAAGAGGGAATTTGCTGCTCCCCATTTAGCCAGGCATTAAAAATTCTGGCCAAATGGTGGTGGGTACTCGATAACTTTTTCCACCAAAAGTTATTTATCCCGTCGGGACCTAGAGCAGCAAAGTTCTTAGAGCCCTCAAGAGCTCTTCGAACCTCTTCTGGGGTTATTGGTTGGCACACCTCGTGTGGTTGGCGAAACCTTTGGCTAAAGGTTTCAAAGTGTGCCAGGGCTGGAGAGTCTCTGTTGAGTGGAAGCTTCTGTTCGTACAACGTTTTCCAGAAGTTTTCCACCTGATCTGCAGTCGGCGGATTTTCAGCAACACGCTGAGGCGGTTCGAAAAGGCGCGAGGGCTTTTTGTGGAAAAGTTGATTTTCCGCTAGCCCCCTCGCCCGCCTCACTAGTGACTTCTTATTATTATTATTATTATTATTATTATTATTATTATTATTATTATTATTATTATTATTATTATTATTATTATTATTATTATTATTATTATTATTATTATTATTATTATTATTATTATTATTATTATTATTATTATTATTATTATTATTATTATTATTATTATTATTATTATTATTATTATTATTATTATTATTATTATTATTTTTTTTTTTTTTTTTTTTTTTTTTTTTTTTTCGCGCACGCGATTCTGGACAGTTCTCCCGTGTCTCCGACATTCTCACGAGAGAAGCGCCAGCGAATTATTCACAGCCACTCCCCGCATCCCGCAGGGTCAGTGACTGTAAATTCCAGACTCATGTGCCCTAAGCATATTATTATTATTATTATTATTATTATTATTATTATTATTATTATTATTATTATTATTATTATTATTATTATTATTATTATTATTATTATTATTATTATTATTATTATTATTATTATTATTATTATTATTATTATTATTATTATTATTATTATTATTATTATTATTATTATTATTATTATTATTATTATTATTATTATTATTATTATTATTATTATTATTATTATTATTATTATTATTATTATTATTATTATTATTATTATTATTATTATTATTATTATTATTATTATTATTATTATTATTATTATTATTATTATTATTATTATTATTATTATTATTATTATTATTATTATTATTATTATTATTATTATTATTATTATTATTATTATTATTATTATTATTATTATTATTATTATTATTATTATTATTATTATTATTATTATTATTATTATTATTATTATTATTATTATTATTATTATTATTATTATTATTATTATTATTATTATTATTATTATTATTATTATTATTATTATTATTATTATTATTATTATTATTATTATTATTATTATTATTATTATTATTATTATTATTATTATTATTATTATTATTATTATTATTATTATTATTATTATTATTATTATTATTATTATTATTATTATTATTATTATTATTATTATTATTATTATTATTATTATTATTATTAGTATTATCATCATCATCATCATCATCATCATCATCATCATCATCATCATCATCATCATCCGTAACTTCTTCTCCCTTTCGTTAAAGGGGTAACCTTGACTTATCCCAGGTATTGTTACCATAAGGATTAAGTTCTGTGATGGGATGTTTCGGGTTCTTGTCCTCTCGATTGGTTAGTGTCTCCTAGAACCCTGCGTGTTATATTGCAGGTATCCAGTATCACCGACTTTTGAATGGGTACGTAGAGTTTGCTTCCTAGTTTTAAAGTCTCCAGAGCCTTGAAAAGTTTACGGGGTATTTCTCCTGTTGCGCCTATTACTATAGGGACTATTGTGACAGTTTCCATATTCCACATGCCTCTTATCTCATCAGCCAACGGTAGGTATTTATTTATTTTCTCTGTGTAGGTCTTATTGATGTTATTTGCCAAGGGAACTGCTATGTCTATTATATAAGTTATTTTTAGCGGTCTTAGTGTTAGTACGATGTCTGGGATGTTATTTGGTGTTGGTCTATCTGTAATGATTTTTCTGTTCCAGTATATTCTGCATTCCTCGTTTTCTTTTACAGGTGGTGGCTGGTATGTGTAATATGGTTCTGTCTTTATTGTTTGTAAATATTCTTCCACTAGAGCTTGGTATACAATTTTAGCTACATTATTATGTCTCTCCAGATATTGTCTCGGAGCTAGGGTGGGGCAGCCTGCGATGATGTGATCTATGTTCTCTTCCTTCTGATCACACATTCGACATTTTATGTTATTTATGTCTTCCTGGAGAATTCTTTTTCTGTATGATCTCGTTGGTATCACTTGGTCTTGAATTGCTGCACAGAAGCCTTCAGTTTCTAAAAATAGGACACCATTTTTCAGCCATGAATTTGAAGCTTGGGTATCGATTAAATCGTTTTCTATCCCGTTAAGATATCTGCCATGTAATGGCTTGGCTTTCCATTGGTCCTTAAGCTGTTGAACAGTCAGTATTTTTTCCTCGTATTATTATTATTATTATTATTATTATTATTATTATTATTATTATTATTATTATTATTATTATTATTATTATTATTATTATTTTTTTTTATTTTTTTTTTTTCGGTTTGCCCGCTGCCGGTCAGGACTTCCGTGGCCTCCGACACCTCACGGTAGCCGCGCCGGCGAATTCCTTGCAGCCACTCTCCACGACCTGTGGAGTTAGTGACTGCAAATACCTAAATCGTGTGCCCTAAGTAGACGAAGGGACCCCAAGATAACCGCCTTCTGCATCTGGCCTGCCAACCATTCTGCCGAATTCTGGCAGGCCGGTATGATCTTCAATTCTGAGAGCAGCGAAGGCTTCATCCCTCCGAGTACGCCGATTATTAGGACGACCATCTTGACAGAGTAGCCTGGGTACAGCACTTGGAGCTCATACCGGAGATCACGATATTTGGTCCGTTTTTCCCCCTCCTTCAAAGCGATATTTGTCTCAGCAGGTGCTGAGAATTCGATGACAAACATCACTTTGTTCTGATGGTCGAGGAGGACTATGTCAGGCTTGTTGGCTTGAATTAGCCTGACGGTCGGGAACGAGTAGTTCCAATAAATTCGGCACCTCTCGTTCTCGACAACGGACTCAATATCTCCGGGGATATAAGGCAGCACTGGTGTTTGGTCTACCCCATACGAGTGCCGTAGGTGGTAGTATAGCACTCGTAAAGCCGCGTTGTGGCGGTGGATGTAGGCCGAAATCGCGTATACCGGGCATGCTGAAAGCAAATGCATCAGCGATTCCGGCGCCTGACGGCAGGTCCTGCAGTTGGTATCAGGGACCTCTACACCCATTACGCGGCTCCGGTAGACCAAGGTGTTTATTACACCATCCTGACAGGCCACAATGAATCCCTCGGTCTCCGACTTAAGCCCAGCTGACCTTAAAAAGGCGAATGTCAGCCTAGTCGATAAATCCAGTGTTTCCATGTTTTTGTAGTATACACCGTGCATGGGTTTATCGACATGCTGCCTAAACAGGCTCTCCTGTTCGGCAGCTTTTATTTGGGCTTTCAGACGAGTCGGCTGAAGCTCAGTGACTGACTCTGGGTCAGCACCGCGCCGGCTGCCTCGTCTGGCGTCGAATACGAGACCGAGTTCATCTGCGGCTCTTTTTGCTGCCTTAAACAATCCTGCGCCCACCCCTGCGATTTCGTGATCTCTCACTAATAGCAGGAGCGGATCCGAGCTCCTGAGGATGTTACATGCCATACTCAGTACTACTCTGCCATGCATACACTCCAGACCCAAGAGTCCTCGCCCCCCCCCCCGATGACGTGGGAGGTAAACACGAGGAACGGACGATCTAGGATGAATACTCCTATGGATGTTCATCATCTTGCGGGTGTCTCTGTCTAGTTGGCGCAGCTCATCTACCGTCCATTTTACTACTCCAAAGGAGTAGAGCAGAACAGGAACGGCAAGCATGTTAGTAGCAGACGCCTTATTCTTCCCCGAAAGTTCGGACGACCAAATCTTTCGGAGTAGGCGTCTGTACTTGCCGCGGAGAGATTCCTTGATTTGTTGCACATTCTGGATGTGATGTTGTTGCACACCCAGGTATGTGTAGGTCTCTCCGGCATCCAGATGTCTTAGGATGCTTCCGTCTGCGAGCTGCGCGTCCTCAGAAAATTCCCCGCATCGCCCTCTCTTGAGGTGGACGACCGCGCACTTGTCCAACTTATTATTATTATTATTATTATTATTATTATTATTATTATTATTATTATTATTATTATTATTATTATTATTATTATTATTATTATTATTATTATTATTATTATTATTATTATTATTATTATTATTATTTTTCGATGTTCACAGGTTTTTCCTGGTAGGTATTTCAGGTATAAACGGCCTTGCGGCAAGTTTAAGCTGAAGAATTGCGTAGGGTAAGTATTACTATGTAGATGTTATTTTATTGTAGTATATTTCTAACGATGTTGCATGTGGATAATAATGTTGCCTTCTGCATTTCCAGATAGATTTTCGGGGGAAGATTTAGTTCTTTGATAGAGTTATGAAGAGATTTTGGTATTTCGCCGGTTGCTCCAATGACTATAGGTATTATTTTGACGTCAGGTAAGTGCCACATATTTTTTATTTCAATTGCTAACTCATTGTACTTAGATAGTTTTGTGTTGTAGGTTCTCTCTATGTTGGATGCATGTGGAATGGCGACATCGATGAGGAAGGCTTTCTTCTTCAGTTTGTCCACGTAGACAATGTCAGGTCTGTTGTGTTGTAGGTGGTGATCGGTTATTATTGTGCGGTTCCAGTAAAGCTTTCCTTGTTCGTTTTCAAGCGTTGGCTCAGGTTCATATACGTAGTACGGTTTGATCTCTCTATCTTCATATATTTGTTGTGCTATTTTGGAGTGGATTATTTTTGCCACATTGTCGTGTCTCATTATTATTATTATTATTATTATTATTCTTTTTTTTTTCTCAGTTTATACCGGACTTTTATTTAAAAAACATTATCCCAGTTGGAGAAGAATTCACTTCGGCCAACTGCGACTAGTACGATAGAAATTTTCGTACTATTTGGCATGTCTGTAATATAACGGCTTTCTGCATGATGGAGACTAGATAAGTGGGTAATTCGAGGATGGTAAGTTTTGGCTGTAAATTTTTAGTAAGAACTCCGTCTACTGATATCACGAGCGGAACTATTATTATTATTATTATTATTATTATTATTATTATTATTATTATTATTATTATTATTATTATTATTATTATTATTATTATTATTATTATTATTATTATTATTATTATTATTATTATGTTTTTTTTTTTTTTTTTTTTTTCGTAAAAGCCAGTCACCCTTTATACTCTGTGGCTCCGACACTCACAGAGGGGAGCTGGTAGTACCGGCAGCCACTCCCCACGTCCGTGGGGTGAGTGACTACTGGGTCCGAGAATCGTGTGCCCTGAGTAGACGTAATGAGCCGAGGATAATGGCCTTCTGCATCCTGCCGGCTAAGATCTCTGCCGAATTTCGGCATGCCGGTATGATCTTTAGGTCTGAAAGCAGCGTGTGTCTCGTTCCACCGAGGGCTCCTATGATCAGGACCACTAGCTTAACAGTATGGCCAGGGTAAAGCCTGCGGAGCTCGAAGAGCAAATCTCGATATTTCGTCCGTTTTTCCTCCTCCTTCAAGACAATGTTATTCTCCGCGGGAGCCGAGAACTCCACGACAAACATTGTCTTGAGTTGGTGGTCGAGGAGGACCATGTCAGGCTTATTAGCTTGTATTTGCCTGACGGTGGGAAACGAGTAGTTCCAATAAATTAGACACTTCTCATTCCCCACAACGGACTCAATATCCCCCGGAGCGTAAGGCAGCACTGGTGTCTCGTCTATCCCATACGAGTGCCTTAAGTGATAATAAAGCACTCGTAATGCTGCGTCGTGCCTCTGGATATAGGCCGAGACTGCATATACTGGACAAGCCGACAGCAAATGCATTAATGTCTCCGGCGCCCTGTGGCAGGTCCTGCAGCTGACATCAGGGACCTCTATACCCATGACACGACTTCGATAGACGAGTGTGTTGAATACACCATCCTGGCACGCCATTATGAATCCCTCGGTCTCAGACTTTAGCCCGGCTGACCTTAAGAAAGCAAAGGTCAGCCTTTCGGATAAGCCGCGGTCTTCTATATTTTTATAGAAGACTCCGTGCAATGGCTTATCCGAGTGTAGCTGCAGAAATAAACCAATTTCAGCAGCTTTGACTTGGGCTTTTTGCCGAGCAGGTTCCAACTCGGTGACAGAGTCGTGATTAACCCGCTCAGCGTCGAAGACCAAACCGAGTTCATCGGCGGCTCTGCGCGCTGCCTTAAACAAAAAGGCTCCTACTCCTGCACTTTCATGGTCTCGGACCATATTATTATTATTATTATTATTATTATTATTATTATTATTATTATTATTATTATTATTATTATTATTATTATTATTATTATTATTATTATTATTATTATTATTATTATTATTATTATTATTATTATTATTATTATTATTATTATTATTATTATTATTATTATTATTATTATCATTATTATTATTATTATTATTATTATTATTATTATTATTATTATTATTATTTTTTTTTTTTTTTTTTTTTTTTTCGGTTTGCCCGCTGCCGGACAGGACTTCCGTGGCCTCCGACACCTCACGGTAGCCGCGCCGGCTAATTCCTTGCAGCCACTCTCCACGACCTGTGGAGTTAGTGACTGCAAATACCTAAATCGTGTGCCCTAAGTAGACGAAGGGACCCCAAGATAACCGCCTTCTGCATCTGGCCTGCCAACCATTCTGCCGAATTCTGACAGGCCGGTATGATCTTCAATTCTGAGAGCAGCGAAGGCTTCATCCCTCCGAGTACGCCGATTACTAGGACGACCATCTTGACAGAGTAGCCTGGGTACAGCACTTGGAGCTCATACCGGAGATCACGATATTTGGTCCGTTTTTCGTATTATTATTATTATTATTATTATTTTTTTTTTTTTTTTTTTTAGCTAGCTAAAAACCAGTCACCCTTCTCTGTGGCTCCGACCCTCACAGAGGGGAGCTGGTAGTACCGGTAGCCACTCCCCACGCCCGTGGGGTAAGTGACTACTGGGTCCGGGAATCGTGTGCCCTGAGCAGACGTAATGAACCAAGAATGACGGCCTTCTGCATTCTGCCGGCTAAGATCTCTGCCGAGTTTCGGCATGCCGGTATGATCTTGAGTTCCGAAAGCAGTGTGTGTCTCGTTCCACCGAGGGCTCCTATAATCAGTACCACTATCTTAACAGTATGGTCTGGATACAGTCTGCGGAGTTCGAAGAGCAGATCTCGATATTTTGTCCGTTTTTCCTCCTCCTTCAAGACAATGTTGTTCTCCGCGGGAGCCGAGAACTCCACGACAAACATTGTCTTGAGTTGATGGTCGAGGAGTACTATGTCAGGCTTGTTGGCTTGTATTTGCCTGACGGTGGGAAAAGAGTAGTTCCAATAAATTAGACACTTCTCATTTCCCACAACGGACTCAATATCCCCCGGAGCGTAAGGCAGCACTGGTGTTTCCCCATACGAGTGCCTTAAATGGTAATAAAGCACTCGTAATGCTCCGTCGTGCCTTTGGATATAGGCCGAGACTGCATATGTCGGGCAAGCCGACAGCAAGTGCATAAGTCTCTGGCGCCCTGCGGCAGGCCCTGCAGCTGACATCAGGGACCTCTATACCCATGACACGACTACGATAGACGAGGGTGTTAAATACACCATCCTGGCAAGCCATTATGAATCCCTCGGTCTCAGACTTCAGCCCGGCTGACCTTAAGAAGGCAAAGGTCAGCCTTTCGGATAAGCCAAGGTTCTCTATATTTTTATAGAAAACTCCGTGCATTGGCTTATCCGTGTGAAGCTGCAGAAAGATGTTGTGTTCCGCAGCTTTAATTTGGGCTTTTCGCCGAGCAGGTTCCAACTCGGTGACAGAGTCGGGATTTACCCGCTCGACGTCGAAGGAGAGACCAAGTTCATCGGCTGCTCTCTGTGCTGCCTTAAACAAAAATGCTCCTATTCCTGCACTTTCATGGTCCCGGACCATGCAGAGGAGGGGATCCGAACTCCTGATAACCTTACAGGCTCCATCCAGAACCATCCTATTATGGAGACTCTCCAAACTCAAGAGTCCACGGCCTCCCCGATGTCGTGGGAGGTATAACCGTGGAACGGACGATTTAGGATGCAAACTCCTATTGAGATGCATCTTCTTGCGGGTTCCTACGTCGAGTTGACGCAACTCTTCTCGACTCCACTTCACTACCCCAAAGGAGTAGAGAAGGATCGGAACGGCAAGCATATTGGTAGCAGACACCTTGTTCTTCCCCGACAGTTCTGAAGACCAGATCTGTCGGAGTCGGTGCTGATACTTGCCGCGGAGAGCGTTTTTCACTACACTCACTTCTTGGGTGGAGCGTTGCTCGACACCCAAGTAAGTGTACGACTCTCCGGCATCTAGATGATGTAAGATGCTTCCGTCCACGAGCTGCGCGTCCTCTCCGTAGTCCCCGCATCGTCCTCTCTTGAGATGGACCAGTGCACATTTGTCTAACCCGAACTCCATACCGACAGCCTGCGTGTACTCCTGTACCACCCTGAGGGACTGGTGTAGGTCCCTCTCTCCGGAGGCATAAAGTTTAAGGTCATCCATATAAAACAGATGGGTGACCTTATGCCTCCTGTCGCCGGGGGTACCGCAGTTGTAGCCACGGGTTTTCCGGAGCGAAACGGATAATGGCAGTAGTGAGATGCAAAACAGAAGGGGGCTGAGGGAGTCTCCCTGAAATACTCCCCTTCTGAAATATACCGGCTCCGTCTGGACTCTATCGTTACCCGATGTTATGGTAAAGCGAGTCCTCCAGAGCGGCATCAGTTCTTCGATACATCTCACTACGGGACCGGGCACCGCAAGACATTGGAGCAAGTGTACAATGAGCTCGTGTGATGTCATGTCAAATGCCTTGCGGTAATCGATCCAGGCCATGGAGAGGTTACGCTTATACTGCACGGAGTCCTGCGTGACACACCTGTCAATCAGCAGGTTCTCCTTGCAGCCAGCGACACCTCTCTTTGACCCTCGTTGCTCATATATCCGCTCGTAAACCGGTTCAACTGCATGGAGCACCCGCATGTACAAAATGCGTGTAAACACCTTGTAGCATGCGTTTAAACAGGTTATCGGCCGGTAGTTCTTTGGGTCAGACAAATCTCCGTTCTTCGGGATCAGCACTGTCCGCCCCTCGACAACCCAAGAAGGAATTTGCTGCTCCCCATTTAGCCATGAATTGAAAATTCTGGCCAAATGGTGGTGGGTACTGGGTAATTTTTTCCACCAATAGTTGTTTATCCCATCGGGACCTGGAGCAGCAAAGTTCTTAGAGCCCTCAAGAGCTCTTCGAACCTCTTCTGGAGTTATCGGTTGGCACACCTCGTTTGGTTGTTGAAGCCTTTGACAGAAGGCTTCAAAGTGTGCCAGGGCTGGAGAGTCTCGGTTGAGTGGAAGCTTCTCCTCGTAAAGCGTTTTCCAGAAATTTTCCACCTGATCTACAGTCGGCGGATTCTCTGCAACACGCGGAGGCGGTTCGAAAAGGCGCGAGGGCTTTTGGCGGAAGAGTTTATTTTCCGCTAGCCCCCTCGCCCGCCTCACTAGTGATTTTTTACAAACCACTAGCATCCGTATCCTGTCGAGACAGTGCTGTTTGGTGGTTCGCAGCACTGCCTCATTGAGTGTGTGATGGACGCGTCTTAAGTTGGCGGCTATTCGACGCACTTTAGGCGTAAATGGCCTATTGGCCGCCATGTAGTCCATCACACATTGGATACGGGATGCGTGTTGCCTCGCCGACCGGATCTTGGCTTCCATCTTTTGTATGCGCCGCTCCGCCCTCTCCTGTGGGGAGGCAGTATTACGCCTCTCCGTCCGAGAAAAGCGTTGAACAGCGGCATACACGGCACAGTTAATGTGCCAGATGTCAGCCCGTTCTGGTAGCGCATCACGAAGTTCTTCATCCACTCTGGCCAGGTCTTGTGGCCCGGGGGCTTTTATGTGGTGTAGCCCCCGTCTGGTACTGAGGCCCTCTGGTACTGGTGGAACAAGGAGAACCACTTCCTCAACCGGTGAATGCGGCGGTCTTTCGGCCACCTCATTCACCGGTCCAGGAGCAGCCCTCACGTAGCCCCTTCTACGAAGATGGGATACATAGTCACGCAGATTTTGTGGCGTGAAGGCGCCATGCTCTGGATGCCTGTCACACCACAGAGCATGCATCCGCCCCATGTATCCCCTTCGTGCGGGCTCACTGCTTTCGTAGCATTGCAGAAGGTCGTCCCTTAGCTCATCCGTCCACTCAAAGCGTCCTTGTGCATAGCGTTCGTCGTCAACGGGCGCTCCATCCGGTTGGGCCCCACCACCTTGCCCTTGACCCCTATCCGGACGAGGTCGATTGTGGGGGCCCTCTCTTCGGTTTACAGGAACCAGAAGTCAGGGCTTGTGGGTGGTTAGCCCAACAAGCCCACGACCGACACCAGAGGGGAATGAGCTTTCCCCTCCCGGGTGCACTAGGGCTGCCGGTTCGGTTTTGCACCCCCAGCTGGAGTAAGTGGTGGCGCTACTCACCAAAGGCTTGATAGATGAAAGTCAGCCCCTCCTGCTTATTATTATTATTATTATTATTATTATTATTATTATTATTATTATTATTATTATTATTATTATTATTATTATTATTATTATTATTATTATTATTATTATTATTATTATTATTATTATTATTATTATTATTATTATTATTATTATTATTATTATTATTATTATTATTATTATTATTATTATTATTATTATTATTATTATTATTATTATTATTATTATTATTATTATTATTATTATTATTATTATTATTATTATTATTATTATTATTATTATTATTATTATTATTATTATTATTATTATTATTATTATTATTATTATTATTATTATTATTATTATTATTATTATTATTATTATTATTATTATTATTATTATTATTATTATTATTATTATTATTATTATTATTATTATTATTATTATTATTATTATTATTATTATTATTATTATTATTATTATTATTATTATTATTATTATTATTATTATTATTATTATTATTATTATTATTATTATTATTATTATTATTATTATTATTATTATTATTATTATTATTATTATTATTATTATTATTATTATTATTATTATTATTATTATTATTATTATTATTATTATTATTATTATTATTATTATTATTATTATTATTATTATTATTATTATTATTATTATTATTATTATTATTATTATTATTATTATTATTATTATTATTATTATTATTATTATTATTATTATTATTATTATTATTATTATTATTATTATTATTATTATTATTATTATTATTATTATTATTATTATTATTATTATTATTATTATTATTATTATTATTATTATTATTATTATTATTATTATTATTATTATTATTATTATTATTATTATTATTATTATTATTATTATTATTATTATTATTATTATTATTATTATTATTATTATTATTATTATTATTATTATTATTATTATTATTATTATTATTATTATTATTATTATTATTATTATTATTATTATTATTATTATTATTATTATTATTATTATTATTATTATTATTATTATTATTATTATTATTATTATTATTATTATTATTATTATTATTATTATTATTATTATTATTATTATTATTATTATTTATTGACGTATTTGCTCTCAGCTAGTCTTGCTGGGCTCTTGTCACCAATATCCCGGGGTCCTGCGTCGGGATATGGCGCGGACGGATAGCCTCTCCTGTAGCTACCTGACTCTACTAGTATCGCTGAAGGAGATATTCGTCTCATCTCAGAGTACTTAGAAATTTCCTGTTGATGTGGCACGTTTGCAAGATTGATGGTTTTTGGATAGTAATTGTGTATCGGTTTCTTGTCGGGTAGCTGGTTCGGAGATTAATCAGGGTCCAGATTAGTTAATAAGACAGTCCAATAATAAAAATATAAACAATGTATTTACTTCTTTGAAACAGGCAGTGTTACATAACATACAGGTACAGGTTATATGTCCGTATCTTTTACGGTTCCTAGGACAACATTTTTCTATTATCTGAGAGAGAGAGAGAGAGAGAGTGTAACGGTTGCGATGCGACGTCTCTGGCTTTGGCGGCGAAACGGCGCCGGGGAATGACTAACGACTCGAGGTTCAACACGCTGTAGGATTCTCAGGGTCAGATTGCATTCGTTCCGTCGTGTTTGCGTCGGGAGATGCACAAAACTTCAATATGTCCAGCTCAGCACGCTGTAGACAGATTGGCAGAATTATCCACTCTGAATTATGTTGATTTGCGGCCGGGCTTTTATATCCGAGAATCCTCGCTTACTAGTGACGTAGAACTGCGTATAGTTTAGTGTCGTGTGAAAATCCATGCTTCTAGACGGGAGATGGGCAGGTTTGCGGGCCGTGTGCACATTGGTGTCGTGTGTAAATCCGGAATCTTAGTAATGGAGCAGGAATTTAAAGAATGCTTCATTACACTCCCCTCTTTCTTTACAAAAAAAAATTTTCAAAATTCTATCAAAGAGAAAATTTTTACTAACTTAACATCAAAATAAAACAAGTTACTAAACAAAATAAAGAAAGAATGGCCAATTCTTTCGTATACGCCTGGTATATATGTGCAGATGTAGAGAAAAACAAATTTTTAAATAACATAAACAGTATGTAAAATATCTTAGAACTGTGGTACAAATAAAATAGTTAAAATAAATGAGCACAAAAAAATTTGCAAGAAACAGGTATACAAATACAAATGTGGTTCTCTTCCGGACGTCTACTGCAGGGGGCGATCTCGGACAGGGGGGACGGTGCCAGGGATCCTGGAAGCGGGGCCATCTTGGTTGTGGCGCCTGAACTGTCGCTTCCGTTGCGGAGCTGGGACCGGGAGGGCTGCGTCGTCGTCCTGGAAAAACACCCGGACGCAGGCAATTGGCCTACCTGGGGTCGGTGGCTTCGGGGGGGCTGGGGCTGTCTCCGAACTGGGGACGGCATCGGGGACGGTACCTCTCGGACTGGGGACGGCATCGGGGATGGTGCGTCCCGGACTGGGGACGGCATCAGGGACGGTACGTCTCGGACTAGGGACGGCATCGGGGGACGATACGCCTCTTACTGGGGACGGCGTCAGGGATGGTGCGTCCCGGACTGGGGGAGGCATATGGGACGGTACGTCTCGGACTGGGGGGCGGCATCGGGGTTGGCATCATGGACGGCATCTGGGATTATACGTCTCGAACTGGGGACGGCATCTGGGACGGTACTTCTCGGACTGGGGACGGCATCGGGGGCGGTACATCTCGGACTGGGGACGGTACGTCTCGGACTGGGGATGGCATCAGGGTTGGCTGTTGCGTCTTGGACTGGGGGTGGCCTTTTGGCTTCGGGTGTCGGAGGCAGAGGTGACAGCAGGTCTGGCACTTGGACTTCCGACTTCATCACTTATTTTGGATGACTCTGGTTTTACTGGAATTGTTTTCATTACGGTTGCGGGATACAGGGTTTCCATGGGTTGGAAAATTCGGGATCTATAAAATTATTACTGCTCCATATATGGCGGTACAGGATTCCGTCTATAATGCAGTAATCTGGAGTTTTTTCTGGACATCGGTTCGATTAACGTATTTTCGGGACTCTGGACATAAATTTAAATTATTTTACTGCTCCATATATGACGGTACAGCTATCGTCTATAATGCAGTCATCTGGATTTATTTCTGGACATCGGTTCGTTTAACGTATTTTCGGGACTATCCGGAATCGTGTCTCTTCTGGGGTTACAATTGTAGTAGTCTGGATTGCCACCACAAAATCCTTTTCATTTTCGTTTTCTCTCTTGATTTGGAATGCTTTCATTTCTCTATGAATTAACTTGAAATGTCTTTATATCTCTCTCTCATTCGTGAACGTCTCTTTTTGGGCTATCTGGAATAAACTAAAGTCTCAAAATCTGCTCGGGCGCCAAATTATGTATCGGTTTCTTGTCGGGTAGCTGGTTCGGAGATTAATCAGGGTCCAGATTAGTTAATAAGACAGCCCAATAATAAAAATATAAACAATTTATTTACTTCTTGAAACAGGCAGTGTTACATAACATACAGGTACAGGTTATATGTCCGTATCTTTTACGGTTCTTAGGACAACATTTTTCTATTATCTGAGAGAGAGAGAGAGAGTGTAACGGTTGCGATGCGACGTCTCTGGCTTTGGCGGCGAAACGGCGCCGGGGAATGACTAACGACTCGAGCGGTCCCAGTTCAACACGCTATAGGATTCCCAGGGTCAAATTGCATTCGTTCCGTCGTGTTTGCGTCGGGAGATGCACAAAACTGCAATATGTCCAGCTCAGCACGCTGTAGACAGATTGGCAGAATTGTCCACTCTGAATTATGTTGATTTGCGGCCGGGCTTTTATATCCGAGAATCCTCGCTTACTGGTGACGTAGAAATGCGAATAGTTTGGTTTCGTGTGCAAATCCATGCTTCTAGACGGGAGATGGGCAGGTTTGCGGGCCGTGTGCACATTGGTGTCATGTGTAAATCCGGAATCTTAGTAATGGAGCAGGAATTTAAAGAATGCTTCATTACAATTGTCATCATTTCAGGAAAGTTTAATTTTCTCAAATTTATTGTTAGGTTAGTAGACATCACTTCAGTGGTTGATATTACAATGGAAATTATACTAACTTCTTTCATTTTCCAAATACGCTTTATTTCTGTGGCCAGATTTTCATATTTATTTACCTTTTCAGCTTCAGTTCTCACTATATTTCCTGTCGGGGGTAATGCTATATCGATGATAAGAGCTTTCTCATTGAGTTTGCCGATAGCTAGGATGTCAGTTCTATTGAAATTCACAGTGTTATCTGTTATAAACGTCCTCTCCCAATATAGTAAGTAATTTCCTGATTCTAGAACTGCCTCAGGTTTGTAATTGTAATATAGTGGAAGGTTTTCAAATAGCTTGAAATTACGTGAGAGCTGGCGTGGATAATTTTTGCTATTTGGTTGTGTCGTCCCAAATCAGTATTTGATAACGTGGAACACCCTACCATTATATGTTCTATGGTTTCACTGGTGGTCTGACACTTTCGGCACTTATCTTCAATATCCCTTTTCAATATATATTTTTCGTAGTTCTTGGTTATTATTATTATTTTTTTTTATGTAAAAGCCAGTCACCTTTTAAACTCTGTGGCTCCGACACTCACAGAGGGGAGCGCTGGTAGAACCGGCAGCCACTCCCCACGCCCGTGGGTTGAGTGGCTACTGGGTCCGAGAATCGTGTACCGTGAGCAGACGTAATGAACCGAGGATGACGGCCTTCTGCATTCTGCCGGCTAAGACCTCTGCCGAATTTCAGCGTGTCGGTATGATCTTCAAATTCAATTCAAATTCAAATTCAAATATTTATTGGTCCTTTTTTATTTTACACAATAGTTAAATAATATAAAAGCTTATACTAAGAGTCAAATATAGTGTAAAACACACAATTGTATAAGACGAAGACAAAGTATACTGAAAAATGTATGGTACAATATAAACTTTGTAAACAAAACAAAGTAAAGAAAAAAATAAAAAAGAAACGGAACATATAGGCTCATGTTAAGTTGCTGTATATCAATGGGCTTTAAATACAGAAAATCTCTGATACAGAATAATAACATTTATCTGATAGAAACACTTTTAATTTTTTTTTAAATAAATGCTCTCTTTCCTGATGTTTTATGATATCCGGTAGGCGGTTAAATAGTTTCGGGCCTATAAATTTTGGAGACTCACTTGTGATTTTTAATTTCGCACAAGGTTCATGGAGTTTATTTTTTTGTCTTGTATTGACATTATGGTAGTCACTATTTAAAATAAAACTATTTCTATTTCTAAAAACATATATACAAATTTCGAAAATATATATGCTAGGTAAGGTAAGAATTTTATTTTCTATAAAGATATTCTTGCACGTGTGAGTACTCGGTATACCAAATAAACATCGTAAGATACGCTTTTGAGCAATAAATACATTTGAAGACATAGTAGACTTTCCCCAAAAACAGATACCATACCTTAAACGTGAATCAACTTGGGCATGATATAAATTAATAAGTTGTTCTCTTGATAGAACCTCCCTAATATTTCGGAACAGGTATACTATAGAAGAAACTTTGGATATCAAAGTTTCGCAATGATGCTTCCAATTTAGACATTCGTCCAAATATACCCCTAAAAACTTAACATTTTTTTCGGTATTGAGATACAGAGCGTTATCGGAAAACCAATGGTTCAAAGTATTTAAAATAGCATTGCAATTTTCTTCCAAAACATTATCAGATGGATTTGATATTATCACAGAAATGTCGTCAGCATACATTGTAAAATGTGCGGTTGATGGCAAAAATCAATATCATTAATAAATAAAATAAAAAGCACAGGGCCTAAAATAGAGCCCTGTGGAACACCTACAGTTGAATTTAAACATTCTGAATTAACATTACATACGGTGTTATCGTTTTTATGTTTTAAACTCACATATTGCCTCCGATCTTCGAGGAATGTAGTGATCCAATTTAATGACAGACCCCGTATACCATAATCAGATAATTTAGATATTAATAGACTATGATTGATGCAGTCAAATGCCCTGCTGAGATCGCAAAATATACCAACAGGACATTCTCCCGCATCAATGAATTCTAAAATTTTATTTAAAAAAGAATGTATTGCCGTACCGGTCGACATGCCACTAGAAAAACCATGTTGGTTTTTTGTAATCATTTTAAAAGTATCTAAGTAATTTACCAGCCTATCTAAATAACAGTATTCGAAAATTTTTGAAAGTCCAAATGGCACGGTTACAGGCCTATAATTTTCTAATAGTTGGGCATCCTTTTTCTTAAAAATAGGTATCACCTTTCCGGTCTTTAGGCTATTCGGAAACGTTCCTGTTTCAAAAGATAAATTAATAATATATCTTAATGGTTTAATAATGTAATGGATTACTTTTTTTATTATAAAACAGGGAATATCATCTTGGCCAGACGACTTTTTAGCTTTAAATTTTTTTGTTAATAAATTTAACAATTCTTTAGTTCTTAAGTTCTTAAAGCAGTGTGTGACTCGTTCCACCGAGGACTCCTATCATCGTCAGTACCACTATCTTAACAGTATGGTCTGGATAAGGTCTATGGAGTTCGAAGAGCAAATCTCGATATTTTATCCGCTTTTCCTACCCCTTCAAGACAATGTTGTTCTCCTCGGGAACCGAGAACTCCACGACAAACATTGTCTTGAGTTGGTGGTCGAGAAGGACTACGTCAGGCTTGTTGGCTTGTATTTGCCTGACGGTGGGAAACAAGTAGTTCCAATAAAAGAGACACTTCTCATTTCCCACAACGGACTCAATATCCCCCGGAGCATAAGGCAGCACTGGTGTCTCATCTATTCCATACGAGTGATAATAAAGTACTCCTAATGCTCCGTTGTGCCTCTGGATATAGGCCGAGATTGCATGACAAGAACATTAGAGTCTCTGGCGTCCTGCGGAAGGCCCTACAGCTGACATTATTTTCTGATAGTTGTTTCATTAACATGTTATAAATCTGTCATTATTATTGTTTCATAGATGTACTATTTATTAGAAAACCTGAAAAATCTTGGAAAAAAACAGAAACGTTCTGATACACCTGTCGTCGAGGATATAAATTGGAGAAATATCCGCATCTCAGTAAATGGCAAATGTTGGCACTTTTGCGCTTTATTGTGTTGTATTCCTCTTAAAGAATAAAAAAAAGAATAAAAAAACAGATAGTAACAAATATAGTCTTAGAGAAAGAGGAGACCTTAAGCTACAAGATTCTGGTATTGAAGATATTTTTAAACAATTTTATGAAAGTTAAAGTTGTAGAAAGCTTAAAAAAATTAGCACATAAGATTTTCGATGACGACTTTTATCTTCAATTTCGTGAAAACAATAATAGCGGAGTAAACGTAGTCAAAAAAGAGGCATTGTTTCGGAATAATTTGTAACTGCATAAAAATGCACAAAAACTTTTTAAATGTGTTCTAAATAAGTTTAAGTTGAAAGTCTACCGCTTGGTATTGTACGCTAAATCTCTATTTGTTTATTAATAATAAAAAACTGCAAAATTAGTTGTTAAATGAAATATCTCGAAAATTAATCGAGGTGAGATCATGGAAATCAGGTTCTAGGGGTTTTTGGGCATGCTGATTACGGATTTGATAGCAGATTTGCAAAATTCAAAATGGCGGATACAAAATGGCCGACCGAAACGTATTAAGAGTGAGAAATTCGCCATAAAAATGAGCATTAATGGGTTTTTACGGGTTTTCGGGTATGCTGATGACAAATTCATAAAAATTGTGTAGATAAATGTAAAATGTTTAATATAAATAAATACAATGTACTATGAAAATACTTTTATTATAAACTACAATGAAAGGAAGTATTTTAACTATAATATATGATACATACGGTTTTTCAATCAAGAATATAATAAAAAAAAATACTTTATTTGTAAACATACAGTGATTGTCCGATAATTGATTTTTAAATACAAACACGTTGAATGAAAAGGGCAGATAAAACTTTTTAGCATTCTGAATGTTCTGATTATACTTGCTCCAGTTCGTCGCTTTCTTCGTGTAAGTCGTCGATGTCTTGGCAGGGAGAACAATTTGTACAACTGTTGCCACTACATGCGGTGCATGCCATAGTGCAGAAAAGACCAGATTTTCTACACTCACATGCTGATCCGCAACCTTTCTTGCAGCTACAGAATATCATGTTAAGTATGTCGTCTGATGCAGGTCGTTGACTTATTGGAATAGGTACTAAATTATCAATGACTTTCTTCCAATCCCAACTCTCTGCATGTAAATGATTACCCATCCACATTTGCATCTGCAAATACACTCTTTTAAAGTGCTGCTCCAAGGCATCTTCTGTGGGTGGTAATGAAGACAGCTTCACACTGTTTATTTTTCCGGGAGTACCTTTCATGAAGAAGTGATACCGAAATGAGTTTAGGTCTGCTACATTTTACATAAAGAACACCACCACGTGTAAGTTAATTTTACCTACGATCACTTCTGTAAATAGTAAAAAACACACTACCTGCCATCTATGTAAGTTGAACTTTACACATTGTAAAGAAATCGCACTGTAAACAAATCGCACGGTAAACAAAACGCACGGGACACGCAATTTTAGGTGGTTTATATCGCTGACGCGAGGTTTAAAAAAACAAATGCGCCTGCGTAATTTTCAAACTCTGTCAAAACTGACATAATATTTGTTGAATAATATTGTTGACAAGTAAACTAAATCCAGATTTTACTAAATAAATAAATAAATAAATATGATCGTAGGTAAAGTATAGTACATAATTCGAGTTGTAAAGCAATTACGCACTCATGGAAATACGCACTCGCCGCTACGCGGCATCGTTCGTAACTTTTCCATTCGTGCGTAATATGCTTCTTACAACACTCATTACGTAATATACTATTACGAGGCGATAAAATGCGCGGCAAAGTACAGCCAAGTGAACATAGCGAAGGAGCCACTTTCACGAATCTAGTTAAGAGCTAGATGGTGAACTTGCTAGTAGTAGTCAAGAATATGTTCTCGCCCTCTATGTACACATTGATAAATTAAAAAAAATAAATAAATTTCGGTTTGAATTTGGTAGTTGTTATTATATCTTGTTGTATTCTTCTCAAATTTTTCAATAATTTACGAAATTTTTTTTAAAATATTGATTTAATCAAATACATTAATTTCACACTATTGTTTATCAACTTAAACACGTCATAGTAGTCATCATTCATACATGTGTAATATTTAGTAGAATTATTAGTTCTGGTAAACTTAATTTTTTATTTAAAACCTTCGCAATTGTCCAAAAATCGTGTTTTTACCGATTTCTCGCCTTTTTTACTGTTTAACTGTTATTACGTTCAAAAAAATAAAAAATAAAACCAAGAAATATTTTTCAAGATTAGTACCTTAGCTAAAACCTCTATGCATTTAAATAGAAATAAAAAAAAATATTTTTAAGTTATTACACTTTTAATAGTGTTAAATTTTCGAATTTTTTTCTTCTAAAACGTATAGTTCGACTTATTCGTAAAAAAATAATAAAAAACACGTATGTATCATCAAATAAATCATTGGGGCGTTTAGTACACATCTTTACCTTCAGATTGATCACTTATAAAGTGCCGATATCACGATATTAAGCTTTGATATTGACGATTGAAATTTGGTGTCTACAGCGGAAAACGTCTTTTTTCGGAAAAGTACTAAGTTTAAAGGTGTGAATTTCCTAAAATAGGTTTTTTAAATTTTTTTGGCTGAATACACATTTTAGATAATCCCTATATATATATTTTAAATAAATTATTCATTTTACAATGATTTTTACTAAATAATCGTTAATTCATGCAATAGTCTGCTTTCAAGCTACATATGTAATAATTAAAGTACTTAAACAATTATTTAAAAACATGTAGTACTTCGCGGAAATGATACTTTTTCATCTCCAATTGGTTTCATATCATTTGCTTTTTGCAATCAAAAGTTATAGCCACTTACGTACAGCGCGCGCGCTACCGCAAGGCTATTCCAGCGTCAGCGGACGGTCGGCGCAGCGTCACTTGGGACCTTAGTTAACAAATTTCTACTCGCTCCAATTTAATTCGCAAAATACATGCCATATATGTTTCTTTCGTAAAATTTCCCGTTCTTTCGAATGGCGCTTATCAGCGTACAAATAAAATTTAAAAAGTTATTCGCAAAAAACCGTATTTTTGTACTTAAATTGTTAAATAGAAATACGACGCGTACACTTTTTTGCGGTAGACTTTTCACTACGTTATTCTAGCATACTTGAAGAATATTGTTCACCAAAGTCTACCTAGTTACAAATTTTTCCAAATTGAAAATCTTCGTTTACTCCACTATAAGTGAATTTTCTTTTTATAAAAAAAAATGTCTCAGAGTACACCATTCAAGCTTTAACACCAGCCTTGTAAAATGTTAACATCTTATTTACTAATAACGTTAACGCCATTTGAAGTTCAGCGTATGAAGGGCAGAAATGAATTTTTCAAAAATTGAAGTCTTTCAAAGGATTGTATCTTACAAAATAAATTTTTGTAATTCTCTTCACTGCATACATTTTGTAACTTAGTGTTTTGAGTATACGATTCCGTAAGGTGAAGTCAAAAATTGTAAGAATGACAGCTCTTTGATTAAAATAAGCAGTATATCACATCTATCAATGATTCAATCAATATCTACTTCAGAGTATATTTCGATTTTTGTCATTTGGGCTTGTCGGTCAAAAGGGAAATATGCGATTATTTTCGATTTATTACAAATATTTAAAAAAACAACTATAGTATAATCTTTAAAACCGTCAGGTACTTCCCATTGCTTTAAGGAATACAACCATATACAGTTTTTATGCTAAATTTCTGTTACATAGTGCAAGCATTCGCAATGGTGATAGACGTACCGCCTATCTAGGCGTTGCCGTTGAGACACATTGGAACGCAGAGTATACGCCTTCCTACACGCCACGTCAGAAAACCGGTATCTTCTCACTCACTTAATGTAAAAACTGAGTAAAGACGTGAGATCTATTTGCCGAATGTTCATTCGCCTCGCCCCGCATAACGTCATAACCTCTCACACTATTAAGAATATTTCAACTATACTTGAATATTGTAGTTTATCAATGAAAATAGTTCCTAATTTCATTATTAGAGCATGGCATTTAACTATATACAAAATTTTATGACAAAAACTGCATATGTTTGTATTCCTTAAAGCAGTGGTAAGTACCTGAATTATTTTAAAGATTACAGCATTTACGATTTTTTAAATATTTATAATAAACTGAAAATAAACGCATATTTCTCTTTCACTCTGTAAAATACTATCCTTAATAGGCAACCGCCACAGATGGCGTGATGCCACCAGACGTGACGTATTATACAACATGCGGATGTCAACTAGATTAATTTGTAGAAATCACAAAACGTCAGGGATGACGTTGTGAAGAGAAGAGATAATTTTTGATAAGATTCTCTCAAATTTTCAGCGAATTCAGAGAATTTCCGAAACAAAAATCTAAATGCATTGGGCTGAATATAAATGTGTGTACTTTGTGTATACGAATGTTTCAAGAGTTCATTCTGTAAATAAATAATATTGAATTTATACTTTTTGAATCTATAAGCATTAATTAAAAAAGATTTTCAACTTTTGTAAAATTATGTTTCACATTATGCCACATCTACAAAACTGTACCAAGACATTGAGGCATTTGTAATGCATTTTTGAGTTAATTTTTGGATTGTTTTTATTTTGCTTTTTAGCCTGATAAAATTTGTGATTTAACCAAACATTTTTTTCTAGTTTGTAAAAGTAAATTTTCTCAGCGACTTGTTTGCTTTAGTCCCACTATATACTACCCTCCTCTATGTACACATAAATTGAATTGTGTTAGAGAAAATACAATTTCGTTATTTTTGAAATATAATTTTATATGGTTTGGAATTGAATTACGTAGCAGCGTTTGTGTAGTAACACATTATAGTATAATACTGTTTGGTCCCATCGGGAATTGCATGGCCCTCGTTAATTTGATGAAACACGAGAGTATGTAAAAGTTGGTATTTGCTTATGTATTCTTGTATAATTAATATTATTAAATGTGAAAAATAAAGTCTGATAAATAGCCATTTAATACAATATGAATACAAATAAATATATTTACAAACTGGAATATATAGAAACAGTATACTAGTTTTCTGTTGTATAATAAAATATGTGTTTCATTAAAAGGAAAAATGGCACTACATACTGAACTAAGGAGTTCTTCCATTTACTTAAGAACAAAAAAATCTTTTAAAATTATAAAAATAAATATGTAAATCTACAATTGTACGAAAAAATTAAATTCTATTTTATTCTTAAAATATAATTCCAGAAAATAATTTAATAGTATTTAATAATATAATAGAATTTTGAAGTTTTTAAGTTTTTTCTTTGCTGTCGCCTATAATACTTTTTCATATACGACATTATCTTGGTCAACTACGAATAATATGCCAGAACTATAAAATTTTAATTTGCACTTGGTGTATCTTTCGCAAAACCGTATAGCTGTTTCAGTCGACGATATGCAAATTTCAATTTAATTAAAATACGTTTTTCTTTTATTGATGAGTTTAACCGAAGCTCTAATTTTTTGTCTCGTTTACTATAGGGATGATATTATTACTTATTGTAACAACAAAGGAAGTTGTCGATAATCCAACGTAATAATAGAATAATTTGCAATTTTGCAATTTTCTACATCATGGTTAAATGGATACTGAATGATTTTTTTTAACAATTTGCCGCTCTTCAAAATCAAAAGATTTTATGTATCTGCGAATCGTTTCCATATTGATGCGTTTGGCATCTAGTGATTACAATTGAAACATCAAAAACAGTGGCTTCAAAATTAAACCTTAACGCACACCATCAAATTTTTCAAAGCCGATATAATTGGAGCGCCATCATTATCTACAACCACAGCTTGCTTTCGTCGATTTAAGCAAGTTCCCATGAAATCAATCGCACATTTAGAAACACCAGGATAGTGAAGTTTTGCTAATATCAGAATGGTCTAAATCGAAAGCAGCTGGGCAGTCTATCAGTACCAAACGTATAAATTTATTATATATTAAGTGGAAAATTCTACTGACTGATTACTAAACAATATCATGGCAGGCTGGAGTAGCTATAAACTGAACTTAGATTTCTAACTTGTGATTTGCTGATAATACTGCCTTAGTTGCAATAAGTGAAGATGAGCGCATATAACTGCCAGAAAGTCTTCAAGACGTAATCTATAAGTACGGACACATATGTTGTGGTGTTTGGTGTCAATTATTTTAATTATTTTATATAATGTGAACATTTAATAGCTATTAATGTAACGAGATTATTATGTAATTTATAATAATCGAGGACGTTGCCAGGCGACGAGGCGATAGCCGAGTCGCCTGGCAACGTCCACGATGGTTTAAATCGCATAATAATCGAGTTACATTCAAAGCTTTATCGTATCATTGACAATGATGACGTGAAAAAATCAACAACTTTGGTTGTGATTTTAGCGTGCCATAAAAATTAAGATAGTCTTAATTACGACAAACTTTGGCGAAATCATGGAAGATATTGATATTCGTGAAAATATACCTGCTGCTGCTAACACTGTAAGATTAGATTTGCTTCCGGATAAATAAAAAATCCATTACGAAAAAGAATATTTTCAGTTTTGTAAGTGGCGAGATAGAGAACAGGTTCAAGGTGCTGGAGAAACGATAATACTTGCTTATTTTGTGAAACTCTCAAATCAATCTTTGTGGCCTAAATACTTATTCTATGTTACGAGCTTGTTTGAAGTTGAAGGAAAGAGTGGAAATCGACAAGTATGGCGCTTTGATACGATTCATTAAGAAAAAAATGTGGGATATAGAGCTAGAAAATCGAAAGTATTCACGAAAGAGCAAGTTAGTGAATTTGTTTGTACTGCTTCAGACGAGACATTTTTAATGATGAAAGAAGCTTTTTTAATTGGAATTGGCGGAGCTTGTAGAACCAATGAATTAACGAACATGTCCATGGAATGTTGAAATTCTAGAGAGCAAGCTAGTAATCGCAATTCCTGACTCAAAATCCCACAAGAAAAGGTTTTTTGCGGTGATATCTGACGGAAACGTTAATCTGTGGCTTTATTTAAAAAATATATAGCATTACGTCCAACTCATACTCCGCATAGAAGATTGTTCGTATCATATAGATACGGAAAATGCACCGTTCAGCCTTGTGGTATCCATTTCTTTCCTAAAATACCTGAGAAAATTGCTATGTATCTCAAACTTGAAAATCCAACTATGTATACTGGTCATGGTATTAGAAGATCTTCAGAAACTTTTCTTTTTAATGCTGGTGGAGACATATTAGATTTACAAGAACTAGGTGGTTGGGAATCGAGCAATGTTGCAAGAAGGTATTTAGAACTTAACTTGAGTAAGAAGCTTTCCATTGCGCCAAAAATTTAAGTTGGAGACGTTTCTGTAAACACTGTAGCATATACTAAAGAGACTGTCGAACTGAAAAAGAATGTTGCTAGGCAAGATTCAGTGGACATGCCCATCATTTTGGACAATAATGGTGTATCAGGTGTATCTACCAAATTTGAAAACTGTCAAAATATTCACGTCAATGTTCATAAATAATAGCTATAAAATAAAATTCGTATCTAGGGTTTATAATATGGTAACTAACGTATTATATATTGTAACTAATGTATTATGTGCTACTAAGTTATGAAGTTGTTGTAATGTTATGATATTAATAATTATCAATAAAGACTTAACTCAAAGGCACCTTAATTTTCAATGATACGTTAAACAAATTAACTCTTTGTTTTTGTTAATTATCTCTGATATTATAAATTTTATACACGAATATCGTATAATCCTTGCATAATACGTATAACAATTGACGAATAATAATAGCCTTCTTACCTAACGTATTATAAATATAATCTCATTATAACACACCTTTAATCAATCAGGAACTAGCAATTTTCATAATCAATGGGAGAGTCCATTTTTCCAAAGGAGAATTCATGTTTTCTTTTGACGTTAAAAACGTCAAACCAACACTGTTAAAAATTTTTGTAAATTTACAACATCTTTACTAAACAAAAGCATAGTAAAATTCACAACTAGTGCTTCGTAATGTGACTTTAATCTACATTTTGAGTAAAATTGTATCTCAGTATTGTAAAAATACTAAATAACTTATAAATTTACTATATTTTTGTATTTTTCAGATACTAATTGTAATTTTGCAACTCTGTATAGTAGGTTTTTTAGAAAAATTTTGCAAAATTACTCAACATGTTTAAAAATCAATTGTCCAAAACTATAAAAAAATTACAAAAAAACATTTGTAATTTTAATAAAAAGAAATGTTTGCAAATTTACAAATCATCATCTTTTTTATACAATTTATATTTGCATTTTTGCTTGTTTCGATTGTAATGGATATCAGCCGCTAGATGGAGCCTGTCATTTTTTGTGAAAATCGAATACGTCTTGTAATTTTACAAAACTGTATCGTTAATTTGAATACAAATTTTGTAAATATCTTATAAAAATTTGTAATTTATTCTCCAGAACTATTTGTAAAATTACAAAAAAATCATTTGTAATTTGATTTACAAGAAATGTTTGCAAATTTACAAATCATCATGTTTTTTATACAATTTATGTTTGCATTTCTGCAATTTTTTGTGTGAATCGAATACGTTTTGTGATTTTACAAAACTGTATCTTAAATTTGAATTTCAAATTTTGTAAATTTCTTATAAAAATTTGTAATTTATTTTTAATTCAATTTTTAATGAAATTACAAACCAGAATTTGCAATTTGAATTACACAGAAAATTCAGAAATTTACAAAGCTTATTTCCATTTTTATTACTTCTGTATTAAAAAGACAATTATGTATTATGTGCCTACTATTTTTCGTATTAATCAAATACATTTTGTAACTTCACCACACTGTGTTGTAGTTTTAAATCAAAAAGATTTGTTTTGCATTGCAGTTTTAAATAAAAAAATTCGCAAAGTATACTGTTTTTACGGCCACTTTTGTGAATTAATTTTTCAACGATTCAATTTTAAAATGAAACTTAAAGTTTTACACAGAGTTTTTGTATAAGCTATAATCAACTGTATCTATAAAGCAATACGATGGTCGCGGGGTATAACTCCTTTTGCCTGATGGCGTGAGTACACTGACTTGAAATTAATTAGTAGACATGCTTCTAGAGGACAGAATATTTACTAGTGAAATATTCTGACGAACTCCTCTATGTTTCCTTAAATATGTAAGGAATAAGAAAGCAGACTGCAACCAACAGCAACCAAAACATATAGAGGAGTTCGACAAAATATTTCACTAGTAAATATTCTGCCCTCTAGAAGCATATTTACTAACTGTGCCCATGTCAGGGCTACTGTTGTTTCGATTGTAATGGATATCAGCCGCTAGATGGAGCCTGTCATTTTTGTTGCATGTCGTGGTTTTATAAATCTCGTCATGTACCAAGAGTGAACAAATGCCTCGTTACAGCCATGTCAGACCTACCTTGCACTGACGAGAGCCAATAGCTTGAAACTTCAGTCTGCAGGTGGTATGGGGTGGCTGGCACGAGAGCTCCTTTCAATGGGAATAACTCTTTCGGCTGGTGTCTATTACAATCGAAACTTAGCGTTTTGTGGCCATACAGAGTTTATTGCACTTAACGCGGTCAGGCTTGTAATTCGTAATTCAGCGCTCAGCGAGGCATTAGTCCGGAGAATAGCTGTTGGTTGCAGTCGGGTTTTTTATTCCTTATATATTTAAGGAAACATATAGAGGAGTTCGAAAATATTTCACTAGTAAAAAAAAAATTGAAATTAATTGTGTAGTAAAATTATAATCCATCATACGTAAATTACTAAACATTTTTAAAAGAATGTGCTTAATAAAATCACAATATTTCTATTGTAAAATTACATTACAAATATTAGATAAACGTTTAGTAAAATTACTACAATTATTTGGTAATTTTCTTAAACTGAGTTAAAATAAATTGTGTAGTATAATTACAACACTTCATTTGTAAATTACTAAACATTTTTAATATCACTTGTTCATCAAAATTACAAAACTTGTATAGTAATATCACTGAACAAAATTTCGATGAGTGCTTAGTAAATTGCAACAAATGTGTTGTAATTTTCCTAAAATGAGTTGGGATGAATCGTGTAGTAAATTTACAAACCTGAGTTTTGTAATTACTATAATGCGGTGCGTAAAAACGTCCTACGATTGTTTAGTAAAATTACCATAGAAGTTACGCTTGTTGAATAATATACTATTACCCAGTAAGCGGCTAGACAATCCTAGCCATAGTGTTGTCAGTTTTTTGCATCTTCACAACATAAAATGAAACGACCAGTACGGTAGCGCAGCAGGTTAAAACTTGCTCATACGATCTATTATTATTATGGTTTACTGAATTCGATCCGAAGCTCCGATACCGGCAGTGTCTGAGGGTAATGGATGATTTTTGCATTTTTACTTTCTAACGACAGTAGGAATGAAGAAAGTATTGTAATCGTTAAAAAATTCAACTTCAAGATTTTGACAAATTTTGATTTTAAGTAACTCCCAAATATTAAAAGTTGGTTAAGAAAAAATGTCTATGTGTGTGTGTCTGTATGATCGTCGCTTAGCTTAACGCCGAAGCCAGTTGACGGATTTCATTTAAATTTGATATGTAGAGTCCAAAAATCTATTCAGCAGTTTCTTTAATTATTCGCCTACCCCTAAAATTGAGGGTAATTTAGTGTTGCAAAAAAATAGAAAATCTAAACTTTCTCAAAAATGGCAATCACGATATTGCTCAAATTTTTTGCAATAACAACAGTACATTACAAATCTAACAACATGCTATAGTAGTTTTCCCTGAAAAAATCAGTCAAAGGTAGTTTACTGATGCAAAAATATAGAAAATATCAATTTTCTCTAAGACGTCCTCAACTAAAGACTAACGACAAGTACCACATTTACAAAGTTGCAAGTTACTAACATAATTTTAAATTATATACATTTTTTGTACATGGCAAAAAATATATTTCTCAGTTGGCAATCCGAACAAAGTTACACTTTAATCAACGTCTCGTATATGATTCCTCATCTAATAGTGATCTCGAACTAGACCTCTTGCCTGCTAAACATATTTAGGTCTTATGGAAAGTGTTTACTTATTCAACAACTTGGTTGAGGTGCGTTAACGTCTTTAGGATGCTTGTAAAGAGATAACCCAAGAGACAAAAGATCATCCTATAAAGCCCGTCACACAGAACAAATGAAGCTATCACAAGACATAGCGGCGTGACACATTACTGAATGGGCCTTTTGGTTATAAATTTCTGAATTGAAATTCATTTTTATCTCTTACAAGCGAAGCATTTAAAAAATATGAGGTAATAAAGTTCTATTCGCGAGTGGTTTCTAGTGTGTACATTTGCTAAGTTTAATTTCTCTTATACGTTTTTTGCTGTTTTTCTACTTTACTCTGATTTTATCCACTGCTCTTATGTGTATAGTATGATTTCTTTTAATTGGTTTTCCGTTTTTCTTTCCCTGTTTCCTCACTGATTTGATGTTGTTCGTCTGTATATAATTTGGTTTCAATTCTTATGGTTGTAATGCATTGACCCTAGTCAGATATAGAAGAGAATATTTTATTTGCTGCCATTTGTCATAATATAGGCTTCACTTCAACAAAATGTCAAAATGATAGTCAACATCCCATGTATTAAAAACTCTCTAAGAAATGAAATTTCGCTCCATGAATCTTGGAAATAACAAAAATTTGATACAAATGCAGCTTATAGTGAATAAATAAGGAAAAAAATGTTCCGAGAAATCCCCTGTGCAGTTTCCGAATACGACTCTCAAGAGCAAAATGAAGGGTTACTCTGCCATTTTGGATTTTTCTACTGTCCTATATTCCGATTAGAAAAAAATGTTCCAGAAAAGAGTGACCGCAAAATTCGCCCATTTTTGCACCTCTGAATTTTACTGTAAGTAATGTGCTAAATCATTGTTTACAATTAGAACATGGTTCTGATAAAGTTTCAAGTTAAGCATATCCTTAGCTAGTGAGATATGAGTGATAGAAGATGTCTAATATTAGGAAATTTGATTCATGAACTCATTGTAAAGTACATACGTTACCAATTTATTGATTATTTAATGTTTAAAATATTTTAAGGGGTCCGTAATCCGAAAACCAAAATGTTAAATTTTGAACATTAGTTTTTCTACAAAAAAATGCCTAATAAAATTTGTCGAAAAACCGCCCCTTTTTTTCTTAATAAAAATGCACGCCAATGATTGAAATAAATTTCGGTTTAGTCAAAAAGGATATAGTAAAGGTCTTTAATACCGATCCAAATTTGGTTGAAAGTGGATGACCAATAACTGAGTTACAAAGGTGTTTCCATTTGAAATGGGTCACACTGTACATGCACTACCTTTTTGTAAGTATTTAAAAAATTACCAGTAACATATTTTGATACGTATTTATGTTTTGAAGGTTGGGAATTCAAATCCGAAGTCAGAATTGCAAAATTCAAGATGGCGGATCCAATATGACGGACCAAATTGTCGAAAACTTCGATTGTGACCACGAAAACATATATATAGGTTTTTTTGCGGTTTGGCAACAAAATTGCATATACTTGGGTTTTTGGGTCGCTTATTACAAATCTGTATGTGGGATTCGAGATGGGGGATCCAATATAATGGACTAAAAAGTCAAAAACGTGCTGTTCAGTCTCGAATCATTCTACATGGCGTTCGCTGATTACGAATTTGAAATCAGAATTCTAAAATTCAAGATGGTGCATTTGAAATTCAAGATGGAGGATCCAATTTGGCAGAAAAAATTCAAAAACGGCCTGGTTGGTTACAAAAAAATGTAAAATAAGTTTTTTAAACTTGCTAATTACGAATCTGATGTTAGCATTCTAAAATTCAAGATGGCAGATCCAATATTCAAGATCCCGGATCCAATATGGCAGACAAAAAGTAAAAAATCTTCTGTTTGGTCTCGAAAAGTTATATACTAGGATTTTTGGGTTAGTGATTAAAAAAGCCATAATTCTCAGTAAAAAAAAATTCTTCACTATACGATACATTTTTTTTTTAAGTAAATATATTAAATGATATAGAAAGGGCCGCACATTATTCTTGTTTCTTATTTCTTCTTATTTCTTAATTCACGAATACAATTTAATTTCAAATGCGCCATCTTAATTTTAGAATTTTCATTTCAAATTCGTAATCAGCGACCTCGAACGCCATGTAGAATGATTCGAGACTAAACAGAACATTTTTGACTTTTTGATCCATTATATTGGATCCGCCATCTGTCTTTGTTCCGATAAAAAGAAAATGTTCCACTAAATTATTTTTACAGTTTTCATGTAGACTCACTCCAAAATAATAAAGAATTGTTAGTAAACCCAAAAGTTGTTTTATCTAAAAAGTGCCACGTCCAATGAACTTTAGTTCATTCATCAAATTACTATAATTTTCTGAATTTGTGGTATTAAACACAAATTAAAAAATTCTCATTAGAGAAAAAATGGTTTGAAAATGTAAAAAAAAAATTGTTATTATCAGAGCCCAGACCACAGAAAACAATTTATAGTGAAATCTACAAAAACTTAATAAAACTTAATAAAATAAATAATTTTTTTTTAATGAGTTCGTGAACGTGTATAGAATAATATCCTGAAAAGTTTACATTCCGCTCGGATGTAGAACATAAAAGGAAAGTGAAAAAAAAATTTTGTTCATCCATTTTTTCAAAATTTTGAAATTAAGTCAGGGTAGGGAAAAATAAAATACAGGTGGATAGACCACGTGTTTCTGAACAAAAAATGTCCTAATAAAATATATCGCTAAAACCACGGTATTCCTGGAAAAAAATAATGAAGTAACTTTGTCACTCTGCGCGGCCAAACGCACGGTTAAATGCATACTATGAAACCTCTAAAAATTCTTAGCAATTCTAACGAGTAAAATACAGCTTTTTTCTCTTTCTGATTACATTTTGAACATTTTTCTTAGTGAATAGGAGGATAAATAGTGAGTATGGAGGGAAAAATATATAATTATCAATGCATACACAGACACCACACATAGCCGCCGAATGGCTCGCGTGAATGTTTACGTGCCTTTACTGTATTGTATTTATTACAGGTACACCTATCCACATTTCAGCTATATCCAATGGATTCCTTACTCATTTGTTAATGTATTGGAAAAGTTCCAGAATTTATATTCAAAACAATCAAAGATATTTTCATAGTTATAAGGATAAGATCGTGAAAATCGCAATTTCTTATCATGATCTGATTGATCATATTTTCGAAAAAATGCACACAAATACACGAATTTGTGTTTGAACATTCGAAAAGAATACATTTTTCCGAAGTAGTAATATTTTATTTTTTTCAGTGGGTCAAATTCTCGGCAAGTTACAGCCTCCAATATATATATTTATCAAGAAAATCATCAAACAAGGAAATTAAAATGATTTGGGATGTACTTTTTTGCGAATCCACGTTACTACAACTTAATAAACCATAATAATCATGAAATTTACATATTTCTTAATAGTTTTCAATGAAGAAAGAATTTTTTTGAAGGGCTTTTATTTTTTTTCTATATTTTTTATTGGGACGATTGAGTTTGGGCGTGATAATATATATAAGTATATTTTTCCCATCCATCCTTTGCTTGTATTGTTTAAAGCAAAAAATTATAAGAGAGCTACAATTTCCATCTTTTAAACGAACCAACACTCATATAGATTGAAAAAAAATTTGATTTAGTGACATGTAATTCAGTAAGGCAGGCAGATCATCGGATGAAGATTGTGACTTGTTCAAACGGGTTTTTTCATTGAGTTTTTCCCGTATCACCAACCAAACCTTTAAAAACAGTGCGCGTGTGTTTGTGCGCGCGCCCCTAACCACAGTTTTTAATTTAGCTTTAATTAGTTATAAGTGATTTTAAACTTCCTTTAGTTATAAATATTCAAATTGTTAGGTTTAAGTCTTTTTTTTTCCTAGACAGGAGCCCTAACCTACCCATTAATTGTAGTTCAAGCCCGAGTCGAACTCACTTCATCCGACTGCACATTCACCACGACGCTGCCCGGCGTGGTTGTGCGGTCGGCTCTGAACCGGGATCCGACTTTAGCACATATTTGTAAACATAATTGTGAATAAATACTTTTTGAATTGAATTTGGATTGGTATCACAGCCATGCGTATTCTAGCGCGCGCACACATGTATCTCGCTTCGAGTTATAACGCTACACTTGACTATTTTTTTCCGGGAAAACCGTGGCTTTAGTGATACAGTTTGTTCATAAATACGTGATCTATCCATCTGTATTTTTTATTTTTTCCTAGCTTGACTTAATTTCTAAATTTTGAAAAAAATGGATGAAAAACATTTTTTTTTCACTTTCTTTTTTTGTTCTGCGTCCGAGCGAAATGTAAACATTTCAGGATATTATTCTATACACTTAAACAATCGACGATTCAATTTTCGACTTTGCTCTTGTTTTTTAGGCGTGTTGTCAACATACCAACTTGAAAGGTATGACTAGAGGCATCGTTTCCTAAAATTTCTTCAAAAAGTTACATCATTGATTAAGATATCATCAATTGTTTAAAAATGGCTGTTATTTATTATTCTTCTTTATTAACAACAACTTAACAAATTAACCAAAATCTAGTTTACTTCTTAATTTTATTGTGAATAATCTCTTTTTTTATGCATTGCGCTACGAGCTATACAACCAGAGATATTTAAGAAAAACTGGGAAAAACACAATTTTCAACATTTTCAGTTTAAATAAATGACTTGTAGGACAAAGATTCAAAGTTCCAGCAATAATTGCTATTGTAAGACAATTTCCTATACAGGGATTTAGGCTCTTAGTTTACTCCACAGGAAAGATTAATACGTTCTGTAACGACAATTTTTATTCTGTTCTGGTTAATTGCTATTTTCAAATTTTATATTTTATATATTTATTTGCACGGTAGCACTGTTTTATTTTTACTGAATAATATGAGTATTTATGAAATTACCAGAAAAACCCGAGGCTTTCTTAAATCTCAAAATAAAATAAATCTTTCCCTTCCACAACTTTTCCTAAGGTTACCTCTTGTGAAAGCTGCGTTATTTTATTCTTTTATTTCTTGGGTCATTGTATGTGCTTAAATAAATTAAAATAACCCTTCACCTCTTGAAATTGCTAAAAGCATTTCTGTGCTCCCTAAGGGAGTATATGTGGAAGACCAGGACAATTGAGAAATGGTTAGACTTTTTAATTTATTTAGATGCCTAGGTCAAATGAGACAGTACCATTATTTTAATGAGACTATAATTATTTCGTTTCTTTTAGGCAGTATGAAATAAGTAAATAGAAAAGAAAATGCCGTAAAATATATGGTTAATAACGTCGGTACACACAAAAAAAAACATTTCTGAACTGATGATGACCAGATTTTATATGTATTTTGGTGTCCAGAAATCAAATTTGATGATAAGAAAGCTCATCATCAATATTGTTTCCTACTGTCAATTTATTCCAAACTGTCAATTTAATCATCGAATAATGGAATATCTGAAATACATATAAAATAATGATTATCAGTTCAGAAGTTTTTTTCTCTTGTATGCCGTTGTAATAGTCCAGCAGATTAAAAATACATTTCAATTCGTTATTTGTTTATTTTTGCACCAACCTCAATATCGATATTAGGTAATAAGGTTCAATTAACTGGAAGAACCGAAGGTGAAATTTTATTTCAATATTTTTAGCGAGTTTTTTTGAAGGCGGTTCAATTTTTTTTTCACCCTTTTCAGTGACCTCGTCCCCTATTTATTTAGTTTCTACACAGTAAAATATCCGTCGCTGTGACTTTTTAAACTTTAACATTAGGCTCGTTATCAGAGAAACTTGAAATTACTATGCATCAAACTTCATGTAAATCTGCAAAAAATACTGCAATTGTCGCAGCCATATTGACTTTTTGAATTTTAACTTTTATTCATTATCAGCTACTGCTAAAACGCCTAACTGCCAATTTTAATGTGATTCCAACAGAATTTGAAATTAAAGAACCCCGCACAAACCTTACGGGTTTGAGTTCCCGGTCGATTCGTCTGAATCTTTGATATGTTGTACTTGACACCCTCCTGATCAAAAGTGTTCGTAGGGCCAAAGTTCGGAAATTAACAGTTTTCGAGATATCAAGGACGCAATGTGTCAAAAAATGGGATATTTCAATGAACCTCAAGATGGAAAAAAGTGCTCTGACCTGGAAGTCGGACCATGTTCTCTTTATGTTTTTAGGGTCGCTGAATCCAAATCCGATCACGCCAGGATCAAGGGCATTTGAAGGTCAAATTGATAAAACACCGTAAAAAAATCTGAAAAAATTCGTATACATATTTTTGGGGTCGCTGAATCCAAATCCGGGATCCGTTAAACCCCATCACGTCAGAGTCGAGGGCATTTGAAGGCCAAATTCAGAAGAGACCGTCAAAAATCTGAAAGAATTCATATACATGTTTTTGTTATATCTGAACCCGAATCTGATATTGTCTTAACTCCACAAGTGTACAACCTCACACCGCAGACAGGTAGCCGACACCACAATCACATAAACTAACACAGAAGACCGGAGAGCCAATAATCACGAGATGCGGGGGACACTAAACAGCAGACAGCAGCCCCGGGGGACACAAAATTACCAAATGACGTGCAAAATCTGATTAGCTTCCTCCACGCCGGTGCACGTTAGGTAACGCTAAAGCTAACAGTGAATAACATAAGATGATGGAATAAATAGAAAATAAAAAATTATATATCATGATTTAGGGAGTGAATTAGACCCTACTCACGATACCACAACTAAACGTAGAATATCCCGTTCTTACCGAATCTGACGTATAGTTTAGGTTCCTGCTTAAAATAACAAAGTTGACCTTCAAATGACCTTGACCATCAAGTTCAAGGCCAAGTTTGAGCTAACCCCCTCTGAACCATACAACTTTTGCATAGGTGATATCTCGCTACCATGCACCGTGGTTATTGGAGCTACTGTCTGCTGTTTTGTGTCTCGTGATTATTGGCTCTCCGGTCTTCTGTGTTAGTTTATGTGGTTGTGATGTAACTACTTGTCTGCGGTGTGAGGTTGTACACTTGTGGAGTTAAGAAAATATCAGATTCAAACATGTATATGAATTTTTTCAGATTTTTGACGGTCTCTTCTGAATTTGACCTTCAAATGCCCTCGACCTTGACGTGATGGGGTTTAACGGACCCCGAATTTGGATTTGACGACCCCAAAAATATGTATATGAATTTTTTCAGATTTTTTGACGGTATTTTCTTAATTTGAAATGCCCTTGACCCTGACGTGATGGGGCTTAACGGACCCCGGATTTAGATTCAGCGACCCTAAAAACATAAAGAGAACATGGTCTGACCTCCAGGTCAGAGCATCTTTTTCCATCTTGAGGTTCATGGAAATATCCCATTTTTTGAGACCTTAATAATAATAATAATACGTTTATTTTCCTTTAAGACAATACAGATTGTATAGGAATCGTCACAACTTGCTTAAAAACTAATTAAAAATATTCCCTAACAGAATACAGACATCTATTTATAAGATATTCTCTAAGGTCAAATTTAAAATGATATAGCCGTTTAACCTCCTGTAAATAGTCTGGTAACCGATTAAAAACTTTAAGACCAATATAGTCTGGACAATCAGAGGATATTTTATACTTACAGAATGGTATATTAAAATCATTTTTGTTTCTTTGGTTAAAAGAGTGAACCTCTTCAGCAGTATTAAAACAATTTCTGTTAATAAACACATATACACATAACTCATGTATATAATATATAAACCAAATACTGTCAGTATTTTATATTCCTTGAAATAGTCTCTACACGAATGAGTATTTGGGACTCTCTCTATACATCTTATAATTCGTTTTTGGCCTATAAATACACTCGGTGAGAGGGTGGAATTACCCCAGAAACAAATACCATATCTCATACTGGATCCAACTTGAGCGTGGTATAGAACTGTTTTTAAATTTCTAAATAAATAAAAAATGGAATTTAATTTGTTTATCACATAGTTGCGAAGCTCTTTCCAGTCCTTGATATCTCGAGAACTGTTCATTTCCGGACTTTCGACATATGAACACTTTTGATCAGGAGGGTGTCAAGTACAACATATCAAAGATTTAGACGAATCGACCGGAAACTCAAGCCCATAAGGTTTGTGCGGTGTCCTTTAATAAAATTAGTTTATTATTAGCGACTTCGCCAAATTCTCGACAAATTTGTATTTCCAATTTTGCTCACTAGACGTAGCTTGATGAAATTAATATTTTTAGAAGGGCGCCAGCCGCGTTCTGCTCTGTTCTTCTACTCCCAAGCGGGTTCGAGATAAGATATAACTCGATAGGTCAAGGCTGCACTACCTCAGATGGGACTAAAATTTGACGTAATTTTTATTTGTTTACGCTGTAATAATGAGTTGAACGCCTATGAATTTTTGCGATTTTTACATAAAAAAATCCCTATCGGAGATTTCTCTCTGACGGGATTAAAATTTGACGTGATTTTTATTTGTTTACCTACTAATAAATAATTCCTGAAAAATCGCATAAAAATCCCATTCGAGCTTCCGTAAGGCGACCAGAATATTGAGTATCAGACTTCAATTAACTCAGTTGTTTCGGTCTTCGGATTAAGACTAGCAACAAGTCCTGATATCAATAAAATGCAATTAGTTCAAAGAATAATATTTATTTAACAGGTTTAAAACAATACAGTTAGATTCTGCAATATCCCATCCAATAAATTATATAATGTGAAAGAATCACGCCTCCCCAACTAAGGCAAGTAATTTTAACCATACAAATGAAAGCGTTCGCTAACAATCGATTTGGTAGAAAATATTCATTCAACTTCCTCAGAATTTAATGCAAGCTTTTGAAAAATTAATTTTTTATGATTATGGTAATTATGGCTAACTGAAAATAATATAAAAATATTCTACTAAATAATCTTGGTTCGCTTATGACTAACTTAAAAGTTCTATATATCGTGATTTTATATTCACAGAACGAAGTTCAACTAATACATGAGTTTACTAACGTTCTGCCAGTCTTACGACGTACTAGTCTCCATGCAGATTCAATAAAGGAAAAATGACACCGAGCGACTTTTTGGCAAAATGAATTTTTGAGTCATTTATGCACAAGGCGGTTTTCTCTATAACTTTATTATTTGTAAAGCTCTGCATTTGACTCTCCTACCATCGCTTTGTATTGACTATCCAACGCACTCGTCCATATTAGTTGTTAAGTGTATCCAAACTTGTTTTATTTGAGAAACTGACCTTGTCCATTTTCACTCAGACCTTTTGATATGTAACATAGTAAAAATTTTACATTCAGTCTTTCGAACAGTATATATAATGACTGCATCTCCATGGTCATTGTCTTTGGTGGAAGAATAAAGAATTAAAAATAATTTCGTAAAAGTATATGGTTTATTTTTCCTTGATCAAAAATTATACTTTTATTTTTGATTCATTTTTCCATGACCACCATATACTCTCACTCTCAGGGCCTGGATCAAAACATATTTTTCTAAGTGAAAATTCAGTGTTTCATCAAATTTTCACCTGGTTGTGCATAATGTCTTAACGAACTCATAACGGTTCTTTTGGGCTAGTTTATGGTTCTGAAGACCTTCAGATTTATATGTTATGATTGAAAATGCCCTTAAATGAATTTTTGACATAAGTCAAGTTTAGCTTCGACTTAGGTCGATTCTGGGAGGTCATACTACAGGACCACCGCCGAGCCACACCTTGCAATTTGAGAAAGATCTCATAGAAAAAACACACGGGTCGAATTAAGAACCTCTTTTTATTTATATATAAATACAGAATATTGGTAACTTTTACTGCGCAGTACAAAAGCAAATAGATCTAGAAATGACGAGACCTTTGAGAGAAAAAAAATAAATCTTGGCAAGAAACTAGAATTAATTTTCCATATAATCCAAAATCATTTGCGATTCGCTAGGAAAGTGGAAGACCGTCAGCTGATTTTTTTAGAATTAGTAAATGATTAAAAAAAACGAAGAACTGAAGATCTGGGATCACAACTCATTCCTCAAGAATCGAGCTACGCGGCTCAAATGGCTACTCTATAAAAAGATAGACTTGCTTTGATACTGCCAAGATATTTATAATGATATAATGTGCCAACCACAGTGCATAATATTAATCCATAGTGCAGAAATATTAGATTACGCACAACTTCCAATTACACAACTTGGAGAGGAAGTTTAAGAAGCCAGCAATAAAGACATTAAGGGTTACAAAGAATTTTCTATTAGAAATGATTGATATTTTTCATAATATTTTGGTGTCTTTAGATCCTTAAATCATTAGGATGAAAAGAATAGGGTCAAGTAAGTTAAAAAAAGATCCTACTGAGGTTCTACAGTTTTTGGAATAGCCTGAAATGGGCACAAAGTTCATTGTAATTATCTACCGATTAATTGGAGATTCTGATTTAAAAAATTGTTTTGCTTTATTATTATTTGTATATTTTATAATTTATACAAACCCAAAATAAATAAATTTTTTGCTGCAATGATTTTCCTGTCATTTCAGAAATTTATTTTAAGACCATACCAAATGTTGAGATATTTTTCATTTTATTTTTGCGTGAAATGAGAACAAAAAAATTAAATATGTTTACCATCTATTTTATAGGAGAAATTTGAAAATTTGCTTTCGAATGAAATAAAAAATATATTTTGTCAACGATTTCTTGAATATTCGCTTGTAAGATCTAGTCTATTTTCTATCACTTGTGTGGTGCCCTGAGCTTTTTAAAACAAGAATGCTGATTACTGATGCTGATGAAAATTGTAAACTGACAACTGTCAATTATCACAATTTTGATTTTGAAACCACCAGGGTTCCAAGCATTTCAAAGAAAAACAGCTACGATCAGCTGGTCTCGGATTACTGTCCTTGTTTTATAACCGGGTCACTTTCTTTGTTTGTAGTCTTGAGAGTACAAATAAAAAGAAACAGTCGGATAAGTCAATAATCCCCGTGCGCCACCTCAAAAAAAACCTAAAATTATTTTTGATTAGTAAATCCTATTATACAGTGACTGATTACCTGGATGATGCGTGATCAGCATTTTGTATGATAATTCAGTTTTACTAATATATTTACATGTTAGTATAATTCTGAGTAAAATTTTGTCTTAGTATGTAAAGTTGTCGTTCGTGTATTAATATTTCAAATAATGGATGTTTTTAAAAATTACTAACTTAATATTTAATTATGTATTAATGTATCTCTTTGACCTGTCCAATATCATGTATATTGATCGAACGGACCAATAAATTATTATTATTATTTTTTTTTTTTACTAAAAGCCAGTCACCCTTTAAACTCTGTGGCTCCGACACTCACAGAGGGGAGCTGGTAGTACCGGTAGCCACTCCCCATGCCCGTGGGGTGAGTGACTACTGGGTCCGCGAATCTTGTGCCCTGAGCAGAGGTAATGAACCGAGGATGACGGCCTTCTGCATTCTGCCGGCTAAAGGCGCAGTTACACGGCGCGTGATTAGGACCACACGAAATCTGCATTGGTCACGCGCCGTATTGACACATCTGGCTCGCTATCCGTTCAGGTTCGTGGATCGGCGAACCACGCGCCGTGTATGCCGAATTTCGGCATGCCGGTATGATCTTAAGTTCTGAAAGCAGTACGTGTCTCGTTCCACCGAGGGCTCCTATAATCAGTACCACTATCTTAACAGTATGGTCTGGGTAGAGTCTGCGGAGTTCGAAGAGCAAATATCGATATTTGGTCCGTTTTTCCTCCTCCTTCAAGACAATGGTGTTCTCCGCGGGAGCCGAGAACTCCACGACAAACATTGTCTTGAGTTGGTGGTCGAGGAGGACTACGTCAGGCTTGTTGGCTTGTATTTGCCTGACTGAAGGAAAAGAGTAGTTCCAATAAATTAGACACTTCTCATTTCCCACAACGAACTCAATATCCCCCGGAGCATAAGGCAACACTGGTGTCTCGTCTATCCCATACGAGTGCCTTAAGTGATAATAAAGCACTCGTAATGCTCCGTCGTGCCTCTGGATATAGGCCGAGACTGCATATGTCGGACAAGCCGACAACAAGTGCATTAAAGTCTCTGGCGCCCTGCGGCAGGCCCCTGCAGCTGACATCAGGGACCTCTATACCCATGACACGACTTCGATTTATTATTGTTATTATTATTATTATTTCTTCTCTTCTCCTTGAATTTGTCAAACCGGACAATATAACTAACTTAGTTCTCAATTGACTTTAAAGCCAGTGTAGGCTACATTTTTTACTGTACGTCAAAATCCGTGGAATTACATTTTTCTGCATGTTTAAGTACACTTATAAATTGTATAATATACACTGTATCTATAAGATTTAAACTAAGTTTAGATAATATATCAATTTAATTTTAAAACTTATTATTATATTATTAAATATTATTTTTTCATTATTTAATGAAACTACTATACTCCAGTCGGTAAAGTAAAAAATACACCAGAAGCTCGCAAATAATGTTATCTGAGATTTTCCTTCAGTACCTGTTAGTGCAGAGGTTATACATCATAAAAGCACAAAAATCCGTTCTGGGGGTGCCGTAACCCCCCCCCCCCCCAAAAAAAAATCGATGAAAAAAGCCTTATTTTACTGATAACTCGTTAACCATTGAAGATATAAAAAAAATTGCTCATTATAAAAAAGAAAGCTTAACTAATTTCCTAAAAAAAGTACTAATGTAATTTTGTTGTGTATGCCATGGTTTTCGAGAAAATCGATATTGAAAAAAAATTCCAAAATTTGTATTTTTAATGCGCGCGAATTTTCGTTTATTTGAAATTTATTGCGCGCGGCCTATAGAAAAAATTGAATTGCTCGAAAACCGTACAAGCTAGGAAGAAAAATCAAAATCCGTTTTAAAGAGGATATAAAATACTCTCTTGTGTGGCCATTTTTGATGGCTATTGATATTTATTAGTATATAAAACTCTAACTATTCAAAGGCTCATAAAAAATAACTGACTTTAATATAAGTTATAAATGCATCATCTTTTAGTTCAAGGTATACTTCAATGCAGAAAAAATTCGGAATAAAAATATTCACATTCACTTTACCAGCATGTTGAAGTTAGCCAAATTTTTGCCTTCTCAAGGAGATGGAGATGAGTTAACATGATACAAATTCACATCGAGAGGGTCGACATATACTATTTGTTTCGTTCTTTTTTGGCTGCCATACTTTGAACTAATCGCTATTTTTTGTGTTGTGTTATATGGGACTATTAATTTATTAATCTGAACGTCAAGTTCAATTCCTGCATCCAAGAATGAGAATTAAAGGTAAGGCTCAGTCTCTTATATAACGAACATCGCATCAAATCTAATGCTGGACGTAAAGTTCAAACAATCATTGAGCATTTGGGCCGTATAAGAGATCAATTCTCTTCAGGCCATTCGGGTTTAATGTAATTGTGTATCTCCTCCAAACGCCGTGGTGTAATAATAAATGCTATTCATTAAAAAAGAGAAGAGAATACACATGCTTTTACCATCTTAAGACAAGAACAAAATTGTATTAAAGTTCTATGATTAACTTTCAGCTGTATCCGGCATCCTCATACGTTTTTCACTAGAAGTTTTGAATATATTTTTGATAAAATTTAGCTTGAGATTTTGTTACGCCTTTCATATTTATATACTCCGGTTACCACACGTGTATCCTCTGGCATTTTGAAACAGTTTTGATTCTCTTCAGAAAAAAAATTTAACGTCGTTAAGCCTTTTGATACATTTGTTAAAAGCAAAAACCTACTAAAAACTACTTTTATTGTAGTAACAAATGTGAATTTGACAGTTTTTAACCATTTCACTTGATTGTCTGGTGTACACAATGCACATTTCTTTTGAAAAATCTCACACAATAGTGACAATGTTGGCATGACATTTTAAGTCAAATTTGACTTGGTAAATGCAATTCTTTTACGAGTCTACGACATTAACTTTAATTACACTAAATAAAACAAAAAACAATTTTTATGTTTATTTAGTACTTACTAAAATCATGTAAAATAGATCTGACAACAATATTTTGTAAGCCGTTTTGTTGTAGTTAAAATATTTAATAGAAACTCTTTATACAGACTTCTTGCAACTTAAGACAAAATTAACTAATTCAATAGACAAATGCCTAGCAAACAAAGTATACAGCTAGAGTTGAATCGTGCAAGAGAAGTTATTTCAAGGAAAATTCCATATGAATTCAAATTAATTTTTGTCCCATTTTTGCTGCTAATTTAATGCTGCTGTGAATTAGATGCATCAGTGATTTAAATATTGCTCAAAAATCATATAAAAAGATGCATAAATTCACGTAATTTCAGTTCAAATAATACCTACATGAACTGTATTTCTAGATCGATAAAGCAGAGCCTATTTCAGATGTACAGTTAAGGTATTTTATGCAGCACTAAAAGATAAATTTACAGCTCTAAAGTATGCTTTGTGTAGTTCTAAAATCTTTAATATACAAAAGAATTAGAAATAATTTCTTTTTAAAAGTTCGGGCTCTACTAAGTTCAAATAATATTATTTTCTCATTTCTTTAATAACGTTTTAGTGTAGGAGTTGCATAAATCAACGAAAACGTTAATGGTGATTTGTTATTTTTTAAATTTAAACAATAAAGAAAATTTTGTGTCTGTGATAAGAATGAATGATATCAAAGATGAAAGGTCAAGTCTTTTTTTTAAGATGTCGGATGGTGAATGAATTGTCACGTCCCTTTTGCTTCCTTCGCGCCCTTCGGGTATTTTTTACTCCTACATGTTTTCATCATTAATGAAATTTTACTAAAATAGGCGTTGCGATTAAGGTGTAGGAGTTTTTTGTGAGGTATAATAAATCTGTCAGAAAACTAATTAAAACTAAAATGTACCCATTTTATTACCAAATGGCATACGATATATAACTTAGTTATATCGTAAAATAAATGTTAATTTTTTAATCGAAAATTACGTGGAAATTGTTTTTTTATTAATTGAAATGAGAAATAACTCAGTCTCAAAAGCACTAATTTACACTTCAACAGAGGAGAGTGGTTTAAGTTAAAAATGTCTTATAAGTAATCTCAAACGCTTCCTAACTGAGCTACAGTATTTTGAAGGGATCAATAAAATGATTTTTAGAAATGTCGGAAGGGCATATGGTTATTCGAACTTTTTGTTATATTTTCAACCAAACATTTTTTATAAAATTAGATTCTTGCATTTACATATGGGGGAAGAATTATTTATTTATTTTTAATTACAATATCAAACAGACCTAAGCTCAAATACATACAGTGACACACTTAAAATGTCATAGAAGAAAATATTGAAATTTTGTTTAAAAATAATGTTCATGTCCGAAAATATCATTTTAACGAGTTTTTTGTTTAAAAAATTCATGAAAATTTTGTTTGAAATTAAACCCAAATGCTCAAAAATTTTTTTGAGACTATAGCTTCTCTTATATTTACTAAATACCAATTTTATGGACTCTTACTTGCTTGATTTACGTATTTACCCCGATTTAGCCCAATTTATCCCCCAACTTTTCAACGGAATAAGATCAAAATATAATCTAGTTCCAGATCTCGTTAAAACACATTCGCGTACTTACCAAATTTCAAGTCAATATCTCAAACGGTTCCAGAGTAATCGTGTGCACAAAAAAAAGTTAGGCAGACCGAAAGACAGATAGAAATTTTAAAAAAAACCTTAAAATCTCGACGTTTCATAATACTCTAAGCCTATTTGAACAATACAAATTTTGAATTTTTTTGCATTACTATACTTCCACTGGATGTGGAGGTAATTAACTTATAAAAATTCCTTACCATATAACAAGTCACAATATATATACACAATATTGGAACTACGCAAAAAATTGACTGAAAATAATTTTTAACGTGTTCGAAGTATCAAAAGTAAAAAAGTGGAAGGTGAGCCGAATTTCGACTTACGCATTAAAGGCGAAAATGTGGAAAGTACACCGAATCTTGACTTGAAAATATTTTTAACGTCTCTGCGACGTCTGGCACCAAAGGAAAAAATGTCGAAAGTGCGCCGAAATTTGAAAATTGAGAACTGCACCGAATTTAGACAAAATAATTCAACGTCCTTGGTACAGAATCAGGTACTACGTCGAAATTCCACTTGGATTTTACCGATATTCACGGAAGAACACTTAGCAAAGGCTTACAAAATCATATGAGTTGTAATTTCAGTAAGTAAAACACAAAGTACTGAATACAGGAAAGTGCAAAAGGTCCGCAACCTACAAAAAACTTATGTAAAGTTGTAACAAGCCCAATTATCAAATGCCTAGTTCTGCGAGTGATATAATCAGATACTTGGAACTTTTAAGCTAGCCATAAGTAGTAAAACATTTTTATATTAAAATCGTCAGTCCCAAGTCAAATAGCCATAACAAAATCTAAAAAGACATTGTGAATCTATTTGTGTCAGTCGATGGATGCTGTTATTCTCCATTTCGTCTAGTTGCGATAACGCCCTTGAAGGTAGCGTCTGGTCTTGCTATGTTTGGAAGGCAGATTCCGATAAATTAATTTATTAGCTAAACAGGCTCCTTACTACTTTTATTTGTATACATTTTTTTAATTTTATTTACAATAAATAGTATTACTGAACTCTTGAATTTTCTTCATTATCTTTAAGTAAAATCAGGTGCCTTTGTGTGTTAAGTGGACAACTGATTCTAAAAATATCCTCATTAGATTCGTAAGTTTGTTATTCAGTATATCGATCAGATCACAAAGATTAATGGGAGACATTCTAAAAAAGTGATTCAGAAATTAAGAAGTAATCAGGGTATAACTAGCGTTTAACAACAATATAAGTGCATCGTTATTATCATCATCAGAAGGCAGCCAGCATTAAGCAATCTATGGTAAGTATAACTTTCACCTTATCTCGTCTATTATAGGACTCTGGTCCTCATATAAATTCAAACGAACCGCTCTGACAGAACACTAATCATCCTGTGTTGGAGACACTTGGCGGTCTAGTATAAAATAAATTCATCCAAGTCCTTCAGACGATTTTTGACAGGTTCATCTACGGTGTCATTGAGACAGAGCCGGATTAATCATAAAGCTAACTTAGGGTGACCAGATTTTTGTGCTGGACACTTCTGCTGGGAAAAAAATTGATGAGCGGGGGGAGAAGAAATCCGAAAAATCATTTCTTGATCCCAACATTTTTTGATGACCGAGAGGAAAAGTTTTTTTCACAGATAGTAGTCCAAAATGCTGGACTGTCCAGCGAAATTCCGGACGTATGGTCACCCTAAGCTAACTAGGCCATAGCCTAGGGGCGACAATGCGTGAAGGGGCGCGCGCTGGGGCATGAGGGGCATCACGAGCGTCTTTGCCCTCTCTGCTTATTAAAAAAATATATATATATTTTGTCCCCCCCCCCAATTCTTTTAGATTTATGCCCCCTTCCCGCTCATCAATTTTGAATTTGGACAAAAAATGTTTTTTTCAGATTTCTCCCTCCCGCTCATCAATTTTTTTTTTTCCATTATGAATAAGAAGGCGCAAATACATGATTAGCCTAGGGGCGCCAATCCTTAACCCGGCTCTGTACTGAGAGTAAGTACATGGTAAATATATTTTTTTACTTTTAATGTTCAAATAAGTATTCGCAGTCGGCAATTCCTGACTGCAACTATTATCCGTTAATTTACAAGTGCTACAACAGAAATGTGTATTATGTGCGTGGCACGGTTGTTTCAAATAAACCGCAGTCTATTGTGACTGTTTGCGAAATTCCCCAAAGCGAATTAAAAACATTAGTTTGTTTTGCGGCGACTATGACGCAAACAACCACAATCCCATACACAAAATTTGGTGTTATATTAGCAGATGTGCTTGATTTGTGTAACTGGAAAAGTTTACATTGCATTTATAACGTAAATTGCAAATATGAAATGAACTAACATTTCTAACAATTGGATTAAATTCACATCATACCTACGTGTATAAATTATGTCAATAAACTATTAACACTGGCATATGGGTGATGCCATCTGCAAATATTTATTTGACAAATTCTCACTTGAACCGTATATTTCATCAACTTTGATACGTACAGTCGTGATCACAATAAGGTTTCCAAGGTAAGGCAGTTGTTGAAAATATATTTCTTGTTAAATCAGGTTTCTTACGATTATTTATTTTCCTTTATCTTACTGCCAGAGATACTGTACGTGGCTGCGTTTTGTTTATACGTTCTGGCAAGGAGTTTATGGCTTTCAAAAATGTATAAATGTAATATTATATGCAAACTATAACATCGTAAATGTCATTAACTTTGGAAGAGTTATAATGTTATAAATTGATTAAACTTAGAGCTACATTTCCTTGCAAACAGTCAGTGCACTTTCAAAGAGTTTTGAATACAACAGAATTACAATTATTTAAAATAATGTAACTAGCGATTTTCCAAACGGAAATTTTGGAAAAACAATAACAAACCTATAATTGATGAGAAAAAAATATATACATATTGACATTCTATGTATTTTAACACATTTATAAACTTACAATAAACGTTAATTCGAATTGTTTGTGTCACTCGGAATAAAAAAAAACAAAATATTATACTCTTCGCAGATGAGATTGAAGTGTATATTGCATTTGATCAGCACATTTTTATAACTGCAAATATCCCTAGCAAGGATAAAAAATCATCATTGTTATAGTCGTCGAGTTGTGAAAAACTTTGTGGCATAGGCACACATCAGAGCTGGGTAATTCCTGGTGAAAAAGTAATTAGCAATTACAATTCCTTTTTTTTTTCGTGTAATTGTAATTGTAATTAAGTACTTTTTTTTATTAAAGTAATTTGGAATTGTAATTGCAGGAAAATTGTTAAAGGAATTGTAATTTGTAATTATATTATTTGAACTATCTAATTACAATTACTTTTTCCAATTACAATTACTTTTTCCAATTACAATTACTTTCTTCAGTTACAATTACTTTCTCCAATTACAATTACTTTTTCCAATTACAATTACTTTTGTATTTTGTTCAATAAACTTTTAAAAACTAAATGTGTTTACTGTTTATTATTATCATTCTCATTATTATTAGACCATGTTATTATAGTGGAGTCGATTTAGTCAATAAAATAGCGAGGTTGGGAAATTTTTTAAGATGGATGCAGACCCAGCGGAAATTGTTTGGCATGGCGAGTATAACAAAACCCTAAAATCTTGATTTCCAAATAGGGGCGGAACCGTGTTTTATTGGCCGAAAAGGGGTTTTTTGGACATTTTAAGGGTCAAATTTGCAGTTTTAATTTTTTTTTGACCACTTAAACAATTAGTTAGTATCCTTTTACTCTTAATATTAAAGGAACCTCCAGTTTAAATTTGGTGAAGATCAGACCACCCCCCCTCCTGAATTGAAAAAACTAAATTTCGGCTATCTTGGTCAGATCTCAACCGATTTGGCTGAAATTTGGAATGGAAATAGTCTTTATCACACAAAAATTATTTACCATATTTCAGCCAAAAATATTAAATAGTTAGGCTGAAATTGAAGTTTCAGTCAAATTTTCTGAAATGTTCAAATTGAAATATCTCCGGACCTAAAAGACGGAATTTTGCTTTATGGCAAAAGGTAGGTTATTTTATGTACTTTTACATATGATATAAGTCAAGAATCGCTTTTTTTACATTCGGTCGTTTTTTAGTCATTTGCACTATATATATAATATATGTGTACTCAGTGACTATGTGTCCGCGTACTGGTATAAAGCAGAAAACAATTGTATTTATTGTTTATAAAACTTTAAAAAATATATATATTTTTTATTTGTATAGTCGTGCCTACTGCTTTGACTAGGTATAGATAAATGTATATTATATTATATATGTGTGTGAGTGCGTGTATTTATTTCTGTAAGTATGTGAATGTGTTACAATTTTAATTTTTTTTAATTTTTACGTGACTCAGATAGCCGCTTCATGTATAATCGAAGGGTAACCGTGGTCTATCTTTTACTTTTCAAAACGAGTGTTTTGATATTGTACCACGTCTACCTTTTGCCACAAAGCAAATTTTGATCCGGCTTTTAGGTCCGAAGATATTTCGATTTGAAAATTTCAGAAAATTTGACTGAAACTGCAATTTCAGCCAAACTATTTAACATTTTTGGCTGAAATTTGGTTAACAGTTTTTGTGTGATAAAGACTACTTCCATTCCAAATCGGTTGAGATTTGATCAAGATAGCCGAAATTTGTTTTTCTCAATTTTTTTCGTATATATATATATATTAATATCAGGATGGGGGATGGTCAGATATCTTCCCCAAATTTAAACTGAAGATTCCTTTAATATTGAGAATAAAAAGATGCCATTTTCTTTTCTTAAATAGTTGCTTAAGTGATAAAAGAAATTAAAACAACAAATTTGACCCTTAAAATGTCCAAAATACTCCTTTTCGGCCAAAAAAGCATTTTTTGGAATTTCAAATTTTAGGGTTTTATTATACTCGTCATGAAAAATAATTTCCGCAGGGTCTACATCTAGCTTAAAAAAATTTCCAATCCTTTCCTAAACCGACTCCACTATTAAGCTGCCTTTTTTCTATATGTTTATTTAATTTTTCATGATTACTCTTAATAAGGTCAAACATTTTAATAACGATTCTAATAAATATTAAAACACAATATTACACAACACTTTTAGTTAAAATTTTTAACTCACCTTTTTGTCTGTTTGGCGACTATAATTAATTTACTTTATCATAAAAGTAATTAGAAAAGTAATTAGAAAAGTAATTGCTAATTCCTTTTTTAGAGACATGTACTTTGTAATTGTAATTAGTTCCTTTTTTGAAAAAGTAATTTGTAATTGTAATTATTTTTAAATTACAAGTAATTACCCAGCTCTGGCACACATACAAAAAAAGTGTCATGTACTGAGAACCAGAAACATACTCTTATATATTTTAATGCGTTGACTCCGAACCCGATGTTAGAATTGCTCCATAACGTCACGGTTTCTCGCTAATCTCTAAAATGTCGGATTTTCGCTTACCGATGGAAACTATTGTAATCGTGAAAAAAACACTCTCCGAATATCTTCACATTTTCACGAATCAGATTATACAGATTACGAAAATTCAGGATTTTTAATTCCGTCAGTCTGTCTGTCTGCTGGTCTTGGAGATTACAGAGAAGAACACGGAAAAAGATTCCATTAAGATATTAAAAAAATGCAGCGCCGATACCAAGGAAGGTGGGATGAGCATAAGACGACAGACTCTTGTTGGATGTTGAAGAGGGAACACGTGATGAAGGGCAAGAAGCGTAAAAGAAATACGTTACAGGTCGTTCGAAAAGAAGGAAGTTCGCAAAAGCAAGAGATCAAATGAAGTCACCTAAACAGAAATCACATGAAAAGATACTCCACTTCCAAAGTTACATTCTCGTTGAATCCCCAATTAAAATTCCCAAATTTGCTTTTATTGAATCTTCAGAATCACAGAGTTATACGGCTAAAGGTTTGCCGTTCAAGAGCTAATGAATCACAAGCTACTCGATTTCAAGATTCCGAGAACACAATCTCATTAATTCCCCTGTTCAGATTCTTCATATTCTTCTATTATATCACCAAAGTTTTGTAGTTATGAGTTTACGGGGTTACTGGGTTATGTATTAGAAGGGTTTGCTGCTGAAACTCTATAGGTTTACTTAGTAACACGGTAACAAGATTCCGAGGAGACAATCTAATTGATTCCCCAATCGAGAGCCTTCTACTTCTTTCATTGAATCTCCAGGATTATGGGGTTATGAGGTAGAGGGTTTGCCGTTGAAGAACTATGGCGCCATAGTTTGCTTGATTCCAAGATTCTAATGTCACAGTGACACGAATTCCCCTACTCCATTTTTTCCGTTGGATCTTCAGACTTAAAGGGTTACGGGGTTATGGGTTACTGAGGTTATGGGATCATTGGGTTGTGGATGTATGATACTCAACTATAAAGATCCGAGGTCACAATCTTATTAACTCTCCATTTTTTGTGGGCCTGTGAAATCGTTAGAGCTACAGTAAAAATGAAAAATTATGATATTAGTTAATAAAGTTAAGTTAACTGGGCGACGCGCGACGGTGAAATTTTATTTCATAATTTTTAGAGACCTTCTTTGAAGGCGGTTCAATTTTTTTTTTCCAAAATTTTTTTTCAATCTTTTTAGTGGGTCGTTTATTTAGCATCCACCATGGCTTCCACATAGTAAAATACCGATCGTAATGGCATTTTAAGATTTAACAGGCTCATTATAAGAGAATTATAAAATTACTATGTACCAAATTTCATGTATGCCGGGTGTAACAGAATCATGGAACCAAGGAACCGTTTTAGTTTCTTAAATATATACAAGGGTGCTATAAAACTATTTATAAAATGCTTTGAAAAATCTATTTTGCAGTAACAATATCCTTAATACCATCATAAAGCGACTTGTAGACTAAATAGTCCCACCTTTATGAAGGTTAAATTCCATCATAAAACTCCTTAGTGAGGCATAGTGCCGCTCTTGAAAACCTTATTCGGGCCGTTTTAAAACCTTTCTTAAAACCTATTTTAAAGCTGTTGGAAGCTTTTTTATTAGCTTCCTGCATTTCTAGAAAACACCTAAAAGGCTACCTTAAAACTGGCTTTTAAAACTCTTATAAGTCCATATTAGAACTGAGAAGCTATAAGAATGTCCACGAAGGAATCCAAATAATTTTATTATTTCATTTATTTTTTCTAAACTGATTTAAGCAAACACACCATCAGACTTATTTTAAATTTATAAAGCTTATAGTGGCACTATAACATCTCTAAGGCCGATTTAAAAGGTAATAAAAAGACATCAGGTATGACAAAAAAACCAACGGCAATTTATCGTTAAAACTACAAAAGACAGGCCCAAAAAACAAGGGAGCTTCAGAAATAATAATGATTTTAATATCCATACAAAATTTGCATAGACGCGTAATCAGCAAATTTAAAAAAGTAGGCTGCTTCTCGATTCCCACGGTAATTTTCAGTGGTTTCTTGTAATTCTACCTTAATTTGCTAAAGAGAAAGTGATAATTATTATAATTATAATTGTGAAATTGACCTTGAATATTTTTTATTTTAGAAAAACATGGCCAGCCAACTAAAATCTAATTGTCATTTTACAGTCCCCTCATTAAACTATATATTCTAATAATGGTAATGACCTAGAACATTTACTCTAAATGAAGTCCTTTTAACCTTTTTGTATACTATTACAAATAATCTCTTCCTTACATAAATGCAAATGCACTTGGAGAAGATCACATGGACTTGATAAAACGTTTGGGATTTAAAAGAACCGCCTCCATATTGTTTATTATTTTCATAATAAATGTTTTATTGAGGTTTTAGAAAGTATTTTATGAAATTAAAATTTGCCTTTTAGATTTATAGAGGCCTTTTTTTCTTCATAACGGTTTCATCACAATATTTGTCAAGGATGTTTAAAGAGTCTAGTTTTGTAATGGCCTTTAATAAGTACTAATAGGTACTGAAAATGTCTCGTTTTAAAAAAGATTTAAAATGCATTTATTGCAAATATGTTAAAACCATAAAGAATAATTCCTCTTTAAATCTAAATGGCATTTAAGACGTTAATAAAACTAATTAGCTTTATGGAGAGTTTTATATAGGTATGATGAACCCATTACAAATACATATTATCCTAGAAGCAAATTAGCTTTATAATTAGGTCTTACAGAATGCTTTAGGAGCGAGCGTAGAGGCGACTTCAATGTGAATATCAGTCGATATTCCGTTGAAGCAACGTCGAGCGCGGTTAGTACTTGGATGGGCTCCCATCTTGGGAAATACAGCGTTCTCGTCCTACCTTCTAGAGGCTTGTATATCAGTGTATACTCGGAAGTTACGTAATTTCAGACGAGGATTACGTAGTGGATATACCATCCTTCGGAGGGGATCTAAAGCAGGCGGTCCCTTGTCTATTAAATGTTAGGCAAGTAAAAGATCCCTACTCTTCTTAAGGGAAGAGGTTCGGCAATATTTCCAGGTTGGGGGTAGCTCATCTCCTGGCGTCGGTGATAGGCCCTGGTAGCGGAAATAGGCCGACGTTAAACAGTTAAAAAAAAAAAAGAATGCTTTAAAACTTATCATATAAGACCAAGTATACTTGAAGCCTGAAAGGCCTTAACTACAACATCAATAAAGCACAAGACTATTTCCTAACCCTGACAAACCTTTCTTAAAATCTCGTCCGGCGAAACCGGAAGTGACAGTAACTTTCGATTTTTGAATCGAACAACGATACCAAATTAGTGACATTTCAAACTTCAATATTTTTTATAACATAATTTTTATTATTTTCTTTTCTTTTGGCTGTAATTTTGTTTGTATTTATCGCACATTTTAATATGACATATGAATAAATTTCTTATTAATAGTATTAATAAATGGTGCTATGGTACCAATATGGCACCATTTGAAGAAATTGAGTTTTACCCCAAAAACCATTTTGATGAACTTTCTTTGCTCATAAATCACGTAATTTAGTATTTTTGACGGGATTTCGATTTTTCTAGCATTACACGGGTCATTTAGAATAAATCGGAACCGTCATGGCACACTTAAATGGAAAACTAAAAATTATATTACAAAAAATATTGACGTTTGAAATGTCACTTATTTAATATCGTTGAATTCAGAAAATTATGGAGAATTCAAAAATGAAATAATATACAGGGTGTTATGTTTAAAAATCGAAAGTTGGTGTCACTTCCGGCAAAACCGGAAGTGGAAAAAAAATCACTTGTATATCGAAAAGTCCCGCATATTATGTATATAGGATATTCCAAATTTCAATCCGCTATCTTCAAAACTACACCCGGTAATTGCAAAAACATTTCCTTTATCGCAGCCATATTGGATTCGTTATTTTGAATTCTTAACTCTTGACATCAGATTCATTATCAACAACTCCTAAAACGCCTTATTACCAATGCAACTCAGATGAAATCTGAATTTTGCATCACAGGATTACATTTTTTATCACTAGCGACTTTGCCAAAATCTCGACAAATTTTTTTTTTTTTTTAAATCCTAAATAAATCTCTCAGTTTTTCTCACCTTATATTAGACGTAATAGAGCGGGAGCTAGGTGGCTTTTTCGGCAGCTCATCGTTTTATGAACTTTGAAATATTTTTATGGTTTAATGGATGATAACGATTCATAAAATCGACTTCTGGCGGGGCACCTCCTGTCAGGAGCGTCACGAACACTGTTTAAAAATCAGTGAAATCATGTCATCGTTACAAGGCTCATTTTTTGTGTGTGTACACATTTTATGTTTGGAATGAATAAAATATGATCGCCAAAAAGTGTGGGCCGTCAGGAGGCGCAGCCAGAAAGGTAATAATGATACAATACATCTGAGGCACGGTACGGAGTCAAATTAGCCGATAGTGTTAAATTTCAGTATATTTAAGAGCCTATGGTACTTTTGTTGACACTAAGAACTTTACGGGGAGACTATTCTATTGTTGAAGAAGCTTATATTTCCTTTTTAAAACGGAGCCAGAACTTGTAACGATGAGTTTAGAGTTCTGAGATGAAATATGCGAAAAAATTCCAATTTTCTTCAAAAATCCTAAACATTTTCTTTCTGGCTAGCCTTACTGACGGGAGTTTCTTTCTGGGAATTTTTTTCTGTGTTCAAAACATTTAAATAAACATGCTCAACCTTAAAAAAGTTTGCAACGATGATGCTATATAACTCCGCTTTTTTAAATCTTTGACCTTTTTGGTTGCGCCCCTGATGGCCCACACTTTCTGGCGATCTTATTTTATTCATTCTAAACATAAAATGTGTACACACAAAAAAAATTGGCTTTGTAACGATGATATAATTTCACTGATTTTTATATCTTGAACCATGGCCAACTCGACGGGCTGACATATGCCAGAAGTCTATTTTGTCGTTATTTAAGTTCGATAGAATTAATCAGCGCATCAGTGTCCGAAAAGCCACTTAGCTCCCGCACCATAACTTGATGAAATCATTATGGGACTACTGCCGAGCCATACCTTGCAATTTGAGAGATTTCATAAAAATCGCCTAAGCCAATCCAGAGCAACGATTAATGATGGAACATATTATATTAAAAAACATAAGCTGGTAGATCCAAGAATCACCTCCTTTGTTAAATACCTAAAAGGTGTTATATAAAGATAATGTATTGTTTTGGTTTTATCGTCTAACATTTTTAAAATTAAATAATGAATAAAACGTAAGAAAGAGCGTTTCTTGAATATGATGAAAACGAAACAGTTGAAATGTATTCTCAAACATTTGGCAAAACCGTCCGAGATAATAACACAAAGAATATTGAGTTGGGTGTATAAAAACGGCCATAAAGAAAAACCCCGATCTTTTGTGAAATTAATCATATCAAAAGAATTGAAGTTTTATTTAAACGTATATTTCACTGGAATCCGTAAAATGCCTTATTTCTTTCCTTTTGCTTTGTTTACATTTACGTTTACAACACTGACCGTTTAAGTGTGGTTTCGCCTCAATGAAGATTATTCATAACCCATAAAATGGGAAAATAAAGAAAGAACAACTACAAATAACTGAACTTTCTTTTATTCTGTGATTTATATTAGATTTACGGAGAAAAACTAATAGTCCAGTCTAGCAACGCTCAAAAGGGGGTTCATGTATTAATGCAAATATAGTGAACATATGTGAATGAAACCTTTTGGAAATTTGGACAGTAATTTAGTGTTAGCTAGAAGAACTTTATTTAACAGTAAATAAAAAAAGTCGATTTTTTAACTTTTATGGCTTATAATTAAATAGAAATCTTGCGAAATGTAATTTCCTATCTGTATTTAATTACACATTTTAATGATATATATTATTATGTTATTGATATTTGTTAGATATACAATGAAAATCAGAGCGCCAATACCTTTCGGTATACCTAAATCAAGAGCATGAATGAACTGTGCATTGCCTGCATTCAGTTACTCAAATCTCAGGAGCAGTTTCAGTTTAATTCGATTTTGTTCAATTCAGGGTTTAAATAAATAAAGAAATGTAGATTAGTAACAATTTATTAAACAACAAATATAAAATTGGTTTAGGAAACCTTATAACAAAAATAACTTAACCTAAAAATTTTAAAATAATAATTTATTTGACTTTTGCTCGAGACTTATTTTATTTTAGTAAGCTTACTTTTATTTTATTTGCAGTTGAATATATTCGACACCTTTAAAACTTCCTCTTGAAATTATCTTCTTGAATATTTTGACATCAGTGAATATTTGTTCTTTCTTGGCGTTAGTTTCAATGTCTATGTATTAATTTAAATTATTTTTAAATTTATCTTCTTCCAGTTTTAATTAAAGGATATATAATTTAATATTTTATGTTCTCTTCTTAAATTTTACATATGGATCATTATTGGAGTTTTTACCATCAGCTTTGATTATATAGTTTTAATATTATATCTTGAAGTTTTATCTCCTATTTTGACATATCAGCCTTAAATATTTTTAGGTTATATTAAAATGTGTCATCGACTGCCTTCAGAGACGATTGGAAAGAGACTGTCCGGATTTCGTCCATTTTGAATAAAATGTCAAAACTTGACGTTAATTGGAACATTATGCCTACTTAAATTGACATTTAAGTGACTTTTTAAAATTGAAAACAAATAATTCTCTTGAGGAATACTTTTCAATTACAAGATTTATTATAATAAAATTCTATGTTTTATTATCTATCTTTTGATATAGGTCTTGCCCTAAATGATTTAAAATATTTTAAACTTTATAAAATCTTACACGGGTGATTCGCTAGCAATGCGCCATAGCCTAATGGCAGATTCAGCACTTCAAGGTGAGTCTAGGTCACCAACGAAAAAATGTTTTGGCCAGTGGTTAAGAAGATACAGGGTGTTTTATGCATTTGGTCTCTTCAAAGAGTTATATCCCTGCAACGATTGAATGTAATCGAATGAAATTTACCAGTAACATTTCACACAAGAGAACTGGAAAACTCTGCTGAAGGTTTCGCGCGACGGTACTCGTCGACCAGGAAATCTGCCCTTGTATTACCATCGCAAAACCCATACACATAAATGATATCAACGAATTCAGCGTTTGTAAACTTAGTTGGCATCTTTAAAACACGAATTAGATAGAACCCAAATTGTCAAAATAATTATTGTTGTCATAGAGATAATGATAAATGCATATCATATTCTTTTCGATTTCAAAATAAAACTGTATAGGTATCTTTCTTAATTAATAGATAGGTTCTCTTATTCTCTTATTTACGTCGTGACCGCACGTATCTAGTGTTTTGACTTTATAATTTTGTGTCTTATTAATTATTTAAAAGTGTGTGTATGTACTGTGTAAACATAAAAAAAGATGGAAAAGGGTTTCGAGAAAGTCCAGATGCGCCAAATTGTTTTGTGATTTTTTTGCCGAAACGATTTAGATGAAATTGAATCGCTATTCTTATAGCGTTTTTTCTGAACTTCGAATCCGCTAATAGTTTTCCAGAAATGTAATAGAAAAATATTAATCAAAAACGAGGAAGGCAGATTCTTTTGGAGCCCGGCCCTGAATTTTTCAAAACCAATTAGGTTAATCTGACAAGTCCCAACTGTGAAATGTTACTGGTACATTTCATTCGATTACATCCAACCATTGCAGAGATATAGCTCTTTGAATTTTCAGAAAAAATGCATAAAACACCCTGTATCTTCTTAACCACTGGCCAAAACGTTTTTTTCGTTGGTGATCTAGACTTTCCTTGAAGTGCTCTATCTGCCATTAGGCTATGGCGCATTGCTAGCGAATCACCCTGTATACAATTGATCCTCAAACACTCCTAAAAATTGTAAGAATAACAAAGCGTAAGGCTGATTGGTTAACAAATCCATTAAGGATCATGATAAAGGAAAGAAATAAATTGTATTCGAAATTTGCTGATGACTGGCAGGAATACAAACGTATGTGGAATTACATTACATTTTGTATTAGGGAAGAAGAAAAAGCTTATATTAAATATGCACATTGTACAAAGGACAGTAAAAAATTACGGGGGACACTCCATTCCCTCAATGTTACTCATAAGAAGAACGGTTATGAAATTAATGTTTATTTAAAAAATGTTGAAAATCTAAACAATTAATTACACAGGTTTACAAAAAAAAAGTTGTCTGGATCTGGGGTCAGACCATACGTTTCTTATGTATTTTTCGACGCTGAATTCGAATCTATTTTTAGTTTTGCTCTATCACGTCAGGATTTTGAGATATCCTAACCTAAATGTGCAAAAAACACAGCTTTTTGACATATTTGAAGTTATGTAGCTTTGCGAATTTTTTTGTCTCTACAAATCTTCCTCTTTAAAATGCCGTTGAGTTTGCTCAAATATCTTTTTTTTTTCGCTGAGATATCGAATTTTTAAAATTGTCTGTTCATATCATATCTTTCCCAATACATTTAAAAAAAAAAAGATATTTGAGCAAACTTAGCGGCATTTGGAGGTTCCCGATTTGTTGCTGTGTAGTTTGAGGGTCTCAGAGTTATTTTTATTTAAGGTCGTAGGAGTAGGATTTTTGGGTTTTTAAGTTTAATGTTAGCAAATTGCAGGTTTGTTGGTTGATGCGTTTGAGTTGTCACATTTGGAGTTTGTGGGTTTGAAAATGTGGTGGGGGAGAAAGGGGAGGGTGGGTGGTGTTATAGGCTTAAAGTTCATTGCTTGATTATTCTATACATCAACCTTGTTAAGTATCATGTAAGATTCACAGGCCTACAAAATTAGGCAAATTTTTTGTAAATTTTTTGTATCAAAAACGCTACTATACTTTTCCAAAGGTTTTCGGTGCGCTGAATCTGAATCCGATCTTAGAATTGCACTATCACGTCAGGATTTTGAGATATCGTAACCTAAAAGTGCAGAAAACACGGTTTTTTTACATATTTGAGGTTATTTAGCTTCGAAAATTTTTTTCTCAAGAGACCATGTGTGGGATCTTAAAACACAAGTCTTCACCTTTAAAATGCCGTTGAGTTTGCTGAAGAGGAAGATTTGTACTTTAAGATCCCATACATGATTTTTCGAGAAAAAAATTCTCAAAGCTACATAACTTCAAATATGTCAAAACACCGTGTTTTTTGCACCTTTAGGTTAGGATATCTCAAAATCCTGACGTGATAGAGCAAAACTAAAAATAGATTCGAATTCAGCGTCGAAAAATACATAAGAAACGTATGGTCTGACCCCAGATCCAGACAACTTTTTTTTTTATAAACCTGTGTTATGGCAATACACTAAATAAAAATAATGATAATCTGAAAAGATTTTATTCTGAAAATTCTAATTATGATATTGATAATAAGCCAAATTTTAAATTCTCTACTGTAACTGAAGACGAAATTTCCAAAATTATTTATAGCCTTAAATCAAATGCAGTGGGGTCTGACGAGATATCACTGCATATAATCAAACTCTGTGTATGTGTTATATTATTGATCCGCATAATTTATTTCCTGTTAGTCAGTCTAGATATAGACCACGTCACAGCACAACAACTGTTAAAGTATCTGACGATATTTTGACATCCTGGGATAATTCCGAGATTACCACGCATGTAATTATCCAGTACAGTAAAGCATTTGACACATTAGAGCATGAATTGTTAAGCATAAAATGGTTGCATTACGGATTTAGTCCTGAAAGCGTTCACTTTGTTAAATCTTACTTGACCAATCGTACACAAAGAACTTGTTATTGTAAAAGGACTTGCCCAAGGTTCTATTCATGGGCCCTTGTTTTTTACAATATTTCCGTTGGATCATCAACTGAGAATAAACCCAAGTAAAAGTATAGTTATGATTTTCGGACCCAAGAAAAATAGAAGAGAGTTAAAAAATTATTGCGTAATAACGATTGGAAACCAAACACTGCCAGTAGTGGAGACACATAAAAACTTGGGTTCACTCTTAGACAATGATTTATGATTTAAAAATTATGTCAGCTCGCTAATTAAACATACCTATGCTGCCTTAAGAGTTTTGTATTGTAGTCGATTTTACTGATCTTACTGTCGATAGTGTACAATCAGCTTAAGACGAAATTATGTGAAAGCTTAGTGCTTTAAAAACTTAATTACTGTGACGTGGTCTATATGTCTTGCTTGGATTAGAAAACTAGAAATCGTTTACAAAAACCACAAAACTCATGTGTACGGTCTATAACAGGAATAAAAAGGATGAAATATGTAAGCAACAAAATCAAGGAACTGTCATGGTTATAGGTTAGGGATACATTAAAGTTTCATCATGCATGCCTTATACATTAGATTATGATTAATAATCTAAATATCTGTTGGAAAAATTGAAAAAGATTTTAAACATGCATAGTCGGAATACCCGATTTAATTATAAGTTAAAACACCTCGTCACAAAACCAAAGAAGTTGTTCGTATGTCGGTGTATCTATCTATAATTAGGTACCTGATAATATCTCAGTATATCTTTATTTAAACGTAAGTATACAAATTATTTATTAAATCATAGTTAATGCAGTTGAAAGCGGTTGTATATTCTTCTTTAGTTTTATTTTTTTGTTATCATTATAATTGGATAATTATTTATTGTATACATTTTAACGTTTTTTTATGTACATTGATTATTTAAGGTTTTAGTGAAAGAACAGTTCTTGTACTGAACTACGCCTGAAGTAAAGACCATTTATTATTATTATTATTACTATTATTGTATATTGCAGACATTAACAGTTTCCGTAATAATGAATGTTGGTTTAGTGAATCAAAGTTTTGACGTGAAATTTAATGGTAGTTGTTTTTCTTTACTTTTTTTTAAACCAACGAGAATTTCACCAACTAAGTTGGGATCACAAAATTTAAAATGTTCAAAAACTAACATTATTTACAAGAAAACTGAGAAGAGTATTCTATAGAATGATATAAAAAGCTCATCAAACCGGCGAAGAGTATAATATTTACTTTAGTCATAACACAGTATTAAAAAAATACACAATTTCTGTTTTCTGAGTTAAAACTCTTACGATTTGATGTTTACTAACGAGTCTGCACAATGTCATATATCTCTGTTTGTTGCATCGTGGTATTTGTGAGTGGTGGTGAGTATCTATATCGACGGCAGAAAGTAACCAAGAAAGTACAGTAAAAGTTTGTCAAGTATTCGCAATCAAGTATCTTTGTTTAGATAATAATCCAAGTAGGCTAGTTTTCGAACTCACACTGAAATATTTGGTTACCAGTAGCAAGTTGGCATCTGCAGATGATTGATTAAAAAGTCTTTAGTCATCTCCAGATGATCCCAACTCGTTGAAATGCGGGTTTAACGTAATGTTAAGTATTTTGGAGTATGTGGAAATTGCCTCTATGTTGGTGTCACATCAAACCCATGTCAGCAATTGAGCTAGAAAGTAAAGCATTTGTGTGACCGTTCAAAGGAAGGTCGTATCTAATGAATAGGAGAAGATGATGTGCAAGAAGTATTTTTAAATTATAAATTTCACACAATAAGAAGATTTCAAAAAATTAAGACATAATTTTGATCTAATATTGCAGAATACTAGTCTAATACGTAATACGAATTAAAAAAAATCTGCAAAAAATTTGATACTTTCGTAAAATATGCAGTAGAAATTCAAATATTCAACACCGCCTTCAAAATGCTATCTGATGCTAAGGCTGATACTCCCAATCCACCGCATGTAGAAGTGCAAAGGGTTTGGGAGTTCCTTTCAAGAAGTATGAACTTTTTCGGCGCCAAGGCAGCACAGTAATAGTATTTTAAAGTATATTTATAACGAATACTGCAATAATGTATGGTTGATTTTGGTTATTCAAACTTTGCATTAGGCACTATTTAAAATAAGTACAGTCAAAGACATATTTTATTGTCTTTTAGTCCTGGATTTCAATATTAATTTCTTTCGTAGCATTAGAAATCTGATGTAAAAATTTCAGGCGGTATAAATATTACCACAACAGTGTAACTTTGCAATCACCTGTCACCTGTCTATAAGTCGGATCCAACCAGGACATCTGGTAATATATTTTATTATTTAAAAATGTATACAATTTTGTGTATTAAAATTTCACTTAATTTTATTCAGCTTTATTTTCTGTAATTTCAAAAAGCACAGGGTGCACTTCGGGCCGGAGTTGCCCAGCCCAGGTAGTCTATGCCCTTTACAGGTACGAAAACAATCGTTCCAAAAAATTCCAGTGAGTATAAAACATTTTGAACAAATCGTTCACCAACCCTTGATCTGCGAATTCGATATTTAGAATACTCTTACAAATATCTCTAGAGGCTTTATATTTTTCATCTACCCTTAAAATTAAGGGCAGTTCACAGAAAGAAAATACAAAAATCTTAAAAATCTCAATCTCAATAACGTCTCTAAAGATATTGCTTAAAGATATATTGCAAACCAGACAATATATCATTATCGTTTTTTCCCAGAAAATTCACATGCCACGTGAGAAAGTAAGTGTGGTGTAATCGTACCAATTATATTTATTACTTTATTGCAAATCTCATAAAATACTGACTTTAGAGAAAAATTTCGTTTAATTCGTTTTATATTTGTTCTTGCACGTAGACGTGGTGGAAATTAGAAAAATGACACTAAAGTTTTACATTAATAGATAAGGATTGTTCTTTAAAAATTAATGTTTAATTCAATATGAGCATAATGATAATTCATCATTTCTTCTTCTATCTTAAAGATGAGTATATTTACTACAAGAAACTACTTTTTAGTTTTTGTCGTCGAATTTTCGCACAAGAAAATATAAAAAATCAACGCACCTTTACAGGAACAAATCAAAATTTGCGTTCGAGATCAGTACGTTGTAGTATATTTCCTGAGTCGGCCCAAAGTGGTTGATAATTCAAAAACAAAAATGAGCGAATTAAAGATAATCAGTTTTAATGTTCCTTTCGTGATATTATCCCTTCAAATCGGTATTCTACAAGATATTTGTAATAAAGTAAACATTTGTTGTTATTTATTGAAAATTGTAAAAAATAGGCCATTTTCAAATATGCATTTTACAGAGTAAAAGTGAGCTAGAAAGATCCTTCCAGGGTCTTATTCAGTAGTTTAAAGAACTCATTCGAAATATACAGGGTGTTTGGTACATCGATAGAAAGTTTTCACTGGGTGATAGTTGAGGTCGTTTAGAACCTATATGATCATATTTACCCTTATGCAAAGTCTCACCGTTTTTGAGACATCGGCATTTTTAGTTGTTTTTTGCGAAATAGTTGAGTTGTCACTAATACATGTTATTTTTTATGATAATAAATACTTTCAGCTTTCTTAAATATTTTTTTTCAGATATTCTTTATATACAATTTGCCGAAACAACACAAAAGGAAATGCCGAAGTATTGGTATAAAAATTATGTAGGACAATTTACGTGTCCTCTTTGCACTTGCTTCATTAATTCTCCATACAAGGTGGTCACGATCGGTTATTTCAATCTCAAAAACTAGCCTTTCATTCGACCCCAGACATGAAAATCAAAGAGCGTCAAGTCTAGAGACCTCGCTGACCACAATATTAGCCCATTTCTCCAAATCCAACGATTAGAAAATGTTTCGTCTGAAAATTCTCTCGCAGTAATTCGGTAATGTGCAAAACATCCGTCGCGTCGTTTTGAAATATCAAGCCGTCTCTTACATTTAGAGGTATGTTGTCTAAGATATGATGGTAAATTATTCTGCAAAAACTGTAAATAACTGTCTTCATTTAAATTGTCTGGAAGATAATACGGACCAATGAAAGCTCTGCCATTTACCGCTGCCCATACATTCACACTGAACTTGTATTGAAAAGAGGTTTGTTTTTTCATGTGCGGGTTTTCGTCAGCATTAGCCCAGTAATGAAGATTGTGAAAATTTGTTATTCCTTCTCGAGAATACTTCGACTCGTCTGTCCACAAAATACTTTTAAGAAAACGTTCATTTTCCAGATCAACACAAAACGGCAAAAGGCAGTTCTCCGTATTGGGTCACCTTCTTCGAGTCCCTAAACAGGCGTGTAATGGAATGGATGTCCCTCAATCCTAAGAATTGTCCAAACTTTCTATATGGACAAATTCAGTTGACGAACTACTTTTCCAATACTGCTGGTAGGATCTGCTTCGAAAGCCTCCAAAATTTGCTCATCTACTTCAGGACCATATTGCACAATATGCATCCGTTCCCCATGATGAACGTTACCTGTTTCACGTATACGTTAAAATGTGTTACAAAACACCTGGACATTGGGAATTCTTCTTGTTGGAAATCGTTCCCGATAGAAATCTTTAGCTGCTGCTTCATTTCCGTCGGCCATTCCGTACATAAAGAGAACATCGGCATATTCGGCATTAGAAAAAGATGCTATTGCAGAAAAATGTGCCAATACTATTAACAATTAAATAAAACAGCGTTTGACACAAGCGTTCAAATGTCTCACTGGTATCCAAGAAAAACAGTTTTTTTTGCGTCTGGTCGCCTAATATCTTTGTTTATATCATTTCTTGTTCGCTGTACGTGTAAATACGTTTGTTTTTATTTCAATATGTCACAGACAGAAAATTGTTTTTAAACATTAGTCAATAATATCACCGATTTGCGTCTGAAAGAATTTATTATGATTTTGTTTAATATTCTTTCCTTATTAAAAACGTACTTGTCCACAAATATGTTTCTTTTTTATTTTAATGAACTATAATTCTGTCATAACGTGGTATATCATTGGAAAGAGTATGCAATAGAGAAGTTTTTAAATCTATTTGAATCTCTCGAAGTAGTGCCACATTTGAGAAAATTTTGCTTAAAATAGAAAAGAAAAATCGAACCAATGTATTTCAGCACATAAATTGCCCTATATAATTTGCATATCAATACTTCGGCTTTTCTTTTTGTACTGTTTCGACAAAGTGCATACTAAGAATATCTAAAAAAATATTTAAGAAAGCTGAAGTATTTGGTATCATAAAAAATAATATGCATTGGTAACAACTCAACTATTTCGCAAAAATATTTAAAAATGCCGATATCTCCAAAACGGTGAGACTTTGCCTTCGGGTAAATATGGTCATATAAGTTCCAAACGACCCCAACTATCACCCAGTGAAAACTTTCTATCGATGCACCAAACACCCTGTATATTTTGCGAAAATTGTGAAAGTTTGACCTTTTCTGTAAGTTTCGCCTTAAAATTGTCCCCACAACAAAGTAACACAGTTTCTTCAGGAACATCCGACACCGAACGTTTTCTTGTCTTTTTAGACTCACTCTAACGAAAAGTACTAAAATACTTATAACTCGGAAAATATATTTTTTTACATTTTTACGCGTTTTACGCGTTTCAATATCATGAATAATAACGATTTCTATTAAAACAGAAAATTGTGAAATCTCCCTAATTTTTACTGGAAGTTTATCTTAAGAAATTAAAAAGGACACACACACTTAATTATCGTAAGAACAAATGAAAAAGGAATCAATACAGTTAGGTGAGACAGTAGATTAGGAATAACAGAATTTCAGAAAGTGGTCTGAAGTCACTGACGTTTCGCCGATAGCAACACGCAACACGCTCAGTTCGAGGACTGAATTTCAAATAAAGAAGCTTAACGCTGTAATCGTTACCCCAGTGACTTGACGAAATCCGAACAGCAAAGATTTGTCACTGGTTATCGTCGGTGAATTCGTGCCTCGTATCGTACGTAAAACACGAAACTACAAGAGGATTTGTGTAAATATAATAATCACTGCGAATCCATGTAAATACTAAATATAGTTTTTTAATAAATAACTAGAAGAATAAAACATCTGCAATTTTAGCACTTAAATCTGTTTTCTATTGTTTATTCCTCGAATTTTATTATTTAAAATTTTTAAAACTTATATTAATTTACATTTTATACACCTATACTTTAGTAAAATAGAATTAAATTTGGACCAAACCCGGAACAAATTTGAACTATTTTCTTCGGGATTGTATTCTATGGTTATCCAGGAGCCTCTAAACGAAAATCCCAAAAAATCGGCTGTGCAGAAATAAATAAAAAATGCGCCGCTATGTTGAAATTAGGAACTTTTTTCCTTTAATCCGCAATAGGCCACACGAATAACCCTTTAGGAAAGAAAGTAAAGAGGCAAAATTTTGAGAGAAAGAACTAAGCTTCAATATGGTATAAATCGGTTAAATATTAACAAAGTTATGATTGTCAAAATGACAGATTCTTATAAAACAAGGTATTTTTTGTATTTTATTACCGTAAGAATGTAACAATAGTCAACAAAAACTTTTGTTGGTAATACTAATTAAACATGGTTTATTTTAGATAAACTTCTAAATGTCAAGGAACGATAGAGTAAAATCAATTGCATTTACCAATGGGACAAAATAATAAACTTTTCAATAGGATTACTTGTGTTGCTCGAAATCAAAATTATTTAAAGAGGTGTTTTAAATATGGATTAAGTCATATACCGGTTAGTTTATTTCATGATATTTCGTTTTTTATGCCCATTTATTCATGTGTTCTGTTACTGTGTTTGTTGTTACGTTTTTTTTGTTTTTAGAATGAATTTTATTTTACGAATGTATTACTTTAATTATTAATAACAATGGCATTTCTTATACAACATATCGATGTGACAAATGACTTTCTTCGATTATTTCGTAAACTGACTGTAGCACGCTATAAATCAGTTTTGTGTATGTATGTCTCAAGCGCGGATCTAGAAATTTCAATCATTTTTTTCTCGTCTATGGCGCATGGGACCCATACGAAACATGGGAAATAACATCTCGAGAAGCACTTCTCTAACGACCCCTAAAAAATTTTGAAAAAGCAGTTTGCGAAAAATTTTTTCAAAATTCGATTACCTCCCCCCAGGTCTAGGGACTCCTGTTTAAAATCATTTTTTTTTGTCATATGCATTTTACTTTTCATAAAAATACAGCAACACGTTTTGAAGTTTATGAAAATATTTTCATTACTAACTGAGACACAACGAATTGAAATTTTGTGATTTACAATTTAAAAAATCACAAAATTTCAGAAAAATGTGTAGACGCACATTGCTTCGGTCATAACTTCTTTGTTTTTTATGCTACAGAAACAGATAAAAAAAACAATTGAAAGCTTAATTAATAACCTATTATTCTACCTATTAGCATCCTTGACGTAGGTGTCACAGTTTCCGAGATATTTAACTCTTACTCTAAATAATTATCTTATAAACACTTGGATGCCAAATGTAAACTTAAATATCTCCGGAATTATTAATCCTACATCAATAAACAAAAAATATAATTAATTCCCAGTTTGTACTTTCTGTAATTGGTCTGTAACATTTTTTCGATAAAGTAATACTTTTCGAGATACTTGACGAAAGCCGTTTGGAAATATCTTTTTTTAAAGCTAAAATCGCAATTTTGAAGTCGTTATAACTCAAAAACTATCAATTTATGTGAAAAATTGCAGAGAGCCTTTTCTTCTTAAAATTTGATTCTATTTCAGCTTGAACAAGTATATATATATTTTAAGTGCCACCCCCTGAGAGGGGGTGGCATCCACCCTCTATAAATTAGCAAGCCCCCGCACAATATAGAAACTTTTCTGTGAAGCATTTACTATTATACTGCCAAAAATGAACGAAATCCGTTCAATATGACATTATTAAAACCTCTAGTTACTGTACCAAAATGCGTATCAGAAGACGGAAAACATATTTCAAAACATTTAATAAATTAATGATATCAAATTTCGTAAAATTGTCATTTAAAAGACCTTGAATTGCTTATTAAAGTTGAAAATAGATATTATCTAAAATTTGTATTCGTTTAGAGTCGTTTGGTTAAGATTGTTGGGTTGTAGGGGATCATGGTTTCAAATTCATGTCACCTTAAAATGGCTATAACTTTACGAGGAAACATCATAGACGACCATTTGGAAGCTCATTTTAAAGATGAAGGTAATAAAAATAAGCTGAAAATTTTTTTGAGTTCTAAACATAACCTCAAAAATTGCCAAAAAACCCATTTTTTTAAAGTACTTAACCTCAAATATTTCAAAATCCTGGCGTGATGGGTCAAATATGAGGCCAGATTTGGATTCAGCGCGAAAAATTTGATTACACGAGATAGGTGTAGTAGATTGGAGGTTATGAGCAAAAAAAAATTGCCTAACTTTTAAAAGTGAGTTGGAAAAAAATACAGGTAACTTCAATGTTATTTTGACCTAAACTACAACTTCTTGAAATATTGCTACACACTCACGAAACACCCTGTATATGTGCTACTACAGTTTTTTGAAGCTATTTTATGTACCGTGTTTCTTTCGTTTTCTATAGGTATTTTTGTGATAAATTTCGTAAAGAATTTGTAGCGTTGTCTCTAAAGGATGTATAATTATGGTAATACAACACACAATATCTACAAAAATTAATGTACGTGAATATGAAAATAACCGGTATTAGTGGAACATTTAATTTTGAGAACTAATGCATTTGCATTGTTACGTTGTCCTCGTTTAACGTAGCGTAAGCTCGAAAACAGTTCGCTATCGGGTCTCTCGACATAATATATACGTTTGAATGGCTACAGCCTAAGCTCAAACCCTTATACATTCTCTCGTTATTGTGTGCATTCAATGCATGAAGAGCGGCTCATGTAACCTAGCTGGCCCGCTTCACTTAGCGTTTGTATTTGTTCGATGCATCTTTCTATAGCACTAAATTAAAGTGCACGAAAAAATTCAGTCTTCTGAAACACAATTCGCTCTGACAGCCTATTTGTCATACTATACTTTTAAAGGGGCTTTCTGAGTCAGTGTGCAACAATAATGTTCAATTGTAGGGCATAAATTTTACGAGGAAAAATATCAGTGTGCACTTATGTGGAATGTGCCTTCTTCTTATATTATGTTGTTTCTTAAAATTCACAGTTGAAAGCAAATATTGACGTACATTCCATAGAATAAAAAGATATTTTCTTTATTTAATAGATATTAAATTAACATCTTCGGTACAGTCAATAATTATACAAAAGTGTATCCATTAGGTACAATTATAAATATAAGATAATAGTAACAACACAGGACCACAAAATATTCTTAGGACGTGTAGTATATGCTTTTGGGTCACTGAAACGGAATAATTCACAAACAGTGTATTATTTTTGTAATAACATTCACATGGTGCCCAACATAAAGAGAATTTCACAATAGTTTTCTTCGCAATATAGAAGTTAAATAAATAAAAGAAGATACTAAAAAGGTTGAAAAACATTTTTTTTAAATCGAACCTTTTCGAAATTTTCATAAAAAACCCTCTAAAATGTAAGATATAAAATTTCACTCAGGTTTACAAATATCTGTCTACCTATTAGTGGAAAGTAGCAAGGAATTGTACCTTATTACCTAATATCAATTTAAAATTGGTGCAAAAATATCAATTTCAAAACGTGTTTATAGTTCATAGGTTCCCAAAAAAATAGGTCTTTTACTTTCATTGGAATTTTCAGTTATGAAAATTTTCAAAAAAAATCTCTAAAATGTAAGAAATAAAATTTCACTCAGTTTTATAAATATCTGTCTACTTATTAATGAAAAGTAGCAAGGAATTGTACCTTATTACCTAATATCAATTTAAAATCGGTGCAAAAACAACTAATTTCAAAATCTGTTGTTTATAGTTCATAGGTTCCCAAAAAAATAGGTCTTTTACTTTCATTGGAATGTTCAGTTATGAAACAGACATTATACAAGAGCAATACTTACAACGAATACAGCAGACAGGCAGGGCCCCAATAATCACATAACTCAGAGGCAATACAGCAGATAGCGAAAGTTCTAGTTGAGGCTCCTGGACATATTTTGTTTTGGATTGAAGCGAACTGAATGCAGGCTCATAGATTTTATTTAAAAAAACAGGCCTTAGGCTTATCTGTGGCTTAAGGGTGCCTTAGCCAAGCAGGTAGCGACAGATTTTTCGCGTTTATATATTTAAAGTTGGATTTTTTTCCCATGATAACTTACACAGTATCAATGATGAAGGTGCAATTCTACCAATCTATAAGTACTGCAAAAATGAATAAAGAATTAAATAACATGTTGCAAAAACAGATATCGATTTTCTGAAATGTCACAAAATGTCACTTTTGATTCGTTCATGCCGAGCCGAATTTTCGAATTTCGCCGTGCAATTTACGATCAGGGTTATCTGGAAGATTTCCTCTTTACGTCGCGATATCGTACGTCCGTCCCAATGGTGTTTTCGATAAATATGGACGTATTAAGATTACATGTTTTTGCAATTTTTTCGACTCCGAAATGCAAGCTGTTTTCTGCTATTTTTCGCAGATATCTCCGAAACGGTAGGAGTTAGCTAGAACTAAAAAAAAGGTCAAACGAGTATTTTTCACTACAAATCTTTTGCTACCATCAGAATTTTGATTCTTTTTCTCGTTTCGGAGATAACTACTGAAATGTCGGCCATGTACGGCAAAAAATCGCAAATTTTGAGCTTCTACAGTTGGCAACTTTTTAATCTTGGCTCCTACGCCAAAAGACTACTCTAGCTAATTTAAATAGAATTAAATTTGCTAAAACTCTTTTTGCTATTTTTTGAATTCCGACAAAAATGAAGGAATTAGAGCGGGCGCGATTTGGAAGTTTTTTTGGGGTTAAATTTATCCATTTTGTCACCGTAATTAATCGGTAATTAACTGAAATCGATGCCCACTTAATATCTTGTACTACTTTGACGCTCCGTTAATCTCGGCCCTTCGAAACTCTGAGAAAAATTATTTTTTAAGATTTACATACACTCTATAGGAAAACATGTAATTTCCTACATTTCCTCAAATATCTCGATAATTATTGGTTTTTTTTGCTGATTTTTTGTCTACAAGCAATTTATGCACTATTTCGATTAAAAATCACATTCTACCTCGGCTGAAAGGTGGCTAAATCTTTGGTAGACAGGGCTTGCTCTAGGGGGGGGGCGAAGCGGGCGGCTGCCCGGGGCGGCAAAATTCTAGGGGCGGCAAATTCTTCAAATCCACAGTTACCAAAAAATATAAAAAAGCTAGGAAACAATTGTTTCACTAATATAGTAATAGTAATGTTAACATTATTTAAATAATTTGTTATTGTTAGTTTTTTTTGTATATAAAGTAGGCTACATACAGACATTCTGTTTCTTGTATGTGATTTTATTTCTTGTCTAATTTCTGTGGTTTGGTATTTTTTTAAAATTTCAATATGGTTAATTTTTTCATTAGTTTATTTTACCCTTTTAAATACAGTAATCATATTGCTGAAAATCCAAAAATTGCTATAAACCTTATAACTGAAAAAACAAACCATCAAGAATATTCAGTAGGTGACTCTTAAAATGTTATAAAAAATAACGAACTGAAAAGATAGAGTCAGGCGGGGTAAAAATGAGACAGACAGGTAGCGGGGTAAATAAAAGACAAGGTGATATCCAACCCAGATTGAAATAAATTAAACTTAATTTTTTGTTCAAGTTTGTTTTGTACATTCAGAACTGTTTTATGTTATCCAATCAGTTCCTATGCCTACTGTTAATGCGGAAGAAAATATTATTCAGTAAACTCATTAATTCACTTTTAAAAATTTTTCAACGCACCTTAGTACTTTTTTGGGGATTTTATAGTTTCTCTATTTGCATTGTCCATATTTGGCAGACGTCAACTAGATGTGTCATACTTCACATTCTGTGATCAAGTTTATTAATCTGCTAATTTTAAATCATCAAAAATTTTATTTTAGCGAAAAAATTAAAAGCGGGGTAAAAAAGAGACTAAAGAGGCCAAATGGGCAGACAGAAGCAGGCACATTTCAGCTTCCTAATTTAGGAGAAGCTAGCCCTTCTGCAAGTCCCTTCTTGTTTAGTAAAAAAAATCTGAATAAATTACATATAATAGAAAAAACCCTCCTCTGTCTTATTTTTGCACTTCCATTTGTACGACGTCAATAAGAATGGGAATAAATCACGTGTCTTTCATTTGCCCTCCACTGTCTTTTTTTTACCCCACATGGAGGGTATAAATGAGACACTGTTTATTTTTGTTTATCAATTAACGGTACTTTTTAGTAAAAAAAATACATAGAAATATAAAACTATATTTCTGCCATTTTTACATATGATACCAATCTTTCATTAAATATGACTCGATTCTAAGCAACCTAAAAATTGAAAGATGTCATTTTGTCTCATTTTTACCCCGCCCGACCCTAATGTTATTTATGTAAGAGAGGGGCGGCAAAATACCTGGAGCCAGCCCTGTTGGTAGACATTGCCAAAATGGCAATACATGGCCAAAACATGACAATTATATTCTTCATTAATATTAAAGAACATACAGTTTTATTATAGATGTGTTAATAATCACTTTTATTTACTTTATAATATGGCTAGTGGTCGAGCTGAAGTGAAGGTGTGGATGGAAGTTGGCGTTGGCACTTCATTAAGGTGTATAAACGTTAGTAAATTGTATGAGAGGTTGAGATCAAATATATGTGTATTCGGTCTTAAGTCTTTTGTTTTTTATGTTAGAGAAGAAATAAAAAAGTTTCGGAAAGCAAATTCAATTTTCTTTACATAAGCTGTCTACAAATTTTTCAAAAAAGACGATAATCATCGAGATATTCAAGGAAATGTAGGAAATTACATGTTTTCCTATAGGGTGTATGTAAATCATAAAAAAAAAAATTCTCAGAAACCTTTTTTTTTCGAAGGGCCGAGATTAACGGAGCGTCAAAGTAGTACATGGTATTAAGTGAACATCGTATATGAGATCGATTTCAGTTAATTACCGATTAATTACGGTGACAAAATGGAGAAATTTAACCGAAAAAAAAAAAAAAAACTCCCAAATTCCGCTCGGTCTAATTCCTTCATTTTTGTCGGAATTCAAAAAAACAGTAAAAATAGTTTTAACAAATTTAATTCTATTTAAATTAGCTAGAGTAGTCTTTTGCCGTAGGAGCCAAGATTAAAAAGTTGCCAACTGTAGAAGCTCAAAATTTGCAATTTTTTATCCGTACATGGCCGACATTTCAGTAATTTCCGAAACGAAAAAAAAAAAAATCAAAATTCTGATGAAAGAAAAAGATTCGTAGTGGAAAATACTCGTTGACCTTATTTTTTATTTCGAGCTAACTCCCATCGTTTCGGAGATATCTGCGAAAATAGCAGAAAACAGCTTGCATTTCGAAGCCGAAAAAATTGCAAAAACATGCAATCTTGATACGTTCTTATTTTTCGAAAAACACCATTGGAACGGACGTACTATGTTGCGACGTATAGAGGAAGCCTTCCAGATAAACCTGATCGTAAATTGCACGGCGAAATTCGAAAATTCGGCTCGACACGAATGAATCAAAAGTAACTTTTTTTAACATCTCAGAAAATCGATATTCTTTTTACAACATGTTATTTAATTTGTTTCTCATTTTTGCAGTACTTATAAATTGGTAGAATTGCACCTTCATCATTGATATTGTCTAAGCTGTCATGGGGAAAAAAAATCTAGCTTTAGACTAATGATTTCACGAAAACTGTCGCTACCTTCCTGGCTATCAGGTTATTAGGGTTTTCGGGGGTTAATTCATGGCTGTACCGGTTGCGACCAGGCCTTTGGCCTGTCTGTGGTTCGAAGATGTCGAGTTATTGGGTTTATAGAAGGTGGGCTCATCTCATTCGATAAAACAATCTTTCGGCCTGTTTATAGCTTAAGGGTGTCGAGTTATAATGATTTTTAGGCATCATGGCTTTGGCCTGTCTGTGGTTTGAGGGTGTTGAGTTATTGAGGTTTTTTTCATGTGGGCTCACGGCTCATTCGATAAAAATAGACCTTTGGCCTGGCTGCGGTTTTCATCTACAGATTTAAGATTCCTCTTGACTTAAAAAAAAATCCTGACGTGATGAAGCAAAATAAGTTCTGTAGTTCTGTAGATGAAAACCGCAGCCAGTTTTGAAATTAGATATTTTTGCACCGATTTCAAATTGATATTAGGTAATAAGGTACAGTTCCTTGCTTCTTTCCACTAATAGGTAGACAGATATTTGTAAAACGTGGGGAAATTTTATTTCTTACTTTCTAGAGATATTTTTTTAATATTTCTTGAAAGCGGTTCGATTTTTTTTTAAATTTTTTTTCCAACCTTTTTAGTAGTTTCTTTTATTTATTTAACTTCTGCATAGTTGAGGAAACTATTGTGAAATTCCCCTAGTAGCAAAACATATTGGGTCGATATAGGTACAATATGTTACCTACATTGCATACTGGGCCAATATATGTCAGATTTAGCCAATATTGTACCAATATGCTTATCAACTGTATTTTCAATACATTAATCCAATATACATCCAATGTTTTACAAACATTGGCAAACCATATTCAAATTAAAATATTTAACCAACATTGGCGCAATGTATACAAACTAATATTAATTTCGAAATATTGGGCAAATATGCTTTATTATTTTTGTTTACTTATTTATTGACAAATTAGCATCGATATAATGAGTCTTCAACCTTAAAATATATATGTTGCTAATCCCAGAATACTCGGATATTGGATGTGCATCCCTTGTCTCCAAACGTGTAGCTCTTTCCGCACAAGGCTCTTCCGGAGCGTTCAGGGATAAAGGGAGTCATATTACCTGTACCCACTCAAATGTTTTTAATTAGCTTGGTTGAGTAGCCTATATAACTATTATACAAAATGCTATTCACCTTGTTAGTTGCTATAAAAACAAATAATGTATACTTTAATACATGATGTACATTTCTAATTTTAAATTTACCGCCCATAGCAAATTCAGAAACACCGACACATTCGAGTTTAGGCCATGTTGCCGTATGCCGGCCGGTTGTTGGTGCCTCATAAATTCGTCAATTTCCTTAATGAAATACAGTGTGCAGCTTGTGACAACTTCAATAATTTAATAGGTAAGTGTGCATGTTCCCATTCCAATAATAATTAATAGTAAACATAGTTTAGTTTTTAGTAATTTTCCACATTCCTACTTGGCGTATTTGTCTCCTTTCTGCAATGTTTAATGTAGAAATTGTGGCACAGTGGGTGTATCATATCCAGGATATTTCTGCAAATCATGCATATTTTGGCACTATGGTATTTACTACTAATTACCTGTATTACATTCGTCTAAATACCTACGCGTGATTATTTTATAAACACAGATTGTATATTGAGCCAATATTTCCCCAAGGATAGCAAATCTGATTCAATATTAACATTATTTAACCAATATTGGCGCAATATGTAGAAAGTAATATTAGACAGTAAGGCAGTATGATATATTTAGCTCATTCCTAGTGTTTTTTTAATATTTCAGCATTTTTTCTCAAAAAGATCAAGGGTCCTCGGAGCGATGTAAACAGCATCAAGCGTGAGAATGAAAAGATCAACTCGCAACATTTTTAAAATACGACTTTCACCACAGGCGAAGAACTAATGGGTGTAAATCAGCAATTAGCAGAAACATTGGATAATACGAGGAAAATGGTATGCGTATTTATTGTTACATAATATTATTAAAATACAGGGAACATTCTAGATTTAAATTCAATATTTAAGAGGAAAGGATAACCACACCACAAAAGCTATGATTGCCCAACTAATGAAAAAGGAAGTACCTAGCTATGTTCTATTCAGGAGAAGTAAACGAAAGAAGAAATCATTGTGAAAGCTCAAATTCTTTGACGCAGTGTCTAGTAAGTAAAACATTAAACTAGTGGATTTGCTGTAGTCAACAGATTTTCACTATTGTAGAGGCCCATTCAAAGAAGTCACAGATGTGCAAATAAATCGAGCAATATTACCATACTTAGCTGGATCATCAGATAAAGATGGGGAAGTACCTCTGTGCTACACAATGTGTCCAAACTTCTGACATGGGAACTCGTGCAGTAGGAATTCTCACGTCAGAAATTCAGACACATTGTGTAGCTATATGGCGCCTATGTTGATATCCAATATAGCACCTATACGTTAGTATCCAATATAGCGCTTATATGTTAGTATCCAATATGACACCTATATTGTGTCTAATATGGAACCAATGTTAGAATCCAATATGATGCCAATCTTGATATTTAATATTATGCCAATATTTGATTGCAATATTGGGCATTTATTGTCAAAATCTGTCGCTCAGTATATTGGCCCAATATGTTGGTGCCTATATTGGCCTAATCATCATGTGCTACAGGGGTCTCTTTATATTGGGTATCATGTGAATGTTACTACAAAAATAATATCCTGTTTAGGATTAATTGATATGACCGGCGCATCCGCCAAATCTTCAAATATTCTCGTAATATTTCTGTTAAAAAAATTGTCCTTAATTTTTAAAAAATCCTGACGTGACGGGACAAAATAAGTTTCAGACTCGGTTTCAGCAACCCCAAAACATATGCTACACTGGGTCTTGTCCGCACTTCGCAAAAATATCTTGGTAGCGAATTAAATATTTCAGATGATATAAGAGATATAAGAGATCTTTACTTTACTAGTTAGCCATTCAAGAGTTGAGGCACATGAGGCTTCTAATAAATTTGCCGCTTAATATTGTAACCTGTTTTAGTAACAGTTAAAGCAGTCCTGGAAACTGCCTCTCAATAGCAGCTGAAGTTGCTGGCGTTGATAAGAAACCTTTTCGTTTGACAATCCGTAGATTCGTCAGGTACTTGTCTACATTATATCGACGGGCCATTTTATCTTTCCGATCGACGTGAGATTTCTTAACTAGATCAATGCCAAATTGGCTACAGCCACTATTTTCATCTACTTTTAAGCCATTTTCATTAATGGTGTTAGCGGTACAGTATACTGGCATGCTTTTTAGCCAAACTACTCTACTTTCCTGGATTTGGGTGAATACTCGTTTTCATATACAAATTAAAATAGTGGTTGAGTCGTATGGTGCAAAATTGAAATCACAACAACGAACATCAGCCGTCACCGTTGTGCTATGAGGAAGTCATTGATAAATGTTGTTGATATTTTGTTGAGGGAAGCGACCTTAGCTATTGAACAAGAACAGAACAGAACAGAAAATATTGATGAGAGATTGGATCAAAAGAAGGCATAGTGACGGAACATCCGCTCTTCTTTGAGAGAACCTGCTGAAAAGAACATAAAATGCGTTTGAGGATAACTCCGGAAAACTTTGAGACAACAAAATGAAGATTTCTAAAGTGAGAAGGTTGCCTAGTAACTAAGGACGCGCGGCGGGCATACGAGTCATCCAGAGGACCTCTGTAATTTAACGCATATTATCTGTCTATAACTCGCTTCACAGAGATAAAATATGACTTAACTGTAATCAACCACGAGTCTAACTTCGTTAGTCCCGTTATTCTGTGTTTAACGCTGTGTAGTTTGTTAAGACTATTTTATTCTCTGTGTTATATAGGGTGTAATCAGTTTCATGTCATTAAAAAAAACTGGTGGTGGGGAACGAACAAAAAAATCTTATATAACAAAAAAAAATTCGAAAATTTTCAATAATATTGTTTGAGAACTGCTGGAATGTTGGGATAGGCTTTTCTCTTCGCGTATGTCTGTACCTCTAACCATCAAATACGCTAATACGGCTTTTTCAAAGTATCGCGCTCCTTTCCAAAAAAGCACAGAGATCTCATTAAGATGTCTTAAAGATGCCTTCCTTAGACTTTCACTACGTCTTAAAGACGTCCATTTACGCCTTACCGACGTCTTACAAACGTCTTATTTAGGTCATGTTAAAAATCCAGATGTTTTACAGACTTTTCAAGGTCCATTGTTGGTCTAAAACAGACCTAAAATTGAAAAAACAAAATGCATCTGCATATCAGTTTTATAAGCAACTGTTACCTTTATAAAAACCAACTAAAACTTTTTCGCAATTATTTTAACGGAAAAAAAAAGCCGAATCAGTAGGGATCGAACCGTAGACCTATTGACTCGTAAGTGAACTCTTTAACTCCGCGGCCACTGAGCGGTTATGATTTGTTTCCTTAAAGAGTATATAGTTAACAAATGCAACGACTATATTTTGCTGGACAATTCGGCTGTTATTTATTATGTTATCATTAATCTTTCATTTATATCTAATAGTGTCATTAATAATTTATAAAGAAAGATTAAAATTAAATTATTAATGACAAATTACAAATACACAAACAAAATACACTACCCATTTTACAGAAGTATCTGTCAAATATAAACAAAGACATTGTAAAATTGAAAAACCAGTTTTGTTAACATTTTATTGCTTCTATTGGGCAATAATAACATTGACATCGTAATTATGACGTCTTTAAAATGTCTTTAAGACGTAGCAATCAGACATCTTAAAGACGTCTAAAGAAAGACGTCTTCAAGATATCTTTATAAGGAATAAGACGTTCAGACCTAAATAGGACTTAATATGGACGTCTTAAAGACGTCTTGTGCTATCTGGGTGGGCAATACTAACATTGACATCGTAATTATACGTCTTTAAAACGTCTTTAAGACGTAGAAATCAGACATCTTAAAGACGTCCAAGGAAAGACGTCTTCAAGACATCTTTATAAGGAATAAGACGTTCAGACTTAAATAAGACTTAATATGGGCGTCTTAAAGACGTCTCGTAGTATCTGGGTTTGTTAGAGACCGCGCGTCGGTGAGGACACAAGTTGATAATCACATTTTTTTATGGATTTTTAAAAGTAGTTAAGGTAAGGTCTTTAGCGGTGCGGTAAAGGTGAAGCGTCGACATTTTCTGAGTGCTTAGTAGATCTGAAGAAAACTATACTCTCCCTTGTGCAATATTTTATTTTCTGTGGGCACTTCGTTAAGTACACACGCCGAACCCGTTCGTTGTTTTTGTATGTTTCGTTAAGTTCTTGATTACGTACAGACACTACTTGTTCGTTCTTTTTGTGTTGCTTTTTGGATTTTGAACCAAGTTTTTATTTTTATTTTTTTTATTGACAACGTTAGTTGATAGTTTATTGTGATATTTTAATGTACATAGAAACCATAAAAATTATCCTAATATACCAAATGTGTTGAACGGAGTGCGTATGTCCTTAGTTCGACGTGCCGAAAAGTGTATTGATGCAGACGGAAGCCAGTTCGAACAATTTATGTAAATCAATAATTTATTGGTAAGTTCTAGATTTACAGAATATTGTAGTTTTCGATACCTGATCGGAAATTCGTTAAATAAATCAGATTTTTTTTTCTAACTTAAAATACACAATTGTTTTCTGTTATCGTATCTCAGACGTCTAACTCTTTATTTCCCAATGTCATGCAATAATTACATTTTTTAAGCTTTTAACCCAGAACACTCATTTGGGTTACAAACGTTAACAAACCACATTTAAATCTGATAAATTATAAATAACAATAAAATCTCCAATATTTTGTTCTAAATTAAAAAAACACACATGTATAGAAATGCTGTGTTTAAACGTCTACGCCCATCATTCGTCATTTGCTTGCAGTTCTGCAAAAAGAGATAACGAATTATTTACATTTTTATAATTGGTTCTGTTGAGGTGGTCATCAAAGGTGCCGCCCTTCTTTGTTTTGAAATCGCGGGCCGGCGAGAACGAGTCGGTCGTCTTTGCACTTTTTTTTATGACAATTTAAAAGTTGTATAATTGGGAAGTACATGTCCATTGATCCAGAAAGGTAGTGGTTCTCAAATGTTTCCTACCCTAATATTCAAATTGTTGCCCCAGGTCAGTTTTTTCAAAGTGCCCGTAGAGGAAAAAGTCATAAAGGTTTTCTGTGTGTCTGGTCGTTCCCCATTACCAGTTTTTTTTTAATGACATGAAACTGATTACACCCTGTATAAAAGTGATTCTATCTGTATTATAAAAACAATTTTGGTTTTGTGATTTTTAAACCTTCAAGATATTTTCATTTTATCACAAGTGATATAATAATTTAATTCGTAAGTTTTAATTATTTTAAAATAATGTGTCACCTATATAGTTTTCTTTCTTTTACTTTAAATTTTAGTTAGAATAATTAATAGTAGTGCAGGTGTGCCTTTTAAAAATTTAGTAGGTATATGCATGGAATGAGCAGATGATTTACAACATTTATTGTGTATATTAATTTTAAAAGTACCGTCACTCCCGCGAAAGGTTTTTATTTTCTCTGACTTACTGGGCAACCTTGTTTCTTTACAAATCTTGAAACAAAACAACATAAAAATTAACTAAATACGTGATGTCTACATAAATAGTACTGACACTCGACTATACCAAACCTGTTTTTAAAGTTTAATTTGCATTAGTCAAGTAAACGGTAGAGTAAAGAGGCAATTAAAGGAAGGCATATCAAGTCGACCGGCGCGGCGTAAACAGTTGGTTGAGTAAAAAGTCGAGTAAACAGGTGAGTATTAGGCTAGTCGAGTGGTAGCATGGTAGCTCGCCCAATCGCCCTCTTTCCCACCACTCTCAACTGAACGTGTCTACTTACTCGCCCAGTGTAAACATCCGTCAGGTAAAATCGGGTTAGTGGTCAGCGGCTAGTCGAGTGGCAAGCATTAACACGATTGAAAAGAGTATTTTGTATGTTGTGTCGGATATATTGTTTGAAAATATAATACCTGTGTGAAAATGAAGTGGACCGAAGACGATACATTTAAATTAAATTAAAAGAAGTGGGACAGTCTACTGCCTGCCCGAGTTATTCGACCCAGTTTACTAGGCCGAGTTACTCTACCAATGTAACACCAACCAAAAAAAAGCGAGGGAAGTCGAGTACTGGTCCGTGTTACTGGACCCAGTTTACTAAACATAAACACACCACATATAGTAGACAACCCCCAAATCCAAAGCCAAGGCTGTCCGGAAGGGAGTTACACATTTGGAAAAACGCAGACATACATCCATATCCACCGGTATTGTCAGTACCGAACCCAGAGCGCGATAGACAGTTGGTCAGTATATTCGCCACTCAATACGCCTTAACCAACTAAGCTACCGTGCTGGGAGGCCAAATTACTCTACTAATTATGTATGTTTATGAATGACCTCTACATATCAACATAACTGCGAATACTACTCCATAATTGTTCAATGTTGCTTTCTTAAATATTATTTTGTTTTGTTATCTAAATTTACTTTAATTTTTGTAATTGTGTTAATGTCTTATTATAGTTAAGAGTGGAACAACTTATTGGATTTTTAAAATTTTCTTCTGACATGCTTCTCCATGGCAAGTACGACACTTGGTTTTTATTGTACTACAAAGAATATTTCGTTTTAGTCCACGTTTATCTAATAAATCTTTGTTCCCGCATGCTTAAAGATATCTTTTACTAGGGCGAGTGGGCGAGTTACTTTTCCACCCTATAATCCTACTCTACTCTACCATAATCTAGTACTCTACCAGTTACGTTTATATTCGTAGTGTTAGCGAGATAGTTAGTACTTGCCCAAATTACTTGACCGTTAATTCTACTAATGAAACTAGGATTTGAAGATGATGCTAGTAGGTATCCTTGACCAGACCGAAAATACACTGAACACAAAACTGATTGATAAACTTCTCTGGCATGTCCACCCAACAACGCGGCATCGATGGTGCAATGCATCCACTGAGACTGAGCTAAACTTCTATCTGCGAGGCATCTTCGGCATACCACGCCGCATTTTTATAAATTTTAAATTCTTAAGCGAGTGAGTGTGTAATTATTAACTGAGATGAACTGCCACACAAATTAAATGATCAAGTTTTGTCATAGCGAACTGTTTTTAATTAATAACAGTAATAATGATCCAACCAGTTTCGTGGATTAACATGAAATACGCAAATTAATTTTTTTTAAACAAAATTTTCATTAAAAACGGATTACTGAAAAATCACGCTGGCAAAGAACAAATGGTTTTCAGGAACACTTCTCAATAAATGCCTGGTTTTATCATAAATGTATATTTCATGCTTTGTTTTTTCATGGTGCTTAAATTGATTGGAAAAGGTATTTTAACTTCCTGAGCAATGAATAATATTTTCTTTATAAATGACCTCTATACATCTACATAATTGTGAATACTGTCTCCATAATTGTTCCATGTTGCTTTCTTAATTATTATTTTATTTTTTGTAATTCTGTTACTGTCTTATTATAGTTAAGAGTGGAACAACCTATTGGATTTTTTGTATTGTTTTCTTCTAGCATGCTTCTCCATGCCGATGTTAATTAAATTTTTTTTTACTAATTTAAAAATTATTTTTACTTGCTCTGTTCTAATAAGATATATGGCATATGATATGTCATCGAAAAAGCGGAAACTATTCTATTTAATATCTCCATTTACCGTCTGTTTCATATATTTTTTTAACACCCTGAAGCAGAGCTGGGTAATTACTTGTAATTTAAAAATAATTACAATTACAAATTACTTTTTTAAAAAAGGAACTAATTACAATTACAAATTACTTTTTAAAAAAGGAACTAATTACAATTACAAAGTACATTACAAAGTACATGTCTTTAAAAAAGGAATTAGCAATTACTTTTCTAATTACTTAAAGTAAATCAGACAAAAAGGTAAGTTAAAAATTTTAATTAAAAGTGTTGTGTAATATTGCGTTTTAATATTTATTAGAATCGTTATTAGAATGTTTGACCTTAAGAGTAATCAGGAAAAATTAAATAAATATATAGAAAATGCAGCTTAATAGTGGAGTCGGTTTAGGACAGGATTGGGAAAATTTTTAAGATGGATACAGACCCTGCGGAAATTATTTGTAATGACGAGTATAATAAAACCCTAAAATTTTAATTTCCAAAAACGGGTGAAACCATGCCGAAAAGGGGTATTTTGGACATTTTAAGGGTCAAATTTGTTGTTTTAATTTTTTTTTGATCATTTAAACAACTAGTTAAGAAAAGAAAATGGTGTCCTTTTCTTCTCAATATTAAAGTAACCTTAGTTTAAATTTGGGGAAGATATCTGACCATCCCCCCTCCTGATATTCATACATATATACGAAAAAAACTGAGAAAATCAAATTTCGGCTGTCTTGAACAGATCTCAACCGATTTGGCTGAAATTTGGAATGGAAGTAGTCTTTATCACATAAAAACTGTTAACTAAATTTCAGCCAAAAATGTTAAATAGTTTGGCTGAAATTGCAGTTTAAGTTAAATTTTCTGAAATTTTCAAATCGAAATATCTTCGGACCTAAAAATCGGATCAAAATTTGCTTTGTGGCAAAAGGTAGGCGAGGTATAATATCAAAATACTCGTTTTGAAAAGTAAAAGAAAGACCACGGTTACCCTTCGATTATACATGAAGCGGCTACCTGAGTCACGTAAAAATAAAAAAAATAAAAAATTGTAACACATTCACATACAGAAATAAATACACGCACGCACACACATATATAATATAATATACATTTATCTATACCTAGTCAAAGCAATAGGCACGACTATACAAATAAAAAATATATATATTTTTTAAAGTTTTATAAATAATAAATACAATTATTTTCTGCTTTATACCAGTGCGCGCACACATAGTCACTGAGTGCAGATATATTATATATATAATGCAAATGACTAAAAAACGACCGAATGTAAAAAAAAGTGATTCTTGACTTATATCATGTAAAATTACATAAAATAACCTACCTTTTGCCATAAAGCAAAATTCGATCCGTCTTTTAGGTCCGGAGATATTTCAATTTGAACATTTCAGAAAATTTGACTGAAATTGCAATTTCAGCCAAACTATTTAATATTTTTGGCTGAAATCTGGTAAATAATTTTTTTGTGATAAAGACTACTTCCATTCCAAATTTCAGCCAAATCAGTTGAGATCTGATCAAGATAGCCGAAATTTAATTTTTTCAATTTTTTTCGTATATATATAAAACTGCAAATTCAAATTTGCAGTTTAAAATGTCCAAAAAACCCCTTTTCGGCCAATAAAACACGGTTTCACCCAAGATTTGATAGAAAAATCGTCCTAATAAAGCCATCTCTTGCGTCAGCAAGGGATTTTGGGAATTCTGGGATTTTGTTATACTCGCTCGCCATGACAAACAATTTCCGCCGGGTCTGCATCCATCTTAAAAAATTTCCCAACTTCGCTATTTTATTTACTAAATCGACTCCACTATAATAATAATGCCTAATAATAAGAAGAATGATAACAATAAACAGTAAACACATTTAGATTTTAAAAGTTTATTGAATAAAAAACATAAATTTGCAGCGGACCACGGCAAAAACTCGTTTTTAGTCAGTAACTTTTTCTGAACATTTCAGATTCATTTTAAACTATGGAACTGTAAAATTCTGCTTTGATGCATTCTCGTTTGTTAAACCGCACATACGCATGTTCTTAAAGTAATTGTAATTGAAAAAAGTAATTGTAATTGGAAAAAGTAATTGTAATTGGAGAAAGTAATTGTAATTGGAGAAAGTAATTGTAATTGGAAAAAGTAATTGTAATTGGAAAAAGTAATTGTACTTATAGAAGTAATTTGTAATTAGATAGTTCAAATAATATAATTACAAATTACAATTCCTTCAACAATTTTCCTGCAATTACAATTCCAAATTACTTTAATAAAAAAAAGTACTTAATTACAATTACAATTACATGAAAAATAAAAAGGAATTGTAATTGCTAATTACTTTTTCACCAGGAATTACCCAGCTCTGCCCTGAAGAATAAATCTCGAAATCCAGCATTTTGAAAGAGGTAATAACTCGTTAAAAGGCTTCATATTGCAAAAGAAATTCGTATTAGAAGTTTCTCACATTCATTCAAACAACCGAATTATCTGGCTAGACATATTCCACATTTTCTAAATGTTTCTTCATAACTCTTAAAGCAAGCCATGATTACAAATGTTTTAAAATATTTTGTAGCCTATAAAATTCGGCACAATTTTTGTAAAAACAATTTTTTGCATTATTAATATTAAGTGAGATATCCTCAAGGAACCTAATAAACTTAACTGCCTGTATCAAGTGTGATTTAAAAAAAAAATACACAGACATAAATGAAGCCTTCTCTTATTTTCTCGATGTAATCACTACGCATATTGATAATTCCTGCTCAACTATAATTACTAGCAGGCAGAAAACAAACACTTACAAAAATGGATTAATCAAAACATTAAAGATAAGGAATTAAAAAACATGAATTGGTTGCTGAAAAATATATATTTCGAAGAGCTAAAAAATGAATATAAAGTCAAAAGAGCTGAATACACAAAATTACTCGCGTCTACAAAAAAAGAATACCTAAAGAGCGCAGTAAATGAATCATCGAATAAACAGAAAAAGATATGGGAATTGGTGAACGATAAACTAGGCCGACATTAAAACACAGCTAATGCAATACGTATTAAAACGAAGACTGGGCCATACACCAGTGACCCCGAAACTGTTGCTAATGAATTCTGAAAATACTTCTCTACAAATGCTTCTATACAAATATCTACAGTATATGGTAACAGCAACTTTACCCGGCGAACCTCAAATCAAACTCAATTCCTAATTCCATCATCATGGGCCCAATAGAAATGGATGAAGTTAAAAGTGCTATTCTCGAATTAAAAAATACCAATTCGACCGGATGTGATGGAATGTCTGCGCGCATCAGTAAACATATTTACGACGCTATCCATCGAAAAAGGCATATTTCCTGACTTATTAAAAATTGCTAACACAATTCCTATCTATAAACGCAACGATTCGGATAATATAGAAAACTACCGACCCATAGCCATATTGAGCGTATTTTCTAAAATTTTTGAAAAAATTATTAGTAAACGTATGCTAACATTTATTGGCAAATATAATATTATAACATCTGATAATATTACCATTCCCCTCTCTAACAGCGTTAAGTGCTTAGGCACAACAATTGATTCACACCTGTCTTGGCCTACTTGCATTGACAACCTATGTGGCAAACTCAGATCGTCTTATTTTGCCACCTTAAATTTAAAATATTGTTTTGATGAGCAAACAGTCATCAATAGTTAGTACAGCCTTTGTTACCCACACGTTTCCTATAACATCGTATTATGTGGAAAAGCTCCCAATGCAAATCGCGTATTAATCTTGCAAAAAAGAATCATAAGGTTAATGTTCCACGTGGCACGTAGGGACTGCTGCCGTCCATTTTTACCAAGCATAAATTAATGCCGGTACCCTCTATTTATGTCTTTAAGACGACCTTATACATAAAACTAAAGATGGCTAATATCCCAGCAACTTCAGAACATCACACCTATCCCACTAGACATGGAAACTTACTCCGAAACAACCTTCATAATACCACACCTCTGGAAAGCTCACCGACCTACGCAGGTATCACTTTATATAACAAACTTCCCAAACAAATTTTAGATATCGATAACTTCAATAGCTTTAAGTCGAAATTAAAGAGCTACCTTCAGCAAAATTGCTTCTATAGTATACAAGAATACTTAAAAGAGTATCTTAACTTAGCACCATTTGTATTGTTTTATTGTAATACTATAATATATTGTGTCTGTAATTCTACTTGTTTTACACTATCTATTAATTGTGACTCCATACCACAACTAATGTTTTATACCAATTAATGTATTATACCCTTGATGACTCCAATATATGTACATGGCTTTCTGGACAATAAAGATTATTATTATCATTATTATTATTATTATCACCATGATATGCGGAAAATAAAATGGTATACTAGTCTGCAATGTGGGAAAGCTCCTGCAAAATTTTAGAGTATTCCGAAGTAATTTAGTATATTAAAAAGGGTTAAAACTTACGAAGATACGCTACTGTTACATGTCTGTGGTCAGTATAGAGCAACGAAATTACTTGGGAAAGAACACATTCGAAAATGTGTACATTTCTACATTTCCTTAATTTGCATAAAAAGTTAAGCTGGCGCGTGTGGTCAAAGTGCCGCGTTTTTTGCTTCAGGACACTGGCAGGTACAAAGCACCGCCGAAGTTAGTGTTTTTGTGTTATTGAAGGGTTTAAGTAAATATCTCTTATATCTACTTGTTGTTGTAGAGTTCACTAGCATGTCGTTTCGATTTATTTCGCTATTTTTGTAGTGTGATTTGATTAAAACCAAAAAGTTACTTCTACACTCTCCAGCTTTGCTGTCAATAATGTCAATCCCAAGTCTAATGAAGTGATATGGTTGTACCGCGTTAAGTCATATTGGTTAAAGTCACTGGCGGCGTATTTCTATAAAAAAATTATTATTTTTTATTTTTTTACTCCTTTCGGTGTTGACACTCTACTGATAAATTTTCCGCATGTCATGGTAGATCACCCTGTATAGGTAATTTCCTGTTTTTTCATATTAAATATTAGATTTTGAGTATATTAGCTAAATACCCAAAATAAAAGTTATTCTTAAATACTAGAAAGAGGTGCGCTCACTAATAGAGGCATGTTCGACCGGGCGAATAATTTCCTTTATTTCAGAAGAGTTTCCATTATTCAACAGGCAAGGCTTTCAGTACACAGTTAAATATTATAAAAATGTTAACTATAATATGCTACTTCAACTTTAGGGTAATGTTGTTAATCCAAATGAGAAATCATCTGGGAATGTGTCAAGTCAAGTGTCAAAAGAATTATTACCCTTCGTTTTCCGGTTTCGTGCATACATTCTGCTACATTTAAACTTTAATACCTAAATAAATGCACAAAAACTTGAACATTTTACAATATGGGGTGAAACAGAGCTGTCGTAGTGGGTTTATGCTGCTGTTTAGAGCAATTACCATGTTAACCCTCTTGCTCTTTGGTACCAATTCTCTTATGTGTATCAGTTTCCTTGCCGCAGTTCAACTGCCTGAAACTAATAGTGTCTCAGGAGCCCATAGGGAAGGACGGAAGGACTTTAAGACATTTTTCACTTCAGAACCATATTCGGTGCTCTCATTTCTTTAAACATCTTAAGGATTCTGATACATTTTGCATTGAAACTTTTTTTGATAAATTCCCTTTATGTTGTTGTGTTGAATATAGGTAACAATTCAATAGTATTTTAATATATAAGTTTGTTTTTAGTGACACTGCATTAAACGCATTTTTCAATTGGAAAAGCTGACTATAAAGAATTTTGGTGGCCTATAAAATACTCTGTTATAACCAAACTTGGTGTAATTTTTCATCGACAGTGATTTTCAACAAACAATTCGCAGTTGTTAGCTGAATAAATACAACCGACTGCAATCAAGCTGTTAGCTTCAAGGTTACAACTGACATTAGGAACTAACAAAATTGATAAAAATTTTAATTTTTTTTCTGAAACAGTGCATAAAGGAAATGTAAATATTAAGGTATCAACAGTTATTTCGATCTTTTATTTTTAGTTTTCATTATTTTTTTTTCTCAATGCTCACCTCTGAAAATTTCGGGGTCTCTGCAGCCTCGTATACTTTTCCTGATCTGATTCACTCTACTCATTTTAGTTCCTTTGTGCTACTGATCAAGTGACTGGATTTATGCTGATGGTTTCTAGTTCTGTATGCGTTTGCCCATATTGTATCGTACTTGGATATGCCATGGTTTACCATTCTTGGTTCCTTTACCTTATAATCTGCAGTCTAGATCGCCTTAGTACTTTCCGATTAACTACAGATGTTTCTTTCTTGGCATATGAAAATGCCACTTTACTTTTATTGGCTAAATTAACACCTATTTTCTATATTGATGAGTTTGTCAAGATTTTTTTAAATGGTGCCAGTTCAAGGATTCATGCGGAAGGCTATGTAGTGTTATCAACGTTACATCCAAATTAGGTACGATCTAATACACATGTGAACATAAAAGTTTAAATATTACTGGTCACTGAGAATAATATTTTAAACCCATTTCGGTAAGGGGAAACCAAATATCAACTGCGTGAAGTATTTTGAAGTACATCGGACCAGCGACTGACATTCAATAGGCACATTAACGAAACTGTAAGGACAGTTCGCTTTTGGTCCAAAATTGCAGACTAAGTAGACAATATAAAAATTTTGTTTACACTTTTGCAGTGAAGCTGACTCTAACATACGCGGCACCGGTTACGAATCTAAAGAAACTAAGTGTTGGAGCACAAGTTTATGCGCCTCATCTCAAATTATTCAAGACATAACTTTCTCAGAAGTTTATATACACGATGTCAGGACATTATATCATATACCCTATAGAATGAAACATTCTGCCATACCAGGCGTTGCCCATCATTAAGCAACCCATCTAGCCCTATCTGCTCTATCTAATCCTTCATTAATAATAACATTATTTCCTCATTTTCTGTTTCGTCCTCTCTCATTTTCTTTTTGTTATTGTTCCAAATTATTCTTCCTAATTGTAATTTTTTAATATTTTGTCTTCTAAATTTAATAACATGTGAAACAATCAGTTAAGCGGCTTGACACCCGCTTCAGTATTTACCATTTTCTGTGTCATCATATCATTTAAAACACTGTATTTAAACTGTTAATATTAATGTTCATATTAATTTTGTATTCACTCTTTGGAAATAATAATATCTCGACTTTATTTAGTTTTCAATCCTGCTGGAGTTCAGTATAATTATTCTACCACTCAACCAAGAAAATGTGTTTTTTTTTTTAATTTTCCCCCTGGCGAAAGGAGTTTAGGTTAAAGTTTTATAAGTTGACAAGAGCTCGTTTCGTTCTATCTTTTAACTGCAACGGCAGTATACCACGGCGTGGATGTCTGATAGGATTCAGACACAAGTATCTGGAATATGTTATATTTGTAAAATAATAACAAAGTTTTACTGGATTGGTTTGGATCTGTTTATATTTCACGAATATGTCGATAAAATGAATCTTTACGAAAGACTACAACTCAAATTAATTATGAAATATAGCACGCCGCGGATTAGGGCGTGGACAAATGTAACGTCACACCAGTCGATCCGCAGTTCAGTGATTGGCAGCAAAGTTGGTAATATGTGCTGTAGTGAAGTTTCCTGTTGATTTTTTTAGAGAATGGCGATATTATTGGACGGATAATTATTGTATCGTTCCTAACTGCAAAAATACCATAGCAACTACATCAGATAAAATTTTTATTTCGCTACTAAGTGAACTAAAAGCATAAAAGTTATGGCAGCCATCTACGTGCAAAACTATCTTCGTATCTGCTAAAGGAACGCACTTTTGTTGTGAAGAACATTTTATTTTAAGTATGTATTAAGCAAGTGTTAATTTTCCTACCATGAGACGTGAAGTCGAGGAAATTGTGGCAGAAATCTATGTGATGAACTCATTTTGTTTCAAATTTAGGGTCAAAATTCTACTGTAAGAATCATTTTAATATACGTAGATTTCAAATTTACTTTTTGCCTTTATTAATTAAATTGTTTAATTGTTTGATAAATAAGTAGAGAGCTATATAGACATAATATCTGGTTTGCAGTTAAGTTTATCCATGGAGAGTTATGAGACAAAAATACAGAAATAATTGCATTCATATTTTACAGGTTGTCTTTTTTATGATCCGCCATATTAATAATTACCATTACCATTACCGTTTGACCTAGTACAGACGCATCATCCTGTATGTCTATATGTGAATGATATATTTCACAGACTAATTACAAAAAATAGAAAAAGTTTACCACTGTAATTAATCTCTAAAATTCAAATTTCAGCGGTAAATATTAAACTACAATAACTCGATGCCTATGTTTCAATCCTTGTAGTAATTTTATGTTCATTGAATCACTAACACTAGAATCTAGAAAAAATCTATAACAAACGTGAGATAAAATGAAAAATAACAAAAATATTAGAGCGTTTTTATATTGTGTCTCGTAAATATATTTTGCATACCCCGTTTATACTTCTCTCAAATACACACTCAACAGTAAATGATCGAGAAAATTTTAATGTCGGTTTGGTAATAAAAATATAAGAAAAATGGAAAAGTGAAAATCAAAATCAACCATTAGCGCCTTACGCAAGCACGTTATTTATAACCTTATGACAGATCAAAAGCCACACCGACAACCCCGTAACCTGATTTAAAACATGACTGCGTCCTTTTTTGATTTAGGTCATAAATTTTGTCTCTATAAAGGAAAGCATACTAAAAGAAATGTTGATAAGCACTGCTGTATATTCTATAGGCACATCGGCAATGGACTTGTGTTCATCACTTGATCAGTGAATTTACAAGAATTAATTTATAATTTTTATTTTACCTAAAATGAATGTCTCGGCTCTTGTACTTCGCCACTACTATAGTGATGTAGTGATAGTTTTTCAAAATGATATCTTCTTGTTTCAATGATATCCCTTTAATCGCACAAATCAGGGAACCAGGGCCGGATTAAGGATTGGCGCGCCCCTAGGCTAAGCATGTATTGCGCCCTCTTATTCATAATGAAAGAACATTAATGAGCGGGGAGGTGAACTGAAAAAATATTTTTTGTCCAGATTCAAAATTGACGAGCGGGGGGCGGAGATACATGGAAAAAAATCTTTGTCCCAGTTTCAAAATTGATGAGCGGGGGGGGGGGGGAATTCTGAAGAAAAATTGTTTTATCAAAATTGATGACCAGGGAGAAGAAAATGAAAAAAAAAAAATTTTTCTCAAAAACGAGAAAGAATTGATTAGCATGGGAGGACAAAATATTTTTTTTAATAAGCAGAGAGCGCAAAGAACTCGCGACGCCCCACGTACCTAACGCGCGCCCCTTCACGCATTGTCGCTCTTAGGCTGGTTAGCCTTATGGATAATCCGGCCCTGGTGGCCAGCGGCAACAATAAAGGGCAGGGGCATTACTATAGGAGCAGTAAGATATAATATCTATCTCTTTCCGTTCCTTAAATAATCCTGTAAAATGTTGATATAGTTGGATAGGAACATATAAGAGACGTATACATTTCCTTAATTGGCACAAAAAGTTGAGCTGGCGCATACCGGTCAAATTGCAGCGTTTTTTGCATTCGCGCTTTTGGGACGAACAATAAGGCCGGCTCGGAAGGTATAAAGAGGTGTGCAGACGATCCAACCACCCAACCAACCAACCTTTTCGGTACACTTTGAAAATTGCCATGACAACTCGTAAGAGTGAGCTGGTTTACTGGAATTCCAGCGTTTTCAAAGCGTACCGACAATGTTGGCTCCAGCAGAGTGTACCTAGAAGGTCGGTTGGATCATCTATATAAAGTGCAGCACATGTCGGGTGTTTTTTTGTATTATCCACGGGTTTAGATAAACATCTCTTCGCTGAACTATACAATACAGAGGTAATAAATTAGATAATTTTATCAAAACAATAGATAACCAAATAACAAATAAATAATTTCCTTGTATAAAAAAAGTACCGATATAAGGGTTCTACAGACGATCCAACCAGCCAACCAACCAACCAACCTTCTCGGTACACTTTGAAAATTGCCATGACAACTCGTACAAGTGAGCTGGTCTGCTGGAATTCCAGATTCTTCAAAGCGTACCGACAATGTTGGCTCCAGCAGTTTTACGAGTTCGCATGGCAATCTTCAAAGTGTACCGAGAAGGTCGGTTGGTTTTTTGGATAATCTGTAGACATCTACAGTAAACCGCAGATTTAACAGGCACTCAAAAAATGTCGGCATCTTTGGCTTTGCGATGCGGCGTGTTTGATGGGTCAAAGGCGCCGACATTTTTTGAGTGCCTGTTAAATCTGCGGTCAACTATATAAGTCCTTAGGCTATATCCTGAAGAATTACGGCAATAAAAACTTCAGATATGGATAATTACTTTAAACGTACGAACAGGACTCTACTTAAAATTATATCGCATTTCATATTATTTACTTCTCTCTCAGATCCTGATAATCTCTGAAAATTAAACATAAGTAAATTAATAGTTAGGTATTTTGGTATTTATAATTCTTAATATGGATATGATTATAAAATGTAATCAAAATAGTTACATAGAATAGGTATACATAGGCTTATACAAATTTATTAATTTCGGCCCAGGTAAGAAAGACGACGGTTACAATAGCTTTTTATGCTTGTCTTTTCTTAAGGATAGGATTTTGCAGAGTGAGAGGGAAATATGCGTTTATTTTCGGTTTATTATAATTATTTCAAAAATCATAAATGGTATAACTTTTAAAATAGTTTCAGATGCTTCCCGTTGCTCAAAGGAATATAACTATAAACAGTTTTTATCAAAAATTTTGTATATAGTTAAATGCCAAACTCTAATAATGAAATTAGGAAATATTTTCATTGACAAACTATGATATTCAAGTACAACAGAAATTTACATTAAAAAAAAAATATAGTTGTATTCGTTAAAACAATAGCAATTATTTAAAACAGTTCTAAAGATTATACTATGTTTGGTTTTTTAATTATTTATAATAAATCAAAAATAAAAGCATATTTCCCTCTCACTCTGCAAAATCCTATCCCTAAACAAACAATTTTTTTACGCTCATTATTCCAACTCGATTTTGTGGCTGTTTTTTTCACCAGCCCTTATGCTGTAGCAGGCATATTGCCGCCTCATAAATTACAAAATATTTTTACTCAAGCGTGAATGTCCGCGGTAGATTTAAATATATTTCTTAAATTTACATCTTAAACAAACACAACGGTATGCAACCAAAGTTACGTCTAAACTGTACTCAAGGTAGCTGGATGTTCTGACTTAACTTTAAGAGTGGAGAGGGTAAAGAGACGATACGATTTGAATGCGATGAAAGGGAAATCAGAACGATTAGTTTTCCGTTACTTGAAGTTTAGAATTTCGATTGCTCGCTAAACTTTTGAAAAGTGATGTATCTTCATTAAATTTCTCCTTAAAGACTTCAACATCGAAAGGGTTAATAGTCCATCTTCTTGAACATGAAGCAGGCCTAATTATTTTCACCGGTTTAATCCGTAAGTAATTTATAAAGAAATAATTTTTTTTGTAACTTAGATTTGGCAACGGCCATATTACAGCAAGTCACGCTTACACTTCATTTCTTTCCAGGGTTTAAGTTTTGGATGCAAATTTTTATTATAAAAATGCAAATCTTCTAAATTTGGGAGCAAGTTTTATCAATTTTGGGATGCACATCGTAGATATGCAATCTTTTTAACGTCATATTAAATTTTGGGTTGGAAACATTAATTTTTTTTAACCATCCCATGGGGTTATCTTTCTTCTCTTCTACGTAATTAGAAGATAAAAATGTATCTATTAGTCTAGAACAACTTTTAATGGAGGACGCGATGATAGTATGGTAGGATAGTTGGGATTTGTCCTTATGGAATTTCTGGAAGCGTCGAATATGGTACTGGGAACTTCTTAACTTAATCTCGGGCTCATCTATAAATCAACGATTACGTCACTGTGGATTGGATTTCACCATGATCATCCCTTACTTGGAGTCGCTGTCTTCATTCATAGAAAATTCCAGATAAGTGTCGCAAATAAAATTTTTATCTAATGTTTTTTTATAAATACCTCATATTTTTATGCTTTAACATTTTTTTAGAGTTCTTTAAAGTATCATGTTGTAAATATTTTTTTTTTAAAAAACTATTTCCATTTTCAATTTTATTCTTAACATGTTTCAACGAACAGTTAATATTTTCTATTTTTATTAAGGTATAAATTATCGGCATAACGTCTGATTAAAATCAAATATATAAAAAGTTCTGTAAAGACTTTGTGATCACAATTTCTACGAAACGCTTAGGTATATTTATATAATAAATTTTGACCTTTAAACACCATATTGTCAGTTCATGTTTTAGATAATATTTTAAGTAATATCTATATAACATATTATTGTCCATTCGATTCTTTGTACATAACTTCGTTTAATATTAAGGCCTCAGTTTAGTCGTTTTCTAATAAAAACGCACCTAGTTTGATTCATTTATAATAAAATCAATTTTATAATCACATTATTCACTTATTTCAGGTATTTTGATACAAACCAAACTATACAAACAAAGTATTTAGATATGATCTACTGAATTAATTATTTAATCTTTAATAGAAAGTTGAACATCTTTTAGTAATATTTAAAGGTACTAATTTAATTTTTACTTGTGCGAAATTTGAATTATTAATTTACACTTTTTTTTACAACTAGTACTTTCTTTAAATTTTGATTAGTTTATCTTTCTTGTAATCAAACTTCAATTTTAGTGTAAATTACAAATATAGGAAGATTGGCGCCCCGCTTTTCTAGGAAAATTATCTTTATATAAGTCAAATTAACATCTCTTTAAGAAAAATTATTAAAACATCTATCATTTATTAATTTCTATCTACCAAACACGTAAAACTATTTGTAAAGTGTTTTCTTACCCATGACTCATCTGCCGAGTCTCTGAGCTACTGGGGTAGTAACATTTTTTCTTTAAATAACATAAAGTGCAGTAAGAATCTCAAACACTTAATGAAAATTAAAAATTTATTGAACAGCGAAGAAATAATGTTACAATGCACTATACGACCCTACAATACATTTTATTTTCCAAAGGTCAATGGTAAAGAGTAAATGTCATCCGTCGACCGTCGAAAGATAAAATTAGTTAGTTTTGAATTGCCGAAGCGCCCCCTCGCGCTTCGGCGCCCCTAGGCTATAGCCTATTTAGCCTTATGGATAATCCGGCCCTGCAGGGAACGTAATATTAAAAAACTTATTATATCATAATTAAAATATTAGGAACTAGTGAAGTCATACACAGGGAAATTTTTATGAGGAAATATCTGGGGATAGGCCAATTTCTGTTTTAATATACTTTTGTCCTCAGGGAGAGTGTATAGGTAGAATATTTTCAGTCGAAGTCGATCGGAAGCTCTATTTATTCGGTTTTTTTTTATAAATTGCGATTCTATCTTGCTTTTGGTTTAGCTTTTTAAAAATCTGTGGTTTGTCTCTAAAAGGGCTAATGTCACCTTTGTTTAACATTCGCCTTCGACCCTCTTAGAACCAAGCCACAGAAATATATCGGCTTATATAAATCTGGTCAGGAAAAAAACGAACTGTTCTTAATAAATGTTTCTATAAAACTGTTAGAATTCTTTAAAGTATTTATTAACCTCGAAAAAGAAAGTTAAAAAAGCTGCCACTGGCGATTTTTCGTTTTATCTGATATAGTTTGGTTTGAATGCATACTTATGGTCGTGTTTATGTGTTCCAAATTTGGCCAAACAACCAGAAATTGTATTTTCGTAAATAATAGGATCGGTCTGTCATTTTTGGACAAAGCATCGTAGAGCAATATATTTTTTAATATATAGGTGCTTTCATATGGTGTAAAAAATGGAAAAAAAGCCTTTTTTCAGTTTTCTTTTGTTTTCTCGTTTTTTTGCTAAAAAACTTTTTTAATATTTAAAATATTTTTAGTTTCCTATATTAGGTCTGAATTCATTAAAAGTGCTTGTTGCATCTGCAGCATGACATAGACAAGGTTATTAAAGCCATACGTTGCCTGGTAACGGCTAAAAATCTAACTTCATCATTTTCAATGTCCCTCCCTGCGCACCTTTGCGAAAGACTGAATTTTTCTTGTAAATTTTATTTACTTTTTAAAATTCATTTTATTTAAAATACGTTAAAAAGCACACAATTGAAAATAAATTAATTATATGAAATAGATATCGTGTGAAAAAATCTTATAGCTATAAAATTGTTAGATAAAACATTTCCTAAAAACATCAAAATCATTATTTTAGATTGTTAATGTCATTTAAAAGCATGTTAAAAACACAATTTACAAAAAAGTTTTGCTATATTATATGTAGAATTTTGTATATTAATATTTTTTGTTTTTGTCCGTCCTAATTCGGTTATTTTTTTTTTTTACCGTCTTATATCACATAAAAACTACAATTACAAACAAATGTTAATATTGACTAAATGTTGGTTGTTGCATTTTCTTATTCTTTCTGTGTAAGTGTATTATTTTGTAGATTTCACGGACAGTGTTTTAGAAGAAAATACATGTAGCAGATAAACCTAATAAGAGACACAGATAAATAAATGTTACCTTAGGCAAAAATGATATGCAAATCAAAATGCTTTCGAAAATGCACTTTTTGACCGTTCTTTGTAATATTTCAAAACCAAATTTGGTACACGTATTATGATCATTAAAAGTATATTATCCTAATTTTTTTTGTTATAATTTAACTCATTCATAACAAAGTATTTCATAAAAAATGAAAAACTACCAATGGCAGCAGTTTCAATTTTCCTTTGAGGTTATGAAACTTCTTAAAATAATTCTAAACTACACAGTTTTACAGAAGCATTTATTTCCAATAATTTAATTTTTTTTTGTCCCGATTCGGTAAAAAAAAATTGAGGCCATAGGTTCTTGTATACACGCTAAATTATAATTTTTTTTTCACCCCCTTTAATAATAGGGTGGGGGTAGTAATGGGCTAATGCCAAAAAATTTTTTGAGACCTTAACTTCTTTTATATATACTAAATACTAATTTTATGGATTCTTACCTACTTGGTTTACCTATTTACCTCAAATTTACCCCAATTTACCCCCCGATCCTTCAACGTAATAAGTTCCAGATCTCGTAAAAGTATATATGTGTACCAAATTTCAAGTCAATATTTTAAACGGTTCCAGAGTAAACGTGTGCACAAAAAAGTTACAGACAGACAGACCGACAGACAGACCGACAGACCGACAGACAGACCGACAGACCGACAGACCGACAGACAGAATTTTTTTTTTCGCTCAAACTTAAAATCTCGACATTTCATGACATTCTAAGCCTATTTGAACAATACAAATTTTTAAAAAATTTTCTGTCGTTACTATATTTCCACTGGATGTGGAAGTAATTATTATGTGTAGACATCTGACAAAAAATGGTGCTTCTGTATTTTCATCGGACTGTTACAAATATATTATAAGTATTATTATAAGCACTTAACTTTAGTTAACATCCACATATTTGATTATTTTCACAAAAGAATTACGTAATAAATGGTTGATGTTACCCAGTCTGCGGCAAAATGCATAATATTTTATTATATTTCATATCATGATACTATATGATATACTTACTTAGTAATTACCTAACTATTTGACTATGTCAATAAAACATACTTCATGAATATATTCAACTCCACGTAGTATATTATCAAAGTTTATATGTTTAATGGATGATGATGTGAATATACTGCTCTTGAATTACATAAATACATAAATAAGGAAATGCTCTTCGTGTCTTTGTATATAGTAAGGTATACATAGTATATGATTCTGAAAATGAATGTCTAATATCAAGTTTTACACGAATCAAATAATATCTTCGCAAATACTAAGAGTGTATTGCATTTGAGCTGCACATTCTAAAACCGTAAATGTCGCTTGTATTCTGACAACTTTCAAAATATCCATCTGTTGGTCTGTTTGTGTGTTAATTTATGAGATAAAAGTCGTATTGTATTGGAATTTGAATAGTAAGTTAATGTTAGCTAGATGAAGCATGCTATTGTTTTCATATATTTGTTGGTTATTTTACCAGCATCCTATTGTATTTGAAGAAAATATATCAGTAAACAATAGTATATTATGCAAAAAGCACAAAATAAGGCTTATTTTACATGAGTGTGAACGTTTGCAGTACCAGCCGAAGGCGAGGGCAGCAATTCATACGAGTGCAAAATTGCCATGTTTTGCGAGTTGAATAGTCGAATAGTATACTTCTTCTACGACAACCTCTTCTTGACTTTGGATGAAGCCATCAGCCAGTAGCTCTTGATTTATAACACACTCGTGACAGAAACAAACAAAACTCTTCCAGCATAATCTGATATTCAACCCTGTTATTGCCTACTATTAACCTAACCAAAGCTATATATATGAAAGTGTATATAAAGTACGCATTCAATACACGTTCGTGTACGCGCACACATACAAACACAAGTCATACACCATCTATCGTAGGGATATATAACGGGGACACTCATTTCACGTCAAGGACGACTTCTTGTAAACATAGACAGGGTAGGGGACCACGGTATGATAGTGTAATATATTGCAACCCCTTAAGATTTAAGGTTATGTTAGTTGCACTGAAAAGTAGGCACAGGATTCAGTAGTTCGTATGTCTGAATGTGGAAAGAACTTACTAGAAGGTCTAGAGTGATGACATGTCTGTTCTGGAACTGTCTAGAGAATGGTGACGTCATCAGAGAAGCTTCTAGATCTGTCATCTTTATAAGGCATGGAGTAAACCAAAAGGGGAGAAGTTAGTGCAGTACTAATTGTCAGTTGAAATGGTCAGAGAGTAAACACAGTGATAAAGTTCAGTTTAGATAACAAGAGTAGTAAGATCAGAACAGAAGAGAGTAAAGTGATCAAGTAGTACACAGTGTGTTATTAGCCAAGTAGTTATTGTTGTAATTAAGTAAGTTAATAAATTAGTGTTTAGTGTTACCCTGGTTGTTATAATTTCCGAATCCACGATACAGGGTGTTTACAAAAAGGGTGTAAGCACTCCACAATTGGTGTCAGAAGCGGGATTATAACAGAAGATTTCTGGACTGTTCAAGAAGAAGTTTCTACAGTGTTCTTCTCGGGAATTAGTGGTGACACGGAGGATTAACTTACGGGACATTGTTTAAGGACCATTTTTGGACTCAAAACTGTGAAAAAGTGCGTTTTCGGGAAAGTGACAGAGACACTAAAAAAGACTCATTTTTGCTAGTGCGTGAAAATTACTAGAACTTTTCTATTTGGACATTAGTGGAGATTAGTAAATTCTCTGGACTGGATAGTGACAAAAGACTCTGGATAAGACTTTTTCGTGCTAGTTCGAGATTTCTCTGGAAAGTTCCATTGCTGATATTGACGTGACAGTTAAATTTATCTTATTTTAATTTCATCGTATGCCGTAACAACAAGAAGTATGGCATCGATAAACAAATACAGGACTTATTCGAACAATTCCAAAATATGATGGCGCAGCAATGGCAGGAAGACAAAGAAGAGCAGGAGAGAAAACGTCAAGAAGAAAAGGAAGATCAAGAAAAACGACGTCAGGAAGAAAAAGAACAGCAAGAAAGAAGACGTCAAGATGAGGAAAAAAGACGCCAACAAGAAAAAGAAGAACAAGAAAGACAGCGTCAAGAAGAAAAAGAGGAACAAGAAAGACGCCAAGAAGAATCAAGGAAAATTCTGAATGAACAAATGAAAATACAGCAAGACGCTATCATTTCTGCCAACGAAGGATTAAAGAGTGAAGTCAAAGAAGAGATAAACAAGGTAGAAGAAAAAGTAGGTGAAGTCGAGGCAGAAGTCAGTCAAGTTAAAGAGAAAGTAAACAAGTTCGAAGAAGAAGTCAAAGGGAAAATAGACCGGCTTAAACGACAGTTGAGAGATAGAGGAAGCCAGCAAGTGGTATCATCAGGTCAGCGACTAAAACCTCCTTCTTTTGACGGCCAAAGTTCCTGGACGACGTACAAGAGGCAGTTTGAGGCAGCAGCGTGTGCGAACGACTGGGATAATGAGGAAAAGGCCATGGCATTGGTTTTAGCACTAAGGGGCCAAGCATCAGAGTTACTTCAGACTATCCCAGTGGAAAAACAAAGTGATTTCGAAGTTTTGGAAGCTGCATTGGACCTGAGATATGGCGACCAACAACTCGCCCAAGTATACCAGGCTCAACTGAAATCACGGACACAAAAAGCAGGGGAAAGCTTACAAGAATTCGAAGCTGCGATAGAGCGGCTGGCACACCTGGCATATCCGAGTGCACCCAGAGAATTCCAAGAACAATTAGCCGTTGGGGCCTTTTTAGATGGCATAAGGGACGAAGAGGTCAGGCGAGTTCTGAGTCTAACGCGGCACCAAAGTATTAGCGAGGCTCTGGTGCGTGCCCTCGAAGTAGAAGCTGCCTTTAAAGACACCCCACGGTCAGAAGTGCGTGCTGTGACCGTTGAAAAGGCACATGTGGATCAAGAGAACATGAGCACTATACTGAAGAACATGAAGAAAATGATGAATCAATTACTGGCCAAGTCGGATTCTCAAATGAGACAGGACAAGCAACAAGGTGGAGCAAAACCAAACTGACGTATCCAGTGCTATCAGTGTGGCAAGTTAGGGCATATTAGGAGAGATTGTCGACAACAAAGCCCGGAGAAGGTAAATGCCGCAGTTGTCGAAGAGTCGTATTGGCACAAAAAGAATCTGGAGACTTTACTGAGAGACTTGCACAGAATGGTAAAGCAATTGCTGGAGAGTTTTTCAGGGAAGCAAAGCAAGTAACCAAGCAGTGGGGAGCCAAGTGGGGGTATTCGATGTTATAGCTGTGGAAAATTAGGGCATGTAAGACGAGATTGTCAACAGTGGAACCCTGAGGTTGTACATGCCACTGGAGAAGTGCTGGCTGGTGAAAGCGATGCCCCCAGGGAAATAAAGGTTTGTCAGCTTCGAAGAATCCCAAGTAGTTTACCATCACAAGGCTGTGTAAGCGAAACGAAAGAGATTCCAGAGAATTGAACAAAGGAAGCTTTAAGACAAGAGCAACTGGACGACACAGAAATTGGACCTATGTTGAAAGCAATAGAAAGAGGAACACGCCCAGAGTGGAAGGATGTTTCAGACAAAGGAGTGGGGCTGAAGGTTTTATGGTCACAATGGGGTTCACTTACGGTTGTAGACGGGCTGTTGAGAAGAGCATGGGAAAGCCCGGATGGGAAGCAGGTTGCCATGCGTCTAGTGATTCCCAGGTGTCGTGTACCAGAAGTACTCCAGAAAGCGCACAATGAAACATCCGGCGGACACCTTGGAATAAACAAAACGTTGAGTAAAGTACGAGAACGATTCTATTGGGTCAATAGTCGCCAGGATGTGGAGGCTTGGTGTCGCAAATGCAAGAGTTGTGCGCCAATAAGGAACCACTATCCGAGAGCAACTATGTGAATGAAAGTCGAAAACAGCCAAAGAATGACCGAGAACAGATTACCAAAACTGGTAACCGAATGAAGGCTCGTTATGATCGGAATGCCAGTACAGGAGGATTCAAGGTGGGAAATCGGGTCTGGCTGTACAACCCACAGCGGAAAGAATGGAAGTCTCCGAAGCTTCAACCACCTTGGGAAGGACCGTATTCAGTCATTACCCGAATTAATGATGTCGTCTATCGGATTCAACGAAGTAAAAAGTCCAAGATGAAGATCGTACACTTGGATAGACTGGCGAAGTATGTGAAGGAAACTGAATTGCCTGACCGGGACGTTCAGGCTTAAGGAGGGGGCAGTGTAATATGTTGCAACCCCTTAAGATTTAAGGTTATGTTAGTTGCACTGAAAAGTAGGCACAGAATTCAGTAGTTCGGATGTCTGAATGTTAAAAGAACTTACTAGAAGGTCTAGAGTGATGACATATCTGTTCTGGAACTGTCTAGAGTATGGTGACATCATCAGAGAAGCTTCTAGATCTGTCATCTTTAGGTATATAAGGCATGGAGTAAACCAAAAGGGGAGAAGTTAGTGCAGTACTAATTGTCAGTTGAAATGGTCAGAGAGTAAACACAGTGATAAAGTTCAGTTTAGATAACAAGAGTAGTAAGATCAGAACAGAAGAGAGTAAAGTGATCAAGTAGTACACAGTGTGTTATTAGCCAAGTAGTTATTGTTGTAATTAAGTAAGTTAATAAATTAGTGTTTAGTTGTTATAATTTCCGAATCCACGATACAGGATGTTTACAAAAAGGGTGTAAGCACGCCACAATAGGTTAGAACCACACTACTCAGGTTTAATATTCTAATAAACATTGATGCAAAGAAATATGAAAATATTTTCTTTATTGCTTTGAATATACAAAAATATTATTGACAGAAATATTGATGACATATTCAACCATCCCGCTGCTAGTGTCATATTCTCAAAGCTCTAGTCGTCGCGCTAGCCACAGCGGGCCGCCCTCCTAATACATAATGGATCATAATGAAACGGTTGCTAGGCAAGTCGCTAGGCAACAAATGCAGTATGAATCATAACGTGCCAGGTCCACTATGCAATATGATATTTTGTGCAAAATATAGATGTTTATGATTGAATTTACGATCGTTTAATGGACATATTTCGATGTTGTCGTAGAAAAATGAGTTATTCATCGTTTAGAGTTTCAAAAATTGTCTTATTAATGTTTATGATTTGTAACTAAATAGAAATATTGAGAAACGTTATTCTCTATCATTACTTATTTAGATGTTCTACTGAAATACATTCCATGATATGATTTTCAACCGTTGAAATATGATTTTCACCTATAGTGGAAGTGAAGAAAAAAGCATAATCGTGCTAAATTATGAAACCTATTCCTCCCCACGTTTTCGAGGGTGCTGAACATGAATAACAGGGTAAAAAAGTTTTTAGTCATGCGCACCCCGTAAAACGTAAAACGGTCAAAAATTATTTCTCATGACAGCTTGGCATCGACTATTTTTGCAGGGATTCTTTGTTTTTTCATGTGGATGTAACAGATGGTGAAAGGTGATGTCAGGTAGTAAACCGCAACCACCCGCAGGGGTGGAATCCACCCTGTCAGGGGGTGTAAAATTGTTTCTTCTTTTATTTCTTGTTAAAGACGTTTACCCCCGTCTTCGAGGATGTTGATCAAGAAAAATATGGTTTTACGCTGGTTCGACCCTTCCTTCACTCTCAAACTGTCGGAAACCACCCATTTCATAATAATAATAGGTGGCGACTTGGCTGATATTAAATAAATAAATAAATAAAAATGCCTTTATTCAACCTGGCGGGGTGTCAGCTCACAAAGCTGCTATAAATGCCAACCAGGGCCAGTAGATTATCTTACCTAACAGATAATCAATTGATTAACACGATCGTCATAAAATCCATAAAAATTAGAATACGGCTAAAATGATATTTATATCCGACTATAACCTAACCTAACCTAACCTAACCTAACTATTATAAAGAATACCTAAAAAAAAATACCTTATAAGATAAAAAAGACAAGAAAGAACATTACAAAGGAAGCTATCACTAGTACATACGTAAATATAATGAAGTCGGTGAAAGATAATAAGCTTAATCTTAATTCTGAAGATAATACATTTGTACTTTTTTCTTAAAAGTAGAGTAGGATAATGACACAAAAGACTGGGCAACTTTATTATACAAATCCGCTGCTAAGTATGAGAAAGATGATTTAAAGAGAGTAGTTACATGTCTAGGAATATGCAAAGTATTTGCCACGAATATGAGATGAGCATTGTGATGTTGATTTCGGAAATTAAGTTTATCTCTGAGGTATAAGGGTGCATCATTTTTTTAAATACAGTAAACAAGGCAAATGAGATGGAGCTCCCATCTCTGATGCATATTAAGCAAATTATTCATTTTTAGATAAGGAGTTATATGCTCACGCCTGGGCACACCAACCGAGAAACGAACACATGAGTTTTGAACTTTTTGTAATCGATAGGCCTCCCTTTCTGTTAGACAAGGGCCATAAAAGACATTAGCATATTCAATTTTGGACAAAATTAACGAATTTGAAAGTCTTAACTTTGTGGATGTAGATAGTACGTGTTTAAATTGATAAATAGATTTAAGTTTAGCGAAAGAGGATTGCACAATTTTGGTTATATGTTCTTTGAAAGTTAAATGGCTATCGAAAATAACTCCAAGATTTTGCACGGTATTTTTATTATCAATTTGCTCATCGTCTATAAATAGTTGCGCAAGATTAGCTTCAAAAGTAGATCTGAAAGTTATAGCAACTGTTTTACTACAGTTAAGTTTTAAACCCTGTCTATCTAACCATACGCATATATTGAAACGATCTTCGTTAATTTTTGCCATGGATTCTTCAACGAATGTAGGACGATATGAAAAATATATTTGTGTGTCATTCGCGTACGAATGCACTTTGCAGTGCTTTACAACTTTCGGAAAATCTGACAGATATAAGGAAAACAGTATTGGTCCAAGTATTGAGCCTTGAGGAACTCCCGAATTGACAACTAAACTATCCGAAATTTGCAAGTTACGTACTTTAACTTTTTGCATTCTCTGTGACAAGTAGCTACGACACCATGCTATAGTGTTTGATGCCAAGCCTAAATAGTGCAGTTTTGCTAAAAGCATCTCATGGTTGAGACAATCAAAGGCCTTTGTAAGATCAAGCATAACGGCTGTAGTTACCATTGATTTATCTATAGCTGCTAAGTAGTCGTCATTTATATCCAACAGAGCTGTAACAGTACTATGACCATGACGAAAACCAGATTGGGTATGAGGAAGCAGGTCGTTAGTTTGTACATGTTGTTTTAGCTGATCATAAATAATCCTCTCTAATATTTTCGAAAAAACTGGCAAAATACTAATAGGCCTGAAATCATTTAAAGTTTCGGGTTCACTTTTTTTCGGTAGAGGTATAACACATGCCGTTTTCCATTGAGAGGGAATTGTTTTAGATTGTAGCGAGAAATTAATTATATGTGTAACTGCATCCAAACAGGTAATATCATTTTAATCATATTTAAAGAGAAACCATCTCCTCCAGCAGCATTAGATTTAATTTTATTAACTGCATTCAAAATATTTTCGGAGGTCACAAGTTTTAAAGACATTTCTTCTAATATAGTTGGGAGTTTATTATTTTCATAAAAAATAATGTCCTCATTGCTAACTGATGTACTCGGCACAGAATTAATGAAATGGTTGTTAAACATGTTTGAAGTACCAAAATTATGTAGAGCGTCACTGTTTAAATTAGAATCATGTACACCCAACTGGTTTATTGTTTTCCACCATTAGGGACTCGTATAACATTTTATTTGTTTTTGCTGTTGCCTTTACTGTTTTCTGGGTAAATCTTGTGTCCTCGAGGTATTCGTAGTCCATCAATTGTGCGCCAGAAGATGATGATGAACCAAGCAGAGAACAAACGGATCCAATGATAATAGTTATGATAATGCTCCAAACTTCCTAAATTTTATACCCGAAGTGTATAATTTCGACCATGACTCGGAAACGGACGATGCGTGCGATGAAGAAGGAGGTAATAGCATTGAATGTGATGTTCATTTCGAGGAATATGAACCATGTACTTAATTCTCTTTGTAATTTGTAAGCGCTCTAGGTTATATCTTGTAAAAAATATTATATTAAACTCTAAATCGTGCCCTGAATATATAATTTAATAAAAACAGAAATTGTTACCAATAGCATTCTCTTCCTTATATCCTGTTTTATTTTAATGAGGATGTAAAATGCACAGATGGTGACTTTGAAACCACTCCCACTCAATGTACAAATTAGAAAATTTAAAAAAATCAATTTTTCACCCTCTGGGGAGGGGGGGGGAGGAACCAACCCCCTGAGGTTGTTACAATTCGCTCTTACCTTTGCCCTTGATCAGCATCCTGTAAAACGGGAGGTAAACGTCTTTAACAAGAAAAAGAATGAAACAATTTTGCACCCCCTGACAGAGTAGACTTCACCTATAAAGGTGGTTGCGGTTTGCTACCTAACATCATCACCTTTCACCATCTATTATATTCCCATGAAAAGAAACAAAGAATCCCTGTAAAAATAGTCGATGCCAAGCGGTCATATGAGAAATAAGCAAAAGGGGATGGTTTTTGGCCGTTAAAGGGGATGCGCATGACCAAAAACTTTTTCCATTATTATTCGTATTCAGTACCCTCGAAAACGGGGGGGGGGAGAATAGGTTTCATAACTTTAGCACGATTCTGCATACTTTCCGACTCCTTACTTCCACTACTAGATACATTATATTATGGACATTTACACCCTAAATGCAACAAGTTTCACTTTTATTAGTTTTAATTTTCTCTGGTTTGGAAGTTTCGAATTGTATTACCATTTTTAATTTCGCCCTTGGAGCAAAAGGAATCGCAGTTATTTTTATTTAAGCATTTTGTTCAGTTGACGTCCCTTATCGAGCAGCCTTTTAATTGCTATGGCGCTGCGTGCGGTGGGTATGCGGCTGGCTCCGCGTCGGGTGCCAGTTTTTACAATGTAGTTGTTGGAACAGAATAAAACATATTTTGATTGGTTGGTTGGTTAGACTCAAAATCCATGTGTTGCGGAATCGAGACACTAATAGGTTGGATTTTGTTACTTTCTTCTTACGTTACTTTGTACAGACGGCATCATAAAATTAAAAATGTCTAAACCTAAGATTATTTACAAAAAAAATTGGAAAAGCATCTTATAGAATGTGCATTAATTATATAAATATATGTTTATTCCAGTTTTTTGTTACACAGTCTTTAATAAACGTTTAAGAAAATGTGTTCAACAAATAGTGGTCATTTTGAACATCTACCGCGGTAACTGCTATTGTTAGAATCTTTCAGTTCGTTGTGTTTCATTCTTTATCTTATGAAAATTATTTAAGTTGATATGGTTTTATAATGTGAATATAAATGCTCCATGATCGATAATTACTTCCACATCCAGTGGACAAAACGACAAAAAAGAATTAATTTTTATTGTTCAAATAGGCTTAGAATGTCATGAAACGTTTAAATTTTAAATTTGAGTGAAAACAAAATTTCTGTCTGTCTGCAACTTTTTTGTGCGCACGATTAATCTGGAACCATTTAAGATATTGACTTGAAATTTGCTACACGTATATATTTTAACGTGATCTGGAAATAGATTATATTTTCATCTTATTCTGTTGAAGGGTTGGGGGTAACTTGGGACAAATGGGGGTAAATAGATAAATCAAGTAGGCATGAGCCCATAAAATTGGTATTTAGTATACATGGTGTCCCATAAGTAATTGTAATTCTTACGTCAAAATATCATTATTTAACCAAACTTACCTGAGTCCAAAGTTGATAATAACAGAGATACAGGGTGTCGAAGTTAATTTTTTTTTGTTTTTTTTTAAATAATTTCTTTAAAAAGTTAAATATTTTAACAAAATTTGGTGATTGGGATTTTTTTGAGGCGAGGGATTCAAATCTGTTCATAGTTTTGCTGTTGTTTGTAGAGAGCGCCACCTACGGTACTTTGCGTGTCTTTTATACGTCATATTATTTTGGCGATTTTTAATTTTTTTTTTAATTCGTGTTTTTCTGTCATTTTTACGTAAAAAAGGCATACCTTCTAAGTGTCGCTACGAGTAACCGTTTTCGAGATATTTGGTTTTAAAGTATTGAATGCAACAATGTTTAATTATGATTTAGGGATGTACGATTTTTCAAAGTGGCTTTGATTAAGACAAAAACAATATGTTAAATCGCTTTTGCCAGTGCAGTGGCGTACAACATAAATGATAAATCCCTTCACCTCTCCTAAATTACGTATTACGCCACTGCGAATATCAATTTCAACTAATTAATTCATATTTTCCAATGTCTTATACGTAACATATGCACTTTTGTTAAGAACACATAAAGTGGATAATTGTCGAGATATTAACCATTAAAGAGGTAAAAACACAGTACTTGATTAATTAGAATAATCAGTCATTACAGCAACAAAATAAATTTTATTACATAATAATATTAATAATAACTTGAATAAATTTTCAAAATGCGCTCCACCAACATCGATACATTGCCTTATTCTTTCTGTTAAAGATTGTCTAACTTTAAAAAATATGGCAGGTTGATTTCTAATAAACTGTGCGGCATTTGTTACCATAATTCCTGTCGATTACACAGCCACACAAAAAAAATAAAGTGTCTTGACCCCAGAGACTGACTAGGTAGACTTCATGTTTTTCGGGTCGCTGAATCCGTATCCGGGGTCCATTTGATCCCAAGTCATCAGGTTTAAGGTCATTTGAAGGTCAAATTGAGATATGACCATGAAAAATTCCGTATAAAATTTATGCTTATGTTTTTGAGGTTGCTGAATCCGAATCCGGGGTTTATTTGATCAAATGTCATCAGGTTTAAAGTCATTTGAAGGTCAAATTTGTGATTTAGTGTGTGTACAAGAACCAAAAACATTTTTTTACTTCATCCACCTTCACTACGTATCACCAGCCCCACCCTAATACCCTATCGCTTAATGGGTTGTAGGGATAGACGATTTCAAATATTGCATTATTAAAGTTCCATAAACAATTATTTCCATATACAAAATGTTTCTGTTGTGAGAGACTTGGATGGAACATCTGAATGTGGAAGTAGTGATTCCTTGAGCAGTGATTATTTACCAAGAATTTGTTTTTTTCGTAAACTGGAAATCGTACTAATGATATTGGATAATTGTAACCACTTTTTGATATAAAATTGATAAAATACTTTATTGGAAAATTCTCTATAAATAAATACATACCGTGTGTGTAGTCACGGGCTAGGCATGGGGAGTAAGAATTACAACATCGCGTGTGCCAGCTGGCTGAAATGAAATAACAGAACTGGGATGCTCCACCGACGGACGAATTTACGGCTGCCGGTGTTGTCAGATCTCTCGCGCTACGTGAATGTACATGCCTAATGGGAAATTACACGCACGGTATATTGAAAAGTTTAATAAAATGATTTGTAATAGTTATATAGGATGTAAAATATCAGCACTCACAATATCGGTGAGTATGCATGTGTATCTGCATTTTTTCAAATGTGTAACCCCCTTGCGGACAACATTGCACAGTGGGACAGAATCAGAAAAAGCTGGCCATAATTCAAAAAATGGAGTAATGGTTTTGAAAATTTTCACTTGGATGTTTTCGAGGTCGCTGATTACGAATTTGGTAATAATTTTTTCAAGAACAATATGGCGGTTCCAATATGGCGACAAACATTTGAGAAAATTTAGTCATTTCAATTAAAAATTGGTATGCGGGGGTTTCCGAAGACGCTGATTACGAACTTGATAATAGTTTCTCCAAAAACAAAATGGCGGCTCCAATATGGCGACAAGAATTTGAAGAAAGTTAACCATTTCAATTGAAAATTGGTACCCGTGGGCTTTCGAGACCGCTGATTAAGAATTTGGTAATAGTTGTTTCAAGAGCAAAATAGCGGCTCCAATATGGCGACAAACATTTGAGGAGAGTTAATCATTTGAATTGGAAATTGGTATTCGGATGATTTCGAGGTCGCTGAACTTCAATTCAAATTTAAAAAATTAAATTAAATAATTAATTTAAATTTAATTTTACATGCTTTAGGCATTTTATAAATTTCAACCAAAATTAAGTCATTTTTCAATAATTACTTTGGACATAACAAAATGCATTAATTTTTCCAAAAATTGTTTATAACACATAAATATTATCAATTGCTACGTTTTAATGGAATTTTTAAATAGATATATGCTAAAACATCACTATAAACCAACGTTAACGCATCGCTGCATTTTGTACCGTGTCAGAAAAATGATCACAAATAGGGCTGGCGCTAAGGGGGGGCGAACCGGGCGGCTACCCGGGGCGGCAAAATTCTAGGGGCGGCAAATTCTTCAAATTCAGTTACCAAAAAATATAAAAAAGCTAGGAAACAATTGTTTTACTAATATAGTGTAATAGTAATGTTAACTTTATATAAATAATTTGTTATTGTTAGTTTTTTGTATATAAAGTAGGTTACATACATACATTCTTTTTCTTATATGTGATTTTATTTCTTGTTTAATTTCTGTGGTGTGGTATTTTTTTTAAGTTTCAATACGGTTAATTTTTTCAATTATTTTATTTTACCCTTTTAAATGCAGTAATCATATTGCTGAAAATCCAAATATTGCTGTAAACCTTATAACTAAAAAAACAAACCATCAAAAATATTCAGTAGGAGAAGCTAGCCTTTCTGCAAGCCCCTTCTTGTTTAGTAAAAAATCTGAAAAAATGACATATAAAAGAAAAAACCCTCCTCTGTCTTATTTTTGCACGTCCATTTCTACGACGTCAATAAGAATGGGAATAAATCAAGTGTCTTTCATTTGCCTCCACTGTCTTTTTTTTACCCCACTTGGAGGGTAAAAATTAGACACTGTTTATTTTTGTTTATCAATTAACGGTACTTTTTATTAAAAAAATACATAGAAATATAGTTTTTCCTGTCATTTTTACATAAGATACCAATATTTCATTAAATATGACTCGATTCTAAGAAATCTAACAATTGAAAGATGTCATTTTGTCTCATTTTTACCCTGCCTGACCCTTTTTGTATGTTATTTATATAAGAGAGGGGCGGCAAAATGAAACTGTGCCCGGGGCGGCAAAATACCTGGAGCCAGCCCTGATCACAAAAACAAGAGTAGCAGCTAATTTTTACATATTTTTTTACAAGAATGTTCAACGAACAACTTAAAACTCCACTGAACGAGTGTGAACGAGTTATAAACTTTTTTCTTGTTAAAGAAAAAATGTTTTCTATATTCTATGAAAGAACCACCTCCTGTTGAATGTTAATACATTTCTACAAATTAATGATTACGAAATTTCATCTTCGACATTTAATTATACATACTTTGTGGAAGAGAATCCATTTTAATGTATTGTAATGTCACTATTTTTTACATTTCTTTCAGCACTTTCTCTTGACTACAACAACACGCGGAAACAAACGGCTCGGTGCGCTTCGTGTGATGGTCATAATCGGAAAGAAGTTACAAAGAGCTCGGGAAATGTCGGCTCCTAGGGACATGGTGTATATTGTACCTGTTAAACGTTCTGGGACAAAAAAGTTCTAAATTCGAACCTTTTTTTGGCCAGCTTTTTCGGATTCTGGCCCACCGTGATTAGCTTGAATTTAGTGGTTGTCTACTATATGTGATATATTTACGTTTGTTATGTGCTTATGGTAAGAATTCTTTATATTCTCAATATTATTTTATTTTTTATATTATTTCTAACTTTGTGGTTGTGTAACCACCAAAATGTCCCCATTTATAAATAATGTTCATGTTTTAATTGTGTCTCCGATATTCCTTACAATCTAGACTTTCTCAAATGATAAGAGGACCCTTGTTGTGGTCGTCATCCGACGGTCATGACAATATTGAGAATAATTTAAGCCTTCTTTTACTTTCTTGAGGGTGGTTTTTGAATTCTTATTCTACGTTGTTTTTATAAGTGTTGTATAAGCGACAACTGCGGAATATATTAGTTTTTACGTATACTGGAAATAGGAGAAGTAATGATGAGTGAGTGAGTAGGTGAGGGCATCCACTTATATATATAGATAAAAAAAATATTGTATTATATTTTTTATGAAAGGATATTAAATTTATTTCATGGAAAGGAAAAAAATGAAAATATTTCAGTATTGCGTTTTTATTGAATCATATCATCAGTATTTCATATAGGTTTTTTATATACAGATAAAAAAGGAAAGTTTCTTATAAGGAAGAAAATTGGAGAATAAATCATATTAAGATTCGATTATAATCTAATTTTCTATATAGGTAAGAAATACAGGGGAAAAATACTTTCACACACTAATTTTATTAATTCTCAACATAAATCCTTAATAAGATTGTATTGGAAATGAATATATTGTTATATACAGGGTATATCGTAAGCAAATGAATATAATGACATGAGAGCTTCCTAACAAGAAAGCGAAGGGAATAAGGCCACTGCAGAGACAATACCACATGATATAATGACGGGTCAAAAGTCAAAAAGTACTGGAGCAGGAGTTATGAGCTACCAGAGACAGACATGAACCTGCACAGCAACAATATTCCAAGCAGAAGTCATGACTAGAAATCTCTGCATGAGAAATGGGCCTCTATTTTTGACGGCAGTAGAACAAAACAAACGCGAGAAAGTGGGCGTGTGTCTATTGTAACGGTTAACTTTTTAAGTATTCGTAAATTTTTTCTATTAAAATCCGCCAAATTATATTATTTTATATCGCCATTTCAAAAATTACCCAATTTGTTATTTTTGTCAAGAAATGTTTAACGCCGGCCCTGTCGGATGGCTTGTTGCTTACGAGGCGACATTTTTAACATTCTAGATTCTCGCGGTAAATAACGAGTACAAGCGCCAACGTGGAGGTTTTCTTCCAATAAGATCGCACAGATATGACATAATGTGGACGCTGCCACCATCCCTGTAGTATATACTACAATGTCCAGCAGTTATTGTAAGTACATAAACATTTATTTTCCTACCAAGGGGTTATGATGACACCGGCAGTTTGCCGGCATCTTAACATTTCCATCGGTAGTGAAGTGCGTATTTGTTGCTTTGCATCCCACTAGATACGTGACGTAAACCGGTTATAACTTTTGATTACGTGCTTTCGACGTAATAAACAGACAAAATAGTTTGGCGAGTCTTGTTTATTCAAAACTCTTAAATGCATTTCTTTAAAATAAATTATACATGTAAAAAGCTTTTAAGCTCCTGTTTTTGTACGATTTAGTTACATTTATTACCTTGCTTTGGATGCATAATTCTTGGTAATATATAGTTATTCATTGTTAAGTAGTTTGTTTATAGTTTTTCTTATATTAGGCGGATGGATTGTTCGTTTGTAATATTTAAATTTATCTTATAATACCCGAAATTGGCCAATTTCCAATCTCCTATTTCCTACGTTTTTACAAATTACCTTTTGTCATGTTATATCTATGCCTACCTCCCTTTGTGTACCTTTTATATCAAATTTGTTTGTAATAATGGTATTATCATTAGCACCTATTTTTATTTGTCCACACCCTGTATGTCTCAATGCTTTGTTATTGTTAAATAGTTATTTTTTATTTCAAGAGTCCATTATTTTATTTACGAATGTTGCTTTTATAATATAATCCACGAATATGAAAATATTGTAATAATAAATGATGTTAGTATATAAGTCTGTATTCGCCGAACGATGCCGTGTTTGTGTGTTTACCTAGGGCTGTGATCCCATATTCTGGAGGGAAGTAAATTGAATCGTTTTTTCTTGTTTAGCATATTTACGGATATAAGCTAAGAAAACCTAACGGAATTGTCTGTAGTAATATTAAGCGCATTAAAAATTATCGAAAATTCAGCATGAAAACATGTTGCCTAGAAACTGCTTGAGTTCATTTTGATGAGATTTGACCAAAAGGCCCGAAATCTCATCAAAATGAACGGATGCGGTTATAACGGCAACACGCTTTGAATGCTTAATTTTCAGATTATTTTTAATGCCCGAAATATATTTATTAGACCATTTCCAGAACAAAACATAGAATAAGAAATATTTCTTATTGATATTGATTCAACTGACGTTTTAGTTGTCAAGCCTAGTGTAATTTTCGCTGGCTATCATTGTGTGTAAAATTTTCTCTTGGAAAGCAATTTTCGCTAAAACTTTGTTCTTATCGGTCTAACTTTTCAAAATCTTGTTATTTCATTGGTTCTTATAATGTCAGAGAAATAGTCTCCTGAAAGGCAGAAGATATCGAAGCAATTACTCTTTCACAATTTTTAATGTTTTATTTAACCTATGGTATACAGCAATAATAACCTAATAAACATGAATACATAGTAAATATAAAATAAACAATCAGAAAGAAGCTAGGTGATCATCTGCGAAAAGATACGCCTAACTTTATGTAGGTCCTGAATTTCATTATGTTTTTTTAATTGTGATTCTCACGCCAATTTTAACTAACTATTTAGAAGTTTTGGAAATCCAAATCTGTTTCTTTATTGCAAAATTTTTTATATGCTGTGTATATTAAATACATAGCTTTAGAATATGCTTATATTCAGTATTCAACTGTTGATATAGTTGATTTTTTTTTAACAATGTTAAATTCATTCAATTCAAGTTCTTCTTTTAACATTTTAACATTGGTAACCAGGTTGCACAAACGTCTGCAGAATAATTGGATATGCATTTATCCTCGTTCAACAATATTATTGATGATTCTTTAATTTTTATTGCTATATGTCTCTTTTGTAAAAATTTTTGCCGAGTCTCAGTTTATTCTATATGCGTTCTCCCAAGCGTATTTGCAAATCTTCCACTTCTGAATTTCATTATTTCTAACATAATTCCTGTGCTCACCCAATTTTATACTGACTGGTCTGGATGACTCGCCCAAATAACAATTGTTACACCGACACAAAGTGCTGTAAATTAAGTTTTTTGATTTTGCTTATGATATAGCGTTCTTTTTTTAATTAAATTAGATCTCAAACTGTTGCTCGATTGAACTATTGCCTAGTGTAAAATATCTCACCTATACGGCGTAACTTTTCAGATAATGCGAATACATAAAGAATTAACGTTGTGTACCGTTGTTCAAGTTTTTGTCGTATCTATTTTAATTATTTCAATTTATTTTCAACCTTTCTGAAAGTCCTTAAAATGGTTTTTGCCTTGCCTTAAACATCAAGATTCATTTAGTTAAAGCTTCATCAAAATTAATTTCTTTGAAGAAATGTGTAATAAAAGAGAGTAATTATTCTAATAAATGGCGGAGGAGCCGGTGATTCTTAAAGCAAAAATTGTTTTCCATTTTGCTGCCCACCTCTCTACTTCGTAGTCATGATGATATGGCCTATAAGCTTTTCTCCCATTAGTGAAAGACGCACTCAAACACTCAAATCGGCTCAGTAGTACTTTCGAAGTTATGAAATACAAACACACAGGAACAAATATATATTCGAACTGAGATCCTCCTTTTGATGCCGGTTACAAATTGTCTAATGAATTTGAATTTCTTTTTAGTGATTGTGAGATATAGATTACTTGAGATAAACGTGATTCTAACAAATAAAGCAAATACCTAGTAGGTTATCAAAATAACAAAATAATTGGGCACGATACGAAAAAAGCTTGTATATTGAATTCATACTTCAACTTGATGGGGCAAAAAATTGGAAGTGATATAAACAATGCCAATAATACTCTTAATGGGAATGGAAAACGGAAATTGCTTACTTAATATTTCTAAAACCGTTGGATAAAGGAAAACGATAAATATGTAGCCATATTTTTAGACCTCACCAAGGCCTTTGACCCAGTGTCGCACAATATATCAATATATAGGCTTCAGAAAATTGGGATAAGGAGTATTGCTCTAACCATAATAAATAACAATCCTCCCTTAGTAGATGCTTTCTTAGAGACTAATGCTTTTAATAACTTAATAACCCTACAACATAAATATCCCGTTTTTCAGTATGACTTAACATTACTCCTACAAAACCATACAGTAATATTCCCTAAATATTCAGATAATATACACCTAAATTAGATATTTTTCGAATAAATATTATACTATCGTTACACCATCGTTAAATATCTCTACAGATGGTTCAAAATCTGAATTAAGGACAGAGTTGTGCTTTCTATGTTTTCCATTTAGAAATCTCCGCAAAATATAAGCTTCTCAAGGCGTGCTCTATTTATACTGCTGAAGTAACGGCTATTGAACAAGTGTTGTATTGGGTACTAGAATGTTATACTAAGGATTACCAAGACTTACATAATATTGACATTATATCTGACTCAAAATCCGTCCTATAGTCCTTAGCACATTTTTCCTATAAATATTATAACAACAAAACCATATTTAATATCGTAAATTTACACAACAAAATAAGATATTTAAAATTTATGATCAAGTTCATTTGGGTAAAGGGCCATTCAGGAATTTTTGGAAATGAAATGGTTGATCAACTAGCTAAAGAGGTACTTAAGGAAACAGAAGTAGAACATCAATCATTTCATCCAACTGATCTACAATATTAATTCAGAAAACACAACCGGTTAAAGTGGGAGAATTTATGGACAGAATTTGTTGCAAAATCCGGCAATCACTATATACTAATTCACCCTAATCTACCCTCCAATACTTCCATTGACAAAACGACTCTTAAATACTATACATCAACAATAATTAGACTAAAGTTAAACCAGGCGTGTTTCTCCTATCATCTCCATCGTATTGGAATTGCTTCTACTCCTTATTGCCCTTGCGATATTATATCAATCGGCGACTTTAATCGTATATTTTTTATTTGTAAAAATAACTATCCGGCTACCACAAAACTGATATCTACACTACTCAAGGAACAAGTTCAGTTACCTATAAATCTAACTACCCTATTAATTAAAAATTGTATGAAAATACAAAAAGCATTAATAAATTTTCTAAAAGAAGCAAATATTAATTTATAAATTAATATGCATGTTAATATATCAGTACTCTGCTTAATATGTATACTGTATATGTAGTACCTACTGTTGTCTTATCTCATGTTAATACCCCCTCCATCCCGAGTTCGTGCTTTATTAACAAGTCGCCCTGATCGACCCCTGGGTGAAAATATCTGTCCTTGTTACTCCTTGTAGAAACTATTTTCACCTTACTCATTAATTAACAAAATGAGAAAAAATAATGAAAGATATGCTAAAGTTAAACTAAAATGATAACGTTAAATTAGCTTCCTTATAGTATCATAATTTTGTGGCGAAGGAGCACTCTATGCTTGACGCCAAATACCTCACCTCACCATCAACCATAATAAAAAATTAACTTCTTTTAATAATAAAAAAAAAAGATATACTACTACATCGGAATAATAAGTGATAGACAACTTATTTCAGATCATCTAATAAATATTAAAAATTAAATAATGTGTATGTGAATTTTTGTACATGAAAAACACATATTTAAGATTAGATAGATATATAGTAAAAACATAGTAACGTAAAGAATTGCTGTTAATTTATCATGAACTATTATGCATATTATTTCATTCTATCACTATCTCACTGAATTCGGTGGAGCACAATACAATTTTTTTTAATTCAAGTGTAAATTTTTTTTATAAAAAATTAAATAAATGAGACGAAATTGTAGGTCGAAATGTATATAGAAGCAAATAACTGAACTGAAATCATAGTGATATTCTAAATCCAAAACTGTGCAAACTATATTAAAAATAAAAAAGTGATTAGTGATTACATATTCAGAAACTGAAGAAAAAATTGTAAAAACATGTTCTTTTTCATCTGACTAAAATTAAGATAGTAACATGGAGTATAATTTCAAACAGTCAACTTGTATGTAGTTATCTTAACAGAATCTACAGCATGAACATGTACCTTGGAAATACCGACATTAACGTCAATTTGCATACAGAAAATGGGTATAAATGTTTAATTTAGTTTTAAATAGCCTCTTACATAAAGTTGTTTTGAAAATTTAATTAACGTTGAGAATGCTTTTGGAGCCGCTGATCAAGAATGGCGAGACAGTTTCATGCGGTTGTTCAGCAATGTGCGGCAGCCTATGTCATATAACATAACGTGGACACGGTAAAGGATTAGCTAGCTCCGGGAGATTCATGTACTGAGAAATTAGCAGTGTAGCTTCTAGTTACGTCCTTATTAGTTCAGGGATAGCTGCTTAGGGTGGATATATTACATTATGCAATTATTTTAGTACATGGCAGTCTGTTAAGTCAACATTAATTCACCACTAAATGTTAAATTTAATTTTAGTGGCCTTAAGAAATATTTAGTTGTTCTTGAGAAATACTTATATTTGAAAATAGGAAATATGTATATAAAGTATGACCCACTTTTAATGCCTTCGTCCATGTACGGGACGTCTTGTAAGGACTAATTTTGAACTAAAAACTGAAAAGTGCGTGAGAAAAATTTCTAGAACATTATATTTGGAAATTATTGGAGATAGTGGAATTCTAACAACTGGATAGTGATCTAGACTCTCAATAAAACTCTTTCGTGCTATTTCGAGATTTTTTTAGAAAGTTTCATTGGAAATGTAGACGGGATGGGATATCTGGATTTTATTAACGATTGTGCAACAAACATATGCCCATAACAATAAGAAGCATGGCAGCTGAAAAACAAATGCAGGACATTCTTGCGGAGTTTAGGAAGATGATGGAGCAGCAACGCCAAGAAGAGAAGCAAAAGCAAGACAAAAGACGTCAAGAGGAAGAAAAGCCGCATCAATCAGAAATAGGATCAAGAAAGAAGATGTCAGGAAGAGAGAGACAAATTAAAGAAAATTATGGAAGACGTAGAGGGGATGAATTAAGGAAAATTCTGAGAGATCAAATGAAAATACAACGGTGCCCTACGAATTCAATCACAAAAACAAGGAGGATATAGGAGTTGTAAAGAGTGAAGTCACTAAAGTCAAGACAGAAGTCAGCCAAGTCAAAGGGCAAGTAAGTGACATTAAAGGAAAAATGAGTGTGTTCGGGGGAGAAGTAGAGCAACTTAAACGAAAATTGAGAGAGAAAGGAGGCCAGCTAGTGGCATCGTCAGATCCCTGATTAAAACCTCCTTCCTTTGACGGCCAAAGCTCCTGGACAACCTATAAGAGACGTTAGAGGCAGCTGCATCTGCGAATAACTGGGATAACGGGGAAAAGGCTATGGCATTAGTTCTAGCGGTAAGGGGCCAAGTCTCAGAGTTACTTCAGACTATCGTTGAAACACAAAGGGACTTCAGTGTTTTGGCTGCACTGGACTTGAGATATGGTGACCAACACCTCGCCCAAGTATACCAGGCTCAGCTAAAATCACGGACACAAAATACCGAGGAAAGCTTACAAGAATTCAAAGCTGTGATAGAGAGACTGGCACACCTGACATATCCGAGTACACCAAGAGAATTTCAGGAACAGTTAGTCGTGAGGGATTTTTTAGATGGCATAAGGAACGAAGAGGTCAGGCGAGTTCTTAAAATAACGCGACACTAAAATAGTAGCGAAGCTTTGGTGCGTGCCCTTGAAGTAGAGGCTGCCTATAAGAACACCCCACTGTCAACAGTGTATGCTATGACAGTTGAAGAGTCACATTCGGATAAAGAGAACATGGAGACAGACATGCACAAAATGATAAATTCTTCAGGGAAGCCCTGAGAAGGTAAATGCCACAATTGTCAAACAGCCACAGAAAAACAAGAAGTCTGAACCACGGAGGCTGTGCTAGCTGGGAGACATGGAGCTTCCAGAAAAATACAGATTTCCTATCTTGAAAGGATTGCAAGAGGTCTACTGTTGCCAGGCTATGTAAACAAAAGGAGATGTGCGTTTACCATTAATACATATGCTACGTCATCAATAGTGCGACCAGGATTTACATCTGAGATAGAAATCAACAAGAGGTAAAATGAAATGATCGTTTGGGCAGTTACGGCGGCGGTTTATGGAGAAACCGACCTGGATCTGCAGATTGAACATTTAAAGTTTGATCACAAGGTCATTGTGGCTGTCATTACCGATGACTTCTTTCGGGACTGATTGTTATGGGAGAGTATGGATTTATTGTTTTAAAAATTGGGAATGAAGAATTTATTCTGTCAACAGCAGACGAACAATTCCAATAAACCAGGCTATCGACGACGCAAGGAGGCAAAATTTATGCTTTCACAGAACAAATAACACAGGTTTACAAAAAAAAATTTCCGACCAATGGGATTCCATTACCATACCCCCGAAGGTTTTTGACATGCTGAACACGATGCCGTGGTCCGTTTTGCGCCATCACGTCAGGATTTCGAGAAAACTTAACCTAAAAGTGCTAAAAATACCTTTTTCATTCATGCACAAATTAATTCACTCAATATTTTGATCTGAATTTTGTTACTCGGGGGGTTCTTGGGGTCGCTGATCACGAATCTGAAGTTAGAATTTTATAATTTCTAAATTCAAGATGGCGGATCCAATATGGCAAATGCTAAAATCCAGAATTTTATCAAAATTTGAAGATTGTGGCCCAAAACTTATTACTCGGGGGTTTTGGGGTCGATTGAGTGAATTAATTTGTGCACGAACGAAGGTGCAAGAGGTATTTTTAGCACTTTTAGGTTAAGTTTTCTCGAAATCCTGACGTGATGGTGCAAAACGGACTACGGCATCGTGTTCAGCACGTCAAAAACCTTCGGGGTACGGTAATGGAATCCCATTGGTCGGATATTTTTTTTTTGTAAACCTGTATAATCAATGCTGCTTTAGAGGGAAACCCTGCCGGATACTGGGTTGGCCTCGTTGAAGAAAATAACTCAATTAAGACTCAAAAACATTATCTTGGCAAGAACGTTAACCCAGATTACAGATAAAATTCCAGTTAGAGTGGTCAACTTGAACTCCCATTCAATGACATTCAAAGAAGTAAAAAGTCGAAGATGGAAATCGTACACTTAGATAGACTGGCTAAGTACGTTGGAGAGACTGAATTGTCTGGCCGAGAAGTTCGGACTTAAGGAGGGGGCAGTATTACATATTTCTACCCCAGAGACATCTGTATGAATTTCCTCTAAAGTATATGTGCAAATAACAGAGAATTGTGCAGAGTTAGCTAGTCCGGCAATCGTCCCAGAGATGGCGTGCGCAGTGTCATAATCTGGAAACGGCGAGAAAAGTACTGACATCTACTGGAACATTAAAGGATGACGTAGAAAATTCCAGAACCATTTACCTAGGAATATAAATATAGAGTGAGTAGTTGCACAGGGTTCAATTCAGTTCAGTTTGTGAGTCAGATCAAATAAAGAAGTAAACAAAGTGACTGCAATATTGAATTATAGTACTCAGTGTAATATTAGTGAAGTAATTATTTGTTGTCATTAGTACGTAAGTTAATAAATTAGTGTTTAGTGTTAACCTGGTGTTATAATTTCCGGATTCACGTAACAATATGACAACTTAAACAAGTTTATATTTAATTTTCTTTACGAAATAGTCTTTAGAAAACACATTATATATGTAATATATCGACATTTCATTTCCTACAATAATGATAAAACTCAAATGCGAATGAGCTTATTTAGAAATTCGCGACTATTTAATGTAAACAGGCTTGAATATTGCTAGCCATATCATCGGCCTCAGCGAGGTTCCACGCAGATACGCGTTTGTAACTTCGCAGCTATATCATTGTAAACTCTACTATAGACAAGATAAAATGAGGTGTTAATAACTATTAAAATATTTAATAAATAAATATTATTTCGTAACTGGTAATTGGCTAGGCGTGTGATGCTCAGCGGCTAAGGAACCTAGGGCGACTAAACAGGGAGTTGGTGACTGAAAACGTACATCACAAGATACTAAATTTTTTACCTCTAGTTTGGTGTGCGTGTATATGAGCCATTTAAGACTCTTTTTGTCTTACGCGTCAGACCGGGGGCATTTAGTCAGTAGAGTCTTTCAATTTTTCAAGAAAGGGCCAAATTTTAAGTGATAAAGTACATGAAAAAACCAACGGGGCTTTGTGTGGAAGTCCTACCTTAACTCAATAAAAGATCGTAACACAATATATTCGGGAACTTTTGGTTCGTAAGACAAGTTTGATATTTATAGAAAGGGACAAAATTTACGTCATAAGGTACATGAATATTTTTTTCGCCGAATTGTTCGTCTGCATGTGCTGTTCAGGAAACCATTGTAAGATATAATTTTTGTGGTCTTAACTGGTTTCAGACAAAACTTCTTGTTAAGAGGGTCGACATTTACGTCATATGGTATATGACAAAAGTCAACGAGGCCCTTCTTAGCAGAGAACCAAACAGTAAGAGAAAATATTCGGGGACTTTTGGGCCGTAAAACAAGTTTGATATTCATAAAAAGGGCGAAAACTTACGTCATAAGTTACATGAACATATTGTTCGCCCCCCATGTCCTATTCAGGAAACTTCATTATAACACATAATTTTTGTGGTCTTAACCGCTTTAAGACAATTTTTTTTGTTAAGAAGGTCGATATTTACGTCATATGGTATATGAAGAAAATCAACGAGGTACTGTGCGGAAATCCGCTCTTAATCGAGAACCGAACAGTAAGACACAATTTTCTGTAGCTTTTGGGCCGTAAGACAAGTTTGATATTTATAAAAAGGGCCAAAAACGTCATAAGGTACATGAATATTTTTTTCGAAAACCTGTTCGTTTCCATATTCTATTCAGGAAACTACCACGTAAGACATATTTTTTGAGGCCTTAACAGCTTTCAGAAAATTCTTTTGTCACAAAAATAAATTTTTTTAATTCTTTATCAAATATCAAGGAGGATTTGTGTGTCGCTTTTTCTTTTTTTTCGATTGTAGGTTCTTTTAGGCATTTTAAGGGGATACAGTTTAAGTTTTTTTTATTTTCAAAAAAGTGCATTTTTTACAATTCTCAAAAATGCATTTTCTTTGACCCTCCTTTTTTTCACCCAATCGACACAAAATGAAATATATATATTATGAAAGAACTTTTCAAAATCATTTTCATTTTGCATTAAATTTTTGAAGTTATACGAGAGTTTCTATAGCATATTTCATTTTGTCTAGATGAAAATTGGGTGAAAAAACAGAGGGTCAAAGGAAATGCATTTTTGAAAATTGTAAAAAATGCACTTTTTTGAAAATGAAAAAAAAAGTTGAACTTTATCCTCCTAATGTACCTAAAAGAATCTACAATCAAATCGAAAAAAGAAAAAGTGACTCACAATTCCTCTTTGATACTTGACGAAGAATTAAAAATTTTTATTTCGTCCGCCTTTGACCGTTCTATTTGATTTGCAGCGTCCGAATTTGGTGCATTATATTTGACCATAGATGAGTTTTATTTTTGCCAATTTTGGTGAAATTACTTCTTATCGAAAAGATATTATTTAAGTATAACTTTTTCAGCTATTTTTGGTGTTTTCTATTTTTTCCAAGATGGTGGATATATCGGACAGGTTTATGGTTTTTAAGAATTTTATTTCAAATAAACCAGTATTTTTAAAATTCCAATTCAAATACTAGTACAAGATATATTAAGCAGATAAGTAAAATATCAGTGAAAGCGCGTCAAAAGGTGCATATAACATTTAACACACCTGGAATTTTTCGGAGTATATATGTTTTTTCGTAATCAGGAGGTCATAATACTTAAGAATCAACAATAAAATAATATAACATTTAACGCACCTGGAATTTTTCGGAGCATATATTTTTTTCGTAATCAAGAGGTCATAATACTTAAGAATCAACAATAAAATTTCTAGTGGAATGATTTTTCTGAAAAAAATTGAATTAAATCAATTCGGTTGTAATAAAAGCTTCGTTGGTTTTTTCATGTACCTTTCATGTAAAATTTGGCCCTTTCTTGAAAAGTTGAGAGCCTCTACTGACTAAACGTTCTCGGTCTGACGCGTAAGACAAAATGAATCTTAAATGGCTTGTCTTCGTACATCAAACTCAAAGGTCAAAAATTTGGTACCTTACGACGTAAGATTTCAAGCACCAGCACCTTGTCCAGACAGCCTCTTACTCCTTACCCTAAAGCCGGCATTGACATGCAGGTTTATGCCTATTTTTAATGGATGAAAAATTAAAATCTCACTACTTCGTGGAAAAATTTGCTTTTTTACTAAAGCGGATCTCCTTTAAATTTGTTAGGAATAAAAAATATTAATAATTAAAATGGCGTTAAGCAATATAACCTTACTTTCGCTCGTCTTTGGATGTGCTTGAGCAAAACGTTCCTTGGTGAATGAGGTGACAATTCTTTAATTTTGATCGCTTACCTGCAAAAAAAATACATATTATTATGAATATGAAGAGAACTGCAGAATCATGTTTTTCTATAATCAAAATCAACTATTATTTTTGCTGCCTTATTTACGTATATTTAGTCGCAACGCAACATGACCTATGCATATTTGAAATGGTAGTGGGTATCTACCATTACTCACTTGCAAATATTTTAGGTCATATGTTTGTTGACAGAATTATATTGGCAAAGATGTAACATGCAACTCTTCAACACAGTCTCCACATTTAAATTTCTTCCAATCAACAAATCTTAAATTCATTTAAACACCGTATACGAGGAGCAAAAATAAGACGATTCAACTTGATTTATCTATATATCAAAAATAGTTATGATGCTACAGCATGTAGAAGTGAGCAAAAACATTTATTAATTTTGTATTTCATAGATGGAATAATAACGTTTATAATACATATAAGCGGCGCACTGTATTGTTTCAAGAAACATCTTGCAAGTTTCATGAAATACGCACAAGTACGGCGCGGCGAGTCATATTCTTGTACATATGGTACCTATTCCTTACCAGCCGGTGCAAGCGCTTCATGCGTTTACGCACGTTTGCAGCTGTGGCTATACATTACACTGTAAACAATAAATGAAATAATCTGAAATACAAAATTTGACATGTAAAAACGTCAACAATGAACAAAAAGATTAAATGGTAAAATAATAAATATTACGTTTGAGATTAGAAGTATATTTAATAACGTTTTTAATAATATTTTACCGAACAAATTAAAAGAAGAAAAATCAGTGAACGTTTTTAAAAACAAATTAAAAAACCGCTGCCCAAGGAATCACTACTTCCACATCCAGATTTTTTATCTGTCACTCACAACGAAAAAATTTTGTATGTGGAAATAATTGTTTATGAAAATTTTATGTTTGTTTGTCAATACTGTGTTTAGTGTATAGGTATTATTTATTTATATCAACTTGTTTGTATTTTATGCTGCACTAATGTAAAACTTTTTTCTTTTTTAAGTAATGATATCTGACTTAGTCAGTTGATATAATTTGACTTGCCTTCCAATTGTAAAATTGGAAATAATAGGGGTATGGTTCATTTGTAGACAAGGTTTATCCTTTTGCGAACATACCCCATATCTACTATTTATTTACCATAGATTATATAATGAATTATACGTGACTGTTACTGTTACTATGTTATTGTAAATCTTAAAAGTAAATAAATATTGTTATTATTATTATATATTATAATAAAAGTAAAGTAAAGTAAATATATTACTGAGACGGTGGCAATGTTATTTCTTCTCAGTCAGAATTCTAGTTGCGTGTTGTTATCTGTGTGTGAGTGTCCAGGTTGAGTAGTGATATAGGATATCCTTTAAATTTGGTAAGAATAAAAGATATTAATAATTAAAATGGCGTTAAACAATATAACCTAACCTAAGTTCTGCTGAAACGTATATCTAAATAAGACCATTAAAAATGTCATTGTATAATATGACACCCACAAGAAGACATTAATTTGATTTGTGTTTTCAAACACAAATCAAATTAATCTTATCAATAATTAAGTAATGTCATTTTAGAGCGGGAAAAAAATGTTTGGTACAAAAGTTATGTAATTTTTTTGTAGAATCAGAATACGTGATCAAAAGTGGAAAGTGCCATTAAAAATTCAAAAGTTATCCCCACCCCAAGCTCGTCAGAGGTGGGAGATAGAAAATTATTTTACCCAAAAGATACCTCCCTCTAAGCGGAACAACTTTTGTCTGAAACTTTTTTCGCTAGTGTCCCTTCCTGAAAAGATATTACTGTGGATTAAAATGGCCTAACCATATTGTCTAATAAAATCAATACTTCTGAAGCAAAAAAAAATAATTGAGAGCCAAGCTAAAAGTAGTAGCATATTTTTTTGATTATTAGCTTCCAAATGAGTAGGAATTAAGTGGTCTAGGTCTTTGCATTTTAATTTTTTTTGTGTGCCTGTGTTCATTATCTAGATTTATATTTTTAAGCATATTCTCCCAATTTGACCTTGAAGTAATTTTTACACACGATAATTTTGTTAGTGTTAAATAATATAGTTTTTTTTGGTAGGTGTCACTCAAGGGGTTGTTATAAAAACAGCACCCTCAAAAATTTAATTACTTTTTTTATATACTAAATGACGTAATAGGAATGTAAAAAAAAATGTAAAATATAAAGCTATTTCATATCAACGTTTCCTATTCATTTCAATTAATTATCTACAATAGTTGTGAAAAAAATTAATTTTAAATTTGAGGATTGCTGTTAATATAGGGGACGGAGGTTTATTATATATTTTATTGAGCATTACTAGTCATAAGCAACATTCATGTGAATGAATAGTCCAATAAGCCGCTGGGCCCAATTCCATATACTTAACCGGCGAGACCCTTTGGAATGAAATAAAGCAGTATATGAACACTTTGAAAGTATTCATATTTGAAAGATTTCTACTGATTCTGATTGGAAAGCCTAGAGTCCTGAAAGGGCTTGACATTAAATTATTCATATGACGCAAAGAAGAAAGTTTTTTCAAATATTAAATTTGCCGTTGATAAGCTCAAAAAGTCCTATTATTATGATTAGTGTTTCCAAACCCGATATCTTGGGATCCCGAGAAATACACTTTCTTAAGTAGTAGAAAGTAGTGAATAGAAATAAAATTGATATTTTATAAAAAAAAAGTATTATGAATATTTCTTACGAGTTAATGATTTGCGTTTTTTATTTCGCTTCTGATTTACTCAAAGAATAGAGACCTTTATGTCCTCTATATTTATTACTTAAAATTAAAGCACCAATTTAATTAAAAAATGCTGCAAATGTTCAATATCTATACACTGATCGTTCTAATTTGTTATTATTAAGTATGAAGATTTTGATATATAAATGTATATCAAACACAGTACCTTTGCGTTTTTAATTGAAAGTTTTTTAAGTAGCAAATAATAACTAGTTTTATATTTGTTAAAATGTTTTTACTATGAGGTAACTGCAATACACCGAATTTTCATGTTCATAATTTTTCTCGATTTAGTGGCTCATTATTTACTTGTTAGGCTAGGGTGCTTGATTCGAATTCTGGCTGGGGCATTGATGTTTAGTAGCGGTCTTAATGTGTTATCTAAACGGTAGCAGCGTGCTACACTGCTAAATAAAACGTTAAAAAGAAATAAATATTTTGTACGATTTATGTGTTACATTTTTATTCGCATAATAAATGAAAATTGTAATTTACGGAGTCAATTTATTTCTTAAAATTTTACTTACATTTTACACATGCTATTCCCGATTACGAATGAATTCCAGTTGAGTTAAAAGTGAACTATTTTAACAACTTGATAAAATTTAATATATTTTAAATTCAAAGTAAAGGGGTTGCTGCAGTTAAAGAAGGAAGGTAAAAGCAGGGTTGTAGGTACGTGGGTGGGGGTAAACATAAAAAACAAGAAAGTGAAAATCCGTGGAAAATTATACCCAAAACATATTTTCTTTCACGGCATTATCAGTTAAAATCGAAAATAACATCAAAAATCGCATTTCTATATTTGAAATTCGCATCATTTAGAATCAGTCATTTTGAACTTTCCAATTTTCGCAACAAATTTGTAATCAGCGACCTCAAAAACTCCCCACTAAAAAGTTTTTTCCACGAAATTTTAAATATTCAACCGTATACTTTACTGTTTGTTCCCTATGCATGCATATTAAGCACTTATGCATGAAATTTTGGGCCCTGTAGAGCTCCTAAATGCTTATAAGTGATGTTATATGATAATAAAAGTTCAAATGGGGGTAGCTCGTCTCCTGGCGTCGGTGATAGGCCCTGGTAGCGGAAATAGGCCGACGTTAAATAGTTAAAAAAAAAATGAAAAAAAAATAATAAAATAATACATTTTTAATAAATTTAAACTTTTTTTAAACCGCACACATTTGAAAACACAACAAATTGGAGCAAAAATCACGAAAAATGGACTCGTTTTGCATAAAAATGCATATAAATATATGTTCCCCACCTACTAAGGGTCCTTATGATTTCCTGCTTGTGTAGACCTGAAACAAGAATTCTATGCAAAACAAATCTGATGGAGAAAAGATTTCGACACCAAATCCTATTTCGGCAGGACTATAATATGATTTTTTTAAAATTTTAATAGCAAAAAAATAGGTGACGATATTAGGGAAGGCCACAAAAGAGAGTACCCAATTATCGTTTTAAGTAACGGTAAAAAGGGTTTTTACGTGAAATTTTCAATTCAATATAATATTAATATTATTAATATAAAAATGTTTTATTTTTGAACAGTTATACAAAGGTACAAAATTTTCTGTACCTAATTATCGCCACCTATTTTTCTTAGTAGTTCAGGATCAAAAATATATTTAAAAATCTGACGATATTTGGCGCTGTCTATGATGGTAATATGATAGATAGAAAGAACAATACTTAATGAAAATATTAAGCGAATAATATAATCATTTTTTTGTCATTTTACTTAAAATAATATGAGAATGACAGAATCAGAAACAAGTGGAGAAGATAAAGTAAATACGCAAATTGTTGATGGTATCAAAAATAAATAATAATGTTAATATTAATAATAATAAAAGCTATCACTAAACACTTGCATAGTGACTTTGTGTGAAAGAGCACACATTTCGAGACAAGGGACACACACCCAGTATCCGAGGGCAAATTTCTTTTCCCTAAAATATCACAGCGCTACGGCTGGGATTCGAAGTCGGAAGCTCGGACCTCGGAGTGAGAGTCAAGACTTCTTGACTATCGACCACGCAGTCATACTATCAAATTGAGATTGGACATTCTGTTGCTAAATATGAAAATACGGATTTACTGAACTAGTAATACTTTTAATATGTTGAGAATATAGTGGTTAAGGCAATGACACAAAGTGGAATGAATTGATAATGTCGTCTGAAGCTTTTATTTAAACACTATTCATTCGTTTATAATAGATATCAGTTGATTTATTTCTTGTTCATTTTATAACTATTCTAATTTGTTATGTGATCTAGTTTTAGAATAAAGGAAAATATTTTAAATTAAATTTGTGGTATGAACCAAGACTGCGATGATATTAGGGACATGCATATGATGACATACAAAGCGTTAAGTGACGAGTATTAAGACAATCGATGTTTGTTCCCCGTTGCTCTAGAAATATAAAACAGCGTTCTTTTTTCATTATTCATTACAAATAATATCTTATTACTCTGATTTAAAAAATATCAAAACAAAAATAGCCATATTAGTTGTGAGTTTTCATTACAATATTAAACTCAAAGTTAAACTATTGCTTAACATGACGATGATTAGTACATTTATCTTATATATTTTTTCATATAACTAATAAAAAGACTAAACACAAGAAATCATCTTCTAAAATATATTGCTTCGCGTAGAAATTAACTTTAACTGTAGTTGGTTTTAAAATCAAAATGCCCTATTTTTTTTCAGTAGTGACATATGTGATATTTTAGACATAAAACGTTCAGATGTGTTTCTCTTAAATTTTACGCACGTGTAACTTGGTTTATATGCCTATTGCGTACTGAAAAACGTGTCAAGATGTAGTTATTGTTGTGGAGGCTTATCCGCCCTCTTACTTGAGCATAAATATTTTTTCACCTAATAACCCTCCACTTTTACTACTTTGGCGCTGGCGTAATACCAATATATAACTTACACAAAAATCTTCTTAAACTTTTGTTCTAATAAAATTTTTTTGTATATACCTTTACAGTAATTTTATAAATGTCGTATACTAAGTTATTGAGAAACTGTGCCTATAAGTTTTTCAAAATAATTGCAATGGAATTTAATTATCAGTTATGTACGATTATTGAAATATTTTATATGTTTTATAGATTTTAATCTTAACGACTATACATTTCTATTTGTCTATCTATTCTATCTATGTAGTCGATTACTTTAAAAATCTATATAATATTTCAATAATCGTAAAAAAATGCGAATATCTATTCGTATTAACAACAAATCGTATGGTATATTGCAGTTTCGATATCTTGCACATCTTGTTACTACATTTTGAAAAAAATGTAGTATAGGTTTTGCATTTTTCCCGTGGACCATCGAAATCCGAAAAAAAACGTCGGATCGAAATGAAAGTCATATCTATCGACTCGAGAGCGAATTTAGAAAATTCCGTCCGTCGGTCAGTCGGTCTGTCTGTTGGTCTGTCGGTCTGTCGGTCTGTCTGTCACGCTCAGCCCCCCTAATCCGTTTTCAGATTTCGATGAAACTCAGGTGGTTAATAGAAAACCTTATCGCTGGAAGCTCGGCTCCGTTCGGAAACCGGAAGTACCCGATAGAGACGTTTCAAGTTTTTCGGGAAAAATTGAATAACTCGGTAACGGGCAGTCGGATGCCGCTGGCAATGATCTACAGATAAGTATACCGGAGACAATGTCGAAAAACAAATGGAAATTGATTTTTTTTGCAAAAAACTGGTTTTCTCGAAATCGGGCTAGGAACCACGATAACTGTCCAGGATATTGATCGATTTCGATGAGACTTGGTGGGATCAAAGGTACATGGCCACAAATGAAGCCTATTGCTGGCGACCCGAATCCGTTGACCGCAAGTATTTTTTCCAAGGCCGAGTTTGATTTTCCAAAGATATTGATAACTCCCGAACCGAAGGTCCGATTTTGATTTTCAAAAATGGCGATTGTAGGGCTCGATTAAGTCTATTAGGTGACGTTTGTGATAAATTTGACAAAACAAAAGCGAATCTACAAATCCCTTTTTGATAGATTCTACAAATACCCGATAGTTTCCTAATGAAAATCGAAAATTAAGTATTCCGTCGATCAATCTCTATAACCGGTATAAGACACAGACTTTTTCGGTCAAAAAATCTGAAACAGAGTTTTTCGAAAAATTAAAAATAACGAGTTATTTACAAAGATGCATGACCACAATATAACCGATGCCCTTTCTGTATTTCAAAATGTAGTTAGCCTTTACTTTAGTCAATGCAAAAAGAAAAAAAAAGTTTGCATTTTTCGGGTGGACCATCGAAACCCAAAAAAAAAGGTCGGATCGAAATGAAAGTCGTATCTATCGACTCGAGAGCGAATTCAGAAAATTCCGTCGGTCTGTCGGTCTGTCTGTCTGTCTGTCACGCTCGGCCCCCCTAATCGGTTTTCGGTTTTCGATGAAACTTGGGTGGTTAATAGGAGGCCTTTAGAAAACCTTAACGCTGGAAGCTCGGCCCCGGTTGAAAACCGGAAGTACCCGATTTAGAAGTTTCAAGTTTTTCGGGAGAAATCGAATAACTCGGTAACGGGCAGTCGTATCGAGATATTTAAAAAAAGAATGGTGCCGCTGGCAACGATCTACAGATAAGTATACCGGAGACTATGTCAAAAAACAATTGAATTGAACTGAATTGAATTGAAATTGAATTTTTTTGCAAAACTGGTTTTCTCGAAATCGGGCTAGGAAGCGCGATAACTGTCCAGGATATTGATCGATTTCGATGTGACTTGGTGGGATCGAAGGTACACGGCCACAAATGAAGCCTATTGCTGGCGGCCCGAATCCGTTGACCGCAAGTATTTTTTCCAAGTCCGAGTATGACTTTGCAAAGAAACTGATAACTCCTGAAGGTCCGATTTTGATTTTCAAAAATGGTGATTGTAGGTCTCGATTAGGTGACGTTTGTGAGAAATTTGACAAAATTCGAATCTACAAATCCTGGAAAACTTGATTTTTTTGATAAATTCTACAAATATCGAACAGTTTCCTAATAAAAATCGAAAATTAAGTATTGCGTTGATCAATCTCTATAACCGATATAAGGCACGGACCTTTTTGGGCAAAAAATCTGAAATGGAGTTTTTTCGAGAAATTAAAAATAAACGAGTTATTTACAAAGATGCATGACCATGTCCGGTATATCAGAGTGGCAGTCCGCCCGAAAATAAAATCGTAAGTCTGAAATCACTCCGCTGATATTTCTGCATTTTATAATTTTAACATATTAGATGCTGGACTGGGTAGAGGATGATTTATATATTATTGTTATATATTTCATTTCATTGTAATAATATACCGATACTTAATATAGAGTGCGTGTAATTGCGGATTAGACATGAACATGTACATCCACGTAGCGCGAGATATGACAACCCAGCAACAGCAAAACCCGCCTGTCGGCACTCGACTAGTGAAGTATCCCAGCTCTGTTATTTCATTTTAGTCAACTGGCACAAGCGATGTTGCAATTCTTACGTCCTATGTCTAACTTGCCATTACACGCACGGTATGTTTTATATGGCATACAGTATTATCAATATATTGTACAGGTCCCAAAAAGTTTTGTATAGAAAAATATCAGGGATATCTAAGCTCAAACTCATTTGATTTCGCCGAACTTATCAATATACAAAGATGATTCTTTCAGCAATAGAGGGCTTCAAAGTTTAGAAAAAATAAACAATTATTTTTCACAATTTCAAAGAACATGTTTTCGTTGAAACATGTTCTTTGATATTGTGAAAAATAATTGTTTATTTTTTCTAAACTTTGAAGCCCTCTATTGCTTAAAGAATCATCTTTGTATATTGATAAGTTCGGCGAAATAAGTGTCTTAAAGTAGAGGTGGTACATACTCATAAAAGAGTTTATATGTTTTTCACAGTTTGGTAGATCAATTCCAACTTTATAAAGTGGAAAAACTGATCATGATAAATTTGTATCTTTTGTAAAATTTTGATATTTTAAACAGTTCAGTCAGAAAAAATTAATTTCAATTCCTGCATTGCACCCATTGTAAAAGAAACATACGAATGCAAAACAAAACAGGTTTTGATTATTGATTATCTATAGGTGTCCAAACCAAAAAAAATGAAGATCATACCGGGGAAAATTCTATCTCTATAAATATTTGACCGATTTTTATTTACTAAATAACAATGTAACCGATGGCCTTTCTGTATTTCAAAATGTAGTTAGCCTTTACTTTAGTCAATGCAAAAAGAAAAAAATCAAAAAACATGTCAAAATGTACTGAGTCATCCCACGGCCCTCTGCTGAAAAGGTACTGAATCATCCCAACAGAGATAAAAAGCATATCAAAATGTAGATTAGCTTGTTATTTTTGTGAGCCTATTTAAAATCCTTAACAACATTTTGCTCTAAATTTATAAGAATCAGCCAGATGACCTGGTGCGAGTCGGACTCGCGAGCTCTCCACACATTTCCACAAACACACAAACTCAAAAACCACAATTCCGTGCCCACTTCCCACCTCCTTACACCCTCCTTGACACCCTCGCTGAAACGTCCCACCCATAAGAATCATGCACTGTGTGCAACAACAGTTTTTACAAATTGACTATCTTAAATAGGGTTTTTTATTTCATTTTTCCTATGTTAAAGAAACATCGTATATAACTCAAACAAATACAAGTCTCACTCATATCTTTATACAATACCCAACAAAAACGCAAGCGATCTTACAAGAAAGTTGCTTGGATTCATTAATGATCGTGTCTGAATGCATTTCTAGCCTAACAACTGGCCGTCGCGTGACATCACGCTGTTCTCCGCGAATGCTGTTATAATGATATACCGTACACAGTTGAATAAATGCAATACTTAATGGCATGTACTCTAGCTAAATAAAATAAAAGATATTTAATTGGACAATTGGAATTGGACTCGCGAGTTGAGTGTTCCGTCCTGTAAAGAATATACATTGTGTCCCAAGAAGCTGTAACAAAATATTTAAAGGACAAACAATTTTTAAATTTTGGAATGGGACTTGAGGATTCAGTCCTGCTTGGTGTAAAACTTTAAGGTATATCAAAAATAAGTTGACTCGGATTTCTATAGGGTGTCTCAGAAGCATATTTGTAAAAATCATCTGTAAATTCCACTAAGGAAAATTGTTTAAGATGCAATTTCATGCTTCCTTCCCAAAATTCGTGAATATAAGTTTACTTTGCTGGAACTGTCACTTTTTCAGTAAATTAATGTTTCTTTTTACTTCAATCTCGTGGAAGTATAGTAACGGTAAAAAGAAATTCATTTTTTTTTTATTCAAATAGGCTTAGAATGTCATGAAACGTCCAGATTTTAAGTTTAAGCAAAAAAAATATATGTCGGTCTACCAGTCTGTGACTTTTTTTTATGAGCACGATTACTCTGGAACCATTTATAAAATTGACTTGAAATTTGATACACCCATCCATATATTATAACGAGATGTTCCATATTTTGAGTAGTGTTAGAGGTATCAAAAGAGGTTTCTAAAGAAAAGTCATATTTTGACCTTAGATACCGAGTTTCAAGACGAAATTCGAATTTTTTATTTTTTTATCATTTTCTATATTTAGGTCTATATTTTTATCACTTTTCACTAGCCAACACGGAGGCAATAAAAATTGTCAATATTAAATAAAAATCAAGGATTTATTCAACAAAATTCTAACGGGAATTCAAACAAAGAAAAGTTATTTAAATTAATAAAATGATCACTTACATCGAATTCTTGCACAGTTTCTCTGCTTGTTCGATTGCCATCATCAAATAGTCTAATCATTTCAATTTAAAAATTTCAATTTTGTCTTGAAACTCAGTATCTAAGGCAAGAGATTTTAAACAACTTTTTACTTCCACATCCTTGTAGTGAAGCGAAAGTATAGTAAAGGTAAAAAGAATTTTTGGTTGTTCAAATAGGCTTAGAATGTCATGAAACCTCGAGATTCTTGAGGAAAAAAATTATATCGTTCTGTCGATCTATCTCTCTGTAACTTTTTTTGTGCGCACGATTACTCTGGAATGGTCTTCATAATTTTTTTTGCACCAGCCCTTCCTACTATCACCTCCATTACCACATCCACCCCATTGTTAAAGGGAGTAAAGACGTGAAAAATGTGATTTAGTGTACAATAACTAAAGTTCTCAATTATTTTTTTTTTGGCATCAGCCAACCCCACTACCTTCCCCCTTTAATAATGGGATGGGGATTATAGTACGGGACTTGGATAGAAATAGACTTGGATAGGAAAACCGAATGTGGAAATAGTGATTCGTTAGGTAGCGGTTTTTGATTTTTTTTCGATATCTCTAACACGACGCAAAATATAGAGAACATTTCAGTTGAGTACTCTGAGAAGTGTAACTCGCGAAGTTCCTTCTGCATCAAAATTTAAATCTCTATTTCCAAAGTAAATTAAATACAGGGTTATATCTCTGTGTCACACTGTATGTTGGCATAAATAAATATTGTTATTATTATTACAGACATTTTTTTATATATATAATCAGAGACTCATTAATGAACTTTCGCGCGCTATTACAAATTAAATTTAACAAAAAAGAAATGAATCTATTTAAAATCGGTAGGGTCCGGCTAAATGTCAAGTGAAAGTAGGAAATATGTAGGTCATTTTGCAACTCTTCCACTCTATTAATATTGCTTTTCCCGTAAACGACTTTTTTTGTTTTTTTCAGCCCGGCCTAGTATTTAGGGCACTTACTTCTTCATAACTAAATATAGTACAAAAAACAAGATTTTTATAATGAGAAGCAGGAAGGGCATCGGTATTAACAGCATTTAGGTAAATATACCTTTTTGTTTCGCAAGATCGCGAGGTGTGTACGTTTTTAAATTTATTTAAATTTAAGGTAAAATGCGCGCATATAATTAAAATATATGATGACATAATTTTCACTAAAATGAAAATTAATGAGTGTACAGTTTTCTCTCATCGTGACCCACTTCTTACGTGTCGAAGCAATTACGAAAGGAAATTACGAATACTGAAGTTGTATTTATTTCATAGATAGGTAGCAGTACTTCCTCAGTTAAATCTTGAGAAATCCAAGTCGGTTAAATCGGAAAAAAATTTGTCTATTGTAAAAGCTGGCGTGACAGAAATTGATTTCTTCATTCATTTTGATAACAAAAAGTTGACTATTTTTGTATTACCTCCATTTTTGGTTAGAGCCAGATATTGACAAAATACTGTCCATATTCAGATACAAATCTCTTGTTATAAAAATAGGTGAGTTTTTCTGGCTCAAGCTTTTTTAATGCTATTTAGGGTTCTAATGCTCGGCGACAATCCACTTGTCTATCATCACGTACTGACTTTTAAACTATAATCGTTATATGCATTAAATTTGCCAATTATATAATATATATATATATTGAACCAAAACAAGACCAGGTGTTACTTTTCAAGAAAATAGTTCAAGGCGCCAATATATGTAAGACATTTTTCTTTTAATACATACATGAAAATGTAAACCCACTTAAATAAACATTTAAATAACTTCTAAAATACAGTTAATCATATTTTTTCAAATTTAAAATTTGAAATATGCGCTTGAAGTGGAGGAAAATGTGTGAAATTTAGCAGTTTCCCACCCCTCTATGAGTACATTATCTTTTTAGATAAATCGCAGAACTTTTGAGATTATCAACGATATATAAGATTTCTTATAGAGTGAGATCCCAGAGCCGCCAGACCTACGTCATTTTAGCAAAGCTAATATTTTGACAACAAATAGTGTAATATCTAGTTAAGAACGTATGCGTATTTGCTAGTTTGAAAGTGGGGCCCTTTTGCAGAAAACAAGTACAAAAGGTACATAAGAATTTTACTCAGTACGTTAAATTATGATAGCTGGATTATTTTACAAGTGACACGCTAACTACATGGTGTAAGCGTCAGCCTCTAAATCCGAAGGTCCAAGGTTCGATCCCTGAGCGTTCTCAGTTTTTTTTTTTCAAATATACGTACTAAGAAAAAAAGTTATGGCCAAAAATAATAAATATTTCCCTTTCGGTTTCTCTTTCTTGGTAATCGCCACGCCACGTTAAGTTAATATTTGTTTGAAAAAAAAAAGCTGAGAACGCTAGGGGATCGAACCTCGGACCTTCGGATTTGGAGGCTGATGCTTACGCCATGTAGTTAGCGTGTCACTTGCAAAATAATCCAGCTATCATAATTTAACGTACTGATTAAAATTCTTATGTACCTTTTGTACCTGTTTTCTGCAAAAGAGCCCCACTTTCAAACTAACAAATACGCATACGTAGATATTACACTATCTGTTGTCAAAATATTAGCTTTGCTAAAATGACGTAGGTCTGGCAGCTCTGGGATCTTGGACTATTATCAGTATTAGTGATTATCAAGTCGAATAATATAAAATTAATGAAATAACCTCTTTAAATTATTTAATGCAAAATTAAGGGTACTAGACTGTGATTTGCGTCAAAGTAAGCAAATGACCTTGGTGTAAGTCAAAAGTCACCTGTCGCCGTTCTCGAGTAAATTGCAATTTTGGATTTTCGTTCATTTCTAGACTTTTTCAAGATAAAGTAACACGGCATATTGTGGGATAATTAATAACATATTGGTTAAAAAAATACGTAAAAATTTGTTGAAGCTATTTCAAGAAAACAGCAATTTTCGATTTTTGTTTGTCAGTACATTATTCTTATTTGGGCGAGTTGGGGGGAAATAAAGGAGACCCTAGGAGAAATTCCCTAAAAAAACTAAAGTTTAAAACTTGATCTCGCAGACGCCCCCGCAGACCTCGCACCGCGGGGGCGGGGAGGGACGGCCAGCTGGGGGGCCCACATTGACGGATGGCCGACCCCCATTCAAAACTCTGCGGCCAGCTTTGCTTTTCATAGATATGTATTCCATTTCATAATTCAATGAATTAAATTCATAAATATTTTTATTTATAAATAATGTTATTTTTCGCTGGATTACTTCTACTTCCGCTACTACCATACCATACCATTGTAAGCAACATTATACTGTTTTAAAATTATGATTTTGTATCATGTTTGCTGGAATATTACTTATAATGACTTAATAACTACATTACTACCTATATGTTATGTCTACCAGTCTAGCTAAGATTATGCAATATATTCCAATTGTTTGCTGTCTTACTATATACTTAATGCCTAATTAAATTATTACACGACTAACTAATTCAAAAATTCATAAACCTGAACCTAACAGTAATGAAGATAAGAATTATCTTTTTCCACTCGTTATAGAGGAAACGTTTGCGGGGGCCCACTCAGTTTCTGTTAGGCCACTGGAGGTGGGGGTGGTGGAAGGAGGGTGGTAGTGGGATAGATAACGTAAAAAAAAATTGTACTGTACTGTCGTGCGCAAAAAAATGGGACAAGTCTTATAACGTATTTTTGCTAAAATCTAGTTGTGTACATCTACCTTTAATTTTTGTGACATTGTCAGTTATTTGTCAAAATTCATTGCATATATTCAAATAGAGACAGATTTAGATTCGAAAAAAACAGTTTTCCTATTTTTTTTTTGCTCACGACAGTACACACTCGGGATTTACGAACAATATTTCTTATCAGCCAGATCTCTACATACGAATAGATGAATGGACGACTTAACGAACATCTAGAACACACTTTTTTTTCGATATGCTGGGACCATAGAAAGTTAAAATCTATCGAAATCTTGAATTTCATTTCTTTCCCATTACAAGACTATTTTCAGTTCTATTGTCATTTAAAACTAGTTCTTATCTTACCCGTACTACCTATAATAAACTTTATTAATTAAAAGTACAATTTTGTTTTCCATTTTGAAAAAATTGATTTATTTCTTCGAAAACTGTATGAAGATGCATTTATATCACACTTAAACAGCACATATAATAATATTATATGGACTATTGTCTATCTGTAACTATTTTAATTGTCTTGCTATTATATTTCGAATTCATAAGTTATTAGCTAAGCTTACAACGTAATCAGATAGAAGATTCTTGAGGCAAAAATTACATGTAAAAATTGTAATATAGCTTTCACTGTGACAAATTATATAAAGCTATATAGCTGTAACCATATGTCTAAAGCATGTAGCCCCATGTTAATAACACACTTGCTCTGGGAAGACATAAATCTATTTAGGTAAAATGTACTTTCAATGCTCCTTCAATTCACTAATTCGAAAGATCAAAACGATACATTGTATTAACCTATAACGTGGGCTAGTTGTGCCCACGTTGTCGGTTATGCATTAAGTCACCCTTATTTAACCTTTCAGAGAGTACGCTCTGCGTAACTAAACACCTGCCTCATTTTCAAAATTCTCAAATTAAAAATAATTGTTTAATGGGTAAATGAATTGAATTTATATAACATGTATCTTTTAAATAATTGTCCCAACCATGTGCGTGTAATTCTTTGCAGTAAAGACTCCAAATTGTAATACATATTGTTCTAATAAGCTCTTTTGTTACTTAGTTATCACCTACTACATTTATATGTAAAATCGCTAGCGCGCGGGACTTAATCAGATATTAATCTGCCTATATTCACTCTTTATATTGCTATAGGAGTATAGGCAACTACGTCCTCCAAAAAAATTTACGGATAAAATCCTAAGCACTACAATATTATATATATACGTTACATCGTTATCATATCAAATGTACAGCTGATGGTATTACAGGAAATATTTTGCTGTATTTTAATATTTCGATATATCTATAGTCCTGTCAATGAATGGTTTCTAGAGGGAAATGCAGAGATCACAATTTTTGACTTGGGGGCTGTGCTTGGATTATTTATGAGGTAAACACTAAACATACCAAAAGTCCCCGATTTTTGGTTTTTCGCTCATATCTCGAGAACGGTTAGCCTAATCAAAAAGTAGCTATATGCAAAATTAAATCTGACTAAATTTTCTACAATAATGTTTCTAATAATTTGTTTCGTATCTGTTATGTTTCAGTAATGAATTGTATATCTTCTGACTGTATACTAAATTTATTATAAATTTATTATAAATTGAATAAAAATTTTAATAACCGTCGTAGGAAAAAATTTCTTGTACAGCTATCCGTTTCACAGCAGACTGAACTCAAATAATGAATTAGAAATTTTAATGTCTTTGCGTCTGTAAGTGTGTGTGTGCGTGCATATGTATGTGTGCGTGTATATGTATGTGTGCGTGTATATGTATGTGTGCGTGTATACCGTTTCTTGTAAATACGTTAACTTCTGTTAGACTTAAAATATTGAATTACAATTTGGAACATATGTAAAACAGCATATTACAATAATCCCTATTGAAATTGGGCCATATCTGTAATATATGGTGATAACCAGAGGCCTACAAACTTTCACTTCATAATAATCTTATTAAAAATACCATGCTCCATATTTTAGGATAACATTGATATATCATCTAATTTAAATAAAGCTGATTTACCTAACATACACCCGATATATTGCGGTTTATAAATCTTATACATCTTCTTATTTTTGTATGCTTAATCAAAGACCTTAGAAATATTTTACTCTGAAATTAAAATAAAACCTATTTTACGTATGTAGGCCTCTGGTTATCGCCATGTATTACAGATATGGTCCAATATCAATAGGGATTATTGTAATATGCTGTTTTACATATGTTCCAAATTGTAATTAAATATTTTAAGTCTAACAGAAGTTACTGTGTTTACAAAAAACGGAATACACGCACACATACATATACAGGCACACATACAAATACACGCACACACAAGTTACAGACGCAAAGACATTTTTTATTCGAAATTTGAGTTTAGTCTGCTGTGAAACGGATATCTGTACAAGAAATTTTTTTCTACGATGGTTATTAAAATTTTTGTTCAATTCCTAATAAATTTATAATAAAGTTATAATACAGTCAAAAGATATACAATTCATTACTGAACCATAACAGATATAAAAAAAATAACAGAACCATTACTGTAGAAAATTTAGTCAGCTTCATTTTGCATATAGCCACTTTTTGATTAGGGTTAATCGTTTTCGAGATATGAGCGAAAAACCAATAACCGGACCTTCTTTGTGCCCCCTGCACCCCACCTCCTACGTTCGGGGACTTTTGGTATGTTTACCTCCTATATAGTCCAAACACAGCTCTCATGCCAAAAATTGTGATTTCGGCATTTCCCTCTAGATTCCCTTATTGAACGTTCATTGACAGGGCTATTAATCTTAAACATAATTACAACTATTTATGTTGAGAGTTAGTGTCTCATAATTATTGTACATAATTCAACTGAAGTTGTTTTATTACACCACATTTTAATGTAAGTGAAACAAATTGTTCTCGACGTGCGCTAAATTTGATTCCATTACGACGTTACCCTCTTTCGCGTACTTATTCTGAGCTTTCTTTCAAGCCAAGCAAAAACTTTAATTAAAGAGCAATGTTTCACATATACGCGACTTTTTACTTCGTTCCATTGTTGTTAACTGTTCTACATTTGAGTGGATGTAGAGTAGAGGAAAGAAACGAGATTTGAAAAGAACTTAACATTTACAGTCACAAAATCTCGTGTACCAAACCGGAATTATAACAGGTAGAAATTATTTTCTTCTCTGCAGGATTTAATTTTAGAAAAGAGATAGAGATTAGTCAGAGAAAATATGTGTATAGAAGGACTTCTTAAACTAAGTTCTCTTTAACTAAGGGGATATCTTTAATCAATTTATTGAGATGATATTTAATTCCGTCAATTTGTTTGTCTGTTGGTCTGGTTTCTATCTATTGAAGCTATATCTACAAAACCGTTTGACGGAAAAGAATATACTTGGTAGGTAGTTGACGCTACTGCTAACGAAGAACTGGAACTTCTAGTGATAAATATACAAGGGGCATCCCTAAAAATATATTTACAAAAAATGTGCCGGAGGTCATATTTGGGAACAAACCTGTTATACTCTTGGTGAAACATATACAAGATGAACACACTTAACAAGCAACTGTCACGAAACAAACCTGCCGTACTAGTGAAGAAATACAGGGCGATCACTTAAAAAATAATTAATTAAGAAAATATGGCGGAAAATAATATTTGGAATGTATTTGAAGCTATTACTGAAGAGGAAACCTGATATTATTATACTTCTAATGAAAAATATACAGGTGACCACTGATAATAATTAAGAAAGACGGAAGAAAGTAATATTTGGAATGTATTTGCCACTATTGCCAGAAATTAAACTGATATACTTTTAGTTTAAAAAATGTGTTAGGGTTCTCACCCTAAAAATATAATTTAGAAACGATGGTGGAAAATAATATTTGGAATATAGTTGATATTATTACCGCAGAGGAAACATAATACACTTTTACAGTGTACAGGGTGATCATCCTAACAAATAATTAATTAAGAAACTGTATCTGGTCAATTTACTGAAAACAATTCACTGAAAACAATTCACCGAAAACAGTTCACCGAAAGGAGAATTCACCGGACGGAAGATTCATCGCATGGACAGTTAACCGAAGAACAATTCACCGAATGAGCAATTCTCCGAAAATGCATAATCGGTGCATCTATATTCCCGAACGGATCCTTGACATTATATATAAATATAATATTTTACTTTGAATTTTTAGTTTCAGTTCATACGTCTTGAGGTTAACATGGAGCTGCAATATATTAAGAGTGAGAAAGAGCCATCCAAATTGAATTGCAACGGATATCTTTTTGTAAAAGATGAAGTAGCGGGCAGCTGAATATATTGGAATTGTGAACATTACCATAAAATCAAGTGTTGCGTTCGGGTGATCACCGAAGATAATACAACGATCAAGGAAACCAGCGATCATAATCATGGTACAAACGCAGCATAGTACAAACGCGGGTTGAGGTACTGACATCGATAAACAAAGTTAAAGAGGCTGTCGTAGAAACTGAGCAAGCACCTCACGTGATAATCTCTAAAATGGCTAAGAACCTCAGTCAAGCGGTGTGCGGTTCGTTTCCGAAATTATCAACGATTAAAAGAACAATTAGACGAACCAGAGAAGCAGCATGCAGTGCTCCAGCCCAACCGCAATACAGACATGATCTGAATTTCGCTACAAAATATACAACAACGTCTAAGGGTGAAAACTGTTTGTTATATGACTCTAGCAACGAAGACGATATAATTTTGATATTTGGCACGAGCAACAATTTGAAACTCTTGTCCACCTCTGAGAACTGGTACTTGGATGGAACATTCAAAACCATTCCTTCATTGTTTCATCAGATGTACACCGTTCATGACTTGAAGCAAAATATAGCTATACTATTGCTGTATATTTTGCTCCCTAATAAGACTGAAATTACTTACAACCATCTTCTGAATCGACTAAAACTGCTCCATACTTCAATGGCCATTGAATCAATTTTGATTGATTACGAAGTAGCAATGGTGAATGCGATAATTAATCAATTTCCCGACAGCGTAATACACGGTTGTTTCTTCCATTTGGCGCAGTGCATATACCGGCAGATTCAACGCAGCGGTTTCAAGCAACGGTATGATTAAGACGCTGATTTTGCTTTGAAGATGAAACACTTTTCAGCTCTGGTGTTTGTCCCTAAGACCCACGTAGTCCAAGCATTCGACGAACTTTTGGACATCGAATTTTTTCCTCCCGAAGTGCAAAGTATTGTTGACTACTTCGAGGACACGTGGATAGGACGACCCGTTGGGAATAATCGACGTAAGCCTCCGTTATTCGGCATAGAAATATGGAACTGCTACGAAAGTATTTTGACCGACACGCCAAAAAGGAATAATTCTGTAGAAGGCTGGCATCGATGTCTCGAAGCGCAAATATCGTGCAGACATTCCACCAATTGGAAGAGTATCGAAGATATGAAAAGAGAACAAGATATTGATGAATTGAGAATTGAACAATTTATTGCCGGAGGAGAAGGGCGTCACCAAAAGAAAAAATATAAAGACTTAAACTTCAAACGATTGATGCAAGCATTTGATCCAATTAATATCTTGGATTATTTACGATGCATTACTCACAATATTTCCTTTTAAATGTAAAATGTGAATATTTATGTACTTACAAACTTAACTACGCATATAAAATAGGTTGTATGAGATTTGAATGAGTTAGTTTTTAACTAAAATATATTTAAATTGGATATTGAATTACACGCCCAAGTTTATTTTTTCACAAATCTACACTACCCACTTTGTTTAAAAAATAACGTCATCGCTACTACGCTACTTAGTGATAAAGCCATGAAGACAAAAAAACTGTTACATTTTTTAGTATTTTTCAATGAATTGGTCATTCCATGTATTTTGATTCGATAAATTGTTTTTCGGTGAACTGTCCTGTCCGTTCGGTGAACTGACTTTCAATGAATTGTTTTCGGTGAAAAGTTTTCGGTGGATTGTCCGCGACCCTTAAGAAACTATGGTAGAAAATGATATTTAGAACATAGTTGACACTATTACCCAGGATGAAACCTGATGTACTTTCAGTTAAAAAAAATATACAGGGTAGTCATTCTACATAAAAAATAATGAATAAATAAAAGATCCTAAATAGAGAGAAAAGTATTACGTAATAGTGCATTATTCAACGAGAGTGTAATGAGAGCTATTACTCGCGAGGATTGACGTTTACGGCACGAGCCGAAGGCGAGTGTTGTAATTCATCAAAGTTACTAATAGCTATTACATGCGAGTGGAACATTATACTTTTTCTACCACTACTTATCGCTTGAATCATTTTTTCACAACAAACTTGTGCAAATTATTAAGAAAAACCTGGCGGTATATTTAAACTTTAAAAATTTAGACGCCAATGTCATATATTGATATTTGCATGACAAATTGAATTGAACGTTAAATCGATAATCGTCTTTTGTAATCGCTTTACAACTGTTGAATAATGAAAATGAACTCTTGTGATTGGTTCTAGCCCATTGAGAAATGGATTATTACTCACGGCTGTGAGTAATGAGCCCCATTACATGTTGACAAACGTATCTGTAATAAATGAATTATTCAAAATTTTTTACAGATTTTTTAAAATATTTATTCAAATATAATAATATACCTAATTAACGATTGCATTTACGCTTTTATATTTCTGTTTTACTATTAATGCATTATTTGAAGTAAATTTTTATATACGGAAAACGCGCTATTTGAAACCTTAAATATCAATTTCTTTGGGATTAGATGGTTGTTTTTCGTATATGGCCCGACTATTTAAAATTGAAACAAGTATGTTGGAAATTTAAATATCTATATAAAGATAAAATAAAATATATTAAAATGCAAGAGAAATATTTTACTTTAATTTTAACTAATATGAATTCTTTAAGTAGTCAAGAAAAGTATGCAAAATGATTACAAAGTATGTCAACAAAATACACTTCATCCTATTATCTAGACTCTAGATATAAAGAGTAATAGCAAATTCATATGTTGATCGCCTTACAGTGTATCATATTTCGAAGTCTATTTCAAATTCAACTTCCTCTAAAAATTCCGGATTATCAAGTTGCCTATGAATAATTCTCTACAGTTATGTAATATTCAAAACGAGATACAAGGCTCAATATTGAATTGAAGTCAAATTCGACAACCACGGCAACACCCAGAAGGAACTACTTTATATGGAACTAGTTTAACAAATCACCATCGCTATTTAAATTCAAATCTGACCGGGGTCTCATTTATGCTTTATAAAGTATAATCTTTACAATATTTAGATAGCAGTCACTTACAACGCGAACATTTTAATATACACATTATAGTATAAGCATTAAACAACATTTGAGTACTCCAAAGAGAGGAAATTATATTACTTAACATATGAATAAGCATTGCTGCAATATTTGGTATGCCTTATTTTGCTTCCTCTAGTTACTTCGCACTCATCAAACCAATCACCTTTAATAAAAACTCAGATGTATAAAATTATTAAACTAGATTTTTCAGCTTACTCGAAGCACCTAAACATAGCGTATGTTTAGGTGCTGGAACTTATGTTAAGATGCTTCAATTTCTGAATTGGGTAAAAATTCTTTAGATCTAATGCTTAATGATAGCCTACTATCCTAAATAAAAATTCTTTACAATCAACAAAACCATACAAAAACTCTTATGATAATATATTTTCTAGTTCTATTCAAAAATATATGTGTATACTATGTACCAGTTTTAATAATTACTTTGCTTATTCAAGTAGAGTGAAAAAAAGTGTTAAAAACAATAGGAGCAACGTACGCGCGTAACCTAGTTAGTAACTAGCATGTTTCACAGCAAGCGCGCTGCTCAAATCACAGATATAACGGGAGTGGACCGTGTAACTGAAACATTGTAACCCACACAGGGCGGACTAGAAGGATGTGAAACAGAGTTTGGAAACTTGAAGGAGTTATGATCTCTATTAAAAGCGGGGTTATGATCGCTATTAAGAGTGGGGAGGATGTGGTGCTAGCTGCGGAATGCACAGAACGCAATTATCTCTAGCAGAGTAATAAGAACCACCATCACATACTCTGCCTTAGTCTGACAGACTAAGGTAACTCAAACAACATCAGTCAAGAAGCTAAGCTGCATATAGAGACTCGCTTGCTTGCACTTGCAAGCAACTATGGAGCCTTTGGTAAACCTCTCCCAATCAGAACAGTAATCTAGACGGAGGCCGGATAGATACTACAAAATTCGAATAATCCAATTATTCACAGACCATCACCAAACAGTATGTGTAACAAGCCTTTCAATATCACCACCAGAGATAGGGCGGATTGGTCAACAGGAGCTCTTAACCCATTACAAAAAGGCTGATACATTGACGGGTCTCGGACTGAAATATGAATTGGAGCAGCAATAGTCTAACGGCGAATATAAACCTCTCTTGGATATTCACTGTATTTCAGACAGAAATTCTGGTTATACTTGAACATGAACATGCACGTGAAAAGTTAACCTCCAACAAGATGTCATCCAAACCACCTCTTTCGAAACCAGCTCTTTTCGTATCTAAAAGTAGCTCACTTTTGTCTAACTTTTGTGTACCGGAAACGAAATTTTTAAAATAAAAAACAACCAAAAAATTGGGGGCATGCATTGACTCGTGGCCACCCGGAATATAAGGCATCACAATCTCATCACAATCTATTTCGTTTACTTCAGCTTTTTGCGTATTTTCAGTTTTTTTTTATTGTTAACCAATAAGCGACCTAAGTTGTTTTTATTTGAAGATATAGTATTAATGCCTAGTTTGTTTAACTTATACATATCGAATTGCTAATATGTTGTATATAACACAGCCCCACTGTCCGGCGGACTAGACCAGTATATCCGTATGTATTTGGATCCGCTGAAACCGAATCCGAAGTCAGAATTATCAGATTGGTTCATTTTTCACCCCCTAACCCCAAAAAAACACCCCCCAAAAATATGGTCTGTCCGGCGGACCAGACCAGTGTATCCTTATGTATTTGGACTTGCTGAAACTGAATCAGAATTGTCAGAGCGGCTCGCTTTTCATCCTTAACCACAAAAAACACCCCCAATACAAAAAGAAAGTGGTCTGTCCGGTGGACTATACCAGTGTATCCTAATGTATTTTGACCTGCTGAATCCGAATTCGAAGTTAGAATTGACAGATTGGCTCGTTTTTCACCACTAACCCCAAAAAACACCCCCAATATAAAAAAAAGTGGTTTGTCTGGCGGACCATACCAGTGTATCCTTACCAAATATATAAGGATACATTGGTATGGTCCGCAGGGCAGACCACTTTGTGAGGGAGAGGTGTTTTTTGGGGGTCAGGGGTGAAAACGAGCCAATCTGACAATTCTAACTTCGGATTCGGTTTCAGCGAGTCCAAATATAGAAGGATACACTGGTATGGTCTGCCGGACAGACCACTTTTTTGTTTTGGGGGTGTTTTTTGAGGTTTGGTGTGAAATACGAGCAAATCTGACAATTCCGACTTCGAATTCGGATTGAGCAGGTCAAATTATATAAGAATCCACTGGTATAGTCCGCCGGGCAGAACACTTTGTTTTTGTTTTGGAGGTGTTTTTTGAGGTTGGGGGTGAAAAACGACCCAATCTGACAATTCTGACTTCGGATTCGGTTTCAGCGAGTCCAAATGTATAAGAATATACTGGTCTGGTCCGCCGGACAGACCATTTTTTTGAGGGAGGGTGTTTTTTGGGGTCGGGGGTAAAAAACAAGCCAATCTGACAATTCTGACTTCGTACTCGGTTTCAGCTGGTCCAAGTACATACGGATACACTGGTCTAGTTCGCCGGACAGACTACTTTTTTTTTTGTGGGGCTGTGTACTATTCCACTTTTTATTTTCATTGGGTGCGTTATAAAAATATTTTTTCAAAAGTTTTCTTTGTTCATTCCTAATTGGCTTATCTATAAGAGATGTGTGACATTCATTATTTTTTGCAATTATTTTAAGGGCTGTCTTTTTCAATGTTAGCTTTATTTAACTGCAATGATAATAATCTGTGGACATTTTATCTTTCAGGATTGATTACTATTTGCATGTGAGACTGTGCCAGTAAAAGTGTATTATCAATAAATAAAATATCGATTTCTAAATCATGAATTTTCGCGTCAACAAAATATCGTTCAAAGATCGCTATTTGTCCATTTCTACCGTAAACTGAATTTTATTGTATAAAGAATTAATAAAATGAATGAACTGTGATAAATGCTTATCTGTATAGGACCATGTACGGAACACACCATGAACGTACCTTACCTAAAAGTATTTTAATAGGTTATTTTTTTTTATTGAAAAGGTTAGTTTTGAAATTTGCCATACATATTTCAGCTAACAATGGGTTTAATGGGCTTACCCGTGGGTAAACCATTTACTTGTGTGTAGATTTTATTATTGAATTTAAAATAGTTTTGATTGATGCAGTTGTTGATTATGGATTGTAGATCTTTTTGTTCCAATTGATTTAATTCGCTATTCGCGACGAGTCGGATAGAAGTAAATAAACTTTTTATATTAAGTGAAACTGTTTTTTCAGTAGATCTACCGTTTTTTGGTTTTCTTCCCAGTTTTTAGTCCGACCTGCTAAATCTACAGTTTTTTTTTGCATATGGATCAGTTATTTTATTAAGGTATTACCTGAACTTTTTAAAGTCCACCAAAAAGGAAAAATGCCGCAACCACTGAAATAATTAGATACATCCCTGACGATTTCTAAGTAGGTCTAGTAATAGTCGTTAGATGCCGCTAGCGCTATTGCTACCTGTAAAATCCACACTCTAGTTTGGAAACCCATTACGGTGATTACGCAATCTTGTTCGAACTCGTTGTTTATGACCAGTGAAACCCAGGCCGATATACTGTTTTAATTCGAATATTTTTTATCGTTTAGTTCTTATAAAATATTGTTCATTATGAGCAGTGATTCTAATTCCGATAATATAGCGTCTACTAGTCATAGTACACCTAAAAAAAAAAATACACGAAATATGAACAAAAGTTTATTGATTCGTGGCTAAATGACGAAAGATTTAGTGGATGGTTAAAAAAGAGTGGAAAAGGTACAGACTCGTAACTTCCTTATCTTTTAAGCTACGACCATGTTCGGCACATCAAATTGTAGATATTTTTAAGGCCTTTAAATATGCATACAGTGATTTAAAAAAAAATTCCTTGAATATTTTTTTCCTTCATCCTGTACATGAACTGTGTTAATGTTTTCTTATGAAGGTTTTATTCTCTTTCGTTTCAGAGAAAAAAATTAAAAACACTCCGATTCCAAACTGATTTTTTTTTTTAAATAGCTGAAAAAATATAAATAATAATTTTATGCTTTATTTGTAAAAGACATCACAAACAATACTCAACGTAACAAAACAGCAACAAGAAACAAAAGAAATGAATAGTTTTAAAAACAAACTTTATTAAAATGTACTAAATAATAGGAAATTGCAAATTTTTATTATTATTTTTTTTTTTAATAACATAAATTGAAACTAATTAAAACTTCTATAAGAAAACATTAACACAGTTCATGTGCAGGGTGAGGGAAAAAATATTCAAGGAAATTAATTTTCTTTTAGTAATACTTTTTTCAATTTTTTTTAAATCACTCTGTATGCATATTTAAAGGCCTTAAAAATATCTACAATTTGACGTGCCGAACATGGTCGTAGCTTAAAAAATAAGGAAGTTACGGGTCTGGGGAGTTTTAAGTGGCGGACTCTGTATGGTAAAAAAAAACAGTAGATTAAGAGTTTCACTAAAATAAATTCCCAGTTTTCCACAGTTCTTTTTTTTGCTTATCTACAGTTTCCTCGTCTAACAGAGTTGGCAACAGTGAGTTTAGCATTTGCGGGTACAGTAATATATTCCAATTTTGTCACGAGTTCTTAGGAATTTTTTATGCTATATGGTGATTTAAATTTGGTAAGTTGTGGTAAGGCTGAATTGAGCTTATTACATAGTTTGTAGGCCGGAGCATTGATATACAACATTAAGGTCTCATAAGGAAGCCATCCTTATGAACATTTGGTAAAGCACACAGACACAGGCGCTGTAGTATTCCTTGTTGAAAGTTTGTTTATCTGAAGCTATCCTGATTTCGGAGGTAATTGGAATAGATTCCTCAGAGTATAATTATTATAAATGAACATTTTGTAGATAAAAAAATGATGTTTTAACTATCTATATGAGTACATATAACAACAGGTAAAATTGTTGTGTAAGCTGAAAGGAATTCAAAGAAACCGACGTAAGAAGAAGCGCCTTTTAAATTTTTGATAAATACGAGGTCGAATAGGGGCGTATAATCATAAGAATAAGAAATATAAATTTTCATTAAGGAATTGAGCTCATTACATAGTTTGTGGACCGAAGCATTGATACATGACACTACAGGTTCACAGGGAAGCCATCCTTATGAATATTTGGTAAAGCACACAAAGTGGGCGCTGTAGTATTCCTTGTTGAAAGTTTGTCTAAAGGTTTTTAATATTAGCTTTATTCTTTAATGTTGCTATAATTTCTGACTAACATTTTTTGGTAGGGTCATATTTTAATTCCTTAAAATCATCAAAATCATGTAACTATTCAATTCTTCAGTTTCTTTAGGCTTCACGTTTATTATTGTTATATATTCTATTTTCAGTTGCATCATCTCAGGCAGTAGTTACCTCCACGAATTCCTTCCCCACAACCTGCGGAGTTAATAAATGTTATGTCCTAAAACATGTGCTCTAAGTTGTAGAAAAGACACAAGCTAACTGCCTTCTTACATCATCATGTTTTTGTTTTCTCGAGTACATATATTTTTTTTTACATATTTTAATTCATTTCTTAAACCCCACACCCATACAAAATGTCACAACAATCTTAGGTAGAGGCGTCTTGACCATGCACGTATTTCTATACAACATACATTTAGATGACACATCACTATAATAAATCATTGATACTCATCAATTTGTCTGAATAATATAATAAACAAAAATGCGAATGAGCTAATTAGTAAGTCGCGACAACACAATAACCGTAGACTTGCATCTCATTGCCATATCATTGGCCGCTGTGGAGTTTCACGCAGTTCACACGAATGTAACCCCGTAGTGGAAATAATATGAGATATATTATATAACGTGTCAATAATGTATGAAACACTAAATAAAGAAATGTTAATTGGTAATCGTTAATTATTTCAATACATTTGGTTATGTAAATCGTGATTAGTGCTTAGATTGGTGACCATCCAAGAAAAAGACCTCACTCTTCAAATGTGGCTGCTTTCCTAGAAGGTTTAGAATGCGTATTATCTCAGTTACCACAGAATTCACTAATAGTACTGGCAGGAGATCTCAACATAAATTTTAATGATAGAGCCTCAACTAACACTCAGATGTTAATTAACTTATTCACCTCTTTTAATTTATCAATTCACGTAAATTCTCATACGCGCTTTCCTCAGTTCTCAGCCACTACAATTGACCCTTTTTGCACTAACTTAAAAACCCTCTTCGGTTATCTGACCATGAGGCCATTCATGGCTTACTATATCTCGATTTGAAAAGACCAACGCCTCCTCATAAATATGGACGGATTTATAACAAGGCCATTTATAATAGGTTTTATCAATAATGTCAAGAGATAAACTGGGAGCACGTACTAAAATCCTCAGAGCCATTTAATTTGTTTCATCTAACCATAACTGAAGCCTTCAGCATTGCTCTCCCTTTAAAGAAAATAAGAATAAAAAATAGCAAACTATGGATTACTAGAGGAATTAAAACATCCGAAAAAAATTTACGTTCCTTATATTACAAAAGAAAATACACATTCAACAAATAATTTCATGAGTACTTTAATAAATATGGAAATACCTACAGGAAAGCAATCAGAGTTGCAAAAGAATGTTATTGTAAGGCGAGACTCATCAAGGCAGTTAAAAGGTCAAAGGAGAGCTGGGCCATCATTAATGACATAAAAGATAAAAACAGTCAAACTCCACCTCAATTTAAATTAGATCCTAATTTGACTAATAACTATTATTGGTACCATCGGAAAAAAATTAACACCCCACCAAACCACCCAATGACCTTATTTATCTTAGTGATATTAATGTTTCAACGAGTTTATACTTATCGGCTACAAATACAGTATAATTAAAAGAAATTATTTTAGAAACAAAAAGTAAAAAATCCTCTGGTGTAGACGATCTATCTAATAAAGTTTTTGAAAACATGCAAAATAGCAGACTAAATATTTTAGTTCATATCATAAATTAATCCTTTGAATCCGATTCATTCCCTTCTTGCCTACAAATTTCAATTGTTATTCCAATTTACAAAAATGGAAATGCTGATGAACCCACAAATTTTCAACCAACTCCTTTAATATGTGCACTTTCTAAAATAATCGAAAAGGATATTAGCTTTCCTAACTGTACATAAAATACTTAATAGTAACCAGTTTTGGTTTCAAACCAACAACAGTACCAGCGACGCTATTTTTGCTTTTTTAGAAAATGTTTATCCTAAAAGAGGCTGAAGCTGAAGTTGCTGCGGCTGTACTTTGTGATTTATCGAAAGCATTCGATTGCATAAATCATGAAATATTGCTGCGGAAACTTCAATGTTCCGGATTCAGAAGTATCTCATTTCCCTGTTAGTTCTACCTTACGAATTGCTCCCAAATGATAAAATCTGCACGAAAATATTCTAATAAAGTTGAGATAAGTTGCTGAGTGCCATAATGGTCTGTTCTCGGCCCAGTTATCTTTTTGATATATATAAATGACTCGGCAACTTCAATATATCGGGGAGCTTTACGCTTTTTGTCGACGACTCCACCATTTTGTGACCTAATAAAAATTTGAGAATATTGCATGAGATAATCTGTTCCGGTATATCTGTAGTAAAGAAATGGTGCGATTCAAAGCTTCTTACATTTAATATTGCTAAAACTAATGTAGTATCGTTCGGTTGCAACTTAGAAGAGCATTACCTGGAAAGTCACATTCTGGAAAATAAAACTCATACAAAGTTTCTTGGATTGCATATTGACAATAAATTAAATTTTCAAGAACATATATGGAACCTAAGTAATAAATTAGCCTCAGGATATTATGCTATTCGCACAATTTCTGTCGAATTGGGTTGCTCTACTGCGAAAATAGCATACTTTTCCCTAATAAAGTCACACCCAAGATATGGTATCCCATTTGGGGGATTGTGCAGTCAACAACTATTAAAGGGGGTGCTCATTTTGCAAAAGCGAGCAATAAGATATATGTGTAAAGTGCGCTTTAGAGACTTTTGCAAACCTCTATTTGTTCCTCACCACATATTAACTGTAGTATCTATTGTTATCCACGAAACCGTATGCTTATTTCAAAAAAAAACGAAATACTTTTTCGCCTGCAGAAAATCGCCGCATTACTCGCCAAGCAAATAATATTAGTCTACCCATACCATCTACCAGTTTCACAAGAAATTCTCTAATTTATAATGGTGAGAATATTTATAACCTTCTCCCAATAGTATTGAAAAATATCTCTTCTAATAAACTATTTAGGAAAGTCGCAAAAAAATTCCTAATTGATAAACCCTATTATAATTTGCAGGAGTACTATGACGACACATTTTAATATGTTTAGTTTACTACCATATACTTTATAATTTATAAAATATACAACTTTTGTCGTATGTTTGTGACTTTCGTATCTTTGAATTTTTTTTCTATTTTTTTATTGTTTGCAAATCGACTAAGCAAATATTGTTTTGTGTTATATTTAAACTTTGTCAATGAGAATTATTACTTTGGAAAATAAAGTATATCTCTCTCTTTCAACGATATCATCCCTACTTCTAGCGGCTTGTATATTAGCTTACACGTAGAAGCTATGCAATTTAAGGCGAGGATTGTGTAGTGGATATACCATCCTTCGGAGGGGATGTAAAGCAGCCGTTCTCTTGTCTATTAAATATTATTCAGGTTGAGGGTAGCTCATTAGCTCATTTCCTGGCGTGATGGGTATTGGTAGCGAAAATGGACCGACGTTAAATAAATAAACGAAAATAATAATAATAATTCGAGTTAAGAGTTGACATAAGCTTTTTAAATGTTTAATGATAGCTATCCTGTTTTCGGAGGTAATTGGAATAGATTCTTCAGAGTATAATTATTATAAATGAACATTTTGTAGATGAAAAAATGATGTTTTAACTATATGGGTACATATAACAACAGGTAAAATTATTGTGTAAGCTGAAAAGAATTAAAAGAAACCGACGTAAGAAACACCTTTTAAATTTTTGATAAATACGAGGTCGAATAGGGGCGAATAACCATGAGAATAAGAAATACAAATTTGCATTAAGGATGAAGTATGTAGATAACGCTTCACGAACACAAAATGTATACAACACACCTTCAGAAAAACACTGAAACTGTTTATTCTTTCTAGGAGACATGCAATGAAATAAAATATGCAAGGATACAATGCAAGCGAATGATTGCATGGATATCTGGTTGAAAGAACGTAATAAATATATAATTCATTTGGTTCTCGATGTAAAAGAACATAATACTAAAACTATTTCAATAATTTCTCTAAGATAATTAAAGCTTCTGAGAATCATGAATTTCAGTAATGTGTAATATAGCATATTTTCACAGGTAGATTTACCTCCCACGTTTACATACAGGGTGTTTCACGAGGAAACCGACATGCTTTAATGACAGATAGAGGACACTGGGGGTAATCATAATCAACCATATAAAAAGCTGGTTGGGCCCTCATTGCTGAAATACAGGGTATTTTATGTATTTTGGTTAAAATTTGTAAAGGAATGGAATACTAAGTTCATCTTTGGCACATATAATACACTAGTGATCCTGAATAACTACTTGTATCATGCACATAAAAAGTCCAGGTCCGGACTTGAGAAAAAAATGTTTTTGTTGTTCTTCAAGAAAAGAATACTCTGTATATGTTTTTTTTAATTTCAATATTAAATTCGGAAAATACATAAAAAACTGAACAGAATGACTTCATTATTTTTTTTTGCCACACCTCTTCGAAATAAATTCCAATAAATAATGGAATATGAGACTTTAGAAAATATCAATGAATGACATGAGCAAAAAATGCTTCCACTATTAAATTGGGCATTTACTTTTTTTTTAGCAATAATCATTATGTTCTAATTACATTTTTTTATGGAGGAGGTGAAAATAAATAACAAAATAAATATTAGAGTACACCGAATCAAGAAACTATTTCATTCCTCTCATTTATTAAAGAGTGATAATACAGCAACACAACATACCCATTACCAACAATAATAACAAAGTTGTATATCAATAATACACATAGTAACAAAATAACAACAAAATATCAACAGAATAATTGCACCAAAAATAAAAAAATGCAGATATTGTCATAAAACATATTTACAAATTAGAATTATAATTAAATTGTATGTCAAAATAGCCTCCTCAGTTTCAGTACATTTTCTAGTGCGGTTCACGAGATGACAGATTGATCTTCTTATCACATCTGGACTATTTCTAATTTCGTTGCGGCACTCAACAATACTTTGAATTAATTGATCTATGCAGACAATGTCCACTCTTTAAGTGACCTCAATCTAAAACTAACTGATTTTACGTTTAAGGCCATTGCTTAAAGTAATATTTCTGGTCTGATCTGATCATTCTTTTTGCCAATTAGTTTAGATAAAAATCTCAAACTAAGGTTTTACAACATACATTACCGAATCTTTTAGGAAATGTAAAGATCCAAGTTATGTTCTTTCAACACGATGGACCCTCACCACATTTGTCCAACCAAATTAGAAACCATTTAAATGATACATATCCAAACAGATGGATTGGCTACAAAGGTCCTCATGTATGACCGAGAAGATCTTCGGATTTCAACCATGTAGATTATGACGTCTACAAAATGGACACTGATTGCATGGAGCAATTAAATTCAAAGGATTGTTGAATACCACAAAAAAATTAGAAACAGACAGTCCAGATGTGATAAGAAGATCAATCGGCCATCTCGTGAAGCACACTAGAAAATGTACTGAAGCTGAGCAGGACACTTTGAACAGAGAATTTAATTATAATTCTAATTTGTAAATATGTTTTATAACAATATCTACATTTTTGTTTTTGGCACAGTTATTCTGTTGATATTTTGTTGTTATCCTGTTACTATGTGCATTATTGATGTGCAACTTTGTTATTACAGTTATTGTTGTTGTTAATAGGTATGTTATGTTGGTGTATTACTAGTCATTTAATAAATGAAAGGAATGAAATAGGTTCTTGATTCGGTGTCCTCCAACATTAATTTTTTTTATCAATTTTATCCCATCCATAAAAATTGGTAATTAAAACATAATAATTATTGCTGATAAAAAAGTAAATATCTAATTTAGTAGAGGAAGCATTTTTGCGCGTATCATTCATCGATATTTCCTAAAGTCTCATATTGCATTATTTAGTGGAGTTTATTACGAAGACGTCCAGGGTGTGGCAAAAAAATTAATGAAGTCATTCTCTTCAGTTTTTTATGTACTTTTCGAATTTAATATTGAAATTAAAAAAAAAGCATATACAGAGTATTGTTTTCTTGAAGAACAACAAAAACATTTTTTTACAAGTCCGAACCTGGATTTTTTTGAGTGTGGTACTTATTCAGGATCACTAGTATATTGTATGTGCCAAATATGAACTTATTATTTCATTCCTTTACAAAGTAACAACCAAAAGAAATTTTGGCAAAAATACATAAAACACCCTGTATTTCAGCAAGGAAGGCCCAACTAGCTTTTTCTATGGATGATTATGATTACCCTCGGTGTCTTCTATCTGGCATTAAAGCATGTTCGTTTCCTCGTGAAACACCCTGTATTATACCTAAAAGCACAACAAATAAATAAATACGTAGATCGTTCCTTTTTTGCATTTTATTTGCATTTTCTTGTTCTAATATGTTTAAGTTTCGGTTTTATATATTTATATTTTATTTTATATTTCATGTTTATATTTAGAATAAACCTATGTATATTTACCACAACTCAGAGATTGTATAAGAAAACAGACGAGATTTCTTTTGTATCGTACCATCTCTGCTACTCACCTTGTATTGACCACATTACGATATTTAATGTTTCTGCCCCATAGTATTATATATATTTTTTTACATTTCATTTACATAAATAACTTTTGTATTTCTGTGTGTTGTGACTTTGAAAAATAGTTGTTTTTGGTTGGGCAGTCCCAAATGGGCAATAATAATAATAATAATAATAATAATATTTATTTATCTCTAAAACAATTACAATAGTTTACAAATAATATCTTATAATATTTAATATTAAGAGATAAATAACAAGGGTAATTTGCAGAAGCCCAAAGGCTTGATTGCAAAAGGGGAATAGCATTTTACTATACATAAAAATAAAGATAAAAATTTACAACGAAACTTTCCTAGACTTAAATCTAAATTGATTTGATTGCCTCGTAAGCTTCGTGCGATTTTAATTATTTTGTGAATTAAGATGTTTGATTATATTTGAATGAATGGTTTATAGAATAAAAACAATATCTTGATATGAAAACTTTAGTACTTTATTCGCTGTTTTTTTTTTAATGATTTAGATAATTTTAATTTAATTGTCCCGTTTCTACAAATCTATGAATACTTTTATAGTCTATATTAGATATCCATTTTTTTTATTTCAAATTTATAGCGTTTAAAATAATTTAATTGTTTTATTTTATCTGGCAGTAAATTGTATAGTCTGGGAGCTAAATAAGAATAGTGTTTCATTCCTATTGTTTTTGAAGCCAATTTTACTTTAATAGTGTGATGCTCTCTACTTCTTGTACAATATATATGATCTACTAACTCATGTTGGTTACGTATTTTAAAGTCATGTTTTAGTATGCATTCACAGTAGATTTGCCTTATATTAAAAAATTCCGATTCTTTATACAGTGCGTCGGTGGGATATAAAAAGTTTCTATTATATATAATTTTTAAAAAGCGTTTTTGAATCTGTTCAAGTGGTTTTAGAGTTGTTTTATTTGCAGATCCCCATCCTATAATTCCATATTTTAAAATTGATTCTATCATACCGACATAGATGATTTTAACGTGCTTCTTATCTGTTAATATATTACGTACTTGCTTAAATCTGTATAGGAGAGATCTTAGTTTCTTTACTGTATTTTCTATTTGATTCTGCCATTTTAAATGTGGATCGATAATAACGCCAAGATAGTTTGTTGATGTACATACTTTTATATTAAAGTTTGTATTTTCGATATTTATCTCTGTAAAAGTAGGTAAAGTGTTTTTATATGAGCTGAAAGGTAAGTAGTTAGTTTTTGATATATTAATAGTTAGTAAGTTTGCATCAAACCAGTCTTTAATGATTTTTAGTTCCCTCTTTACAGTGCCCTGTATTTGTTCCCATGAGTTTCCCGTGAAGAACATGGCTGTGTCGTCTGCGAAAGATATTATTGTGCTATTCGTGTTTAGGGTAAGCATATCATTAAGATACATTATAAACATTATAGGAGCTAACACTGTCCCTTGTGGGAGGCCGTAAACAACTGTTTTTGGTTCACTTAGTACATTTTCTATTTTGACTACCTGCGATCTATTTTCCAAATAACTTTTAAATAGGCTATGACTTAGGCCTCTGATCCCATAATTTTCGAGTTTATCAAGGACATTTTTGTGGCTAATGGTATCAAATGCCTTTGCCAAATCAATAAAAACACATAGCGCTGGTTTGCTTTTATCTATTGCCTCGTTTATGTTTTTGGTCAAGTATGCAATGGCATCATTAATAGAGAGTTTGTCCCTAAAACCAAACTGTTTATGTGATAAGAGGTTGAATGTTGTCAGATATTTTACCAGTCTAGATTTCAGAGCCTTTTCAAATATTTTTGATATATTAGATGTTAATGATACGGGCCGATAATTTTCCATTAAACATTTATCCCCCTTTTTTATATAATGGTTTAATAATTGCATTTTTAAAAATATCGGGGCAAATACCTGTTTGAAATATTTTATTTATCAGCGAGACAAGTAATGGGTTTATAATTTCGGCAGCTTCTTTTAGAATTTCAGATTTGATTCACATATCCTTCTGACAGACTTTTCAAAGAGGCCTGCCTACTTGACCCACGGCAACTCTTTTTTTATCAGTCCATTCTCCACCAACAAAAAACGAAAGATGAATTGAAAAAAAATGACCACAAATATAACACGAGAAATAAAAATCATGCATATTTACCACCTTTTGTGAAGAAAACCGTAGGTCAGAAATCGTTCACCTATTTGAGTCCTAGGCTCTATAACCACTTACCTGCAGAATTGAAAAATATAAACCATATCAATAAATTTAAAAAGCAACTCAAGCAATTTATATTTTACACACCCAGAGACATGATTCATGATATGGTTGACTTAAAAATTTAGACCCTTAATGGCTTATTGTTCTGAGACTGCATTATACTGTTTCCTTTTTATTTTTATAAATGTTATCTTACTAACTACTATACCTTATCTTATTATAACTTATCTTATTATAATTACCATTTAACCCAAATTAAATATCTGAGCAACATTTCGTTCTAATGTCTCTTTTAGTACGTACAATTAGTGTTGATTATTGTTTATATAGTTATATTAATTTTATGTAATACCATACTATTAGATTATATTATGTTATGGTAATCATAGTTTACACTATGACATATAATTTCATATATATATATTTTTATATAGCTTTATAATTCTTTTTTGTAAACCCACGCGCAGGCCTTGGCCTTTAGTGGGGCATCTTTGTGTTTATTTACACAATTATTATTATTATTATTTCGTTATACTTATTTTCAAAACTTTTATGTACTTAACTTATTTGTAAAATCATGTAACATTTATGTAACAAATTTTGTAAATAAACCACTCATTCATTCATTCATTCATTCCGTCTAAACCCGGTGCTTTATGGTTCTTTAATTCTGAAATATAACCTTTAATTTCCTTTTCATTTACTGGTGACAGAAAAAAAGAGTGATTTGTAGTAGATATAGGGAATTCTCTCTTAGGTTTTTGTATGGAGCTCGCCAGTTTGGAACCAAGTTCTGTATAAAAATTTACAAATTCGTTTGCAATTTGTGCTTTATCTGTAAGTGTAATATTATTGGTTGAATTTATTTCCTTAATTTCGATATTTTTTGGTTTACTGTTTGTTATGTTTTGAGATATTTCCCATAATGGTTTACTGCAATTAATATTTTGTTCTATTTTTGTTTGGTAGTATTTTTGTTTCTGCTTTTTTACCAATAGATTGATTTTATTTCTATATTTTTTATATCTGTTTTTTAAATCCGTATTTTCAGGTTGTTTTTGTAATTCTTGGTACATTTTATCCCTAGTCTCAATTGACTTCACTAATCCTCTAGTTATCCATAGCTTTCGCTTTTTGTTAATTTTAATTTTGATTTTTGTTGTTGCCATTTTTATTGCCGTTTTTAAATTATTTAATAAGACATTACTCGCTAAGTTGATGTCATTTGTTTTATAAAATTCTTCCCAATTTGCTTCACTCATATGTTTTCTTAGCAAGTCAAAGTTTAATTTTTCTATGTATGTTTCTTGTATTAGCTCATTCATTTTATTTTCGTTTTTTGGGGTTTTTATAAATGTTAATGTGGCATAGTGGTCTGAAAGTGTGGAAAGGAGAACTATCGGTGTTACTTTTAATTGTAATATGTCTTTGCTTTTTAGAAAAATGTGGTCGATGCAACTCTTACTATTGTTCTGTACTCTTGTATGAGTATTTATTAGTGAATAATACCCTGCTTGGTATAGAGTATCAAGATAATCATTTACTTGTCGTTCATTTGTTAAAATATCTATATTAATATCTCCAGTTATTATTGTACAATCAGCGATGTCTAGACTTTCTATATAAATTCTTAAATCATATATGAAATCTTCTATGTTTAGAGACGGAGGCCGATATATACCTACAATGATAATTTTTTTATTTTGTATTTGAATGTTACATTGAATTATTTTAATCATTCCTAAATTTATATTTTTTGAAGTATGTTTTAGGCTACTTTTGATGTGCATTATCACACCATCATTTTGGTTAAAATTGCCATAGTTATAATATATACTGTAATTTTGCAAGTTAAAATCATTTATGTTTTCTATTTTCCAGGTTTCTGTGAGGCAGATACAATCGAACGTTTCAAATGTGGATAGATAGATTTGTAATTCTGAGAAATTTTTTGCAACACTGCGAATATTATTGTGAAACAAAGATACTAGTGCGTTTTCCGTATCAAAATTATGGCAATCGTCTACTGTGTTTATTATTTTTGTATCAAATTTCAGATAATTAAAATCCCTAATATATAGGTCCATTTTAATTTATATATCTAATAGACATATATATTCTGAAAATATAAAATGGTTTAAAAAAAATAAATAAATAAAATACAAATTGGCCTAGATTTACAATAATTTGAAATATAGAGATAATGATAATAATAATTTTTTTTTTTCCTTATTTATTTTTCAATCTGTTTGATCTCTTGAGATTATTTTCTGGCTCTTGAGTTTGTTCCTTACTTTTCCTAGTCCCCGCAGTCGGATTTGTGAAATATTCGAATGTTTTATTTTTGCTTGATAAGTCGTCTGTGATAGTGTGGGTTTGGGCTGCTTGTCTTTGTTGAATATTTCTTTCTTCGGTAATTTCCTTTTCGGGCTGTTCCTCTTCTATTGTTATTATTGGTTTGTTTTTCAGCTCCTCATAAGTATATGTCTCTCCATTTACTATAAGCGTATTATTTTTGATAAATGCCACCCAATTATTTTCTCTTGCAATTTTAAGATTTTCATATAGTATTTTTCTTTGTGCGTATTCCTCTGGGATGTAATCATTTGATAAAAAGATGCCTGTGCCTTTTAAGTTTTTTGAATTAGCTAGGATTTCTAATTTTAGTTGAAAATTCACGAGTTCTATAACTAAAGGGCGATTTTTTTCCTGTGTTTTTTTGCCAATACGATAGCTATCCCTAATATCAGCAAATCGACAATCTATATTTAGTTTCTCGGTTATTAGTTCAAGTAGAACCTTAATTTCGTCTGTTTTGTTTTCCTCTTCAATGAGACCATAAACAATTAAATTGTATTTTTTCAATTTACGCTCCGTTGTTAATAATCTTTCTCGTAGGTTTTTATTTTCCTCTTGTAGTTCGTTGTTTCTTCGTTTTGATTCTTCTAATTCGTTTTTTATTTCAGTTTTAATACTGTGTATTTCTTGTTTTATTTCATTCTTATTTGTCTGAATTTGATTTTCTATACTGTCACTTTTTTTTAACACACTTTGTAGTAGCTGATAGATTTCTTTATTTGAGATTTCCCCTTCACTTGGCATTTTATATCTTGTAGTTTTGCAAATATTTTGTTTTATTTATTTTTGCTCACTGGGTATATTATTATATTCAATTAGAGTCCTTTTCCTTACCACAATTTCTTATCTGACTGTCATTTAGTTTTTATTTTATTCACTATTTATTACTTTTTCTGAGATAAGAAGTTTTTTTTTTTTTTTCTTTTTCTTTTTAGTAATAGGTATTAACACTATATTTACTAAATTATTTATTTATTGTCTTTGTCCTCGTTTTGTTACTAATTAGTAAACAATAAAATCGTACCTTATTCTTTTATGCGTTGTCTTGCAAAAAAATTCAAATTTTTCTATGCTTTTTATCACTTTAATTTCACAATTCTCTGCCGAGCACACTTTCTACTGTACGTACTATACTCACAATTGGAATCGATTCGAATATCACTAAACAATTAAAGAAAACAGCTGAGTTAATCGGGATAGGCTCACATTGACATCATCACTTACAATTTAACCTAGTGTAATATATAACTAAAAAGTGTCATTCAAAAGTAAAAAAATTAGCTAATTTATATGGGGTGACCAGAGACATTAAATAGGCAGAAAGAGTCTACCTCAAAGTAAACCAGGTCTCGGCTAGTTAATATTTAGGAGGCAAGGGCGTGGATAAGGGTTTAAATACCTAGACTAATAGTGGCTGGAAATAATTAAAGGTTATTAAAATTTACTATGGTTGTGCAAAAAATATCCAAAAGGTGCGGGCGCCAGGAACCAAGAAAACACAAAAGGTACAACACAATAGCCAGAGACTAATAAAACAACAAAATAGTAACAGTGTCGATTAAATATCGACCCAGGAAAATACACTATAAAACAAAATGTAGGTTAGTATAAAAAATATATACAAAGTTTGGTTAGTTGGGTAGTTCAAGTAGTAAACCAAGTCTAAAAAAATACCAAGTGACACGGTGAAATAGTGTAAACTAGCCTTGTGTAAATATTAGTATTTGCGAAAGTTTTCTGAAAAATTAATAAAATTTTACAACAATCAAATTTTCGCAAATTTCGATGAAAATTTTTTTTCGCAAAACTGCTTTATTTTATCATGTCGTAAAATGTGGCTTGAGTTCCATAACTCATTACCAATATGACCAATATAAATTTCACAAGCCGCCGCTGACAAATACCTACATTAAAAAAGTAAACGAGCGAGCAATACAATCAAATCTAGAGATGCCGCAAGACCAAGGCAAGACAAGACTAAGCAAGTCTTGTCTTGGTCTCGAGATAGTCTTGGCTTAACTAGTCTTGTCTTGATCTTGAAGCTTTCTTAAACTGGTAAGTCTCGTCTTGTTTTGATATAGTATTGAGTCTTGACATTTAATCCTTAATTCAGAAACAAGGTCATATAAACTATAAAATAATATAACCTGTCGGAATGGGTAAACAGAAAAAACAATTTTTGTGTAACAAGACCGATTTATTTAAATTGCAATTGAACAGAACTGAATTGTTTTAAATCAATTTCTTAACAAACTATGTTATATCTTACAAAGTACCACTGACTCCTGCTATATTTAATAAATACTTAGATCAGCATTTTGTACTTCATAGAAAAGACAATATTTAGAAATATTAAAGTCAGGGCCACTGCCTAATAACATTAAATAAACAAAATGAATCAAAATTTGTTTGAGTCAAGTAAAATGATCCGTTATTGGTAAACGTTGATAAACATTCCAGTTCAATGAGTAACAGTTCTTACATTCTTACAATTTTATGTATATATACCTATGTAAAAATGCGAAATAAACTTTTTTCAACAGTCAGTAGTATTCATTCAGTAAAAGTTAATACCGCCGTATGCTTAAATATTTTAATACGGCCCTTCAAGTTTTAGTAAATTCTAAATTGATTTGCCCATTAAAAAATACATTGTTTAAAAATAAAAATTTTAAAAATTATTATCGAAACACAAAACTCAAGACAAGAGTCTTGGTCTTGAAAGATCGGGTCTTGTCTTGGTCTCGAAATTTCAGATACGGTCTTGTCTTGGTCTTGTCTTGAAATTCAAGACAAGACCGAGACTAGTCTCGGTCTTGCGGCATAGCATCTCTAATCAAATCCAGCTTTGCGTTCTGCACCTCTTGCGTCTCACTTTTTTTTTCAGGAAACATGAGTGACGTTGGGTTAAGCATATTGCAATATATGAAATATTTATGAGGGACTAAAAAGGTAAAAAAATTCTAAGTGTATGTATGAAGGGAAATATGTTTTAAATGCAGGACATATTATTTCGTGTTGTACAACCCATTTAACACAAAACTTAATAAATATGTACGCTTTGTGTTTACAAACAAGTGCCTTAGATTCAGATCCCCTTGAAATTAGTGGTGCATTGAATATAAATGGGAAAATATTTATTAATTCTTTAAGTAAAATAAATAAAAACATCACATATAGTAGACAACCCCCAAATCCAAAGCCAAGGCTGTCCGGAAGCACGGTCAATAAACGATACGGTTACATCAATCAGCAGCTTTAGGACGAGAGAGACGCGGGGGGCGGGAAATCGAATGAAAGAGACAGACAGATTTCCGCGCAGAAGACAGAGACAGAAATTCCGGTAGGGTCTAGAGCCTACGTCACCTGTAGACACTACAAGCATCTTTGTCTCTGTCTTTTGCACGGAAATCAGATATGTCTGTCTCTTTCATTATATTTCCCTCCCCCCGCTTCTCTCTCGCCCTCAGCTGCTGATTGAGACAACCGTCTGGTTTAATGCCCGTGGTCCGGAAGGGGGTTATACATTTGAAAAAACGCGGACATGCGTGCATACTCACTGGTGTTGTCAGCACCGGGGCTGGGGCTCGAACCCAGAGCGCGACAGAGTCGGTCAGCATATTCGCCACTCAATATGCCTTAACCGACTGAGCTACAGTGTCGTAAAATATTAAATAGAAGTATTTAGGGTTAAAACATAGTAGTGCAATTGTATATATTTCTTTTAAATATACTGGAATTAAATGTTTTATTTTAAAAATTTCACTACAATGTACTTTCTCGCTCTCGATACACACGATATAATTTGCTGAAGCCAATTGAGGCGGTATACTTTGAACACTGCTGTGCCAACTCAACTCTATAAGGAGTTGTCCATGCAATCTACAAAGGATACCGACTAGGTTGGCTCCAGCAAATTGTATCGTGTTAAACTCTATCATATTTTTAATGACTTATAATCTCAGTTTGCCATTTTACTTATTGATGATACCATTGTACACTAAGGTGACAATGGTCGAACGGCCCAGTAATTAGTTTGACTAAAGATCAGTAGGTGGCAGTAGGTTTTCGGACGTTTATTGCAATACTTCAATTTGAAAATAGAAACATATTCCTCTAGACGAAATACTACTAACAAAACACAATTTGTAAATAATCCGTAATATAATACATGTCTAAATGCAAAGTGGATTTATGGCTGTGACCTGTTTGTTTTGCGAATCTTTTATTTAAAGGAGACAAATCATGAACTCTTAGCGACTTTACATTTTCTTTATTATTCCTTCTACGAATAGTTGTGAGCTATAAATTTCACTAAAACTACCTGCATTATTACGTAGCTTATAAAATATATAAAGGTATTTCCAAACATGCAATAGGTTATGATAGGTGGTTGTATCCCAAATGTATTAATATTTTGTGTTTATACAACACTCAAAGCTCGGGGTAATTTACTTGAAATGCTTAAAAGAAAATTCATGCATTTAGATATTTTTACTTGATAATATTTTATATCAGAGCATTTAATTTGATTTTCCCTATCCAATGCCAATACTTCACACCCCGGGATGCTAATACGCGACCTATTTTCTCAATAAAGCCGGAAAAAGAAAAGCTTGTGGAGATACGCTGACTTTGTGAAAGCCGGTGTCCGCATTAGAAAATCCTATATTACATCAATAAAAGCTTCGGTAATCACGTTAAAAACAGGCGATAATCCAGTTACATTCATTAATTTCTAATAAAGTCGAGAGGCGCTGCAGAGCTTATATAGTTATGCTTACTATAGAAAATTCGAACCCTTAATTTTCAGTCTTATATTAGAAAAAGTCTTGATTACTGAGTTAGTTAAAACAAATTTATATTGATTACTAAGAGCAAATTTAACTTGTATATCCAGTAAAGTAATTATTGATTTACTTAATTTTTCATTAAATATAAATGACTAGAATTAGTAAGCATGTATCTAAATCGATGTTACATCTCGTTATACAGGGTGCATCACGGTTAGTGGTCTATTAGACGTTTCACAAAAACTACAAATAATTTAATAATACTAATAAATAGTAATAATAATAATAATAATAATAACAATATAAGCAAGAAGGGCTCCCTTACCTAACATTTGGTGAGTAGCGACACCACTTACTCCAGCCACGGGTGCAAAATCCGGACCGACAGCTCTAGCGCACCCGGGAGAGGAAAGAGACTTCCCCTCTGGTGTCGGCCGTGGGCTTGTTAGGCTAACCACCTAACAAGCTGAAATCTTATGGTTCCAGGCAACAGAAGACAGGGCCCCCCTCTGGATGGGGGGTCACAGGCAAGGTGGTGGGGCCCAACCGGACGGATTGCCTGACAATAACGACCGCGGGACACATGGACGCTTTGAGTGGACAGATGAGCTGAGGAATGATCTTATGCTGTGTTACGAAAGCAGTGAGCCCGCACGAAGGAGATACATGGCTAGAATGCATGCTCTGTGGTGTGCAAACCATCCGGAGTACGGCGCCTTCACGCCGCAAAATCTGCGTGATTGTGTATCCCACCTTCGTAGCAGGGGCTACGTGAGAGCTCTTCTTCAGCTGATAAATGAGGCAGTTGAAGATCCGCTAAAGGCACCAGCTGAGGAAGCAGTTCTAGACGTTCCACCAACACCAGAGGGGGGCTGCATTACATCAAATCCCCCCCAAGTCAGAAGACAGCCAGAGTGGAAGCGATACCAGAAGGAGCTGACATCTGGCACATAAACTCTGCCGTATACGCTGCTGCTCAGCTCCTAACTCCGGGGGAGAGGCAGTACACTGCCTCCCCACAGGAGAGAGCGGAGCGGCGTATACATAAGATCAGGTCGGCGAGGCAATACGCATCCCGTATCCAATGTGTGCATCCGCGCCTAAAGTTAGGCGCATAGCCGCCAATTTAACACGCGTCCATCACACACTGAATGGGGCAGTGCTGCGAACCACCAAACAGCACTGCCTTGACTGGATTCGGATGATAGTGACTTGTAAAAAGTCATTACTGAGGCGGGCGAGGGGGCTGGCGGAAAATAAACTATTCAGCAAAAAGCCCTCGCGCCTTGTCGAACCGCCTCAGCGTGTTGTAGAGAATCTGCCGACTGTAGATCGGGTGAAAAACTTCTGGAAAATGCTCTACGGATAGAAGCTCCCACTCAACAGAGACACTCCAGCCCTGGCACACTTTGAAGCCTTTTGCCAAGGCTTCAACAACCAAACGAGGTGTGCCAACGATAACCCTAGAAGAACTTTGCTGCTCCAGGTCCCGATAGAATAAATAACTTTTGGTGGAAAAAGTTTTCCAGTACCCACCACTATTTGGCCAGAATTTTCAATTCATGGCTAAATGGGGAGCAGCAAATTCCTTCTTGGGTTGTCGAGGGGCGGACAGTCCTGATCCCGAAGAAGGGAGATTTGTCTAACCCAAATAATTACCTGCCGATAACTTGCTTAAACGCATGCTACAAGTTGTTTACACGCGTCTTGTACATGTGGGTGCTCCAAGCAGTTGAAAGGGTTTATGAACGGTGCCGGGTCCCATAGTGAGATGTATCGAAGAACTCATGCCGCTCTGGAGGACTCGCTTTACCATAACATTGGGTAATAGCAGAGTCCAGACAGAGCCGGTATTGTTCAGAAGGGGAGTATTTCAGGGAGATTCTATAAGCCCCCTTCTGTTTTGCATCTCACTACTGCCATTATCCATTTTGCTTCGAAATACCCATATATACAACTGCGGTACCCCCGGCGACAGGAGGCATACGGCCACCCATCTGTTTTACATGGATGATCTTAAACTGTATGCCTCCTTAGAGAGGAATTTACGCCAGTCTCTCAGGGTGGTACAGGAGTACACGCTGGCTGTCTGCATGGAATTTGGGTTGAACAAGTGTGCACTAGTCCATCTCAAGAGCGGATGATGCGGGGATTACGGAGAGGATGCGCAACTTGTGGACGGAAGCCTCTTGCACCATCTATATGCCGGAGAGTCATACACTTACTTGGGTGTCGAGCAACGCTCCACCCAAGAAGTAAGTGTAGTGAAAAACGTTATCCACGGCAAGCATTAAATGGTATCAAGAGGAACTGCGACAACTCGATGTAGGTACCCGAAAGAAGATGCATAAGATGCATCTCTATAGGAGTTTGCATCCTAAATCGTCCGTTCCACGGTTATATCTTCCACGACATCGGGGAGGCCGTGGAGTTTGGAGAGTCTCCATAACAGAATGGTCCTGGATGGAGCGGATCCCCTCCTCTGCTTGGCCCGAGACCATGAAAGTGCAGGGTAGGAGCCTTTTTGTTTAAGGCAGCACGTAGAGCCGCCGATGAACTCGGTCTGGTCTTCGACGCTGAGCGGGTTAATCACGACTCTGTCACCGAGTTGGAATCTGCTCGGCAAAAAGCCCAAGTCAAAGCTGCAGAAATTAATTTATTTCTGTAGCTACATTCGGATAAGCCATTGCACGGGGTCTTCTATAAAAATATAGACCGCGGCTCATCCGAAAGGCTGACCTTTGCTTTCTTAAGGTCAGCCGGGCTGAAGTCTGAGACCGAGGGATTCATAATGGCGTGCCAGGATGGTGTATTCAACATACTAATCTATCGAAGTCGTGTCATGGGTATAAAGGTTCCTGATGTCAGCTGCAGGGCCTGCCGTAGAACGCCGGAGATATTAATGCATTTGCTGTCGGCTTGCCCAGCATGTGCAGTCTCGGCCTACATCCAGAGGCATGACGCAGCATTACGAGTGCTTTATTATCACTTAAGGCATGGGATATACGAGACACCAGTGCTGCCTTACGCTTCGAGGGATATTGAGTTGTGGGAAATGAGAAGTGCCTAATTTACTGGAACTACTCGTTTCCCACCGTCAGGCAAATACAAGCCAATAAGCCTGACGTAGTCCTCCTTGACCACCAACTCAAGACAATGTTTGTCGTTTAGTTCTCGGCTCCAATACAGTGCTTTGTTTCGAATGGTTTGAGGTTAACTTACATAACAGCTGATGATAAAAAATGGCATTTAGAAAGTAAGTAGAATAAAATTCTTTTATATTATTTTCTCCACCACTAATTATATTTATATCTTTTACCTATTTACTTGTCAACAATTTCATTGAAAGCATTACAACAAACTCTTCATACATTTGGAAAAAAACTCATTTATTTGAAATGTTCCACAATGTTCCATTTTTGGAACATTGGACATGAATGTCTATGTACATATTTTTTATTTGAATTTTAGATATTATACAACTGAAGAGCTGATACAGCTTGTTGAGGACGAAAATTTTTGGGAGGCAGACATTTTCATAACTCTCCCAAATGATGGTGCTGAAAGTGCTGCCGATAGTGGCGATGAGGAAGAGTGTAATGACATAAACAAGTTAAGTGGTCGTCAACGTCGAGCACAAGCTGTGGCAAAAGTTAAGAATAGAGGAGAAATATTTACTATTGGTGATGATAGTGATACAGGTGACGAAGACGTTTAAGCAAGCTTGAACAATGAGGACCAGTAGGACGAAATGCGACAAGAGGAAAGTGAAAATATCGGTAATGATAGAGCGAAGAAAATATTTCATTGATGGAGCTTAAGAAGAGGTTGCTGAAAACGTATGAACGGGTTTGGCATAATTCTACTGATCTCACCTGCAACTTACCCAAATTTGTGCCTCCCAAGAGTATGCCAGAAATTCCAGAAGACGCCGCAGAGTGTTCTGAATTATTTTTTGATGACGCCGTTTTCAATTTTCTAACAAATATGACCAATTTATACGGAGAAATAAAGGAGCCAGACTTTCATGTCAGTGTAGAAGAAATAAGATTTTTTAGGGCCATTCTTATCTTATCTGGATATTGTTATGTACCTCGTTGGCGAATGAGGCAAGAGGTTGATACTGAGACGTGCAACTTACATGTTGTGAGGGCAATGAGGAGAAACAGATTTGAGAACTAAAAAAATATATACACTGTGCCGACAACGATAATTTACCTGCAAATGATAAATTTGGAAAAATGAGGCCCTTGATACAAATGTTAAATAAACGTTTTTTTGAGTATTCAGAATTACAGGAGAAGTTAAGCATTGAGGAGATGGTACCGTACTTTGACAGGCATGGTGCCAAACAATTCTTTAAAGGAAAACCAATAAGATATGGGTACAAAACAGTGGCGGCTGGTGAAATTTCAATATTTTTTTTCTCGTCTGTGGCGCATGGGACCCATACGAAACTTGGGAAATAACATCTAGAGAAGCACTTCTCTAATGACCCCTAAAAAATTTTGAAAAAGCAGTTTGCGAAAAAATTTTTGAAAATTCGCTAGCCTCCCCTGGGTCTAGGGACCCCTATTTACTTTTATTTTTTTTTGTCATATGCATTTGACTTTTCATAAAAATGCATCGACAGATTTTGGAGTTTGTGAAAATATTTTCATTACTAACTGAGATACAACGAATTGAAATATTGTAATTTGTTAAATTGTAAATTACAAAATTTCAGTTCATTGTATTTCAGTTAGTAATGAAAATATTTTCACAAACTCTAAAATCTGTCGATGCATTTTTATGAAAAGTCAAATGCATATGACAAAAAAAAATAAAAGTAAACAGGGGTCCCTAGACCCAGGGGAGGCTAGCAAATTTTCAAAAATTTTTTCGCAAACTGCTTTTTCAAAATTTTTTATGGGTCATTAGACAAGTGATTCTCTAGATGTTATTTCCCAAATTTCGTATGGGTCCCATGCGCCACAGACGAGAAAAAAAATATTGAAATTTCACCAGCCGCCGCTGGTACAAAATGTGGTGTCTTTGTGAACCTCATGGATATCTGATGAAATATGAACCATATCAGGGAAAACCAAAATAACAATCTGAAGAAAATGCAAATAGTACATCTGCCGATGGGGGCCCTTCCACAACGATTAAAAAATCGGAGGAAAAACTGCCAAAGAAGATAAATTGGAAGTTGGGGGAACAGTAGTAGTTGATCTGGTAAAAGAATTATCCAAAAATGTCTCTTTCAAAATATATTCCGATCGATTTTTCTCTTCGTTAAAATTAGCTAATACTTTGCTAGAGAAAGGTATGGGATACACTGGTACTATAAAATACAATAGAATTGAAAAATGCCCTACTATATTATCATCAAAAGTTATGGAGAAGTTTTTACGATTTCTGTACAGTCACTAAAAATAATCTTACAATTATAAGTTGGCACGACAATAGAATCGTGTTAACTGTCAGTACGTGTGATTCTACAAATCCTGCTTGTAAAAGCGTGACTGGGTATCTTCTGAAAAGAAAAAGTTCCAATCCCTCAACCACTTGTCTCCCAGTACAATTTTATAGGAGATGTCGAATGGACCAAAATGTGGAATATTACAGAACTTCCATTAGATCGAAAAAATGGTGGTGGGCAGTATTTGCCTGTTGCGTAGATGCTAGTGTACAAAATGCTTGGCAACTATATAGAAAGCGAAATGAGAAAAAAAATGGATAATTTGAAATTTAGACGCACGATAGTACAAACGTACTTACAAAAATACGGAAAACCTGGAAAGGGAGCACGACGTCCGGTAATACATAAGGAGTTAACTTCGCGAATACCCGAACAGGTATGACAGAACAGAACATTTTATTTGTGCAGCTGAGAAACAAAATCGATGTGTAGTGCGCAAGAAGAATACCACAAAGACTTGCATAAAATGTGGCGTTAATTGTCATGTAAATTGCTTCACACCTTTCCACACAAAATGACTTTAGTATTTTTGCTAGGAGTTTTTTAATTAACTAAAACTACTTTTTTTGCAATATAATAACAAATACATTTTCTTTTTCTTAGTCGTTTACAATAACATATATACTATACTGTTGATGTTCTATTTTATGCCCATTGTTCCATTATTGGAACGTGAGAAAATAATAAAAAAATAAAAATATAAAGATGTAACACTACGAGAACACTTAAGACATTCATAATACTTGAAAATTACTAATCATAGAGTAAATTTAAAAAAATAATTCAGGCATTAATGGGTTTTAATCAACGTTCTCAACGTTTTGTTGCACTTTTTGTTGTAGATATTAAAATTTATACAAATTTCATGCTGTATTTTTTTATATTGCTTTCAATAGCTCACATAGAAAGAAAGATACTTGAAATGTTTCTCTTTAGTTGGTTTTGGATCATTACCTTCGTACTTTCTGAGTTTATGGAATCATCTCCTTCTTCTTTCAGTAGGAAATGATTTTGATATTGTGTACTTATAGTACATGTAAATTCTGCACATTTAATTTTTTTTCTTATTTTTTTGAGAGAGTACAAATCACGAATAAATCGAACTTACCACCCCTGAGAAACTTTAAGCAACCTTAATGAATCTGCTGCATTTCTGTTATAAAATTATTCCAAATTATTATGTGTTCTCCATGGTACACTAATATCGATATTGATGTTGAATTTAACCCTGTTTCTAAATAACTTCAAATAACACAATAACCGTACATTTTAGTTATAGGGAATACACATATAGGTTAAAAGGTAATAAGAGAGGGAAGCAAATGGGATTATAAAATACAGTATGTTCAATTTGAAAAAAGCGATTTAATGGAAGTCGAAAATGGAACTCATTTTATTTCAATATACCCTGTATATTTTGGAGCATTTGTAGCTTGAGACCATATAAGTTCCATCTCTCATAAAGATATGGGAAAAAAATTGGTATTCGAAATTTATCATGCCATTTAAAGTAAGGAAGTTTATGTCACATACGTGGCGTTATTTTCATTAAATAGAGTATCCGTGAAAACCCCTCTAAAATGTTCAGTTTTGAATTATTTTTAGTTTTTCTGAAACATCTAATAGTGACACACCCTGTATAATTATAGAGAATATGATAACATAACAGAATATAACACTTCAGGAAATATTCGGGAGTTTCCGGAACGAAAGTTTTCAGTAAAATATTTGAATATTCCGAAAGTCCCCAAAGGAAACATTCCCGGAACTTTGGAAACTTTAAAATATTCAAATATTTGATTGAAAACTTTCAGTTTTATCAAAATTTCGTTCCAGGAACTTTTAAATAGAAATGATGATTATGATTATTAACCGAGCAAATGAAAACCGTCCAAACACATGACAGGTAAGCGTGGGATAGTCAATAGAATAGGGTATCTATAAATTAGACCTAAAAAGATCTCTTGTGAATAACCTTTGATCTATAAGTCCAATCTCGCAGCTTCAAGCAACGCTTCCAGATTGCTAGGAATCAGCGTACAACAATCCCGTATGATCAATGCACGCAGGGCCCCAACGGACAGTAGTTGCTACCCATCGGAGAAAGAATAAACCTTATCAATCATAAGGTTCTAAAAAATACTAGGATTTTCCTGAGGGTCATCTTTCCCACTTCAGCAAGTGTCCTGCCCCAATTGCTGCAATCTTTGGAGGACCAGAACCTTATATAACAAAGTAAGCTCGCAAGCTCAGTTGCTTCCACACAAAAGTTACACATTTCATCCTCAGCTTTGTCCATTTTTTTGAGATGGTACCTCAATGGTCAATGTCCTGTAAAAAGGACTGTTATTACCCTTAACATTGTTTGCTGAGATCAAGTAGCTCTCTTTTTCTTTTTTGCATTCCCAAAAACTATTCAGCGTATAAAGTTTTTGCTTGTCTTTCATCTGGATTTAAACACCACTAGGCGAACAATTTTTTCTACTCTGACAGTATATCGATTTTTTTATTTTCGTGTGCCATTTTTGATGCATTCTCTATGGCATAAATTTCTGCCTGAGACATGGTGGCAGCGTAAGTTCAGGTCTTTGATAGCCTACACCTTGAATTATATATGTCGACACCTACTCCCTTATCTATCTTAGATCCATCTGTGTAACAGACGAATGAGCCTCTTTTAAGTTACGGTCCCCCCAGAGCTCACTAACTTGCGGCCAGAAATAACAACTTCAAAGGTTCGTTCGATGTCAAACCTAACATGTGTCGAGTCTGTGAGTCTGGTTATTGATTCTAATTGAAATTCATTTTAAGACAGTTAGATAACCAACTAGGTTTACTGGTTTGGATTTTATATTAGAATGCAGTCTGTAGGCACTTGCTAACCTTCTAGTTTTCACAATTTCTCTTTACGCTTCTGACATCTGGACCGAGACGGCAGACAGACGGCGTATTGATGCTTAGAGATGTGAGTCTGGAGTCATTTACTCTTTCTTTGGAGAACCAATCGTACCGGCAGCTTTTTTTTTTTTTTAAATGCGCCCACCAGCATGACTCACCAGAATCGCTTTCCCTGTATCCTGACATTTTTGGCCATGTTAAGGTGGAAGGAAACTATGTAACGATTACTAACTTAGCTATAACCAAATGGCAAGCAGCGAAGACGACTCCATCCAAAACGTTGAGTATGTGTCAACTAAGGAACTGATGGGATAGAACGTGTGATAGTCGTTGTGCAAAAAAAGAGGAAGCAGAGCAGGAGCAGAATAATTTGCAGTGAGTAATTTTAACTTAAGCGAATAATATTTTCTTAAACAGCAACAAAGGAATGATCTAAAATTGACCAGTCAATAACAGCAAAATAGTAAATTAAAGTAAGGTGCCACTTTGAGCTCGATATTCCTGGTCTCTGTTATGTTATAAATGGTTTGCTTGATATTAAACATTTTAAAAATCATTTTTCATTTACCATTTCAACATTTACCATTTCAACAAAAGTCCACCTCGGCTGTGTGAATCTGACACCAATAAAGGCAACTTTATATTTTATGCTGTATTTCTAATAGTGACATCAATTATTTTACTAAAGCGTGTCAATGCCATATCGGCTGTATCACAGACCCTTTGAAGTATTTAACTTAATAAAAGGGGATGAGGTACGATCACCAATTTAAGTTATGTCACTCGATCAGCGAAGCGCAGCAAGTCCGGCACTTGGATGGTTGATCCGTGATCTCATCTAATAGTCGGTAGGCTGCCAACAGAGACAATCTCAGGGCTAGTGAACCACCTCAGGAGACCTGGGAATACTGGGCTATTGAAAGGTGGTGGGTGGACCAGGGTGGGTCAAAGTTGGTGGTCGAGGACCGTGGTTTGGAGTCCACGGTAAACTGTAGATCCCTGGGCAAATGGGTCATCCCGGCCTCATTGACTAGTAAAAATAGTAATACTACTAAATAATGTAAACATTTTATTTATCTAAGAAATTTGTTACGTGATATTGTATCTTTCAATATTATATGGCAAAAAGGTACATACAATGTTACAAAATATGCATTTATTAAAAAGGCAACTAAATGATTAAAGTCTTATGTCCTCTGGTCACAGCTATTTGTGTTTCTTCCTTTTCTCAACTTATGTACCTAATTAACTACCAACTACCATTTGTAGACACTATAGACTTTTTATATAACTTTTATTAATAAACCTCTCGAAAGGATCACAGGGGAGCACTAACAATTCCACATCTGTCGGCAACCACGATTCAAGCAGATGAATTAATTCTTTATTAATTGTATATGTTTTATTATTACTTTCACACCGATTTACGCCGATTTTTTTTAACTACAATTCACTTAAGCTTTATCAAATTTAACGAAGTTTTGCCAGATAATTTCGTGTTTTTCTCTAGAATGTTTCATCGCACATCCTCTCTCAAGAGTTACATACAGAATGACGTTAGGTTGAAAAATGGCAAAAACGTATTGGCTTTTCCATTATTAAAGGATTCAAATGATTGAAATTTACGAAATATCAGTTTTATAAAGGACACACAGTGCTTTAAATTATATAGGATACGTTAATAAAAGCATGCATATGTTCGTGTTTCATTGAAACATGGAAAAATGTATTATGCCTACTACGTGACGTTTTCAAGCATAAATCTTATTATGTTTTCTTTTAGAGAAGTGGCTTATATAGAGGTGAATGACATTACCATCAATCTTAGAAAGAATAACAGTAAGAAGTTTTTCATTTAGGTATGACGCGAATATTAATCTCCCTGACAAACTTATAGTACAATACTTAGAGGTAAAAAATATGTAAAGTTAGGAATAATCTCGTATGTATTGATATTTTTTTATGGGTTATTATCTTCAGTTTCTATATGGCAAGGACACTTATTTTTACTCTAAAGAGGCGTAAATTTACATATTTAATATTTGAAAGGGTATTACGAATCTGCAATTAAAATAAAAAAATCAAAATGGCGGCCTCTATATAACGGATGTAAATTTGTCTAAAGCAAGTGTTTCATACGGACAAAAAAAATGAACATCTAGATGCTATATATTAACTAAAAATAGCATTTTGAAAAAGAAATTTACAAGACAATTACGATAACAAAATGGCGAGATTTTGTTAAAAAAAAAATGTGAAAACACACATGGTTTCGGCCTTTATTTTTTATGACACAGAAATAAATAAAAATGGTTTTTAAGATTGATTAATTATTCTTCTAACTTTAATTTGGTTCCTTAGAATTTTTGATGGAAGATCATAGCGAGCGTTATACAAGGTGAGTCATGAGGAACTGTACATACTTCTACCGTAAGTAGAGGCACCTAAGATAAATACCAAGTGACCATTAAAAAGTGTTTGTTCCCTTTCTTTACTATCATACAGAGTGAATAATGAATTTTGTCCAAAAATTGTTTTGGTCATAACATTTTAACGGTTAATCCGATTTGCCTCATTTTTTACAACAATGTACACTGTTGCCTAACAACCATCATACATATCCAAAATTAAAAAAGTCCAGGGACGGTTTCAAAAAAATTTGTTGGATTGCTTCGTATACGACAGTTCACCCTGTATATGATTTATCTGAAACTTGATATGAAATTTGTATAGAACACAAATAGAACACCTGAGTGTTTGAAATTTTTGTCACACTTTCAACAAATTTTTTATTAACGATCAATTTTCAAGTCAAATGAAAAGTTTGGCAAAATGAAATATTTTAATGTATACTAATATTTATTAGTACAAAAATTTAGCTAAAACAAAAATAATATCTATATAACTCGTGCCTAGGTTTAATAAGTACCATCATTTTAATAAATTTCCAGGCCAGGTCGTAAAAATGTGGCTGATGTGGTTCATCTAAAAAGTTGCCTCTGTATGTGATTTCTCCAATTAGTCAAATTGCTTCCAAAAAGGACAGAAATAAGTAGTCAAATTTGTGTTACCTAACTTTCCCCCATTTAAAGTGTCCAACCTAAATGTTCAGTTTAAGATCAATTTTAACGAAAACTGTAAATTTCTCGAAATATTTTTAAAAGCCGTCATATTCAAATGCAAGCATTGAATTTAAAATAAATAGACATACGGATCTAGGTCCTTTAGTCCTTTGACTAATTGGAGAAATCACATATAGGTAAAGGCAACTTTTTAGATGAACTACATCAGCCACATTTTTAAGACCTGGCCTGGAAATTGATTAAAATGATACTCAGGTTTTACTACCTATTTGTGACCTATACAAATTTCATATCAAGTTTTAGATAAATCATATACAGGGTGAACTATCGTATACCGAGCAATCCAACAAATTTTTTTGAAACCGTCCCTAGATTTCTTTAGTTTTGGATATGTATGATGGTTGTTAGGCAACAGTGTGCATTATTGTAAAAAATGGGGCAAATCGGATTAACCGTTAAAATGTTATGACCAAAACAATTTTTGGACAAAATTCATAAATCACTCTGTATGATAGTAAAGAAAAGGAAGAAACACTTTTTAATGGTCACTTGGTATTCGTCTTAGATGCCTCTACTTACGGTAGAAGTATGTACAGTTCCTCATGACTCGCCCTGTAGTTTTTAAGATGTTCAACATTTAAACTAAATGCTTCATCCTATAAACGTTAGGATGCAATATACAAACTTAGATATCTCCGAAATTATGAATCCAATATAAATATGAAAAATGCAAATTCATTCTCAGTTTATAAGCTTTATTTATGGTGTCAATCATTTTTTCACTAAAACCAATATTTATATATATATTTGTAATGAAAAAAAATTTTTACGTTTTTTCGAAAATCCTTTATGGTTCAAATTGCAATTTTTTTTTACAGCAGCTGCTATAAACGAACGAAAAAATTTGAATGACTAGGACATACTATATGTTAACAAAAACCGTATATGAAACATATTTCTTCAATTACTGTCTACTTACATTAACAACGTGACAACATTAAAACTATTCTTCGTCTTATGAACGTTAGGATGCCATCTTTATGGGATGTTTTCGCTCAATGTAATACGTTTCAAGTTTTTTTGTGAAAATCGTTTTGAAATACCTCTTTTTTCAAGCTAAAATCACAATTTTCAAATCGATATAATTCAAAGATTTAATATATATAAACAGTTGTATATCATCTCTTCTCAAAACTTGATTCTCCTTCAGCTCCAATGTTTTTGTTTCTAGGGTGGATGCCACCTCTATAAATTATCAATTCCCGCATAATATAGAAACTTTTCTTTGATGCATTAAATATTAAGTTGCCAAAAATTAATCAAATCTAATTTATATGACATTATTTCGAAGTTAAAATCTCTAGTTACTGTACTATTAGTAAATATTTGCGTCCTCATAAGCACTATTTCTAATGTGCTTAAGCTTGCTAAAGTCCTAATATACAAAAAAGACTTAAATGACGCAGGAAACTATAGACCTATTTCTGCCATTCCTCTATTTTCTAAAATTCTAGAAATACACTGTTATTCAGTCACATAAAGACACCCTACGGACTATCGCGAAAACCTGGGATTGGGTTATAGTACCCAATAATTTAATTTATAACAGATATAATGCGGGCATTATCAATAAAAAGGTATTTTATTTCCTTGAATATATCTTAATAGCAAACTGACATGGGCATAACACATAAACTTTGTAAAAAAAAGTATTTGCTAAGAAATCTCGTAAATTGTGTTCCTCTGAAAACACTTATTATGGCTTATCATGTTCTCATATATTCTTTTTTATCATATGCTATTTTAATTTGGGGACATTCCTGCTTCAAGCTTTTGCGCTATAGAACATTGTGTACGATTTAAAATGTCGAGACGACTATAGACATGCATTTAAGGATAGTTTGTCCAGACATGTATATTACAATAGTATATTATACAACGATGCTATAAGGAATAAAGTATTCATTATAGCGAGTTGTATACTATACTTTATCTACGACTAATTTTTAGAAATAAAAAATGATACAATTTTTTTAGTTTGCAGCAAAATATATATTATTAATGTTGCTACAATTGATGAATTGCACAGATGATGGAATGTTAATGGGTAGGCCATTATGTGTCAAAAGAACGGCTTGTCAAATTAAATTTAAACGTCAACGTTATTTTCAATAATTTGACATATTACTCAAAAAGAATAATATAATTAATTCGTTAGTTAATTTCTTCAGTAAACAATTTAATCAAAAATATTTAATAGTCGTGGACAAAGTATAGTATTCTACTCGCATATAATGGCTACTATTCAAAGACATTATGATTTAAGTACTGTTTTTTTACTGTTCTACGAAAGGGAATAATGATCCATTATTCCCTCTTCATTAATTCCTGCAGGAATAATATATGGCATTATATAGCAAAATTGACACATATAAAACATATATTATATATTAGTCGTACCAAAGTCCATTATGCATCTATCTATACAGTCTATTATACATCAATGAAAATGAATCAAGTACTGGGATAAATTATTAAGGTATAAAGCTCTTTAATTACATACCTTTGAGAATCAGAAAACTCAACTTCATTTTAATTAGACGACATAGAAACCATTTTTAATCTAAAACTTTTTATGCGTTTGAAGAATATTTTTCTCCAAACTTTAAATCTGCATAATAGTTTTATTGCATTATTAGTTAATACACAATATTGCATACGTTAATTAGATATTTTGTTAATTAATTATTGTTTCAGTAGCGACCAGTTTGACGTTCTTTACTTGCAGGACCTAGGAGAATCTTTTTTAGTAATAAGTGGTACATTATTTACTAAGTTGTTTGAAAAATACCCTATTGCACTTTTATCAAAGGGCATCTGAAGTGCGGTCAAGAAAGTAAAATAGGATAAAATGTGCCTTATGTTAGATATCATTTCCACATTTCCCCCGTTACTTCCGTAACATTATGAAACGGTTGAAAGTTGATGCTCTGATTTTATCAGATTTCATCAAATAAAGTTGAAAATGCCGAAACTTATATATACACTACCAAGATAGATAAAATAGGGAATTAGGAAAGTAATAATGTCTCGATTTTTTGGTTTAAGAATGCTTATCCACAAGAAGTGCTTGGGAGAACGACTTTCAAAGGAAGCGTGTAATAAACGTAGTTATATGAAGGGAAGGAACTGACGCCATTTTGGAAAGCATTTGTTCATGATCCAAATATAGGATCCGCAGATACAATTTGCGCATGTGATACTTTCGCGCAACTTATCTTCCATCACACCGTTGCCAGTGTATTTTGAGTTCGTAAATATTAAGAGGCAAAACCGGATTCGTGTCATAACTGTGACACATTTGACTCTCTAGGCGAGCTTTTCAGTGACGTCATGCTCTTTAAAAGGTTCCAAGGGAATCAGCAGGCCATGTATGTTTGGGTAAAATATTTATGACTGCTTGGTGAGGGGCAAGCATACTTGACTATAACATGGGTTCGATTCACGGCCGCACAGTGGGGCAAATAGCTCATTTTTTGGACAAACGATAATTCCCAAGCCTGAAATTAATGAAACTTAAATTTTATTTTTTTAAACTATTCGTTATAAAATTGCCTTTAATTCTATCGAGCCCGAATTTTTAAATTTCAAAATTAAAGATGGCTAATCCAATATCGCGAAATTTTGAAAGTAAATTAAAATTTTATCAAAAGATTGTTTAAAATTATAAAAAATTGTTACTGGGGGGTTTTTTTTGATTTCTAATCTCATTTCTGATCCCGGAATTTTGCGATTCAAAAAACCAAGATAGCGGATCCAATATGGCGGCCATAATATTTTTTAAATGAAATGTACATGCACAAACTGTTAAAAATTGTTACTTAGGACTTCTAAGAGTTTCTGATCGAGAATCTGGGATCCAATATAGCGGCCATAATATTTTTTAAAATGTGATGTACATGCGCAAATTGATAAAAATTGTTACTTAGGGCTTTTAAGGGTTTCTGACCATGAATATGAAGTCTAAATTATGTAATATCGTAATCCAAGATGGCGGATTTAATATGGCAGATCCAATATGGCGGCCATAATATTTTTTAAATGAAACGTACATACGTAAATTATTAAAAATTAGGTTTAAAGATGTCAACATTTTTTATTGGTTATCTCATTTTTTTATCAGATGGCATATTCGAATCTGCCATCTTAGAATTCGTAATTACGAATGCGTAGTCAGCAATCGCAAAAACCTGCAAGTAACAATTTTTAACTATTTTCGCATGTACATCATAATTTTTAAAAAATATATGGCAGCCATATTGAATTTAATTTTCTGGTTTGCAAAATATCGAAATTTTAATATCCGAAACGAGATTAGCAAACCGCGAAACCCCCGAACAACAAATTTTAACAGTTTCCTTCTTGTTTTGTCATTCTTTTTTAACTTACGGACACCATATTGGATCCGCCATCTTGGATTTCGGTATTACGTAATTTGGACCTCAGATTCATGATCAGCAATCTCTAAACCCCCCGAGTAACAATTTTTAACAATTTGCGCATTTACATGTCAATTAAAAAAATATTATGGCCGCCATATTGGATTCGCCATTTTGGATTACGATATTACGTAATTTAGATTTCTGATTCTCGATCAGAAACCCTTAAAAGTCCTAAGTAACAATTTTTAACAGTTTGTGCATGTACATTTCATTTAAAAATATATTATGGTTGCCATATTGGATCCGCTATCTTGGTTTTTTGAATCGCAAAATTCGGGGATCAGAAATGAGATTAGAAACCAAAAAACCCCCAAGTAACAATTTTTTATAATTTTAAACAATCTTTTTTGATAAAATTTTAATTTACTTTCAAAATTTATGTCGGCGATATTGGATTAGCCATCTTTAATTTTGAAATTTCAAAATTCGGGCTAGATAGAATTAAAGGCAATTTTATAACGAATAGTTTTAAAAAAAAATTTAAGTTTCATTAATTCCAAGCTTGGGAATTATCGTTTGTCCAAAAAAACATTGCTACGGCCCCACTGTGGGCCATAGCAATGTGATTTTTTCGAAAGAAGAAATTAATCCCATACTCGAATATTGGGTGTGTCCATTGTCTCCAAATGTGTAGCCCTTCACGTACAAGGCTCTTCCACAGTCTTCAGAAATAAAGGGTCGTATTACCCGTGGTGTGTTATTATTATTTTAATTATTTTACAATTTTAATTTACATCATAATAATAAAGGTAAATTTAATATCAAATTATTAACAAGAAATAATATCTACAACATAATTAATAATATTAGAACTTGCGGTGTTGGCGCTGATGGTATCTCTATCTCTATCTTAAACTGTGTGTGTCATTTTGTATGGACCATTTTGTAAATAGTTTAAATAGCTGCATTCTCGATGGCGTATTTCCCAACTGCTAGAAAAAGGCAATAGTTAAGCCCTTCGCAAAAATAGCTAATTCTACAGAATTAAAAGATCTCAGACCTATTATTATCTTATCTGCAGTTTATAAAATTTTAGAAAGACACATTCACAACCATGTGCATGATTATACAAAACCGAAATATTAATTTTCCGCCTTCCAAAAGTCGTTCAGATATAATGCAATTCATATTTTTTTCAGTCTTAGTAGTATTTTGAGGCTTATATGACTACAAAAATGAGGCGCTCATGAGGGCAGATGTATGAAACCTTTTATTGTCTATATCCAGAAAGTTTTTATAGTTTCCTTCATGAATGTCCCACGCTTTTATTTTTAATCATCAGTAACCAACGAGGCCTAGAGACTTTAATAGATCTTGACGCCACATGCTATATTTCTAATGAGGCTATGGGTGTCTTGGGAAAGTTTATCAGTCACGTTACATTCCAAAAAACTAAAATGGCACATATTGGTGTAGTATGATATTGACTAATCATGAAAAACAGGCCCAGAATGAAAGTTTTCCGCCAACAAGATTAACACTATGACTAGCTATACTAGCGAATACATTTTCAGGGGTAATATGCTTTATTACCTGAAAGTGCAATGCAGTGAGAGCTGGTCCAGGATTCAAAAATATTATCACCAGCAGCTTTTGGATGGAAGCAAATTGAAGATGGTTTTGAGTCAATGATGTAGACAATAAATAAATAAATGAATAAATTAGCTTTATTTTCCTCTCAGACAAAGGAATAGTCAAACCAACTGGTTACTTTCATAAAACTCATCCAAACTATAAAAGAACTTATCAGCGGGATAACTGTTTAACTTTTATCTGTATTTTCAAAAATATTTGAAAAAGTATTATATAAACGAATTATTTCAACACTATTTTAGGAAAAAAAGTGTACAATATCTGCTCTGATACAAATTTTGGATACCGTATATAAACAATTGGACGAAAAAGATGAAAATTGAATTGAAGAAAATTGAACACTTTGGCTTGCGAGGAAATTGTAAAAATTTAATTAGCGACTATTTGAAAAACAGAAAACAATTTGTACACTATTTTGGTTTAACTTCAAATAAAATAGATGTAAGTTTAGGTGTTACACAAGGAAGTGTTCTAGGCCCTCTATTATTTTTATTATATTGTAATGATTTAGACAACTATGTATCTATATTTCACACTGCTTTTGCGGATGACACCACACTATTATCATTTCATGAAGACCAACAAGAAACGACATATCTAATGAATAATAATATTAAATATATAAATGAATATTTCGGTTAAAATCACTTAGTAATGAATCCCACTAAAACACACACCCTACAATTTCATTCACACGCAGCAAATTTTCTATACAGTCCATTAATTATACTAAATTTAAATTACTAGAATTATATATAGATTTATCTTTAAATTAGAAATGCCATGTAGATTACTTATCTCAACAATGCGCTAAAAATTGTTTTGCACTGAAAAGACGACACGAGATAACTAGTAAAGAAACATCGAAAATATTTTATCATTCAAGTTTTGAATCTATTATTAGGAACGGCATAATTGTTTGGGAAACTCAACTGCAGCAAACAGAATATTCATATTGCAAAACAGAGCACTTAGATGTATGTTTGGATCAAAATTTCGAGAAACATGTAGAACGAAATTTATTGAGGAAAGAATACTAACGTTTCCATGTGTCTATATACTAATGTATTGAAATTTGTTAAGAAAAAATAATATTATGAATTTTAATTTTCAAAATGAATTTCGCAATTATCCAAATAAACATGTAATGGAAATGATTTACAATATAAGTTGCACAGATTAGAATTATATAAATCAAATCCTAAATAGGTGTAACCCTGTACAACAAATTACCTGAAAATATTAAACTTGCAAGCACAACAAAGCTTGCTACATCTGTCAAAAATCTTTTATTAGAAAATGCGTTCTACTTTATAGACGAATATTTATCCCACGTATTTTCGTAATAATTTTTAGTATTTCGTGTTACTGACCTATTATGTATTTTTATTTATGTTTATAAAATTACCATGAAACTGTCCTTTTGTATTTTTGTATTTTATATTTGTGTTTTTGTATTTTTTTAATATTATTTATTATTTATATTCTATATTATTATTATTTATTATTATTATTTTTGGGGTGGAAGGGGTAGTCGTTTAAAAAGGTGTATAAAAAATAAGAATAAAATATGGAGTTTTATCTACAGTAGGGGCTCTACATCATGAGGGCGTGGGAGGCGGGAAGAGTATCCCCTAGCCCCTCTAGGTATGCCGTTGCCCTATCCCAGAGTAGGATTACTTTTAAGAACCTTGTAGTTCGTCTCATCTAGCACAGATTAGAATTATATAAGTCAAATCCTAAATGGGTGTAACCCTATACAACAAATTACCTGAAAATATTAAACTTGCAAGCACAACAAAGTTTGCTACATCTGTCAAAAATCTTTTATTAGAAAATGCATTCTACACTATAGAAGAATACTTATCCCACGTATTTTCGTAATAATTTTTAGTATTTCGTGTTACTGACCTATTATGTATTTTTATTTATGTTTATAAAATATCATGAAACTGCCCTTTTGCATTTTTGTATTTTATTTTGGATTTCCTATATTTTTTGAATTTTTGAATTTTTATATTTTTTGTAATTTTCTATTTTTACAGTTTTGTCTTTTTGTATTTTATATTCGTGTTTTTGTATTTTTTTTTCTATATTATTATTATTATTATTATTGGGGCGGAGGGGGTAGTCGTTTAAAAGGTGTGTAAAAAATAAGCAAATAAAAATAAAATATGGAGTTTTATCTACAGTAGGGGCTCTACACCATGAGGGCGTGGGGGGGGGGGGTAGAGTGCCTTCTAGCCCCTCTGAGTACGCCGCATTAAAGATCGAACGTCGGCGCATTTGAACGCCTATCAAATAGCGATGAGACAGACTATACACGGCTACATAGTATTTATACAGAGCCCATATATCAATTTCACTTATCAAATCGACAATTCAAAACATAAAAAATGATCAGTATCTGAATTACAGTCCGCCATCTTATTTTAAAAAACCAGTGTGTCCAGTTTTACAGCTATTACTATCTAAATTATTATTCTTCCTTCAAAGCGAAGAAATTAAAGTCTTTTCCATACTTTCACCATCAAATAGCACTTGCCCCCAGACTAAAAACTGTTAAACTAAAGTATTTACTACTAGTACGTGATCAGTGTCTGTTCTACGTCATCCTCGAGATGGAACGAACAAGGACCTCAATGGTTTGATTTGTAGCTGCAATATCCATCCTTTTAGACAGTTTTGTAGCTCTCCCACTAAGAAACGTTATCTTACATGACAGATGACATTGATAAAGTGGCTGAAAATGCTTGAGAAACCTATGGTTACGTCCCTTCTGTTGGATATATAGCAGAGGCTAAAAAGCCAAGTTAATAAATGTTTTGACGTATAACAACTAACAGAAAATCATCTAATTGTGATATCATTACGTCCACAATATCCTCGCTGAAACAGTAGATCTGAATAAAATTGCAAACGAATGATTTCAATTTATCGACATACAGGGTATTTTTTAAATATACTCATTGTGTAAATATTCACGTTATTCTGATATTCACAAAATTTTTATTTTTCAAATGTCTGGAAACCAAAGAAAACTAATTTTGCTTGTCACAAGGGTCATCGCTCCCAATATTCAGAATTTGCAAGCCTGGGCAATAGCAGTGTAGCGTGCATATACAGGGTGATTTACCACGACATGCGTAAAATAAAATGGCGTTCTAGTCTTATATGTGGGAAAGTCAATGCAAAATTTTAGAGTGGCCCTAAGTAATTTAGTAATTTTGTTGCATTAAAACTTGTAAAGATACGCTGCTGTTACTTGTGTGTGGTCAGTGATAAGGTAAGGAACTTAGTTGAGAAAGAATATATATGAATTATTTACATTAAAAATTTAAGCTGGCGTGTCCTCAAACTGCCGGATTTTTTGCTTCTGGTAGAACGCCGCGGCAGGTACAAAGTACGACCGAGTTTGGTGTTTTTTGTTATCGACGGGTTTTAGTAAATATCCTACTTGTTATTGTCGAGTCCACTGGCATAGTGCCAATATGTCGAAAGACATTGACCTATTAAAATTAAATTTTAAATTATATTCGTAGATGGATGTTCAATACGCCATTGGCGCTTAGAACAATGCATTCAATGTAACATTTTCTTTCACTTTTCATTACTTTTACGTTTTGTGCTGTGCTGTATTCTACCAAAATTATTTTAATTTTTGCTATTTTTGTAGTGTGGTAAATCACGCTGTATATATACGACACACTTATTTTATATGCACAAAATGGCCGGTGTTGATTCCTTGATTAATCGTCTATTAAATTTCCCTCTGAATGAATAGATTTTCAAAGGAAAGGGCTTCAGTTGAGGATATAGTCAAGAATATATGAATGATACCCTGTAAATTTATCTGACAAATAAACAGAGAAACGTATATTTAAAGAAACTCTCCGGAACTCCTTTCAAACTAAACATATGAATGAAATCAATTGTATCAATTCCACAGTTAAAAACTTAAATACGGCAGCTGTCCATCCTCAATAAAATATTTATAAAGCAAATAATACTAATTTCCCAAAAATTGATAATTTGAATAATACTTGCGCAAAAACATGTTACAATTCATTGACATGTACACTTCTATGCAATGAAATCCCGTACACCAATTCTTCGCTATATTAAATCATTCTTTATTTATTTCTCAGTGTCAGTGTCATATTTTTGCAGTGCCAAAATTAACTGAACATGAAAAAAATTCTCTTTAAACTTGAAGAGGGATGGTCTATCAGAGCAGTTGCTAACCATTATCAATTGAATAATCAATTGAATAAAGGTACTGTTATGAGTGTGAAGAAAAGGTGGGAGGAGGAAGGTAGCGTAAAGAGAAAGGAAGGACGGTTCAGGCCGATCGAGAAGTTCAAATCTCGTTCAAGATGAAGCGCTCCTTGGCTATTTGAGAAAAAATCCGTTTGAAATAGCAGGACACGCTGTGTTCATGGCAAATTCTCCAGCATCGATATCAACAGCTAGCCGAAAGATAGGAAAATCTGAATTAAAAAACTGTATAAATGCCAAGAAGACCATATTAACAGAAGAACAGAAGCAAACCCGCATTCTGTTTTGTTTAAATTATGTATATCGCCGTTGGAGTTTTGGAACAATGTTGTGTTTACCGATGAAAAAGTTTTTCAGTCTTGTAATGACGGACATATTCGGGTGTACCATCCTGCAAATACCAGGTTTCACGAACGTTACGTGTAGCCGCGGAACAGGTTCGGGCGATTTTCTTTTAATGTTTTGGTATGGATAAGCGTGCATGGCCCTGATGTAGGGCAGATTTAACGGACAGGTTTATAGGGATATTTTGGAAAACGTTATGCTTCCTTCGGTGGGACAATTATATCCAAACAATACCTTCATTTATCAACAATACAATTTCACTATTCATACTGCCAGGATAATTACTCAATGGCTTGAGAACAATATTATTGAATTATTACCATGGCCTTCGCACAGTCCCGATATAAACCCAATTGAGAATGTCTGGGGTTTGCTAGTAAAAAATTTTTTTTACCGAAACTGCAGACCAAGAAATGAAGAAGAATTGTGGTCGGCCATTGAAAATTGCTAGGAGGAGCTAATAGAAAAAGAACTATTGTCTTAGACTAATTGCTTCTATGCCAATAAGATTTAATCACGTCTTGGAAGGAAACGGAGCCATAATAAAATATTAGGTTACATTATTTACACAATAAATAAAATCGCAGTTATGTGCAATCGTATCTGTGAATTTTTCAACGTCAATTTTTACATTTGTTATTAATCGAAATTATTTCCATCGAATGGTGTAAATAGTAAAAAAAAACAAAAATACGAATGTTTTTCTTCTGGATTAACTTTATCAAATACCTTATTTATGACGTTTCATAATCGATGTCAGTTTTTTATAACCTATATGATAATAAAAAAAATCTAAATTCCAAAAAGACTGATGCACACCACTCAATATTAGTAAAAATTGGATTACTTTATTTTTAAGGTGTACGAGATTTCATTGCACAGAAGTGTACATTGAAATTTAAAAGATATGGATAAGTGTTCAATAAAAATTTTTAAAATAAAACAATAAAAACATAAATAAATTGTGTGGTTGTAGGATATGCATTGCAAAAGATTGACTTTTCATTTGATATTTTCGAGAAGGTAGGAAGGTGGCTAGATGGATGAAGTAACGCGACCGATTTTATGGTAAACTGTATTATTACTTGAATGAATGTTGACGTATCTCCAATTACATTGAAATCAACTGTATACCTTATTTATACTGGTCTGTCTTCCACGGGATACTATGCGTCATGAAGCGTAATTTTTTAAACAACAAGATCACGAATAGCACCACTGAGATTATCTCGGAGTAATAAATGTTTACGTCTCCTAAATTTAAAAATAAAATAGTTTTATTTTCTCGACGAAACAAAAGCAATAAAACTGAATGGACCATAAATCATACTGAAAAGATTGGATTAAAGAAGGTCTGAAAGTGTAATTTCTAACTTTAAACTTGTTTGTTTTGTTATGAACTCTGATTTGAAGCCAACCGCTTGTGTTGGTTTTACTAAATCTAAAACTGAGATGATTGGTTTTGGACAAAAGTAAAATAGAGTTTTAAAATTATACTTAAAAGCAAAATGTTGACCACCGTCGATGAAACAATATAATTTAGGTTTATATCTCGACGAACGTCTATTATTAATTATTCCGCATTTTTGAAAAAGTTAGTTTCTCGAGCTGTCATCGTACGATAGAACTGGGTGGTGATACACAGAAAGAACCATGCGACAATTTCAGTGTGGCGTTAAATACAATTATTTATTTAAAGGCTAAAAGAGATAAAAATATATCAACTGACAATTTTTATAGTTAAAAAAATGAATGACATTATTCATCGATATTCTCGCATCTTGCATCTTTTTTTGCTAAAAATATTTTTTTAAATCAATATATACCATGAAATTCATCGAAAAGCAACAAAAAACGTCGTTGAAAACGTCCAAAACTCAACGTCGAAGTTTTGAAGGATTTTGATTCTATATTACTTCCAAATACTTAAAAGGAAATTTTGGAAAAATGTCTGTATGTGTGTGTGTGTGTGTATAAATGACCGTCGTCGAGAACGTCGCTTAGCCTAGCACCCATTGACCGATATCATTTAAATTTCATATCTAGAACCATATTACACATATCTCCAGACATACTTTTTTATTTTTCACCTACCCTTAATGTTAAGGGCAGATCACAAAGAAAAAATACGCTGCCTAAGGAATCACTAATTCAACATCCAGACTTCCTATATACTCCAGTCAATAAAGGAGGTGTAGAGTGCGTGAGCGGGGACCTAAGCGATTCCTTTAGAAAGTTGTTCATGGTGCTTAGGGAGTGAACATACTGAAAGTCCTGATGTCTAGAAGGTGTCGCACACTTTTCAATAAATACAATTTTTCCTTTTCAAATTGGGTTTGTTTTCAAAGAATTTTTGAAATCCATGCGGCAATTTTCTCGAAAACGGTTGGAATTATCAAGTTTTATCAAGTGTACATTTTTTACGTAGAAATGACTCCTGCAAGTGCCACTACGTTTCGTAAAAAAAAGAGAAAATATATTATTATTTATCATCAGGTATGGCTCATGAGGCACCCTCCACGGGCTAGCGTGATGTAATACATAAATTATTGTTTCTTAGCTTAAAAAATGTTTCCTTACCAAATTGGGAGAAGATTGGTCAAGAGGTAGTTGAGATATTGCAAAGAAAAAGAAAAAAAATTGCAACTTTGACCCCCTGTATCCCAGTAAGGAGGCACATTTTATCTAAGTGTTTCAGGTTAAATCTTCATATTTTGGACTAAGGATTCTCCAGTTAGTGTATGTCCAATTATTAATGAAACACCCTGTATATTTGTTAACAACAACATAAGTCCAAATGATGTGAGGCGCGTATAAGAGAATGGTCGGTAATGCAGTTTTTCGTTTTTTTAACCATCTTCCACATTTTTTAAAAATATGAAAAAAATTTGAGAATAAGCCTTGATAAGTGAGTAATTTACGATGAAAAATCTAGAGTGGCCTTCTTTCTTAAAGTGCCAAAAAATTGTGTGCAAAAAATTTGCAAATTTTTTTTGCATACGAAATTTGCTTTTAAAAGTTATGAAAGAAATTGGGTAAATAGTCCAACATGTAAGTAACTATAGGGTGCCCGTTATTATTATATGACCAGAAATTTTTTCTCACATTTTGGGGAGTGCCGGGCATAATTTTATTCCAATGGATGTAAAGATAGGTCCTACCAAATTTTAGCTCGATCGAACACTGTTAACCCGTCGCGCTTGGCGACCTAACGTAATGCGAATCTATGCGCAAGTGTATTCGCAATGCTTTTCTATTGCAGAATCCACAGAACCTTTTAATTAGCTGTGATTTTGTAGTATATCGAAGGAATAAAAGTGACATAAAAAATTATCAATGAAAACCGGCGAATGTCATAACCCGGGTAGCTAGGAGTGACTGGAGAAAACAATTACAGAATTCTCTTAGTTGAAATTAAACAAGTAATTAATAAATGGCATCGATTATGTATGCATTCATGTGACTACGTATTTATTAAAATAATTATTCCCATTTATATTCAGTAAGATTTAGACAAATAATAATCACTGTGAAAAATAATTTAAAGAAATATTTGCCCCACTTGCCCTCAATGCGCATTTGTTTACTGTTTGACTAGTGTTGTCAGTACTAAAAGATACGCCCTTTTTTGTCAGATTTTGTATTTCTTCTAGATCCCTTCGATCTACTTGTACTGCAGTACATAACTGTGCCAGATATTCCAGATGCTACCGGTGCTGAAATGGCTTCGGCGGTTTATGAAACGTTGGAAAATTGGGATTTAACAGAAAAGGTACAAGCATTAACTGGTAACACCACTGCTTCAAATAAAGGTAGAATTAAAGGCGCTTGAAAGCTGTTAGAACAAAAACTTGAAAGAAATATATTGTTTTTGGTAGCCGTCACCATGTTTTCGAGCTTATTTTGGCAGCAGTCTTTGAACAAAGCAAATTGACTATTTCAAGATCAGATATTCCATTATTTAAAAGGTTTAAAAATTACTGGTCTAGAATCAACGTTCAAAGTTTCGTTCCAGCTGTGGTCAACCCTGAAATCAAATAAATTTTTAGCGATCATACTGAAACTATTCTAGAAAGTATAAATGATGCAATTTCTAAAACGTTTCCATGAGAAGACTATCGTGAACTATTGAATCTCATAATAATATTCGTAGGAGGCCGTTCCTCCCGGTGGAATAAAATTTAGAAATGCGGGTGCTTACCATATGACCAGGTGGATGGAAAAAGCTATATATTCCTTAAATATAATTTATTTCGAACAGAATTCGATTTAACGAAAGGCAAAGAAAAATCACTTCGCCAAATAACATGCTTCATTGTAAAATGCTACGTAAAATGCTGGATTTAAGAGTCAGAAGCAATGTCTGCTCCACTAATGGATATTAAATTTTTGCGAGAATTAGATCAGTAAAAAGAAATTGATAAAAATAACGCTGAAGTGGCTATTGGGAAATTTGTGAACCATTTGTATTATTTGACTGATGAATGTGTCGCCTTCGCACTATTTGATGACTCGATTACTGAAAATACAAAATTGGCACAAAAAATTTTAGAAGAAACAGTAAATGTAGGAAATGAAAACAAAAGTGAAGATGAAACAGAAAATAATCTTAAGAAATTGCCAATGAGGAAAGAAGACATTTCCGAATTTTTAAATGATGAAGTTTTAATAAAATTACTTAGTAATAAGTCAATAGATTTATTTCATAGATTTAAAATAGACAATTTTTACACTTGCATCCATCCAAATGGAAAAATTCTAATGAGTATAAACAAGGACAGCTAGTCATTGGAGAATTAAAATTAGTAAATGACTCCGTCGAACGGGAAATAAAATTAATTCAAGATTTTAACGAAAAGTTACAAAATCCGAGTATCAAAAACAATTTTTATTGCTGGTGGGTCATTTTTTCATTGATATTTTCAAAGTCTCTACAAGATTCGTTTTCTTAATATATTTGTCCCTTTGGTTTTCTTTTTAGACTGTCCAAGATTACCGCCGTAAACATCCTCAGGCAACCAAAGAAGTATTGCAGAAAACTTTCGAAATGCAGAACTTTAGATTAAGGACTAGTTTTAAAACTGTATTCTTAAATCAAACAATAAATAAATTAATAACTTGACATGTATTTATGATTTCTAAAAAGTAAAAAAATTTTAAAAGACGATGTAGGGCTAAAAATAAAATAAAATCGATAAAAAGTTAATTTTTGATTTTTGAAAATTTTTGGCAACGTGTTACTTATATTCCATTAAGCTAAAAATTGGTGGGGATTTTTTTTAAACATAATGGAACAAAATTCCGCCCGGCACTCCTCAAAAATTAAAACTTCAAAAATAAGGGGCACCCTAAAGTAACAACAGTGAATTTTTTCGGATTTTTTCGTACAACGGTATCCGAAAAAATTTTTAAACACGAAAATCAAAAAAAAACCCACCACTCCTCCAGTATGAGGGCTGCAGGCTTGAAATTTTGGGAAAATCATATTTAGGGTAAGTCCCTTCAAATAGTTGATAACAAACAAAATTTTGTTTGGGGGCAGATTTTACATGCTTATCCTGCTATGCCCTTTAATTTTTATAGTTCCGTAATATAATGATGATATTGGTCATTTAATTGTAATGGAAGAAAGTGTCGAATATAATAATTCGAATTATTATACCTAGACATTTTATTCATTTTGATTCCTACTTTATTCCTTACTTTCCTATCCTATAAAACATGATTTTCCCAGATTATAAGAAATATATATACAGAAATGTTCAAAGGAGCTTGTATAAATATAAGAGGGAACACTTCACCTCACACATATAGAATGGCATTACTCCAGCTTTAATTAAAGTTTCTGCTGGGTTCGAAAATTAGTTTTAGAAAATTTAAACTTTAACAATGTTAGTTTAAGGAAATAGGTCAGTGGTTTTACCTAACACACTTTCCAAAACATTACGGTTGACGTATTGTTTGGTAAAATGGTAATATAACTCTACGGTCTCTCTCATTAGCCAAATGAAGCGACCACGCTATCGGTGGCAGGTGCGAATTCCCATTTACGACTTGTCAATATTATTATTTATTTTCATCATCAGCATAAAATTTTGCGCTGCGAGGATGTGAAGCTTTGCTTGCAATAAACCGGAGCAGAAATGTTTATCCTGTGTGATGAAATATTATACCATCTATATACTGCAGTTGGGGCTTGCAGTTAAATTGTTTTGTATTTTGCATTTTTAAATAACGTGCATTGTTAAATGTATTTTGCAATAATGTATCATTACTTAAATGTGCTTTTAAAAAACTATTCAATTTGATAATAGAAAAGCTCTTGTTAGTTACAAAAAAGTACGTCAGATATATTGATTACAGAAGCAAATTTAGTTTATATCCTCATTAAAATGTTTTAACTAAAGCCATGGCAGGTTAAGATAAGTGTCCGTTACTCTGCAACCTTGTTGCATGTGGTTCCTTTCACTGATGCGTAAGATACTACCACAAAAAGTTTTGACCTCAAAAACTTCATAATATCTGGGAAAATTGTTTTTGTGGGAAAATCCGAAAAAAAAATTTTTTTTCTTAATCAAGGGAACCAATTTGTATCTATTTCACATATATTGTGAATTTACTCGTAACAATTTATTAATAATATTTCCAGAATATCTTTTCATGAAGAAAAAATATTTGATGCTTTTAAATTTTTTGAAAAATTTAAATATGTACTTACACGTTAGAGACACCCATTTTTTAATTAATTATACACCATACAATAAGCTACAACATATATTTTTCAAAAATCTCTATCGAAGGGCTAACGTAGCCAAATTGGAAAAGATAATGTCAGGAACATAAAAGGATTTTAATACCATGGGCGTATGAGGAACTTTATGAAGTTTTTAGCTTTAATTCAGTTTCTAAGTCCTTAAAAGATATTTTGACGTTCTATTTTGTTCAATTTTTAGCTCTGAATTATTTTTTTAATATTACACAGAAGGAATTTATGGAACTGATAATTCGAGGTTAAGCCGTTAAATTCATGATAGGAGGGGGAAATGTGACAAAATGAACGATAGGAGGGTATATTAAAAGTTTTCACAAAAAAATGAAAAATAACTTATATTTAGTATTTCAATTTCGTTCTCTCGTGTCAATCTATCCAACAGGATTTATTTTTAAGTTTAATCGGAGGGGGAAGGTTTGCTGACGAACGTTCGTTTATGGGGTGTTTCACACATGTTACAAGTGTAAATAATATTAAGAGTAATAACGTTATTAATTGGCTGATTTTAACACTGTTTTTAAGCTCAAAATGAAAAGTCATATTTAATGTGCCTTTTATTAATCAAAGTTTTTGTTTCTCTTCGCCTATTGTAATTACTTAACGACAGTGGAGGTAAAGCCAATGCCATGTCATTAGAACCAATTTTACACTGTTTTTGATTTTTTTTAAATTTTTTTATTTTTTTTTTAATCAAGTGAACCAATTTGTTCGTATTTCACATATATTGTAAATCTACTCGTGACAATTTATTAATGACATTACGTACTTAAAGTTACTAGACTACACACTTATTATTCGTATAAAAAATGTTGGCGTCTTTGTCAGTGCGATAAAGATCAAAGGCGCCGACATTTTTTGAGTGCGTAGTAAATCTGAAGACAACTACACACGTTATTTATTTTAGTTATTTTTCATTTTTTCGTGAGAACTTTTCACATAGCCTCCTATCGTTTATTTTGTCACATTTTCTCTTCCCCTCTGAAAACGGACGTATTTTTTTAATGGCCCCATAATATATCATGAACTTCAAAATATGAAAATTAAAGACGTGTTGTTACACGCGGCGCCTCCGCCAAAACCTCGAATTATCGTTTCGATAAATTCCTTTTATGCAATATTAAAAAATTAATTCAGAGCGGAAAATTGAACAAAATAAAACCTCAAAATATCTTTCAAGGGCTTTAGAAACTGAATTAAATCTAAAAATTTCATAATGTTCTTCATACGCCCATGGCATTAAAATCCTTTTATGTTCCTGACATTATCTTTTCCAATTTGGCGTTAGAATTTTGTGAAAAGTATATGTCTAACGTATTTAAATTTTTCAAAAAATTCAATAGCTTCAAATTTTTTTTTCTTCATGAAAAGATGTTCTGAAAATATCATTAATAAATTGTCACGAGTAGATTTACAATACAGGGTGTGCCAATAAAAACTCCCAGGTGAAATATTTCGGAAACTACTAGAGACATTTGAGTTCTGAAAAGCCCATTGCTAGAACACATAAATGGCTGTAGTTTTAAAGAGAAATAGTTTTTTAATATGTTAAGGGATAGATGGCGTTGCGGTACAAATTGTTTTTTGGATGACAGGAACTTAGAAATGTTATCTATCTTAAAGAAAATTTAATTTCAAGTGGATTTCGTGATACGAAAAAAAATTGAAAATCCAACGGTTTTCGAGAAATTTGAGTTTAAAATATTTAATTTTTAATAAACTAAAATCGCTGTAACTTTCTTACATTAAATTTTATGCGATAGTTCGTTTCAAACTTTCTTCATAGAAAAATAATTTGATAATTTGGCAAAAAAACTTTTTTTTACAACTTCCGGTTAAACCGAAAATTACATTTCCCTGTCAAAAAATCCTTATAAAAACTTATAAAAAAAATGTATAAGTTTTTATAATTTTTGATGTGTGTATTTGAAATGTGTTTTAATTGTAAATTCTCATATGGTATCTACCAGTATTGATAAGTTGTTATAGTATATTTAATTAAAAGTTTTTATAGGGTTTTATAGTGTTCAAGCGCGGATCTAGAAATCTCAGTAATTTTTTTCTCATCTGTGGCGCATGGGACCCATACGAAATATGGGAAATAACGTCTCGAGAAGCACTTCTCCAACGACAATAAAAATTTTTCGCAAACTGCTTTTTCAAAATTTTTTAGGGGTCGTTAGAGAAGTGCTTCTGGAGATGTTATTTCCCATATTTCGTATGGGTTCCATGTGTCACAGACGAGAAAAAAATTATTGAAATTTCTAGATCCGCGCTTGATAGTGTTTTGAATATAAATTCCCATATGATATCTATTAGTATTGATGAGCTTTTATAGTACATGTAATTAAAAATTTCTATAGGTTTTTATAGGTTTGTGTAGTGTTCTGAATGTAAATTTCCCATAGAAATTCTATTAGTATTAATGGTTTTTTTAAGGATTTTGGTTGTGTATTTGAAAAATATTTTTAATGCCAAATCCCATAAACTTACATAGGTAAGTAAATATTATTTACTTACTATTAATATTTCAAATATCAATAGTAAATATAGTGGTAAACACTAAATACTGCGAAAGTCCTCTTGTTTCCTCTAGCGTTCTAGCCTAAACACAGTTAATAAGTTAGCAGTAAAAGAGACTTTCAATTTAACAAGCCCCCTCTAGTTTCTTAGGTCACATTAGATTAGATATGAATTAGCGAATTAGCTCCCTCTACTGGAGGCTGGAGTATGTAACACTAAACTTTCATAAGTTTTAATTATGTATGTGTGTTTTAAATGTACATTCCTCGTATGAAACCTATTAGTATACATAAGTTTTTATAGTATTTGAAATACAAAGTTTTTTTATAAGTTCTAAATGTGGTCTGATGTGCGGCTATTTGAAATGTGTTTTTAATGTGAATTCCTTGCCTGAGGTTTATCAGCATTTGCATATATTAATAGGAAATGCGAAGATTTTGTAATATTTGCTGCGTATAATGGGTTTTTAATGTAAATTACCTATATGTAGTCTACCGGTAGTGATATGTATTAGTACAATTAAGATTTTATAGTATTGTAATATGTTGCAACCCCTTAAAATTTGAGGTTATGTTGGTTACTAAAAAGTAGTGTATTTGCACCTACTCGAGAAACCTACCAGAAGAAGTTAGTTCTGGTGACATCTGGAATGATCTAGAGAATGGTGGCGTCATCACAGAAAAATCGAGATCTGTCATTTTTAGGTATAAAAGACGCATTCTCAGCGAGTAGTTCAGAAAGTTCAGAAAGTATAGAAAGTGAGGTTAAGAGTTCGAAGATAAACAAAGTAATAAACATTGTGATTTTAGTCAGTAAAGTGTATTTAAATTAATAATAGTATTGTGAAGTATCCAGTAAATATTTAATAAAGTGTGTTAGTGGACATCTCTTGTTATAATTTTTGGAACCCACGGAATTTGCGAGGGTGGTTTCATAAGGGTGGAAACACGTTACAAATTGGTGTCAGAAAGCGGAATTTTATGACAAGAGGAGCTTTGAAGTTGTGCTGGAGTGTTCGAGAAGTATTCTCGAGGTTTAGTGCTAACACGGAGGACTCATTTACTGGACATTTGTTCGAGGGTTATTTTCGAACAGGAAAATAGTGTTGAGTGCATTTTTGAGACATTGTAGAACATTTTATTAGGACATTAGTGTGATAATTAAATCCTTTGAACTGAGAAGTGATAGAGACACTGAAAAAGACTCATTTAGTGCGTGAAAATTTCTAGAACTTTTCTATTTGGACATTAGTGGAGATTATTAAATTCTCTGAACTGGATAGTGACAAAAGACTCTGGATAAGACTTTTTCGTGCTATTTCGAGATTTGTCTAGAAAGTTCCATTACCGATATTGACGTGACAGTTAAATTTATTTTATTTTAATTTCATCGTATGCCCGTAACAACAAGAAGTATGGCATCCGATAAACAAATACAGGACTTATTCGAACAATTCCAAAAAATGATGGCGCAGCAACGGCAGGAAGACAAAGAAGAACAGGAGAAAAAACGTCAAGAGGAGAAAGAAGAACAAGAAAAGCGACGTCAATTAGATAAAGAAGAGCAAGAAAGAAAACGCCAGGAGGAAGAAAAACGGCGTCAAGAAGAAAGGGACGAATTAAAGAAAATTATGGAAGATCAGGAAATAAGACGTCGGAAAGAAAAAGAGGATGAAGAAACAAGACGTCAGAAAGAAAAAGAGGATGAAGAAAGAAGACGTCAAGAACAAGAAAGACAACGTCAAGAGGAAAAAGACGAACTCAGAAAAATAATGGAAGACTTGGAAGAAAGACGCCAGGAGGAATTAAGGAAAATCCTGAGCGATCAAATAAAAATACAACAGGACGCAATCATTTCTGTCAAAAGTGAAGTCAAAGAAGAGATAAGCAAGGTCGAAGATAAAGTAGGTGAAGTCAAGACCGAAGTCGGTCAAGTAAAAGGAAAAGTAAATCAGTTTGAAGAAAAGATGAGTGAGTTCGAAGAAGAAGTCAAGGGAGAAATAGACCGGCTTAAACGACAGTTGAGAGATAGAGGAAGCCAGCAGGTGGTATCATCAGGTCAGCGACTAAAACCTCCTTCTTTTGACGGCCAAAGTTCCTGGACGACGTACAAGAGGCAGTTTGAGGCAGCAGCATGTGCGAACAACTGGGATAACGAGGAAAAGGCCATGGCATTAGTTCTGGCGTTAAGGGGCCAGGCCTCAGAGTTGCTTCAGACTATCCCAGTGGACAAACAAAGGGACTTCAAAGTCTTGGAAGCTGCATTGGACTTGAGATATGGCGACCAACATCTCGCCCAAGTATACCAGGCCCAGCTAAAATCACGAACACAAAAGGCTGGAGAGAGTTTACAGGAATTCGAAGCTGCGATAGAGAGACTGGCACACCTGGCGTATCCGAGTGCACCTAGAGAATTTCAGGAACAATTAGCCGTAGGGGCCTTTTTAGATGGCATAAGGGACGAAGAGGTCAGGCGAGTTCTGAGGCTGACAAGACACCAAAGTAGTAGCGAAGCTTTGGTGCGTGCACTTGAAGTAGAAGCCGCCTACAGAGATACTCCAAGGTCGAGAGTGCGAGCTGTGACTCTCGAAGAATCGCAACCAGAAATGAACCAGAACCCCTTGCTGACTGAGATGCAGAAAATATTCACCAAATTATGCGATAAATTGGATGGCCTCGGAAAGCAGGAGAAACAACAAAATAAAGGAAAGCCGAGCGGAGGTATTAAATGCTTCAACTGCGGCAAGGTGGGACATATGAAACGAGACTGTCGACAGCAGAACTCGGAGAGTCGAGTAAATGCTGTGAATGTTGAAGAGAAGCAGGAAAACTAAAGATAGCCAGCACCAAGGGGGCTGTGCTGGCTAGGGAATGCGGTGCCCCCAGAGAAATAAAGATTTCCCAGCTCCAAAGAATTCCAAGCAGTCTGTTGTTGCAAGGATATGTGAATGGAAGGAAATGCGTGTTTACTATTGACACCGGTGCTACGTCATCAATAGTGCGGCCAGGGTTTATATCAGGCTTGCAGATTGACAAGAAGCAAAATGGAGTAATCATTCGGACAGCCACGGGGGACAGGGCTGCGGTCCATGGAGAAATCAACTTGGAACTGCAGGTTGGACGGTTGAGGTTCAATTACAAGGTCATTGTGGCTGACATTATGGATGATTTCATTTTGGGTCTGGACATCATGGGAGAGCAGGGATTTATTGTTGACGTAGGGGAGCGAGTCTTAAAAATTGGAAATGAGGAATTTATTCTGGCAACCGCAGACGACCAATTCCATAAAGCGAGATTGTTAACAACACAGACGATCAAGATTCCTGCTCATTCAGAACAAATGATCGATGCTGCCTTAGAAGGAAATCCTGGAGGATACCGTGTTGGCCTAGTTGAAGATGACGAATCGATTAAGTCCCTACCCAATATTATTGTGGCGAGAACTTTAACCCGGACTAAAGACAAAATCCCAATTAGAGTCGTTAATTTAAATTCCCACTCAGTGACAATTAAGGAAGGCAAACCGATAGGCTCCTATGAACCGGTCACATGGGTAGCGAGGTGCGAGGAACAAACAGAGGGGAGTTCGTCTACGAAAATAGACCAGGAAGTTTTGACCTTGCTGAGTACCCAGTTGGAGCATTTATCTGAGGATGAACGAAGGGAGGCAATCAAGTTCCTAGAAAAGGAAAGTTCAGTATTTGCCAAGAATACAGAGGCCCTTACAAAAACAGACATAGTCCAGCATCGGATAAATACTGGCAACTCACCCGCTATTCGACAACCACCTAGGAGGCTGCCATTAGCAAAACAAGAAGATGCCTCGGCAATGATAGACAAGATGCTACAAGATGGAGTCATTGAGGAGTCGACGAGTCCCTGGTCATCGCCAGTAGTTTTGGTTGCCAAGAAGGATGGAACATTAAGATTTTGTGTCGATTATCGAAAATTAAACGATGTCACGAAGAAAGACAGTTACCCATTACCACGAATTGACGACACGTTAAGCACGTTGGCAGGCTCACGATGGTTTTCTACGTTAGACCTTAGGAGTGGATACTGGCAAGTGGGGCTTCATCCTGATGATAAAGAAAAGACAGCGTTTTCAGCAGGCAGTGGTCTTTATCAATTTACCGTGATGCCTTTTGGACTTTGCAATGCGCCAGCTACCTTTGAAAGACTGATGGAGTTCGTGCTGCGAGGGCTAACCTGGAGGACGTGCCTGGTTTACCTTGACGACGTGCTTGTTATGGGACAGGACTTTACAGAACATTTGAAAAATCTTCAAGAAGTATTTGGGCGAGTCAGGAATGCCCATCTGAAGTTGAACCCGAAGAAGTGCCTGCTATTCCAGAAAGAAGTCAAATTTCTTGGTCACGTGGTGTCTTCGGATGGAATACAAACAGACCCCGACAAAATTTCTGCTGTACGAGATTGGCCAAGACCATCTAACGTTCATGAAGTACGGAGCTTCCTTGGCCTCTGCACTTATTACAGGCGCTTTGTGGAAGGGTTTGCAGAAATTGCGAAACCATTACACCGGCTGACAGAAGAGAAAGTGCAGTACCAATGGACACCGGAATGTGAAACGGCATGGAGAAAATTGAAGGCAGCTCTATGCACTGGTCCTGTGCTAGCGTACCCACAACGGGAAGGACTTTTTATTTTAGACACTGATGCCAGCAATTCTTCGGTCGGATCTGTGCTGTCTCAAATCCAGAATGGGCAGGAAAGAGTGATCGAGTACATCAGCAAGGTGCTGTCCAAACCAGAAAGAAATTATTGTGTAACCCGGAAAGAGTTACTGGCCATCGTAAAATCAGTGGACCATTTTCATAAATATCTTTATGGAAGACATTTCAAGATTCGGACCGACCATGCTGCATTAAAATGGCTGTTGCAGTTGAAAACCCCTGAAGGTCAACTGGCTCGTTGGATAGAACGGTTGCAACAGTATGATTTCAAAATAGAACATCGACCTGGAAGATCTCATAAGAACGCAGACGCTTTATCTAGAAGACCATGCAAGGAAGATTGCAAGCACTGCCGCCACGTTGAGAAATTGCAGGGTGCGGTGGCCGTCAACACTATTAAAATAGAGGTTCCGGACGATTGGACAACCGAAGCCCTGAGACAAGAACAACTGAATGACACAGAAATTGGGGCTATATTGAGAGCAAAGGAGAAAGGAATTCCACCAGCGTGGAAGGATGTTTCGGATAAGGCAGTTGGATTGAAGGCTTTGTGGGCCCAATGGGATTCACTTAAAGTCATGAACGGGCTGCTAAAGAGAGCTTGGGAAAGCCCGGATGGCAGGGAAGTTGTTATGCGTCTAGTGATTCCCAGGTGTCGAGTACCGAAAGTACTTCAGGAAGTGCATAATGGAGCATCCGGTGGGCACTTCGGCGTTAATAAGACCCTGAATAAAGTACGAGAACGATTTTATTGGGTAAATAGTCGTCAAGATGTGGAAGCTTGGTGTCGCAATTGCAAAATTTGTGCAGCCAGTAAGGGACCACAGACTAGAAGTAGGGGTGCAATGAAGCAGTATAACGTCGGAGCTCCTTTCGAGAGGATCGCGATCGATATAGCCGGCCCATTCCCAGTAACCAAGGATGGGAACAAGTACATACTGGTTGCAATGGACTATTTTAGTAAGTGGCCAGAGGCCTATGCAATTCCAAACCAAGAAGCAGTCACTGTCGCCAAAGTCTTGGTAGATAATTTGATATGTCGGTTTGGTGTACCCCTGGAGCTGCACTCAGATCAAGGGAGGAACTTTGAGTCAGGGGTGTTTCAGCAAATCTGCAAGTTATTGGGGATACACAAAACACGGACCACAGCCCTTCACCCGCAATCAGATGGAATGGTGGAACGACATAACAAGACCATGAAAGAACATCTCTCTAAAGTGGTTCATAAGAATCAACGCGATTGGGATCTCCACATACCGTTCTTCCTCATGGCATACAGAGCTGCTATCCACGAGTCTACGAAACAAACACCAGCCCGTGTAGTATTTGGACATGAGATCAGACTGCCGTGTGATTTGATTTTCGGAACACCAGGCGGAGAACAGCTTCCTGTGAACAGCTATGTGGATGAAATGAGTGAACGGCTAAGAAATGTTCATGAGCTGGTTAGAGACCAAATCACCATAGCCAGTGACCGAATGAAGGCTCGATACGACCGTAAGGGTAGTTCAGAAGGGTTCAAGGCAGGAGATCTGGTTTGGCTGTACAACCCACAGCGGAAGAAAGGGAAGTCACCGAAACTTCAACCTCCTTGGGAAGGACCTTATACTGTTATTACCCGAATTAATGATGTCGTCTATCGTATTCAACGAAACAAAAAGTCCAAGATGAAGATCGTACACTTGGACAGACTGGCGAAGTATGTGAAAGAGGCTGAATTGCCTGACCGGGACGTTCAGGCTTAAGGAGGGGGCAGTGTAATATGTTGCAACCCCTTAAAATTTGAGGTTATGTTGGTTACTAAAAAGTAGTGTATTTGCACCTACTCGAGAAACCTACCAGAAGAAGTTAGTTCTGGTGACATCTGGAATGATCTAGAGAATGGTGGCGTCATCACAGAAAAATCGAGATCTGTCATTTTTAGGTATAAAAGACGCATTCTCAGCGAGTAGTTCAGAAAGTTCAGAAAGTATAGAAAGTGAGGTTAAGAGTTCGAAGATAAACAAAGTAATAAACATTGTGATTTTAGTCAGTAAAGTGTATTTAAATTAATAATAGTATTGTGAAGTATCCAGTAAATATTTAATAAAGTGTGTTAGTGGACATCTCTTGTTATAATTTTTGGAACCCACGGAATTTGCGAGGGTGGTTTCCTAAGGGTGGAAACACGTTACAGTATTTTAAATACAAAGTTTTTTATAAGTTCTGAATATGGTTTGATGTGGCTATTTGAGAAGTGTCTTTAATGTAAATTCCTTACCTGAGGTCTATCAGCATTTGCATATATTAATAGGAAATATGAAGTTTTTATAATATTTGCTGCGTACAATGGGTTTTTAATGTAAATTCCCTATATGGAGTCTATCAGTAGTTATACGTTTTCACGGTAATTGAAATATGAAGTGTTATAGATATTTTATACGTATTTGAAAAGTATTTTTAATGAAAATTCTCCATACGAGGCCTATCAGTATTTATAAGTTCTTATATGGTGTTTGAAATACGAAGATTTTAAGTGGTTCAGATGTGTCTAAGTTCTTGAAGTATTTGAAATGTGTTTTGAATGTAAATTCCTTGCCTGAAGTCTGTCAACTTTTGCACGTTTTAATAATAAACACGAAGTTTTTATAAAATTCTATGAGGATATGCAATGGGGTTTTAAAGTAAATTCTCTGAATGAAGCCTATCAGTATATTTATAAGTATTTATGGTAATTAAATTGCGAAGTTTTATAGGTTTTTATATCAATTTGAAAGATATTAATGTAAACTCTCAGTACGAGGCCTATAAGTATTTATAAGTTTTTATGGCGTTTAAGACATGAAAATTTTATGAATTCTGTGAGTTTTTAATGTATATTCCTCGCTTGAGGTCTATTGTGAAACATTAATGCTTTTATGGGAATAACAGGGTTTTCTAAAATACAATGTGTATATACTTACAATGGATTTTAATCTTACAATGGATTTTAATGTGAATTATATGAAATTTATTGTATTAGTAAGTTTAGTTTAGTAAGTATTGCAACTTTTTTAGGTTGACTACTATTGAAATCCCATAAAAAATTTTCAAATTAATAGTTGTAAATAATACTTTTCAATGGGTGCACTGAGAAATTCTTATTAAATTCTTATATAAAACTAAACTAATAACAACACTTCAAATCTTATATATACTAATTATTTATAATTAAATGTTATAAAATTAATTCCTGGTTTCCTGATGAAACATTATTAGTTTTACTACTATTGGAACCCCATGAACACTAATCAAATGAATAGTCGTAAATCATTATTAATACTTTTTAATAAATGTCCCTATAAATCCTTATTAAATTCTTATATAAACTAAACTGATATAGACCCATGAAGTCTTATAAAAATAAGTACAAATATATCCTTATAAAAATGTATAAAATGCCTACTAGGAATTCCTTGGTATATCTTTTCAATTTCATTACTCTTCAGATCCCATAAAAAGCCACAAAAATATTCGATGTAATACCTTATTAACACTTTTTAATACGTATCCTCATAAATCCTCATTAAATTATTATATAAACTAAACTGATTATAGATCAGATCTTACAAAAACCATATACTAATTGTTGCTTATAAAAGATTACAGAACTCGTATTTGATGTTACTGATGAAACCTTTTCAGTTTCAACACTATTCAGATCCCATGAGAACTTATCAACTTAAAAGTTGTAATGCCATATAAAAACTGTTTTTAGTATAAACACTTATGGAAACATACCAATAACAACATGGATATTCCAACTCAATTAAGACTCTTTTAGATACTTATTCATCCCAATATAATTTCTATATGGCAAAATGAATGTACTGTATAAAACCTTATAAACCAGATAGGCTCTTATGATTACCCATAAAAAAATGTATAATTATCTATAAGTTTGAAATGGGATTTCTTGACAGGGTTATTACAATTTTAAAGCGCCCGTTCCTGTATTTTATTAAACACTATTGAATAAAAATATGTTTCATGCATTTTTTCCAGTGCAACCATAGTGGTAACTTAGCAATAAATGAAATAGAAAACCTCTTTTTATTTTATTTTATAAAAACAAAAAATAACTAACAAGTCATAAGTTATGGAAGGAAGTGTTCGAAATTATTGCCATTTTCGTTTGTACATATGGAGGATCTTTTCAATAGCTCAACCCCACAAACTTTAAGTAGTGTATTCCTGTTGATGGCTCCAGCACTTGCATAAATTTTATTATATAGGTTAACCATCTCTATGATTGGTTCTTTATAAACCCCACTTTTCAGATAATCTTACAAATAGAAATCTAATGGGGTAATATCAGGAGATCTAGCTGGCCATTTGAGTACCCCATTTGTGTAAATCCATCTAAAGCAATGTCAATATTAACAGTATTGTTTATGAAGAATTCCAAAGGCACCTATGATTGCATTTTGCGTAAGAAGTCGTTTTATTTCATCAAGGTGAATGTAATCGATATAAAATGTATTTCCTTTACTGCTACTCTGGTTACACGGGGAAAAATGCATGGAACATATTTTTATTCAATATTGTTTAATAAAATACACAGGCGGGCGCTTTAAAATTGTAATAAATGTAATTTCAGGTTTAACCGGAAGTTGTAAAAAAAAAGTTTTATTTTCAAATTATCACATCTTTTTATGAAGAAAGTTTGAAAAGAACTATCGTATAAAATTTAATGTAAGAAAGTTACGGCGATTTTAGTTTTTCAAAAATTAAATAATTTAAACTCAAATTTCTCGAAAACCGTTGGATTTTCGAATTTTTTTCGTATCACGAAATCTACTTGAAATTAAATTCTCTTTAACATAAATAACATTTATAAGTTCCTGTCATCCAAAAAATAATTTGTACTGCAGCGCCAACATATTAAAAAACTATTTCTATTTAAAACTACAGCCATTTATGTGTTCTAGCAATGGGCTTTTACAGAACTCAAATATCTCTAGTAGTTTACGAAATATTTCACCTGGGAGTTTTTATTGGCACACCCTGTATATGTGAAATACAAACAAATTGGTTCACTTGATTAAGAAAAAGATTTTTTTTTGGATTTTCGAAAAAAAATATTCCCAGATATTATGAAGTTTTTGAGGTCAAAACTTTTTGTGGTAGTATCTTACGCAAAGATAGATAGATAGATAGATAGATAGACATTTATTTAACTATATTACATATAAAATGTTTATAGCAAGTCATAGTAAAAAAGAAAATTTAATTGCATTTTAAAAATACCTAGTTTCTAAATGTAAACGTAAATTATCACAATAAAATTATCAGTCTTAATATATTTGCGTAAATAAAAATTAAAAAAATTAAAAAAATTTTAGCACACGCACACAGACAAAAAAGAAAATAACAGATAAGAGCTAAAATCAATGAGACAGTTTGGTACAAAGGTCACAAGGAAAATTGTACGTACATTTTTATATTCTCTAAATTACAACGGTCTATCTCTTAATAGTAATTTAAAATAACTGAACAAGAATCAGATTGAAAAATACAATAAGAGATATTAGCTATGTTCTACCGAGGTGTTCATATATTCGTTTATTGAATAAAAACAGTGTCTTAGAATGTGGTACTTTACCTTCATTTTGAATTTATTATACTCAAGTGTTTTGAAACTTTCTGGGAGTTTATTGTATAATTTTAGGTCTAGCGAATTTCTTGCCGATTTTGTGAGACGAAATTTTGATGTTTTCAGATAGTTTGCCGACCTCGTATTGTAATCGTGATAATCTGCGTGAGTGGAGTATGAGTTTTTGTTGCGATGAATTTGCAAGATACTATAATAAACATATAAAGATGGAATAGGCATCATTGGAAGGAACCACGCACAAATGGTTGCAAAAGTACGAACACTAATTTTAGTCTACCATGGCCTTTTAATTTTTTAATGAACATAAATGACTGTAATTGGTAAAAATGTATCTAAATCTATGCTATTAATCCAGTTCATTGAAACATGCTACCCTCGCTGTTTAATAAATTATTGCAAAAATTTTTTTTTTTGAGATTAAAGTTTCATTATGTTTAATTTAGAGGAAACAAATTACTACACCAGTAGCTCAGAGACTCGGTAGATGAGTCATGGGTAAGAAAACACTATTAAAATGACTTAACCTGCTTTGTTACTAGTTGACTAGATGTTTTTAATAATCTGACTTAAATATTGTTAATAATTTTCCTAGAGAAGAGCAGGGCGCCAATCTTTCTATATTCGAAACTTACACTATGAGTAGAGGTTTGATTATAAGAAAGATAAACTAATCAAATTATGGTGAACATAAAAATTGTTGACTACAAACAAGTGTAAATTAATTAACTAAATTTAGTGAAAATTGGAATTAAATTAATATCTGCAAATATTCATAAACTGTATCATATTTTTTTTAATAAAGGGTGTATTGTTATGGTTAAAATACTGTATCACAATACCTGAAATGAGTGAACAAAATTAATTATAAAATTGATTTTATTATAAACCAATAAAACTGTTGATTTTGTTAGAAATCAACTAAACTGATGCCTTAAAATTAAATGAGTCTATTTACAAAAAGGATGAAGAATGGACGATAAATAAATAAATATTTAAAATACTGTCGTAAACATGAAATTGACGGTATGATGTTTAAAAAATAATAATAAATAGTATTTAATATGCAAACGTTTTCGTAGAAATTGTGATCACAATGTCTTTACATGTAGTTACATATATTCATATCAAATTTAACGCTATGTAAAGAGTTTATCCACAAATAATATTTGAACGATAGGAATTGTTTGTCGAACCATGTTAAATATATAATGTAAAGGTTGAAATATTATCTAATAATTAATAATCTAAAAAGTACGCATTGATATAGATAAAGCGCAAAATTAATAAATAAATATGTGAAAATAATCAATAGAAGAAAATAATCATATGTGACACTTTCTCAAGCGATTTTATTGTGCGAATCCTAAATGAGGCATGAAGATGGTGAAGTCCAATTCACTATGGTCTAAACGTCAGATTCTAGGCGTTTCCAATACCAAGTTCAGTAGTTCTTTACACCTTATTGGCGACTTGCAGAACTTCCATGAAGAAAATTTACTTCGATGTTACCATATTATCGTCTGTAGTCTCAAAAAAATACTAATCTATTATGTACGTATTTAAATGAAAATTGACCCCATTATGAACTGGAACTACATGGAAAGTTAACGTGGGAAGTTAACAATAATAACATTGAGAATTAACACCAGGATTAACACGAAAATTAACATCCGAATTTAAAACCCTGAAAAGAAACGAGAAATATAATATGGCTGCTACTAAAATGGCCTTTGCCAAAATTGAATTAAAAAATTATTTCTTTATTAATTACTTACGGGTAAAATCCGGGGTTAGATAATTAATGCACTGCTTCATAGTATATGAAGAGGGACTATCAAATCTTGGGATATTGAAGTCGATGATATTAGAAGCTATAATATAATGAGATATCCTTGTTAAAACGTTATCTTTGGAAGAAATAAATTTTATTCTTACCGTATCTGATTAGTGGTGAACCATCACTAAATATTAGACATACTAATAAATCATGCTTATTGTCGCCTTAATGGAATTTACCATATTTACTGGCAACAATTAACTTACGCACGAATTTAACGCAGCAAACTAAGAACCTTATTCATTGCAACGGAGATTCACTCTAGCCAGTCCTTACGCGGGATTAATTTTCGCTGGACATATTTTACCCTAATTTACTCTAATTTTATGTTACTAAGATAGATATTCTACTTTAAGTACACGTAAGTGTGACTCTGGTTGTATTTAGTCGTGTATGATTATAATGAAGTTTAAACAAATAAATATTTGAATTCGCAGCGGTATTGCAATGTTTGATATAAAATATTATTAAAATGAAGCAGCAATATGCGTGCTACATCATTTAGGTGAAAAAAGTGCGTTATTACGGAAATATAGAACTAAAGGAATCTGAGTGAAACTTTTGGCAATGTACTCCAAAAATAACCAATTTAATAGTTTATTCAACTAGAATTTTTGCATTAATAATCAGCTGAAATATATAATTATTTTTTAGTTGTGGAGAAATGTTCTTTTATGATTTATTAAAGAATTATTATGAACTTATTGACTCTCTGGAACAATTTGGTAATATAGAAATGCCATTAGAATATTCTTACAACATAATTATAAAACCATTTTATAAAAGCCCTAAGATCCCCGTGTAAATGTTCCCAATAGATCTTTTACAGTGCTTCAAGTAACTATGCGAATCATTTTATTCTATAATGATTGCATAATTGTTGGTAATCGAGCTGTTATAAAACTTATAGGTTATTTTTTTACAGTCATATTACCAGATGATGTATCATATCCGGTAATTCCGTGTAGAAATAAAAGGTGATCTGTACTTAAGCTATGAGAATCAAAAACTTTTTGAGTAATACGATTTTGTTTCTATTTTTGCCTTTTCAGATTTCAAATATTAAATATCTTTATCAGATAGATATTCTACTTTAAGTACACGTAAGTGTGACTCTGGTTGTATATAGTCGTGTATGATTATAATGAAGTTTAAACAAATAAATATTTGAATTCGCAGCGGTATTGCAATGTTTGATATAAAATATTATTAAAATGAAGCAGCAATATGCGTGCTGCATCATTTAGGTGAAAAAAGTGCGTTATTACGGAAATATAGAACTAAAGGAATCTGAGTGAAACTTTTGGCAATGTACTCCAAAAATAACCAATTTAATAGTTTATTCAACTAGAATTTTTGCATTAATAATCAGCTGAAATATATAATTATTTTTTAGTTGTGAAGAAATGTTCTTTTATGATTTATTAAAGAACTATTATGAACTAATTGACTCTCTGGAACAATTTGGTAATATAGAAATGCCATTAGAATATTCCTACAACATAATTATAAAACCATTTTATAAAAGCCCTAAGATCCCCGTGTAAATGTTCCCGATAGATCTTTTACAGTGCTTCAAGTAACTATGCGAATCATTTTATTCTATAATGATTGCATAATTGTTGGTAATCGAGCTGTTATAAAACTTATGGGTTATTTTTTTACAGTCATATTACCAGATGATGTATCATATCCGGCAATTCCGTGTAGAAATAAAAGGTGATCTGTACTTAAGCTATGAGAATCAAAAACTTTTTGAGTAATACGATTTTGTTTCTATTTTTGCCTTTTCAGATTTCAAATATTAAATATCTTTATCAGAAGAAGTTCGTGCAACCAACAGTACTGATAAATCAACATCCCCATTATGTTAAAATTTGTATCGGACTTCTCGAGTGCAGTTTCAATAATCAGCGTCGTCTTGTGCTTGTTTTACATTGATGTTAACAGCTTCAAACTGTCTGTACAACATTGAAATAAATCGACTTTTATTTTTTTTATTACAAATAAATTATTCTTTATCTACTGGAATATTCATTGATGCATCACATAAAATTTCTTTCGATTAAAGGTTTTTTAAAGATCGGCGAAGTTGTTCAGCAGCTTTTGTATTTTGACAATTTTCACTATTCCTATCAAATACAATAACACAGCCCCACAAAAAAAAAGTTCAGACCAGCGAACCAGACCTATGTATCTCTATGTATTTTCGGCCGCTGAATCCGAATCCGAGGTCAAAAAAAATCGTACAGCCTCAAAATCATTAGCTAGAGCCAAAAAACACCCTTGAACTGGGGTAAAAAGAATATTAAGCTACGAAAATAGTTGTTACAACTTAATCAATCGAATTATACAAATTAAGGTTAAACAGTAGCGTACATACAATAGATCTGAAACACACCCCCAGTGAGGGGCGAAAACTAGCCCCCATTTATAAAAAAATCGATCAAAAACAGTAATGAGTGCTAAAAAAGCTCGAAATGTCTAAGTTTTGATAAAGCGATAAGAAACTGCATCAGCTCCGACGTAATCTTCATAGAATAGAATAGAATAGAATAGAATAGAATAAATTTATTCACCATAAATCTTGTTACATAAACAATATCGGTTTTGTCATGAAAACTCACATATAATATAAAGACCAATTAATAAAACATATATGTCATATGTTACAAAAATTGTATAAAACAAACAAGACTACAAAAATACATAATAAAAAAGAAAACATAAAAAACAAACTAACAAATATATGTACATATAAAGGTGAAGCTACTTCCCTTTACCGATCAAAAAACTCGGTCATGTTATAAAAACAATGTTCATTCAAAAACATTTTTAGTTTGCTTCTGAACAGTCTAAAAGAATTTTGTGACCTTATTTCTATAGGAAGTTTATTATATATATAACTACCAGCACAATAGAGTGATTTTTTATATTTGCTAAGGTTGAAAATATTGATGTGTATTTTTTCCGCACTTCTGGTGTGGTAGCTGTGTATGTCACTATTTGTTTTAAATTTATTTAAGTTTTTGTGCATGACACAGGAAATTTTAAATATGTAATTGCACGCAACAGTCATAATTTTTTTTGTTTTAAATGTATCTCTGCATGATTCTCTGTAGTTCAAACCAAATAGAATACGAATAATTCTTTTCTGCATTACAAAAACTCTATTCGCCTCAGCTGATTGACCCCATAAGCTCCCCTATGGGGTTGAGAACAACCACCCCCAAGTTTAAAGGACACAAAACAAGAGAAAACGTAAAATCCAACAGGATTTCTATTTTGCGTAGTACTCTAAATAGAACTAGAAACTTACGTACCATCAACATCCTAAAGTGTTGACCCTCAGATGGTGTGAAAACTACCCCCTTGTAAGATTTATCCATAGAAAGTTACAGTGACTTTTATAAAAATTCTAAACACCTGCGTTGTGGAAGTGAGAAGAAACTAGACTATGTTCGATGCTGTGCTTGAAAACAACCCCCATGGGGTTGCGAGATGCCACCCCTATATCCGTAGGATGCTGAAGTGTGCAACACGATTTTTGCCAATCATAGCATCCATAAAAATGTAAATCTCTGTTTTTCCAGCATCCTACGGATATAGGGATGGCATCTCGCAACCCCGTGGGGGTGGTTTTCAAGCACAGTGTCGAACATAGTCTAGTTTATTCTCACTTCCACAACGTAGGTGTTTCGAATTTTTATAGAAGTCACTGTAACTTTCTATGGATAAATATTACATAGGGGATAGTTTTCACACCATCTGAGGGTCGACACTGTAGGACGTTGATGGTACGTAAGTTTCTAGTTCTATTTTAGAGTACTACGCAAAATAGAAACCCTGTTGAATTTTACGTTTGCTCTTGTTTTGTGTCCTTTAAACTTAGAGGTGGTTGTTTTCAACCCTATAGGGGCAACTTATGAAGATTACGTCGGACCTGATGCAGTTTCTTATCACTTTATCAAAACTTAGACGTTTCGAGCTTTTTTTAGCAATCATTACTGTTTTGAATCGATTTTTTTATAAATGGGGGCTAGTTTTCGCCCCTCACTGGGGGTGTGTTTCATGTCTATTGTATGTACGCTACTGTTTAACCTTAATTTGTATAATTCAATCGATTAAGTTGTAACAACTATTTTCGTAGCTTAATATTCTTTTTACCCCAGTTCAGTGGTGTTTTTTGGCTCTAGCTAATGATTTTGGGGGTGTTCGATTTTTTTTGACCTCGGATTCGGATGCAGCGACCGAAAATTTTGGTGGGGCTGTGTAATTGCACTATGACTGTAATGTCTATGGACATAATCACAATAATACATATCGAAGATGAATTCAAATGTAACTTGATGGTCCCATATAACACGATGTAAAAGAAAATCTCTATCGATGGATAAGTAACATTTGTAGAAGGAAATTCAGTTCAAAAGAATCGTACAAGGACGTACAAGAACCAATGCGAATGGCGCTACGCTAATTCATATTGTAGGTATTTCCCGAGCCGGTTTTTAAACTTTTTTTTGTAACTTATACATTTATAGACTTGCTTCCAAATTGCTTTTTTGGAGTATATTCCTATACCTATGTCTATTCCGCGTTCTAAAATCTGTTACAGTATATCTAGACACTGTGTTTCTTTCCTTAATATATGTCGATAAACATACATATACATCAATAGTATTGGGTATTTTTAGTTGTACTCATCATATAACATGTATATCGGTACATATATATTATCATATAAATTCGTACGATCATATCTCCGAAACGGTTACTCCTACAAAAAAAAGTTTTTTTACCTTTGACCTCCTGTAACATTTAAAGCGCCAGTGGTATCTTTAAGAAATTTTGCTTAAAATATCGAAAGCATGCTACATACAAAAATTCAGCTGGGTGGAAATTATTTAGATTGGGAATTTTTCAATTTAATTTGACTGGATTATAAGTAAATTGTTATTCTTATAAAAACCCGACACATCTCAATGTGAATCAATTAACTTTTAATATCCTCCCCATAAAACATTATCTTATTTATTAACAATGTTTAAGTCATTTGAAGTTTAACGCATGGGAGAGGAAATGCATTTTTTTAAAATTGATGTTTTGAGAGGGCTGTAGTTTACAAAATAAGTTTATGTGATTTTTTTAACTTCATATATCTTATAATTTAGTGTTTTTAGAGTAGATTCTGTAATATCAAGTAAATTTAGAAAAAATTATAAGAATAATAGTAGTTTAACGAAAATAAACAACAAATTTTATATCGTGTAATTTTATCTATCATTTGTTAATAATTTAAAAATTCCCTTTTCTCTTTAGAAGACAAATAGAGGTGCAATCTTAAACGGGAAACGTTTATATGATATTTTAGGATATTGACTAAATATTATATGTTACCTTGGGTAAAATAGATTCCAACGTAATAACTGAATTAGTAATTAGAGAAATTGGGGCTTTTGATGTCTAAATATTAATAGATCGAGTACACCTTATTTGATAAGAACATCAATAGCATCAAATTAAGTCGTAAAATATTTAGAATAACTTAGTTTTTCATAACAGAATTTCTAAGCAGTTTAGATGTATCAGCACACGATTACAGTATCGTATTAAAATGTCCAAATATAGATAGTCGAATCTTTGAAATGACTTGAGTATTGGATTTATGAAATAACTACTTCATGTTTAACTTACGAAGAAATAACTTCGCATTGGCTTATGAATAATAAATATAGCTTGTCTATAACTTCCTAAGAAATGGGTCAAATGACAGTGGTGGCTGATACAGTTACCCGTTTAAATCTTTTGGATCAACACCTCTCACATTTTTACCGTTATGAACTGTCAAAAAGCAAGCAATCCTATTTTCAACTTGGAGCATCTGAGAACTGTGACAACTTAAAACTTTATATACTGGAAAATTATAAATACTGGAGAAGGAAATGACATAATCAAACATCAAAATTGTAGACATTTTAAATTCACGATAGTCAGCATGACATGTTTCTTTAGAAATAACCATCAGCTTGAAATCATTAGGGTTTTGGATGTCTAAATAAGTACCTCGGTCAGTTCTCTTATATGCGGGGAACATCACTTGAGCGGTAACGGGAACACAAAGTGAGATATGTGGAAATATGAAACATCATTGGATCACAACCAAACTTTAGCACAAGTAAAAATCAGAAAACTCTGCTTTGCTCTGTCTAGATGTCAACACTTATTTGGAATTCGAAGAGTGTAATAGACTGGCCGACTCCCAGTGGGTCATTTCAATTATCCAGGAGGACAAAATATTAAAAAAATGTTGTGCCCCCTTTAAATTAATTAGCTAAGATGGTATCTAGACTAAAGCAATAACAACTTAAAAATATAACCAATGTTTTATTTATGATCTGTTTTTCCATATTATGAAGTATCCAGTAGATGGGGCTAGAAGTACTGCTTATGTTTTTACTGAGAAACTGGAGGACTTTCTTGTAAGAAGGAAGGTTTCTTATTAATTTTTTCCAAATAATGATATATTATGCAAAGTGGCAAACATTGACATAGAAAAATTTTTCATCTCAAAAGACGTCTTATGGTAAGATGAAGTAAGTTTTTGACATATACACAGAAATTTGACTTAAGAACACTTTTTTTCACGTCGGTCGACGACGTTCGAGTCAAATTGATGTACTTCACGGTAAAAAGTATCACGATGAAAACTAGATTTGTATTATTAAAAGTCACTACACATGTTGATCAACTTGTCTAATTCCCAAGCTTTGTAGAAATGAATTGCCTATGATATAATAAACATTGTTTTCAGTATCTACTAAACTTACTAAAGTAAGCTTAAAACTTAAGCTTAAACTAACTAACGTAAGATTAATATTAAAGATACTGAATACAATGATATGAATATTATATTATAGAGATTTTGTTTTTACAAATTTTGGGAAATAGACAAGTTGGTCAGTATAAGCAGTGACTTTTTACTACTTTTGTGATATCAACCTATTTTTCGTCATGACACTTTTACCAAACTTTCTAGAAATAGGGCCATTGTACGCATACTCTTTGTTGTAGTTTTAAAGTTAACTCTAAGTTTTATCGAAAAGTACGTTTTATCTCCATCGGTAACTGCCAATATAAAGTTGAAACTTCAAACGGTGAACGGGGTGCGGTGCGGGATGCTTAAACTAGGTTTATGCACGCTTACGTTCAATTAGCAATAGGTTTGTTAAAAAATCCTACACTATCTGCACCAGTGCAAATGTATCTCTCTTCAACTTATGTATAGTCTCATTCTATCTCTTTCTCTTATATACACTGGTGCAGATAGTGCAGGGTTTTTGAATAAATCTAATATTTCGAAGTTCATATATTATAACCACTTTACTATTTCGTAAGTTATTGATTAACAACAAATTTTGTAGTAGTTTAAAATAAAACATTGTAACGGTCATTTTTATTCATAGTCATAAAAGCCCTTAAATTACATTATTTCGTATTTTCCGTACAAAAATTACCTATTTTGTTACCTCTTAAAAAATAAATTATCGCCGCTACTGTAAGGTTCTAGAAGGTAACGTAACCGTCGCCTAGTTCTCGGCTTTACTGGTAAACATTTGAAAATAATGCCTTTCCTCCAATGAGAAACCATAGTTTAAATTCGCGGGTTTAAGGAATAGAGGTATTTCGACTACTAGTGGGGGAAGAGATAAATACCGAGCCAAGCGGCAGCCATAAGACTTCCAAGCGTGCCCACAGTCATCACATTTTAACTTGAATTTGAGGAACTAAAGTAATAGTTCCAGTATTAAAATGTTTAGTTTTTATTATACTACGTTTATTGTCTTTTGTCTCGAGAATTTAACCATACCTTGTTAACAAGAATTAGTCAAGTGGTTGGTTATGTTTGTTTGTTTTTCGAGAAATAGAATATAATAATATTCTTGTTTATGTAAAACTACGTAAAAATGATAGTGTTGTAACCCTACGTACACTTTGGTGCCCAACTACAAGATGTACTGCAAGCCAGTGAAAGTGTTTTCTGTTCATCGGGAGTTTTGTAAGTAGAATAAACCATTTATTTTCCGTCCAACGATCCAACAATTAACTCTTTAGTGCAGTGTTTTTGGTTGCACTTAACTTTTTAAGCGACATTGTGAAAACTATCTTTTACGTCTGTTTCGTTTTCGCATAAATAGACACACTGTTCTCGTGTGATACAATTTTAATCACTTGATATAGACATTTGTTTATTCATAAAGAAAATATGTAATTAATAACTGGTGTACATACACCATATTTGTTTTTTTAGTTAAGTTTTATTGTACTATCTTTGAATTCATCATGTGATAAATATTTTATTATTCATTCGAAAACGGTTTGTTTTAAATTTTCTCTTAGTAAACGCGAATGAACAATTTTATAGCTGTTTTTCCTTTGAATAATTACGGAATTGGCCAATATCCATTAGGTATATTGCTTTGAGTATTTTGTTACCTTTAAATATGTATATAATTTATTTGTGTACAGTTATGTCTGTCTCTCCGTACACCTGTGAATTTGTTTGATTATTTGTTTGTACTTCTTTATTCGTTAGCACAAATTTATTCGCCCATACCCTGTAGTGTTATTCTCATTTGCTCTACCACTTTGTTAATAAATTAGTTTATTGTTAATTTCGTATTTATTATTTATTTAGAATTCATTTTAAATAACCCCAAGAGAGACAGGGCGTTATAACATGTTTCATAGGGCCCGTTTTATAGATATAGATTAAACCAAAGTTTAACTAGAAGTTTCAACTGAAGTTTTGTGGTGGATTTTTAAACTGTAGATTTTAGTGTTTTATAAAATACCGTTTTATAGGTGCTTGTCAAGATCGTCGATGTTATTAACATTTTATTGGTTGGTAGCAATGGCGATTGATATCATCTTTATAAATGTTACTTTGACTTTTCACGGTGAATGATAAAAGTTCTACAAATTTCAACAACAGTGAAATAAAATTGCTAATAGAATTAATGAAAAAGCATCACGACATAATTGAGTGCAAGAAAAGTGCTCCTATTATATTGATTACACCTTCATCGCTTGATAAAATGTCCTCAAAAATATCGAAAATGTCCATTTTATACAACAACTTTTACCTTGAAGAATATAGATTAAGTAGTTGTTTGTAGGTTATGTTGAACCAAATTGAAGATTGCGTTAAGTTCGAAACGAACTGGTGCACGTTACAGCTTTACTGTGATTACATAATGCGAAGTTATTATACAATATATTTAAATAAATTATTCATAACAATATTAATGTAGAAAATACACCCAAACATATTTTGGTACCGCAGGTGGCTTTGCATCTGTAGCAGGCGAATGTTTTTCTAGTCATAAGGAGATCTTAATTTCCACCCCCTCCCCCCTGAAGCGGTAGGGCTAGGGGCGGGTACTTTTAGTATGTTTACCTCCTAACTACCCCCAACACATTCCCGAAGAGGAAAATTTTACCCCCTCTATGTCCTCTACAACTCCTTCGTTAACTGGACTATTATATTTTATTCTGTTGCGATCACAATCCGCGCAACAATTAATTTACTTAGCAAAAAATAGGGGGTGTTGGTAACTTTATAGTTTTCATTCGCAAAGGGCATAGCAGGATACGCATGTGTTAGGTGCCCCCGCACCAATCGAGTCGAAATTTTTAGCACAAGTTGACAGTAGCGTTAGATGAAATTTCCCAAAATATTATTTCTGAAAAACCATTTTTACGGGAGTTATGGGGGTAAAAAGAAAAATGATAAAAAAAATTTTTCTCGAGAATGGATAAACCGATTTTCATGAAAAAAATATGTGTTATGGCTTTTGATGGTGCAAATGTTTGAAAAAATTATTGAACCCATTTGTCGAAAAAAAGTGGTGAAAAAAATTTTTCAAAATAAAAAAAAATTTTTTTTTAGGAGATGTTCCAGAGGCACACCTACCATTTTCTTCCAAATAAATGCTTATATGCCCCTTTAAAACATATCCAATTTTCAAAGCGACCGGAAGGGTACAACATACTTAAAATTGATAATCATTGGCAGACTGCGGCGCGTAGTCTATGTAATGAAGCACTACTTTTTTGTAAATATTTCGTGCAAAGGCGAGATTACCTTCTCCCCCTCGTTTTCGAGGGTGCTGAACACGATGCAAGTGGTGGGAGAAGCTTTTGACCGCCGCAACCCCCTGCAACTTTTTTGAAAAATTTTTTCAAAATAAATTTTTTTTTATGGGATGTTCTCAAAGAATGAAGACTAAGAAAAGTCTCATCAATATAGAGTAACCTGATTCGTGAGAGGCAGAAGGACTCACGCAAAAAAGTCAACCCGAATTGTGAGAGGCAAGGGGACTCATAATAACCAAGCACCTCGACTAATGAGAGGCAAGGGAACTTACAATAAACAAGCGCCCCGACTATTTAGAGGCAAGGAAACTCACTATAAATAAACACCCCGACTCGTGAGAGGCAAGGGGACTCACAATAAATAGGCACCTACATTAGTGAAAGGCACTGTAACCTCCTCGTAGTGGACTTTGAAAACTAGTTCTTTCGTAGGCTGACTGCGGACGTCATCCTTGCAAAATCTTCAGATTTTCAAACTAGATTTTGTTTAACCCCACAGTTGATGTCAGAGAATTTTTGCACCACACTTATTGAAGTTTGGTACTGATTTAAATGGTAGGGTTGTAATGGCCGCCATTGACCGTTGTAGTAAGATGTAGTAAGATGTAGTAATGAACCGCTAGTCTATGTAATAAAGGCAGAAATAGTGTAAATATTTCTTGCAAAGACGAAATTACCTTCCTCCGTCCGTTTTCGAGGGTGTTGAACACGATGCAAGTGGTGGGAGAAGTTTTTGACCGCCGAAAACCTCCTTATGGATCTATTTATGTTTTCTATACGGGTCTGGAGAGTCATTTATCAGCGGGTTATACTTGAAATAACATGGAAAATGATTATAGAGTAAATTGATTCCAGACAGCAGGTCTAGGGGGTTAATTAAACCCTTCCGAGGAGTGGAAAATCATTTTTAATCAAATAATTCGGGTTCAAACGCGTTTCTCCCGTTTTTTGGGCTGATCATGGGAAAAATATTAATTTTTAGCTCCAACCCCTCTTCATCTCTCAAACGATGAGTGATAGGTGATTTCTGCCCGTTTGAGGGGGTTGGAGCTAACAATAAATATTTTTTCCGTGATCAGCGACCCCAAAAAATACGTATTTGAACCGAATCATTTGAAAAAAAAAAAACTACACCTCTCGGGAGGGTTTAATCAACCCCCTAGGCCTGCTCTCTGCTTGCTCTATAACCCCCTTCCATATTATTTCAAGTATAACCCGTTGATAAATCACTCCCCAAACCCGTTTATATATGAAAACATAAAGGGATCCATAAGAGGGATGGCCGTTTCAGGGGGTTGCGGCGGTCAAAAACTTCTCCCACCACCTGCATCATGTTCAGCACCCTCGAAAACGAAGGGGGGAAGGTAATCTCGTCTTTGCACGAAATATTTACAAAAAAGTCGTCTTATAATGCTTCATTACATAGACTACGCGCCGCCCGCAGTCTGCCAATGATTATCAATTTTGAGTATGTTGTACCCTTCCGATCGCTTTGAAAATTGGATATGTTTTAAAGGGGCATATAAGAATTTATTTGGAAGAAAATGGTGGGTGTGCCTCTGGAACAGGAAAAATTTTTTCACCACTTTTTTTCGACAAATGGGTTCAATAATTTTTTCCCACATTTGCACCATCAAAAACCATAACATATATTTTTTTCATGAAAATCGGTTTATCCGTTCTCGAGAAAAAATTTTTTTTTCATTTTTTTTTCCCCCATGAGTCCCGTAAAAATGGTTTTCCAAAAATAATATTTTGGGAAATTTCATCTAACACTACTATCAACTTGTGCTAAAAATTTCGACCCGATTGGTGCGGGGGCACCTAACACATGCTTATCCTGCTATGCCCTTTAACGAAGAATGCACCAGAGAATGGTTTTCAGAGGGCGGAACCAGCGCCAACGCGTGTATAGAATACGTGCAGGTGATTTTGTTTACGTTATCATTCAGTTGACATACATTTACGATTGTTTTGAGCTACAATTGTTAAAGCAGCGTTTCTATTTGTGCAACTGCACATGCATAATGCCTGCATGCATCGGTTGCACGGTAGAGGCAAGTATGCGGAGGAAGAGATGTATGCCTAAAATAAGTGCGCAAATGGCCTGCGTAAATATGTGCAAGTCTCCCGATCTAGGACCGGGAGACATATGCGGCTGTCTGGCTCTATTCCAATTTAGAACCGGTGCTCGGTGGTCACTCCATGTTTGCTTTTAGTTTCGTGTGACTTTTTTGTTCATTTATACATAGAATGGTCAAATGACAAGATCATTGAATTTGTAGACGAGTACAAAATTTTCTATCATATTCAAAGTTTCTGTTCTTTTTTTAAGGTAAATGTTTACCCAACACGAAGGTTTTTTTTCGAATCTTTTTGGCTCGTTGGTGATCTTCAGCAATAACTACAATGGCTGCAGCAATTGCAACACATACCTTTTCTCTCACACTACATTCCATGATTGAATCGCACCAAGAAGTAAGCAGAAATGGAAACGAGGTACATGCAAGATGCAAATTGCATGCACACAAGCATGCAACTTATGCATGCGTATTCTTACCTCGCTGCATGGACATAGGCATGCGTAGAGGTACAAATGGAAATGCCGCTTAATTGTTACGAATTAAAAGTGTATTTTGTTCTTTCTGTTATCTCTGACTGTTTTTATTAGATAATAAGGAATCAAGCAGTTGTGTAGAGGTCATAATTCCACAGTCTTTTGATGTTTGATTACCTTTACTTGTGGCAGAAATGCAAAAACAGATGTTCAAGTTGAAATAGTTTTAATTTCATAATTTTCTGAGAAATTAGTTATTTTAGAGCTTGGGGGTAAATTAGAATATTGAGTAACAAAAAATAGAACAATTAGGTGCTTGGGTAATTTATACCTATTAAATAATAACATTCTGGTATTTCTATTAGTAGATCGCATACGTCCTTGTTTGACTATCAGAGTTTATTTCAATGAGACATTTTCCTTACAGATTTAGTGTCATATGCACATATTGGAAGCTATTATTTTCCCCTCTTTATCTGAAATACTGATCGTGAGTTTACCTTAGAGATACTACTGGAGCAGCAGACTAATAAATCTGTTTTGTCAGATGAACACGCCATAACATTTGGAATCGATCTCTAGGTGATCAGACTATCAGGTATTGGTTACATATTTATACCGGGTGTCAACGGAATCATTAGAAAAGCCATAGCCATAGTTTCGAGAGTTTTCAAGATAAGTCTTAAATTTGGCAGGGGTAATATATACCAAAAACGGCAAATTTTTCATAATATGACACTTTTCCATCTTTCCCAACTTTGAAGTTTTAAATGGAGCACCATGTATATATTTACATTTTTAGATTCCGGACGCGATTTTAAGTACGACTGCGTAGTTTTAAAAAATTTTTGAGACTACTTGATTTTTTAGGGCTATTTTTATTTTGTCAACTATAGTACAGTGAATGAACTCAAATCAATCAAATGGACCGATACGATAAGACAAACAAGGGAACGTGAGATTTTTCGAATTGATTTAGTAACTACGAGACAACAAAATTTCCGAAATCACTAATTTGTAAACTTCTTTTATTTGCAGCGTTGTTTTGTTGACAAAGTTGTCTTTAATCTAGTTTTATTCAATTTCCACGGCACACTTACTTGATAAGCGTATTTTCTCGATATTTTAATATTATCCATCAAAGAACTTGTGTATTTGGGTTAATATCAAACCGATTTTCGATTTGAATGTATCAATGGATTTGTCGTGAAAAGTATTCAACTATTGGGTGTCTAACAGATGTTGCCATTTGAAAAAGTTGACATAATTACAAAGGAACCGCAGAATACTTATAGTAAATGGCTTTCGGTCAAACTCTTTGAAACTCTGGATTCTGGTAGTTCTTGATGTGTAGAACAATAGTTCTCAAGCTAAAAACTCATAGTTTTGAGATATAGCCCTCTGAAGTTGGACTTTACGTGCATTCTACAGCATAGTTAAATCCTTATGGGAAATGGCTTTCGGTCAAACTCTTTGAAACTCTGGATTCTGGTAGTTCTTGATGTGTAGAACAAAAGTTCTCAAGGGCACTAAGTCCTAAAAACCTATAGTTTGGAGATAGAGCCTTCTGAAGTTGGACTTTACGTGCATTCTGCAGCATATCTCTGGGCTATATCTCGAAAGCATGAGTCTTTAGGACTTAGTGCCCTTAAGAACGTTTGTTCTACACATAAAAAACTAACTATGTTGTAGAATGCACGTAAAGTCCAATTCAAAGAGATATATCTCAAAACTACGTTTTTAGGACTTAGTGCCTTTGAGAACTTTCGTTATAAACATCAGGAACTACCAAAATTTAGAATTTCAAAGAGTTTGACAGATAGCCATTTTCCCTAAGGATTTAACTATGCTGTAGAATGCGCGTAAAGTCCAATTTTAGAGGGTTATATCTCAAAACCATGAGTTTTTAGGACTTGAGAACTTTTGTTCTACACTTCAAGAACTATCAGAATCCAGAGTTTGAAAGAGCTTGACCCAAAGCTATTTCCCTTAAGGATTTAACTATGCTGAATGATGCACGTATAGTTCAACTTCAAAGGGCTACATCTCAAAAACATGAGTTTTTAGGACTTAGTGCCCTGAAGAACTTTTGTTCTACACATCAAGAACTACCAGAATCCAGAGTTTCAAAAAATCTTACATTTACATCTTTGGAAGTAACCCCCGAGGTTACTACCACCTTCTCTTCCATGAAAAAGGGATATACACAGAAATAACGATCATGTGCCGAAAAACCTGTAAATTCTGGATAGCATGCTTTCTGGTGAGTGAGGGATGATTTCTCCCCGTTTGAGGAGGGGTTGGAACTAAAAATGAATATTTTGCCCGTGGTCAGCGACCACGAAAACAGGGGATAAGCGTTTGAATCGAATCATTTGAAAAAGAAGACTTTTCACCCCTCGGGAGGGTGGAAAGTCTAGGCTTGCCCTCTGGATTACACTTACTCTATAACCCTTCCCTGCCCTTCCATGTTGTTTTAAGAATAACCCGTCGATAAGTCACTCCCCAGACCCGATTATATATGAAAATATAAAGAGATCCCCATAAAAGGGGTGGTTTTTGGCCGTTTCAGGGGGTTTCGGCGGTCAAAAACTCTTCCACCACTTCCATCGTGTTTAGCATCCTCGAAAACGGGGGGAAAGGTAATCTCGTGTTTGCACGAAACATTTACAAAAAACTCGTCAAATAATGCTTCATTACATAGGGGTGGGTATGGATTTAATTTGCATATATTTCTTTCTAATGTTCAAAATCTTATTTTAAAATCTTTTCTCAAAGTATTTACAGATTGTTGCATTTCATTATAAAGCTTTTCCGTATCACTCTATTTTAGGGGATGTTTTTGCGTTTTACTAAAAAACTACCTGGGTAACCCGTATTTTTGGCTGCGAATTCGGATTCAGCATAAAAAAATACACAAAATCTATGTATTCACGTCTCTGGTACGGAACTTTTTTTTTTGTGGGGCTGTGTTATTTATTTGTTCGTCTAATAGATTTTTAATGGAGAATTTACAATTTGTTTGAAAAATAAATATTATAATTTTAATAATACGAATACAAAAAATCGGCAGCTACTGGAAGCGACTGAAACCTCCCCACATGGTGGATTTTTATTACCTGTGTTTGAATATTACATCGGAAATCAGAGCACTGAGCAAACAGATAAATTACACGTGACTTTGGAGTCATTTATTTCATGAACAAATATCGAACGAACTGAAGTGGACTACAAGCAATCTGTTAGAACATAACCTTTCATGTTTGTTTATGTTGCATGTTAATCAATTGCCGGATATTATAAGGGTATTAACAGATAATGTTTCCAAGATTTTGTAGAACATTGGATAGCGAAAAAAAATAATAACATAGAATTTAGCCCAAATGACACTCTAACCTCAACAAGTCAATAACATTATGGACAATTCAAGCAGACTACGCATGCGTCAAATTAAAATCTTCCTGCCAGATCAAAAAGGTCTGAGCAAGTCGAGCTTCGTCCGAGGTCTTTATTTTTAATATTCGAACGTTTTAGATTTAGCTCGGTTAGCTCGATTTGCATTAAATGAACGATTGTGACGCGTCCCATCAATCAGACATAATATCCGAACACGGCTATAAACAATTATTACCCTTAAAAAAAAACAACTAAAATAAATTTTGACATTGTCAAAAATATTTGGGTTGGTAACCTTTACGAATGTTGATTTTTAAGTTATGAAATATATTTAGGACATCTCCATCATATTTAAGTTTTTCAAGTTTATTCACATCTTTAATGTTTGCAGACGCATTTTTAGCTTAGAGCCACAGTGGCTCCAAGCAAATATTTAATATAATAAAAATAGACTGCTAATTACAGGTTAGATTTCCAACCTACAAAGAGAGTTCTATTTTATTAGAACAAATATTTAGAATTTCATAGACACTACACTGTACTAGATTTTAGTTGAAAGTACGGGAACCACGCAGAAATTTTAATAATAGCTACGTAATATTCTTAAATCTAAAGAAATATATATTTTTTGAGGTTAGCTGTGACGTCACGTGCAGATGTACCATAACCTATAAATCAACATTCACAAAGGTTACCAACCCAAATATTTTTGACAGATGGCAAAATACATTTTCCCCTAACAATAATACCAATAATATTTTTTGGATGCTGTCATGTGTGCACATATAACGAATTCTTTTTAATTTTGTTCAAAGAAACCAAATCGAAAGGGTGCAAGTGTGATATAATGATAATAATAATATATAATATTAATGTTTATTTCCCAAATACATTATAAAGTACATAGGTATATAACAATAACAACAATAGTAATAATACTAATAACAATAACAATAGTAATAAGTATATAACAACAATAGCAACAATAGTACTAATAACATTAACAATAGTAATAGTATATAACAACAATAGCAACAACAGTAATATGTTTTCGCTCGTCTCGTTTTGTAAATAAACAGTGAGGACCCCAGGAAGTACTAGGTACTTGTATAGTGGGGTTCGGCTAATTACTTACAGTTTATTACACAATGTATTTGGCTATAATGGGAGTGTAATCTTTGATGAAAACAACAGAAAGAAATGAGGACATGGCATGTTAATTTTAAATGAATTCATTAGAAACAGAAAAAAAAACATAGGGGAGTTCATCAATAGTGAAAAGGAACAACAGGAGAAGAAAAAAAATAGTTATAAAAATAAATAAATATACGCACGTGGGCTTTCCCAGACAGATACATGTTGATTCAAAATGTGTATATGCGTGAGAATGAGAATTTTATTTTTTTTTACAGGTAAGTTTATGTATTTCTTTTTTCAAATATTTGATGTACTATTAGTCTTGGTGTATTCGATAACCATAAGTTGATTTTCTTTTTATAGATATTATATGAAGATATAGTTTTTTATGTCGGGCGGAATTAAATCATAGATATAAGCAGCAAGATAAGAGGATTTTTTTTTGTCCTATCGATTTGTTTACTTTAGTTTTTAGTGTGGTTATGTGTTTGTTACGGGTATTGTGGCAATGTTCATGATAAATTATTGTTTGATGTTTGTTCTTGAATAAAGTTAATAAAATTTTTTTACAAAAAAGTTGTCTAATATCCAATTTTTTTGCCTCGTTGAATAAGGTATTGGTGGGGTAAGTAATATTTTTATTTTGGATTATTTTTAAAAACCATTTTTAGATAGTATTTAATATTTTTAGGTAATTGTTGTTAACTCCACCCCATCCAATAATTCCATAGACAAGTTGTGACTGCACGAGGGAGAAGTATAATATATCAAGCTGACGTATGCTTAGAAACGACTTTAGGCATTTGAATTTTGGAAGGAGAGGCCGTAGTTTTCTAACAATGTTATTTACTTGTAGGTTCCATCTAAGGTGTTTATCTATTATAATTCCTAAATATTTTATATGTTCTGCTTCATCAATGGTCATTAATAATTTATCATCGTGGCTGATCTGGAGAGGACCAAAGTTCGGTAAGTTATTATGGTACGATGTAAATGAGAGATATTTGGTTTTATCACCGTTAATTGTAAGGTAGTTATGGTTAAACCAGTTTTTCACTATTTTGAAATTTTTTTCAGCTTGGTTTTTGAGATTGATCCAGTTGTCAGCTTTGTTTATGATCACCGTGTCATCCGCAAAGCTAAGTATTTCCCCATCAATTGTAGTCTTTAGAAGTTCATCGACATAAATATTAAACAATATCGGTCCCAATACCGTCCCCTGGGGTACTCCGTACTCAATATTTTCGTGGTCGCTGATAACATCGTCAATGTTAATATGCATTGGCTTCGGTTTGTTAAGTAGCTTTCCATTAATCGATATGCCTTATCTCTAAAACCAATTTTTTCTAGTTTACTTAAGAGCTGGGGGTGGTTGACTGTATCGAAAGCCTTGGCAAGGTCAATGAAAATACATAAGGTAGGTTTTTTATTATCTAAGGCTGTATATATATGATTTGTTAGGTATGATATCGCATCTTCTGTAGACAGACCGCTTTTAAACCCAAATTGTTTAGCTGAGAGAATGTTGTACTTATTTAGGTAACCGTCAATTCTAATTTTTATGATTTTCTCAAAAATTTTAGCAACCGTTGAGATTAATGAAATAGGCCTGTAATTTATTACTTTTTGTTTATCTCCAATTTTAAATAGCGGCTTGACTAATTCCACTTTAAATGCGGCTGGGCATATACCCTGGTCTATAATGAAGTTAATTAAATAAGTTAGTGGGTCTACTATTGCCTCAACGATGCGTTTTAGGATGTCCCCTGTAATACCATCCTTGCCTGGAGCTTTGCCAGTTTTTAATTGAAGGATAATGTTTTTAACCTCATTTTTATCTGTTGGTGTAATAAAGATAGAGTTAACTCTAGCCTCTGTACTAACATTAGGTTCTTCTGACTTTGTTATTTTACTGGCAAGATTTTTACCGACACTAGCGTAATGTGCTGCGAACGAATGGGCAATTTCCAATTTTTGGGATAGAACTGTACCGTCTTGTAATTTGATTTGTTTTATATCGTTTTTATTAGTGTATTCATTACAGATGTTTTTTACACATTGGTATAGTTTTTTTGAAGATGTGCAGTTTGTATTTATTTGCGATTTATAATAGTCTATTTTGGTGTTTTTTATAATTAAATTCAACTTATTACGATATGCCTTGTACTTAGTTTGTAGTGCTATCTGATTGGGATTCTTTTTCATTTCTTTATACATATTATTTTTTGTTTCAGTCGATTTAATTATTGCTGTAGTTATCCACGGGTTTTTTTTATTTCTTTCTTTTTTTGTTTAACGTATCGTGTAACTTTTTCTAAGTTATTTTTTAGTTTGTTTATTAATAAATCAGCTGCAACATTTACGTCACTTGTCGAATAAAATTCCTGCCAGTTCTCATTTTTTAGGTTTGTTTTAAGTTTTTCGTAGTCTATATATTTTTTGCACTCGATTTTGTCTATTGTTTTATCATTATGTTTACCTAAGTCGTAGTGCAAGATTATTGGGAAGTGGTCTGTTATTTTTATATCCCAAATTAAAGGTATAAATTTCTTTTGCTCTTCTTTGGTTTTTATGAAGATATGATCGATGCAGGACCTTGTGTTCCCTTCTTCCCGGGTAGTTTTATTAATAAAGCATACAAACCCTTCTTCGCTCATTATGTTAAGGTACTCTTGGACGTATTCAATTCCGTGACTGTTTATGTTAATATTTATATCGCCCACAAAAATATTGACGTCTTTTCTTGGTTTATTATTAATTAGAAATTGTTTTAGTTCATTGTTGAAACTATTGGGGCAAGTAGATGGGGGTCTATAAACCGGTAAAATATTTATTGATTTACCACTAACTGAGATGTTGATGTTGAGAGTTTTTATATTCCCAATGTTTAAAGTATTGTATTCATAGGATATATCGTTTTTTATATAAACTAAGACTCCATCATTCTGGTTTATTGCACCCTCATTATACAGTGTGTCGTATCCTGGTTTACTGAATAAAGTTAGATTATAGATTCTCCAACATTCAGTGAAAATTAGTATATTATACGTAATATCATGACAGTTCAAGAACACATTAAATTCGTCTAGATTTTTTGCTATGCTCCTTATATTATTATGACCAGTACAAAATTTTGGTTCGTGCTTACTGTATATTTTTTATAATCTAGATTGCTATTTACTATGTAGGTTTCTACGGGTTTAAACTCTAAGTCTCTAATGTATGGGTCCATTGCATATATTTATTTGTAGAGCATATACTATGACAATAAAATTATAAAGATAAGGATTATTATTTATATAGAACTAATATCATAGGCTTTTAATTTAGACATTTACATATATAATTAATTTATTTTTTTTTTTAATTTTTTTACAGATGGAGTGGAAGTAGCAATATCACCTTGACTGGAAGACTTTTTGGTGGATCTTGTGCTTATGGCTGGACCTGACATGAATGTCTGCTTGGCCTCCTTCTGCTCTGTTCTTTTCGTATTAAGTTTATAATATAAATAACTGGGCTCCGATGTATTCTTATTTTCTTCTGTATTCGAATTACTCTCCAAGATAGACGAAATTGGAATTTTTACTGCTTTTCAACGATTTGATTACAAATTGTAAGTAATCATAAAATATATAAGTAATCATAAAATAAGCAACTTGTTGTGCCAAAACGGCACTAAACGTAATCCGATCTCAACCAAAATCTTTTCAGATCTTCTGGAGCACTAAAGAAATCCTCGTGCAAAATTTAATCCAAATCCGTTTAGTAGTTTCGCCGCTATCGTGCTAACATACATACACATACACACACAGACATATTTCAAAAACCACTTCTTTGGGTTCCTGGGACCTTAAAACGTAAAGATTTGATGTTATCTCAATTTTAGATTTTGGACCAATTTCAAGTAACTTCCCACAATTTTATTGTGGGGAGGTTAAAATATATCAACAATACGTAGTTAAAAATACTGATTTAAAGAATTTTTCAATTGACATATCTAGACTTCATAAAATATATCGCGGTAGCTCAATGGGTTAAGGCGTATTGAGTGGCGAATATGCTGATCGACTGTCTACCGCGCTCTGGGTTCGACCCCCAGCCCCGGTATTGACAACACCGGTGGGTGTGGATGTATGTCTGCGTTTTTCCAAATGTGTACCCCCTTCCGCACAGCCTTGGCTATGGATTTGGGGGTTGTCTACTATCTGTGGTGTGTTTATATATTTTTTATTTATATTATAAACTGATGTTTTTAACACAACATGAGACAGAATAATCTTAAACACGATATATCGTCTTAAAATCGGTACAGTTTGTTCAAAATGAAAGAAGTATACCTGTATTTGTTGATTGGTTGATCTACATTCGAATTTCTAAATATATGAAGCTTTACACAGAGTTGGATAAAGCGCGTTGTGGAACAAATTATTAATCACTGTCCAACTTCCCTAGGTTCGAATTCAAACAGTGGCGGCTGGTGAAATTTCAATATTTTTTTCTAGTCTATGGCGCATGGGACCCATACGAAATTTGGGAAATAATATCTAGAGAAGCACTTCTCTAATGACCCCTAAAAAATTTTGAAAAAGCAGTTTGCGAAAAAATTTTTGAAAATTCATTAGCCTCCCCTGGGTCTAGGAGCTCCTGTTTATTTTTATTTTTTTTTTGTCATATGCATTTGACATTTCATAAAAATAAAACAACAGATTTTGGAGTTTATGAAAATATGTTCATTACTAACTGAAATACAATGAACTGAAATTTTGTAATTTACAATTTAACAAATTACAATATTTCAATTCGTTGTATCTCAGTTAGTAATGAAAATATTTTCATAAACTCTAAAATCTGTTGTTGTATTGTTATGAAAAGTCAAATGCATATGACAAAAAAAAATAAAAATAAACAGGAGCTCCTAGACCCAGGGGAGGCTAACGAATTTTCAGAAATTTTTTCGCAAACTGCTTTTTCAAAATTTTTTAGGGGTCATTAGAGAAGTGCTTCTCTAGATGTTATTTCCCAAATTTCGTATGGGTCCCATGCGCCATAGACAAGAAAAAAAATATTGAAATTTCACCAGCCGCCGCTGAATTCAAATTTTGGTAAACGGTAATGGCGGAAGGAGTGATTATCGTCCCCATTAAAAAAAATTAACCCACTTCTCGGCAGATCTGTCTTTTAATTTGAAAGTTGTTCAATTTTGCGATGACTAACTTAAAAATCAAAAAATTGATAATAAACCTAGAGAATACTAATTCGAGGAAATTATTCATGAAGTTCAAAAAAGAGAGAAATGTAAGCATAATCATTTATAAAGTCAAAGTAAAGAAAAATGTTTAATTCAGGAACAACTACAGCTAACAAATATACTTAATGCAGTCTCTATTCTACTCGTTAACGAAAGTAATTCATCTGGGATCGTATGAGACTTCAAAGGGACTCCTTCGTCCACTAAGAATACCGTTAATGGAAAAAGATAATGTACATAAACATTTTAAGGTTATTAATCATTTAAAATTTAAAAAATCGTTTTCTTATTTTTGTTTCTTTTTTGGATTGGATAAAAATCTTATGATTTAAAATTTAAAAAATCGTTTTCTTATTTTTGTTTTATTTTGGGATTGGATAAAATTCTTATGAAATGTTATTTTTTATTATTTGTACATATATTTTACTAATATACATATCATTACAATATAATTTTCAAATGGAGGTATTATACCTATTAGACATATGAACATTTTTGATAATAATGGTGGTCTAATGGTTTTACTTTTGATTTGTAAACTCAAGGGTCGCTGCATAAAGTATAGAGACTAGGACCCCTATTCTCCAGTCGAGATAATGGTCATTTCGGGAGAAATTAAAGAGAAAGAAATAAGAAACCTAATGAAATAAAAAGGGAAAAAATGCCCCGATTCACTTCTCCTAAGCTGGAGAATAGGACCCCAGGAGCAAGCATGTTAATGTGAATACCGAGAAAAACCATTCCGCAAAATGTGACGGCACAAGATGTACCACAGATGGCGCTAATAACACATTGAGCAGCGGGACAGCTCTCCGCTCTGCCTATATATTGTCACATATTTTCCCGCCAGTAATGTTCAATGTGAGAGTCACATATCGCTGTGTCTGCTTTCTTTCTTCCTGTTTTACGGACATAGTGAAACCAGCTCATACTTGCTCCTTTTCTCCATTCTTCATGGGTCTTCGGTTCGAAGTACCCCTGCCATACCAGGCGTTGTCCATTTTTCATTATATCTTGACTTCCACATTTGAGTATTAGTATTATTTTGAACTATAAATTAATCTGCTTGGCATTCGCTGCGTTCAGTAATAATCATTTTCTGCAGCGGGTTTTTTGGGTTGGTTCTTTATACCCTTGTGAGCATGATACTATGAAATATAAGATACGTTCGGTACGACTACCAGCTTTCGACCTGCTGTGCGCATAGCGTCACCCTCTAGTCAACTTCAAATCGAGCCCGCGCCAGCGACCATCTACCTAAAAATACACCTAAAAATACATCGAAAACCGTAATATAAGTCCTAGAAAGCTAATTGGAGGCAATTTTACTTTTTAATATCATAGAAATCTATGACTGCTTTTGTCAGCACTTTTCATTTCGCATAAGGCCGTTGTGGATTTAAATGTTTGTGAAAAAATCTCCAAAATAAGCACGTATGATCTTTTGTACTGATGATTTTTCAACGTGTAAGCTATTTATTTTGTTTTTATTTAATATTAAATTTTAATTCATTTAATTAAACACAATAAATAGTAGTAGTAAATAACATACTACTTTAATTAGTTTAATTATGAAACAGTGCATTTATCTAACGTTATTCAGGAAAATAAACAAACAGTCAAGAATGAGAAATATTTATTCTGTTATTTCGAGATAAATTGCCGGATTCTTTAATGTTTTTATTATGAAAAACATTTTGCATCTGCAAAATAGCGTTTTCGCAGTACGACTTAATCCAATAGCGTGGGATATATCAATGTGTTCTCTCATGGTAATTATTACAAATATTTAATAACCTCCATTGATTTGCTGAAACATCTCAAGAAAATCTGAATTCGATTTCATTAAACAACACTAACGTATATTAGTTCTCACATCGCAATCTCTGTGCTGTATCGTTCGCGAGGGGTCCGTATACTTAATTGCAATTTTCTCGGAAACTGTTAATTCTAGAAAAAAAAGTTTCAAATAAAAAAGTTAGCTCCATCCTTTGTCTTCATATGCCCTCGATATACTTGGTATCTATTTCGAAAGACAAAAAAGTTTCTCGTTTGTTGTATTCCCTCCTGTAAATTATCACAGTTTATCGACATAGCCTTAGAAAAAAAATCATATTTTCTACACTTATTAAAACCTGACCTCCATATTAACACATTTTGTTAACAAATATGAATTCATCACACGGTAAAAATTTGAGATTAATTCGTTTTCCCGTTTTTTATTTTGAGCGAGTTAAAGAAAAAAATAATTGTATCTATTATTTTATAATTTGCTCACATTTTTGGCTCTATCTTTTGTCTCGAACAACCAAAAGAGTCGTAATTTTTTATTTTATCAAAGGATAAGCTTCTAAACACTTCGGTTAAGGTAATTTTAGTTTAAATCTAAACTAAAAATTGACCGCTGAACTAGTTGACTTTTACGTGACGTAACAGCGGGAACTGCAGTAAGGGGAGGTATGCGTGAGAGCGTATCTCTATTTCTTATATCATGCCTTGTGAGCATATCAAAATTTAAAACAGTGAACTTTACCTCCGTTTAATATTAGGTATAATAATCCATTTCTTGTAAATATGTTTGAAACACCTTATTTAATTTGCCTCTGGCGAAAGCGTACATTGAATTTTGTAAAATAATAACAAAGTTTTGTTGGATTTGTTCGAAACACAGCCAGGTAAAATATAGTTATTTTTTTTTACTTTTTTATACTGACGGGTGTTTTACTAATTAAGCCAGCATCATAAAATTTAAAATGTCCAATGAGATTGTGCAATAATTACATACAGGTTCAACAAATCGGCAAAGAGTATAGTGTTTCTCTAGTTTATGTCTGCTTTTGTTTGTTTAATAAGAGATTTATTATATTTTTTTGCTTTAATCACAATTTCCCAGACGGCTTGAAAACTCCCGGGAATAATCGAGTTTGCTACAGGAACCGTCCATATCTGCATATAGTTCACGAGTACTTTTCAAATACAACGCACAACGTAAAAATGATGCAGTTTTATCTCGGGTTTAATCCGTCCAATTTGACCTCAAAAACTGTGTCTAAATAGTGTCCCATACTAAACATCCCGATACTTATTTTATTGCTCAGTATTCCTGTACACGATATATTCATAGGCAACAAATATTTTTCGAGGCGCCATACATTGTTCGACAGCAAACAAATAAAAATAACGAAAGTCACTTTATTCTAGATGTATGCATTCTCACGGTTGAACTTGTGAAAGGATTTTTGTTGAAAAGTCCCATAAATTATTTGAAGTTCGGAACGATGAATATCTAGAGGTAAGGGATATTTCTAGCAGATCCATAAATACATATTTTGCAATGGTAGCAAAAGTATAATGTACCTTTGATCAAGCAGAATTATTGAAAATTGGGTTTGAGATTTTATGTACTTAAAGAAATAGATACTTATTAAAAAATGACAGAGTAATGTGCAAGACATGTACCTCTCCGTTTTCAAGAGCGGGCAACACGATGGTGATAATATTTTCCTACCTACCCTCCAACCACTACCCCTAAATGAAAAAACCACCTTTATTTCCGAGTTTCCGGCGCTCGGAATTTTTTTATCGGAAAATGTTATTGACGAAAGTTATTCAGAATTGCCCAAAAACCTTAAACCCAATATTTCATCAAAATAAAAAAATTGAAAAATTGAAAAAAATGATAAATTTTAAAAATATAAAAAAGCTAATAATTACTTGGCAACTATCTGACAGCTTGATTTGATTTCAAACAAAATTGTCATAAATTTTTTAAACAAAAAAAACCCATTTAAATGATATTTTTGGACTTGGACACTATTTTTAAAAAAATTTCAATATTTTTTAATTTTAATTAAATTTTGAATTTAATTTATTTTGGATAATTCTGAACAAATTTCGTTAATACAATTTTCTGATCAAAAATGCCTAGCATCGGAAAATCGGGAAAGAGGTGGTTTTTCCGGTTTGGGGGTAGTTCTGGAAGGGTAGGTTGGAAAATATTGTCACGATCGTATTCTCCGCCCTTGCAAACGGTGGAGGAAGGCGTCTTGCGGTCCGGTCGCAGTGTGGATTAACAACATTTGATAGAGTGAAATGAATATATTAATTAAATTTATTTGGAAAATTATCCACAAGTCTGCTCGTAGACAGAAAGAGCTGGTTATTCTTTGTTACCACATTATCTGTATATTAAATTAATAATAACAACAAACAAATGATTATTTAGTTAATAACTTCGTACAGTCTACTCGTTTGGTTGAGTGTAGGGTTAAAGAGAGTAAAAATTAATCTCTTATAAGAGGCAAAACCGTAATAATTTTAAATATACGTCTGTGGAAGAATATAGTAAACGACGGTGCCGCTTCAGGTACGTTTATCAGCTATTTTCTTTGATTAAAATGCCGCTATTTTTGCTCTACTGTCCACTTTTATTGTACTATAGGAATTGCTGGTCGTATCTTTTATAGTTTCTTGAAGACAATTCATTATTTTTGGGGTCATAAAAGAAAATAATTTTAGTGTAAGCATATTATGGACCAACGGTATTCGAAATTGTTTTGTAACGCGAACTATTACAAAAGTTTGTAAACCGACGTCAATGTTAGATTTGTATATAGACAGCCTTACATAAATTTATTCAGTGAAATAGTCTTCAGTAGTTTCGTAAAGTAGTTGAATTCGATAAAATGTGTTTAATTTTTTTTTGAAACATCGCTCGAACATTAAAAAGTTCATTATTAATGCCATATCTTGATATATTTTTTGTTTTTTTTTGTTCTATGTATTTTGAAATAGCAACCCCCAATTTTTGCTTGGGGGTTTATACTTTACTAATACATATCGTATGATAGAAAATTCCTACCTGTCAGAAATGAAAGTCTTCTCATGGCGGGAAACGGATGATTACCAGAAGTATCTAATATATCTAATTGATAAATCTCTCCCCTAATTCTATATAATTTCCTATGAAAGTCTTCTATTGTTGGTGTATAGCTTTCTTGAAATTTACCTCCTAGAAATCGAGAAACTAGGCAGGTTTTACCTACCCTAGCTGAACCTGTAACAAAATAAAGTTTCATTGATGAAGTCTAACTTTTAAATTGTTCAGTTGCTATAATCCTTAAGGACAATTTTTCAGTTGCATTAAAACACTTGTTTCATTGATTAACCTATGATGTAATTGTTTTAACCCAAATGTGGTGAATAATTGTTGTTGTGAACAATTACCACATCCTTAATTATTATAATGAATCACAAATGAACAAAAATGATTATGTTGGGGTCGATAATGTTACGGCAGAAGTATTTAAGTTCCCCATAAACAATTTAAAAGACATTTGGTCTTCAGGAGGTTTTAAGAAAATTTTGTCAGGGTTATAAATTAGTATATTGCTTTATTGATGTTGTGATTAAGATCTTTTAGGCTTCAAGTATATTCCTATAAGGTAAGTTTCAAAGCTTTCTGTAAAACCTAATTATAAAGCTAATTTGCTGCTAGGATTATTTGTATTTGTAATGGGTTTTTCATGTCTATATAAAACCCTCCATAAAGCTAAATGGTTTTATTATCTCCTCAAATTTCATTAAGATTTAAAAAGGCTTTAAATTATTCTTTTTGGTTTAATAACAAGTATGCAGTAAATACATTTTTAAAACTAGACATTTTCAATAGCTATTAGTACTTATTAAAGGCCATTACAAAACTAGTATCTTAAAACATCCTTGACAAACGTTTTGATGAAACCTTATAAAGAAAAAAGGCATCTATAAATCTAAAAAGCCAATCTTAATTCGATAAAACACTTTCTAAAAACTCAATTCACGACAACAAATATGTGTTTCACGTCTATATTGGAAATGTGGACGAAAATATAAATATAAGAGGGGCCATACGTTAAAAGAACTGCTAAAAAGCAGAGAGCTGTATAATGCTGCTGTTTTGATGCATTTGTTTATTTGAAAAAAATAAAATCTCGGGTTTCTTTGAACGTATATTTCTTTATATGATGAGAGCGGAACAAGCAACCTGTTCAGTTTCGAAATAAAAAAAATTTGCTACTAGACGAAGAACACGAAACGGAAAAAAATTCACTTACTCTTTTTTAAATGGCATTTGTGCTTAATATGGAAAATAGAAAGGTTAAAGCGTTTTTTTTTAATATAAGTGCGTGATATTACTTTACACATAAACACTTTTAGGTTCTGAAAGCACCAAATACAAACATTCAAAGAAAATGATATAAAAATATGTTAGTTTTTACTGCTTTATTGTTTGCTATTATTTAACAAAATTTAAATGTTATTCTAATTAACCAAGAACCTACTTTTTAATATTTCATTTCACTTGACTTACAAAATTTTTCAGAAATTCAAATGACCCGCCGTAGAACTCGCCCAATTTAGTTATAAATTTGACACCTTTTGGGTTTGTAGAGTATTTTGGGATCTAGAGTCCCTTTAACTGGAAGTTTGAAATGAATGTACGTCGCTGCAGAACTGGACCTGTGAAAATTATTGGTAGGAAACGAAAATTTGTAGGTTAAGTTTAAAGTTTTCAGACGGATTCGTTTTGGTGGTGGCTCTCTTAAATTTCAAATGTTTTATTGCTATTTTAGTATAGCCTTATGAAGCCTATGTAAACTTTGCTAGCTGTATTTGCACTTGTGTAAGGAAGAAATTATTTATGATAATCTACATGGACTTCATCTAGAGTTCAATGTTCTAGGCCATTACCATTACTAGAATATATAGTAGAGGGCTACAAACGACAATTAGGTTTTATTTAATTGGCTGGCCATATTTTCTTGTTATAAAAGTATTCAAGGTCGATTTTGCAATCATAATTATTAACAATTTTTTAATTTTTCTTTGGCATATTAAGATACAATCACAAAAACCAATTGAAAATGACCCAAGGAACCGACATGTAGCCTGTTTTTTTATATACTGATTAACGTTCCTATGCAAATTTTGTTTAATTTTTTATGGATATTTAGTAATCATCATTATTTCGGGGGCGCGCTTGTTTTTTGGGCCTATTTTTGTAGTTGTAATGATAAACTGCAATTGGTTTGAAATTCGTTGTCATAACTGATGTCTTTTTGGCTTTTTTTAATTGGTCTTATATAAAGAGATAACGTATATACTGTGTACCACTCTACTTTTATAAGTATCAAGTTCATTTTATCTTCGTATTGGTCTATAGTACAGTAAGTGAAGCTTTTAAGTCCCAGCCCGAAAACGATGTAATGAATTTCCAAATATTTTTCTTCAACATATTCCATAAAATATGCACATAATAATCTATATTGTCATTTCTCCTGCTTTTTGGTCAGGGGTGGTTCCCACCTCTTCTTGGGGGTTGTCGCAAAAAAAAAACAAAAAATACATAATCTGATAGAGAATCAAATTATAAGAAAGAGAGGTCTTATACACTTTTTTGCTAAAATGAATCTTTTTCGAGATATTGCGAACTGAATATTGCAATTTTCACCCCCTAAAATCAGTATTCCTAGACGATCTTTTTTAAATTACTCGAAAAATGTGGACTTTAATAAAAAAATGCAAGGGTACAAAATTGAAGCTTTTACGAAAACAAATCGAATGGTTTTTTCTTTTTTTTTTCTCCGATGTTCAGTTTTTGGAAATATGGCATTTTCAAAATGGCGCCGAAACGTTAAGAGAAAATATATGACGTTAAAATATAAAATTACTCAAAAACTACAACTATGAGAAAAATTTTTAATATTCTAAAAATTAAAGGTATTAAAATTTTCTTTCAATTGAGACGTATTACGACCTTTTATAATGGAAACTAAAAAGGTTACGAACAAAAAAAGTAGCGCATTTAAAAATTTAGGCGCCATTTTTTTTAGTCTTATTGTTCTAATGTCTTGCTTATTCAAATTTTTTTGTAAATCCTCTAGATATTGTTAATGCATATTATTACTAACATGCTCAAATTTTTTAGAATTTTTAAAATAATTATTTTTTATTCTGTACCCATTTTCAATAATGAAAGTTTTCATAATTTTTTTTAAAAAATCGGATTTTTGAAATTGCTCGGAAAATATTTTTTTATAAAAAATGGTAAAAGTACAAAAATGAAGCTTATAAAAAAACGAACAGTTCAGTTTTTTTTATTTTCGTACGACAAACTGATCCAGAGATATCAAGGTTTAAAGATGGCGCTTGATCATATACGTAAGAAAATTATGTATTTAAAATTGAAAAATCTCAAAAACTATAAGATTGATAAAAACATGATATAAGAATGAAATGAAGCTTATAAGAAAACGAAGGTTTGGGTTCTTATTTTTTCTGTTTGAAATAATGTTGAAACTTTTCAGTTTGTACGCACATTTTAAATGTCTATAGTGGGCAGACGAGAGAGAAATAGCCGTCTATTTGTTCGAAGAATGCGCAGAAAAAAGCGGGTTGCATTGCACTTTAGCATGTTTAGAGTGCAGAATAAAAATGTTATTTAATTAGTTTACTTAATTGTATTAATTTGATTTGTTTACAACAATCTGTATTTTTAATAAAATTAGACATATTTCTATCTCTTTTGTAACCATTTTTAATCCACCATTTATTATTTATAAATTAGACATCATAATCATATATAAAAAACATAAGTATGTCGATTCTCGTGAATTTATTTGTAACATTAGAAGAATTATTAATTTTTCAGTATTTAAGGGTGGTTTCAACCCTTACTATTTTCGTCTTTCCTATGTTTTGACCTCACAATCATATTCAGTGACCTCTAAAATATAAGTATATGAATTTTCGTGATTTTATTCTTAAAATTAGAAGACATTCATTTTTCAGTATTTAAGGGTGATTGCAACCAACCCTTAATATTTTCGACTCATAAGTTCAAATCGACTCATATTCAAATTCAGCGACCTCAAAAACATAAGTATATGGATTTTCGTTATTTTATTCTTTAATTTATTTGTAAAATTAGCAGAGTTACTAATTTTTCAGTTTTTAGAGGTTAAAAATAAGAAGCAGGTAATGCGACAATATAGATTTTGATGTTCGTATTTTATAAAGCATATTGCAAAGTCTATCCCAGCCCTACTGAATAGGCTGTGTTAAGAGGCTAGAGTGGGGCCTTTGCCCCACGTAAACCACATGATACAAATGTTTTCTTTGTATCATGCGTAAAACAATTGTAAAGGTAGCGTTCGAGATTAACCGAAACAGAGCTCAGCACTAAAGTGACGCTTCCACTTGTTTATGCGCTAGGCAACTGGAAGAAAGCAAGTCACAATGTGGGTATGGAGACGTATTGTTATGAATCCCCTGGACATCCCATCGCACTAACACCTCGATTCTTCAAAATATACGTCCCCAAAACTGATTCTCCAGCATCGTATTCTCTAAAATCTTTTCATATTTTGAGAAAGAGTTTTAATGAGACTGTACACACAATAGAAAACTGTCACATATGACCTTATGTCACCAGACATGCTACACAGCAAGCGGAAACCAACTAGAATAATTTTCATGAATGTCAAAACGTCTGAAAATACGTTGTTAATAAGAAGATTGAGTTACATTAGTATTAATTTTCCTTAAACTATTAAAGTAAATAAGTCAGCTGAATTATATATTATTAAAATATATTTTTTTTAAATTGATAGTGTTCATCAATTTGTACCGTCAGATATTGATATCTTTCTAAATAACTATATAACTGTTTGAAAATAAATAATAGTAAGACTGAAATATTTGACAATGACACAAACATAAATATTTTAAATAAACAAAAGCCATTTCCAACAATATGCATTTGACTATAATGGCGAAATATTTCTATATATCACTAATAGGCCAGTCCAACACGCTGTCACTTTGCTTTGTTTGTACTACAGCAGCCATCTTTTGTTGGTAAGTTAGGGTTTTTGTCAGGCCTAAAGGGCACCATACACGTTCAGCAATAATGTCATTCCAGCTGATCATCACAGAAATATCATTACTAAAAATTTCCCCGTCATTCCCTGTCATTATTTTCCACACCTTACATGTCCACTATTTAAGAAAAAAGCATATCTAGCTATAATTATTGAATTAAGTATGATTGAAAAAATGCGAAAATTCAGGTTATGAGATTACTGAACCTGTATGGTGCCCTTTAAACCTGTCGAAAACCCTAACTTACCAACAAAAGATGGCTGCTGTAGTACAAACAAAGCAAAGTGACAGCGTGTTGGACTGGCCTATTAATACCTTAATCTTAGTTGCAACAAATGAAGTACGCTAGTTAATACATCCTCGATAACCTTTAAATAGTAAGCTCTGTGTATAGTTTGAATGCCAATTACAGCAAAACTAGGTTGACCATACGTCCTGAATTTCGCTGGATTGTCCGGAATTTTGGAGTACTGTCCAGCATTTACAAGTGTCCAGCGAAAGTCCAGCATTCTGACCATATGTCCGGAATTTCGCTGGAAAGTATTATAAGTGTCCAGCATAAGTTCAGCATTCAGGTTATAGTGAAGTTACAGTACTACATTTTGTTTGGAAAATTTTTTTTTTTGATACTTGCTTTCCGCTTATCAAAAACTTTGTGATTAAAAATTTTTTATTAGAATTCTCCCCTCCCCCGCTCATCAAACAAATTTTTATCTTCAGCCCAAACTGACGGCCTAGATCCGCCCATGGCAGAAGTGTCCAGCATTCACTTAACAAAAATCTGGTCACCCTAAGCAAAACGAAAATTATAATTGTAGATCGAACAAATGAAATCCATTTAAACACATCAAGGGTAGTTGAGTATGAGTTAGTAAGCAGCCATGATATAAATTGAAGCACTTGTTGACAATACTGACAATCACGAATATAAGATCTGACAAAGAATATGTTGCAAGATGAGCAACATGTCGATGGAGCATTTGATGTAACAGAAGAATTGCAAATCGCATACAGATTAGATTTATTGACACCCTAGTTTTTTCCATATTTCTCTACAGCCTTTGGGAGACAAAAAGATGGCGCAGCTCACTGATGCTTTCGAGGTGTGGGTCGGGATACGATTGTTACGAATTCCTTGGATAGTCCATCGTACGAATACCTCAATTCTCGAAGAAATACGCCCCTCAAAACAATTATCCAGCTTCGTATTGTTTTAAATTTTATCATTTTATGTGCACATCTACCGAATAACGGACAATGTAAAATGGGAATGGTTCAGGAAAAATCAGATGGTAAGCAGCAAAGAGGATACCATCCACAACCTTTGACTGATGTCACCAAGAAACTGATGGTAAATAACTTTGGTGAAGCTGTACGCCTAAAAGGTAACATTGCTGTTGGGCGATTCTGTCAGACGTGCCATACAGTAAAGAGAGGCCAACCAGTGTAATGCATCTATGAAAACAAAAATACTACATAGTATACCGACGGCCGTTTTGTTTAACAAGTTGGAATAATCACAAGATTATTGAAATTAAAAATATAAATTATACAAAGATAATTAACTTATTTTCAAGAAACTACGAAGAATAACCTATACAATCTTCAATAAATAAATAAAAACCTCAATCAATCGACGAAAAGTATAATGCTAAAATCAAGTTTTATATGTTACATTTACTTTAACTATTTTCTTTTTCCGAAATAAAATTTAATAGTTAATCAAGAGAAATTGAATAATTAAATGTTACCAGAAAATACTAGTAATTATTTAACTTTTACGTAAATATTATCACAGATAAGTATAAACATATATCCTTAATTAGTATGGGAAATCTTCTTAATCCAATTTTTATTATTCTGTTCAGGTAAATCATTAATGAATATTGTAGAGGTATTTACTAGGATATTTTTCAGTTTATTCTAACCTTTAAGAGAAGTCACACTGACGAAGCATAGATGCCGAAACACGTGTATGTGAATGTTTTAAAGTTTGTTGCAACTGCTATTTTGGTAAGTGCTTTTTTTATTTATTTTTGACTTCATTGAACAGAAGAGTTTAAATTAAAAAATAACATTATTGTGACACCTGTACTATACTTAATGTGCATGTTTTCTTTCTCTTAATAGAAGGATATATGTTTATACTTATCTGTGATAAGATTTATGTAAAAGTTAAATAATCGCTAGTATTTTCTGCTAACATATTTAATTATTCCGTTTTATAGAACTTTTACGACGTAATGAATTTGCATTTGCATTTAATTATTATCACAAATTGTATAATCCAAATAAATAACGATGAATATTCAAAAACTAAACTTACCTAACATAACTAATCTGTAACAGTTTTTTGACGGAGGGACGACATCGTCACAAGAATTTGAACTTCCAGGGCTTGGTCCGGGTCCTGAGGTTACTACAGACTGGTAATCTGAAGTAGAGTTTGGAATTTTGCCGTCCCGTTTGGCACATAACCAGTTTGTACAGGAGCTTAAATTCATTGTATATATTTGCAGTTCTAAACATTACGAGACTTTTCAGACTGCAAAAAAACAGAAATATTTTAATGTATAATTTATATAATCACTAATTATGGTCTTTAAAAAACAAGATAACTTTAAACAGTCCCATATTTGACCTAATATTTATAATCCAGTCAAATGGGGAAAATTAGAGGGAAAAACTGACAAACTTTTGAAACTTGGTAAAGATCCTCACTAAAAACATACTAAAAGTCGTGAATTAATTCTGCTGCGCTCGAGCCGCCATATTGAAAATATGGCGCTCTGATTCAGTTTCTTGCGATACCATTAGCAATATCGAAATTATGTTTATATAAAAAATTAAGGTTATAAAATTTTCTACAAGAAATGTTATATGTATTTTTTTCTTATCTATTATACTCTTTGCAAATACAAGAGTATATTGCATTTCATCAACACATTTCAAAAATTGTAAATATCGCTTGTAGAAAAAAAATTATGATATCACTGTGTTAGTAGTAGAATTAGCAACAACTTTCAAAATGTCCACCATGGGTCTTTCTGTCGTTCGTCCGTAATTCGTCCGTTTGTCTGCCCGTCTGCCTCTCCGTCCGTTACGTGTCTTTTAATAACTTAAGAGAGAAAAGTCCGGCTTCATTGAAATTTGGAGAATATATTAGTGTTAACTAGAGGAAGAACCCCAGCGTTTTTTAAAAAAATCGATCAGTAAACATAAAGCTTATGAAACATTTCATGAAAAAAATGCACCTGGAAAGTGTTGTAACACCTTTGATAAGATTCTATAAACACAAATATACTGCATGGTATACAGATCAATGTTTCGACAATCAAGATGGTATCATCGGAAGATCATTAAAATTGCGAGGATGGCACTTAAACCTACTATTTTATCAAAGATTACAACACTCTTTATGTGCATTTTTTCATAAAATGTTATATAATTTATTGTCCAAATTTCAATAAAATCTGAATTTTCTCTCTTAAGTTAATTAGCTTAAGAGGGATATGACGGACGGGGGGCAGACGGACAAACGAATGCACTGTCAGAAAGACGGAGCCATGGCGAACATTTTCAAAGCTGTTGCGAATTCTGTCAATATTACAGTGATATATTTTTTTCTTTACGAACGAAATTTACAATTCTTGAAATGTGTAGATGAAATGCAATATAGTCTTTGTTTTCGTATTTCCAAGGAGTATAATAACAAATATGAAAAAAAAATACATATAACATTATCTGTAGAGAATTTTATAAGCTACATCTTTTATATAAACATAATTTCGACATCGCTAAAGGCTAGAGAAGCAGATTGAGTTCAGGACTTTTAATATGTTTAATAGTAATCCTTAATGAACATCTTTGCCAAGTTTCAAAACTTTATCAGTTTTTTCCGTCAAACGTCGAAATTTGTTCTAATATGACTGGAGTATTAAGAATGATATAATAAAAGCTATAAAAAAAATAATAATAAAATAACCACTGGCCCAGAGGGCATATACCGGCAGTTTTATTAACTGATTGTACATGTATTTTTACTAGATCTTTATTAAAAAAATTTCAATTTAATTTTAGCAAATGGTTATCTTTCGAGACTTTCTAGTTTGTGCAATTTTTAAAAAGAGTGACAAATCTGATATTTAAAACTTTCGTGCTACTTCAATAATATGCTATTTTGCAAAAGTATTTGAATTTCTACTACACGACATTATTTATGATAAAATCAGTAACAAAAACACTGTTTATCAATACAGTTTTATGAAAGCAGCTTTTTACTACAACCACCAATCTCATTTGTGTTAAGCAGTTTCATTTGGAATGTATCGACGATCAATCCCAAACTGACACAATTTATACTGATTTTTCCAAGACATTCGATAGACTTGATTATGTTGCTTAAAAAATTAATTCATGCCGTACTTCCTGAAAACTTGATAACACTATTCAGATCATACCCATCAGACAGAGTTCAATATGTTACTTTCAATGGATTTAAATTTGTCGAATAAGTAGCTACCACAAGGGCCAGTTCTTGGACAACTGTTTTCATTATATTTATCATTGACATAGTGAATGACTTAACAGACATAATTAATTACTTAATGTATGTTGATAATTTAAAGATTCCTTTCTAAAAAGCCGTTGATGATTGCCTTCACTTGCAAAAGAACTTAAACAAAACCAGTAATTGGTGTACTAGTTAAACTTAAGATACTCTACCTATTTTGTTATGTTAGATTCAAGCTTGAATATGTGTCACTTGTTTGGATCCCACACTTACTGATCATGCCAACGAGCTAGAATCGGTTCAACGCTTTCTTAAAGGACCCCGTATCTGAACTTGTAAAAAGTGGTTTCAGTTAAATATCATAAAACTGGGGTATGTTCAAACCAAGATGAATTAACAGTTTGAAAAATGCAGCAGGCAGTACGTTTCCACCAAGTATACAGAGTACGTAAAGAAAATTCAGGAGGTGATTATATGACCAATTTTAAGCAAAAAAGTTCTAATGAAGATATACCCTAAAATGCTTCGTAAGGAAGCTACAGCTCTACAAAGACGGCGTCCACAAGGCGATGTTTGCTTGACTATCACGTTCACGTATAATCTGCGCGAACACAATGTTTGTAATGTTCAGTATTAATAATTTTTCTAAAAATCATGAAATTAACAGAACGTGAAAGAACTGAAATTATTTGCATGATTCGTTTTGGTGAACGGTGCGCGAATAATGACAATAATTTTATAAAAATAATGATTTTTTTGGGATGAACCTATCTTTGTTTTAAATGACTATGTTAGTAGGCAAAATTGTCATTATTGGACTGCATATAATCCCTACTGGATGATGAAGTATCGCAATCAGTATCCTCAAAATCTTGTGGGATGAAAGAATACTGTGGATTCCTGTTTCTTTGACAAAGCCCTAATCATGCCAATATTTGAATTTTCTTCAGGACACCCTCATCCTCTCCTTGATACAGGTCCAAAAGAACCCGATCTCCCGGAAACTACTTCTTTCAACAAGATGGATTAACTTTCCATTATGCAGCACCTTTCCGAGCTTATGTAAATGAGATATTTCCAAATGGTAGGATAGGAATAAGGGGGACAATTGAGTGGTTAGCTAGATTACCAGATCTGACACCCATCGATTACATTATATGGGGATGCTTTAAAACCAAAGTATACGTGAATCTCTCAGTGAATGTGGTAGCTTTAAAATATGTCAAGAAATATGGATCACCGGAAATTATCGACAACGTTCAAAAAGAGTTTACTGTCAGGCTTCAAATAGGGCGCAATTTGAACATTTAATTAAGTTGTTTTTGAAGTTTCTTCATTTCTGGTAAAGTCGGTATTTTTAAATTTCAAGGTTTTTCTTAAGAATACCTACATCGATGTTTGCCGTTTTGTATGTTGGAAAAATGCTCCTTTTCAAATTCGGATACAATAAATAGTGGTTGCCTTTTAGACCAAACATTGATGATTCCATGCTTTGTGAATTCTTCATAGAACAATTTAAAAAATATATCAAAAAATCGCCAAAAAAAATTTAAAGTCAATGCGGGTGACCGGGTCAGGGAGGCATTTGGGCCTCAGACATTTCATTAGTGTTGGTATCAGTGACTCTCAATAGTTTTATTAGTATCTCTGTACACCACAATTCTTTGAGCATCTATCATTAGAAGTTAGAACTACGCCCAAAGTTGTGTCAAAAAATGTATTTCTTTTCGTGTGCATCATGGCTGTTACAACAACAAACTTCCTGTTGAAAATAAATTTTTAGTAAGTAATTTTCATTTGAATGCCTGATGTAACTTACTTAACTGTAACTGTGTAACTTAATGCTGTGTTTAACGTTATAAAAAGATCATTTGGAGGTTAATATTGTTCATTGTTATTTCCAACTGGGTGACCCAGTTGCCCACGATATTTATCAAAAAGAGTCATTTGGGCCATAAAGATTGAGGCAACTGCACTAGGGGGCCCAATTGCCTCATGCAGTATTTTTCTTATAGGTAGTGAAACAGCTTTTCAAAATTTTAGGTAATGGTCAGGCACTATAAATGCAAAACTGATATAGGGATCAATGGGGAGCGGTACACCGGGAAAGTTTTCAAAAGGGCAGTTGACATGTTTTTGATGAAAGTCGAAGCCTAAAGGGAAATGTTGCAAAGGGCTGAAAAGGTGAAGGGGGAGAAAATTCACCCTGTCTCAAGAAACCGAGACGAAAATGGCTGAAACTATTCAAGTAATGAACCAATCAGGTTACGACCTCTCAAGAGAAGAAGTCCTAGATGTGGTGGAATCATACATAAAATTGAACCAAACTAAAATGAATTTTAAAAGTGGACGGTCTACGGTACAGTGATTCCTCAATTTTTGTAAAAGAAATAAAATGTCCATTAAAAAACCCCAGGGTGTTGAATACGCTAGAAAAAGACAGAAAAACCCTTGGAATATTTATGGTTTTTATGACCTCGTTGAAAAGAGATTTGTAGTTATTTTTGTTTTATGATTATGAATTCAATATTAGTTTTACGTGATGATTACCTTAAGATCATAAGAATATTACTTATAGTTATTAACTCTTTCTAAGAACAAATTAATTTATTTCTATTTTGTTTTTTTTTCCGTAATATTTAAGTCAAGTGATAACTACCGAAGTACCTGAAGAGTTCAAGTCTATTAGATATTTTTTGCTTATTTTTATGAAATATAATTTATTTTGTACCATTTTTTGGTAAGAATTCCATATAAGAATAAAAATACATATTTTCCTTAATAGTTCATCCGTCAGGTAGTTTTAGGTGGAATTAACTCGGGAAGTTCTGATATTTGATATAATTCTAGAACTAAGATTCACATTTTGCACAAAGCAAGCACTGCCGCTCGCGTCGCCATATTGGCAAGATGGCCTCCAAGAACGGTTTTTTTCAAATATCTCCGTTACTGTACACTCTATATTCAAAATACCTATAACCAAAATTAAAGAGTAGGAAATGTTCTATAAAACATGTCATATGTATGTTTTCTCTAAAATCAACGGTTTAGGTACAGCAGTCGAGTGAAGTTGAAAATGTTCGTTTAGTATCGTCTAAAAGCATTTATTTACTGTGACCGATTTTTCGAAATTTATATATTTTAAAATAGGAGGGAGCTATTTATGTAAAACCTTTGTCCAATTTCATCTTGGGTCAGTGGCGTAGTTTTCATTTTTTATGAACATTCAATTATAAAAAAAATTAACATTAAATTGGATAAAAGCAAGAGTCACGTAATTCGTTTTAATATATATTTAACTGAAACAATGCAGTATGTACTTGTTTCCACACCACCCTAGAGGTAAAGTACACGGCGCGATTTTGTTTATGTGGTATCCCCTAGAGGCCTATTCCACAACAGCATATTTATTACACCCGTTTTCGTTTAGCTAGGCCTCATGGACCTACTTAGTTTTATTATTACGGGTGCTTTCAACAGTATTTGTAGCTGTTTCTGTTTCAGAATCAACGTCGCTTTCCTTTAATTTACCCGATTTACCAATGGACACAATGGATGCCTCCCATAGCGTGAAATGTCTGCAAGCCATCTGGAGCATTTGCATTAAAATCCGCGTTGTCAAAGACAAACTGCGAAAATGATCCTTCAATGCAAATTTCTGGGCGCATAATGGCACATTTTTAAAACAGCATTGCTTCGTCATGGGTTGAGCAAAGCCTTAAAGATGATAATACGTCCAAAAGGTTACTGGATCCATATTTTTTGTACAAAAATGCAGCAAGACCCACTTGTAAAGTTGACAAAAAAGAACGTGGCCTGGTTGCGGCGATAATCGCATGCGCTAAAGCCGTACATTTAACTTGGTATGTTTTCAGTGTGCCACGTTCGTTTTTTTAGAATAACAGCAAAGAGTTTGCTGTCAGTGTCTCTGCCACAACACCGTCTATATTTTCCAGAAATCTGTCGGAAGGGGGATATGTTGTCGTATCGTATATCTCAGATCGAATGTCTTCGAGCACAATTTATGCAACTGTTTTAACGATTCGCAGTCGTTCCTCCTTTGCAACTATTTTTGAAGTCAAACACGGGTTCACCTGATCTTAGCACTGCAGTGGGACGCATTTTAGGAAAAAACTCTGCCGAGTATTTCTCGTTTCCGTACCGCTTACGACACGTTGCGTGAATACTTACTGATCTAAGCGGTCTTAAAAAGTTTATTATCCCGTTTTTCGCTTCAAACTTAATTGTTTAAAGGTAGTCAAACCCGTTCTTTCACTATAACAGTGTCACCCTCAGAAAGACTATTTCCACGAACAAAACACTTTTGCTACAATGCCATGATAACAAAAATACCAGATATGAAACGTTGTTATACTTGCACTATGGGTAAAGCAATACTGAAGAGTGATAAAGGCAGAGACTATGCACGTTATAGAAACGACGGCACCCACTTTCAACAGTATTTGTAGTTGTTCCTGTTTCAGCCGGCGCGGCGGAAGTTTGCTTTAATCACAGGTAGACGGGGCGCAGGTAACAAGTAGGTAGAATTTCAGTTGAAATGGTTTGCAAATAATACTAAATTGAATTCAATATTTGAAACACATAAATTTAAGCATATCGGCTACAGTAAATGCCGTTAGGGAAAGTAAAATGAATATGTTTACCTTTAATCTACTGTTGTGTCTAAACTATTGATTTTACAAAGAACAAATATATAACGTAATTTGTAGGAAATTTGCTCCTCTTTCATTTTTGTAATAAGTATTTTAACTCTAAAACCCATGGTAAAGGAGATATTTAAAAAAAAAAACGTTTTGGCGGCCATCTTGGCAATATGGCTACGCCAGCGGCTGATATTGCTTTGTGCAAAAAGAGGATTTTAGTTGTAGATACCTAAATCTACAACCCTGCCAAATTTCAAAACTTCCCGACTTAATTCCTGGTAAGGCCTTTTTATATGACCTGACGGGTGGACTATAATAAACGTTTATACATTTTTCTATGTGAACGTTTTTATTACATCTTCTATAGCCCCCTTACTATTCAAGATAGCACTACCAAATTTGAAATGGGCTTTAAGTAAGGTGCAACAAGAATCCCAATTACCCAGAAACTTGCCAATGTGTTAAAATAGAAAATTGCATTAAGGTGGTCCCGTTGCCTCAAATATCTGGGTAACTGGGCTACCTTATACGCCAGAAAAAATTGATAAATGCACGTAACCAGAAACATCTAAGTGGCCTGTTACCTATTTGATTATACACTTTAATGTGAAAAGGAGGGATTGATTATCTCCTGCTTGTTACCTGACATATGGAACTCTTAATGCGATATGGTCTAAGTTACCCGCAAGAAGAGGGAGACTATCGAGAAGTTATTCCTCAGACGGAACGATAGATGGGAGACAGAGGAGACGGTGGCTGTAAATACATACACCCTTCACCATAGAAGAGCTTAACAGAGCAGTGGCGAAACTGAAAAACGGAAAAGCCCCAGGTCCTGATGGCATATCGGCCGAATGCATCAAAGACTGCCTGGAAGTAGACCAGGAGGTACTGCTGTCCCGGCTGAATATGTTACTGGCCAACCAAGAAGTCCCTAGAGGCTGGAAGACGGCCAGAGTAGTACTTATACCCCAGATAGGGAAAACTGTAGATGCGGCGGTCACATACAGACAGATGTTTGCTGAACGCCCTTGGGAAACTGTTTGAGATCCTAATCAGAGACAGGCTATCAGAGGAGTTGGACGATAATGAGGGGCTCGCGGAAAGCCAATTTGGTTTTAGAAAAGGCAGATCCACAATTCAGGCAGCCAAAAAGGGTCACCGAATTGGTCAGGAGTAGCAGAGGAAGATGGTGTGTCCTCATAACATTGCACGTTAAAAATGCCTTTAACTCAGCTAGATGGGGGCAAATAATGGAAGCGTTAAGGGACAAAAATATCTCAACCCACCTCAGGAATACTATATCCAGCCACCTCACGGAGCGCAACATAGTCTGGGATAAGGAAGACATGGAAGTCACGGCTGGAGTTCCACAGGGTTCGGTCCTCGGACCCACCCTGTGGAACGTTCTATACGACGGTGTACTGAGACTCCCTTTTCCCACTGGATAGTGGGATACGCTGACGATCTGGGCGTAGTGGTAGAGGCACAATACATAGAGCAGGTTAACAGACGAACCGGAGAAGCTACAAGCAGAATCGACCAGTGGCTGAGGGGCCACCATCTTAGCCTGGCCCCTGAAAAAACAAAGATGATAATCCTTAAAGGACCCAGGAAAAGGGATATGGTGTGTTTGGAGCACCAGGGTCTGACAATGAGGCCCTCAAAGACCATACGTTACCTCGGTATCGTTTTTGACACCCGGGGAAACTTCGGTGCACATGTCGTACAGGCAATCGACAAAACAAAGAGGACTGGCCAATATTGCGCCAAACATAGGCGGGCCTAGTACCGAAAAGAGAGATCCTACTGGGTGTTGCACATTCCACACTATTATATGGAGCCCCGATCTGGCATAGAGCCATCCAGATAAAAAAGGTACAAACAATTGCTCGAAAGTGCTCAAAGGATGATGCTGCTAAGAGTGGCAAGGTCATACCGCACGGCGTCCGCTAAGGCCTTGCAGGTCATAATAGGAACTCTGCCTATCGAATTGCTGGTAGAGGAGAGGAGAACCTTGGACCAAGAACACCCCGAGGCACACACGGTGGCTAGAAAAAGAATACGCAACAACATGGTAGACAGGTGGCAAGAATCCTGGCCCGGTAACACTGCAGTGGGGCAGTGGACCAAGCGATTGATACCGGCAGTAAGAATGTGGCTTGAATGCCGCCACAGAAGATTGTCCTACCAACTGACCCAATTCCTTGCTGGACACGGGTCCGTTAGGGTATATACCAAAAAAATTGGCAAAAGTCTGGATGACAAATGACTATACTGCGGAGAGGTAGACACGGCGGAACACGTCATATTTATATGCCCCAAATGGGGGGACGAACTATGGGAAATGGAAAGGAAACTGGGAGAAACCATTGCGATAAACAACGTGGTGCCAATTATGACAGAGAAGAGGCAAAACTGGGACACAGTCATGGAGGGAGTAAACAAAATCCTGGGACAAAAAGAGAAGGAGGAGAGGGAATACCAGGCCAGATATCCAAACATATAGACTCCCCAAAAAATTGAACAAACATTATATTGTTTTTTCTAGACACCTGACGATGATATGATCTTTTTTGCGGACTGTGGTCCTCACACGTGAAGCATGTATCTACGACGATACCAGTGTGTGGGTCCTTTCAGAAGGGCCACTGGCTCCAGTTAGCAATAAAGCTGTCCACGCCCGGTAAAAAAAAAGTTACCCGCATTGACCACTTTTATCGAATTAATCTACATGTCAGCATTGTATTGGCAATTGTGTTTAATTCTGAACCTCTATCATTTGCTAAAAAGCTAAGAATTCTCCGGTCATAAGTTCCCGACAATTATTAAATTATCTTTAATTCTAAATGATATTTTAATTAGGTTTGCGAGCCATTCCACTTTACATTAAATAATATGGAAATTTATCTTCCTAGTTAAAATTTATAATTGTTCAGGATAACAACACTCGTGCAAGATTCTAATTAAAACATCGTTTTATTTTAGAGAATAATTTGAAATAAACCCAAGTTGAATTATTAAAACCACATTTAATTAATAGCATTTCGTCCCACATATATTTTATAATAAAAAAATAATGTGTTTGTACAAATTGCATTACAAACTTTAATGGTTTTATATTCATTTGCGTAGGTAAGAGTACGAATTGTACATACTACTCTTCATTATTCAACAAATTAATTCTAGCATCTAATTCCTTTGTATCGCTGAGCTTTCTGAACCTGGCACATTTTAACTGGTGGTTGCAGCGAAGAATATTTACATATTAAAATACGCTACGCTATTCCCGTTTAACTCGTCGAATGGCTTAGTACGGAGTACGTAATAATTCGCTATATTGAAGACATATCGATTGAATTTTGATGTTATGATTTTCTCTTGCATTCTATTATTACATTAAATATAAAAATATATACTTGTAGTAGTAGTAGTAGTAGTAGTAGTAGTGTAGTGTATTCATAAAAATGTAGTAATTATCTACTAATATCGTTTTCTAGTTGTTACTATTCTTATTGGAAGTTTTGCGTCCTATAAAAAATTTCTTGTCAAATTCGAGTCAAAATTCGACTTTTTGGGGTCAGTTCTATAACTTATAAATCGTCTATTTATTCCACAATAAGCATGAAATTAGTAGTGTGGAATAGAAATTGTTCTAATGTTTCTTAACCTAAAAAAAAACAAAACGCAATTTTCTCCGTAACGTGTGAAGATATCGAAGTAATTACATTTTCAGTCCTTAATGTCTTAACATACGCTATACAGTAATAATAACCCAAATAAACATTAATGAGCAGTAAATATAAAAAACCGCTACCTAAGAATTACTACTGTCACATCCTGATTTTCGATCCAAGTCTCTCTCAACGAAAGAAATTTTAATACCATGTTTGTACTCCACTACTAGTAGAGTGCTCGGTGCCCAGATATACGCATAAAAATAAGTTCTATGGGGGTTTCGTTGTTACAAGCTGAATTTGACATAAAATGAATGATGATATACTGATGTTTCAAAATCTCAAAGCCGTCAAAAAATGTCCTACTCAAAAGGTCATTATAATCAAAAAACGAGTTATTTCTTAGTGAATTAGGTGTTTTGATATTTCTACTTTTGAGTAATAGCAAATCCTTTTAACCATGAATAGAACTAGTCAAAGTAAGTAGATTTTCGAACAGACCCACCTCGGGAAATCATGCCTGCTCCCCCTGCCCCCCCTCAAAGGGGCTGCCTGTACATTAAATTACAGTTATTTTTTTTAACTTCTCAAATGAAGAGGGGGGGGGGATAGTAACGCAGGTGATAGTGGGGGTGGTTGATGCAGAAAAAATGCTGAGGATTTGGCTTTTTGCACACATACTAAATTCCGATTTTGAGGACCCATAAGTACTTGTTTCCTTTACCTATTTACCCCCCAATGCCTCAACGGAATAAGATCAAAATACCGTTTGTAACATGAACTTGCTCTTCGTTTTTGGAGACAAATTATTGAAACTTGGCACATTGTCTCCACTTGATAAACGTCACTTTCTGTCACATTTATTTTTCTTCTATTTCCGGTTTCAGCAGAATTTTTGATTTTTAAATGGAACACCCTATATATTAATACTTTTTTGGATTCTACATAATTTTCTGAATACAATGATACCATCTAAGTGACACTTCAAATCTCAAACTTTCTTTGAATCCAATTTTCATTTTTTAGTTTAGGTATGTCATGACTGTTCCAATTTATTCCAATCAACACATGTAATATTAAAAAAATCGAAATCACTTCGAAAATACTAAATTATGCAATCTATGAGTAAACAAAAGTTTTCAAAACGGTTTTTTTGAATGAAATTCAATTTTTACAAATGAAACTATATTCATTCAATACTACCATCAATGAGGAATCTACCAGTATGTCTAATTTAAATGTGCGATTAATACAATCAAAATGATAATTAACAGAAAATGAAAAATCCAGTTTTCTCGGAATTTGTCTTGGTAATTAGTCACTATCCTAAAAAACCGCTGCCCCAGGAATCAGTACTTCCACATCCAAATTTGCTACCCAAGTGTTTCACAACTAAAAAATATTGTATGTGGGAATAATTGCTTATGGAACTTTAATACTATAATTTTTGAAATCGTCATCAGTGAGGATGGATGAAGTAAAAAAATTATTTTGAGGCCTTGTACACACATTAAATCACAATTTTTTTTCTACCCGTTTTATAATGGGGTGGGGACAGTAATGAGAGTGGCTAATGCCAAAAATTTGTTTGGGACATTAGCTTCTCTTGTATATACTAAATACCAATTTTATGGACCCTTACCTGCTTGATTTACCTATTTACCCCCATTTACTCCAATTTACCCCCAACCCTTCAACGGAATAAGATGAAAATATAATCTAGTTCCAGATCTCGTTAAAATACATACGTGTACCAAGTTTTAAGTCAATATATTATACGGTTCCAGAGTAATCGTACGCACAAAAAAAGTTACAGGCAGACTGACAGACAGTCATTTTTTTGCTCAAACTTAAAATCTCGATGTTTCATGACATTCTGAGCCTATTTGAACAATAAAAATTTTAAATTTTTTTTTTGTCGATACGATACTTCCACTTTACTATACTTCCACTGGATGTGGAAGTAATTATGGGGAGGTGCGTCATTTTTTATATATTCTGGTTTAAATTTAAAGGTAATTCCTTCAGGTAGCCTTCTCGAAAGTTTAAGTATCTGGCAACATTCACATATTCACATATTTACATGTTCACATATTAACATAATCACATATTCACATATTCACCTTCAAATATTATCGTACCAAGTATTCTGGTACCGATTATTCCCAGTTAAACGTTGAATCCAAATCGCTCTTGAAAATTACCCTCCCTCAATAAATGCTGATTTTGTTGAGAAAGTATCTTGTGTTTGACAGTTAAATAAACCTAAATTCGTAAATCTCGATTCATGGGAAATTAAAATTTTTGCCAAGCATTCATTATTTGACCATAAGTTACTTTGTAAATTCTAATTCCCATATTCAGTTCTCCGTGCGTGAGCATACTTTGATGACTAATTTCGAATTAAAAGGCAATTTGCTTCAAAGAAACAATTTTTACATTGATTCTCAACACAATGAAAATAATTTATAGCAGGGTACTGTCGATGAGGAAGGATATCGTTATGCGTATAACTCGGTAGCAATTGCATTTTATTGCTTTCTCCGTAAATAATTAAAATGTCCACTCTTTCATCTCTTGTATAAATTTGTGGCATTTTGAATCAATGTATCAATAAATATAAACAATTTTAAGATTACAACGAAAACACAGTTAACATAAAAGTTTGTCGAGCTAAATACTTCATTGTTTTCAAAGCCGCTTTAGTTACTTTTTATTATTTAATTAGAAGAACATAAAAATTAAAATGTTTGATAGTCTGCAATTTCAGTTGTATTTGTTCTAGATGCAAAGTGGGTACTTATATGAGAAGATGACTTATTAATACTAGTATTGAACGGTACCTTGGCACCAATATGGTTCCATTTGAAAAAATTGAGTTTCATTCAAAAAGCCATTTTGATTATTCTTGTTAACTTATCACATAATTTAGTATTTCCATCGTGATTTCGATTTTTCTAACTTTGCATGGGTTGATTGGAATAAATCGAAAAAGTTATGGCATACTTAAACCAAAAAATAAAATAAAAATTAAACAAAACAAAGTTTGATATTCGAAATTCAACTTACGTAGTATCATTTTATTTCGAAAATCATGTAGAATTAAAAAATTTAACAATATACAGGATAATCTATTTGAAAAGAAAAGGTGCAAAAGTTGAGAATAATTAATTTGTTTGTCAAAAAGTGACGTTTAAGCGCAGTTTCAATCATTCATCTGCAATTATAAAGAAAAAATTGGGCTGTACCATGTTCGTCTTACACTCGATATAATCTAGTTATAGATATTATTATAATACATGCGTGTTCTAAATTTCAAGTCAGTATCATAAATACGGACAGACAGACAGACCGACAGTCAGATTTTCTTTCTCAAACTTAAAATCTCGACGTTGATGACATTCTAAGTTTGTTTGAACAGAAAACCGTTACTGTACTTCCACTCCACTAGTAAAATGTGGAAGTAAAATAAACATGTGGATTACACTCACTAATGATACGATAATAGGCCTTAGTCGTAGGAGTACGGCAGAAAAAACAAAAGCAGATCGCGCAGCTGTATTATGTTTTTGACAACTTTATAAGCGATGAAATATTTCCTGAATGATGTAATTGTTAGTATATTTACTAAAGTGTTATATTAACAAGTGGTTTTGTTCAAATACATAAAAATTATTCGCGACGAGAAATGGAAACATTACAGCATTAAGGTAAAAAAAAAATGTTAAAAAAATGTCTAAATTTAAGGAATTTGATGAAAATATTGAAAAGTTTGAATCATGGGAGTAGCAGTTACAATAATATTTTATTGTGAATAAAGTAGAACCACACATATAGTACCTAATTTAATCACTTTAATTGGTGCCAAGACATATGCTACTTTGAAAACTGAGTTATTTTCATCAATGCCGCTTGAAAAGTCGTATATTGAACTGGTTGCTGTTTTGGAGAAAAAGTTTGTCCGTGTCATAAGTGTAATTGTTGAACGATTTAAATTTTATAATCGGAAAACAATTAACAGAATCGTTGTAAGCTTGGCGAGATTGTAGATCAAGTCTTAAAAGATAGATTAATAAGTGGAATACGTGGCACACACATTTAACAAAAGTCGTTGACTTTTACAAATGCCTGTATGATTGCATTGAGCCTTGAAACAGCTGAAGCTCAAAGAAAAGTAGTTCAAGGTTTCGCGCTTTCGCAGGACTAAGTGTTGCCAAACAAATCCAAGAATGATTTGAAATTTAAGTCGGAATGGACAAAAAAATCGTCACTGTCACCAGAGTCAATTCAGTCGAAGTCAGTTAGTCAGTGCTTTAGATGTACAAAAAGGCATGACCCCAGAATCTGTTAGGCCAATATGTGGGACTGCTACCACTGTGGGAAAAGGGGCCATACTAGTTGTGCTTGTCGAGAAGATACAGTTCATCAGCTGAGTGAAGATCAGGCTTCCAGTCAACAAAGTGGTACATCCGATGATTCTCTAGATTTAGGTTTTTTAGCTAGGATGAATCGTGACAAAAATGATAATTCATTACAAGTAAATGTTATAATTACTGGTAAACTCATCAAAACGGAAGATGTAGATGTTAATGTAAATTACCAGAACAAATTATTTAGGTTACCTTTGGCAGTATTAGAAAGTGGAATTAAAGTTAAATTTACACCGTTAGTAGGCAGAAATTGCCTATTTTTTTTTAATCCCTATTGGAAATATAATATATTATATAAGTCTTTGTCTGATTCAAATTGTATCCTGAGTATATTAACAAGTCAAAACAGAAAAGAGATAGTGCCGTGTCAGCTTAAGTAGTTCAAGTCAGTCAGTGCGAAATATCAATAGTGTTAATAGCAACTCAGTTACTAAAAAATGTTAATTAGATAAATTCGTGGAAAGTTATGAGGTACTTAAAAATCAGTTAGTGAATGAAATTCAAGCAAAATTTGGTAAAGTATTTAAAGATGAACCGAACTCCTTCACCAAAGGTTTCTCAATTAAGCTAAGGCTAAAAGATGATTCTAACCTATTTTTCACAGAGCATACAATATGCCTCATTCTGTCAAATCAGTTGTGGAAGCTGAGTTGCTAAAAATGGAAAAGCCTGGCATTTTAACTAAAATAACTTCGAATAATTGGGCGAATCTTGTTGTAGTCGTTCCAAAAAAGGATAAAAGTGATATCAGAATTCGTATTGATTTTAAGCAAATTTTGAGTCCAATTATTGAAACAAACCATTGTATTTCACACCACTTCCAGTAGATATATTTTCTAACTTAAGTGGAAATAAGTATTATTGTGTCATTGATTTAAAAGGGGCGTGTCAACAATTACCTATTGGAGAAAAATCTCAGGATCTGTTTACAATTAACACACACATGCACACCTGTCTTGAATGAAAAAAAAGTTGGTCCCCGATTCTGAAAAAAACCACATGCATAATGTGAATCCTTTTGCCTTAAAAAAGCGAAATTTAATTTTTGCAAAATTGTATTTGATCCTCCTGGACTGTTTTCAATATGCTTTATGTTTCTTGATTACATTTTGAAGAAAAAATACTTTTGCACAATTAAACAGCATTTTTAATATGACAGAAAATATATAGAACTATTGGGGTGTGCGACGAAATATCAATTCGTATAATAGAGAAAGTATTTTGATTGCATTTATTACATAAACAGGTGATTAGGTGTATATAAATACAATTTCCGAAACGTTTTCTAGCGATCCCAACGCTGTCTTGAGATTAATAATCAATTATGGTAGTATTGGCCCAACTTTTCTGGTTGAAAAACAACGCTTTACAATAATAGCATGTTGTAGCTACAACATTCTATTATTGTAAAGCGTTGTTTTTCAACCAGTTGGGCCAATACTACCAGAGTTGATTATTAATCTCAAGAAAATGTTGGGATCGCTAGAAAACGTTTCGGAAATTGTATTTATATACACCTAATCACCTGTTTATGTAATAAATGCAATCAAAATTACTTTCTCTATTATACGAATTGTTATTTCGTCGCACATCCCAATAGTTCTATAGATTTTCTGCCATATTAAAAATGCCGTTTAATTGTGCAAAAGTATTTTTTCTTCAAAATGCACCCAAGAAACATAAAACATATAGAAAACCGTCCAGGAGCATCAGATACGATTTTGCAAAAATTAAATTTCGCTTTTTTAAGGCAAAATAATTCACATTATGCATGTGGTTTTTTTCGGCATCGGGGACCAACTTTTTTTCATTCAAGACAGGTATGCATGGGTGTATTTAGATTTATTAGACTTCCATTTGGCATCAGTTCAGCATCGGGCATTTTCCAAACTGTAACGGATTCCATTTTAGCAGGTTGACATAAAACCAGTTGTTACCTTGATGATATTCTAATTCACGGTAACTGTCTTGAATGTAATGATGCGTTTAAATGACTTTAATGTTAAAAGCAAACTCAAAAAAATGTAAATTCTATGAACCAAAAGTAGAGTTTCTTGGTCATGTCATTGAGGAATATACGTACTTCCAACTAAAGAAAACATTGAGGCCATTCTTAATGCCCTAATTCCTGAAAATTTAACACAACCTGATTCTCTCTTAGGTTTATTAAAGTATTACGGCAAATTTATATCCACGTTATCAGCCAAATTGAAATGTTTTTATAATCTTTGCCAAGCTGAAGTCAAGTTTAAGTGGAAAAGGAATATTATGACAGGTTTGAACTTAGTAAGAAATTAATTACATTCAATCAAGCACTACAACATGCACGCACTACATAACAATTACATATTTATTTAGTTATATTGTTATGTAAGTTTTGATCAGTATAGCTACGGTGTCGGATATGTACTTAGCCATAAAATCAATGGGGAGGAAAGTGCAGTTCTATTTATCTCCAGTACATTGTCTTCTGCTCATGCAGAACAAAGTTATTCGGATAATGACAGGGAATTGTTAGCGCTTATGTTCGCTGTGCGAAAATTTCATAAATATATTTTTGCTCGAAAATTTATCTTGGTCACTGATGAGGAACCATTACAGTTATGACAACATATTTAGTTAAAGTGGGTGATATTATTAAATATGTACATACGGTAAATATGTAGATACGTTACGACGCAAGTTCAAATAACCAAAATGTGTTCGATAGTGCTGTAGTATTACCAAAACTATCTAATCAAGAAGTGTTACTATCAAAGCCTGACGTACTTACTTCATCTCCAACTCAGGAAGCAAGCACTACAACAAATTATAGGAATTTTTTTGTATGAAAATGTAGTACCCAGTTCCTCCTCTATGATGCCTGCCACATCAAATTCATTTTGTATTCAGTACGTCAAAAAGATGGGGATCACCCAATTAAGTTCCAAGAACAGACCACTTTTTTATTTTGTGTGCCCCTAAGTAATCCTTCTCTTTCTGACATAAGAGATACAAGGTCAGGCAAAGTCACAAAACTACCAAATAGATTAGATTACTAGACTAAATTTAGCAGGGAAAGAAATATTATATATTGAGGGAATTGTAGTTTATTTATATTAATTATATTATCATAGCAGATTGGAATTATTAATTAATTAGTAAGTTGTCCACGAGTTGTATCATCTTATTGAATAAAGTGTTATATTAATAAGTTGTTTTGTTCAAATACATAACAAATGATTGAAGATATCGAAAAAATTATTCAATTTCATTTCTTCAGATTAACATTTTTTTCGAAAACCTAGGAATTTACATATGAATTGTCAGGAACAATGTATCATGATTGAAAGAAAAATTGTGTAAAAGTGGGAGACGCCTTCTCCTTAAGGCTGCCATATGGATCGGCCGTATTGAACTTTCCAGATTTGGGTATGCCAAGGTCTGTAGCTAATTTCAGGTTTCTAGCGGGCATCTTTTGCTAACCAGAAAGAACTATACCTCAGGGATTAAATCCATACGATACGAAAATAGGCAAACATGAAAATTCAAAATAGATAATTGATAGTGATAACACATGACCACACAATATTTTTGCAAGTTGCACCAGACCAGACCCAGTGCAGCATATGTTTTTGGGGTCGCTGAAACCGAATCTGAAACTTATTTTGCCCCGTCTCTTCAGGATTTTTTAAAATTAAAAACAATTTTTTTGACCGATTCCATATTACGAGAATATTCGAAGATTTGGAGGAGTCGCCGGTAACATCAATTAATTTACAAGTATGTATTATTTTTGTAGTAACATTTACATGATGCCCAACATAAAAAGAATTTCACAATAATTTCCTTCACCATGCAGAAGTTAAATAAATAAAAGAACCTACTAAAAAGGTTGATTTTTTTTAAATCGAACAGCCCAAAAAATCTTTAAAAAGTAAGAAATAAAATTTCATTCAGTTTTACAAATATCTGTCTACCTATTAGTGGAAAGTAACAAGGAACTGTACCTTATTACCCAATATCAATATGAAATAATTACAAAAATATCTACTTTCAAAACTTGTTTATATTTCATAGGTACCCAAAAAACAGGCCTTTCCCCTTCATTAGAATTTTCACTTACGAAACTGACATTATACAGGGCCAATACAGCAGACAGTGAGAATTCTAAATGAGGCTTCTGGACCTATTTTGTTTCGGATTGAAGCAGACTGTATGCAGGAGTGCTGGTTCATAGCTTTTTAGAAAAAACAGAACATAGGCTTGTTTGTGGTTCTGGGATTGCAAGTTATTGGGTTTTTATTAAGATGGACTCACCCTATTCGATAAAAATAGACCATTGGCCTGTCTGCGGATTAAAGGTGTTATTCGGGTTTTCAGGGGTTAATTAATAGCTGTACCCGTTGCGAACAGGCTTTTGGCCTGTCTGTGGTTCGAAGATATCGAGTTATTGGGTTTTATGAAGATGGGCCAATTTCATTCGATAAAAACAGGCCTTCGGTCTGTCTGCGGCTTAATGGTCTTGGGTTATTATGGCTTGTCCGATTGACCTTTGGCCTGTCTGTGGGACAAGATGTTGAGTTATTGGAGGTTTTTCTTGTGGGCTTACCGCTCATTCAATAAAAACAGGCCTTTTAGTCCTGTTCCTATACTGGAGTCCCGTAATTTTAGTACTGATTTGTCTAGCCAACAGAATCGAGTGAAGTACAGATAGGAGAGTCAGAAAAAGTTGGGTAGACATCACCATATTCTGGACCGGGTGTTTTAGATGCCATTTTCCAAAATTGATTTCATCGATTTTATTTTGTATATATTTCTGCTCCTGCAACTGCCAGACTCATCATTTAGGTGTCTAAATATATGGTTTTAAAGGCAATGAATCGATTGAGATGGTTTGTGAAGTTGCCTGACTGCTATTTATTAAAGAAAATCAGTACTAAAAGTTTTACAGGACTCCTCTATTACAAGGCGCAATCCGCAATTTAAAAACTGGCTTACTTTACTGTAATATTTATGCTGATACATCCTAAAAACTGGAATGTTCATTTCATAAAGATATTCTTATTTTACAGGTAAACTAACAGTGATGGAAATGGGTGATCATCAAAGGATGGGAATGAGACTGGCAATTGTTCGCCAAGAAAAACCAAATGTTTTATTTGACGTGGAGAAGTGCGTTATTTGTCAGGGAGTAGACAGGAACAAGCCGGTTACCACAGTTAATGGAACAAATAATAGAGTGCAAGAAGCAGCCGCCAAAAGGGATGACATAGTTGCAAAAAGGCTGAATAGTGAGCCTTCTCATGTTGTGTTTGTGTATGACGTGACAAACCAGTGCTATAAAACGTATACTTTAAAAAAATCTCTTGAAAAAATAGCAACAGAAAAGGCTAAAAGTAAAGATGACCATGCCAATGACATAATCTCCAGGAAAAGAAGATCGTCTGTTGTACCACGACAGCCTCCTTTATCAATGCTGGCTGACTTTTCAGCCTTTTTGCAACTGTGTCATCTCTTATGACGGCTGCTTCTGGTACTCTTTTTCTTCCATTAACTGTGGTAACTGTCTTGCAATAATGCACTTCTCCACGTCAAACAAAATATTTGGTTTTTCTTGGCGAACAGTTGCCAGTCTCATTCCCATCCTTTGATGAACATCCATTTTCATAAATGTTAGTTTACCTGTAAAATAAGAATATCTTTATGACATGAACATTCCAGTTTTTAGGATGTATCAGCATAAATATTACAGTAAAGTAGGCCAGTTTTTAAATTGCGGATTACGCCCTGTAATAGAGGAGTCCTGTAAAACTTTTAGTACTGATTTTCTTTAATAAATAGCAGTCAGGCAACTTCAAAAACCATCTTAATCGATTCCTTGCCCTTAAAAACATATATTTAGACACCTAAATGATAAGTATGACTGTCGCAGGAGCAGAAATATATACAAAATAAAATCGGTGTCGGCCATTTTGGAAAATGGCATCTAAAACACCCGGCCCAGAATACGGTGATGCCTACCCAAATTTTTCCGTCTCTCCTATATATACTTTACTCGATTCTGTTGGTTAGACAAGTTTTTACGAGACTCCAGTACAGGGACTGGCATCTCGCAAAAATATTTTTGCGCGGTGCGCCGGACCAGACCCAGTTAGCATATGTTTTTGGCCTCGCTGAAACAGAATCCAGACTTATTATGCCCCATCACGTCAGGATTTTTTTTTAATCAAGGGGAACCTTATATCTGTAAATGAAACCCACAGCCAGTTTTGAAATTAGGTATTTTTGCATCAATTTCAAATTGATATTAGGTAATAATGAACAGTTCCTTGCTACTATCCACTAACAGGTAGACAGATAAATTGTAAAACTGAGTGAAATGCATTTCTTACTTTTTAGAGATATTTTTTGAAGATTTGTCAACCTTTTTAATAGTTTCTTTTATTTATTTAACTTTTACATAGTGGAGGAAACTATTGTGAAATTCTCTTTATGTTGGGCACCATGTAAATGTTACTATCAAAATAATACCATGTTTGTGAATTAATTAATATTACCGGCGACTCCCCAAATCTACGGATTTCTTCGTAACGTTTGTTAAAATAATTGTTCTTAATTAAAAAAAAAAAAAAAAAAAAATCCTGACGTGACGAAGAAAAATAAGTTTCAGATTCGGTTTCAGCGACCTCAAAAACAAATACTACACTGGGTCTGGTCCGGCGCAACTTGCAAAAATAGTTTGTGGCCCTGTGTAATTATACAAATACGAAATGAAATTTAAATAAAAGAGACTCTCAAATACGGTTGAAATAGCCCATAAACGTTATAAATAATTGAACCTGTATCAAGTGCAATTGAAGTGACAGCAAGGAACAAGTTATGACTTTATTTCGTAAATTGGCCACAGCTTTCGTTATAAAATTTTAATTTATTTTAGTCACATCCTTGCCGTATGTTTTACATTATTTTTCCAGTTGCCGTAATACACATCGTACACGATATATAAACTCTCATTTACTCCCTAGGTTCATTTGCATTTTTAGATGGGACGATAATATATTTAGTGGAATTAGTTAAAATTTAGATTACGAGTATTATGCGAAGTAATAAATCAGTGGGAATGAGTAATTCACATAAAGCTTGCGAACAGCAAACAAATTATATTATTTAATATATTACATTATACACTATTTCATATTATAATTTAGTAACTTACAAGTGTATGAAGTAATTTCTCGATATATTACCAAAATGCTATTGCCACTACTAATTGAGAATATTTTGATTACCTAATAAACGACAATTTCTGTTAAAATATGATCATGATATCTGCCCGATAATCTTCGAGCAATAAGTTCTAAGTACAGGTTTTAGATGAGAATTATAACAAAACAAATCGTTGGTAAAGAGCATACTAGGGTGGAGCGAAATTAGGCATAAAAAAACAAATTTTTGAAAACGAAGTTACCTGTGTATGCAAAAGATGCGTTTTGAGGTTCTTAGTCACCCAAAAAAATTCGGATGTCCTAATATGATTTCTTCGGCTGCCGAAATGACCATGAAAATTGGGAAGAACAAAAAAATTCGAAAATAGATAAAACACTCAAACGCACAACTCTCAGCTAGTTTTTCTTCAAAAACTACCCAGAACTCACCACGTGGAGGTGGCTGCATCTCGAGTTCCACCCTAACTCTGCCACCCGTAAAGTAGAAACTTCTATTTTATTTGTCCTAGAACTTGTAAAAATTGTTTTTTTGTTTCAAAGTGCAGCAAAATTTCTCTTTGTTCGATACGAGCCCATGTCGTTTTTCGGGACCATAAACTGCTAGAGAGGCTTCGGTGACTAGTTTAATGCATCTCTCCACTGTCTGCGAATGGCAAGGAAATTTTACCAATGGTATTTCATCCGGAACCAGAGACATCATGTTGGTTAATTCTTCATTCGATATATTCATTGTTAACGGGCGCTCGCTTACAGTAACATCCTGCCAGTCAATTAAGTCCACATTACTTGACAATCAAAGTTTAGTTTACTCACCCGAAATACCCCGGATACCTTCGATTCTTGCAGTTGATTTTCTACATTTCAAAATTCTTCTTAAAGCCAATTCCTATCATCTAATAACATTGCTATCAAAAGGTTTTCTGGATGGCCAAAATAATGGATATTTTGGCCATCCAGAAAACCTTTTGATAGCAATCAACTCAATTATGGGATCTATTACTTCCTTGAGGTTATCAGGAAGGTAGCGAGATCTTCGGATCATGCTAAATAAGTGCCAACCACCATATTTACAAGACCAATGGCATTTAATTTCAAACCGGCATAAGGCATACACCTTGACTAAAATCCAGTCAATATTTTAAGGTTTTGAGAGGGCTCTTTACTGGAAACATATAATCTTAGAGCTCTGTTGGCTGTGGTAAGCCATCTGGTGTGAAATATTTTCCCTGGAGTTCTTAAAGCTAAATCTTCTCTTAAAAGTCCGCTGGAGATTGCTTGACATATTTCATACATGTATTTTGTTCAGTACCTAGCGTTTTTAAACAAATCAACCAAAGGTAGAGAAGTCTCAATTTTTTCAAAGTCTACCACAGGTAAGTTTTTACACAATCTAAAAATAGAGCCTTCTGGGATTCTGTGTATCTGTGCTACGTGTGATGTATGTTGTGTATTAACGTCAATCAGAAGTGGGGGCTGTGCGCGACGTAAAATTGAAACGTTATTTGAAAATGTAAATGAGTATAAATTTTGATAACATCATTCATTTGTTACCAAATTCATTAAAAACTAGTTATATGCAACAATAATAATATAAACTATGATTTTGGTGAAAGTGCGATCAAAATTTTAAATATAAAAAAAATTTTGAATTTCCAAAATTTTGAGGCGGTTTCCGCAGCCGAAGATGTCATTTCTGATCTTAATAACTCATTTAGGCCTATAATAAGCACATTTTAAGCACACAGGGTGTTTAGGTTTCAGAATTAAAAAAATCGCTCCACCCTAGTGCACACTTCGCAAGTTGTTTATCCAGTAGTGCAAAATAGTACCACATAAACAGGATTGTGGAGAATAAAATTTCCTATAAAAAAAGTCCATAGCGACCAATTAACCCCTCCATGTGGGCATATTATTATCACTTTGGCAAGCATTTTTTAGATAAAATAATGCAAGTCTTCAGCAACTAATATAATTAAATTTGTTTTTTGTTTTTTGCCACATAAATTCCATGTATTGGTAATAAATATATCACGAATTTAACTAATATTAGTGCATATAAATTTTTTGTAGACATGTCTATTATCATTGTGTAAGAAAGTTCTATTATACCGGGTGTCCCAGAATCATGTTAACAGGTGATATCTCCATTATGTGAAAACAAAAATATAAATTAAAAAGACCTGCAAAAGGCATGAAAGACTATCTGATAACACCCTTGGTACCCAAGAAACTACCCCCAAACTTTTTTTTCAAATGGCACCCTATATATCTAAAGCCTGAAATCGCATCCCCATGTCATTCTGAGCATAGAGATAAACCATACTTGGCATGTTACAGTTGTTTAAACAAATAAGACATGTTGCAAAATCATGACAAAAAATAAATATGCACCATATTAATAAATTAAGAGATTATGCTAACATATGTCCACTAGATATTCGACTGAAATCCACAAGCTTCCAAGTGTCGCAGCAATTTTCGTGTGCAGGTTGAAGAATGGCTGGTGTTACTCTACGGCAAGCCTCACGTATCCGATCCATAAAATCCTCCAAACATACAAAGTATGGGATATCACTGTGCTCTAAATGACGTGGGGATGCGATTTCATGCTATATAGCTACACTGGGTGCCAGTTGACGAAAAAAGTTGGGGATGGTTTCCTAGGGTTGCAAGAGGCAATATGGTTCCAGGGACGTTATCAGATAGAGTTTATAACATTAGTTCGTTGGTCAAATTACACAGGACCACAAAATATTTTTGCGAGTTGCCTGGGACCAGACCCAGTGTAGCATATGTTTTTGGGGTCGCTGAAACCGAATCTGAAACTTATTTTGCCTTGTCATGTCAGAATTTTTTTTAAATTAAGAACATTTTTTTTTAATTTCATGTTATATTCGAAGATTTGGCGGAGTCGCCGGTAATATCACTTAATCACAAACGTGGTATTATTTTTATATTCGTGCCCAACATAAAGATAATTTCACAATAGTTTTCTTCCCAGTGGTTACTAAAAAGCTTTAAAAAAAATTCTTTTTTTAAATCGAACCGCCGCCTTCAATAAATCTTAAAAAAATATCTCTAAAAAGTAAGACATAAAATTTAAATCAGTTTTCAAATATCTGTATATCCATTACTGAAATGTCGCAAGGAACTATATCTTATTACCCAATATCAATTTGAAATCGGTGCAGAAATATCTAATTTCAAAACTTGTTGTTTATAATTCGTAGGTACCCGAAAAATAGGTCTTTCATCTTAATTAGAATTTTCAGTTACGAAATTGACATTATTCAGGAGCATGGAAGATGAAATTTTTTGGGTACCTACGAACTATAAACAACAAGTTTCGAAATTAGATATTTTTGCACCGATTTCAAATTAATATTTTAATCCAATCAAAGAAGTACAAAAAAGGCCGATTAGGGGAAATAATTCGTGTAGTGGCCAATTTTTGTACAGTTATCGGGGGGGGGGGGAGTGCCCTGAACAACATACCAAAAGTCCTGACCGGTGGGGGGTGGTTTAATGGTCCTCTTTTCACGTTTTTCTTGAATTACCCGAAAACTACGAAAACTTGAAGATTTATTGAAGGCGATTCGATTTAAAAAAATATATTTTTTTCAATCTTTTTAGTAGCTTCTTTTATTTATTTAACTTCTACATAGTGAAGGAAACTATTGTGAAATTCTCTTTATGTTGGGCACGATGTGAATGTTACTATAAAAATAATACCCTGTTTGTGAATTGATATTACCGGCGACTTCACCAAATTTTCGAAATATGAAGTAAAAAAAATTGTTCTTAATTTAAAAAAAAAATCCTGACATGACAAGGCAAAATAAGTTTCAGATTCGGTTTCAGCGACCCCAAAAACATATGCTACACTGGGTCTGATCCTAGGCAACTCGCAAAAATATTTTGTGGTTCTGTGTTATTATTACACTCTTCGCAAATACGAAAACGAGGACAATATTGCATTTGATCGGCACACTTCTGAAACCGTAAAATATCGTATGCCTGAAGATAAAACTCGCGGATCAAAATGGCTAAAAACATGCAGAAGAAATATAGGGGATATTGTCATAAAAAAGTGTAAAGATTACCGACTTGTGTCCTCGCCGCCGCGCGGTCTCAAAGCAAGAAGCGTGGTACTTGGAACCACTTGAACCGAACTTTTTATACCAATCATGAAAATGTAAATTAATTCGTTATCTCTTTCTGCACAACCGCAAGTAGAGGATGGCCGCAGGGTTTTAAAGAGAGGATATGTTTATCTTTGTGTTTTTTAATTTGTAACAAAATTATTGGAGCTTCTATTGTTGTTTATAATTTATAAAATTTAAATGTGTTTTATTAACATTTGTAACATAAATAAGTGTTCTCTGTTAAAAGCTTACAAAATAAGTAATTATTTCATGAAATTGGAAAATGAACAGTTAGTCGTCCGAGATACGACGACAGAAAATAGTTATGTGTATTTTAAGTTAGGAAAAATCTGATTTTTTTAACGAATTGCGCTCATATTTTTTTCCAATCAGGTATCGAAAACCAAAAATCGAGTCTTTGGTCTCTATCATCAGAGAAACACAGAACGTATAACAAATGGGATACTCCCACACGGCTCGCGATATCGCGGGTGCTTAAAGTTGAATGCTCTTCTACGAGTTCCAAAACTTGAACCTCCGCTTCAATTACCCTGTTTTCGCATTGTGGACCTCGTTCTCCTCCATGCACACCGAGACGACCTGTTTCCCGAAGACGCTGAGCAATACTAACAAATGTACGTAACACAAAGATGACGTCGGTTAGAGCGTCTTAAACTATAAAGCTGTTCCGCAGCAGCTTATTTCTGCGACATCTCCATACAGCAAGTGCATATCCGCGAGCTCTGGATAAGTATAATCTCCCATATTGTCCAAAATCTGCGTTTTAAAATACTACACCAATCTGTCAACTAACGTCAATAAAAAAAAAAAAAAATTTGGCCAAAAATCCAAAAAGCAACACAAAGAGAACGAACAAGTAGTGTCTGTACGTAACCTAGTACTTAATGACTTAAACGGTAAGTCAAGAAAATAAATCTTTACTATAAATACAGTCGCCCGAAATTGAAAAAGAACAAAAGTAACATACAAAAGCAACGGTCGTGTGTACATACTTAATCAAGTAACGGAATAAACTAAAATATAGCCTGAGAATATCAAGGGAGAGTACCTATCTGCCCAAATGTCAGAGTATCATGCGTGACTAGACGCGACGATAATAAAGCCTATCCTAATATTCCAGTAGTTCTCAAAAAATATTATTAAAAATTTTTGTTTATTTTTTTTCTCCAAAACTATGTCTTTAGACCCCATGTTATATGAGGTTTTTTTTGTTTGTCTAGTCGTTCCTCACTACCAGTTTTTTATAATTACATGAAACCAATTTCACCCTGTATAACCACTTCGTGCTTGCTGGTTAGTTATCTGCTTCTGATAGGATATAACTCGATTTTGGTAACTCTGTTATGAATTTTGTCCATCTAGCTTTACTGTGAGATAAGGTGAAATTTCATTGTTTTTTTTTGCAGAGACGTTTCATTACATTTTTTTTCCAAGTTTTAGGTGGCAAAAGTCTGACATGGATGTGCATAAAGCTTTCCGCTGAACATCAGGATTCATGTAAAGAAAATTTCTTCAATTTTTTTTCCAAAGGATAGTAATTTTTACATACTATAGTGAGGGGATTAGCCAATATGAAATGCGTAATTTTTGTTTGTTTTAATAAATATATTTTTTAGTACTTTTCAATATTCACCGGTGAGTACAACAACCTCAACCAGTTCCCACCGAGCCGTTTCAAAATTAACCGGCTACCAAAAATAAGTTGTTTCTAAATGTGATCAGCTGTTTTAACAGGAGAGAAAACACATCCACCGGGGCTTTGAGTTGGAACTTCGGTAGAATCTCGGTGTTTAATGACCTCACTTTAATTTTAGGTTAGTTTTGTTGTAGTTAATTTATTTATTTACAATTTATTTATAAAAAGTTTAAATGTAATTAGAATAAAGACCTGAAAACCTGTATTAAACAAAAAAGGAATGATCATGATAAATAAAAACGATGTTGTAGTGCTACTAAATGTAAATCGTAAAGAGTTCAAAGTCAACAAACAAAGCAAATATCAATGTTGTCAACTTTTAATGACAGACAACCTGGATATCTACCGGATAAAAATGTATTTCTAACCAGTTTCTTCTACCGGTGGATATAGCGGCGAATATTGAAAAGCACCCTTTCTAAGAATGGACGCTGTGTTCTAATAAATGGCGGAGGAGCCGGTGATTTCTGAGACTTTTAAAATATTTATTTCTCTTTCCTGCCTACCCCTCTCCTTTATTCTTTTGATGTTATAGCCCTTTACCTTTCCCAGTTGATATCCGTCACATTATTAAAAACCCAATAAATTCATTTTTAGTGTAATTACCAACCTTTGGGGAAAATTCTGAAACAGGTCGATTTTTATTTGAAATTTCCATATTTTGCTATGAAAATAAAGCCCCCCACGTTCACCCCCTCTATAATTCAGAAGGGTGAACGTGATATTAATTCACACACCTACAAATTTTAACTTTTATTTTGTATCGTTAACCAAAACCACTTATTTGCATTGTTTTGGTCCCAGCTACGTCTAACGTAGTCATAAAAAAAATTTTTTGGCTCTAAAAATTGTAATAACTGACCTAACTCACATATTATGGTATAATTTTAATAAAAAAAGCAATTAATTACATCATGCGAAAAAATATTTGCCATTTTGATACATATTTCAAATACATATTATATACTATAAATTTAATTAGAATATAAGCTCTTTAATCAGAAAATTTATTATTCTTCTTGCGCTTCTTAGCCCGTCTCTTATAAGTTACTTCTGGAGCATCTCTTATACATGTCCAACAGTAGTCTGCCAACATCACAGAAGTCCATATTTTGAATATCCTGGTGGAATCTCTCTCCATGCTCATCACTTACTGCACCACAGTTTTCTGGGAAATAATCTAGGTGTGAATGTAGAAAGTGGACATTTAATGACATATTGTATCCTAATTTCTGGTAGCAAGAAAGAAGATTCCCTACAAGGTCTCTATAGTTTTCTGCTCTTTTGTTACCGAGAAAGTGTGTTGCTACCATTTTAAAGGAATTCCAAGCAGCTTTTTCATTACCTTCTAGAATGTTATCAAATTCAGCATCTTTGGAAAGGTTCTTGATTTGAGGACCCACAAAAATTCCCTCTTTAATTTTCGCATTACTAAGTCTGGGAAATTTTTGTTTTAAATAACTGAAAGCACGTCCTTCTTTGTCCATAGCTTTTACCAGGTTTTTCATAAGCCCCAGTTTTATGTGGAGTGGTGGCAGTATTACCTTTTGTGAATCAACTAATGGAATGTTAGCAACGTTTTTTTCTCCTGGTTCAAAACCCAGTCTTGGCGGCCAAATTTTTCTTTTGCAATGTTCTAATCGCGCTCGACTGTCCCACTCACAAAGAAAACAGCAATATTTGGTATACCCCTGCTGCATACCAAGTAAGATAGCTATCACTTTTAAGTCTGCACAAATCTGCCACTTATACTTATTATATTCTATAGTTTGTAGCAATACATTCATGTTACTGTAATTTTCCTTCATGTGGACAGCATGGGCGATTGGAATTGATGGCAATTTATTTCCATTGTGGAGTAACACAGCTTTTAGACTAAGTTTCAAGGCGTCAATAAAATGTCTCCAGTCACTAGGATCATGGGGAATGTGTAAAGCATTAATTAAACCGTCAATATCCTTGCAGGCAACCAAGTCATTTTCCATTTTGAAAAAAGGTATAAGATCTTTTTGACGACTTCGATACATGGAAACTTTAACATTTTCTTGTAGTAAATTCCATTGTTGTAATCGAGATGCCAAAAGCTCCGCTTTTGCCTTGGACAGATCAAGGTCTCTTATAAGATCACTTAATTCACGTTGATTAATTTTGTGTGATTCACCACCGGACACTTCGGCAGAGAAATCGGGATCTTGTGATGTTGATGACTGACTGACTACCTAAGAATGAATATTAGTTTTAGTGACAGATAAAGAGGTAAGTAGTTAGTATGTCTATTTTTCATAAAATTTTCTAATTCTACCTGTTATTTGTGATAGGACCGCCCATAAACCAAGGTTTATAAGGGGTCTACACACAATATAGCGACAGGGAGCCAGCCTTGTCGGCATGCTTTGAACTCATTCGTAAAAGTGAACTGGTCCGCTGGAGTTCCAATTATCTTCAAAGCGTACCGACAATGTCGGGTCCCAGCAGCTGGATCGCCTATAGACCCCTACACCTGCGATACACTTTATTACCTGTATTGGGAAAACCAGAGACAACTTGAACTTTTGCTTTTTATATTGTTATTTAGCATGGCGAAGTTACTAAGAAATGTAGAATAATCTTATCCAAATGAAATAGACAGATCTATTCGATGCCAACAAGATGGAGCTCTACCGCATCATTCATGTAGAGTGACAAATTATATAAACGTTATATAAAAGTTTTCCCTAATAGGTGGATTGGAAGACTATTGAATGGCCACATCGGTCTTCTGATTTGACTCTCTTGATTACTTTTTATGTAGCTATTTAAAATCAAAAGTTTATGTTAATCGACCAGACAATATTGCAGATTTAAAAAATCGGCAGTTACTGGAAGCGGCAGGAAACTCCCCCAATGGATCTTTAAAGCCGAAAAGAGCACTAAATTGTGTACCATAACGGCACAAAACGTAATCCGATCTCAACTTGCTTTGTTTTTTAGTAATCATAAAATAAACAACTTGTTGTCTCAAGACGGCACTAAACGTAATCCGATCTCTTGGAGCACTAAAGAAACCCTCATGCAAAGTTTCATCCAAATCCGTTTAGTGGTTTCGCCGCTATCGTGCTAACACATACACACACACAGACATTTTTCAGAAACCACTTTTTTGGGTTCCTGGGACCTTAAAATGTAAAAATTTGATGTCATCTCAATTTTCAATTTTGGACCGATTTTAGTAATCTCCCACAATTTTGTGGGGAGGTTAAAATTAAGGTAACCGAAGAAATTCACAAAATAAGCCTCGAGGTCATACAAAATGTCATCCGAGAGTTCAAAGATCCCCTTGCTTATTGTCAAGAGATGACTGACTATCATTTTGAACATTTCATTTGATAATAAAATAAAGTAATACATACATTCAAATAAATTGGAAATACATTTTTAAATAATCTGTGAGATTCTGCGCTTTATTTTATGTAAAGAGTGGGTAGGTACAATTTTGTATTGAAAACTATAAAAACAACAATAGATCAATTTCAACTTTTCTTTAAAACCAATAATTTAGTAAAACTCAACTGAGTTTACAAGACACTAACAGAATTTTACATTTTTTAAATTAATTTTGTCAGTACCTAATTAATGCCCCAAATTTAAAAAACTCTATATTGAAGGAGTTTTATTTTTATGTTAAAAAATGGTAATTTCAAATTAAAAATTGACCCATTTCAGGATTTTAACTAAAAAAAGTTCATAATTACGCTCAATAGCTATTTTTGAGATAAGAGCGCAAAGCGCCTCATTTTCGCTCGATAATGTAAGTTGAACACTTGAGACTGACAATGACATTTTGCGATCGAATTACACACATAATTTTATCTACGATCGTTTGAAAATATCAAAATAAAAGGAATAATTCAGTTGGATTTTGACTGTAAACGGCGATTCATAGACACATTATGAGATTGCCTTGCATATGAGATCAAAATAAACAGTCGAAAAAAACACAATCGCTGTCGATTTTTTTAATTTTTATTATGTTCCGACCAAGCTTGTTTAAGCGCAGATGCATTGAAGCGAGCGTAGAAGTACTTTGCCGCTTCTTGCCATGGGGAGGAGCGACGTTATTTACAGCTGGTCGAAAAACGTCAACTTTGTGCTAGCAGTATGTGAATAAAAAAGTCTACTTCGTCAATCGTAGATAAAATGAATTTATTCCATACATATGGACCGCACTGCGTAATTAAATTTGGATCAATCTGAAAATGTCTCAAACTGAAGCCTAGCAGAAGCCAATTCATACAAGCTGTTTCATTGAGGTGGGACCATCCAGCGCACGCTGAACAATGACTTCAATACGTATTGATCTGACCTCCTTGTGTCGTGCGAAATTTGTTATAGTTTTGGAGTTATTTAGGTTTCCGTGTATTTGTAGCTAAACTCCGGTTTTGCCCACAAATTTCGTCATTCTGGCTTAACTATTAGTACTAGCGCAGCGTCACGATTTTTTCAACGTCTTGTATCATCTCGCGCCCCGGCCCGTCCTCTGTGAAGCACCCTGTATAAATTTGGCTTCAGCAAGGCCTCAGTTTGAGACATTTTCATATTGTTGAAAATTTAATTATTAGAACTTTATTTTAGATGTTGATTTTAGAATAGTGGAATGTGCTGATTCTGAAAAAATAGCTAGACAATACGTCTGCAGTAACGGTTCAAACTTTTCAAAAACGCTGACAACCAGACAATAAAGATAACGGATTTAAAACGATCAACGCTGAAAAAAAAGCACATTGTGTAAGAAAGCTCTTAAGTTTAAAGAATATAAAACTAAATCGCAAATCGATATTTATAATACCACGCTCTCAACATTTATTTACGCACTAATTAGATTTACTCTAAGTTTCAAGAAAAAATTATAAAATGAATGAAGACCTTTTATATTTTAAATTTTAAAATGAAGAAAATGATAATATTTAATGATCATATCAGAAGAATAAATAAAAACTTGGACGAAATGAATAGCCGGCAAGAAATACCATTTGATTGTGTCTTATTCAATGAAACATATCAAGTTGAACATATAGAGGCCTATATAATACAGAAGAGTAAACTTAATTTATAATGAGATAAAATTTAATAAAAATGATGACATTTTTATACAGAGTGCATCACGGTTGGTCTATTAGACGTTTTAGAAAAACTACAAATAATTTGAAGCTGAAAATTTAAGGAAAGAGATTTTCAGAGGTGCTCTATTTAATGAAAATAACGTCACGTATGTAACACTTCCGATTACACCGGAAATTAACATCAACTTTCTTATTTTAAATGGCATGCCTTTTTTTACCGGATGCGAATTCTATTCATTATTTTAAGGGAACTTTCAATATCATTCAATATCTAAAAAACCAATAGTTTTTGAGATATATCTGAAATCTGATGCGAGAATCAACCCAGAATTGGCAATTAATAACATTCGCTTTGGTAAATTCCGATAACCAATTTTTCTTCTAACAGATGGAGAATATGTGTATTCAAGCTACAAATGCACCAAAATGTACAGGCTGTCCAAAAAATGAGGTCAAACTCCGCAACTTCCACCTCCATTAAATCGCTTATTTCAAATGGAACATACTATATTTTCTAATCCCATTCGCTTCCCTCTTTTAGTGCCTTCTAACCTATGTGTACATTCCCTATAGCAAAAAATGTACGGTTATTTAGTTATTTAAAGTTATTTTGAAGAATGGTTAAATTGACAAATATCGATAATAGTGTGCCATAAAAATACAGTAATTTACAATAATTTTGTAAAAGAATCACAATAGATTCATTAAAGTTGTTGAAAGACGTCAGGGGTGGTAAAAAGATTTATTTGTGTTTTGTACTCTCTCTCTCTCTCTCTCTCTCTCTCTCTGAAAATAAAATTAAATGTGCAGAAAATACATGTATAATATCAAAATCATTTTCTACTGGGAGAAGACGATTCCGTAACCTCCACTCAGAGGGTAGAGATCCAAAATCGTCTTTTTTATCAACGTTCTCAAAGTTTTGTTGCATTGTTCTTGTTGCAGATACTAACATTTATACTTTCATACTGTGTTTTTTATACTGCTTTGAATAGCTCACTTAGACAGGAAAATGCTTGAAATTTTTCTCTTTAGTTGATTTTGGATAATTACCTGTCTGGTTTGACATTCTCAAAAGTGAAAGTTTTGATAACGGAAAAAGAACTATTTTCCGAAACGTCAACTGCCTTCGTTTTAATTTTTCAATTTATTATTTAACAATTTTGTTTCAGTTTATATATTTTTAGGTGTGAGACATTTTGTGATAGAAGTATAAAAACCAGCCTCTGTCTGATCCTTTTGGCGCAGAGGTTTATTTCATCAAAATTTTTAAATATTTTTACAGTGGCAAAATACCCAACAGACTAAGAAATCATGAATATGCCACAAACAATAAATTATAAACAATATCACTACCTTCTTAGTCGAAGTTATGGAATCATCTCCTTCTTCTCCCAGTAGGAAATGATTTGATATTGTACATGTATTTTTTGCATTTTTATTATTTTTCTTTTCAGAGAGAGAGAGAGAGAGAGTACAAAACACACAAAAATGGAACTTTTTACCATTCCTGGCGAACTTTAAGTAACTTTAATGAAGCTACTGTCATTCTTTTAAAAAATTATTGTTAATTACTGTATTCTCATGGCACACTATTGTCGATATTGATGTTAATTGAACCACTTTTCTAAATATCTTTAAATACCACTATAACCGTACATTTTAGCTATAGGAAATATTCATATAAGTTGAAAGGTAATAAAAGAGGGAAATGAATAGGCTTATAAAATATAGTATGTTCCGTTGGAAATAAGCGATTTAATGGAGGTCGAATTTGTCGAAGTTGGACCTTATCATCCAGACACCCTATATATTTTGGGCAATATCATTTCTTCTCTAAAAAGGAGAAGAAATGATATTGAAAGTTACCTAAAAATAATGAATATAATTTGAATCCGGCATGAAAAATAGGGCATGCCATTTAGAGTAAGGAAGTTGATGTCAACTTCCGGTATAACAGGAAGTGTCACATACGTGATGTTATTTTCATTAAATAGAGCACCTCTGAAAAGCCATTTCTCTAAATTTTCAGTTTCAAATTATTTGTAGTTCTTCTAAAATGTCTAATAGGCCACTAACTGTGATGCACCCTATATTTTTAAAAGAAACATTTCCCCACAATTCCAATATAATTAAAATGCTTAAAACATCAATCAAAAATTGGATTTTTTTAAATAATAAAACAATACCAATAATGGCTGTATATATATATCACCACCACTCGACCCAAGTCAGTTTAATCTAGGCCTGCAAACACTTCTAACAAATCAGACAAAAATCGTTAAAAAAATGGATATCCCAAATGTTCTTTTACCCAAGAGATAATGTCAGTAATTTCTACAAAAAAATCACTTAAATTTTAGTTCTTTAATCTGTTAAAAATGAATAGATAGTTGTGAAAAAAAACCAACATTTGTTAAGAAACGCTGCGTAACAATACACAGGCACATAAAATTAAAAAAGTTTTTCGAAGTGCGGAATACGAATCGGGTGTCCGTTTAGCTCCATCACTCACCATTTTTTTGTAAATCTTGAAAATAACCTAAATAATTTAGGTTATTCTCGGGATTTACTAAAAGTCGTATTCAACAAGTACATAAGGGTTGCCCAATCGAGTCCCAGAAACAGCTTTCATTTAACTTGCAATGTTTGTTTGTTTGTACGTATGTATGTTTGTTTAGGTCAAATCTTGCAAGCTGAATTTCGACTAGTTTTAATTAAGCTAGAGCTTTGAAATTTGGCACACGTGTATAAGTCCGGTGACAATGCAACATAGTATAGCCACTATCGGTGTAAATCCAATATGGCGGACGTCTCAAGATAGCGGATCGGCTTTTTAGTCGCAACCCCCTTGAGATGGGTAACAAATGAAAGGGTTTGACGAGTAAAACACTATAAACAATGTGACGTCATCCTAAATTCAATATGGCGGACGTCCCAAGCTGGCGGATCGCCTTTTTCGTCATAACCCCCTTGATATGGGTATCTAATGAAAGGGTTTGACGAGTAAAATACGATAAACTACGTGACGTTATTCTAAATTCAATATGGCGGACGTGGGAGAGGTGGAAATAGGTGGGGAGGGGATGGGAAGGGGTTGGAAGAGGTAGGAGAGGGAATCGGAAGGGGTGGGAAGAGGTGGGGATGGGGTTGAAAGAAGTGGAAAAGGGGTGGGAAGAAGTGGGAAGTAGTGTTAAAGGGATGAGAAGACGGGAGAGGGAAGGGGTAGATGGCGGTGGCAAATAAAGTTTTGTCTCTCTGTCTGTAAAATAAGTAGACGAGAAAGTAAAAAATAAAATTATATAAAAAAAATATTTTTAAGAAAAAGCTTTTATTTGAAAAAACTACTAAAAAGTGAAAATAGTTTTTTAAAATTCATGGAAACCAAAAGCTTTGGGGGCAGTCAATTGAGCAAAGTAACTATGCAATAACGCTGTATGACCGTCCCCAAAGTTTTTGGTTTCCAGGTGTATAAATTTTAAAAAACTATTTTTACTTCTTAGTAGTTTTTTCAAATAAAAGCTTTTTCTTAAAAATATTTTTTTTTATATAATTTTATTTTTTGTGTGCCTGAATATGAATGTCACCGGATCCTCCGCCATTTTCTAGAAAACCGCCCGCGTATACAAATATATTACGCAAACACCACAAAAAAAGTGAAAAATGGTCTATTTCTGGGACTCCATTGAGTAATCCCTATGCATTTTAACATACTGAATACGAATTAGGTGTTTGTTTAGCCCCATCACCCACCGAATTTTTAGTAAGTCTCGAAAATAAACTTAATTATGAGTTCTTTTTTAGGTTATTTTCACAATTTACAAAAAAATAGTGGGGCGATGGATCTAAATGGACACCTGATTCGTGTTCAGCACGTCGAAATACATAAGGGTTACCCAATGATGTTCTAGAAACAAACCACTTTTTTATTTTGTGTGCCTGTAGCACGTCAGGTTTATTTTTTAACCCCAAAAAAGTTGATCATAATATTGCTTACCCAGCTCATTTAAATCAGACTCTAAAAATGATTCAACTTTAAAACTTCACCCTAATAACATTGTGGTGCTTCAGTATTGGCCTCGTAACTCAAAGAAATCGTAAAACCCCTTAACCTTATAACTCCATAATCCCTCGACCTCGACCCCACAACCCTGGGAATCCGATGAAAATAGTGGGAATTTTAATTGGGGAGTTAATGTGATTGTTATTTCGAATCCTTGTTCTTGAGTGTCATACATCCACAACCTCATGATATCATAACCTCAGCATCCCATAACCCTGTAACCCTTTAACTCTGAAGATCCTGCGGAAAAAATTGAGATCCTAAGTAGGGGAATTCGTGTCATTGTGACATTAGAATCTTGGAGTCAAGCACAATGCCATAGCTTTTCAACGGCAGTCTCTCTATCCTCATAACCCCATAACCCTGAGGATTCACTGAAAAAAATAGGAGGCTCTCGATTGGGGAATTAGTTAGATTGTTCAATCAGAACCTTGTTACCAATTAAGCCTATCCCAACAGCAAATCCTTCTACTACATAACCCAGCAATCTCGTAAACCTACTGCATAACTCTGGGAATAAAATAGAAGAAAAGAAAAATCTGAACAGGAGAATTCATGAGACTGTGTTCGTGGAATCATGGAATCGAGTAGCCCGTGACCTCTTGGCCGTTGAACAGCAAAACCTTTAGCATGATTCTGGGGTTATAGGATGCTTAGGTTATGGGATCATGAGACTGTGGATGTATGATACTCAAGCACAAGGATTCGAGGTCACGATCTCATTAACTCCCCAATCAAAATTTCTTATTGTTTTCATCGGATTCCAAGGGTTATGAGGTTGAGGGTTTAAGGAGTTATGGGGTTTTACAGTTTCCTTTGAGTTATGTGGTCAATACTGAAGTACCACAATGTTATTAAGTTAAAGTTTTAAAGTTGAATTAATTTTGGAGTCTGATTTAAATGAGCTGGGTAAGCAATATTACGATCCAACAGACTTTTTCAGTGTTAGAAAAACCTGTCGTGCAGGGGAAAAACTAAGGTCCGATTCGTGTTCAGCGGCTCAGAAAACAGAATAATTTTCTCAATTTTTTCAAATCTTTAGTCATCCATGTAAAAAAACCGCTGCCCAAGGAATCACTACTTCCACATCCGGATTTTCTATCCAAGTCACACAACGAAAAAATTTTGTATCTGGAAATAATTGTTTATGGAACTTTAATAATATAATATTTGAAATCCTCTACCCCAAAAACCCATAAAACGATACCCCACATCGGTAGTGGGTTGGGGGTGGTGACAGGGGGTGGGAGTGGAGTGGTGGATAAAGTAAGAAAATATTTTGAGGTTTCTGGTTCTTGTACACACACTAAATCACATTTTTTTTTCATCCCCTTTAATAATGGGGTGGGGGTGGTAATGGGGGTGGCTAACGCCAATATTTTTTTTGAGACCTTAGCTTCTCTTGTCTATACTAAATATCAATTTTATGAACTCTTACCTGCTTGATTTACCTATTTACTCCAAATTTACCCCAATTTACCCCCCAACCCTTCGACGGAACAAGATGAAAATATAATCTAGTTCTAGATCTCGTTAAAGTACATATGTGTACCAAATTTCAAGTCAATATCTCAAACGGTTCCAGAGTAAACGTGCGCACAAAAAAAGTTACAGACCGACAGACCGACAGACCGACAGACAGAAATTTTTTTTCCGCTCAAACTTGAAATCTCGACGTTTCATGCCATTCTAAGCCTATTTGAACAATAAAAATTTTTTAAAATTTTTTTGTCGTTACTATACTTCCACTGGATGTGGAAGTAAAATTATAGAATTTTTTACATGGATGACTAAAGCATACAATTTCCCACATTTTAATATCACACACTTTATTTTTATTTCAAATGGTTTTTGAGATATGATTATTTCAAATAATTTTTGCGTAAATTAAGGTACTCCTTATTTTAGCATTAAAATCTAGTATGGCTTTGGTCTTTTGTTTTCAATTTTTTTCAATTTTTTAAGTGGAATGCCCATAATCTTTGGATGAATAACGCACATTTGATATCATACACTTTCTTTTAATAATTATTATGAACGGTTTTTGAGAAATAATTTTTTCCACGATATGAAACTAGCCTAACAATTGCTCATTTTGATTCACGCAAAACTGAAAATGAACGCCTTACATTGTATAACATATTAACATTTACACGATTGAAACCTGACGAATCCTTTCCATCATATTTTCTCCACTGGTTCTACTTTATAACCGTCTGACTTCACAAATTCCCAAAGGAAGAAATCCATTGAAGTCAGGTCGGGTGTCCCAGGCGCAATGGGATCTAACATAATTTAATAAAGTAATAAATTAGATATAATTTAACAGTTTATTAAAATATCAGACCTCCTCTTTCTATCCACCTTTCAGGAAACTGGTTATTAAAAAATTTTTCTATTAAAATGTGGTAGTGCACCATCAAGTTGTAACCATATTATAATTTGTAATATAATCAGGAATATGCTCGATCATTCGTGGAAAAGTATTTTGTATAAAATCCAAGAAGACTGCTCCATTCATATTTCCCTAAAAAAAGTGAGGATCAATAACATAATCATGTACAATTCCTCCCCAAACATTTAAACTCTAGTTGTGCTGGTAATTATTTTTCTGTACAACATGAGGGTTTCCTCTGTCGTAATAATGGATATTGTGCCTATTCACAAATCCATTGCGATGAAACGTTGATTAATCCGTGAACAACACGAATTTGAAAAATTCTTCGTTTTTTACAATTTTGTTTTGAGCACACTGGCAAAAATTTAATCTATGATTTAAATCCACATCCAAAATCTCTTGATGCAGCTGTACTCGATTACCAAGACATAGGGAAACACTAGATTTACTGAATTCTAAATACCTACTTAACTCCCGGACACTTGCTGTAGGATTTTCGATTACCGCTAAAGTTATAGCCAGCTCATTTTCTCCCATCGGCGTCGCCCGTCGTCTCGCCTTCTTTGCATATACAACACTTCCAGTACGTTCAAAACGTCCTTTCAAATTTTCTGGAGACCTCACATCAGGACACCTTCTATCGGGATATCTTTGACTATACACTCTTGATGTTAATAAACAATTTCTATTACATTCACCAATAACATGCACCATAGATATCAAATCTTGTTGAAAATAATTATAATTCATATTTTTAAATATTACTTAATAATATTAATTCAACTTAATCACGATAATTTTAAACACATTACAGAAATATCATAAAGTGAAAAACAAACGCAAAACAAAAGACCAAAACCATACTAGATTTCAATGCTAAAATAAAGAGCACTTCAATTTACACAAAAGTTATTTGAAATAATCATGTCTCAAAAACCGTTTGAAATAAAAATAAAGTGTATGATATTAAAACGTGGAGAATTACATGCGTTATTCATCCATGTAAATAAATATTATAAGCATCATAGGCATTTCATTTAAAAAAATTGAGAAAAATAATAATTAATTATCAAAACAAATATTTTAGACATCCGGTAAAATAATAATTTATTTCAAAAATGTTTTTCAGTAAATACCTCACTATCAAATAACATCCTACATTTTTAGAAAAAAACAATTAATAAATCGCAAAGATATGGCAGTCGAAAAAATATTTGTAAATTGCCAAAACAAAAAAAAAACAAGTAGAAAATCATAACTTGACAACGCTGCAACCGATTGGCAAAAGAAAGTTCACCGTTTTTGCACAATCTTCTGACGGAACACTCACTGGATTCCCTGTATAAATATACGAAAAAACAAACATGCCCCAAACTGACCATGATATATATCTACCTCTAATAATACTTTCAGACATTTACAGACCACTTCTCTATTGGTTTACAATTTGTTATTTCACAAGAAAAAAATGAACCTAGATAATAACAGTAAATTCGTGAAATATATTAATTATAATGAAACAAATAATGAACTAAATCAATGAACACTAGAAACAACACGATTTTGCGTATAATCGTTACGCAGGCCCATGCTACTCTCTCCTGTATCTTTTCAATTTTTTAGTATGTGTACTGCTGAAGCGAGTCCATAATAATTCTTAGGCTATTTAATGTTGTAAATTCAAATCTTTGTAAGTTTGAAATTATGTACATAGTTCCTCCTGTTAATCTCATAATTCAAATTGCTAAGGATGAAACAGCTTTCGTGGGTAACCACGCCTCCATAAATTTCATAGAAATGACTCAAATCGTTTCACAGGCATTTCAAGAACGTAGATAAAATTTTACATTAATTTACAGTATAATAAAACATAGAGCTTTTCAATACTTTCGTAACTCTCTACCTTTCATATTGTGACTGGTGTCTTAGAAGTGCAACATGAATAATATAATTTTCTCTTACACAGCTGCACTTTAAACAAATCCTATAGGAATAGAATATTTGTCTACAACGAATCTATAGAAATGTCATGGAGAAATATTTATACCTTATAAGGCATAAAATGTAGCTCGAAAAGTCAAATAATGTACGGGTCTAACAGATTTTAAATTTTTTTTTTTCAATTAAGTCCCGTTTGTTAAAAAATACAGTTTATAAAATTTCGAGAGTAAAAGTGGCTGATTTGTCAGAAATACAACAAATTAGTAAAACAAGGATATTTATTATTTTTTAATTGTTACGATCTTCTTCTTATTCAAAATGTCATGCCAGACGTTTTGTGATTCATGATAATTATTCTAGTTGGCCTGCACTGGCTGTATAGGATACCTGGTGACATCATGCCATATATCGTGGTTGCCTATTAGGCGCACAGCTTCATTGAAGTTCTTTACCATCAGCGCCTTGGTGACATAAGCCCAACGCTTTTGAAGGCATCCCCTCGCCTCCTGCCATTTGGCTTCCCCTGAACTATCAACCGTTCTATATTTTCCTCTCTCCGGTTGATGTGGCCAAAAAATAAGTGGATTCAAAAGAATACGGTACTGGAAAGTCGGTTTTGGGGACGTATCTCTTAGAGAATCGAGGTATTAGTACGATGGGCTGTCCAGGGAACTCGTAACAAACGTCTCCAGACCCACATTTCGAAAGCATCAATATTCCGTCGGCTTGCTTCTTTAATGTCCAGGTCCCAGAGGCGTAAAGAAAGATGGAGAAAACTAGGGCGTTAGCAAGTGTCATCTTTGTGCGCCTCGTGATATTTCTGTCATGCCAAATTTTGATCAACTGGCAAGTTGCCGGTTTTGCCATCTTAACTCTTTGCCGAATCTCATATTCGCAGTGGCCAGTATTGTCCACGAGGGCGCCAAGATATACCATCTTGTTTACTACCTCACAGTCACCTATCATTAATATGTCTGGGTGGTTATCATTTGCCCGGTCTACAATCATAATTTTCTTTTTGTTGTAATTTACACTGAGGCCATCATCAGAGCTTGTTAATACCAGATGTTTGGGTGTCCCCAATAATACAGTCCACAATTGTCCCATTCCAAAGAGCCTTACGGTAGCCTACGAAACAAAGATACATAGGCACATAATATTCTCTTACTTCCTTGAGTTGTCGCAAATTCAGTATTTACTCTCTGGTACCGCGTTCTTTAACAAGGCTTGCTTGCTCAGGAGGTATTTGCCACGACAGATAATTTTAAAGTCTGGATTGAAGAATATACAGTATTATTTTACTAAATTGCGATATTAGTATCAGCAATCTGTAGTTATCACAGACATCTGTCTCTCTCTTTTTTGTAGTGGTACGAAGATTGAGGTTCTCCGATCGTCAGGCCAGACTCTCGTTTCCCATATTCCATGGCACAATCTATGAAGGATTCTCACTACATGTTCATCAACTAACCTAAGTACCTTGGCCGTCATATTATCGACCCCAGCTACTTTGCTAGTTTTTAGGTTTTGTACAGTTGCCAAAACTTCTGATTTAAGTATTGAAGGTTCGTGTTCGTAGCCTTGTTGCCAGTCATTTTCTACTTCTGGATGGTCTCTTTCAAAACGTTTTTCGCAATATTGGCGCCAAACCTCAACGATCTAATCCTTATTATTTCTTAGATGATGGAGTCCTCAATTGACTATGTTTATTATTTAAATTAATGTGTAATCACTCTTATTGTTCGGAAAAGTTCTTTGCTATTATTGTGGTCGGCATATGACTCCAGGTCGTTACCGATGTCTTGCAAATAGAAATTCTTCTCTCTTTGACAAAGAGTCTGAATTCTTCGCGTCAGTCTGTTATACCCGATTCTAATGTAGTGTTGACGCTCTGAGCCTTCAAATGTTTCCTGGCTTTTTCTTCGCTTAATGTTTCGGCAGTTATCCAAGGCTGTTCACATTTCTATGTGTCTCGCTCTGTGTTTCCGTTATTGTCTCTTGTGATATTCCCTTTTAAAGAATTCCAGAGGACATTTGGATCTTCGTTATTTAGTGAAATGATTTCACTTATTTCGGAAAGCTGGATCATCGGTTATGAAGGGGTAAACGTTTTTGTATTTGGGTTCGACACGTTTTCAGCTTCAGTGAGAAGGTGCACATGAGTAGCTGGTGATCTGAACAACGATCAGCACCAGGTAGAGTTTTACAGAGCTTTGTCGAAGGTTTCCACCGATTTCCTATCATAATATAGTCAATCTGGTTGCGATATCTACCGCCAGCCAAGTGTAAAAGTGCTGTGGATGTTGTTGGAATGTAGTATTCACTATCGTATAAGTATTGTCTTGGCAAAATTCTCCCCTTTCGTTTCGTTGTCCGATGACAAATTTGCCAACAGCTCGCAGGTGATTATGCTCCAGTATGGAACCGACTTTCCCTGTTTGGAATAGTGTGGAGTAAGTAATGTTTCTAGATCTTCGTGGGATGCTTCTAACTCCTCCTCTTCAGCAGCAGTTATAGGTGCATATACTTGCACCTTTACTACTGTTGGCTTGGCGTTGAACCTTAGGGAGATTATCCTATCACTGACAGATCTTTATCCGAGGACAGGTCCAGTTATATTTTTCGAGATCTAGAATCTGACTCCATTTCTGCTGATGTTATTATTTTCAGAGAAGCATATCATGCTTCCCATCGTGGATGTAAAATGTCCGAGGTCCCTATAGTGCTATTTTGATGTTTAAGTCTGCTAGTTCTTTATCCAGTTCCAGGCAGTAAGAGTTACGTTCCAGGTAGCAAGTCAGATTTCTTTGCGAACTTTCGTTGTGCCCACACTAGTAGCCAATGGGAGCCTGGTGGGCCAACTCGCTGCACCCAATAGTCAATTTCTCACTATCCTCTTTGGAAAGAGGACAGCCCCGGTTGCCAACCGGAGCGCGAAGCCTGTCCGAGGCCTCACTATCGTTCATTTCATGAATGTTCTTGGGAAAAATTAAGTGTAGTAGTTTCCCCTTGCTTTCTGCACATTAGTCACAGCCACACACTCTGGGTCAGACGCTGGTTGTAGCCGCCCTATTTTAGTCAGACGCTACTATTAATTCGCAGACATAAAACCGTTAAAGTTGTTACACTCATATGTAGTTGGCATCAAGCCTTTATGGAAGTAGTTCTTCAGTAGCCTGGATCCAATAATGATAGCACTGCTACCCACTAACATTTAGCGTAACCCTCGTAAAGAGGCCTTTATAGGTTTCCACTCTCCGGGCCAGGGTGAACACCAAGCTTGAGTGGGAATGAAGCTCATTTCCCTGTAGTAGATTTGAATCCCAAGTTGGTTTTTAACAGATATCCTACCCGCTACTCCTGAAGATCCTTCAAGTTTATTTATTTATTTTTGTTAATTCTTATTTATGCACTGAAACCTGAATTGAAATCGGCAATAATAATTTTTATAATTTTCAGATTTGACGATGAAGGTATTTCGCCGCAATCAGAGCTCGCCACTAATTTATGTAGAAGATGGAAATGTTTAATGCCAAACCAAAAGGAGAATTAATCGGATATACCTTAAACAGAGTCCAGAAATTCACTGTCGACTGCATAAGAACCGCCCAGAAACGCTGATGCATGAAACGTTCTCGTGAAAAACATTGTTTGGTATTAGTACAGGGTGGACCAAATTAGATGGAATTTGAGGTTTTCTTCAAAACTATGGCAGATAGACAAAAACCAATATAGTGTCCTGAGCTCGATTTTCGAGAAACAAACCGAGATCGTCTATCTTTTTCGACTACCGAGCTACAGAGCGTTTTTGTCAAATTGGCATTTTTGGATGACCTCTATATCTCAATTACCAAGTATCGAATCGAAAATCGAGTAAAATATTCTTAAGGCACTTTTTGGAGTAGAATCCGTTTCTCATAAGAAGGAATTATGCATGCCTCAGTTTTCGAGATAAAGGCATAACCTATGTTTTTTTAATTGGGACACCCTGTAAATTATTTGATTATGCGATCACGATTTATATTAGCTATCCAACGATATATCACGTCATATTTATTTATCTCCAGAAAAGTGGTCAATTTTCGAAAAATTTTATGTATTTGTGAGGAGGCCATGGAAAACTATTAACAACAACAACACTTCTTATAATATAAAATAATTTTGCCAAAAATAGGAAATACTAAACCACAATAAATGTTCGAATTGTCTTCCATTGACATCTATGCATATTTATCGCATTTCTAATATTTATTGAGAAAGCCAGGGTAAAAAAAGAAAACCGAAATAACCGTAAATGTCAAAAACTAATTTGTGAGTTAATTGTGAGCGAACATTGTTAAAAATGGTTCAGTTTAGTAATGGTGAAAAATATGATACGATTATGTGTATTATAGAATGCGGAGAAGATTCAAATTTAGCTCCCGAGCTTTATTTTAATAGGTAAGTTATAGACAGCAAAACGTTGTGCCAGAAGTGCCGCCGAAACAATATTTTTAGATATTCAGAAAAAAGACAGCAGACATAAAAATATTCAAAAGGCTACAGCAAAATTTAAAAGAGCTTGGATCATTTGTAAAACCTCGAGCAAGAATATATAATAAAGCAGGTAGAGAAGCTGTAGAAAATATTGTTTTAGAAACTGTAAGAGACAATCCTAATATATCGTCTCGCGAAATACAGACAAAAAGAATCCGAAAAACAACTGCGTTGCGTTGCTTAAAAAAAAATAAATTCAAACCCTACAAAATTAGGATTAGTCACCATCTATATCCAAATGACTTTCAAAGGCGTTTCGATTTTCCCAGTGGTTTTTGCGTCAGTGAAATGAATTGCCAGGATTTGAAGGAACAATTATATGGACAGCCGAGGCCTATATAAGCAGTGCCGAAATTTTTAATCGGCATAATAACCACCATTGGGCACATGGAAATCCGCACGTGACCGCTACAGTTAATCGTCAAGGATGATTTGGTTTTGGTGTATGGTGTGGTTTTATTGGATACCAAATAATAGGTCCTCATTTTTTTCACGGTAGTTTGAATACCGAAAATTGTATTAACATTCTACAACAAGAAATAGAGCCCTTTGTAGACAATATGCCGGTAAGTCAATTTGAAAGATTAATTTACCAACACGATGGCGCCCCAGGACAAACGTCAAATGAAACACAAAATTATTTCAATGCTCAATTTGGGGAGAATTGGATAGGTATCTATATATCACTCAGGACTAATTTATCAATATCTGTCTAGTTAGCTAAATTAACTAAATTTATAACTAACAATTAATTTAGCTAACTGGGCATTAATTAATAAACAGCAAAGTAGTTTAGATATTGTTCAATTTTTAGGAAATAATATTCCTATTTTGTGGCCAGCTAGATCTCCTGATATAACACCTGCCGACTTTTGATTTTTGGGTTATTTAAAGAATATTATATATAGAGAACGTTCTAATAACATAGAAAAATTGGAAAACAAAACATTAGCTGCGGTTCGGACAATAACTCCTATCATGATTGGAAATGCAACAAATGCTGTAAGGGAAAGTGTCAAAAAAAAGATATCAATGGAAGACAATCCGAACATTTGTAGTTCAGTTTTCCTATTTTTGGCAAAATTATTTTATATTATAAGAAGTGTAATAATTTTCCATGACCTCACAAATATATTAAATTTTTCGAAAATTAACCACTTCTTCTAGAAATAAATATGACATATGATATATCGTTGGATAGATAATTTAAGTTGTGATCGAATAATGAAATAATTTACATTAATCAAATTAAATGAAAAAAAACTTTTTTAAAAACAAGCTTTTATTATTTAGGTGTACTAAAACGAAAAAAAAAAATTAATTGTCTTAAAAGCTTGTCGCGCTCGAGAAGTTCATACAGGCATTAATTTTTTTTGACAGAAATTGTTAAGTACCTGAGTACGTTTTTTTTATTTATTTCTATTCACGCGACAAGTTTTTAAGACAATTAATTTTATTTCCGTTTTAGTACACCTAAATAATAAAAGCTTGTTTTTAAAAAAGTTTTTTGTCATTTAATTTTATTTTTAAATTTTTAGCTACGCCTTAATTAGTTTTATATATTCATTGCGTTGTTCCTATCCGACATAAAACATATAGTTTAAACCAAATCCTTCACCATTTCTTAGAATGCAACGTATGGGCGAATACACTATACGATCAAATTATAGTGTTAAAACTAAAAAATTGTGTCCGCCATCTTGGGGCATCCGCCATATTGAATTTAGTGTGACTTTATTTTATTTTCGTATACTTCTCAGCAAACCCTTTCATTTGGTACCCATATCATGCAGGTGCATACAAAATAACTGGTCCGCTATATTTCAGATTCCGCCATATTGAATTTAGTGTGACGTCACTTTATTTTCATATTCTTTTCAGCAAACCCTTTCATTTGATACCCATATCATGGGAGTGAATAAAAAATAACTGGTCCGCCATATTTGGGAGTCTGCCATATTGGATTTAGAATGACATCACTTAGCTAACCATGCACTGTCATCCAAACTAAACGTGTTTGTAAAATTTCAGCTCAATCGGTTGGGGATAACTGTTTTGAAATTCAGTTGCAAACAAACATACAAACATTGCAAGTTGAATAAAAGCTTGTAAAAAAAACGAAAGTTATGTCTATACCGCGAAAACTGAGGCATGCATAGTTTTCTTCTTATTAGCAACGGATTCTACTCAAAAAAGTGCCTTAAGAATGCGTTACTCGATTTTCAATTCGACACTTGATAATTGAGATATAGAGATCATCCAAAAATACCAATTTTCAAAAAACGCTCTGTAGCTCGGTTTTTAAGACAGACGATCGCGGTTTTTTCGCCATTGTTTGTTTCTCGAATATCGCGCTCAGGACACCTATATTGGTTTTTGTCTATCTGCCATAGTTTTAGAGAAAACCCCAAATCCCCTCTAATTTGATCCACCCTGTACAAACAGTTACTCTACAAACATCTCCTATCGCTTCAGCAGCGCAGTACTACTCTGTATGAACTTACAATCAAGTAAAAACTTGGATGGGGAAATCTGAAAATCCAAGGATGGATGAATGGATTTACCAACACAACCTCACGATGAGTTCTCCTCCTGTTCCTGCTCATATATTCTCTGCGATTAAACGCAAAGTGTAAAAGAAGATACAACAGCTAAAAGTGCACTTATGAAAAGTATAATCTAATTTACCCTCCCGCTTGCTCCGATTTTACCGGTATTAACTCTTCCAGTATCATTAAGAATTCACTAAACTATTTATTTTGTTTTAAATTTTAATAAAGCACTTTAGCATTACGTTTTTATTTTATTAATTTTCCATTTTAGTCAAAATATATTTTTAGTGTATTTATATTACTTTTCCTTCAATATAAATCATAATAAATATATTAAAACCGTTGCTTAAGAAATTACTACTTCCACATCCAGATTTACAATCCAAGTTTCTTACAACGATAAAATTTTGATACTATACTTGCACTCCACTATTAGTGTGAGCACCAAAGGAAATGAAATAGGCTCTTGTATGCTTCTGAATGATACAAGTTGAAAAGTTGTGTAAATCGATTCTATAATGATTATTGAATATAAAAGCCGTTGTTGGCCATTTCGAAAACAGTGCATACATAATTTATGACGCAATGAAGAAGTGTGAGGTTGCGCGCGTGAGCGTATCTAATTATTACTGCTGTTTACGCAGGGACGTCTTAAGGCTGCGTTTGCACGCCATAGTCAATTCTTGTATAGAAATAGCGAACTAATGGTTCTGCCGGTAAAACAGGATTCATACAATTGCCTAGTTAAGAGTTGAGATTTGCTTATCTGTTGTTGGCAACAGAAGTGTTGCAGGGCCGTACGGAGGTATTGCAAAGTGATCAACGTTGTTGAAAATAGTCGACTAGATTTATAACAATGAATTAACGAATTATTCAGCTCCTGTTCTATCTTGTAACTTTTGAAATAAGATTTGATGTTCGTAAATAATAATTAAACAATCGCGCACTGCGCACTATAATATCTAACAAACTAATAATGTAAATTATTTTTAGATTACCCACCGAACACGTCAAAGTATTACGGGTTGCGTGAATTGCTCTTGGATTCTTTACATTGAATGTAAGTAATACACCCTGCCTGGGCCTCTCACAGTTACACTGGTATTCACTCAAAAAAATACTGCGTTGACATTGCTACCAACTCGAATACCAAATCGGTTATCGGTTCGTGGCAGTAGGCATTTGAATTTCCAACTTCAACCTGACAGTATAAGTTTTATACAGCAGATTATTAAAATTGTGAGAAATCGAGAGTGATATGCGTTCTAAAATTGTTTTTAAATCTATGTAGAGTTGAACCAAATTCTACAGGGTAATTCAAATTTTTACGTGCTTGTACTTGAACTGTCGTATCTCATAACATAACTAAATATTTTGGTTTAAAATGTTTTTGCAATCGATTACCGTCTAGCGACTACTTTTTTCGAAAATTGAATGCTCTACAAATCATCGAAAAAAAAAATCACTATGGGTTATCAGCATGATAATTGATTGCTTAAACATTTTAAACAAAAATATGTAGGGTGTTCGATTTTGAAAAATTGAGCTTTCAGTTCAAATATGTAAAACTTGAATAAGCATGGAAAATACCCTGTAGAATTTGGTTCGACTCTGAGAGGCCTGAAAGTTAATACAATGCTGGCCAGTCCTAGATTTCAAAGGTACATACAATGCATAAGACGAGAATAAAGGTATTTTTAATAATGTTAGATAGGGAAATAATATCTGCGCAGATGTCATATTATACTATCCGGTGAGCAACCGAAGCAGTTGCAGATTTCCTCTTGGGCATCCTCGCACATTCTAACTATCTTAGTTAAGTACAGGATTTTGCAGAGTGAGAGGGAGATATGCGTTTATTTTCGATTAATTATAAATATTTAAAAACCAAACATAGTATAATCTTTAAAATTGTTTTAGATAATTGCTATTGTTCTAACGAATACAACTATATATGTTTTTTATTGTTTATTTTTGTTGTACTTGAATATATTGTAGTTTGTCAATGGAAATAGTTCCCAATTGCGTTATTAGAGCATGGCATTTAACTATATACAAAATTTATGATAAAAACTGTAAATGGGTATACCTTAGAGCAATGGGAAGTACCTGAAACTATTTTAAAGATGGTACCACTTATGATTTTAAACATGTTTATAATAAGCCGAAAATAAACGCCTATTTCCCTCTCACTGCAAATTTCCATCCTTAACATTCAAAGTGATAGGACAGTTCCACTTACGAAAATATGTTTTTGCTTTTGCTCCTGACGTTCACTACAAATACAAATTTCTTAGTAAAAAGTTTCATAATGTGACGGCACCGCAGTGTAAGTTTAAAATAATATACAGCAGTATAGAGTATATGGTCAAATTCAAATATATATAAAAATGTTGGATATGTGTTCAATTTAGGCAAGGCATGTACCGAAGTGGTAAGTAGGTAGTGTGGCAGTGGTGTGGTGACCATGTGACAGGAAAAAATTTGGTAAGTGCTTAGGACTGATTTCCAAACGTCAGAAGTTTGCGTATAATGAAATTGATCAGTTTAAAATCATTATGCGCAAGCTTCTGACGCCTGGAAACCAGTCCTAAGTACTTATCTAACGCTTCCTTTCACTCGGTTACCACGCCACTATCACGTTTACCACGCCACTATCACGTTTACCTACTTACTGCTTCGGTGCGCGCCTGGTCTTATAAAAAACTCAAGCCTTTGCTTGCCACCGATATGTGGAACACCTATGTATATTTAAAAACAATTTTAGCATATGCTACTCTTACTATCACAATTTTTATCTGAAACATTTTTTTAAATTTCAAATAGTTGAGGAAGACCCTCCACGCACTATTCACTGACTCTGTATGTGGAGCAGTGTTGAGTTAGGGTACGGACATGCCAAAAATGCTACGCAGCTAGAAGTTGAGGCTGCAGTTTCAGTCGATGCATCGAAGACGTCAATTTGTAAAACAAACCTGTATTTAAATGTGACTGCACGTACCGAGGATGCTAGCAGCAGTTCATCCTCTAACATTCTTTCCTGAACTTCTAGCGCGTAGCATCTTCGGCATGTTCGTACTCTTATACTTTTTGATATAACTAATTTGACCAATAAAATTGCTTTGAAAACCAGGAAATGAACATTTTGTTTATGTTTGTGTGTAATATAAAATAATATCAAGTATTTACAGTTGTTTTATTTAATAAAGAGGAAATAGTGAACAATGAAGAAATTTTTTTTACACCCTTCATAAAGCATTTATGCCAGAATGGAAAAATAAATTGAACATTCACGTCTTCAAAACAATATTTTTGTACTGCAAGTTTAATAATCATTTTCAAAGACTAAAGTGTCACTTAACGCGTGTTTGCACGCATCCATTAATTTAGTCGAGTCGTTTAGAAATTTAGTACTCGACCAATGCGGACAGCGTGTTTAAGTCGAGTGACTTAGTGGAAAGTGCTGTCCGCATTGGTCGAGTACTAAATTACTACACGACTCGACTAAATTACTGGATGCGTGCAAACGCGCCTTTATTACTTCCAGAGAGAATTTGAAATCTCCTTCGAGAAGTAAAAGACTCTTTTACTCTTTTAAAATAATTGTTGATTATATATACGCTATTAGAGTGTGCAAAGAGAGTTTGTCTGTATACCACAAGTTCTTTTGTATTTCTCCATGACATCGATTGTTCACAGTCGGAATTAAAAATAGTTATCCTAATCTTAATTGCTTTTCTTAGTAATAATATTTTGTTAGACATACTAATAATTTATTAGCAATATTAACAATAAACAAGAAATGTATAAGAATTCTGAAAAAAAAAAAATTGTACAAAAATTAGCTTTTATGAAAAAAAGCTCTGGAATTGTGCAATAAGGGTGAAATATGCTCTAATATAAAGAATACAACTTAGCGTATCAATCTTATTATTAAAAAATATTAATCGTAAAAAATCGTAATAGCTACTTTGTTTCTACGTACAATCTAAGAAAAAAGCCCTGCATAAATAGCCATAGGCAGTTCTCTTTGTATTGTAGTATGTAGTTAAGAGATCAAGCCCGGTCAATCATAAATAAAAATAAATGAAACAATCTTAAAAATATATAATCAGTACTACAGAATGTGGACAATTCAATCGGCAAGTAAATAAAAATTCTTTTAAACACCATTTCCAACACTAGAGAAATTAAAAATAAGTCCGACTCTTACTGTCTTTCTAGTGTTATTTCAGCAGTGTTACCACTTCGAACAACTTCTGTCCCGCCATCTAGTAGTAAAACGTCAAACTAATATTAACAAAATCAGCAATTTTTTCCACGAGGTTAATCTTTTATAGGAGCAAATATTATGCCGATTTTTATCTTTTTTTCACGTTAAATATATTTATTCTAGTATGTATCATATTTTATTTGAATATTTGAGACCCATTAAAGAAAATAAAATAATTATAGATTAATTACGGCCGATTGAGAGGTACGTTCACGTTTAAAATCCAAAGGAGAAAATTTTGGAAACTTAATTTCATTTAGTATTCAAATATAAAATATTATACATAACAGACTTAAGTTAAATAGTTATAATAATTAAATCAAATCTGAATTCTGTTGGTTCGTTTTTAAGAACAACCTCGCGAAAGAATTAGAAAATGACGAATTAATGAACGCGATATTTTGACATTGGTAACACAGCCTTAAGCATTCTTGAGGCCCTGGCCCCATATGCAAATGTAGGCCCCCTTTTATAATTTTGTTTTTGTTTTTTGGATTGTGTGTCGTAATTAAATTAAAATAGAAATAACCCTTAAATGGGCATGTACGACGAGACCCCTCGGAAGCCGAGGCCCCCGGCCGCATATACGTTATATGCAGACGCATAAGGCATAGCTGACCGCTTCGGGTTTTTAAGAATAATAGGACCAATGAAAACGAGAGTAAAGTGCAGACGTAGTTATCCTAGTACGTCTGCAGTTTACTACATTTGTATGTTTATTTTATTTTGCAACAATTTTAAACACCTAGATTTTTTACTTTTAGAGATAAACATATGAATTAAAATACTATTCTTATAAAATTTCATGTGTTTGTTATATTGACATAATTGGAAAAAAATAAGCTATAAAACTATCAGACGCTTGAGGCTTTTCTGTGCACATTCTGCGCACTGGCTTCTGCCGACTGGACTATAGAGTATCTTATGTGTTCTCGATGCTTTGCTTTCACAAACGCTTTAGTTACTATTTGTTTCTGTATGCTTCATAAATCAATATAATTTGTCATAAACTATTATAAATATAAATGGTAGAAACAAAAAAAAAGTTGAAATACTTGAATTAGCAAAAAATGTAATTGACCATATTCTTGCATTTATCTATACTACAACCACATAAAGGTATACAAGTAATATTATTTTTTACAATGGCATACTTTGGTTTTGCAAATCGTTAAATATCTACACTGTGATATAAGATCATTAGGTACTATATTCTTTAACTAAATCTTTACCAATAAGCAGTGAGACATATAAGCCGGTGACGATTATGTCCGAATATTACCTAATCATTTTGGCTATGCCTTATGCGTCTGCAGATTACGTTTATGCCCCCCGGCCATGGCCCAGTTTGGCCATGCCCTAAGACGTCCCTGTTTTTACGATCAAAATTAGTACTATGTTTCAATTGCTTTGTGATAAACTAACAAATTGATTTTCTTTTCGAATGTTGCCCATAAAGACCTAGAATAGTTATTTTGAACCTAAAATAGTTATTAATTTCTTTAAGAATTAAACAAGTAAGTAAATAAATTGATATTTTATTGATATATGAAAGATTTAATTAGACATAGACATGTTGTTAATAGTTTTCTAACTTACTCTTCTACAGGGTTATTCATTATATACTGACCCCGCTTTATTTCTGTTATCATTGGAAATAATGAAAAAAGTTACGTGCAAAAGTTGTAGGGATGTATATACATATTTTAAATGCAATTAAAAAACAATTGCTTGCATAGGTCACGTGATATAATAATGAAGTTTGTTTTTTTTTTAATGGAAAACCCTGTATGTTCTTATATATCCTTTTAGATCTTTTTTCCCTGAATTAAAATATATAAGAGTTGATAGGACTAGCTGTATTATTTCTTGACATATCGGACATTAAATATGCTCCAAACATGGGCATAGATTATTGAAGGAAGCGCAGTAATTACTCTTACGCAGTAGGCTGTAACCGAACCGAAACCGTAACCGAAAACCGAAATGAGAGATTCTGGAAAACCGAAACCGTAACCGAAAATCGAAAATGGTGTACGTTAGGTAACCGTAACAGAAACCGAGCCGAAAAAAATTTCGTTTTCGGTCCCTGCAAGCATTAATTTAATTTTAACCGAAACCCTAACTGAAAACCGCACCGTAATTACGAATTTTTCCAACCGTAACCGAAACCGAAAACTGGAATGTGATATTCTGGAAAACCGAAAACCGAATTATTGCTGCTTTGAAAACCTAAACTGAAAGCGAAAACCTAATTGATGTTGTCCTCAAAACTGAAACCGTAACCGAAAACCAAAAATGGCGTACGTCAGTTAACCGTAACCAAAACCGAACCGAAATAAATTTCGGTTTCGGTACCTGGCTGTGACTGATGACACTATAACAACATTGTTACTGTCTGACATTTCGTATTATTATTTGATCAAAATGGGTTACACAGAAGCAGAAAAGTTTGATATATTATATAGAGCAGCGATTTCGTAAGTCTATCGTGTCGTTTTTTTTTTTTTGGCGTAGAACTAGGTCAAACATGTTAGGTTCCTTTAAGTATGTCACCGGGCATATGAAATCATATTTTGCGACATTTTTTTGTGGTCTCGAAATTTTTAAATCAATAAAAAGTGAAAAAAATGTATTTTTAAAGAAAATTGTTTTTTTTTTGTTTCCACCATCTTTAAAACTATTAAAGGTACCGAAATTTGTTTTGTATCAAATTAAAGGTCACACTGTAGCGCTTTTACCAATATAAACGGTTTGGGTACAATTCGCACTTTCATTTCTCTAAAAATCAGATAAACTAAAAATATATATTTTATGTATTGAAATCTTCACCAATCGATAAACTTTTTTATTTTTGAAAATATTTACATACATGCAGCAAAGAAAATAAAGCCTAATAATCACAAAAAGTTTTTGAAACAATATATTTTTTTCCTAAAGTGTACCGTTTGGCAACAGCGATTTTTTTTATCAGCGCTAAATGCGAAATTGGGACGCAATTAATACACCTCGCATGCTAGTCAGTAACTAGATGTCATATTGAACGGATTTCGTTCATTTTTGGCAGTATAATAGTAAATGCTTCACAGAAAAATTTCTGTATTGTGCGGAGGCTTGCTAATTTATAGGGGGTGGATGCCACCCCCTCTCATGGTGTGGCACTTAAAAAATATATATATATTTCTGTTCCTTATGTTTTTCGGCTGGATGAAGGTCTCTTTATCCAAGGGGGAGCTGAAATAGAATCGAATTTTAAGAAGAAAAGGTTCTATGCAATTTTTCACATAAATTTGATAGTTTTTAAGTTATATATAACGACTTCAAAATTTCGATTTCAGCAAAAAAAAAGAAGGTATTTCCAAACGGCTTTCGTCAAGTATCTCGAAAAGTATTACTTTATTGAAAAAATGTTGCAGACCAATTACAGAAAGTACAAACTGGGAATTAATTATATTTTTTGTTTATTGATGTAGGATTAATAATTTTGGAGATATTTAAGTTTACATAGTTAAGTTTACATTTGTCAAGTGTTCATAAGATAATTATTTAGAGTGAGAGTTAAATATCTCAGAAACTGTGACACCTACGTCAAGGGTGCTAATAGGTAGAATAATATGTTATTAATTAAGCTTTCAACTGTTTTTTAATTTGTTTCTGTAGCATAAAAAACAAAGAAGTTATGACCGAAGCAATGTGCGTCTACACATTTTTTTAATAACAAGGTCGTCATTTTGTTACTGTAATTAGCCAGTAATTAAAAAAAGCAATTTCAAACACTGTTTCTCATTAATATATAGCATGACGTAGATGCTCAAATTTTTTGGTTTGTATACAGCACTTGCTTTAGAAAAAAATACAGTTTAAACTATAAAGGTATTTTCGATGAAACGTAATTTTTTTTTCTTTTCCAAATATCTCAGTAAATATTAGTTTTATTGAAAAATGGGTAGATACCAAAAATAAAGCTCATAAACTGATAATGAATTTCGCTTGTTAATTTATTTACATAGATTTAATAGTTTCGGAGATATGAAAGTTTACAAATGGCGTCCGAACGTTTATAAGACGAAAAATGCAGTTTAAATATTAAATATTTCAGAAATTGTGACGCATGCTAAGAAATGAAATGAAAGGCAATTAATTGCGCTTTCAAATTATTTTTTACTCGTTTCTGTAGCATAAGAAATAAAGAAGTTATGACGGAAAAATATGGGTATTTATACTTTTTTTATATAAAAGGTCGCCATTTTGTTAATCTAATTAGCCAGCATATTTTTTACCTCTAGGTACTGTAGTATGCAGGATTAGTCGCGTAGAATCATTAACTATTCATTGTTCGGATAAAAATTGTGACAATCGAAAATGTGCTTGTTTTAAGGAAGGCCTAAAATGTTGCAACGAGTGCAAATGTCGTTCCTGTAACAACATTATTAAAGATTTCGAGGTAGATATGAACGAATTAGAATGCTATTAATGTAGGGCCTACATAAACTACATACTACATATTTATCTATCCAAATAGAAAATTTATTTCAACAATAAGACTCATTTTATGCGTACGTTTTTACTTTCATTCATTTAAAAATGTCTAATTAACTTATTAATTAGATGGGAGTTAGTAACACCCGAATTTACCTGAATTTACCTTACATCCCCGACCGGAACCGTCAGATCGTTGCAGTCGGCAGGCTTGCTACAGCCGAGCGCGCAAGAATATGACTTTGGCCCGTTAAAAAAAAATCGCTGACTCAATACTATCAACGGGACTTTTATCCTAAAAACTTTTTTCAACTATTGGCTTCAATTTGTACGCAGCATGTATATACAAATTTTCATAAATACATTTTTTTCTCGATTGCCTAAAATTACGGTACTGAAAATAACAAGTTTGAGTTTCATATTATTTTACCAACTTTAAAAAAAATAAATCGGGTTCACGTGGGACGTTGTTCGAAGCGCTATTGTGTCTACTTTAATTTAAAAAAAATAGCTTGATAGCACAAATATTTTCAGAGATATAGCGGTGGAGACGTTAAAAAACATATTTCATTAAAAATCTATTTTTTTGAGTTTTTCCGAAATAAAAAAGTTCTCGACCACCAAAAAATGTCGTAAAAAATGAATTCGTGTACACGATTATCTTACTAAAGAATCCCACTAAGTCTAGTTTGGTTCTACGCCGTTTTTTTTTTCTCGAAAACTAAGCGACTACTTCCAGATTTTACTCTACTAATAAGAATGAAAATAAAATCCTGAGATGAACAATATTATATAACAAAATAACAACGAAAATTTTACAACAGCGTCAGCATTAGTTTCATCAACTATTGAAATTGTTCAAAATGGCCACCATTACTTAAAATACAAAACTCATACCTTTTTATTAAATTATTTAAACGATTAGAAACAGAGCTATTCTTTTCTCTGGTTACTTCGTAAAATGTTTCCGTAATTTTAATTTTGTTCCTCATCAGAAAAGTGTGCCTTTAAAAGCTCTGCAGAATTTATTCCTAAATGTTTCCCGCGTTAGGGTAGAATTGAAAAAAATTGACCCTACAATTTTATCTCTAAAAAGTCCGTCCACACCAAAGGGTCTCACCGGTTAAGTATATGGAATTGGGCCCAGCGGCTTATTGGGCTATTCATTCCCATGAATGTTGCTTACGGCTAGGAATGCTCAATAAAATATATAATAAACTTCTATCCCATATATTAGCAGAGTTATGGGGGTAACAACCCTCAACTTTAAAATTAATTTTTTTCAAAACTATTGAAGATAATTAATTGAAATTAATAGGAGAAGTTGATATAAAATAGCTTTATATTTTACATTTTTTTTACATTCCTATTACGTCATTTAGTGTATAAAAAAAATTATTTAATTTTTGAGGGTGTTGTTTTTATATCCCTCGAGTGACACCTACCAAAAAAATATATATTATTTAACACTAACATAATTTTCGTGTGTAAAAATTACTTCAAGGTCAAATTGGGAGAAGATGCTTAAAAATATAAATCTAGGTAATGAACACAGGCACACAAAAAAAATTTAAGTGCAAGGACCTTGACCAGTTAATTCCTACTCATTTGAAAGCTAATAATCAAAAAAATATGCTACTACTTTTAGCTTGGCTCTCAATTATTTTTTTTTTGCTTCAGAAGTATTGATTTTATTAGACAATATGGTTAGGCCATTTTAATTAATCCACAGTAATATCTCTTCAGGAAGGGACACTAGCGAAAAATGTTTCAGAGAAAAGTTGTTCCGTTCAGAGGGGGGCATCTTTTGGGTAGAATAATATTCCACTTCTCACCACTGATGAGCTTGGGGTGGGGGTAACTTTTGAATTTTTAATGGCACTCTCCACTTTTGATCGCTTATTCTGAATGTACGAAAAAAAATACATAACTTTTGTACCAAATATTTTTTTTAGTGTTCCTTTCTGAAGAGATATTACTGTGGATTACAAACCGCTGCCCAAGGAATCACTACTTCCACATCCAGATTTTCTATCCAAGTCACTCACAACGAAAAAATTTCGTATGTGGAAATAATTGTTTATAGAACTTTAATAATATAATATTTGAAATCCTCTACCCCAAAAACCCATGAAACGATACCCCACATCGGTAGTGGAGTGGGGGTGGTGATAGGGGGTGGTAGCGGGGGTGGATGAAGTAAAAAAATATTTTGAGGTTTCTAGTTCTTGTATACACATTAAATCACATTTTTTTTTCATCCTCTTTAATAATGGGGTAGAGGTGGTAATGGAGGTGGCTAATGTCAAAATTTTTTTTGAGACCTTAGCTTCTCTTGTATATACTAAATACCAATTTTATGGACTCTTACCTGCTTGATTTACCTATTTACCCCAAATTTACCCCAATTTACGCCCCAACCCTTCGACGGAACAAGATAAAAATATAATCTAGTTTTAGATATCGTTAAAGTATATATGTGTTCCAAATTTCAAGTTAATATCTCAAACGGTTCCAGAGTAAACGTGTACACAAAAAAGTTACAGACCGACAGACAGAAATTTTTTTTTTCGCTCAAACTTAAAATCTCGACGTTTCATGACATTCTAAGCATATTTGAACAATAAATATTTTTAAAAATTTTTTTGTCATTACTATACTTCCATTGGATGTGGAAGTAAAATTCAAAAGTTACCCCCACCCTCCGCTCATCACGGGTGGGGGGTGGAAAATTGTTCTGCCCAAAAGATGTTCCCTTCTGAATGGAATAACTTTTGTCTGAAACATTTTTCGCTAATCTTCTTTCCTGAGGAGATATTTCTGTGGATTAATTAAAATGGCCTAACCATATTGTCTAATAAAATCGATACTTCTGAAGCAAAAAAAATAACTGAAAGCCAAGCTAAAGTAGTAGTATATTTTTTTGAATTTTGGCTTCCAAATTAGTAGGAATTAAGTGGCTTCTCAGTTAATTGTTTTTGTGTGCCTGTGTTCATTACCTAGATTTATATTTTTAAGCATCTTCTCCCAATCTGACCTTGAAATAATTTTTACACACGATAATTATGTTGGTGTTAAATAATATATGTTTTTTTGGTAGGTGTCACTCGAGGGGTTGATATAAAAACAGCACCCTCAAAAATTAAATTATTTTTTCTATATACTAAATGACGTAATAGGAATGTAAAAAAAATGTAAAATATAAAGCTATTTTATATCAACGTCTCCTATTAATTTCAATTAATTATCTTCAAGTTGAGGGTTGTTACCCCCATAACTCTGCTAATATAGGGGATAGAGGTTTATTATATATTTTATTGAGTATTCCTAGTCATAAGCAACATTCATGTCAATGAATAGCCCACCCAATAAGCCGCTGGGCCCAATTCCATATACTTAACCGGCGAGACCCTTTTAACCGATTTTCTACCGATTTTTTTAAATTCAACAACTTTTCTTTTTCGTTGATTTCTTTCTCCAACGAACGTCTATTTTTCCTATTGAAAACGCCTGCTGTAGAAAATTAGGGTTTGCACCCAGTCTTTGGAGCATTTGCTGACAAAATTCTAATCCTTTTTGCTTGTGATCTTCTGTAACCTTCCGTACCGGAAATAATTTATATGGCCTATAGTCATTCTTGTTTAAAGTCCTTTGAATTTTGGAGTAACTTTTTCGAAGTTCACGTGATGCATTTCATATACTAGTTTCAGGATTTTCTAAAACCAATTTGTTACATGGTCAATCATCTCAAGAAGGCTATCAGAGTACATCTTTTTAGTTATAGAGGCTTTGTTTTACAGTAAATCTGGTAGTAATACGGACGCGGTAATAAAATTTACTTGACTTTTAATTTTGATAAAATAAATTATAGTAAATTTACCATTACAAAAATTCAAAATATAACGTTCTTCATTTTCGTTTGCTCTATTGGTACGTTTCTTTCTTTTAAAATTATCAGTTTCTCTCACATGACGGTAAGTATTTAAGAATGTGTTTTCACTAAGAGCCGGACGATTTGGGTGTAATGCTATATATTCTCTTGCAGCTTTTTTATTTTTATTATTTTTAACAAAAAGGCAAAATATATCAAACTTTTCTGCTTCTGTGTAATCCATTTTGATCAAATAACGAATTATCAAACAGTAACAATGTTGTCATAGTATCATCAGTCACAGCCTACTGCGTGAGAGTAATTACTGTGCTTATTTCAATAACCATACAATACCTATATGCAGGTTTGGAGCATATTTAATGTCCAATATGTCAAGAAATATTATAGCTAGACCTATCAACCCTTATATATTTGAAATCAGGGCAAAAAAGTCTGAAAGAATACGCAAAAACTTACAGGGTTTTCCACTGAAGAAACGGCCTTCATCGTTATGTCACGTGATATATGCAAGTAACTGTTTTTTTTAATTGCATTTAGAAATATATATACATACCTACAACTTTTATACGAAACTTTTTTTTTATTTCCAATAATAAAGGGAGGGTAAATATATAATGATAACCCTGTATGTACGTATATAATTAAGAAAAAGGTTGAAAACTATTTTTTTTTAATTATTATGTTAATGTACAAATATGCGAACCTGTATCTTTTTTCCATTACTACATTCTAAAAAATATATAAAAAAATCCAAGGCCACGGCGCAAACTCAAAACAAAATAAGAAAAAATCTTATAAAAACAATTAGATATTTTTGATAAGATGTAGTGTGTATATCTCTGGAATTATTTCACATTAATGGAGTCAAAATAAAATTTGAATGGAATTTTCTAGCTACAGCAATTTTATTGTTTTAATTTGTTGTAGGTATAATAACAAGTGTTCTGAGAATTTTTTTCCAAAATCCGTCCATTGCTTCTGTAGAATTTTAACAATTTATTTTTCAACACAGAAATTTTCCGCTATTTTCCTTATTATCTCAGGTCATAGTAATCCGATCACAAAAATAAAAATACCAAACTCTTCGCTATAAAATTATGAATAAGGCTAGGCATATGATAATTGATAATTTGTAAATTTGTAAAAAAAATAAAAACCACCAAAAAACCGCTGCCCAAGGAATCACTACTTCCACATCCAGATTCTCTATCCAAGTCACTCACAACGAAAAAAACTTTGTATGTGAAAATAATTGTTTATGGAACTTTAATAATATAATATTTGAAATCTTCTTCCCCAAAAACCCATAAAACGATACCCCACATCGGTTGTGGGGTGGGGGGTGGTGATAGGGGGGTGGTAGTGGGGGTGGATGAAGTAAAATAATATTTTGAGGTTTCTGGTTCCTGTACATAGGTACACTAAATCACAATTTTTTTTCATCCCCTTTAATAAGGGGGTGGTAATGGGGTGGCTAATGCCAAAAATTTTTTTGAGACCTTAGCTTCTCTTGTATATACTAAATACCAATTTTATGGACTCTTACCTGCTTGATTGACCTATTTACCCCAAATTTACCCCAATTTACCCCCCAGCCCTTCGACGGAACAAGATGAGAATATAATCCAGTTCTAGATCTCGTTAAAGTACATATATGTACCAAATTTCAAGTCAATATCTTAAACGGTTCCAGAGTAAACGTGCGCACAAAAAAAGTTACAGACCGACAGACAGACAGACCGATAGACAGAAATTTTTTTTTCGCTCAAACTTAAAATCTCGACGTTTCATGACATTTTAAGCCTATTTGAACAATAAAAATTAAAATTTTTTTTTTGTCGTTACTATACTTCCACTGGACGTGGAAGTGATTGCCTTTTTTTAACAGTTTAAGAAATGTGATGTAATAATCCATCAATTTTAACGAAAGTTGATGGAACCATGCCCTTTAATGAACTAAACCTCCGTGCCAAATTTTAGCGCAAAATATTTATTCAAACGGCTAAAAATCAACAATAATTTCGAAATTTCCATCGCATTTTGTTTAAGAACATCGACTCGTAGTAGGACAATTTTTCTTTTAAAGTGTAGGTTTTTACACGTACTTCACGGTGGTGTTTGGAAAGAAACAAAATTTAAACTTAAACCAATTTTTTGGAATTTAATTGTAATTATGGATATTGCACGTATAAACAATTTCAAATAACTACGTGATATTTTTGTGAAACCAAAAACGATAAGCGAATTATGAAAGTATATGAAATAATCAACGTTTTAAAAAAAGAATGATGTTCTACTTGCATTTGAATCCGTGATACGTTAGTTTTTGCGTTTTAGTCGATTATAAACTAAACATGTTGACATTTTTTCTTGAAATTTGCGCGTATTATTCCAAAATGATTATATTTCTCTCTATGCTAGTTGAAAATTATCCACAACTAAAATTTTTTAAATTACATCGCATAAAGCACTATTGAGGACATAACGCACGTTCTAAAGACAAATTATCTCCCCACTCCTTAAATATTGTAACTAGGCAACTAACTTAATTAATGGTATACATCACTCCATTTTCATCATATTGAGTTTTTTTTTAACATTTTTAGTCTATTTTCGTATATTCTGATTCTATTATTTAACAAAATATAATTTGTTAAGTTTTTATTCCTCAAAAATTCAACAATCTTTATTTTTTTATAATGTTTACGGCTTTTGTCATATCTGATTTTCTGTTTCTTTTTTAAATGTTTGTGTTTTGTGTTCGTTTTCAATTTTTAAAGTAATATAACGTAAAATAATTTGTTTGGCCGTTATTTAATTAAAATGCATTGGAAATTTTAATCTAGGTAAATTGTTTCTCTGTTTAATAAAATAATTCAAGACAATATTGATTATTTGTGATGTGTTATCTGAAGTACGAAATAGTTTTTGTAATTAAACCACTTTTGCTTCGTTGCTTCAGAGTAATATGAAGAAATGTTGTGTTCGCTAGTGTGATATGAAATGTTGTGGATTTCTAAGTGTAGTCGTGACTCGTAGACCCCCTAGAGGAGCTTTTCTGAAGAATCTTTTGCAACTTTCAGATTTTTCACTGATAAATACGTACTACTGCTTCTCGTTGCTCGAACAGAAATGACGTTCTCCATTAGCTGCTTTAAATCTTTTTTTTACATATTTATAAGGTACCTAACTTAGTATACTTCTGAAATATCCATGCTTACAAAAAGATGTGCAAGTTTTTTACGATCGACAAGCTACAAAGGCAAGGATATTTGCTGCTGGCATAAGTTGTATCGTAGCACGGATCCAATGAAAAACACATGTTTATACGTTCTGCGTTTTGAATGTTTTAAAAAATGCACTTCAAAAACATCATGCAAATTATCTGTTCTCCCACCAACCGAAGAAGCTGCAAACGAGCATTCATTGAGGGTTTATTTTCAAATACATAAATGGTTAGGATTTGCAGATAAAAATCCTGAAGCGTATGGTTGGAAAGATGTCATAAATGGATTAATGCCACTGACAACAACAAAAAATCCTTTGCTAGATAATTTATTGAAGACTATTTGCTGTATGTGTAGATCGGGTTGCGAAACAAAACTTTGTTCATGTAAAAGGATAGGGATTAAATGCACAAATTTGTGTCATTTTTGTAGTGGATTAAATTGCAACAACTGTTCTGAAATAACATTGAAACAAACTGAGGACGAACTTGACGACAATGAAGACGATGTTTTATCGATTTCTGAAATGGAAACAGATGAAGCAGACTTTAAAAATTCATTTCTCACAGCGGAAGACATTGACAACAACGAACTAAGCAATGTTTCGGAAAATGAGGATGATTTTCAAATTGACAGTCGAGAAAGCTCCGTCAATGAAGATGAATCAGATGATTCAGATTTTGTTTGTAAAAAACAATAATATTTTTGTGTATAATTAAAGAATATTTCTATTCTTCTTCTGTACCACTTCATTACACCTCTGTCAACGTTCCCTTACACAAGAAATAAATGGTACGGCCAGACCGAACTTACTTTCTCAACTTAGACACTTCCAGGTCACCATCGGAAGCATTGAAAGTACTCAAAGGACACTTAACAATGGACTCCTCCAAGGCTCAGTTCTCTCTCCAGTCTTGTTTAGCCTGTACATCTCAGATATGCCCACCACTAGGTCTAGAAAATTCGGATATGTGTATGACTGAGCAATTGCAACCAGACACACCCTGGTAGAGAGCTCAGAAGGTCCTTACTGACGACCTTACAAAGCTGGGAGAGTATTTCAGGCAATGGAGACTCAAATAAAACCGAAGTGTGCTGTTTCCACCTAAACAACAAGATGGCCAACAGGAAACTCCAGGTGTATATAGATGACCAATTGTTAAAGGATAACAGTAACACAAAGTACTTGGGTGTCACCCTGGACAGAACACTCTCCTTTAAGAAGCACCTTGAAAATACTGCGGCGAAACTAAGAACTCGCAATAACATTATTCATAGGCTCTACGGAACAACTTGGGGATCAACAGCAACTACTCTCCGACGCTCAGCACTCGGGCTCGTGTTCTCATCAGCTGAATACTGTGCCCCTGTCTGGATGAACAGCTCCCATACAAAAATAATTGACACACAACTAAACACCACGATGAGTCTGATTTCCGGCACATTAAAGTCTACCCCAACGCAATGGTTACCACTGCCAAGCCACAGACCTCCGTCGCCAAAATGCCTTACTTAGATAGTTCCAGAAAATACTGAACAATCAGCAACTGCCAATACACGGAGACATTGCTGAAGCCAACCGCAAACGACTGCGTTCCATAAACCCTCCAACCAGAACCGCAACGGACTTGAGAACAGACAACTTCCGAATAATCCCACAGTGGCAGAACGTGCGGAACGACAGGAATAACCCAGTTCTGAGAGACATGCCAAGTATAACTCCTCCAGGTTTTAACTTCCCCCGCAGGACTTGGGCCACCCTAAACAGAATAAGAACAGGAAACTGCGCTGATTCCTACTATAAATGGAATAGAACCCTGTCTGCTGAATGTGACTGCGGAGCCAATAAACAAACCATCCAACACATTAACACCGAGTGCCCACTTAGGAAGTACGAAGGAAGCATGAGCGACTTCGCCTATGCGATGCAATCGTCGATCGAATATATAAATAAATTGGACATTAAAAACTTTGAATAACTATGTTGTGTATACTCATGCCACACGCTAAATAAATAAATAATACTTTCTCGATTGACTTACAAATTATTGTTTATCAGTAAATAACCTTTACGTCTGGTCCGACAAAATAAATATTTTGAAACTAAAATTTCCAATGCATTTTAATTAAATAACGGCTTAACAAAGTATTTTACGTTATAATCCATTAAAAATTGAAAATGAACACAAAACACAAACAGTTTAAAAAGAAACAGAAAATCAGATATGACAAAAGCCGAAAACATTATAAAAAAACCGCTGCCCAAGGAATCACTACTTCCACATTCAGATTTTTATTCAAGTCACTCACAACGAAAAAATTTTGTACGTGGAAATAATAGTTTGTGGAATTTTAATAATATAATATTTGAAATCCTCTACCCCAAAAACCTATAAAACGATACCCCACATCGGTAGCGGGGTGGGGGTGGTGATAGGGGATGGTAGTGGGGGTGGATGAAGAAAAAAACATTTTGAGGTTTCTGGTTCTTGTACACACTAAATCACAATTTTTTTTCATCCCCTTTAATAATGGGGTGGGGGTGGTAATGGGGGTGGCTAATGCTAAAATTTTTTTTGAGGCCTCAGCTTCTCTTGTATATACTAAATACCAATTTTATGGACTCTTACCTGCTTGATTTACCTATTTTCCCTAAATTTATCCCAATTTACCCCCCAACCCTTCGACGGAACAAGATGAAAATATAATCTAGTTCTAGATCCCGTTAAAGTACATACGTGTACCAAACTTCAAGTCAATATCTCAAACGGTTCCAGAGTAAACGTGCGCACAAAAGAAGTTACAGGCCGACAGACCGACATACATACAGACAGACAGACAGACAAAAATTTTTTTTTTTCGCTCAAACTTAAAATCTCGCCGTTTCGTGACACTCTAAGCCTGTTTGAACAATAAAAATTTTTAAAAAGTTTTTTGTCGTTACTATACTTCCACTGGATGTGGAAGTAAAATAAAGATTGTTGAATTTTTGATGAATAAAAACTTAACAAATTATATTTTGTTAAATAATTGAATCAAAATATACGAAAATAGACGAAAAATTTAAAAAAAAACTCGATATGCCGAAAATGGAGTTATGTATACCATTAATTAAGTTAGTTGCCTAGTTACAATATTCAAGAAGTGGGGAGATAATATTTTTTTCGAACGTGCGTTATGTCCTCAATGGTGCTTTATGCGATGTAATTGAAAAAATTTTAGTTGTGGATAATTTTCAACTAGCAGAGAGAGAAATATAATCATTTTGGAACAATATGCGCAAATTTCAAGAAAAAATATCAACATGTTTACTTATAATCGACTAAAATGCAAAAACTAACGTATCACGGATTCAAATGCAAGTAGAACATCATTCTTTTTTTAAAACGTTGATTATTTCATATACTTTCATAATTCGCTTATCGTTTTTTGGTTTCAAAAAAAAATCGCGTAGTTATTTGAAATTGTTTATACGTGCAATATCCATAATTACAATTAAATTCCAAAAAAATGGTTTAAGTTTAAATTTTTTTTCTTTCCAAACACCACCGTGAAGTACGTGTAAAAACCTACACTTTAAATGAAAAATTGTCCTACTACGAGTCGATGTACTCACAAAATGCGATTGAAATTTCGAAATTATTGTTGATTTTTAGACGTTTGAATAAATATTTTGCGCTAAAATTTGGCACGGAGGTTTAGTTCAATAAAGGGCATGGTTCCACCAGATAGAATTGATAGATTATTACATCATATTTCTTAAACTGCTAAAAAAATGCAATTTTTGGTGGTTTTTATTTCTTTACAAATTATCAAGAAGTTTCTTCATATGCCTAGTCTTATTCATAATTTTATAGCGAACAGTCTGGTATTTTTATTTTTGCGATCGGATTACTATGACATGAGATAATAGGAAAAATAGCGGAAATTTCTGTGTTGAAAAATAAATTGTTAAAATTCTACAAGAAGCAATGGACGGATTTTGGAAAAAATTGCTCAGAACACTTGTTATTATACCTACAACAAATTAAAACAATAAAATTGCTGTAGCTAGAGAATTCCTTATTAACCTATTTCGATCCTTAATTTGACTCCACTACATTTATTTATTCACCTCTTGGATGCCACGTACGTATAAAAATCGGATTATGATGGATCAGTTTTGTTTACATTTGTCATGATTATTATAAAATCAAAAGTTATTGGCGGATGATTTATCCATAGCCAAGAAGAAAGAGAGAAGAAAAATATTAATGATGCATTTATTATTAGGAGTTATCCACAGCTTCATAGTTTCATAAAATTTGGAAGTGAAAATTTTAGCAGAACCTTTCTATTTCAGATACATTTTACCAACTTTCTTCATTAACATATGCTGCATTTCCTGGTCTACCTTATTGCCATAAATATAGCAGGAAGTTTTTCAACAGAATGCAAAAGTTCCTGTTGAAGACTTTTGACAAGGTTAATATAGGCGAAATAAAACGGCAGTTGAAGAATTAATACCTTCCTCCTCTCAGAAGAGATTTGATATCTCTCTGCTTATTAGGACCCAATTACGGTGTCATGGAGTAAAGCTGAGATGCAGAATGCATCCAAATCGCTATATACTTCCAATTACAGCTGGGAAAGTGACGAAAATACTTAATTAAGTTCTAGTAATGTGCTTATTACTATGTTTCAAATGAACTAGACTTTAATCATTGTTCGTGCACCCAAAGAAAATGTGAGTCTCTGTAAATATTCTACGAATAGTTCATATGGCACCAAAATGTGTAAATGCGAGAGCAACAATGAAAACGCTGTCGATTAGGTAGTATATAAGATTACATATACTAAGATAATCATTTTTAATTTTGAGAGCTGCATTATATCATTTTTATTTTTTCTGTGACTTTGATTTACTTATTTTTTGTTTTCAATTTCTTTTTTGTTTCGTGCATGAATTTCTGTTTCCTTATTTGTTATATTAATTTTTGTTGTTTTGTTGTTGAAAGCGAAAGATGAAATGAGAAAATCATGAAAATTAGTCATTTTTTTTTAAATTTGATCTCAATTTTTTTATATTTAAAATTAAATTACGTTCTTCATGTCCAGCTACCTGAACGTCCACAATAAAAAATACATAAGAATATATCCTATTTAAAAGCTGAGAATAGAATCCTAGGGAGCCCTCATCGATTCCCAGATGACCATCAATCGTTTTCCTATTCTTATATGCCTATAAAACAAAAGGAATCACTACTTCCACATCCAGATTTTCTATCCAAGTCTCTCACAACAAAAAAAAATGTATTTGGAAATAATTGTTTATGGAACTTTAATAACATGATATTTGAAATTATCAACTCCAAAAAACCCATAAAACGATATGCCACATCGCTAGTGGAGGTGGGGTTGGTGGAAGGGGGTGATAGTGGGAGTGGATGAAATAAAAACAATTTTTGAAGCCTTCGGTTCTTGTACACACACTAAATCACAATTTTATTTTTTTTTTCACCCCCTTTAATAACGAGGTGGGGGTGGCCATGGGAGTGGCTAAGGCCTTATGTATACTAAATACCAATTTTATGGACTCTTACTTGCTTGATTTACCTATTTACCTCTGTTTACCCCAATTTACCCCTCAACCCTTCAACGTATTAAGATCAAAGTATAATCTAGTTCCAGATCTCGTTAAAATACATATGTGTACCAAATTTTAAGTCAATATCTTAAACGGTTCCAGAGTAATCGTGCGCACAAAAAAGTTACAGACAGACCAACCGACAGAACGACAGACCGACAGACAGAATTTTTTTTTTGCTCAAACTTAAAATCTCGACGTTTCATGACTTTCTCAAAAACCCATGCCACATAAGTTGTGGGGATGGTGGTGGAGGTAAAATTTTGAAGCATTTGCTACTTGTACATGCACATTAAATCAAGATTCGATTTTTTTGCCCCATTTAATAATGGGGTAGGAGTGGTAATGGTGTTGACAGTGGGAGTGGCTGATGCCAAAAAGTTTTTGAAACTTTGACTTCTTGTTTCCTTTTCTTAGACTTCTTGTTTGCTTTACTTTGACTTCTTGTTTACTTTATTTATTTACCTCCCAACCCTTCAACGTAATAAGATCAAAATATAATCTAGTTTCAGCTCTCATTATAATACATAGTTGTACGAAATTTCAAGTCAATATCATTAGCGGTTCCAGAGTAACCGTGTGCATAAAAGAAGTTACAGGCAGATAGACCGACGAACAGAAATATTTTTGCTTAAACTAAAATCTCAACGTTTCGTGACATTTTAAGCTAGTTCGCATTAGGAAAAAATTCTTTTTTTTTTACTGAAGTTATACTTAGTAATAGAAATTAAATTCAATTTCTTGGGAGCGGCCGTTCTACCGATGTTATATTTTGGAGGTGTTTCCCCTACTTACATTTTTCTACAATTTTAATATGTTGCTGACAACGGTTATAGTGAAGAAATTATTTCTGTTGTAATTAGTTTAATTTTATATCTTGCCTTCACTGCACTATATTCAGGGCCGTAGTGGAGAGAAAATACGGACCCGGTGGAAAAAAAAATTTGACAATTGATGAGAGGAGAGGGGGAGGCATGGAAAAACACATCTGATGAGCGGGAGGGGGAGAAATTCAAAAAACATTTAAATGACCGGGGGGAGAAATCCGATAAATATTTTTGATGACCGGAGGAGAGATCCAAAAAACATGAGAACATGAGAAATCGGAAAATCATTTTTGATAAGCGGGGGGGGGGCGCCGGAGAAATCGGAAACATTTTTGATAAGTGGCGGAGGTAGAAATCAAACAGTATTTAAAATGCGCTGGGAAAAAATATATAAAACAAATTTTCAATTGAAAATACCCCCCCCCACCCCAAAAAAAAACAAGCCCGGGCCAAATCAAACGAGCAAGAGCTCGGGGAATCACCCTCTCGACAGGCCTGACTATATTAGGCCACCTTGTAACTTATCTAAAGGGACATATTCTTACTTATTGAGTATTTTCTGCTTTCCTGCAAAAATATTAAAATCATTAATGAAAAAATTATCTGTCGGGTTCTTTTGGCTCAAAGCCTCCACCATTGTAAAGTCAGTATTTGATTCCTAAAAATGTTTAACAAAACAATTTAACTAGAAAGGATAATTAAGCAAGCAATGAAAGCAATTGTTCCTTTTCTGTATTTTTTTTTTATTATTCGACAATGATGAATATTCAGCATATTTCGGCAGTCCTCTGCAATTACACGTGGAAAACAACTTTGATAAAAAGTTTCATTACAAAGTCCACATTGTAAAAGTTTTATATTTTCCGGGAGCATATCACGTCGCTACCTTTTCAATTCTTAAGGGACAGACATAAAAAATGGGAAAATGTATAAAATAAAAGACGTTCATTGAGTATTATGTTGACTATAAAAACTTTTATTCATTAATAATAAGAGGGAGAGAATTTCTTTATGTTTATGAAAATCTTGGAAGAGTTCCCTGATATTACTCAGAAACAACAGTACTGTATACAGGATGTTTGGAAATTCAAGCCAAAAACTACAAAAACGTATTTCAATGTGCTGAAATATAAGCGGGTTAAATTATATACTGTTTTTCCAAAATATTTCTCTTGATAATGTGAATGGCTGATGTCAAAAAAAAAATGAGTCCTTAGTTTCTCATACATTGACTAAATAGTAATTGTATGGACTCCTACTTGCCCCTTTACCTATTTCCCCAATTTATCCCCCAAACCCTTCAACGGAATAAGATCACAATATAATCTAGTTCCAGATCTCGCTATAATACATACGTGTACTTTTCAAGTCAGTATCATAAACCGTTCCGGAGTAATCGTATGTCTAAAATAAGTTACAGACAAGTCGACCAACACTTTTTTTTTGGGTCAAACTTAAAATCTCAACGTTTCATGACATTCTAAGTTGAGGGGAAACCGTAGAAGAAATATGGTGTACATGTTACTTTAAATCGAGGAGAAATCAGGGGAAATCAATGGAAAATCAGAGGAAATCAAGAAGAAATCAAAAGGTTATAATCTATTGCTTATTTTTATTTCTATTTCTATTTTTTTATTGCTTCTATTGTATAATTTTCCGACTTATCCTGTATCATGTAACCCCCCCCGGACCTTCGGAGGACTTTACCCGTCACCACACGTAAATAATAATTAATAACACCGGTCTACAAAAAAGGTCTTGTCCTAAGGTTCTAATCTAACTCTTCTAAAGTATTTTGAGCCGCTGAAGTCAATTTTGGACAAAAAAAAATTCTATCGCGTCAATTTTTCATCTCCTAAAAAGGGCAAAAAAGATATTGTCCTAAAGGTCACATCTAATTTTTCTGAAGTATTTTGACGCGCTGAAGCTAATTTTGGACAAGAAAATGGGCTCATTCAGCACTTTTTTTATTATGATTTCGAAAAAAGACCTTTCAAATAGCAGCTATACAGAATTTCATTTCAACGTTAAATCCGTTAAATAAATTAAAATAACCACCGCATGAATCTAAAGCATGACGTCATTGCATGGTTGACGAGAGCGTGGTGTGGCTGGCGAGCCCGGTCACCTCCGCTAAGCGTGCTTTTTAAAAGTTATATTCAGTTGTTACAGTATGGGAACCAGCGACACTTTTATTTTCTGTACAGGGCTGTAAGTGCACTTTTTTTGGTCGAGAATACAGTTTACAATGAGGCCCGTAGGGCCGAGGTTTGCAAGTATTCTAAACCAAAAATCGCACTGTATGACCCGCGGTGTATATTATATTTTTCGTCATGAATCATTAAACTAGAAAAAAAAGTTGAGAAAACTAGTGAAAAACTATAATTATTTGAGTCAGGTTTCATATTTGCTAAGCAAATAGTAAATGTAACGATGCTTGGAATATCCATGGCAACCGTCAATAAAATAAATTTGGGACGCGACTTCTATTCAAATGACAACAATTAAATCACATTATTATAATAGCTTTGATTTTTGGAAATAATGTCGGATATAGAAGATGTAGCAGGTAAGGCTTGTCTAGATTTACTTCCAAAAAAGTTAATATTTTAATACTTGTTATATAAAAGAGAAAATTTTACCAAATTTACTTTATTTCCCTAGAGACGTTATGAAAAATAACTACCCGTTGCCAATGGCAACAAGTATTTGGTACATAAAGCGTCATTTACGATCGACAAAACAATGGATTTAGAGTATGGTTACGAGGGAGGTGTGACGAAAATGTAACTTATCCACAAAACAAACTACTACCACTTCATTAGCGGGTCAACGCTTGGCAGCAATATTTTGATTATTTAAAAAAAAGGTCACTGCTATACGTGTTTAAAATTGATATTATTTATGTCCTTTATTGACATTACAGTATGATGGAAAATAATTTCCTGCTACATTCATTGTGGACCAGCGTGCGCCAATCATTATTAAAAATATGTAGTTAAAATAATATCAATTGACAGACATTAAACCTGAATTTTTTTTGCGAGTAGTTTGTTACTTGAAATTGTTGAAAAACTTGTGCTGCCGGACATTCGACGGAACGTGGCTTTGGCAGGAGCAAAAAAGTCCTGTCAGGTGTTTACCCGCTGGTGCTCCTGTAGGAGTCGATTTTGTGGAAACACAGCCTAAATATAATAAGAAAAATAAGAAATTAATTTTAAGCAAATCTTACAAAAAATAATGTCGCTGGCTCCCGTACTATTAGTGTTGCATGATTCACGGCTACAACATTTAAAGAATTATTAAACATTTAAAGTAGAATATTTAATCTTAATAACCGTGCAATGACATCAGGCTACTCTGAAGCTGATGTCTAAAAGCGGCAATTTTGACTTTAAACATCTCAGCTATGAAACGAGCTTTCATCCTGAAATTTTCAGGGCAATATATAGGAAGACTTAATGCTGTAAGAAAATTTAAGAATCATTGAATGTATTTTAGTGAATGGTCCTATAGTGAAACACATAAGAAAAACAGGTTACTGTTAAAATGCTTACGGCATAATAAAAGCAGAAATCTTTTATAATAAGCTGCCAGATCATATCCGGGAATTGCCTAAAATCGTGGAAGTAAGGACTCGGAAAGTATGCAAAATCGTGCTAAAGTTATGAAACCTATTCTTTCCCCCGTTTTCGAGAGTGCTGAATACGAATAAAAGGGTGAAAAAAGTTTTTGGTCATGCGTACCAAAAACCACCTGTTTTTGCTTATTTTTCATATGACAGCTTGACATCGACTATTTTTGAGGATATTCTTTGTTTCTTCATTGGGATATAATAGATGGTGACAGGTGATGTCAGGTAGTAGACTGCAACCGCCCTTGGGGGTGAAATCTACCCTGTCAGGAGGTGTAAAATTGTTTCTTTTTTTTCTTGTCAAAGACGTTTTGGAGAATGCTGACCAAGGACAATGGTGAGAGTGAATTGTAACAATCTCAGGGGGTCGGTTCCCCCAGGGGTGAAAAATTGTTTTTTTTATTTTCTAATTTGTATATTAAGTGGGAGTGGTTCCAAAGTCACCATTTGTCCATTTTACATTCTCACCAAAAATGATCCTATTCTCGCACGGATTTGAGATTCATGTTCCTTAAAACGGGATATAAGGAAGAGGATACTATTGGCAAAAAATTCTGCTTTTAATAAATTATGTATACAGGACATGGTTTTGAGTTTAATATATTTTTTACAAGACGTTAATATAACCTAAGGCGCTTACAAAGAGAATTACATGGTTCGTATTCATAGAAATGAACATCACATTCAATGGTATTGCCTCCTTCATCATCGCACGCATCGTCTGTTTCCGATTCATGATCGGAAGTGTACACTTCGGGTATAAGGAAGTCTACAGCATTATCAAAACTAGTATCATTGGATTCGTTTGTTTCTGTGTTAGGTTCATCTTCATCTTCTGGCGCACAATTCTCACAAAATTTACTTTGACAAGTCTTACAAAAAACGCTACATCGTAAACCTAATTTTATACATTCACATCGTTTCGCAATTCCGCTCTTACAATTACAGTTATAGTCTTAAAAAAAAAAAGAGTCAGGAATCAGTTGATCTTCTGAAACTGTTGGTTCTAAGCAACCATTATTTGATATATTCATTCACGTCGAGGACACAAGATTTACCCAGAAAACAGTAAAGGCGGCGAAAACAAATAAAATGATATCAGCGGCACTAATCGCTTCCAGAGAAACTGATAGACTCCGGGGTTATCAGCGGGCTAACCCTATACCCACGATGTACCTCCAGAGAAATTGATGGGTTCTACGGATACCTCGAGGACACAAGATTTACCCAGAAAACAGTAAAGGCGACAAAAACAAATAAAATGATAGTACGAGTCCCTAATATCAGCCAAGCCGCTACCTAGTCTCTGCTATTATTATTATGAAAGGGGTGGTTTCCGACAGTTTAAGGGTGAAGGAAGTGTCAAACCAGCGTAAAACCATTTTTTTCTTGATCATCAGCATCCTCGAAGACGGGGGTATACGTCCTTAAGAAGAAAGAAGAAAAGAAATAATTTTACACTCCCTGATAGGGGTGTTTGCGGTCTACTACCTGACACCACCTTTCACCATCTCTTATATCCCCATGAGAAAACAGAGAATCTCTGTAAAAATACTCGATACCAAGCTGTCATATGAGAAATAAGCAAGAAGGGGTGGTGTTTGACCATTTCAGGGGATGCGCATGACTACAAACTTTTTTTACCCTGTTATTCGTGTTCAGCATTCTCGAAACGGTGGGAGGTTTCATAACTTTAGCACGATTTTGCTTTTTTTTTTCGAGAAAATCGCATCCCGACTCCTTATACTTCCACTAAAAAATCAATTCCTGAATACTGTTTTAAAAAATGGGCTTAAAAATGCATACCACAGTATAACTATTTACATGGGATATTTACATGTTTATAGGCTTGGACCTGAAACTACTGAAGACATACTTATGAACTGTCTAACAGAAACAGCACCTGATATAAGTTTTTCTTGTGAGAGGCTGGAAAAAAAAGATAATTCAACAGCATCGTTTAAGGTGACGTTTCCAATTACATATTGCCATAAAGTATACAACCCAGATATTTGGCCGGATGGTGCCGCCGTTGCCAGATTTAAATTTCCTAGGAAAGCAAATTTTCAACAAGCCCTGCAATCCCAGTCGCCCCCTTAGTTCCAATAAAGTTTAATCACCAGCCAGGCAACAACTGGTGGAGTATTCTACACATTAACATACAGTGTATGTCAAATAAAATTAATTTACTTGAATTGTTTCTTAGCAAATATAGTCCAAGCTTCTTGTGTCTTAGTGAGCACTGGCTCTCTAAAGAAAAACTGTATTTAACTGACATTAATCAGTATGCAATTATCAGCGATTATTGTCGCGAAACGCGTATACACGGTGGAACAGTTATATTTGTTAAGAAAGATATTGCATCTGATTGTAAACCTATAAAATATATTAACAATTATTCAATTGAGCTATGTATTGAATGTTCTGCTGTAGTGTATAAAAATCAGTACTGTATTATTAACATTTATAGACCTCCATCAGGAGATTTTGAAAATTTTCTTATGCAGTTGTCTCAACTCTTAACCAAAGCAATAAATGACTTTAGATTTATTATAATTTGTGGAGATCTTAACATAAATAATACAAATCAAACTCGAGAATCAAAACTTTTGGCGGATATATTTTCATCACTTAACTTAACTTCTCTAATTTTTGAACCCACTAGAGTGGCAACCAGTGGCAATTCTACTACTCAATCATGCATTGATTATGTGGTTACGAGTGATACCCAATTTACTAAATGTATAAATTTTAATCCTGGACTATCTGACCACTATTGTCAATTAGTTCACTGTAATCCCTCTATTCTTAAAGAACACGATAACTTGGTCAATAACCCTTCAAAACTTTTTAGAAAAATAAACAGCAATTCTATAAATGAATTTAAATTTCTATTTAGATCGTTCTCATTAAACAAAACCTCAAATGATATCGACATTATATTTAATGATTTCTTTGAACACTTCATGTGGTGTTTTAATACCTCCTGCATTAAAAAATTATCTTCCAATAAAATACATAACAATGGAAAAATCAAATTCTCACAAAAATTAGAGGAAGATAGAAGAGAACTAGAAAAGCTAAACTGGTTAAAAAATAATTCACCCGATGAAAATATAAAAATAAAATATAAAAACTTAAAGAGAAAGTTGCAGAAAAATATTCGTGTTGAGAAAGCTGCTCATTATGAAAATATAATTAGAAATTCTAGTAATAAAACCAAAACGGTGTGGAATATTGTTAATAATCTTAAATCAAATGTTCGTGAAAAAAAGCAAATTACTCTACTCGATACTGATGGTGGAATCGTCCAGGATCCACTAGAGGTTGCAAATATATTCGGGGCTTACCTCGCTACTGCAATTGATATTAAAATTATTGATCATTTTGGGAATAATATCTCGCATACATGCACTTCTCCCGTGTTTAACATAAATACAATGTTTTTTGAGCCAGTTACTAAAGATGAGGTGGAGTCGGTGATTAAAAATCTTGCAAATAAAAAATCAACTGGCTTAGATGAAATACCGGTTAAACTAATTAAAGAATGCAAAGCAGACTTGTCACAAGTACTTGCCGATATAATAAATCTATCTATTTCTCTTGGACAGTTTCCTACCGTGCTAAAGCAAGCTGTAGTCATTCCGATATTTAAAAAGGGGGACCCACATAGTGTTGAAAATTATCGACCTATATCCTTATTAAGTGTATTTTCAAAAATTATTGAAAAGGTCATATACAATCGTATTCTCCATTTCTTGAATCAAAATAATATCTTGACAGATTGTCAGCATGGATTCAGACATGGTCACTCCACAGAATCCGGCACTATCGACTTCATTCAGCACGTGTATTCGGAATTAGATGAGAACAAATACGTAACAGCCTTTCTATTTGATCTTACGAGGGCATTTGATACCATCGACAAAGATTTTCTGTCCGCGAAACTTTATAATTTAGGACTGCGTGGACCAATAAATGAGTGGGTACGGTCCTTCCTGTCTGATAGACAAATAAAAACGAAAATTAATGAAGCTGAATCAGACACTTTCGATATGAATATTGGAACACCACAAGGGAGTGTACTAGGTCCTTTGTTATTCCTATTATTTATAAATGACTTGCCGAAGCATATTACAGAAGGTAAAGTTTTTATGTATGCGGACGATACGACCATCGTCGTATCCGGTTCTAAACCTGACATTGTTCTAGACAAGGCAAAAATAATACTTGCCGAGTTTAATAATTGGTGTCATCAAAACCGTCTCATCATCAATTATGTTAAAACCAGCTGCATTGAATTTAAAAATAAGCATAAAATTAGCATTAACCAAAAATTTACATTCAGCAGTCATGAAATCAAAACAGAAACTACAGCTTCCTTCTTGGGAATAACACTGGACAGTAATCTTCTATGGGAACAACATGTAGACAAAATTTCATCTAAACTAAATAAAAGTTTTTATGTTATCAGCTCATTAAAAAATAGTTTAAATAAGGAGGCTCTCTTAAGCGTTTACTATGCTTTTGTACATTCCGCTATTGGATACAATATTGTTGTCTGGGGGCAAGCGAGTGAGGTCTCTAGAATATTTATTCATCAAAAAAGGATTATTCGACTTATCTTCAATCTTGATTACAGGGAATCCTGTCGTGACACTTTTAAAAAATACAAAATATTGACAGTGGTGTCTATATATCTGCTAAAGCTTTTGACCTACATTTATAACAGCAAAAATAAATATATAAGAAACAGGGATTTCCACAATTACTTCACCAGAGGAAGAGATGACATATCCCTCTGTCAACACAAACACGAGTTCTTTAAGAAATCACCTGTAATTGCTGGGTGTCGTATTTATAATCTATTACCAGATGAAATAAAAAATAGTAACTCTCAAGTTATTTTTAAAACTAAACTTAAGAAACTTTTACTGTGTCAGACTTTTTATACAATTAATGAATTTTGTGATTTTATTAGAACTTTCTAATGTTCTTCACATCTTTTTGTCTGTTTTGTGTAATTTTTAATTTATTTATTGACTAAACTTAAAAATGTGTATACATATATATTTTAAATTTTACTTTATTTTATTTATATCTTCTTACTAGGTATATATGTTATCATTGTAAGCCCATGCAAGGGCACGTTTGACTTGTCTTATCCATGTAGTTTATATGGCAAAGAGATGAATAAAGCTTATTATTATTATTATTATTATTATTATTATTAACTGAATTTATTGACGATACCCTGCCAAAAATTCCACATAGAAACTTATAAAAGAAAAGTGATGTGGTTTTATCGTTCCTATAAGTTATATTAGTATTATACAGACAGGATTTTGTCTGTTTTATTAAGTTTTATATCGGTTATGAAACAGTAATTCCGAATGAGCTATTTGGAATTATCATGTTGCCCTTTCATGAGTATTTATATGAAATATACATCAACAAATCTACAGTTTAGTGCCTGCAAATGCACTCTTGCCCTTATATCTGTAAACATATGGAATTACAGATACAACTTTAAAGAGATTCTAAACTTTTCTATAAGTAATATCATAATAGTTTCAGTCCGTCCTTTCTCCAGTATCTGTCGTATGTAACACACCATTTATCAACATGTTTTTATTGTAAATTTCAACATTGTCTTTTTATTAGTATTAATGTGGATATACATGTCAACAAATGTACAGTTTCAATTGTATATTTTACAGATGTATTTTTATTGTAAACTTCCATTATGCTTTTTTATTAGTATTAATTTGGATATGCATGCCGACAAATGTACAGTTTAAATTGCATATTTCAAATAGAAATACCAATATAGTGGTAAACACAAAATACTGCAAAGTCCTTATTTCCTCGGGTGTTCTTGTTCTAGCCTAGAAGCAATGAATGAGTTAGCAGTGAAAGAGACTGCTTTACTTTTAATTTAACAAACACACGTCAGTTCCTTAGGTCACATTAGATTAGATATGAATTAGCGACACGTATAAGCTCCCTCTACTGGAGCCTGAAGTAAAGTTGCTGCTGAAATTTCTATCAGTTTATACCAGAATGGAGCAGCAAAATGAGTCAAGCCGTATTCATTTGTAAATCCAAACATTTACTTATACCACATTATTGAGAATTTATGAGAGCAGTATCTAATGTAAAACGTGCGGCTTTCCGTGGTTAAATGGCAAGTGTTTCTATAAGAAACGAGCTGCATTAGGTTAGAACAGTTTTGATTTGCAATTTAAGATTACAAATTATAATGTTTGAATAGGGATTTATGAGATCAGTTTCTATGAGTATTAATGTTTTTTTTCAGTAATATATTAAATGTGTTTTCATTTGTTTGAATGGGTAAAAAGAAAGGTCAGTTTTCAACTGCAATTACAAATACAAGTTTAATCACTTCGAATGGAGTTATATGCGATCAATTTCTAAAAGTATTTATGCTGTTTTCCGAATATAATTGTGATGAGGTTTAATCAGTAACAAATTGTTCACTACTTGTTATGATATGGTCGGAAATTCCAAGTACACATTTAGTATTCCTTCAAGAGGATTGATGAGAGCAGTTTCTACGAGTATCTATTTGTTGTTCCTCTAGTAAATTATATAAGTCTTTATCAGTACAGAATAGGATATAATTTAAATATGAAAATTATATCAGAATAAAGCAACCAAATATATTAAACAGTATCTATTTGTAAATCCAGACATTTACTTATACTATCTCAATGAGAATTTATGAGAACAGTATCTAATGTAAAACGTGCGGCTTTCTGTTGTTAAATGGCAAGTATTTCTATAAGAAACGAGCTGCATTAGGTTAGAACAGTTTTGATTTGCAATTGAAGATTACAAATTATAATGTTTGAATAGGGATTTATGAGATCAGTTTCTACGAGTATTAATGTTTTTTTTTTCAGTAATGTATTAAATGTGTTTTCATTTGTTTGAATGGGTAAAAAGAAAGGTCAGTTTTCAACTGCAATTACAAATACAAGTTTATTCACTTCGAATGGGGTTATATGCGATCAATTTCTAACAGTATTTATGCTGTTTTCCGAATATAATTGTGATGAGGTTTGATCAGTAACAAATTGTTCACTGCATGTTACGATATGGTCGGAAATTCCAGGTACATATTTAGTATTACTTCGAAAGGATTGATGATAGCAGTTTCTACGAGTACCTATGTATTTGTTGTGCCAATAGTAAATTATATAAGTCTTTATCAGTATGCATTCGGATCTAATTTAAATATGAAAATTATATCAGAATAAATCAACCAAATATTTTAAACAGTATCTATTTGTAAATTCAGACATTTACTTATACTATCTCAATGAAAATTTATGAGGACAGAATCTAATGTAAAACGTGCGGCTTTCCGTGGTTAAATGGCAAGAGTTTCTATAAGAAACGAGCTGCATTAGGTTAGAACAGTTTTGATTTGCCATTGAAGATTACAGATTATAATGTTTGAATAGGGATTTATGAGATCAGTTTCTATGAGTATTAATGTTTTTTTTCAGTAATATATTAAATGTGTTTTCATTTGTTTGAATAGGTAAAAAGGAAGGTCAGTTTTTAACTGCAATTACAAATACAAGTTTAATCACTTCGAATGGGGTTATATGCGATCAATTTCTAACAATATTTATGCTATTTTCCGAATATAATTGTGATGAGGTTTGATCAGTAACAAATTGTTCACTACATGTTACGATATGGTCGGAAATTCCAGGTACATATTTAGTATTCCTTCAAGAGGATTGATGAGAGCAGTTTCTACGAGTATTTATTTGTTGTTCCTACAGTAAATTATATAAGTCTTTATCAGTATGCATTCGGATCTAATTTAAATACAAAAATTATATCAGAATGAAACCCCAAATAATTTAAAAACTGTTCACCTGTAAATCCAAACATTTAAAGATAATATTTTAATGAGAACAGTATCTAATGTAACGTGTGCGGTTTTCCGTGGCTAAATTTTAAAATTATTTGCAATAAATAAGCTTTAACGGATTCGAAGAGTTTTCATTTGCATTTCCAAATGAATAGTTTTAATTGTTAAATAGGGATCTATGAGGTCAGTGCAATGTTTTTTTTTTTCAATAAAATGTGTTTTTATTGGAAAAAACACATTACACAAAGACACTGACCTCATAGATCTCTATTTAACAATTAATACTATTCATCTGGAATTGCAAATTAAAACTATTCATCTGGAATTGCAAATTAAAACTGTTCAAATCCGTTAAAGCTTATTTGTTAAAAACAATTTTAAAATTTAGCCACGGAAAGCCGCATGCGTTACATTAGATACTGTTCTGATTGGTTCTCATTAAAATATATCTTTAAATGTTTGGATTTACAAGTGGATACTGTTTAAAATAGGTTGTTTCATTCTGATATAATTTTTGTATTTAAAGTAGATCCGAATGCATACTGATAAAGACTTATATAATTTACTATTGCAACAACAAATACATACTCGTAGAAACTGCTCGCATCAATCCTCTTGAAGGAATACTAAATATGTACCTGGAATTTCCGACCATATCGTAACATGTAGGGAACAATTTGTTACTGATCAAACCTCATCACAATTATATTGGGAAAGCAGCATAAATACTGTTAGAAATTGATCGCATATAACCCCATTCGAAGTGATTAAACTTGTATTTGTATTTGCAGTTGAAAACTGACCTTTCTTTTTACCCATTCAAACAAATGAAAACACATTTGATATATTACTGAAAAAAAACATTAATACTCATAGAAACTGATCTCATAAATCCCTATTCAAACATTATAATTTGTAATCTTCAATTGCAAATCAAAACTGTTCTAACCTAATGCAGCTCGTTTCTTATAGAGACACTTGCCAGTTAACCACGGAAAGCCGCACGTTTTACATTAGATACTGTTCTCATAAATTCTCATTGAGATAGTATAAGTAAATATCTGGATTTACAAATAGATACTGTTTAAAATATTTAGTTGCTTTATTCTGATATAATTTTCATATTTAAATTAGATCCGAATCTGTACTGATAAAGACTTATATAATTTACTACAGGAACAACAAATAGATACTCGTAGAAACTGCTCTCATCAATCCTCTTGAAGGAATACTAAATGTGTACTTGGAATTTCCGACCATATCATAACAAGTAGTGAACAATTTGTTACTGATTAAACCTCATCACAATTATATTCGGAAAACAGCATAAATACTTTTAGAAATTAATCGCATATAACCCCATTCGAAGTGATTAAACTTGTATTTGTAATTGCAGTTGAAAACTGACCTTTCTTTTTAACCATTCAAACAAATGAAAACACATTTAATATATTACTGAAAAAAAAACATTAATACTCATAGAAACTGATCTCATAAATCCCTATTCAAACACTATAATTTGTAATCTCCAATTGCAAATCAAAACTGTTCTAACCTAATGCAGATCGTTTCTTAGAGAAACACTTGTCTTTTAATCATGGAAAGCCGCAAGAATTACATTAGATACTGTGCTCATAAATTCTCATTGATGTGGTACAAGTAAATGTTTGGATTTACAAATGGATATGGCTTGACTCGTTTTGCTGGTCAATTCTGATATAAACTGATAACTATTTCAACAGCAACTTTATCGAACTCTTATAGAAACTTATTGACCATATAGGTTCTCATAGATACTTATTAATTTTTGATAATTTTTAATACGGATTGATGAGATTTTTTTGACAGGGTAAGCTTATAAATTAAGTGATTTTGCCTCATATCAGGTCTATGTTTTTAGCCGTTTTATTCTAAATTTTATAAAAAGTACAAATGGAGCGAGCGTCTTGACTGTGATATTATTTCGATACTCCAGAGAAGAAAAGTGTAGCGCGGTTAGTACTTGGATGGATGAGATCCATCTTGGGAAACCCAGCGATCTCGTCCCTCCTTCTAGCGGCTTGTATATCATCGTATACGGGGAAGCTATGTAATTTCAAGACGAGGATTACGTAGTAGATATACCATCCCTCGCAGGGATGTAAGGCAGAGGTGGTCCCTTGTCTTTTAAATGTTAGGCAAGTAAAAGATACCTCTCTCCTTCTTACGAGAAGAGCTTCGGCAAAATTTCCAGGTTGAGGACAGCTCGTCTCCTGGCGTCGATGATAGGCCCTCATAGCGGAAATGGGCCGACGTTAAATAAAAAGAAAAAAAAAGTACAAATACCATATTACTGCCACATCCAGTGGAAGTGTAGTAACACAAAAAAAAAAAAATTGAAAATTTTTATTGTTGAAATAGAATGTATGAAACATCGAAATCTTAAGTTTAAGAAAAAAAAAATTCTGTCTGTCGGTCTGTCTGAAACTTTTTTTTGTGCCCACTTTTACTCTGAAACCTTTTAAGATGTTGATTTGAAATTTGGGACAAGTACTGTCGTGAGCAAAAAAAATAGAACAACTATTTTTTTCTAATGAAAATCTGTCTCTATTTGCACACTTTCAATGAATTTTGACAAATAACTGACAGTCACAAAAATTGAAGTTAGATGTATACAACTAGATTTTAGCAAAAATACGTTATAAGACTTGTCCCATGTTTTTTGCGCACGACCGTACGGATTTTAATGAGATCTGAAATTAGATTATATTCTGATCTTATTCCGTTGAAGGGTTGGGGGTAAATTGAAGTAAATGGGAGTAAACAGGTAAATCAAGCAAGTAACAGTCCATAGAATTGGTATTTAGTATATGCAGTGTCCGCCAAAAGTCCGCACTATATGTTGTTATTGACTTTCTGAAAAATTTTATTTTGGATAAAAGTTAGTGCGTGTTCTCAAATGAAAAAGAGGCTGCATAAATGTTTGTTAGTCCTGGCGCTTAGGTCGGGAAATTATTTTTTTTTTAATTGTCTCAAGAGTAAACTACCTTTATTTTTAAAGAAATAGAAAAATGTTGGAAGGAAGTTGCCTGTAATGCAAAGGAGGAGGGTCTCTAAGGCCGGTTTTCGGCCTAATTTACATACATATTCAAACGGCTATCGACCGGAGTCCTTCAGCCTCGGCCTAATTTATTTTTGAATAAAAAACACTGATTTCGTTTATTATCATCTACTATCAATATAGAATCGATTCCACCACAAACGAAACTTTCCCGCACTCACCTTCCCTATTTATACCCCCCCCCCCCCCAAACAATTAAATAATCAGCAGTCAGTTGATTTTTTGCAGGTCATTGAAACATTTTAACATGACTGTTGCTGAATAAGAATATTTTTGATTTTGTACGTGTATTTTCGTTGTTTCGGAAGAGTTGGGAGAGAGGGGTAAAAAGGGAGGGTGGGGGAAAGTTTCGTTTGGGGTGGAATCGATTTAATATTGTTAGTAGATACTAAAAAAATGTTTTTCGAGTTTTTTCCTCAAGAAATAAATTAGGCCGAAAACCGGCCTTAGAGACCCTCCTCCTTTAGTTTTTCTATTTTGAAAACAAAAGTTTACCACTTTTTTACGCATAATTCCTGAACTAGATTACTAAATATTTTTCTATTGTTAATAATTCTCTCTATTTAGTACTCAGGTAGCAAGGGTACGTTATAATGACGTCAAAATCTGGTGATTCTGGTCAAAAAGACATCAGTGCACTAAAAATCGACGACATAATGAAGTCTTATAAATGACATTAAAATGACGTGCTACACATCACGTTACATTGTCGTCTTTTTTCGGTGTTAAAAATTTATTTATATTTTATCGGATTACGAACTTTAAAACTCGCTAATGGCATTTTGTTACATATCGTAAAAAAAGGGTGTAAAGTTAAAAAAAAAGGAAACCGTGCCGTGAGTGATAAGTATTGGCGTTTTTATTCGAGGATAATGTTTTTTAACAATATCCAAAATAATTTACATTCGAAAGAGTTTGCAAAGATTCAGCAGTTTATCTGTGCAGATATCGAGTTCTTTTAATAATAAAATTAGATTAAAATGCATTAAAAAGCACAATCTAGCCGTTGCGTGTTCCACTATAAAGTCTTTAAGTAAGCACTCACGCAAAGGTTAGTGGTCGAGTGAGTTAAGGCGTCATCTTGACACATTTTTAAATTTATTTTAGTTTTTAAGTCTGCCTATGACAGACAGGAGTACTAACTCATAAGACATCCGTCGTTAAGCCAAACCGCACCTGCCTCGCCCAGCCCTGCAATCACCACGGCACTCAGCGCCGTGGTTGTCTGGCTGGCTTCGGGACAGGTTCCGGCGAGGCGCATAAATGTATATAAAATCTTTAATAAATTGTTATTGTTGTTGTTGTCATCTTGCAAGTCACGAGGTCGGCGGTTCGACGCCTGTTCATTACGCTTTTTTTTTGTTCAAATAATTGCGAAAAAAATGTTTTTTTAAAGGTAATAATTGCTTAAAGGTAATAATTGCTTATAAAACCGATGTGTACTTATTTTCAATTTTAGGTTTGTTTTAGAGCATTAAATATTTTATTCATGCTGTAGATGTCGATATCATACCTTTAACGTTTTTTCTCCAACAGGTTTGTATAAGGCTCAAGGAAATTTTTTTTCGGATTTCTCCCTCTCTGCTCTTCAATTTCGAGATCTGGGGAAAACATTTGTTTTAACGAACCACTGAATGAATGTAATAATTACGTTGTTCAACAACTACTCGTACTTCTCAGGTGACACTGGTGACAGTTTAATTAAATTAAATAAGTTCTTCTTAATAATTATAAATAAATAAAAATACTAGTAGGTAACTCGAAAAATTCAGGTTTGGTAACACACAAAAAACAGAAAAAAAAGAGAACCTGAAAGATTTTCATATATTTTAAATAAGGCTAGAAATTCAATTTCACATAATAAAGACTTCATACCCATCACCATAAATACTACCTTTATCCGAAATAATGGTCACTAAGATAGCTCAGTTGGTAGAAGAGTCAGTACTGTAATACGGACAACGGAGATATTGCAGGTTCGATCCCTACCGACCGCAATTGGTAAAGGTAAGTAAAAATGAATTTAATAACTTAATAAACATTATAATTTACAGGCAACCCTTGTGAGAAAAAATTGGAGTGATGGTAAACAATATTAGAATGTTAATGTAAATAAAAAATACGGTTGGCTAACAAACAAATTCATAGGACAGTGCTTATTTATGCATTAATTACTTCATTTTTATCAAGTAAACTACTAAAGTATGTAGTTTTATATGTTCCTATTACTAAAAACCGGGGGGGGGTTTACCAAATATAACCTGAAAAAGACGTCAAATTAACGCTAGCATAAGACGTCATTCATCTGAGACATTAGGAAGTAATTTTCACGTTTCATTTACGTCATCTAACTCGTGATTTCTCGTCACTCCTGACCATGTTTTTACGTTATTTTCACGTGCCTTTGCTACCTGGGTAGTTTCAGCCTAAGTAATGGATTAAAATCGACTGTGAAGAACTTTAAGCAGTACTTCTTTGACCAAATAAATAAAGTAAAAATATATTTTGAGGTTTTTAGTTCTTGTGCACATACTAAATCACAATTGTTCGCATTAATAATGGGGTGGTAATGAGGGTGGCTAATGTCAACAATTTTTGTGAGACCTCAGCTTCTCTTGTGTATAATATAAATACCAATTCTATGGACTCTTACCTGATTGATTTACCTATTTATCCCCATTTACCCCAATTGAAAATATAATCTAGTTCCAGATCTCGTTAAAATACATACGTGTACCAAATTTAAAGTCAATATTTTTAACGGTTCCAGAGTAATCGTGAGCACAAAAAAAGTTACCGACAGACAGACAGAGACACCGACAGAATTTTTTTTTTGATCTCGACGTTTCATGTCATTCTAAGCCTAACATTAAAAATTTTCAACATTTTTTTTGTCGTTACTGTATTTTCACTGGATGTGGAAGTAATTCAAAAGTGGTGAAAGTTTTCAATTCGACCCGTATGTTCTTTGCATCAGTAATAATCGTACCTATTTCGTAGACGTAGATGCAGTTTATTTATAATCTCATCATTCAATCTGGGCAAATCTGTATGTCTAAATACCAAAACATGTATATAAACATAAACTACCTGGTAAGTATATCTTCACCGTTTAACAGCGATACCAGTGGCGGCTGGTGAAATTTCAATATTTTTTTTCTCGTCTGTGGCGCATGGGACCCATACGAAACTTGGGAAATAACATCTAGAGAAGCACTTCTCTAATGACCCCTAAAAAATTTTGAAAAAGCAGTTTGCGAAAAAATTTTTGAAAATTCGCTAGCCTCCCCTGGGTCTAGGGACCCCTGTTTACTTTTATTTTTTTTTGTCATATGCATTTGACTTTTCACAAAAATGCATCGACAGATTTTGGAGTTTGTGAAAATATTTTCATTACTAACTGAGATACAACGAATTGAAATATTGTAATTTGTTAAATTGTAAATTACAAAATTTCAGTTCATTGTATTTCAGTTAGTAATGAAAATATTTTCACAAACTCTAAAATCTGTCGATGCATTTTTATGAAAAGTCAAATGCATATGACAAAAAAAAATAAAAGTAAACAGGGGTCCCTAGACCCAGGGGAGGCTAGCAAATTTTCAAAAATTTTTTCGCAAACTGCTTTTTCAAAATTTTTTAGGGGTCATTAGAGAAGTGCTTCTCTAGATGTTATTTCCCAAATTTCGTATGGGTCCCATGCGCCACAGACGAGAAAAAAAATATTGAAATTTCACCAGCCGCCGCTGAGCGATACCTACTTCCCTCTCTCATCAAAATAACGGTCTACTATGTCAGATATATCTATTAAATTTTACAGGAAAACAATTTCGAAGTTTGTAACCATACATATATTATATCAATTAGCCAAACTGGTCTTGGACATAAATCGGTATTTCCCCAGTTTTACGCAGGCAACAGATTTACTTTTTAAATCACTTACGAGCTTTTATGTGCACGTGCTTTTTGATGTCTTTATCTTTCAACAAGCGATCTAGTGTAACATATACTATTCACATGCCTTTTTTTTCTTTATCGAATAATCACCTAACGCCATGAACTTCTTATAATGCATATTTCAAAGAAATTTTATATAAAAAAACAAAGTTATTATTTAAATTGATCTTACCACTCATGTAGAAATGTAAGAAGAACTACTTAGGTACGTCAACAATTACCCGCCGATTTACTAAAATACGATAAAAATTTAAAGGCCCCCATTTAATACTCGTCACGTTTCAGTCATGAGTGCATATTTCATTTTATTTTCAGTTACGAGACGCGTTCTATTGTTTTACGGGCGAGCGACGCATAGCGTCTAAAGAGTGTAAAGACGCCTGTAGCTCCCGTATAATAATATTGTCAGTCGTCTCCGCTACCACTGATATTTCCCCCACCACTTTATTAAAATCAATGGCCCATGTGTCTGCCGATATAACAGATTTCTCCTTTTTTGAATTAAATTAACGGCAAGACAACGGAAGGTTGCCTAGTTGCCTAATTTATTGACTTCTTGGATGCACAGACGTTACGTCATTGAGTGACAAGCTATCTCTGTCACACTTATGTCTCAATTCGAATTCACCAGGGCAGTACTTAGCATAACTGCGGTATTTTGTTATTCTTTGGTAACATTTTTTATTTTAATAATTTTATATTTTCTAGCTATGCCATGGTTAAATTGTAAGCAGCAAAATAATAAAACTTAGGTATTTCTAAGTTATCTGGTGGTATATATTCAGAGTGTTTTTGAATATTATTTAAAAAAATTAATTGCGGAAGATATATGGAAAAGTCCCTAAACTCATCATAATGAACACAGTTTTGTCGGCCCAAAATTAAATGGATGATGTTTGCCGACTTAAGTTAAATTCATCCCCAGAATCGTTTTGAAATAGTGGCCAAATCACGCTCTAAGAAGGCGGTGAAATGTTGGTACTATATACAATATTTTCAAGCGGCACAATGCAATACCGTCAATATTCCAACAACAGAGGGAATTCATCGAGTCATATGCAGGGTGGATCATTAATAATAGGCCATAGTTTCAAGGATAGATTCTTTGGATCAAAATATGAGGACGTAACCAAACATGCTGCAGTAAATTGTTGCCGTGGGAAAAGATACATGGTGTTAAAATTGTATTTTTTTTTGCAATATCTCAACTACCTCTGACCGATCTTTTCCTAATTTGGAGAAACATTTTTTAAGCTAAGAAACAATAATTTATGCATTACATCGTTACTTTTGACTAGAAAATCTCATGCAGGAGTCATTTCTACGTAAAAAAAGGTACACTTGATAGAACTTGATAATTTCAACCGTTTTCTTGAAAATTGCCTCATAGATCTCAAAAATTCTTTGAATACAAACCCAATGTGAGAAGGCAAAATTGTATTTATTGAAAAGTGTCCTTTGGTGACGTCTTAGTTCTGTCAAAATTTCAAACTAATGAAGTTATACGTAAATGATAGAACTAAGACGTCACCAAAGCACATTTATCAATAAATACAATTTTTCCTTTTCAAATTGGGTTTGTTTTCAAAGAATTTTTGAGATCTGTGCGGCAGTTTTCTCGAAAACGGTTATCTAACTATCAAGTTCTATCAAGTGTACCTTTTTTTACGTAGAAATGGCTCCTTCATGAGATTTTCTAGTCAAAAGTGCCAGTACGTCTCGTAAAAAAAAAGAGAAAAAATATTCATCATCAGGTATAGTTCATGAGGCGCCCTCCACGGGCTAGCGTGATGTAATCATAAATTATTGCTTCTTAGCCTAAAAAAATTTTCTTTACCAAATTGGGAGAAGATCGGTCAAGAGGTAGTTGAGATATTTCCAAAACAAAAAAAATTACAATTTTGACGCCCTGCCGATATCACTTTAATATTAATCTATAGTTCTAAATTAAGACATACAGTGGATGGACCTACTGGCATTACACATCGGTTTACACTTCACTTATGTAACTTAACTCATTCAAAATATTTTTAATTTCAATGACAACTTGTGCAAAATTCGTTACATTACAGCATAGCAGAGACAATTATAACAATTCCTAACTATTGGCGGCTTTGTCAGTATCATCAGTACAGAGGCAGATTTTATGAAAAATTCTAACTGATGATATTGCAGTGGAGCATTTATATTTTGATTGCAAATACGAATTTCCGGGCGAATACTCTCACTCACCGGTGGTAGGACTAAATCAGTGATTTATGTGCAGATTCATCTATCAAGATGAACATGAACGTGAACGTGAACGTGAACGTGAACTTGAACTTGAAGAGGGCCAATAAATATCCGATTAATTCTAGATATTTCACTTCGATCTAAGTTTCAATTTCTGGCCTACGAGCGACGTTTGCATAAGCGTCACTTATAACTAGCCGGTTGTCTCCGTTATAGTGACTTTATTACATAAATGACAGCAGTGAACCGCATTTCGGTCGATGTTTGTATGTTTGCTGGAGACTGACCGGTTTGCGTTCCCTCCGAAGATGGTATATATTCATCTAGATATATCTATTATGCAATCCTTGCTTAATATTGCATAGCTTCTGCATATAATAATATGCTGATATTATAAAAGGAACCATTTAAAAAATACTTTCGATTTTACGTGAGAGGGGATTACCGAAAATGTGACAAAATGAAGAATAGGGGACAGGAGATATATAAAAGTGGATGTTTTCGCACAAAAGAAATTTGATTTAAAAATAGCTTTATATTACATTTTAAAGTCGTTCTTTCATGATAAACTAATCAACAAATCAACAGAATTAAAAAAAAACTTTTTTCTTTAAATATGTTCTCTACCTAATTATGGAGGTTTGTAAACTAACGCTAGATTAAGGGAGGCTTCACAGATATTACACGGTGTTAGAATGGGGGGGAGGGGGTTAAAAGTAGCCGAAACTCGGCAGAGGTCTTAGCCGGCAGAATGCAGAAGGCCGTCATCCTCGGTTCATTACGTCTGCTCAGGGCACACGATTCTTGGTCCCAGAGTAGTCACTCACCCCACGGGCGTGGGGAGTGGCTGTCGATCAGCTCCCCTCTGCGAGTGTCCGAGTCACAGAGTTTAAAGGGTGACTGGCTTTTACAAATAATATAATAATAATAATAATAACACAGCCCCACAAAAAAAAATGGTCGGTCCGACGGACGATAGTTTTTACTATCGATAGTTTTCGATAGTTGCAGAAAAACTATCGAAATATCGATAGTACTATCGCACTTTTTACGTAAGGATGTGCTGACGTAAAATATTTGCAAATGAGTGTTTAAATATTTTTCTTAATGATGTTATATTGAAAATACAAAAAAAAACAATACACGTGAAAATAAAAACAAACAAAAAATATAGTTTCTTTAAAAATAACCTCAAAGTTTAACATTATAACATTATTTAACAACAACAACCAAGTAGTAATCGCCAGAGCTACCAAACCAACAGTTACAGTTACACCAACCACTAGGCAGGGCTAACGCCGTCAACGTGCCCCGTTGATATATTATACTGTTCTGTTTTATTTGTAAACGAAATTATTGTCGCCAGGTCATAATATAAAAAAAATACTAAATCGAACCATAAAAAGTACTGATAGTTTATCGATCGTGAAATTTACTATCGATAGTTTCGATAGTCCAAAACTATTGATACTATCGATAGTCCCATCGATACTTTTCCACCACTTATTCGCGGTCCCAGTAGTCACTCACCCCACGGGCGTGGGGAGTGGCTGCCGATACTACCAGCTCCCTTCTGTGAGCGTATGAGCCACAGAGTTTAAAGGCTGACTGTTTCATGCAAATACAACACTTATAAAAATATTTCAGTTCGGTAAGCCTTGCTCTTACACATAACCGTAAATATAAATTACAAGTAAACAATATAGATAAGAATTAACAATATAAATTCTATTTAAACAATATAATTACAAAAACAATTAAGAAATAACAATATTTAAATAACAGAATAAATATATAATAATAGGAATGGCAAAAAGTTACTTTTCCTATCCTCTCTGTACTTGTCTTGTGACGATGAAATGCGAAAGACAGCTAAATCTTCTTTATACAATGTTTCGATATAATACTGGTGACCGAATAAATCAACTTCAAAACCAGAATCTTTGTTGTTAACTGCACAAACTTTTGTGGACTTTTGTAATGTATCATTTGCTTTAATTTGCGTAAATTATATTGAACATATGAATTGATATTTATGAAAACGTAATAAACGGATTCGATATAAAACATCTACTTTTTCTAGATATGAAAGAAAATATCACGCTTTTACATCGAAACTATTGACTGTAGGCAAAAAATGTATAAGACCTATTTATAGGAAATCTTATCATTTCCTTATTTCTGATATAACAAAATCCATTTCTTAAAGTTACAAAACTTGCTGACTTGACTTTTGAAAAACTACCCATTGGTTGGACTAATGGGACTAAATCTGCAGTGCACATGAACAATGAAAAAAACCGCTGCCCAAGGAATCACTACTTCCACATCAAATTTTTTTATCCAAGTCACAACGAAAAAAATTTGTATGTGGAAATAATTGTTTATGGAACATTAATAATATAATATTTGAAATCCTCTACCCCAAAAACCCATAAAACGATACCCCACATCGGTAGCGGGGTGGGGATGGTGATGGGGGGTGGTAGTGGGGGTGGATGAAGTAAAAAAATATTTTGAGGTTTCTGGTTCTTGTACACACACTAAATTACAATTTTTTTCATCCCCTTTAATAATGGGGTGGGGGTGGCAATGGAGGTGGCTAATGCCAAAACTTTTTTTGGGACCTTAGCTTCTCTTGTATATACTAAATACCAATTTTATGGACTCTTACCTGCTTGATTTACCTATTTTCCCCAAATTTACCCCAATTTACCCCCCAACCCTTCGACGGAACAAGATGAAAATATAATCTAGTTCTAGATCTCGTTAAAGTACATATGTGTACCAAATTTCAAGTCAATATCTCATACGGTTCCAGAGTAAACGTGCGCACAAAAAAAGTTGCAGACAGACCGACAGACAGACCGACAGACAGAAATTTTTTTTCGTTCAAACTTAAAATCTCGACGTTTCGTGACATTCTAAGCCTATTTGAACAATAAAAATTTAAAAAAAATTTTTTGTCGTTACTATACTTCCACTGGATGTGGAAGTAATTAAACACCACAGAACATAGAAGAACTCAGCTAGTCCATTCTTTGTAGATTTTTTTGTCGTGATGCCGGCAAGTAACTGCAAAGTAATTGTTTTCTCTAATTTTTGGGGCGTAGAATACGGATTTATGACTATGCGCACAATCAATATGATTAAAAATCAACATATCTCAAAAGCATATTGCCTGCTCCCGGACAGCTAGTTATCACTCCGGGAGAACTTCATCTCCACCAATTTTAATTCATTTTAATATATGACGAAGTATGGTTATTTATTTGATAACATTTCTTCAGAATGCATAACGATTTGATTTCAAAAGATCATATTTTTAAAGATATAGAAAATTACCCCATTACAATTAAAACGCAAATTTTTAAAGAATCTATGTTTGTTGCATTTCCAGCATGTCAATAGAGCCAGTGCCGGTCCTGTATGTCACTCAGTGACGTCATAGCTAAAGTGTAGTAACCTTAAGCGAGAAAGCAAGCTCTTGTTTTCTTGTTTATACGTTGACAGTAGATAGCAACTGTCAAACTGTCAACTTATTACATTTATTTTAATTTAGATCATAAACCTATTATACCCAGTGAAAGTTAATTGTTCGAAAGAGTTACAATAACAACGGAAGTGAATGAAACCGTATGTATATCAAAGTTCATTTTTAGTGACACCAGTGAAAAGGAAATAACCTGAAGCACGTCACTACACTCCAACTCTCCAACCGCAAATTTTGTATTGTTTCCACAGCAATGACGTAAATAAGTGACGTGTTTTCTCACTAATAACATTAAAAAGGTAATTCAAAAAACATAAACAACTATGAAACAGTTATCTATTGTAATAAGAGTCAGTTGAAGTCTTGCTACATGCATTCTGAAAGCCTAACTTAATTAAATCGCGAAATTAACTCGCATGGTTATATCCTATTTATGGATGAAATTTTTGTTAAAAGCTGCTTATCTTCATTCCAGGGAAATACACGAGAATGACTCCTCCAGTTGAAGAGGTTCGTAAACGATCAGCATCAGATTACATTTTTGGAAAGGTGTTAGGCGAAGGAAGTTTTAGTACAGTTTACTTGGCTAAGGATGTGCACACAAATAAGGAATATGCAAGTAAGTGATATAAACCAAGATAATGTAAAATTTGTAAATGAACAGAAATTAAAAAAATCATTCTTACAAGTTAGAGACTAAGTACCTTATCTTATTTTAGACAAGATACAAGCTACCCATACCTACTAATTTTTTCTTTTTGTTTATTTTGGCGATGAATAAATATTCAGTTTTTTGTGTTGTATTATTATTGCATAAATTTTGACTATATTTTTATGTACATACAGTTAATTTGGGAACTAATCTCGAGTCTCGTTTTACATCTACATAAAAATTCTTAGATTCTTTCTTATAATTTTCTAATAGTAAGTAAACCATAATATTTAAAATTTAATAATTTTCCAAATGTACCAAATTAAAAATTCAATACTTAATTTTAACTGAGAGATCAACAACTGGGAAAAATTTGTGTGCCATTTCCATTCTTCAAATATTTCAGTAGTAGATACTTTAAGCACCTCATTTTCCGATTTATTTTATATATTCGGTATATTTTGTTTTTCTTCTTTTCATAAATGTAGGTAGGTACCATCTTCATATTGTCTGTGCACCATATTGTACGTTGGTTAACCCTCCATTTTTAACAATAATATAGTGTTTTCTTGTTTATTATCAATAAATATTTGATAAATAGTATCTTGTGTAGTTTATGCACAAGTTAAAGATTATATAGTTGTAATAATGGATTTAGAATAACAGAGGTATGCCATGTTAGTTAATAACGATACGTGCATTATTGGAATGAAGTAACATACCATCTAAACGGTTAAACGGTATGCCAATAGTAAATTCATGTTACTAGTGTTAAATATAGGTGGTATATCAAGGGGCTGTTCGAATACTAAAATATATTAGCATTATAAAAAAAATGAAAACTTCCAGTCAGTATGCCGACCCATTCCACCAAGTCTAAAGGTATGCCAAGCTTCCGGTGGATTTTTTTCATTTTCTAAAAGTTGATAATGTTTATTAGTGTTTATGTCAAATTATTCTTTTTTACTACAGTTTCAAAAACTTGCCATAAACTGCCCATCCACTGTATTAGTATGCCAATTAACTTTAGGATATCTTGAATACATAAGTAAAATAAAAATATTGCTTATTGGTTACCAAATGATTGGCAAAAAATCATAGGTGGACCCACGGACTATTAAACCTATAATCTTATCAAAGACTACAACACTATTCACGTGTGTTCTTTTCACAAAATGTTGCATAACCTTTATATTTACTGATTGATTTTCTTAAGAAATGCTGGTCTTCCTCTAGTTTATTTTTTAAAAGAGACATGACGGACAGAGTGGCAGATGGACAGATAAACACACTGACAGAAAGACGGACTCATAACGGACATTTTGAAAGTAGTTACGAATTCTATGACTAACACAATGATATGATAGTTTTTTACTCTACGAGCGATATTTACAGTTTTTGAAATGTGTCAATGAAATGCAATATACTCTTTGCTTTCGCATTTCCAAAGAGTATAATAATAAATACGAAAAAAATGTATATAGCATTTTTTGGAGAGAATTTTCTTATAAGCTTTATTTTTTTATATAAACATAATTTAAATATCGCCAATGGTTAGAGAGATATAAGCAAGAAATTGAGTCGGAGCTCCATTTTTCCAAGGTGAGCACAACAGTTTTAGCTGAGAACTTTTAATAGTAAACTGTAATGAACATCTTTGCCAAATTTCAAAACTTTATTAGTTTTTTCCGTCAAACGTCGAAATTTGTTCCAATTTGACTGGGGTAACTTTATTTTTACTTCTTTGAAATCAAACGAAATTACTTTTTTGATTAAAACTTTTGACAATAACAGTATAATTGACCAGATAGTAGCGCAGCAGGCTAAAGAGTGTTGGTCATACTGTTTATTGAGTGCTGGGTTCATCCCCAGCTCGGACACTGACAGTGTCGATGGGTAATTGATGTTGTCTGCGTTTTTTCAAATATGTAGCACCCTTTTGCACAGGCTTGGCCTTAGATTTGGGGAGTTGACTATGTGTAGTGTGATATGTTATATACGTATATCTAGTGTGAGAGTAAGAAGATGTCTGTCAACTCTCACAAAACGGTAATAACACCCTTTGCTAGATAAAGGAAGATGGATTACTTAGAACCACCTTCCTTATTAGGTACCTAAAACTTTCATTTGTGGAGGAAGTGAAATACCTTGGTATTACAATAGATTAATTACTTAACTGGAACAGGGACCGAAACCGAAATGAATTTCGGTTAGGGTTAAATATTGTATACCATTTTCAGTTTTCATAGCAGCGACAATTTGGTTTTCATTTACGGTTTCGGTTGTCAAGGCAGCGACAATTCGGTTCTCGGTTATGGTTTCGGTTTACAGATCCGCGGCAATTCGGTTTCTGTTAGAGAAAATTAGTAATTATGGTGCGGTTCTCGGTTTCGATTTCGGTTTCTGGCTTTTTACTTGCTTTTTGCCTTATATAATCTTTATAATGGACGAATCGACTCAGATATGGTTTTCACCATACAATTTGGTAGTTTTACATCATGGTTTAAAGATTTGAATCTTTGATTTCAATCATATTTTTTGAACTTTAAATTCCTAATTACAGTGCGGATTTCGGTTTCGGTCCCTGAACTGGAACTGCCTCTTGGAAAAGGTAATCCACTAAACGAGGCTGTCCTTGCGAACATGTCAAAGAATTTGAGGAAAATCCCGAGGCATTGGTCCCCAGTAAATATATTGGATATACGTTATGGTTGTAAGACCAATGATACCGTATGCCTCCATAGTTTGGTGGTCGAAGGGGCTACAATAATCGACCAAAGCCAAACTCTGGATTACAGAGACAATCATACCTGGCAATAACTGATGCAATAAGTACCACATCGCAGTGATGGACGGGTACTTAGTAACTATTCGTTACTTGTAATCGTTACTCAGTAGGATCCGAAGTACCGATTTCTCGATTTACGAAAGTAATCGTTACTTTTCCATTTTGATTACCTACTACCATATACTTATTAGAACCAACATACCGATACTAGTTGATTGATAAATTTCGGACTTGACAGAATCTGCATGTTGCATCCTCTGCTAGGCCCATTAGATTCATATGTCTATTAAGCCTACCATTATCCTAATGGCCTTTCTATTTTGGCATAGTAGGTCTTCCGTGAATTTGGCCGATCGTTCTTTAATGAACTTTTTGGCCTGTCTCTGTTGTGGGAAATTCTTCCACCACTCTAGAGATTTATTTTGTACCACCCATTCATTAATGGATGCTTATATGCTTGGCTTAGCCACACCGCAAAAGGGTTCAGGTCCTACTAGGGCCTTAAATGCGCCTTCTCGGGCCAGTTCATCAGCCTTCTCATTTCCCCTGTGTCCCTCGTGTCCTGGTACCCGTGCCATGGTCACTTTGTTCTAACGTACTAGATCTGTAAGGACGTTTATACAATCTCATACTAGTCTTGAATCGACCTGCATGGAATCGAGTGCCTTTAGCGTTGCTTGGCTATCGGAAAAAATGGCAATTGACTGGTTTACAGTTGCTTGCCACATTATTTCCTTTGCACACCACTGTATAGCGGCCACTTCAGTCTGAAATATTGTGGCGTGTATTCCTAGACTTATCGGGATTTTCGTTTTCGGCCTTATCCCGTAAATCCCAGCTCCAAGTCCCTGTTCTGTCTTGGAGCTCTTCTTCATGTCCAGATCGTTTGCGCCGATATTTTAGGACGGTTTTCCAGTCCTCTGTCTGGTATTTTGGTTTAAAAATTTTTGTAGAAGTGGATGGAGTCCTCTTGAAAACCAAAACAGCGCTTTATCTAACTGTAGGAGAGCTCGATAAAAATCAAGGAACTGGTTTCTATTGGTAAATTGTGAGGGTCTATTCTTGACTAAACTCAAGTTTAGAGACGACTGTAGAGAACAGTTTAAAATATTAAATATACTAACAGTACCATGTACCTATATACTCCAATATCTCATTTACATAAAAAATAGCCTGCACAAATATACATCACGTAATGAATTACATTCTTATAATGTCAGAAATAAGTATAATATTCATCAAAATTTTCTACGCCTTACTAAAACTAGGGATGGTACAGAATACTATGGGATCCAGTTATTCAACGCACTGCCTCCCGAAATAAAACTTTTAAATTAAACAATATTTAAAACCAGAATAAAAATGTATCTACTTACAAATGCCTTTTACAGTGTCGAAGAATTTTTATCAAGCGACTTAGCTTTAATTTAGATTCATTAAGAGAAGTAATAGGAAAAATAAGAAAGGGTATGTTTATCTGCAGTTTCTTAAAAAAAAAGTTATACATCAATCGTATTTTAACCAAATCCATGGGTAGTTACTAAGCAGCATTATTTATTACTTCAAAAATTTTATTTGTTTCGATTGTTTGTCCCACAATATTTGTCTATTATATGATCATTGTTTTATACCTATTTGTAAGTGTAACTCTGTTTGACGTGTGTACAATTTTATAATTTTTAACATGAATAAATCTATCTATCTATCTATCTATCTATCTATCGATCTATCTATCTATCTATCTATCTTGAATCTCTATTAAAATAGTCGACCACGACAAATGTGACTGATAATTGTCACATACTTTTCTGGTATTCTCGAGTGGTAATAGACACCGCTAATACCACTCAACAAATATGTCACAAAACGAAGTATGACAGCAATGTATGATGACTCTACTTTACCGATACAAGAAAATTATATGACAGCGTTGAATGTCGGTGGAATCAATATAGAAAACAAACGTTTTTTTACATGTTAGTGGCTTTAATAATAGTGTTTTAATGGAAACATGAAAAAATACTGCATCCAACAGCAGAGAAATATGTTGGTGGAGTTAGTAAAGAAGACCGAAATTTTGTGTGGTAAATTCTCTGTTAAGTTTACATATTTTCTATTTCTCTGAGTTATTCATTAATATTTTATTTATGAAATAAAAGTATTTATTTTTATAAAACAAATTATTTAAAAATTTACATTCTTGTCAGTTACATAAATAGAGCCTAAAGCCTTTTGCGCATTTGCCTTTGTATAATTGGTCTAACCAATTTTATTAGATTGATTACTACATTTTTATTTAACCTAAACATTTTTATAAACTACTGATTGTTAAGTTCAAACGTATTATATTTCTTATAATACCTTTGTCTATGTTGCTCTGCATCTTCTTGAAATGCTAAGTTTTCAATTGCAGCAAGCATATTTGCTTCGTTCAAGTTAGCCATTTTGATAAAACCTTGATACTGTCATTAAGTCGCATACGAGAATATAATACTGTGTGGTTTTTCCCACTCGTTGAAGATTCTACTGAAAGTTGTGAACTGTGACATTCGGGAATGTATATTTTTAGGGTCGTGCATATTTCGGTAGACATTTTTCCGAAGCCGTATGCAACTTTTACTAATAGGGATTCGAGAATAGGCCCCCTGGACTGTTCTCGCATAAGAGTGAAAGTATAACCTGACTTTTTGGGCGAACTGTCATTTCGTTGTGGCTTGGTAATTTGAAATTCCTTCAGTATTCTCTAGTTATTTTTAAACGTTTTATTACAGCCTTCAGGGACAATATTTAAGTTATATACTTTCCCACAATTTTTTGACTTCTTTTTTGTGAATTCACACACAATCACACATTAATTTTACAGTATATTTTAAGAACATTATAGAAAATGTGTCATTTTGACAGGATTTACTTTCCACCGTACCGCTCGTGATCTTTGACTGTGATATTGTGGCTATCCTATTGATTGAATTGTGAAAACAAAAGTTGGTAACTCAGGACAAATACTCTGATTTTTCAAATTAACATCTCAATTTAAATCCAAGTTGAATATTTTTTAAAACATCAAATGAATGAACGTGGAACAAGAAATGGGCAGCTACTGGAAGTGGCTGGAACTCCCCCACGAAATGGTTGAAAAAATTCGTTAATTTAGTTAATAGCTAGATCCGTTACCACTAAGCTAATGTGATACATGCCTCCATTCCATGGACACTAGAATTTATGCCTTAATGACCCGCCGTTGCGGGACTTAGACAATTCCTTTTTGATGGAAAAGAGTGAAGTGTGATGTATTGTTGAAATCAGAATAACATCCACTTTTGAATGGTTCAATAACAAATTGATATGTCGAAAAATAAGAAAGTCTATGTGTGAAAAGGGAACTAAATGTCATCCAATCTGCCTCCTCGAAAACTTTTCAGCTGATGTATGGTATAAATTACCCTTGTGCCAAATTTCATCAATATCGGTTCTCTGATTTCGGCGCTTTGGATAACGTCGTTTGTTTACTCGACATTCGCTAAACATTCGGAAATTATGTCAGGCGCCAAGTTATTACCGCATGCCTTAACACAGATTAAAGGTGCGCATGCTTAGATGTCAAATAACGTGAGCGATTGCCGTTATGTGACAGTGCCATATCTCTCTAATATTTATAATGCATTTGACACAACTTGTCAAGTCTTTCACATTTTGTACTGGCTCCAAGCAAATATTTAAAAATTCACGTAAATGATTTTTCAATATTGTTGATTAATAAAAATTGACTGCTAATTACAGGTTAGATTTCCAACCTACAAAAAGAGTCCTATTTTATTAGCACAAAGTATTTAGAACTTATAAACATTACACTGAACTAGATTAGTTGAAAATACTGGAACCAGGCAGAAATTTTAATAACAGCTGCGTAATACTCTTAAATCTTAAGAAACATATTTTTAAGGTTAGCTGTGACGTCACGTGCAGATGCCCTATAATAGCGACACTGCCTACCCTTCGCCCCACTTCAGCTTTGTGATTGGCGTTGTCTTCTCTTAAGCTTCTGTCCAAACTCCATTGGTGCCATCTTTTTGTAGATATTTCCGTCAGTTCATTTACTGAAAAATATGGTTGAATTATTGGATATTATGTCACAGAATGTTAGATTAAAACAATAAATGAACTGACGGAAATACCTACAACAAAGAGATGGTGAAGGTCACAAAAACTGATCAAGAAACGTCAAAGGCGGTGCGGAGAGTGTTGCTTTTGGTAGTTCTTCTGTGCTTATACTTAATTCTTTCTGTGTTTGTTAGCACCAGAGCTAATTCAGATGGTAGAACTTCCAAAATTTTTAAACCAGTGTTAAATTTTAATACGGGGTTAGCTTAACACCGGCTCAGGGTAGGTTGGTACAACTTGCCCTAAGCAGCTTGGTTTGGGCTTGCCACACTCTTAAAAATTGCTCCTAGAGGTTCATTCATGGTGGTTTTCAATTTTTTTTTTTAATTAAATTTTGCCCCCCTGGATTCCTAATTACTTGTCGATAAATAAAAAAAAAATTTTGTTCCCTAAGTTGGGAGGTCTGTAACTTCTTATTGTATAAATTTACAGTTTTCGAGCCAAAACTAAAATTGTGTGTTTTTTAACGAGCTTAAATTTTTATCATTATAATTTTTCATTGACTTCTACAATTCTCAAAATAATTACAAAAATATGAAAAAATGCGCAGCTTTAGAGGTTGAAACCTATTTTTGACGAGGTTCCCCGTCAGAGAGGTTGGGACTTTTAGTATGATAAAAAGATCCATGTAAAATTTTGTAACGGCATTGGACCATTAAACAGAAACCTCATTTTGTATCTTTTCTTCTGTATCAAAGAATGGTTTGATTACGTTTGTTATTAGTTTTATAAACGCATCAAATTACTTTGCTGACATCGAAATTAATTATGACATGTATTCATTTTAGGCTAAAATTTTGCAGTCAGTTTAAAAAACTCTTAAAAGCAAGGGATTTAGTAAGTATATAGTACGTGACCACCCAACTGACATTCTAAAAGTCCCCAAAAATCAAAGTTGTGCTACCACCTATATCCTGGGAAATGGCGACCAAAATTCAGTTTTTTGCAATTTTTTCAAAAAATATGCAGTGTTATCGAAAAAAGTTTCAAATAAAGTTTGTTTAGTTTGTTTTATAAAATTACCAATCTAAATGCTAATTTAGATTTACCAGATTACTACACAAGTCAATTATCTTCATCAGACAGAAATTCAATGGCTTCTTCAGAATTTATATGTGGCAGCGTCTACGCATGGCAGAGCTTTTCAATTCAGATCTCCTACATTCATGTCTATCGATACAGTTGGACTTTGAAATTTCGATCCATTTCGTAGGTCTTGAAAACAGAGCTCATCGAGTACTAGGTATTCCCAAAAGAAAAAAATTAAAATCGGTCAATGCGTTCCAAAATAACAAGGTGTTGAGGTATCAAATAGCACACACTGAATACTTTTAAGAGTATTTTTTACCTGATGTTCATAAAATTACTGCACTATAATTCAACTGCCTTTAAAATTACAATTTAAACAATAACTGATAGATGTAACCAACATTTTAATTTGGATCTAATTATGTTTTTTGTTTTTAGTTAAAGTATTAGAAAAAGCTCACATCATACGAGAGAAAAAAACTGAGTATGTTATGAGAGAGAAGGAGGTGCTGCGAATACTAGGAAGTTCTTGCCAATATTTTGTGCGTTTATATTGGACATTTCAGGATACAGAGCGTTTATATTTTGTTCTAACATATGCCAAGAATGGAGAACTCTTAAAGCAAATAGACAAACACGAATGCTTCAACTTAGAGTGCACAAGGTATTATACAGCCGAACTGGTACTTGCCTTGGAATATTTACACACCAAGGGAATTGTGCATCGAGATCTGAAGCCTGAGAACGTTCTATTCGATGAAAACTGGCATATTCTCATAACAGACTTTGGCAGTGCTAAAATAGTTAAAGAAGACGCTGAAAAATGTGATAATGATAGTGATACAAATTTTCGTAGGAGACGTAATAGTTTCGTAGGAACCGCCCAATTTGTGAGTCCCGAGATGCTCACTGACACTTCGTCGTCCTATGCCTCAGACTTGTGGGCCCTTGGATGCATCGTCTACCAAATGGTCTCAGGTCTTATGCCTTTCAGAGGGCCTAGTGAATATCTTATATTTCAAAAAATCCTTAACCTGGAATATGAATATCCAGAAGGATTTGATATGGTTGCTAAAGACTTAGTAGAAAAATTATTAGTCATAGTGCCTGATAAGCGTTTAGGTGCAACTGATGTTAAGCCTTACACAAGCATAAGGGAACATGAACTTTTCAATGGACTAAATTGGGAAAACATGGGACCACCTCCAAAAATTTCTGATTTTTGTGATACTAGTGAACATATAATTCCTGATAACTTGGAGCCCGGTTTAGATGAAGAGAAGGCTTCTAGGCTACAATTAGATTTATTACCATCCACATTAACGCCTTCTCGAAAAAAGTCTCAACCTAGCCGGAAGATTACCGATCTGTCTCAGGCAGAAATAGACCAACGATTAGAAACTCAGAAGAGTAATATTTATAATAATTTTGTTGAGGGTAATTTGATACTTAAGCAGGGTTTGATCGATAAGAAGAAAGGCCTTTTTGCCAGAAGGCGGATGTTTTTGTTGACCTTAGGACCCCATCTGTATTATGTCGATCCCGTAACAATGACTTTAAAGGGAGAGATACCATGGAGTGAGAATCTAAAAGCAGAGGCCAAAAATTTCAAAATTTTTTTTGTTTATACAGTAAGTATTGGTAAAGCTTTCCAGAAACATCCAATTTAATTGTAGTAGATAAATATAAATAGGAATAGAGAATTATCACAACACTAAAAGGTATATTAAAAAAATAAATAGATATTATTTTATGGTACGCCAGCGCACAGTCATTGAAATTACAATATTGATTATTGTGGCTGTTGAATTTGTTATAAAAACAACTGTTAATTGTTTGTTATACTAAACATTCTTGTTTAGATCCTCAGGTTTGAGCATTTTTATTATAAAAAGGGGATAATTTAAATGAGCACCAAATTAGTTTTTGAGCACCAACTTTTTTAACAATTTTAATTATTGTTTACCAAAAGATTCCTTGAGTACCAAAAATAGTACATGAGAACTACAATTCTACTGCTAAAAATATATTTGCTAAGCATCAAAAATATGTTTTTTACCCCAACTAAAATTCGTTTTGATGGCCTGTAATAATTAAGCAATAAACAGCAAAAATAATCGAGCACCAGAAATACTAAACGACTAAAAAAAAAAAAATAAAATTATTGCTTAGTAAGCAATAAATAGCCCCAGCAGAAATATTTATCCTGTGACCCCATTGATATACATTACCTAACCCAACTAGCACCAAAGTAACAGTAACTGAGATAGGAACTTCGAATCCATCACTAAATTTTCGACATTGATGTATAAATTACTTATTTGACATATCCATAGTCGCGGCCTCGTAGTTTTTACCACTAGTGATTACTTATGTAGTTATGTAGCTTTCCCGGTACATGAGGATGCTTAGTTACCAGTGGGACGACCGTCAAAGTTGCAATCACTTAAGTAGCATTGATAGTTGCCGCGGCGTTCTGGGAACCTTCACTATCCATTTAAAGTAGTGTAACTTGTAAGTAACATTTATTAGTGTTAATGTTGTTATCGCTACCTGCAGAACTGAACCTCACCGTGCGCTGCTACTACGCCATGAAGTAAATTTCACTATCTAGTTCCCAATGTTGATCATAAATAGGAAAGGAGGCGGTAACAGGAGGAATATATTTTATGTTCAACGCCTGCGCGAATTAGATTGCGTGTTTTATGTTCGTGATTCTGATCTGAAATACATAACTTATATAGTTTATGCTTGTTTTGTGACCTTTATATTTTCTAAATTTGGGTTGTTTACCGTTTTAAAGTAATAACATACTTTTTTGTGCTGAATTTCGTACATTTACCTTTTTTGTTCAAAACTCGTTAAGTGAGGAAAACAGTTATTTTTCGGATTGTTTACCTGTTAATGTTTTTCAAAAAATAATGTATGTTTTACGTATGTAAGAGTACAAAGTTGCTTCATAATATCAATTAATGTTTTAAACTGACTGGTAAGAATAAAATATATTATTCAGTGCCTCAGTGCAGCACATATTGTTCAAAAACCGTGTCAAGGCATATTTTTCCTAAAGGCAAAAAAACTTCGCAGTAAGTAAGAAGTATAGTTGACCTAAACTTTATGAGACACGTAAAAAATCTAAAAGCTTTGCCGCCAAGCCCCTTAGGATAGAGTGGGGCATGCTTTATTTTTCTACAGCATATTAAATAATAAATAAATAATGTATTACTTAATACATAAAACAATCATTATTTTCGTGTAAAGTATGTTCTGGCATGATTAAAATAAGAAATTAACAGAAACACGCCTTTATCAATTATGATTTCAAATTATTTTGATATAATTACGCAACTCCCTCTTAAAATATTTGATGACCTAACGCTGGTTATCATTGCTATAGTAACCGTTAGGAGGAAGTTGTGTAATTATATTAAAATAATTTGAAATTATAATTGATACAGGTGTGTTTTCGTTAATTTCTTATTTTAATCATGCCAGAACATACTTTACACGAGAATAATGATGTTTTATGTGTTAAGTAATACATTATATGTATTATTTAATACGATGTAGAAAAATAAGGCATGCCCCGCTCTATCCTAAGGGGATTCGCGGGAAAGCTTTGTGATTTTTTACGTGTCTTATAACATTCTGGGTAAGTAAGTAAGTAAGACTTTGTTCCATTTTACAAATGTCCATATCGGACGTAGAACGTGTCAAAAACATTTAAAATATGGGCTTAAAAACAATAAAAATTTCCACTTAAAAGACTAATAAATATCTAATTTAAAATATAAATACAAAATATTTGATGTGGTTAATACAATTTGTAATATATACAAATATCACAGTCTAAGTTTCACAGATTTAATATACTATTGTCCTCGAAAATTCTTAAATGTCATAGAATGCCATTTTGAGAAGATAACTTTTTAAAGAATGCTTTAATTTGTTTTTTGGGAGATTTCTTATCGATAGAGGGATTTTATTCCAGATTTTTATAATAGCATGCTTTCCACAGTAAGTGGATAATAGCTTTAAAGAATTGGAAAACCACCTAACAAATGTATGTGTGTGTAGCCAATATTTTCTACAGGATAATTTTTTCACTAGTAAGTTATTTATACTTTTATCTGCGTTTATAGATAATATGTTAGGTTAAGATTCAAAATACCTACCTATAATAATGATCTCTTGAATTGGAATTTGTTTCACTTAACATAATTTGCTACATGGTTTTCCAATTTTTAAAGCTATTGTCCACTTATTGCAAAGTTTTCTATCTTTTGGAAAACTGTGCATTGACACAGCTTTTAAACTATATGCACTTAGGTACTGAACATTATCTTTTACACAACTACGCTTACCAGTCACTTCAGATCTTTAATTGATGTTATGGAGTAATTTTGCACTCTTACATTATGTTGAACTTTTATTGTTTTTTGAGGAACACTAACAGGTAAAGAAATACAATAATACTGAAATAAAGCAATTTAAAAAAATGCATTTATTCAAATCTCTCTTCTTTTTCTTAATATACATGTAGCAGATGATTAAAATAATTCCTAGTTTGCTTATAATATCCGGATTAACCTGCTGTGCAACTGCACATGCATTTTTATTTATCAACATCACTTTCTAAATTCATTTTAACTTCGTGGGGAGTAAACTAAGGGCAAACATTTGTTGGTCTACAATTGCAAATATTATTTTATTAAAGTCCCATAAGCAATTATTTCCACATAGTGGAGTATAAATATAGAATCAAAACTTTTTGCATAATGAGAGACTTGGGCAGCAGTTTTTCAAAATATGTTCCCAATATTGGCTGACTCGATAACCAATCAAACGTCAACAGAAATACACACGACGTCTGATAAACTATGAAAATAATACAAATTTATAACGATTAAATGCCGCCTGGATAGAAAATATCAGTTTATTTAGATCGTCAATAATACAAATAAATATACATTTTTTGAATAAATTTAATAAGCATTATGATACAATATATAATCATATTTCATAACGAGAAGTTATTAAATATACCTAATATTTGGGTAGCCCATGCATGTAAACGTATGTCGTGCTTACATCATAATATTTAACTAACAATGAGAATTTTGACAAATATAATTTTTCAAAGCATTTGTTATAAATAGTATATTATATTACTAGGAGTAGAACGCACTCTTTTTTTGTGTTGAGCCCAGGATTTGCGGCTGAGGCGAAGCCGAAGCCGCAAACTGGGCGAAACACAAAAAAGGCGTTCTACTCCGTGTAATATATACTATTTTTTCTTCAAGCGTATTAAAATGCAAAAATTCAGTTATTTATCATAAATGTACAAATATTCAAACTACAGTCTTACATGTTGACACAATATGACAAGTGGCTAGTGGATAGCGCGCCACCGGTGGCTTTCGGTATTAACATTATGTTACTAGTAAAACAATACCCACTACGGCGGCGCTTTCGGAACTAACATTATGTTACTAGTAAAACAATGTCCACTACGGTGGCGTTCGGTACTAACATTTTGTTACTAGTAAAACAATGTCCTACTTCTACTTCTGTTTTTGGTGACATAATTTAAACATTTTAATACGCTTGAAGAAAAATTATATTTTTGATATAGGAGGTAAGGGTGTAGATGAGTGGATTTTTTTAATCTTATATCTTTGAAAGAGTTTCAGAAAGAATTTCAAGTTAACATTTTTTAATAAGATTTTTTATTGTTTGTTGAACCATGGTGTGGATTTGTTTTGTTGCACTGGTAATGTGACATACTTCTGCCATTTAGATTATCAGACAAATAATACCGAATCCTCTAAAAAAAAATTTTGATACTTTTAAAATGTCTTGGGGAAGAATCATTGACAAATATATTTAATGGCTTGGAACAACTCGCCACAAATTTTAATCAGTATCCACATTTATAATATTAAAACAGAGCCATGAAATATTTTAAAGTAGGAAAGGTTTTCATTTTCTTTTATAAATAAATTCTTAAACTTTTTCCTAATAAAATCCTTCTGTATTTATTTCCATTTTAATTGTATTGCATTTGACAGTTACGACAGATTACGTTATGAGTAGAATCAGAGGTTATCATTCTAGTATAGTTGTCGCAATCAGAATAGTGATAGACATACCACCTATCTAGATGGTGTTGTTGAGAGGCAAGGGGTGCAGTACACAGACCCGGATTTAACTATATTGTTCGCTCATTTACTTTTTATAATATTACACTTACATTATCCCCCAAGGCACTGCTATGAATTGGTAACAAAACTTACTAAAATTATTTCCAAAAACACATTACCAAATATAAAGTAATTATCGAATTATATCTTCATGCCGACAGTGTAAGCTCGACTGCGTTGTCTCTAATTGCGGTCCTGGGTTAAACAATACACTCACAAGTTTACGCCCACACGCCACGTCAGATAGTTGACATGGAATCGCCGGTATCTTCTCTCTCACTTAATGTAAAAGTCGAGTAAATACGGGAGATTTATTTGCCACCTATTCATTCCCCTCACCCCTCATAATGTCATAACCCCTCACACTATTAAGACTGCTTCAACTATACATGTGTTTTGACGTCTGTCGCCTCTGTGATATTATTTTAGTTTATCTATAATTTATAATTCATTGTGCATCCCTTAGTTTTTTCCTGAATTAAATTTAAAATAGGTCATAATAAGTTAGAACTGTATTAAATTTTCCACTGTTAATGTGTTAAGCATATATGTAATTTATTATTCAAGAATTAAGAAGTTAATATTTTATAGTAGTGTTCTATTCCGTGTAATCCAGATTGCTCTAATTAGATTAAAAAATATAACATAATTTGATAAGTATTACTAGCTGAACTCATTCCATGGTGACAAATGCATTTCAGAAATTTAGAATTTTCCACCTCAGTTTCTAAATTGATATTAACAATAGAAGATGGAAGGTTTGGTATTCTCTTCAAAAAGACAGGGTCGACTTATCTAATATATCTCACCTTAGTGTTTCGTTTATTCATTCTTGTATTATCCACATATTCTCTAATTTGATCTGTAATTTACAAATGGATTCACGCATGTCATTATCTTTATTGACCATGGAAATCCCTATTCTTATGCTCACATTTGGTACAAATATATTATTAACTGTTCTAAATGTTTTATAGTTAATCTCCAGTGTCGATCTGTGAAAATCCACTTCATTTTGTAAAATGTGCGTTCAACGTTTGCAGACGTGACTATGCTTAAAATACATATGTATGTTTTAGAGATGCCATATGCAGTTCAGAGGAGGAAAAGTCTACTTTCCTTTCCATTCAGGTTTACAACACAGGACATCATTGTATGAAACCGTAAAGGACCCTGCACACCACAAGAGGGAAACCCATCATTGGCAAAATTCGCCCAAATTTTGATATGTTGCTCTACTGGCAGAGTAGATCAAAAGTTTCCATGGACTCGAGTCCCAGAAACACACCCTTCCATTTTCACCCTTCAAAGGGGTAAAAACCATTGGAGTAAATGATATCCCTACAATAATATTTTATGCTTTGTATAGTTACGAAAAATTCAGTCAAAGAATTTGATTTATATTTTGACTCCCTTCCACCTTCCTACGTTTTTCCAACCCTTACGGAGGGTGTAAATATCTTTGCAGATGCGTTACTATTTTTTTTTTTTGAAAAATTCTTTGCCAAATAATAATTAATTTAAACTAAACTTGTGTGCATAGAAATCGGCCTACTGTAAACTTTTGACTTTAACTATTTTTTTTAGAAACTATTCATCAGATCAAAAAAATATGCTGTTTGAAAGACAATTTAATATGCTTTAATATGAGTTTAAAGTTATCAAAAGCGCTTATCGCTTATATGCGTAGCAACCAGTAAATAAGTCGAACGTATTTATGTGGTGGTTATAACGAGAATAACAAACTTGAAATTATTGCCTTTGCAATTGAAATTTGCACATTATTCGTCTTTTCTAATCTGACTAGTTTTTAAGTGTGTAAGTTTAATGCATACTATACCGCAAAAAGCCGCCCAAGTAATTGCTTTAACCGAAAATGGACTTAGGATGCGAGCTATTCCTCGACAACTGGATATGACACGCGCAGCGATTCGAAGAGTGTGCCAACGTTATGAGGAGACTGGATCCTTCCATAGGCGACCTGGAACAGGCAGAAAGCGACTTACAACGCTTCATGATGACCGTATTATTGTGTCAACAACATTAAGAAATCATCACCTTAATGCAGTTCAAGTGCAACAACAGGTCCGTGAAGTATGAGGGGTGGCTATTAGTCAGTGGACAGTAAGATGAAGACTGCAGGAAAGTAACCTGACTCCTAAAACACCTGCGATTGGTCCCAAAACTTACTCCAGCCTGTTCTGTTCTCAGATGAGACCAGGATATGCCTCTATGGTAACGACCAAAGAAGAAAAGTGTATCAGAGACCAAGAGAGCGATTTGCAAAATGCTGCATTGAAGAGCGGATTCATTATGCCTGCATGATCTGGGGTGCAACTTCTATGGGAGCACGAACCGACCCTGATTTCATCCGTAGAGGCGACCGTGGTCACGGGAGAGGAGGTTTAACGGGTGCTAGGTACATCGAGGAGATTTTAGCAGTTCGTGTGGTACCTTACGTTGACTATGTTGTAGGTTACATTACAGAAGTCGGTTTTCGGGTTATGGAGTGGCCAGCCTACAGTCCCGACCTAAACCCAATAGAACATTTATGGAATGAGCTAAAACGAAGAATTCGAGCTAAACTTTGTGCCCCAACCTCGATCCCAGAGCTTATTGTTACAGTGGAAGAAGAGTGGTTTAACATCCCTCAAGAAACAATAGCGAACTTGATTGGATATATGTCTAATCATATGAAAGATGTTATTAGGGCAAGAGATGCCTAGAATATATTCTAATATGCAAAAATTCAGGCTCATTTCTGTTTCTATCCAGTGCAAAAATATCAGTGCGCTCATGGTCAAGTTTATCTTAAATGTAAGGAGCTAATTCTATTTGGTAAATTCCCACAGTTAACTGCTTTAACACGTTCGCTGCTGATGGGATTTTGTTAAGTATCGCCAGGTGCTGAGTAGGTTCTTGACAATAGAATATACATAGGATCAGATCGCCATATGGCGACACCAGCATTACGCAATATACTACTGAGTCACCATATGGCGACATCAGCAGTGAACGTGTTAAGTAGTTCAAATCAAATTGAGGCAATTCTGGAACTTGATTTTCATTCAGCAACTCCCACATAGCAAACTTTCTAGCTAAATTCTTCTGCTCTAATCTCATCTGCAAAACATTGACTTTCACAAGCCAAGGCTACTGTTTTTCCTTGCATTTGTATGGTATCTCTATATTTATTTATGAAAGCTCCAACTAAGGTAAAACTCTCGAAGATGCAAAACATGGGCTTTAGGAATGATCCCATCAAGAAACTTATATATATATATGCTTAAAATGGCCATTCCGAGCTTCACATATCCATCTATTTAAAGTTACAATACGTGCTTTATTTGCCTGTTCTGTTGATAATTGTCCGATCCTCTTGCTCTAAAAATGGAGGCATAATCTACTAGACCCAGGAACATAAATATCTGTATTAATATAGATTTTTACTCTACCGTTGATTCCAATGCATTGCATATGACACTCGTTATTACAAATAAAAAAGGCATTATTAGACAATTTGCATTTTGAAGAGCATTTAAGTCTTTTTTCAGGAGTTCATCACAATTCATATATACACGAGATGCATTATCTATTACCACAGGTGGATTACCTAATTCTTGTCGATATCTCCACTTTCTGGTCATTGTCAAAATTCCTAATTAATCGCAAATATGCGCTCATGTTGTAAGTCATTACAAACAAAAAAGCAGTTGATTCTGCGAGCCATAATGAGTAAATTAAGTATGATTTAACTTTGTAAATAATTAATTATCAATAATATATTTTTTCTAATGTTGACATATAAAATCACACTTTTCAAATTCTTTGACTGAATTTTTCGTAACTATAGAAAGTATATTATTGTAGGGATATCATTTACTCCAACGCTTTTTACCCCTTTGGAGGGTGAAAAGGGGTGGAAAGGTGTGTTTCTGAAGCTTTTGATCTACTCTGCCAGTAGAGCAACACATCAGAATTTTGGCGAATTTAACTGATGCTGGATTTCCCTCTTGTGGTGTGCAAGGTCTTTTAGGTTTAGTACCGCAGTACCGCCCCATATTTGGTACTTCAGCTACTTTTCCAGACAACCCAAAAAGTTATTGGTGAAAGCCAGATATAACACTCATGTATAGGTATAGGCTTACGTACTGAACTTTAGAAACAGACTGTCACTCATTGTCATCTAATTGCTTGTGCACAGCCCATTATCGTTATATTTCATTGAATTCACTGCTATCATTCTGTGAATTAAAAAATTAATGAATAAATACGAATAAGCGAACAATTTTGCAAGTTTAAATTTTTTAATAGATTTAGTTAATTTGTGATGTAACTTGTATTTTTCTTATTCTAGGAAGCTCCTGATAATTGCCTTTCACAAACATAAGTGTGAATTTTTGGACATTAAAATTTTGATTCAGTTTCCAAACTAATTAATAAATTATGCATTTTCAATTAACTACAAATTAGTCGCTATTAGACAAAACCAGCTCCAACTAGATTTTTATAACCTAATCATATAGGATCTGAGGCATTCAACTATTGCATGTGATTTCCCTATTTCATATAATTCATAGTGATCAACTAAATTGTTGATGTACTTTTTATTGATCTAAATGGTCATATCATGAAGCAGCAAATTAATCACAAAATTATATAGAAAATGAGTGGAAAAATATATTTTGAAATATTTGCATATATCTTGGTAAGTGTCAACAGAAAAATATCAAAGATAAAGATTATTAAATTGATAATAGTAAGTAAATTAATATTAATAGTTATAAGACAAAAAGTATTTTATACATTTTTGTTCTAGGACTGATTGTTTCAGAGTTGACGCCTAGTCAAAATACATACCATTAAATATTTACAAGTAGAACCGTACCTCTTTTTTCTCTATAGCATAACTCGTCCAATTTTAGATACTAGCTGGAAATTATCTCAGTGTTTAATTTTCAGTCGTTATGCACGATTTTTGTCAAGTTCAGTCAAGAACACATTTCACTTATCCACACCATCTCGTGTACTCAGCACATTCTTTTATGTAGTATCCCCAGGAAGTCTAGTCTATTAAGCTATCTTGCATTTAATTTAAAGCGGATTCGTTCATTCAGAGCTTTCTACATATTGTGTCTCAGATTCCGTAATTAACTGAGAAAGGTCGAAATGGTCCAAGGTCTTTCTGGTTTGTTATCTACTCCATTCTCATCGTCTTCACCCAATTAATACACATCCACGATATTCAAACAAGAATTCATCTGGCAGAATCCACGTATTATTGAACAGCGTAAACCTGTGCTTTGCAATGACTACAACCCTCAGTGCAGCCTTTTTCACATTAGAAGAAATGAGTCAATAAATCCAGAGGGGCTGCTTCTTGCATAATCAAAACAGCAGTGGCCATGATACATTTTCAGAGTTTACGAAGGTAACATGCTTAACTGAATGTAATCGGAAGGTTATACAAGGAATTTTGAATTTGAATTTCGATCACCAAAAATTGTGTAATGTATAAACCGAAACACTCATTATCTCGCAGATTTTTTAAAGGTAATTAATGATACTACTATATAATCTGGAAAATATTACTTTTATAATGAGGTAGCGGCTAGTCTTTTACAAACTTGTTGTCTATTATAATATTGTGGTAAAGATTACTCTAGGTTTTATAAATTAGTGATGGAGATATTTATATCATTTCATTAGATACTTAGAACTTATAGTAATTTTATAAAACCATAATGACAGTAGGTGACTACTAGAACCTTTTTTTTTATATACTTAAGTACCTTTGTTACATTTATGTAGTAGTTGACACACCTAACTTTGAGTCTGACTGTAAAGAAGTTGGAGAAGCGGTCACTATGTGATGAAGAAAAACAGATGTGAACAGTGTGACAAAGCTAGGTGTGCCAAAAGTAGTATTTATATAACTAGCTGTTACCATTAGTGCTGTGAAATATTATTGGGATTAAATCCCAGCTTATTGACCGACTTCAGTTATTAGAAATTTGTTCCCATAGTGAGGTGAGGTACGGTACCGGTTTCAGTGGCAAGACCTCGATCGGCGAAGTTAAGACATACCGGGCGAGTTCGTCACTTGAATGGGTGACCGTATCTCATCTCTCCGTCCTGGTTAAGTGGTAGAGTAGCATTAGCTAAACTTCGCTAGGATGTTAATATAAATAACTCAATTAAAATAAAAAATATATATATGGGATATGATATGTAGCTTGTGTTTTTGATGATGCCCAAGACGTGATTTAGCTTCCGTGATAAAGCCTTGTTTATTTAGTTTACACAAATGTAGGGGGTTTAATTTGGTAACATCAGCTACGTAACATGAAATGTGATAAAATACATGGTTATTATAATTTTAGTTCCAAATAACTTTTCATGGAAAATATATTTACCTTAGACTAAAATAAAATGTGTACACACTAATGGCATGCTACAATATATTTTATCTCTCCATTTTTTGTTACAGCCTAATAGGAAATACTACCTAGAAGATCCCGATGGGTATGCGTTAGAGTGGTGTAAAGCAATTGAGGAAGTAAAGGCTTATTATTTTCCCGAACAATCTTCATAACGTTAATTATAAAACTACATTTAAATTATTAATTCATTTTTACAACTGGCATCTTTAGTTCGTATATTTATTTATATTTTAAATTATTTATGTACCTAGATAGACTTCAATATTTATTACATTAATTATTTTATGTATTAGTGATATTAATTTATAAATAGTTCATTATTTAAACATTAAAATAAAAGTAGTAGATCTGGTGTGGTTTGTTTTATTTCTTGTTTATGTTGGCAATGCTGATGCTGACATTCAACATGGCGTTTGTTGGTTAGTTATTGTGACATATGAGTGATTATAAACGGATTTGTATGCAAAGAATTAAGTTTCTTGGACTAATTGGATAGTGATTATATTCAGAAGGACGTTATTAACGTATCAATTCAAGAAATGGTGATAAATCTTTAAAGGTAAGTTATTTATAATTTTTTTTTGTTACGTTTTGGAATATACCACCCACCCACTCCAATGTACCACATGATATTTTTGTTTCTAATATTTATTATTTGTAGTCGTTTTAAACTATTTTTTTATGTAATATATGATACTGCGGATCCTAAATTTATGCAGTAATTAAATTGAATTATTACCGGCGTGAACTGTTAAATATTTGACAGTTGCCTAGCGATCAGTTGTTTATAGTATACATCACAAACATTTTTCTTTTTGTTTGCAAAACCGGCTTGACATTTGAACAATGGCAATGAAATATTTATTACCGAGTGTATTGCCTACCAGGAGGTTAGTTTGCATTATTTTATTTATGCAAAATTATAAGTTATAAGAGTTGTAAATAAACCCTTACCTACTATCATTATATCCAGATAAAAATAAGTTAATACCTACCTATTCGAATCATATAACAATATTAAATTCTACACCTACTCACCTAAGTAGGTAAATAGGTATTTTAAAAAAAATGTTTGGGATAGGTACGTACTTAAATATCTTCCATACACTTTTATAATTTGTCATAACACTTTATTCATATCATATCTAGGTATACTGTTTAGTAAACATATAAACATATATTATAAACAAGTGAAACTAGTTTGTAAACAAAGGTAGGTAAGTAATTAATTATTTTGCTGAAGGTATGTAGTAACATGAATGCAAAAATTTTACATTAGAATTCATTTTTGATCAAGTTCAGGTCATGTAGGTAATAGGCAGATTGCTTAATTTTGCATTTTTCGTAATAATTTCTTTATTACTAGTTACCTTAGTTCTTAATTAGACGTTTTATGGTCTGCTGCAATTTATACGTTAAAGTCAATGTACCTATACCTGCATCAATTATTTCTTGCTTAACGTGTAACAAACGATGGATTTTAATTATTTAGCAAACTACAGGCTATAGGCTACATAGTGCTTAATATTCCACGCCTCAGTTCCATCTCGGAAATGGGCAGAAGCGGGGTTTGGGGGTGCAAGGGGTGGCAGTTGCCCCCCAATATTTGGATAAGCGCTCGGGGGGTGACCTAATTTCTAACCTAACATAATCTGGAGGCGATTAGGAAATTATATCCATATCTCACAATTTCTAACTTATACTCTATTTGGTAAAGACAGTAATAAATAACTCGGGCAAGGACAGGACATGGTCGTATTGGTCGTACTACTTTTTCTCTTAAAATTCAGAGAATTTCTACTGAAAATTTAAATAAATTCATTTTCTATGACTAAACGTCTATTTGAATTATCCGATTATTTCCAGTTCTTAGTCTTGCTCCCGTTACGTAGTGGTAATGATGTTTGTGAATACTTTTTACGCAGGTACGTGAAGGAGGTCAAAAATACAGTTTAGAGCGACAGAAACAAGAACACTCGCCTCGAGTGAAATTTTTAAAATCCAAGCAGCTGTCATAGTATGGGTACTTCGAGTAATTTTTTTCTAAAAAAAGTTAACTAAGTATATACAGAAGCGCAGAGGGACCATAAAAAATATTTTTATGTTGAAATTAATTTCATAATAATGGAATTGACATGAAATTAATTTCACCTTTTCCATTAAGTAAAGATTTTGCCTTTCACATTCCAGTTACACATATTTGTTAAGTTTTACTTCCACGTCCAGTGGAAGTATAGTAACGACAAAAAAATTTTAAAAAATATTTATTGTTCAAATAGGCTTAGAATGTCATGAAACGTCGATATTTTAAGTTTGAGCGAAAAAAAAATTTCTGTCTGTCTGTAACTTTTTTTGGGCGCACGTTTACTCTGGAACCGTTTGAGATATTGACTTGAAATTTGGTACACATATGTACTTAAACGAGATCTAGAACTAGATTATATTTTCATCTTGTTCCTTCGAAGGTTGGGGGGTAAATTGGGGTAAATTTAAAGGGGATGAAAAAAAATTGTGATTTAGGGTGCGTACAAGAACCAGAAACCTCAAAATGTTTTTTTACTTCATCCACCCCCACTACCACAACCTATCACCACCCCCACTCCGCTACCGATGTGGGGTATCGTTTTATGGGTTTTTGGGGTAGAGGATTTCAAATATTATATTATTAAAGATCCATAAACAATTATTTCCACGTACAAAATTTTTTCGTTGTGAGTGACTTAGATAAAAAATCTGGATGTGGAAGTAGTGATTCCTTGGGCAGCGGTTTTTATTATTTGTTTCATGTTTTTATTTTTCTCAAGTTTATTATTTACTTGTTTTATTGTTTACTAATATATTGACATGTTACATTTTTGTTATTGTTTTGTTCAAGTATTTGTGAGGGAAAAATATAATTTTTTTATAATTGCTTTTTTTTTCCTGCAAAAAAAACGAAAATCAAACAAAAACCCAGATGGTTTTCTAAAATCAAAAACCCACAAAACCACCCATATTATCCACCGGTTTTCTCTTAAGGTAGGTGTTTGTGCCAACCCTGATGAAATTAATTTCGCGTTAATTCAAATATCAATTGCAAGACGTATTTTTGAAATTAGTAATTTTTTTTTGCACCGACTGCTTCAGATTGATATTTGCAATTAGGTACAGTTTCTTGCTACTTTCCACCAATAGGTAGATAGGTATTTGTAAAACTGAGTGAAATTTTGTTTCTTACTCTTTAGAGATATTTTTTGATTTAAAAAAAAATCTATTAATTATGGTTTAATAATCAACTTCTCTACAGACTACCGTTATGGCATCAACGTTTGAAATGCGTATTTATACTAATAGATATTGTGATTATTTTAAATTTTTAGGTGTTTCTAACGATTTTTTTAGTAAGAAATTTTAGGTATTGTTTAATACAGATTCCATTAAAATATTGACGATTTATATTTTCTGCGCATGTTATGTGAATATCACTGTGAAGTACACTTATTAGAATGTGTAAAGATTTTTCCATGTTCTTTGTTTACTGGTAAAGCTAATACGATTGAGGTCCGTAGAGATGGCGGCTCCATTTACTAAAAGAGTATTTTATTAAAATGGTGATTAGTGATAAGAAGCTGTTTTTGGCAAATTGGCCGATATTATTAAGCTAAAAAAAATATTTTCTTGTAGATGTTTGTGGTGTTTGTGTTAGGTGTTTGTTAAAAGATGAATGAATATAAGATTGCCGAAGAAAATACTTAGCTAAAATTTACTTATTAGGAAGATTTCTCTTCATTTGCACATAGCTCCTCCCTCCCCACTCATCTAGTCGTCTTGCTTACTTTTAAATGAACGAGTGTATTCTGATTACTGATTGCTGTGTGAGATTTATGCAGAGATCACTAAAAACCCAATTTAATTTTTTTTTTACCGAAAAAAAAAAAGAAAAACTTGAAAAAACCGTTTTCCCCCGATAAAATATTTTTTTGTTAAAATGAATTCCCAAAATATTCAATTTTGCAATAAAAGCATGCCCCACAATGAGATGATATAACATCGGTACACGGAAAAAACACTACTGTATTCTGAATCATATACCCGTTCAGCCAATGGTACACTCTATTCAGTATTCCTCGGATATAGTTATAATTAATGTAAACAAAGACTTATTATTGGTAAACAAGATGCTTATCTTATTACCTTAAATATAAACTTTTGGAAACCAAACAATGATTTAATGACAAGGACTCTTTCATTACAATAATATTCTGTTACTATTTCTACACTATATTATTTTTCCTGGTACAAGATAACTTTTTGGAAGGATAATATAACAATTTGATACAATAAATTATTTCATTGTCCTATTATTACTTAGATTAATTTCAAGTGTAGGTATCATTGAATGCATATATTTTTATCGTAATTACTTCCACGTCCAGTGGAAGTATAGTAACGACAAAAAAAATTTTTAAAAATTTTTATTGTCCAAATAGGCTTAAAATGTCATGAAACGTCGAGATTTTAAGTTTGAGCGAAAAAAAAATTTCTGTCTGTCTGTCTGTCGGTCTGTCGGTCTGTCTGTAACTTTTTTTTGTGCGCACGTTTACTCTGGAACCGTTTAAGATATTGACTTGAAATTTGGTACACATATGTACTTTAATGAGATCTAGAACTAGATTATATTTTCATCTTGTTCCGTCGAAGGGTTGGGGGGTGAATTGGGGTAAATTTGGGGTAAATGGGTAAATCAAGCAGGTAAGAGTCCATGAAATTGGTATTTAGTATATACAAGAGAAGCTGAGGTCTCAAAAAAATTTTTGGCATTAGCCACCCCCATTACCACCCCCACCTCCTTATTAAGGGGATGAAAAAAAAATGTGATTTAGTGCATATACAGGAACCAGAAACCTCAAAATATTGTTTTACTTCATCCATTCCCCACTACCACCCCCCTATCACCACCCCCACCCCACTACGGATGTGGGGTATCGTTTTATGGGTATTTGGGGTAGAGGATTTCAAATATTATATTATTAAAGTACCATAAACAATTATTTTCACATACAAAGTTTTTTCGTTGTGAGTGACTTGGATAGAGAATCTGGATGTGGAAGTAGTGATTCCTTGGGCAGCGGTTTTTTATTCTGGTATGTTTTCCTACCTAATGTAGATATAATTATTTCAATAACAAGGATATATTACCTCAAAAATATATCGATATAGAGTCAATTTTGAGATATAATTATTGGTAGATTATTACTTTAATTGATTACCAGTATATAATTATTAATTTAATATAGTGATAGTATTGACTGAAAATATCAATTAAAATTTATTGTATTTTTGGTTATAGTTGGGTATAATCTGAAATGGGTTTGGTATGACTTGATAATTCACCTGACACCATATGTGTAGCACATAAAGTTAGTATAATAAGAAAAACGTATACGATATAATAAGTGACATTTTTCTGTATTATTGCTATAATTTTATGAACGGCATATATGAAATAATACGCGAATTATCAACACTCGTGTTATTCAAAAACGTTAACTCAATGATTTCATGATGGAAATCACTAAGTTAACGTTTTAAATAACACATGTCTAGATGATTCGCGTATTATTTCATATATGCCCTTCATAAAATTATTGCAATAACACCGAAAAATGTCACTTATATCGTATACGTTTTTCTTATTATAGTAGCTTTGCGTGCAACACATGGAATCTTAGGTGAATTGTCAACTCATACCAAACTCAATTTAGATTATACCCAACTATAACGAAAAATATAATAAATATTAATTGATATTTTCAGTCAATACTATCACTATATCACTAATAATTAAGATTATCCATTATAAAAATTGTTTTCTACTGAACTTTTGATGGCAAGATTTAATGATGAACTTGACTGTTATTTGTGTATTTTTGTACATATTTATGCATGCGTCTAAGAAATGGTATACAGGATATCAAAAAATAAAATAATTTTTATATAACAAAAATATATTTTCTTTATAATAAAACATTCTTGAACAAATAGTTTAACAAATCAATAACAATATTATTGAATTCAATCAGAACAACCCTAAAACGATTTTCTTTAGTAAAATATTCGTGAACAAACTGTTTAATAAATCAATAAAAAATATTAGTAGTAATGTTAGTCCAAACATAAAAAAAAATTAAATGGCACAAGCCACAGTTATGATATTTCAATGCTAAATTCATATGAACAAAAATAAAAGTCAAAGAGAAAATATAATTATATATTCCCAAGAGTTTGGTTACACCCTGTAGCCAGAAATTTTCACTTCGAAAAAAAAAACTGACCAGTACACTTGTTTTCAGCTAGATGCTAGTGTTTCCCATTTAAACAATTTAAAACTTGTAGCACTGTAGCACATCGGGATTCACAAGTTTTTGGTAGGTAACTGTTCTGTAAAGGAGAAGGTTTGATTATTGTAAATTTTTATTATACCAGTACCAGTGTATGTTTTCCAACAAAATACTCATTTATTTAAAATAATATACAAAAATTCTAATACGTACAGGTTGTAACAGATATTTTTGTAACATTGTAACAAATCATGTTCAATAAATACCAAGTCATGAAAACAAACGTTACTACAATTTATTGTCAAATGTATCTTAAGTTAGTTTATGTTAGTTCTTTTTGCATTATTAAATAAATAAGGATTTTGTTGTAAAACCAAATCAAACCAGGAAAATAGGTACATCTACATTGTACAGGGTTATTCTTAAGTATATATGTAATGTAATGTACTGTAACGAGTTTCCACCCCTAGGAAACCGCCCTTGCAAATTCCGTGGGTTCCAAAAATTATAACAAGAGATGTCCACTAACACACTTTATTTAATAACTTACTGGATACTTCACAATACTGTTAGTAACTTAAATGTACTTTACTGACTACAAATAACAATGTTTATCACTTTGTTTTCACTGTGGAGTCTTAACCTCACTTGTCCATATGTCAATTCAAAAACTACTATACTTTCTGAACTACCCGCCGAGAATGCGGTCTTTTATACCTAAAAATGACAGATCTCGATTTTTCTGTGATGACGCCACCATTCTCTAGATAATTCCAGATGTCACTTTAGAACTAACTTCTGGTAGGTTCTTTCTCGAGTAGGTGCAAATACATTTGAATTAATTGAATTCATTCTAGGGGGTGGCAACACATCACAGTACTATATACGTAATCTTACACGAAGGCTGACTAAGAATATCACACTAGATTTTTCTAAAAAACTTGCTAATATTTTTCGGAAAATCCATCCTTACGTTTATCTTACTAAATGCACGCCTATGGTTATCCCTCAAATTTTACTATTTAAATAAACTCGAACGAGGGGCAGTAACTATCAACTCCTCAAAAAAAAAACGCATGTTTTTGAGATATTATATAGAGTCGCTTTATGAAATTTGCATGTGACACGTGTTATACAATATCAAACTAATACTTTTAAATTTTCAAAGATAACAACTGTGCATGGGCACATGCAATAAGTTAAAAATGATTTTACACATCCGTACCTCAACGGAGACTACACAGAAAATCGACAACCCAATTTTAACAAAAGTATACAAACAAGTTTGCCATACTTGTGTTGGTTTACCAACAGATCGCAATAACAATAATTGATATACCCCACCCATGCACTGCATATTTCCACGTTGTTTCCTAGATATAGTGTATTATATTATATAAATAGGTACTTACCGTCAAATACAGGGATTAACTCCTGTAACTCCCAGGATTCCAACATTTTTTCCATGCCTACACCAGCTATTATTGCGCACAACCAAATTAGAAACAAAGCGGTACTACTGCGCTGCAAATTCTGCGATAGACCGCTGGTCGGTGTTAGTTGGATACCGAAAGACTTTCTCCCACCTATGGCCTTTTTCCTTAGAGACAATGGGACTTCAATTTTTTTTAATTATAAAAGGTTCGCTCAACGATAAGGATTAATGAAGCTAATACTGGATATAGTTGTCATAAAGGGAGCAACATTTACATTTATTAATATCATGGATAGCTAAGAAAATATAAAACATTGTACCATTATTTATTATAATTTAAGCAAATAATGAGTATTTTAGATCGATAACGTTCTTTATTAATTAAAATGAAACAGACTATTGCTGAATACCCATTATTTTTATTGAACAAATTTGAGAGATTTGCTTCAATAAAGCTAACTATTTTTGAAATAACTATATACTTCAGATCGTTATTAACAGTGGTTTTAGCATTTATGAGATTATTTTTTTTTGAAGCAAATTTAAATATGATTGATTTTCAATTAAAAGTTTGTGCTTAAAAGAAATTTTGATATTTCATTGTTTAGATATATAATACCCTTTTAGATCAATGCTAATTAATATTAATTTAAACGAAAGGTCATCAAACATAGGACTGTCATCGAAAATACAATAAGTTTTTTCTGTGTAGAAGGACCACAAATTATTATAGTTTTATGTAAACTGCGGTCATTTCATTCCTCTGTAGCTGTGCCTACTACGTGCAAATTTTAATTATTACAAATTTAATTAGTAGTAGTAGGTTTGCAATTTTAATTTGATTTGACTTATATTTATGACACTAAAATAAAATTGTTATTTTTCTGGCCACGTTTATGGGAATATTTTTCTTTCAAAGGAACATTATTTATCATTAATTAAATAGATGATGACCCCGAAAAGATTGGAGTTTTCTTAATTAAAGTCTTCATAAATTTTGCGCTGTTCTCTACGCCGAGCCGTCATAAAACTTGGGTAGGTAATAAAATTAAATACAGTTGAAAAAAAAATCATTATTTCTTCTCGTAACTGAATATTATAAGGTACCACCAAACGATAGCTTAGTTAGTAACTGATGTATGTGGATTTATACAGACGAAACATTTACGTTTGCATTTACCTATATTAAAAAAGATAATGAAGCTGGCTATTTAAATTTTAGGATCAATAAGAATTCTTTTTTTTTAAATTTTAATTTAGCTTCAGTTATTTATTTGTTTTAAATTACTTGCTTACCCTATAAGCACAAGCTGAATTACATGAGATGCAAGCAAATTGAATTGAAATGGTAATAATAAAAACAAAGAAAAAGAAAATTAGCACATACGGTCATTTCTTATTCGCAACGTCTTGAAATACGTTTAGTGATCTATGAGATTATTCTAGTTGGTCTCTCTTTCTTGTAAGACACTGTATCGTCCTCTCTGTCGCGGTTGTCCGCTAGATACAATTCTACTCAAAACTCTTTCCCTCTTTCCCCTCGGTGAAATCAGCCTAATGTTTTAGAGAACGTCCTCCTTGTCTCTTGCCACCTGGTTTTCCCTGAACTGTCAACAATTCTGTATTATCGCCTCTCCGGTTGATGTGAAGTGGATGAGAGAAATCGCGTGAATACGATGCTGGGAGTCGCCTTGACGTACGTATTTCTTGGAGAATCAAACTGTTAGTGCAATGGGCTGTCCAGGGAATTTGTAACAGGAGAGAACAAAGTACATTGGGAACAGGTAGCAAGGGAAATAAATAATACCATAAAGAAATATATGTTCTGCCAGAATCAGAAACAGAGAGGAAGCAGATGACTCAGAAGAAGAACTCTAGAAATAAAAACACCAAAAGAGGAGCAAAAATTTTTCATATCATGACACAATGCGGCAATATATCTGACAAATACCTAACTCCCTATCCGAGACTCATGTACTATGCGTAACTAACAAGGCGGTATGTTTCCCGGGAGTGGCAGCAAGCCATACAATAGAAGGAATAAAAGAAAGCTAGGCCAATCTCCGGCCACTTACCTGCGTACCATACTCAGAGCGTACAACTCCACACTATCGACAACCTCTGCATTATGGCAATGTCCTCTCCAATTGAGACATGTGGGGCTACGACTCTCTTCTGGGGGTCATGTTAAAAATACAGCACTTTGTTCTTGGTCAGACGCAATGAGTTATATTTCCAGTGGAATCTTGAGGCTTGGGAAGAGCTCTTGCGGTACCCCAACAAAAGACCGATCCCTGTATTCCATAATTCCAGATATACTCAATTGGCTGGGGCAGGACGAGATTCCTGATCCCAAAACCTGTCATATTCTTTCTGATCATGGTGACTTTCCGGGTTTTCTATTCAAGATCAGCAAAAGGCAAAATCCAAACTGCAATGTGTGCGTTATCATCGACGATCCAATGCATAGGCTTTTCTCCTGTTCCAAATATGCCGACACGGGGCGCCTTATTGGAAATAGGCTTCCCCGGAGCATTTAGGTAGGAAACTTCCAGACACGCCTCCGCTGTTTCACGGATATCTTAGACCGCTTCCTAGGCTAAACTTCTATTCTCACACACTTGCTTCAGCCAAAACTATTCTCCCAGAGCAGATAGTCCTCAGAATCCTCATAAATTCACTTTTCCACTAACATCTTCTTCCCTTACTCTTTACTCCGTTCTGTATATATGTATTCTATTTTATATTAAACGAACATGGACTGCTTCGTTTCTAGGCTCAAAAAATGTTCCAAATCCAAGTTTCCAATTCACACACTTATCTGAAGCTTAGGTATCGATCCAGTGACGCTTCTATTTCTGTTCGAATTTTATTCTAAGATATATGTTGAAAGGCATTTTCATAGGAGAGATAAGCAGAGAGGCAGATGTTCTCCTCGGTAAATTCGTCGAATTACCAACAATACAACCGCCTTGTGGTTGCCTCTCTGGTGCGTAGCCCTACAGCGATACAGCTTACATATTTTTTTATTCTTTAACATCCTGTTTTAAGAAGAGGCCCGGTGTTGATGATGTATCAGGTGTGGTGGCGGGTTTTTCTCCAAAAAATGCCTACTAGGCGCTGGTAAATTAATCAACCAACTTCTCCAGATCCACATCTCGAAAACATCCATAAGCCATCTGTCTGTCTCCCTAACGGTCCATGCCTCAGAGCCGCAAAGAAAAATGGAAAGATCTAGGGCGTGACAAATCTTTGTGCGTTTCGTGGTTTCGTGTACGAACTCATCCTCGCTTGCTGCAACGAAGGTGATATTAAGTACCTGCAAATCACAAATTAGAAATATTAGTTCTGCCTATCAGTCCTCCAGCATATCATGTTTTATTTCGTCCAATATTCGCCTCATATCACTCATGCTTTGCTTTTAAATTTTTTTATCGAGCTGTTGTGCAAAGTATTACAATTCGTGTAATTTACACTCTTCGTTTACACTACAGCTTCAGGGGGGAGGGGAGTGGAAAGGTCCCTTTTTTCAATTCTTCGCCTATAAGTCGGGAACGAAGTGTCGTGCGTGAAAAATTTTTCTTTGCAAAATTAAATTATATTAAGTTTCCTACAAGAATGTCTATATTTATTTTCTTTCTATGTACTATAGTTTACGAGATATTCGCAAGTAAAAATCGATAATTAATAAATAAATTAATTAGGTACCTTGAATATTTCTATCAAAGCGGTTTACCATGTTCTGCTAATAAATCACAGTCACAAAACAATCTTTATTTTACAACACTCCACGTGTTTACTAACGTAATATTTTGTCGAAATCTATACATTTCCTTAAATATAGTGTGACTCGTTTAAAATGAAGACACCCTTATAACTTTTTTATTTTGTTTCCGATTTGAATAAAATTTTACTCAAGTATAGAACAAATTAGGGTCTACACTTATGACCAGAAAAACATTTGCTTGCTACAAATGCAAAGTAAAAGCATGCAGGAACATAACTTCCTTCAGTCCTAGCTGCTGCATTTGGTGGATGGAGTAAACATTGGTTTGAACTTTTTCTATGCCAGATTTTATGAATAAAATATTGCAGTAAACATCACGATTTTCAGTTCCAATTGCATAAAATTCTGCATACGACCTAAGGAACGATTTTTAGTTTCTTAACTATGTACAAGGGTGTTGTAAAACTATTATAAAATGCCCTGAAAAATCTGTTTTGCTGTAACAACATCCTTAACACCATTATAAAGCAGCTTCTAGACTAAAAGGGCCCACACTTGTGGAAACATTTTTAAATTCACATAAAACTCCTTACAGCGGCTCTTGAAAACCTTGTCCAGGCCATTTTAAAACAGATGGACTCTGCATTTCTAGAAAACACTTAGAAGCAGGGTTGTTTGAGTTTGTCCAAGAAACAAACTTGGACGAATTTGTCCAATTATTTGCGTCCGGGCAATATCAAAAGTTATGGACAAAATTGAACACTATTAAATGAAACGAAAATAAAACATTTATTTAGAGAAGTAAAAAATAATAGTCAACTAATGAAACAATATTCAGTACCATTGTACTTAAATATCAGTCATTTTGCATTAAAATGAATGTATACTGAATACTGTAAATTAATCAGAAGAGAAACAAAAATACAAAGACCTAGTTACTTTGTAGTATGATATATTAACACACTAGGAAAAATATAAAATTTTAAATATATTCTATGAAGTATTACTTCCACATCTAGTGGAAGTATAGTAACGACAAAAAAAAATTGAAAATTTTTACTGTTCAAATAGGCTTAGAATGTCATTAAACGTTGAGATTTTAAGTTTGAGCGAAAAAAAGAAATTCTGTCTGTCGGTCTGTCTGTCTAACTTTTTTTTGTGCGCACGATTACTCTGAAACCGTTTAAGATATAGACTTGAAATTTGGTACACGTATGTATTTTAACGTGATCTGGAACATTTTCATCTTATTCTGTTGAAGAGTTGGGGGTAAATTGAGGTAAATGGTAAATAGATAAATCATGCAGGTAAAGAGTCCATAAAATTGGTATTCAGTATATACAAGCGAAGCCATAAGATCTCAAAAAATGTTTTGGCATTAACCACTTAACCACCCCCATTACCAGCCCATCCCATTATTAAAGGGGGTGAAAAAATTGTGATTTAGTGTGTGTACAAGAACTAAAAACCTCAAAATATTTTTTTACTTCATCCATCCCCACTACCACCTCCCTATCACTACCCCCACCCCGCTACCGATGTGGGATAGCATTTTATGGGTTTTTTGGGGTAGACGATTCCAAATATTATATTATTAAAGTTCCATAAACAATGTTTTCCACATATAACATTTTTTCGTTGTGAGGGACTTGGATGGAAAATCTGGATGTGGAAGTAGTGATTCCTTGGGCAGCGTTTTTTTTTAAATGCAACAGTAAAAATGTGCACCTATATTAGCAAAAAAAAAAACAAAAACAAAACCCCAAAAAATAACAAACCAAATAAAAGATATTCTATATAATAAATAGTAAGAAAATGAATAAGAAAAATTAATAGTAATAACCTGTCATATTAAAACATGAAACATGAAAAACATCTAATTTTAAAAGATTAGAGTAGGTACTCTTAATACTCGTTCTCAGGTAAAGGTTCCTGTTCTTTTACGATCACGTTGAGCATTTTATACGCCATTACCAGTTTTGAGGCTTTTTCCAAACCCTAACCTATTCTTGATTTTGAATATAGCTAAATGTAGAGCAAATTGGCAGATCTTTTTAATAGGAACATTTTCTGAAACTGCTTTCCATGATTCAGTTGGGGTAAGAGTGTTTATAACAGTTTCCAATTTCCAAATTGTTTCTTTTTTTATAGACTTTTGATATAAGTATGCCAATAATTTTTATTTGGGGACAAAATATTGACGAGTAAAGTGCAGTTGTTTATACAAAAAGTAAACAAAGTAAAAGAAATTGGTTTAAATGTAAAAAAAAAAACTGTTAATATCACTGAAAAGAACCTTAAAGAACCACAATCTGAAAATGAAATTGTTGCACTAATGCCAAACATTTTTTTGAGACCTCAGCTTCTCTTGTATATACTAAATACCAATTTTGTGGACTCTTACCTGCTTGATTTACCTATTTACCCCAATTTACCCCCCAACCCTTCGACGGAACAAGATGAAAATATAATCTAGTTCCAGATCTCGTAAAAGTACATATGTGTACCAAATTTCAAGTCAATATCTTAAACGGTTCCAGAGTAAACGTGCGCACAAAAAAAGTTACAGACCGACAGACAGACAAACTTAAAATCTCGACGTTTCATGACATTCTAAGCCTATTTGAACAATAAAAATTTAAAAAAAATTTTTTGTCGTTACTATACTTCCACTGGATGTGGAAGTAAAATAATCATTCAACCTGTTCTCTCTGTCTACTACGTAAGGGCCTTAGTGTAAGCTGTGTTTGTAATTAAGTATAATTGAGTATAAAAGCGTGGGCGCTTTTCATTTAATCTATTGATGTCTTCATCGAAGCGTTTGCCAATTTTGCGAACCTTTTGCAATATTTTCATATGTTGCAAAAAAAGAGAAATAAATAGAATAAAATTTTACAAAGTTGCCAACATCATTAGTGGGGGCAAATCATATATCTTATTCAGAGTCACTTGTCGTTCATCTGCCACCAAAGAAAAAATGTTTTGCTTTATTTCAACATACCAATTATACTAAATTAACGATTCTTCAGTAGTTTTTAAAAAAGAAAAGTTGCGGGAATCGCGGAAGATGGCAAATCTTTGAAAACGCGCATGGCTCTTTTTAAAAGTATTTCCTGAGTTTTTTTTCGCTGAGCCATAAACGAAAACATGAATTATTTATAAATTATCAATGTTGCTAATATTCAAAATGTTCTGAAACCTGGAAAAGAATGAGAAATAATCCTTAATTTGCGACTCTTGCATATTTTCTCCTCCATCATTAGTTATTTATTTTTTGCAATTTAAACAATGTTGCCGACGTCGTAGGAGGGTGCAAAATTATATACTTTTTTCTTACATGAACAACTTTCATCAAAGTTTGAAATGTTTTGCAATTAATTCCTGTTTTTTTATAAATCATAGGCTAAATTGACTGGCCTATATAGTCGACGAATAAAGAAGACCACAGTATTTCCAACGTTTATAGTACAGTGTCATTTCATATCTCATATCATTATATCACTATCTTAAGGGTAGTCTACCTAATATTCCCTTGCTTTCTCGATAAGTTGTAAATTCTGTATTCGCTCTCCAATACCGCTTCCTTAAATAAGGCATGGGGGCCAATCATTTCTTGAAGCAATAACTGTTGAACAAGTACAGAATCAGAAAAGGAAAATAAACAAAATTAGAACGATTACGTAAATCTGGAAATTGTTAAATAAATGCTTGTTGTATCTTTCCGCATATAACATAAATATTTTGATATAAAACTTAAAAACATCGGCATAATATCATAAGTAACGAGTTTTATTTAATAAACAAATTATTTTTTTTTATTACGTTTCGGAAGAGTACTCTTCGTATTCCAAACTATTACACAATTGCTTTTATTTCAAAGATATAATGATCTATACATCTATACATATAAATCATATTGTAATGTCTGCTTGCTTGATATGTTTTTTAATTAGTTTTACCAACGTGCGGTAGGCATTGTTGCCACTCCCGAAAACATACCACCGGGTTGCGTACGTATAATACTGGTTATCAACATACTAGACCCACAATGACGACGTACATGAGGTTATCCGTATTGGACAAATCTTTGACGTAATTTTGTTTCTCCATTGTTGGTAAAATAAAAAAGATGTGATGACAACAATTGTAGATAATTCGTAATGGATGCTTAACAATTAGCCGTTGAAATTTCTTTGTGAAAAGAACAACTATTAAAAACTTTAAGGAAAACAGCAACTAAAACTGGTTCTATGACTGTTAACAAAACTACTGTTTTTCATCATTTTTAACGCGTAAAATATACGTTTATGGTAATATTGAAAAATAGTAAAAAGGATGAAAAGAGCAACATTATTTCACTTGTATGTATAGCCGGTATAACACTTAGACATATTTGGTGATTTTCAGATCTCTAACAATATCGCCCCACTTTCGGGCCTCTATACAGTATCTGTCAACAATTGTAGCTTTGGATTATCTTCAAATAACAGAAACTAAATAATAAGCATTGGAGAATAACCAGCCCAAATTTAAATAAGAAATATCAATTTATTTATTTAAAAGTGACCTAAACGTAAAAACTAACGTATTTCAGCTCTAAATGCAAGTACAGCATTATTTTTTTTTTCAAAAGTTGGCTTTTTTAATCTACTTTCATTACTCGTTTACCGTTTTTGATATCATAAAAAAAACAGAAAATTACTTGATTTTTTTTATAACTAAAATTTCGAAAACTATAAACTGCAATAAAAAAAATGTTTTTTTCCTTGATCTTAAAGTACTTATATAGAATGCTACAATTTGAGCCATCGTACCAATTTCTTGGTCTTGATGGTAGGATTTCACAAGGGTGCAAAGTTTTAACAACAATTGTATATTTGAGTCGTTTTAATAATCATTTTGATTTGAAATTTTAAGTGGTGATTGTACTTGATAAACACACCACACCACAGATAGTAGACAAGAGCTATATTTTTCCAAAATTTCATTGAATATTATCCATTATTTTTTAAAGAACAGTGATTTGTTTAAAAACGCGTAATTTTGCAATGTTTTTTTTAAATAATAGTAACAATTGGAATGAATTATAGTTTATATACTTTTATTGTACAGCTCAAAACGAACGTTTTCCTTCTTTTTATTGTTTTCCATAGGATATTCGAGATACTCAAAGAAAACCCATGGAAAACACTGTCTAAAAAATTAAATTGTTTAAATTGCAAAACTGATCTGTGAACTTAATTTGACCCCCTGAACACGTTAAAACAGAAATACTTCCCTGACCAGACAATTCACATTAAAATCCTAATTTGACTCCACTAGTAGCATTATTTTAAAAACTAACTTTGGCATTACATCTATTACATCTACTGCGTCATTAGGACATACGCAGGGTATTCATATTGGATTTTTATCGAGTAGAAATGATACGCCACTGCTTTTTAAAAATGTCTTATACTTAATCAAATTACTTCCACATTACTACGGGAGCCCACCCTAAGTGTCCGTGCACACCCCCCCGCTCCCGATCCCTGGGGACAATGTTTTTCATAATGATTAAAGCCTAAGGAACAATTTAAAAACATTTCCCAAAAAAAAAAAATGGCTGCACTTTCAAAATGGCGTCCGTTTAAAAAAAATTGCAAATATGGTTTTTGTTATTTAACACAAAACCTAAAAAGATGGAGAAAAACTTTCTGCACAAAAAACAAACTGCATAAAATTTTCTACAATTTTGTTCCTGTGCAATATTTGGATAGGAGTTACCATTTTCCAGATAAATGATTCAGCTCTTAAAATAGAATATAAAATTCAATATAAAACGTAATACTATGGGAGCCCACCCTAACTGTCCGTGCACCCCCTCGATCCTTGGGGACAATGTTTTTCATAAAGATTAAAGCCTAAGGAACAATTTAAGACGTCCTAAAAAAAAAAAAAAAAAAAAATTGGCTGTACTTTCAAAATGGCGTCCGTTTAAAAAAAATGCAAATATTGTTTTTGTCATTTAACACAAAAACTAAAAAAGACGGAGAAAAACTTTCTGCACAAAAAACAAAGTTTATAAAATTTTCTACAATTTTGTTCCCATACAATATTTGGATAGGAGTTAACATTTTCCAGATACCATTGTTACCGTTTTCGAAATAAATGTCTGCAAATTATAATATTATTATTAATTTTTTTCAGTTTATTTTAATTTTTGTTATGTTAATAATATAAAGTTATACAGTATCGGAAAGTGTTTTATTTGGTGCGGCAATAAGAGCAAGCGAGAGCGAAGCAAGCAATGATGTACTGTCGTGCGCAAAAAAAATAGGACAAGTCTTATAACGTATTTTTGATAAAATCTAGTTGTGTACATCTATCTTTAATTTTTGTGTCATTGTCAGTTATTTTGTCAAAATTCATTGCAAGTGTGCAAATAGAGACAGATTTACATTAGCAAAAAATAGGTTGTACTATTTTTTTGTGCTCACGACAGTACATAATCCTCTTGAAGGGGGTTGTCACTGTTTGCCTCTGCTAGAACACTGGTAGACGCCTTTATTGTGGAAGGTCGGTTATGTAGTTGAAATTATGCATACTAAAACCAAGACCTTCCGATACTGTATTATACGCCTTACAATAATTGTCACAGTTATTTCCTCTATAAGTGATTTACCGATATATGAATTTCCATGTTTTCTTAATTTTGGACTCATTTATCTGAAAAATCAAAATCTATCAAAATATTGTATAGGAACAAAATTGTAGAAAATTTTATTCACGTTGTTCTTTGTAAAAAAAGTTTTTGTCCATCTTTTTTAGTTTTTGTGTTAAATGACAAAAACAACATTGGCAACAGTTTTTTTTAATATATGGCCGCCATTTTGAAAGTACAGTTTTTTTTAGGACATGTTTTAAATTGTTTCTTAAGCTTTAATTTTTATGAAAAACATTGTCCCCAAGGATCGAGCGGGGGGTGCACGTACAGCTAGGGAAGGCTCCCCGACTACATCCAGTGGAAGTATAGTAACGACAAAAAATTTTTGAAAATTTTTATTGTTCAAATAGGCTTAGAATGTCATGAAACGTCAAGATTTTAAGTTTGAGCAAAAAACATTTCTGTCTGTCTGTCTGTCTGTTTGTCTGTCTGTAACTTTTTTTGTACGCAAGATTACTCTGGAATCGTTTAAGATATTGACTTGAAATTTGGTACACATATATACTTTAACTGGATCTGGAAGTAGATTATATTTTTATCTTATTCCGTCGAAGGGTTAGGGGGTAAATTGGGGTAAATGGGGGTAAATAGGTAAATCAAACAGCTACAAGAGAAGCTAATGTTTCAAAAAAATTTTTGGCATTAGCCACCCCCATTACCACCTCCACCCCATTATTTAAGGGGATAAAAAAAAATTGTGATTTAGGGTGTGTACAACCCAGTAAACACACACGTTAAAAAAACGTTTGAAAATGACGATAACCGACCGTTACATAAACGTGACTAATATTCGTTGAATAAACGCAAAAATGTCGCCGAGATACACGGAGTTTTCCACTCTTAAATAGACTACTAATCAACGTTAGTTAATTACGTGTTTTCCACCAATAATAAAAACGGTAAAATGCCTAATTAACGTTTTTATTATTGGTGGAAAACACGCAATATTATTTACTTGTTTTATAGTAAACCAACATACGTCAGAAAGACATTTTAAAATCACTTTATATAAACGTGAATAATATTCGTTGAATAAACGCAAAAATGTCGCCGAAATCCACGGAGTTTTCCACTATTAAATAGACCACTAATCAACGTTAGTTAATTAAGCTATTTAACGTTTTCATTATTGGTAAAAAACACGTAATACCATTTACCTGTTTTATAGTAAACCAATATACGTTGTAAAAACATTTTAAAATCACTTTATATAAACGTGAATAATAATCGTCGAATAAACGCAAAAAAAGTCGCCGAGATCGACGGAGTTTTCCACTACCCAGTGGGCACGGGCACACATTTTGGTCGCCATTTTCCAACATATTATGATGGGTTACAGGATGAGCCATCTAAACAATTAATAGTTTAAGCACCCACTGGTTTTATCATAAAACTAGTGGGTGATTAAAACCTATTAAACAGATAGCATAAAATATTTATGCTATCTCGGCCCAGCCACAGAATAATGATCATTAACCTGATTGTTATAAGATTCATCCAAGTAAATCAATGTTCCCTGAGAGAATTTGAACATTGCAATCTATTTATTTATTTTCTATAAATTCATAAGAGTATAAGATAAAGTATGACTGATTATTGTTGTGATTTGTATGTGGCGCTATCTAGAAATAATTTCTACAAACTACGTGGTAAACAAGCAAATTATGCATTAACATAGATGAGTAGAAAAACGTTAAAAAAACGTCGTCTTCTGCCATTTATTTCACCTGTAGATTTAGAATGCCTGCATTTTAATAAGTTGGAAGCATTAAATATTTTAATGTTGTATAAAAACGTTTTTTTTCCTTTAAATAAAATTACTATATTATATTAATGCAATAAAAACTAGTGGGTGATTAAAACCTATTAAACAGATAGCATAAAATATTTATGCTATCTCGGCCCAGCTACAGAATAATGATCATTAACCTGATTGTTATAAGATTCATCCAAGTAAATCAATGTTCCCTGAGAGAATTTGAACATTGCAATCTATTTATTTATTTTCTATAAATTCATAAGAGTATAAGACAAAGTATGACTGATTATTGTTAGTGATTTGTATGTGGCGCTATCTAGAAATAATTTCTACAAACTATGTGGTAAACAAGCAAATTATGCATTAACATAGATGAGTAGAAAAACGTTAAAAAACGTCGTCTTCTGTCATTTATTTCACCTGTAGATTTAGAATGCCTGCATTTTAATAAGTTGGAAGCATCAATTATTTTAACGTTGTATAAAAACGTTTTTTTCCTTTAAATAAAATTACTATATTATATTAATGCAATAAAACACGTTAAATTTTTTCGTTTCACAAACGTTACATTTAGCGGGCTGTTACAAGTTCTCATTTTATGAACGTGTATTATACGTTAATATATCAGTAAAATAAACGTTCTCATCAAAACGTTTTATTTTAGTAAGCCCTTCCACTACTGGTTGGGAATGTGTGCAAGAGTAACGTATTTTATAGGTTTTATTTAAATATAATATTTTACAACCAAATTTTATGCGTTGATATAGATTCGTAGAAAAACGTTTAAAACACGTAACCTTCTACCATCTATTTCACCTATGGATTTAAAATTCCCTTGCATTTAGTAAGTTGGAAACAACAGTTATTTTAACGTTGTAAAAAATACGTTTTATTTTTCTTTAAATAAAACGTTTGAATCGCCATATTAAATATGTGTAATAAAAAATGTTAAACTTGTTCGTTTCGCAAACGTTAAAACTCCTTACATTATAAACGTGTTTTATAAGTTATTACATATTTGTGAAAAAAACAAACTTACTAAAATGTTATTTCAGTATTTTCTTCTACTAGTGGTTAAAATTGCGTGTAGTAGTAACGTATTTTATTCATATTTAACCGTTGAAATTTTCAACCAAATGTGACGTTGAAAATTTCATCGTAAAAGGTTTAATCAACGACTACAATGTTTTAAAAACGTTTATTAAACATACGTGTGCCCATTGGGTATTAAATGGACTACTGATCAACGTTAGCTAATTAAGTTATTTTCACGCTTTTATTATTCGTCATAATACTACGTTTATCAGATATAAAATAAACCACCTATAATCAATATATGGTTGATTTTCTTTATTATATCAGTGTTTCTTCATCGTCAATTATTGTCACTTTTTTACGTTATAATATTATGTTTAATAAATGTTTATTAAATAACATCTAATAACGGATAGTTGTAAAACGGTTAACTACGTTAATAATTACTTAATACGTGGTTATAAAACAGGCACAAAAATACATATTGATCAACGTCACATTGTTCTCAAATATAAACGTTTTAGAAATACGTTGAATTAAACTTACGACTAAAACTAATAGTTAATATATTTTCTTTCATCGACGTCTAATTGACGTCGAATTTAAACGGTAAAATTTCCTTGGTACATCAATATTGTGTCAACGTAGTTTTGTTGGTCTCTTTCATCGTCATAATACTACGTTTACAGGATATAAAATAAACCACCTATAAGCAATATATGGTTGATTTTATTTATTATATCAATGTTTCTTCAACGTCAAATATTGACCCTTTTTTACGTTATAATATTATGTTTAATAAACTTTTATTAAATAATATCCAATAACGGATAGTTGTAAAAATGGTCTAGGACGTGTGAGAATCAACGTTGCTGTAATAAGCGACGTATCATAACTACGTTAATAATTACTATACGTTAATATGTGGTTAAAAAACAGGCACAAAGTACATATTGTTCAACGTCATATTGATCTGTAATATAAACGTTTTAAAAACACGTTGAATTAAATTTACGTCTAAACCTAATAGTTAATAGATTTTCTTACATCAACGTTTAATTGACGTCGAATAAAATACGATAAACGATAAAATTTCCTTAGTACCTACATCAATGTTGTGTCAACGTAGTTTTGTTGCTCTTTTTCATCGTCATAATACTACGTTTGTCGGATATAAAATAAACCGCCTGTTATCAATATATGGTTGATTTTCTCTATTATATCAATGTTTCTTCATCGTCAAATAGTATGCATTTTTTACGTCATAATATTACGTTTAATAAATGTTTATTAAATAATATGTAACAACGGAGAGTTTTAAAACGGGTCGAGGATATGTGAAGATCAACGTCGCTTTTATAAGTGAGTTTAACGTGTCATAACTACGTTGAAAAAATGTTGTAATTAAACTAGTGGTTACCAAATTCATTATATTAACGTTATATTAACGTCGAAAAACAAACGTCTATTTATGACCAATAATCAACGTTGACTTTTTCAACGACTAACGTTATATCAACGCTTACAACGTTATATCGACATTTAATAAACGTAGGTGTGTTTACTGGGAAGAACCAAAAACCTAAAAATATTTTTTTACTTCATCCACCCCCACTACCACCCCCACCAGTACCGATGTGGGATATCGTTTTATGTTTTCAAATATTATATTATTAAAGTTCCATAAGCAATTATTTCCACATACAAAATGTTTTCGTTGTGAGAGACTTGGATAGAAAATCTAGATGTGGAAGTAGTGATTCCTTGAGCAGCGGTTTTATTTACATGTGCTATGAAGAAACGTATGAAAACTGAAATTTTTGACGGACCTAGATCTAAGTAAGGAATCTTTGTTCCTTAGTTTGAATAAAAATCTACATCTATTTTCGGCTCTATTATTTAACCCTGAAGTTATTAAGGTAACACGTGTTGTACCATATAAATTAATTAATTTAGTTTTTTACGAAATTGGTCAAGCTTATGGCTTTTTTATTTATCGCTTATAAATACGACCTCCTTTGCTACATTGTTTTCTTCACCCCTTCCTGTGCCACAGGAAGACTGATTTCGCTCAACAAAAGTCAAACTATTTACTTTGTACATATTTTTAGAATTTCTTAGTACAAAAATAATCAGAAATAAAAAATTGTGCCAACATTTTGTAGACATAATTTATATAAGAGGAATATATAAGCGTATATAAAAAACTTTTTCTTGATATATTTAGGGCCGACCTTGAACTTCGTTCGTCTTCGAGATATAATGAAATAACAAAAACAAGTTGGGACTGCTATGCTGAGTACTCAGTCGAACAGAAATGAAATACTAAACTGCAGTATGTTACCGTGACATTACGTGAGTTTTCTCTTATGCAAGTTGTCTCAGAAGTCACTTGGCAAACTGAAATTAAATATAGGAAATGTATTGAGCATGTTTTCGAGATGTTTTTTTTATATGAACATGTGTCCCATTTTCACTTGTTAATTAGTTGTATCCATTTTGCAGATGCAAGTTGCTACACTTAAATAAAAATAAAATAAATGGAAAATTTGTTTTCCTAAAAATAAAAAATAATATATTTATATATTTACTTGCAGAACAAAATTCGTATAATCCATCTATAGTAACTTGGTGATCTCACTTCGGACTAATTCTCTAGCAGTGTTAAATGCAAATATTTTTGGATACTTTGATTGAAAATGGGTCAAATATGAAATATTAAAAAGAAATAAGGGTGGTTTTTCGTTAGGGGTAATTTCATCCCTAAAAAAAAGTGACTATTGGAACTTGTCAATCGTCGAATTCTACCCCATATATAACGTTATTTTTGCTTTAATAGCAGCCTAGTTACAGAAGGTTGAAAACGTTGATTTTTAAGCAAAAAACACTGATTTTTCAACGGTTTTAAGGAAATTACTCAAACAGGATCACATATCACCATTTTCGAAAAAGTTTGTCATAACAAAAAAGTTAGCTGAAATGAAATGAAATGAAATAACAAAAATAATCCATGAAATAAAAATTTGTTTAGGCCAATCGTTGCCGAGATACAGTTAATGGTAGGTGCATTTGACCGTAGCCCTGAAAAGGTCGCGCTCTTCAAACAGTCATAACTCTGGTTTAAAAAACCTTTTAGCATGCACTTTGAACCAAATTAAAGCTTATTACAGTAGCTTAACATTTTTTTTTGACAAATTTTGATATCTGCAATATCAAAAATGATGCAAGGAAAATAAAGGCAAAATTTTGATTTTTTACACAAGAAGTGCCCGTTTTTTGGTTCCAGTAAATTCCAAATTGAAAAAAAATCCAAATCTTGTTTTTGTTAGTCCTAACTATTATGTATACGCTGAAATTTCTTTGACCGTGATGGATGCATTACCTAAAATATTTTACACTTAATGTATTTGGAGAATATTTGAAAAAATGTTTTTTTGCTTTAAGGTTAAATAACTTAGCAGGGAAGCATCTTAGTTAAATTTTACTAGACAAAAAATTATGGCAAAAAACTAAGGAAAACGTTGCTTTTTTTTATTTTTTAGATAAAGATAATAGCTTAGGAGTGTTTGAAGTTAACTCTTAACGTCTTTTTTTTAATTCATTCATTAAGATGATTATAGAAAAACTGAGAACCTCTACTGTTTTGACCTAACTGATCTTCAAGACGATTAAGAGATCTTCAACATTTATTTTTGGGTGAATAATTATATTAAATTTATGTTAAATAGTTGGAAAATATTAATTATTGTTTTGTTAATTTGCTTCACCTTAACACAAAAACCCGATTCAAATTCGTAATCAACAACCCCAAAATTATAAATAATATTAGTTTCATTATTTAATTCCCAGTACTTCCTTTATACTTATTCTTTAACTTTAGGGCTGGTTTCCACCAGGGGTAAGAGCAATTATTTTCCTTATTAAGGTATGAGTTCTATGTCTCAAAATGTAACAATTTGCTAAAAAAGTCCTAGTTTCTCAAAATAAACAAAAAATAATTCATTCATTCATTTTATCCCTTTTATATCGGCCATATTGACGGTACAACATAAAATTTTTAATTTCTGACTTCACATTCGCGATCAGCCACCCCCAAAAACAAGTTTCATTAATGTATTCTCATTATTTCGTTAATTATTGATTTTTTTTACTTTGGGGGTGGTTTTCACCCTCTTGGGGGTAAAAGCACATCTATTCCTTTTTAATATTTGAAGTTGATACCCTATAGTTTGAGAATCCGCAAAAGAAAATTCCAAGCAGCTACATAATTAGTCCGAAGTTTATGTACATTTTGACACCATGGGACTGTACCACTATTGCTTGTAGTTTCTTTGTCGCGCTGACGGAGAGCCGACCGTCAAAATATCCTATGAATAAGATACATGAAAAACTTTGTGTGAGTGATTAATACTACCACAGACTTAAAGGGAGCCACCTTTTATACAAGATAATTTTGCCCGCGTCATGGAATTTTGACCTCACTTCCGGTTACGATTTTTAATGTTATAGTCCCTTGAGGTAAAGCTTTTACCCCAAAAGTTCTGCGACCAGACCGCAAGACATGTACCCCTACTATTTCGAAAGCGGGGAACATGATGTGACAATATTTTCCGACCTAGAGTCCAACCGAAAAAACCACCCTTTTTTTCGATTTTCCGGTGCTACGCTTGCCGGGTCGGTTTCTTTTTTGGTCAGTTTGAATAAAATAAGTAAATATTAACCACGGGTAACCTAACCCGGGTTTTGAAACTACCCCCACCCCCCAATAACTAAGTATCTCGAAAACAATAAAAATCAGCTGGAAAGCGGTATATCCCCGGTTTCGAGGGCGAGGAATGCGATGTTGATAATATTTCCTGACCTGCCCTTCACTTACTACCCCTAAACCTGAATACCAACTCCTTTTCCGATTTCAGTGCTAGGCTTGCGCGGGCCTGTCGTATCGTTTTTTTTTTTTTGGTCAGTTAGAATAAAATAGTTAAATATTTACCACAGATGACCTAACCCACCACCGGGGGTTGAATCACCCCCAATAACTAAATGCCACGAAAACAGACTCTAAAAAAGACTCTACTCACTGCTCGAAAGCAGGCAACACGTTCTCATATTTACATTTATTTATGCCAATTTTACGTGTAAATTTTTGAAATAAAATGTATTTTTTGCGATCAAATAAGTCTAGTGATGCAAGAGATAGTGATGGTTGTGAAATTGACGTTGCTGACTTACTAAGTAATGACATAATAAAAACAGTGTTTAGTGATATTGTGAAATCAGCGATATCAGAACTTGACGAGAAAGTAACCAAGCTTCAAGAAGAAGTAACAAATTTGCGTGAGTCCAATATAGAACTTATAAATTTGTTAACAAATGGTGAATCTTTTGATAAACAAAAATGTTTCAATAAAAATGTAACAAGTGACAAGGCAACAGTAAATAGCTGGGCTACTGTAAATTCCAATGAACCATTTAATAAAATCACATCTAACAAAAAAGTTGAGAATGATAAGAACACTATGATTCGACAAAAACATAGCAATCTACATATCCAAAAAGTTAAAGATAAGGATCTAACAAAAAGAGCGACTAAAGTAAAAGACGATCACAGTGAAAATGAAAAGGGCACATCAAATAAAAACTCTTTAACTTATCATAAACAAGTTAATCCGCCAAAAAAACAAAATGCAGTTTTTGGGACTGGAAATAAAAGTAAGTCTAACCTTACAGCAGTATGTAAAAAAACGTGGATATATGTTGGTCGCGTAACACCTGGTACTGGCTTACAAGGGATGAAGCAACTTATTGATTTAATTTTTCCCCAGAATAATTGTATAATCGAAATGCTTCCCAAATGGAAAAACAGTAAAACAGAAGCCTTCAAAATAGGATGAAGCATAAAATACTGATAACTGGCCGAAGGATGCTCTTATAAAAATGATTATACTCGGATATTTACAAATGTTTACGGACATACAAGTTTCAGCGCTATTGACTACATGGTTTCAAATCTTCCTAAGAATAATTTAAAATGTGAATTACTTAATTCAAATATTGCTGATCATCTCGCACATATGCTGAGCATAAACATCAATGAGCCAGTACGTAACACTAATGAAACTGTAATGTTCAACACACGAATCATTAATGAAGATAATATAACACATTTTAAATTTGAATTGGGTAGGACAAACTGGCAAGACATGTATTTACTAGACACGAATGCGGCTTTCAGTTTTTTTGTGGAGACTATGATATGGTGCTATAATATCAGTTGCCCCATTAAAAAAATAACAGTTTATACAAATAAAAAATCAAACAATAAAGAATGGCTCACTCAAGCCATAGTAAAACAAAGTAACCACATAAAAAATCTGTATTGGCTATGGACGCAGAACCCTACTGTAGAAACTAAAAAAAAATATATAATGAAGAAAAAAGTAAGTACAAAGAAAATATAAGAAATGCTAAACAAAATTATTATACCAGAAAAATAAACAACTCTACCAATAAATCTAAAACGTCATGGAGTATTGTAAATTCTAAATTAGGTCGGAAACCCCAAACAAATAAAGGCATCAGTCTTAAATATCAAGACAAAACCGTATCAGATAAAAGAGAAGTACTTGATATGTTTGCTGATTTTTTCTCAACAAATGCATCCCAAATGTTATACCAACATTTTGGCTGAAATCTTTCTCTCCCCTGTAAAATATCACCACAAAATGAACAGTCAATTTATATTGCACCAATTACGGCAGATGAAATAAATAAAATAATTATGAACTTAAAAAATAAAAAATCTGTTGGTTTTGACGCCCTAACTGCGAACTTATTGAAACAGGTTAAAGATAAAGTTATTGAGCATCTTACGTTTTTATTCAATCTGTCAATTAATGAGGGATACTTTCCGGACATACTCAAACAGGCACTGATAACACCTCTCCATAAAAAGGGTCCAACTGATGAACTTGAAAATTATAGACAAATCTCTATTTTAAGCGCCATTGCAAAAATATTCGAAAGAACTATATATAATAGAATAAACTTGTTTGCGGAAAAAAATAATATATTAACTGTAGCTCAACATGGTTTCCGTGATAGATCCACGGAAACAGCAACTTGTCATTTGCTAGACTATGTGTACTTTAGTCTAGATAAAGGTAGATATATTGTTTCTTTACAATTTGATTTATCGAAAGCCTTTGATACCATAAATAAAGACCTGCTAAAGCATAAACTTTACAGCATGGGGATTAGGGGTAGCATTTTAAATTGGATAATGTCCTACATGGAAGGCAGAACTTTGAGGGTAAAACTAGGGGAGGATCTGTCATAACACGTACAAGAACTAGTACTTGGAGTTCCTCAAGGATCTTTCTTGGGACCTTTATTGTTCATGATATATATTAATAATTTACCTGAGCAAATAACGAATGGCCACCTTACTATGTTTGCAGATGACTTTACAGTCACTATAGCTTCTGACACACTTGAGGAGCTCCAAGAACAAGTAAGAAAAACCCTAGAAGAAGTTTATATCTGGTCTCAAAGAGATAAATTAATTTTAAATGAGTCAAAGACAGTTTTCATAAATTTTTGTATTCAAAAACCATTACTTGACAATACAACACATTGTAGTGACATAACATTAACTCAGTGTACCAAACTTCTTGGTACGTATATCGATTCTAAATTAACATTTGATACCCATGTAGAACATGTTTGTAAACAGTTAAATAAAGCGTATTTTGCTATTATGCAAATGAAAAATACACTGAATGAAGAATGCCTATTAAATATGTATTACGCTCTTGCATATTCTCATATAGCGCACAACATTCTTTGCTGGGGAAGTTCTACACAACTTGATAGAGTTTTTCTATGTCAGAAAAGAATTATTAGATTAATTTTTAAGCTGAGTTATAGAGAAAGCTGTAAAAATACTTTCAGAAAAAAGAAAGTATTAACTGCACCTTGTATATACATATTAAAATGTCTAATGTATGTGAAGAAAAATATGAACATATTTGAGACGTTAAATACTAATCATGAATATAATACTAGACACGGTAACTTTTTAAGTATTCCAAGACATTTAACGACTTGTTTTAAGCGATCACCAAAGTACAACTGTATTTCTTTTTACAATAATTTACCTGTGGAAATAAAAAATATTCAAAATTATGACAAGTATAAAAAGGCAATAAAACAGATATTAATTGAAGGAGAGTATTATAGTGTAAAAGAGTTTTTACAACGGTGAATTCTACTCTACTTTACTTAACTACTTCTTATTTTAATTCTGTATATGTAGTACATGTATTTTGTTTTTATATTTTTTTATGATGTGACTATGTTTGTTGATTGTCCATAAGTAATGTTATATACAAATTATTTGTATTGTTGACTTGCCATATATACCGTATTGTATCGACATGGTTAATAAAGTATTATTATTATTATTATTATTATTATAACAGCGAAAATCAGCTGGAAAGCAGTATACACCCGTTTTCGAAGGCGGGGAATACGATTGTGACAATATTTCCCGACCTACCCTTCACCCACACAAATTGAAAAAAAAAACCACCCCCTTTTGCGATTTTCCGGTGGTAGGCTTGCGAGAGCTCGTCGGGTCGGATTTTTTTTGGTCAATTTGAATAAGTAAATATTGACCACAGGGATGAAAAAAAAATTGAATTGTGATTTAGTGTGTGTACAAAAACTAAAGGTCAACAATTTTTTTAAATTCCCATTCCCGCTACCACCCCAACCCCCACTACCGATGTGACATATCGTTTATGTATTGTTAGGATCGACGATGTCAAATATTAGATTATTGGAGTTCCATAAACAATTATTTCCACATATTGAAGTGCAAATATGGTACCAACATTTTTTTCGCTGTGAGAAACTTGGATAAAAAATCTGGTTGTGGAAGTAGTAATTCCTTGGGCAGCAGTTTTTAATAAAATAGCTTATTATCGTTGTTGTCGTGGTATTTCGTTATTGGGGATGGGGGTAGTTTCAACCCCCGGGGGTGGGTTAGGTCACCTGTGGTTAATATTCACTTATTTTATTCAAATTGGCCAAAAAATCCCGATCCGATAAGCCCTCGCAAGCGTAGCACCAAAAAATCGAAAAATGGGGTGGTTTTTTCGATTTGGTGGTGGGTCAAAAAATATTGTCACCATCGTATTTCCCGTGTGACGTAATAATCAGGTGAGAATATGCTCTCTGACTATACATCCACACGGCTGCTCTTTTGCTCGTAAGCGGGTCGTGGATTCCTTCGATGAAACAAATTATTACACAGGTCCACAAAAAAAAAGTTGTCTGCGCCGGGGTATTAACCATACCTATCCCTTGTATTTTGACCCGCTCAACACGAATATGACCTTAGTTTTTCCCCTATACATCAGGTTTTTTTTTAAAGCAAAAAAGTGTAATATTTATATATTTATTTGCTATTAAAAGAAAAATCTGACGTGCTGGGGAAAAACTAAGATCAGATTCGTGTTCAGCGGCTTAAAATACAAGGGATAGGTGTAGTTAGTACCACCGCGCAGATTACTTTTTTTGTGCCACACTGAGTGTGGCACAGTGGCAACAAAAAAAAGTGGTCTGCGCGAGCGTACTGACCACACCTACCCTTTGTATTTTGAGCCGCTGAACACGAATCTGATCTTAGTTTTTCCCCTACACGTCCGTTTTTTTTTTGACAGCAAAAAAAGTCTGATGAATCGTAATATTTATATATTTATTTGCTGTTAAAAAAAAAACCTGACGTCCTGGGGAAAAACTAAGGTCAGATTCGTGTTCAGCGGCTCAAAATACAAGGGATAGGTATGGTCAGTACCCCGGCGCAGACAATTTTTTTTTTTTGTGGGCCTGTGTTATCAATAGTAACTCAAGAAGTGTAGTTGTTATTACGTAAGCTTGGGGCGCCAGTTGATTACTCAACAGGAGGGGAATGGAGTACAGAAAAAAAAATCAAATATGCTTAATTTAATGAAATGTATAAAAAATATGTTAATGTCCTACAAGTCTGTTATTTTACAATAACCACCCTATTTTGAGATACATTAAATGAAAAATAACGCCCTAGGGCATTATAGAATTATAATACAACCCAAAACAAGCAAATTATGATAGCGTTATTGACAAACAAAATGCGTTGCTATGCAACGGCGGCGTTTACAAACAATTTTGATTTTTACTCTCTTTTAAATCAAATCGTTCTGAACGTAATAGATGTCAAATTAATAAATCGAAATGTCAAAAAAAAAATTCGAATTAAATAACAGGACATTAAACGTTGAAGGCACCACGGCTGTTATAGGATAATGACGCCCTCGGTCGACGTACACTCTCTCGGGCCAGAGGCCCTCGGGATTGTACACTGCCGACCTCTTTTCATTTTCTTTTTACTCCTTAACTAATACAAAATGAAATTAAAAAAACCCCAAACAGCTGTTTAGTTGACAATGAAATGGTTTTACAATTGACTACGTTTCTCTTAAGCAAATGCAATCATTAAATACGTTACTCAGTAACGTGTTAGCAAGAACAAAAATTTTTTAAATTCAATCGTGGAAGGTAAGAGCAGGCGATCTTCTCCTGCAGTTTCTCCAGAACTGTGGTAGATTAATTGAACTGTTCAGTACTTACAGTAGGACTTCTCCGTAGTTAGTGATACCCCCTACGATGTACGAGTTAGTCGATATGGCTTAGCATCAGCTCAAAAAAAAAAAGAAGGAATGGAAACTACTTCCAGCAACGAAATGAGTGTCAAGCAACTACCTTTGCAGGTCCCCACAAGAATTTATCATCTGGGACTAGTGTTCAAACTGACGGTTCCCAAACTTGGGTACAGCTCTCCCGTCCTTTCAATATCAGCGGGCAAACAGTGACATCAAATTCAGCGATTTATGGGGGTAGGCAAAGCCGTATCCAAGGAACCTAGAAAGATGATTAGCTTCAAAACTTGGTACTATGCTCGCAAATTGAGTGGTACTTTATTACAAAAAAATTAAATCATGCACCTAACGTAACATGTCTGCCTCCCTGCTATTTTGTTAAACCACAGTAACGTATTATTTTACATATTCTTATCCTTCACCCACTTGCTTATTTAGTCTGTTAAATATCTCAAACCAGTAGCCTAACTACATTAATTCAAAGTTCGTAAGTATCACAAAGACATTTGTTGGGAGATTATAGTTTTCCTTCTTTTTTTTTTAAATTACATAATAGTTGTTCCACTGGAGTAATCACCTGTTATGGTACTTAATTATTCTCTAGATTTCCGTTCAGTTCCCGTCTTTAAATGCTTAATAATAAACAAGTAACCTGTGTCAGTTGTTATTTGACAATTCATATTTTAACCTTCTTAACCTTCATTTTTACCTTCTGGGATAGATTGATTCTTTAAGGCGCTGCCTCATACCTTTACCTAGGTAAAAAAATAACGTTACACCCGCCTTCGAAAACGGGGGTATACTATTTTCCAGCTGATTTTCGTTGTTTTCGTGGCATTTACTTATTGGAGGTGAGGGTAGATACAACCCCCAGAGGTGGGTTAGGTCACCCGTGATAAACATTTAACTATTTTATTCTAACTGACAAAAAAAAACGATACGACAGGCCCTCGCAAGCCTAGCACCGGAAAATCGGAAAAGGAAAAGGGGGTGGTATTCAGGTTTAGAGGTAGTGGGTGAAGGGTAGGTCGGGAAATATTATCACCATCGCATTCCTCGCCCTCGAAAAAGCCTTCAGCTTTCCAGCTGATTTTCGCTGTTTTTGTGGCATTTAGTTATTGGAGGTGGGGGTAGTTTTAACCCCCGCGGGTGGGTCACCTGTGGTCAATATTTACTTATTTTATTCAAACTGACCAAAAAAACCCGATCCGGCAAGCCCTCGCAAGCATAGCACCGGAAAATTGGAAATGGGGGTGGTTTTTTTGGACGCTAGGTCGGAAAATATTGTCACCATCATGTTCCCCGCCCTCGAAAACGGGGTACATGTATTTCGGTCCGGTCTCAGAACTTTTGGGGTAAAAGCTTTACCTCAAGGGACTATTAAAAACATTTAAAAATCGTAACTGGAAGTGAGGTCAAAATTCCATGACCGCGGGCAAACGCGGCTCGTTAAACGGAAAACATCTTCAATACCGCTCCACGCTTCATAATTTTCTCAAGCCAGAATTTCAACAATTTCCTGGTTACAGTGCTGAAACATTGCTTCAGCAGTATGGAGCTGCAACTCACACGACAGGAGAACTATGACGATCAGATGGCCAGAGAGCCGTTTCATTTCCAGGTTTCGTATGAACTTTCTTGGCCATCGAGTGCACCAGACTTTACCCCCTTAATTTTTCTTATTTTTTCAATAACATTTCTATAGATATGTGTTAGCGCATAGTACAGAAGAGCCAATGAAATGGAAGATATCTCGACGATATTTAAAGAAAATCCTCATTTGTGTGCTAATGTTTTATCACAGAATAAAATTAAACACGTGTTTTAAGATTTTTAATAAGAAGTTAACTCTGTTCTTAGGATACTTCTAGGTATATGACTTAGATTACCAAATTTACTAATTTTAATAGAGATTATAAATATCATTTAAAGAAATGGCGGAGGATCTGGTTTCATGTTAATACAAGTAATACAAACTAGAACCCCACACCATCCTTATGGGAAATGATTTTTCTATGGAATATTCTACAATTGCTCACGCATTTTATAAATCCCCTTTTTCATGGGATCACACCGAAAAAAAAGCAAATAAATAAATAAAATTAATAACGAATAAATAACCTAAGAACAATAAAATGTTGAGAAAAGAAGCTCTATACCATTACTTCCACGTCCAGTAGTAACGACAAAAAAATTTTTAAAAATTTTATTGCCCAAATAGGCTTAAAATGTCATGAAACGTCGAGATTTTAAGTTTGAGCGAAAAAAAAAATTTCTGTCTGTCGGTCTGTCTGTCTGTCGGTCTGTCTGTCTGTCTGTCTGTCTGTAACTTTTTTTTGTGCTCACGTTTACTCTGGAACCGTTTGAGATATTGACTTGAAATTTGGTACACATATGTACTTTAACGAGATCTAGAACTAGATTATATTTTCATCTTGTTCCGTCGAAGGGTTGGGGGGTAAATTGGGGTAAATTTGGGGTAAAAGGGTAAATCAAGCAGGTAAGAGTCAATAAAATTGGTATTTAGTATATACAAGAGAAGCTGAGGTCTCAAAAAAATTTTTGGCATTAGCCACCCCCATTACCACCCCCACTTCCTTATTAAAGGGGATGAAAAACAAATGTGATTTAGTGCATGTACAGGAACCAGAAATCTCAAAATATTTTTTTATTTCATCCACCCCCCACTACCACCCCTCTATCACCACCCCCACCCCACTACCGATGTAAGGTATCGTTTTATGGGTTTTTGGGGTAGAGGATTTCAAATATAATATTATTAAAGTTCCATAAACAATTATTTTCACATACAAAGTTTTTTCGTTGTGAGTGACTTGGATAGAGAATCTGGATGTGAAAGTAGTGATTCCTTGGGCAGCGGTTTTTTTATATAAAATAGTTTTTAAATTATAACGACTTGAAAATTGTGATTTTAGCTTGGGGGACAGGTATGTCGCTTGGTTTTCATCGAATACCTCGAGAAGTATCACATGTAGCGAACAATGTGATATTTTCGTTTATAAACTGAGGATGAATATACCTTTTTTTTAAATTTCTGTAGAGTAATAGTTGGGAAGTTTAAAGATGGCGTCCGAACGTTTCTAAGAAATAATACAAATACTCAAATACTAAAAATGATTTTTTTGTTTTTGTATCATAAAGACAATTCCCAAATACCATTTTTCGTTAATGTGTGGCATTACCTACATGTTTACGCTTAAAAAAATTGCAAATTTTTGTTTTCTTTTCAAATATCTCACTAAATAAATGTTACTTTTGGCGAAAATAGATACAAAAAAAGCTTATATAAACTGAGTATCATTTTTTTTTAATTATTGGCATCATTAATAGTTTCGGGAATATGGCACTTGTTTGTAGCGTTTGCTTTAGAAAAAATTCATCGGCCATATTGGACCCGCCATTTTAATTTTTCTGATTTTGACTTCAGATTCGTTATTAACGATCCCAAAAACATGAATATACTTCGTTTAAAAAATTAATCAGCAATACTTGTTCCAATATTACATTTTTTGATTTAGGGTTCCCACCTCTTAAGAATAAGAGCAAGAGTCGGGAGCATATAGAAACTGAAGAAGATACCTTTTACTATAAAAATCACCATTACATGCGACATTCTTTCTGTTTGCATCGTTTTGTCGTGTAGGTTGTGTACTGACATAATGTATATATTTTTTTACTAGAACATACCTTATGCTTTGTTCGACTTAAATTAACATTTTTGATGCTTGAACTTCAATTAGTTTTCTTTTGCATTTTGACCGTTTATAGAAAACACTCTGTATACAATATTTAACCAAACTTTCGATGTAGGTATTTGAGATGATTCATAAATAACACAGACATATTTTTATGTATTTTCGCCATCTTTTTTGACAATAGTAGGCTGGTTATTGGTATTATGATCAGTTTGGTATTTTTCACAAATAAGTAAATTTCCATACTACAAAAAAACGCGTTTAGAATGGACCAATAATTCTGGAGTTATTCTGTCAGAAATGAGACACACCGTATGCAGCGTCGTAATAATTGTAGTTAATCCACCCACATTTTTAGTCTGAAGCTTATATTTTATAATAATTACATTTTTTCTGTGCTTAATCATTTAATTGGACGAGGATAGATACGTAGGATGTTACAGCTAGAAAGACATAGTTGGCAATTAATATAAATCAAATAAATATTAAATTGATATTCTGCATAAGTCTATCCGGCAAAACAGATTTTATTATAATCACAGCGCAGTGATGAGCTGTGAACGTGCCCCACCTCGACGACGCCGTGACGCCTAGCGCCTCGGCGGGAGTCGGGCGTCGTACCGAGCCATTTGCTCGTTTTTCTATGCGGCTTCAGTAAGTCGTTGAAAGTGACCGTCGCCGTCTAGCGTCGTTACGCGCCATCTGGGATACACAAAAACATTTCTCGATCAGGAGATGTCTTGCTGGCGATACAGGGTGGCGGCCAGCGTGAGACAGGATGGTGGCGTGTGAGCGTGCCAACTCCAGCAGCTAGACAATGCCCGTGAGCACGGGGTTACTCGGAGAACCTCGCGCTAAGCGCTGCAAACTTTGCGACGGTAAAAGCACCCCCCCGAGTGTGACATGTGCAGTGTTTTCGTGCCCCCCCAATGTTTAACCGCTCCCGTACTGGCTTTAGTTGGTTTGACTCGCAATTAACACGCTAAGCTAACACAGGACGCCACGGCAACGCCCCGAAAGGTGCCGATGGTCGTTAAACTGCCAATGCCGCTGCAATCGTTTGTTTTGTTGTTGTACTGGGGTTTGTTCACCCCCAAATTGATTTTGTAATTACATATTGAAGTTGTGTAGTTTGTACGAGACGTTTTTCGATGCCGCTTCAAAGGTCCATGTATGTTTGGAGTTTTGTAAATAAGGCACGTGGAAGTTCAACGAAGGGAAAGGGAATTTCATTTGAGCTAGGTACACTCATACATACTTCCCATTGGACATTTATAACTATTACTATATCTAAGCTAATAGCAAAAGAAAGTCACCGTTATTATATATGTGTGGTTCTTATCTTGTATACAGGTAATTACAGATACCATTAGCATCAGCCGGTTAAAGTTTACCACATTGCGTCAAACTTAAATCATACTCGGTCTACTTATTACACATTTATAACAACACATTTATAATATTTTTAAGCGCTTTTCTAAAATAAAACCTTTTTGGATTTCTGCCTATGTAGTTTTAGTTTATTTCGCGTACATATTAATAGAAAAAACACACGACCTACATACATTAATATTCATGGCCATACGGTGGATGTGTATAGCATTGTCAGCCTGTGTGAAGTATTTGAATAGTGAAGTTACCAAGTTTGAAACACAGATCGTAAATTGGTACAAAAATGCTTGTGTGATGGTTATGATCCTATGATACTTTAGCTGAAGTTTCCTCTGGTTTGTCAACAACAACTAGAAAACAGTTCGCAACAGGTTGGCAATTTCATTAATAAATCTGTGATCGAGTATGTACTTTATGACAGGTTACCACTTTGCTCTTGATGTTCATGATAAAAATGCTATAATCACCAGCGAAGATTATTTCACTCATAAACAGGATTGCCAATGAAAACCCTTGCAAATATTGGAACCAATCAATTGTCACTATTAGTGGTAAACCAACTCAGATCGGCTTTTGACACTACCAACATGAAAAATTATTAGCTATAATGTCCCAAGGACGTTGATAATACGAAATAATTTTGTCACAGTTTCCGAAAGCACGTTGCTTGGTACTATCCCGAGGCCGTAGATGGAGGGATATTACCTAAAAGCAACGTGCTTGAGGAAGTTGTGATAAAATTATGAGCTATTTATCAACGTTCGAGGGGCATTCGTATAGAAAATTTTTTGCAATTTATTTTTTTAATTTTTATCTAATTCATAATTTCTGGTGCCGCAAAAGTCCATAAATGTAATCCTAGATGTACTTTTACTTCCACAACCAGTGGAAGTATAGTAACGACAAAAAAATTTTAAAAAATTTTTATTGTTCAAATAGGCTTAGAATGTCATGAAACGTCGAGATTTTAAGTTTGAGCTAGAAAAAAAAAAATCTGTCTGTCTGTCTGTCTGTCTGTCTGTCTGTCTGTCTGTCTGCCTGTCTGTCTGTCTGTCTGTCTGTCTGTCTGTCTGTCTGTCTGTCTGTCTGTCTGTCTGTCTGTCTGTCTGTCTGTCTGTCTGTCTGTCTGTCTGTCTGTCTGTCTGTCTGTCTGTCTGTCTGTATGTCTGTCTGTCTGTCTGTCTGTCTGTCTGTCTGTCTGTCTGTCTGTCTGTCTGTCTGTCTGTCTGTCTGTCTGTCTGTCTGTCTGTCTGTCTGTCTGTCTGTCTGTCTGTCTGGCTGTCTGTCTGTCTGTCTGTCTGTCTGTCTCTGTCTGTCTGTCTGTCTGTCTGTCTGTATGTCGGTCTGTCTGTCGGCCTGCCTGTCTGTCGGTCTGTCTGTAACTTTTTTTTGTGCGCACGTTTACTCTGGAACCGTTTGAGATATTGACTTGAAATTTGGCACACGTATGTACTTTACTTTACTTTATATTTTTACTTTATATTTTTATCTTGTTCCGTCGAAGGGTTCGGGGGTAAATTGGGGTAAATTTGGGGTAAATAGGTAAATCAAGCACTTAAGAGTCCATAAAATTGGTATTTAGTATATACATGAGAAGCTTAGGTCTCAAAAAAAATTTTGGCATTAGCCACCTCCATTACCACCCCCACCCTATTATTAAAGGGGATGAAAAAAAATCATTTAGTGTGTGTACAAGAACCAGAAACCTCAAAATATTTTTTTACTTCAGCCACCGCCACTACCACCCCCCCCTATAACCACCCCCTACCTACTACCGATGTTGGGTATCGTTTTATGGGTTTTTGGGGTACAGGATTTCAAATATTATATTATTAAAGTTCCATGAACATTTATTTCCAAAATTTTTTCGTTGTGAGTGACTTAGATAGAAAATCTGGATGTGGAAGTAGTGATTCCTTGGGCAGCGGTTTTTACTTTTAATTGTATTATATGGCGCATTTTCCTCTATTATTATATTCATCAAGTCGTTATTTGCAGTGCCAAATCGTAATTGTGACATTGTCAAAGAATAAATTATTGAACTGTCAAACTGGATGACATCCGAATTTTTTGAAATTTTCTTTAAAAATTCGTGAGCGAGAAAAAATATCCGGATTTTTAATTCAAGAGCGAGGGAGATTCGGTAAGAAAATTTTGGACCAAAATTACCTGACAAAAAAAAACTTTAGAAATGTTTGTAAAATCTTGTAGGCAGCTGCCGGTGTTATATTAATTTTTTGGTTTTTATTTTTTTATGCGGTTTCCTCATATCTTAGTAAAATGAAATATTTAATAGTAGATAAAATATGGAATAATGAGAGTGAAGTAAAACTAAAACAAGTTTAGTATACTTATTTCTTATATTCCCTAAGCTCCAGCCACATAAAAATAATATAGCGAATTGATATTAGTCATAATAATTTATTTCGTATGCAATCTTTATACTACAGTGAAGGGAAACAAGATGAAATGATATTTGCTGTGATTTGAAGTGGTGACAAATAATATCCCCCAAAAAAATCGCTAATAGTTAGCCATGGAATCACAAGTGTCTTGGAATATGTCATAAAACGGCTGTGTGCTTTATTTTCTGAGGAAAGATGTACAAGTGGAATTTTTAAAGCATTTGGAATTAGTTAATGATGTAAGGAAACATAGTAAGCCAGAATTATTCTAATTTAATGTAAAATAAATATAAAAATATTTTTCATAATATAAACGCCATTGTCTAATCATTTCTGTCAAAACAGGGAAATTTTCACTTATTAATAACATAGGGGAAGTAAGATTTCCTAAAAATTTGATGGTTGTCATAGAAACAATGACAAAATAAACGTGTAATGTGGTGTAATGTTGTTCTGTGTATCCCAGATGGCGCATGGCGTTTCCGCACACGTGATTAGAAATGAGCGAATTTAATAGGATTTCTATTTGAGCAAAACATTTTCGCACTAATTTTCTCTATTGACGCATCGACAGATTTATCGCGATAATTCGCACGTACTCCTTTTGACATATGTCATGTTTTGTTTCGTAAAATATTTTCCGGGAATGGGACCACTCGTGCTTTTAAATTTTATCTATAAATTTCTTCTCTAACTTATTGCTTATTGTTAACGTAATTTGTAAGTTGTAGTATTGCACTATATATTCTATAGTAATATAATATAAACATAATATAAACACACCACATATAGTAGACCACTCCCAATAGACCTTTTCATCATAAGCGCGAGCATGTGCTGCCGCTATGTTTGTTTGCGGGAACTATGAAATGTTCGGACACTTGGTTGTCAAAATGGCTGGACCGGTATCATTTTTTCACATTAATTTAGACTAAAGTATGATTGACGGTGCAAAATTAGTATTAGGTTAAAAAACGTAATGTTTATGTTAAATCCAATACTGACATGCGAAAACTATCCGAAGAAACATGGCGGAACTCGACGTTTTTTAAACAAATAATGATGAATCTGTTAGCAATTTTTTGAAAACAGGTAGTGCCATATATCGTATAGTTTACCTATTTGAAAAAATTGGAAAAAAAGGAGCCAGCTCTATCCACAGAAGGATCGACAAAAAACCTCATTTTCAATTGCATTTTTGACCCTACATTTTCGTAAAAAAAACGAAAATATTTTTACTGCATTATCAATTACTGCACGAAGAATGTTATTAAGCATGTTGTAGACTAAACACATTTGTTTTCTTTTAATGCACTTGTATATAAATTGATAAGTTGATAGTCGAATTCTAACCTTGCAACCAGTTCTTTATTCTTGCTTCCAGTCATTTTACGGCCAGGATACTTGAGCTAGCGCCTTAATTAAGCACAAGTGTGTTCTTCCACAATGTTGTGTACTAATTTTGCACCGTCAATCACACTTTCGTCTAAATTAATGTGAAAAAATGATACCGGTCCAGCATTTTGACAACCAAGTGTCCGAATATTTCATAGTTCCCGCAAACAAACATAGCGGTAGCACATGCGCGCGCTTATGATGAAAAGGTCTATTGCAAGGCTGTCTGGAATATATAGGCTATCTGCAACTATTTCAATTTCCCTACTTTTATTTTTTGAATTCATAAATTGTGAGCTAGGCTTTTACTACATTCTCAGATAGAAAATCCTTCAGGTAACAATTACATACAAAAGTTCTAATATAAATTATACAGATACAAGTTAAACACAGCTCTCAATGGCTTATAATAATAACGGCAACACAACATACCTATTAACAACAACAGTAACTGTAATAACAAAGTTGCATATCAATAATGCACATAGTAACAAGAGAACAACAAAATATCAACAGAATAATTGTACCAAAAACAAAAAATGCAGATATTGTCATATAACGTATTTACAGATTAGAATTACAATTAAATTTTATGTTCAAAATGCCCTCCTCAGCTTCAGTACATTTTTTAATGCGGTTCACGAGAGATGATCGATTGATCTTATCAAATTTGCACTGTTTCTAATTTCTTTGCGTCATTCAACAATCCTCTGGATTAATTAATCTATGCCGTTAATGTTCACTCTTTAAGTAACCCCATAAGAAATAATCTAAAACTAACTGACTTTACGTTTAAGGGAATTGTTGAAAGTGGTCATTGTTGATTATAGTAAGCCTTACTTCAAAATGACTATTAGAAACACAAATGATGTGATAACTTTAAACAATAGTTGCTTTTTTTCCACCAGTGAACTGAGCTAAACTTAAGAAATCGTTCTATTTGATTTCATTACCATAGATTAGCTCAGTCAAATACCTTCCCCCTTATCTACGCCAAGTCTACCGAATTTCATCCTAAACTTTAGAAATTTGCCTAAGTTGATTTCAAGGTGGCGATTGGTCATAACTGAATCTTAACAACGCACATGCGTGAAATTTCTGGTCTGTTTTGATCATTCTTTTTGCAAGTTAGTTTAGATAAAACTTTCAAATTAAGATTTTTACAACATACGTTACCGAATCTTTTAGGAAATATAAATATCCGAGGTAGGTTCTTTCAACCGCATTTCTCCAACCAAATTAGAAACCATTTGAATGATACATATCCAAACAGATGGATTGGTCACGAAGGTCTTCATGTATGTCCGACAAGGCTTTCGGATTTCAACCATGTTGATTACACAGGCACACAAAATAAAAAAAAAAGTCGAAAACCAGAGGGTAGACCCCCTTATGTATTTTGGGGCCCTGAAACCGAATATGATAATAAAAAAAGGTTTTAACTATCCAATTTTCCTCTAGCACCCCCATACAACCCTCCTGAGGGATATAAATTCCACTTGTTCTAAATATTTAAAAAGCAGTTTTTTGGTGCGCTGAAACCGAATATGACGATAAAAACTGATTTGAACCACCCAGTCAACCCCTAGCACCCCCTACAAGCCCCAGGGAGGGTTGAAATTCCACTTTTTCTAAACATTTAAAAAGTATGTTTATTTTTAGGTTTTTTGGTGCGCTGAAACCGAATATGACAAAAAATGTAAGGGGATGCTAGAGGGTGAAATCAGTATTTTGTCGTTATATTCGATTTGAGCGCACCAAATAACCTAATATTAAACATGATTTTTAAATGTTTAGAATAAGTTTAATTTCAACCCTTCCTGGGGTGACTGGGTGGTTCAACTCAGTTTTTATCGTTATATTCGGTTTCAGCGCACCAAAAAAACTGCTTTTTAAATATTTAGAACAAGTGGAATTTATATCCTCAGGAGGTGCTAGTTGAAAATTGGATATTTAAAACCTTTTTTTATTGTCATATTCGGTTTCAGCGTCCCAAAATACATGGGGGTAAGGGGGTCTACCCTCTGGGTTTCGACTTTTTTTTTATTTTGTGTGCCTGTTTTTTGAGGTCACTTAGATAGTGAAGTCTACAAAGCGGACATTGATTGCAGGGATCAATTAACTCAAAGGATCGTTGAATACCACAAAGAAATTAAAGATAGTTCAGATGTGATAAGACGATCAATCCGTCATCTCGTGAACCACAGTAGAAAATGTACTTAAGATGTGGAGGACATTTAATTATAATTATAATTTGTAAATACTTTTTTATGACAATATCTGCATTTTTATTTTTGGTGCAGTTAGTTTGTTAAATTTTGTTGTTGTCTTGTTACTATGTGCATTATTAACATGCAACTTTGTTATTACAGTTATTGTTGTTAATAGATAATAGATATGTTACGTTCCTGTATTACTAGTCTTTAATAAATGAGAGAAATGAAATAGATTCTTGATTCGGTGTCCTTTAACATTTGTTCTTTTATTAATTTTACCCCCTCCATAAAAATTGGTAATTAAAACAAAACAATTATTGCTGAAAAAATTAAATGCCTAATTTAATAGAAAAAGCATTTTTTGCGCGTATTATTCACCGATATTTTCTAAAGTCTCATATTGTATTATTTAGTGGTACTTATTTCGAAGACGGCGAGAGTATGCCAAAGTTCAGTTCTTTATGTGCTTTTCGAATTTAATATTGAAATTAAAAAAAAAACATATACAGGGTATTGTTTTCTTGAAGAACAACAAAAACATTTTTTTTCAAGTCCGGACCTGGATTTTTTTTTGTGTGTGATATAAGTATTTATTCAGGATCACTAATATATTATATGAACTTATTATTCCATTGCTTTACAAAGTAACAACCGAAAGAAATTTTGGCAAAAATACATAAAACAACCCTGTATTTCAGCAACGAGGGCCCAACTAGCTTTTATTAATTTTATGATTACCCTCGGTGTCCTGTATCTGCCATTAAGGCATGTCCGTTTCCTCGTGAAACATTCTATATAGTGAGATATGTAGCTGGTTTTCTGTTGGAAACTTCAAAAAGTAATGTCGAGCCAGAATCCAGATTGTTCCTAATTTGTGGTTGAGCTCGCACGTTTGTTTAGATTTTCCAGATAACATTGAAACTAAAAGTTGCTCCTGTGAAAGTTGGTTCGCCTCGAAAATAGGTCCCACCTTTGATGTCAAAACAATTTCAGATCTGGCATTAATTAGTAAACTTGTTGGGACTAGATGGTAGTTCCACAAGTTAGTAAATAGATAAACCTAGAGACAAATTTTCTTGGTCATAGGAAACTGCAGGCTGCAACATTTGACAATACTTGCTTTCGGCAGTACATTATTAATTATATTGATATGTTGTTGGTTATTGTAAGTTCTCGTAATGTTCCTAAAATTATAGTTTTTTCCACATACAGAGTGTTCCATTTGCAAAAAAAAAAGAGAAAAGTAGATTTGGCGTTTCTTAACTCATTATTGATCAAGCTAAATTTAAGACATATCTTGAAAGCCCTAGAATCTGGCTTGTCTAGTGATTCCGTTGACATCCGGTATATTTGATCGACTTCGGGCCTCTAAAACAAAAATAGAAAACGAAATTGTTCATTTATTATATAGACCCGTTCTCTCCTTTATATGTTATTTTCAATTGGCATTGAAATTCAGTTTATTCTAACAGGATTTAGTTGAGAAGTACCTCTACCGATATTTCATTATTTGAAGCGTTTTGTTTGCTTAGTCTTTGAAAATAATTGCATATCTGCATGACTATCAACGCTGTTTCACTTAAATAAATATTCCTAGAAGTTTGAAATTGACAAAGAAGACTTCAAACCACATTTTGGTGTTAGCTGTAACACAGTTGAAAAAGGAAAATTTACACAAGTACCGTGTTGAGTGAGAAATGATGAAACCTATCCATATAACTTTGTTCTTTTTGAGAATATTTGAATTTCTGATTTTATATTTGCTGTTAATTATTTTCATTATAGGGGAGTTATAAAGTCAATCGAAAAGCTGAAAGGCAATTATAATCTGACATATATGAAATAAACAGTCACAATTACAAGAGTCACTAATACTAATAAAAATTTATAGCATTACAATGTATAATGCAGGTTTACTGACGTTTGTTTTTTACACTTCTGTCAGAGAAATATCTTCATATATTAAATACAATCGTAATCTACCAAATTCAGAATTTTGAATATTTTCTTAAATTAAATTAAACGTAGGTAAACATCCCTGTAATCAAAAAGACACTTGTACGGGATGGTGGAGGGCAACGGACACAATTGCGGGTGCGATATCCGAACGTATTAGTTTTCCTTTCGAATAAAATTCCAATGCCTCGACCAGGATTTGAATCCGTGACTTCAGAGTGACAGCTAAGTGTGCTTGCCTCTGAGCAAAGTATATAAATAATAAATAATAATATTAATAATAATATTATTGAGAGAAATTTTACAACGGAAGAAATCCAGAAATAAGATATATTCTGATTCTTTCTGATTGGACTGGATCCAATTACCACAAAAAAAGAGAGGTATACACAGACTTGTTCAAATCTAGTAAAACGTGCCCAGATTTTGTAATTACATTGGTGGTCTTGTTAATTGACAATCTCGAAGATGTCAAACCATATTTTCTTAAGGTTGTCAATACCATCTTTGTCTGTAGATCTGCATCCACGGCTTGAAGGCAAAAGGCAGTTCTGCTTGTCAGGTCGCAAGGGGCTGCGTTTTATAAGACTCTGCTGAGTCATTGTCTCATATTTCCATTGCTTGGGATGAGATCGAAAGGCTAAAATGTGTCCACTACTTTGGGCTGATTATCGTAACGATCGATGATACTAATAATAATAGTAGTAGTAATGATAATAATAAAATATCAACCCATAGGAATATTGAATTGCATTATCAAATATTCAATGTTGTTTAAGATTATATATTTCTTGTTTCAAAAATTGGCCTCTGGCTAATTTGGACCACTGTTAAATCCAAATATTCAAAGGTTACCTTATGAAATAGTGATTGTATGAGCTGAAAACTGTTACCCACCTCGCCTCAAAATTATAAAGTGAACTCTGCTTCTTTTCATGTGGTTTATTACTTTTTCTACGACTATTGAATAATTCATTTATTACAGAGACATTATTGAATAAGTAATGGTGCCCACAACTCACGTCCGTGGGTAATAATTCCTTACTTAATAGACTAAAACCATTCTCAAGAGTTCATATTTATTACTCAACAGTTGTAAAGCAATCGTTTTAAAGTTAAAAAATATCGCGTATTCCATGCTCAATTCAATCTGTCGGGCAAATGTCAAGTCATGCATACGTTGATTTCTTAAAATTTTAAATTTACTATCAATTTTTTTTACTAGTATGCACAAGTTTTTTTTGTGTAAACGTGATTTCAACCGATTATTAGTCGTAGAAAAACTAGTATTCTTCTTGCGTATAATAGCTATTACTCACCCAGATGAATTACTTGGTTTCGTATTCGACGTCAGACGAGGAGGCCGGCGCGGTGCTGACCCTGAGTCAGTAACTGAGCTCCAGCCAAATCGTCTGAAAGCCAAAATAAAAGAAACACTGGTTTATCGACTAGACTGACATTTGCTTTCTTAAAGTCAGCTGGGCTTGAGTCGGAGACTGAGGGATTCATTGTGACCTGCCAAGAAGGTATAATTAATACACTGGTCTACCGAAGCCGCGTAATGGGTGTAGTAGAGGTCCATGATATCAACTGCAGGACCCGCCGACAGGCGCCGGAATCGCTGATGCATTTGCTTCCCGCATGCCCGGTATACACGATTTCGGCCTACATCCATCACCATGCAATTGCTGTAGTACCATCTAGGGCACTCGTACGGGGTAGACGAAACACCACTGCTGCCTTACGTCCCCGGAGATATCGAGTCCGTTGTTGAGAACGAGAGAATACCAAATTTATTGAAACTACTCGTTTCCAACCGTCAGGCTAATACAAGCCAACGAGCTTGACATAATCCTTCTCGACCATCAGAACAAAGTGATATTTGTTATTGAATTCTCAGCACCCGCTGAGACAAACATCGCCTTGAAATTGGAGGAAAAAACGGACCAAATACCGAGATCTCCGGTACGAGCTCCAAGTGCTGTACCCAGGCTATTCGGTCAAAATGGTCGTCCTAATAGTCAGCCTACTCGGAGGTATGAAGCCTACGCTGCTCTCGGAATTGAAGAACATACCGGCCTGTCAGAATTCCGCCGAATGGTTGGCAGACCAGATGCAGAAGGCGTCTACTTAGGGCACACGATTCAGATATTTACAGTCATTAACTCCACAGGTCGTGGAGAGTGGCTGTAAGGAATTCGCCGGCGCGGCTATCGTGTGGTGTCGGAGGCCACGGAAGTCTTGTCCGTCAGTGGGTAACCCGAAAAAAAAACAAAAAACAACCGCTTCCCAAGGAATCACTACTTCCACATCCAGATTTTCTATCCAAGTCTCTCATAACGAAAAAATTTTGTATGTGTATAGAACTTTAATAATCTAATATTTGAAATCGTCTACTCCAAAAACCCATAAAACGATATCCCACAGGGTAGTGAGGTGGGAGTGGTGGTAGTGGGGATGGATGAAGTAAAAAAATATTTTGAGGCTTTTGGTTCTTATACACACTATATTACAATTTGTTTCATCTCCTTTATGAACGTAAATAAAATTTATAAGACATTCTGGTAGAGAATAAAGATCACCGAGCTCTATAACAGCAATATTTAATTCTCATTCTGAGACAGAAAGCAAGATAATTGCGAAATATGTGGTGCGAAAGAGGTTTGGCGGAACTAAATGCGTCGTATCTCCAAAACGGTTAGGCGTACGAAAAAAATGTACAGGACCTTTGAGATAGAGAATTTACAGATGTACAACTTTTATAATAAGTGTTGTTCCCCTTTGGGTCATAAAAACTTAGTTAATCTCGAATCCGCGGTTTCCGCGACCTTCCGACGCGGTTTTCACGAAATCCTCCAAGTATATCGTGGCGTAACAACCAAGTGTTATTCAAGACGTCCAAATAAACATAACAAAAAAAAAACAAAAAAAATTCGTAGGGCACCAATTTAACACAGATCATAGACAATCTAGTAAACATGGTAGTTAAAAAAAAGCATCTACTACATAAACAGTATTAAAATTACAAGATCAAACGAACTTACCTGAAGTGAAGTTCGATCTTGATTATATGAGGCCTCGTCGAAATAAATAAGAGTAGTGTAGTGCCTTGTGTACGTATCAAACTTCACACAAACATGAAGTTTAGTACGTACACAAGGCACTACACTACTTTTATTTATGAAGACGAGGCCGAAATATAATTAAGTGTAGTTCATCGTTGTAAAAACTCTTTTACACTATAATACTCTCCTTCGACTAACATCTGTTTTATTACTTCCACATCCAGTGGAAGTATAGTAACGGCAAAAAAATTTTTGGAAATTTTTATTGTTCAAATAGGCTTAGAATGCCATGAAACGTCGAGATTTTAAATTTGGACGAAAAAAAATTTCTGTCTGTCTGTCGGTCTCGAACTTTTTTGTGCGCACGTTTACTCTGGAACCGTTTAAGATATTGACTTGAAATTTGGTACACGTGGGTACTTTAACGGGATATGGAACTAGATTAGATTTTCATCTCATTCCTTCGAAGGGTTGTGGGGTAAAATGAGGTAAATGAAGGGTAAATAGGTAAATCAAGCAGGTAAAAGTAGTATATACCAGAGAAGCTAAGGTTTCCAAAAATTTTTTAGCATTAGCCGGGTGGCATTACCACCCCTACCCCATTGTTAAAGGTAATGAAAAAAAAATGTGATTTGGTATGTATATAAGAACCAAACCAAAAGCCTCAAAATATTTTTTTACTTCATCCACCCCCTATCAGCACCCCCACCCCACTACCGTGTGGGATATCGTTTTATGGATTTCAAATATTATATTATTAAAGTTCTATAAACAATTTCTTCCACATACAAATTTTTTCGTTATGAGAGATTTGGATAGAAAATCTGGATGTGGAAGTAGTGATTCCTTGGGCAGCGGTTTTTATTTTTTGTACTTGTGAGATTTTCAATATTTTTTATTTCCACGGGTAAATTATTGTAAAAAGAAATACAGTTGCATTTTGGCAGTCGCTTAAAACAAGTCGTTAAATTCTTTGGAATACTTAAGAAGTTACCGTGTCTAGTTTTATAATCATGATCAGTATTTAAAGTTCACATTTTTTTTTCACATACATTCGACATTTTAATATGTATATACAAGATGCAGTTAATACTTTATTTTTTCTGAAAGTATTTTTACAGCTTCCTCTATAACTCAGCTTAAAAATTAATCTAATAATTCTTTTCTAACATAGAAAAACTATTAAATTGTGTAGAACTTCCCCAGCAAAGAATGTTGGGCGCTATACGTGAATGTGCAAGAGCACAAATACATATTTAATAGGCGTTCTTCATTCGATGTATTTTTCTTTTGCATAATAGCAACATATGTCTGGTACTGTATTTTTTGTGATATTAATTCACTAAAAATGTTTAAATGTTTAGTAATCACGCGACATCAAATATTTTTTTTATAGGCAGTGTACCTGTACAATTAAGAATACTTTATTTATAATATTTCAACAACAGATTAGAGATAGCCTCGAAGGTAATACTCATTAAATGAAATGAAATACAATAAGATATTTTCATCTCTGTAGAAAATATACAAGTAATCTATTTGCTTTGATTGACTATGGGAGTTTCATTCCATTATCTGGGATCCAAGACGTAAAATAAATAAAAGTAATTCGTTTGAGACTGGTTTTTGATTATACTGAAGACTTTTATCTTGTTTTTCCAATCAAAGTGTGATATACCAGTACACCTACGCAATACCAGAGCTATTTTGTGACATTGTAGTAAAATATATTTTGTTTGTTGAATAATTGAATAATCAAAATATGATTAATTAGAAAGTATTTAAATTGGGAATAAGAAATTTTATTTATTTAGAATTAGGTGAAAGTACACAAAAATAGCTCTGGTATTGCGTTTTTTTATATTATTCTGGGCACTAAATCTTGTTTCTATACCAGGCAAATTAAACCAATAACTGTCAATTTTCTGGGTAATTTTGGGAAGGCCGAAAATAGTGTCCTCCGTCACATTTTTTTAAATATTTTTTTATGGCGCCCATTCCGTATACTTCATTAAACGTATCAGCGAAACTACCTGTGAATATGATTTTTATCTGTCAAATAGTTTTTAAGATACAGCGGCAACAGACGGGCTCCAGACGGATAGACAGACTGACGAAATTAAAATTTTAGTTTTCGTAATCTATGTAGAAACAATCTGAAACGCGAAAATTCGAAGAAATCGCGGATAGTGATTCTTTCACGATCACAAAACTTCCCTTCGGTAAGCGAGAGAAGTAAAAGCTCTTGTGCACATTTTCTCTACCTGGCTTCGCTTTAGCAGAGTGTCGAGTTAAAGGTCAGTAAACATGACTTTTTAACTGTTATTTAACTTTAATTGTTAATAATTCAGTAACGTCATAAAATTGGGATTCAAACATTGAACCAAGAAAAACAGGTGTGGATGTCTTCTTTCCTAAAATTAATCATAATTTTTGTCATTGTTAATTGTTTTTAAATGTTGATTTTTTTTTTAACAAAGCACAAGAAAACATTCACAGTACTCTAAATATTAACATGCATTTGCAATCTGTCTGCAAACAAATGTTTAACATCTATGCGAACGGTATGTAAATGGCCATTGTAATGAGAAAATAGAAAATTGTATCAAAATTGTAAAACATTTAAAGTTTTTAAAACGTTTTAGAAAATCATTTTGTTGTTAAAATCTTTAAAATGTCTAAATTAAATAGCAGTGTGGGCGACTGACAATTTATAAGTGACTAATGGCCATTTTCTTAATCTTCCCACTTAAAAATCAGTTGGCTTTTTCATCCTAACAATTCTGATGTATTTTTTACGACAAATTAAATGCGTGAAATAAATGCAATTCATGTTAATCATAGTCGACTGCAATTCAATTTTTACTTCCGAAGAAATCCCCAGTCACTGAAAATAAAAATAAATGAAAAATTAATTATTCGAAACGTATATCTTCTTAACCTATTAGTTTCACGTGTTTATATAAAGATAAACATTACAACACGTTTTTTTTAAACATTTCAAAAATTATAGCTAAAAGCGAGATTTTTAAAGTTTTTTGCCTATGTTCAAACAAAAATTTAGACATTTTTTAAATTGCGAAATTGGATTAATGTTTTCGAAGAATAGTATTTTATTGCGCTTTTTTGATATGTTACTCAAAAACGGAGATAGAGTCGATGTTCAGTTGCCTTTAATTTGTTCTTTTATATCACTGCAGTGTGAAAATGGATCGACTTACGATCCAAAACTCCCAAAATGTTCAAGTTCGAGAAAAATGAATATTCGTAAATAATAAAATAATAACCTTTTTTGTTTTGAATTGTTGAGATTGGTATAAACAGTTTTTATGAAATGTTTTTTACGAAAAAAATCCGTTTTTTGCCAAATGTCTGGGTCTTGTTTAATTTGTTCATTAACAGAGATTCTTAAAGAAATGAAATGTCAAATATTGTTGACAAATTGAGTGACCCCAAAAATCGCCCGCGAATTTTGTTTTAAACAACTAAATTATTCTTAATGCTGAGAACATCCTGAATAAAGAATTGCAAGATGAGCATATCTTTGGTTTTTGAGATATGAGGGATTAAAGTTATAAGTGTGATGTAATATAGGAGCATATCAAAAAATAAAAAGCCATACAAAAAGTGAGTATTTATCAGTTAAGGCATAGCAGTCAAGATGTTCTTAGACGCAAAATTCATATCGACGTATCCGTACATCCATTGGTTAATTCAGAGCCAAAACATCCCCTATATAAGGATGAAAATAGGGAAAATTGATGCTATTGAGTTACAAAGCTTCCATGAAAAGAAATATAATATAAGATTATTGGCTGAATGCATGACCGAAGGTGTTGACTAGGGCTTACACAGGCAATTGAGGCACGCCCTTAAGGGGGTGAAAACTACCCCAATACTATACCAAACTGCATAAAAGCTCAAATAACTGACGAAAAAGCTTTATTAATTAAATCTACTATGTCTCAGTTCACGAAAACAATCCATCACAGAGTACAAAACTACCTCTAGTCTTGAATTATGAACTTGAGTCAGTGAAAAGATAGTGAATATACCAGATATTGCATTCTAATTGCAGTGTGTCTGGATCTGGAACGATAACCAATATTCTCACAATAGTTTTTTTACACACCCATTAAGGCGATATCGGCAGGCCTGAGTATGTCCTCGAGTGGGTTCCAGTCTTCCCGTTTGGGGATCACAACCTCAAAGGGTTCTGAGAAGGAGGAGGATGGCACCATATCATCACTCCTGGCCTCCAGAAGTGACTGAGTCCCTATCGTGTTGGAAAGGGCTCTAGTGTATCCTAATTGTTCTCCTCCGGCCTTCCACTGACCACCGCACCTCAGCCTGTAGGCCGCTTTCCGAGCCTCGGCCTCAATCACCAAGTGAAGGGGCACGAGATTCAGAAGGACCTCCAGAGCTGCTGTGGGGGTCGTGAGTATTGCTCCTGTGACTCCCAAACTGGGGTCACTCTTTTATCGAACTCTGTTTTAAATGACTCCATATTCTTCATTCATCTTCAGTGTTTCTGGTTTTTAGTAAAGCTTATATTCAAAATATAAGCTTGGAATGAAGAAAGCAAGCGACCTATTTCATCTGATAAAGGGTATAATATACAACACTAGGTCACTTCTTGGCCAACCCAGATACGTGTCGTTCCCCGCTACACTCAATCGAAGAGTAAAATACTCAGTTGTCTGTAACTCGACAACCCTTTGAGCTAACATTAAAATTTTTGTAATTTAATGTAGAATGAAAAAAATTATTACAGTATATAACGAAATTGCATTTTCAATTAAGTGAAATGTTTCTGATACCCTTATTACAGTTATAGAACAATTTAGAGTATTACGCAGCTGTTATAAAACTATGTAGCCATTTGACTAGTTTGGTAGTAATTATATACGTATCATAGAGCTCTAGAGGCTCAAATTGTTATGCAAAAATATAGCTAAATTTCAATGTTGCCAGTAAAGAATGAAGTGGTTCCAGAATATATTTCATCTTTTTCCATGTTGACATCATGCTGATTATTCTGATGCTCTTTAAATACGTTAGCTGACGAGATCGGAAACTGTAGATTGATCCAATGTATTTCCTATGATATAAGAAGAACATTACTTATTTCCCCACTTGAACAGTTTTATAAATATAACTACTGGAATTGAAATGATGCAACAGCGAACTTTCGGCTGTATGCCTTCATTGAATTTTGTTAAACACCTTAATAAAGTTTCTATACAAATCTTGTCAAGAACTGTTATCTGTATAAGCCGAACTGCTGTATCAGGAACATTTATCTGGAACATTTACAAGGGGATAATAAAATCTTTATAAAATAGTTTTATGATTATGTTGTAATAACATTATTAGGGCGTTTATATATAACCAGATTGTCGCAGAGAGCCAGTTCGATCACAATAGTACTTTAATAAAACATAAAAAAAATTTACCATTAAAAAGTAATAATACAACAATTCAGCTGCATACTAGTGCAATAATGCTTGTTGGGACTGCCAGAAAGTTATCAGATACGGTCGAAAAAATACATGAAATCTTGGTATGCTCGGTGTCAAATAAATTCTAGTTTATCACACTATTATATGATTTCCTTCTTGTGGTGAATTTGTTTGAACACTAAGTGCTGGAAAGTAGCACAGTGTGTAAAGTTAGCTTGTTAAACTTCCCTTGGGTTATTCGCCTGTTAGCAGTGGTGAAACTTGTAAGAATTGTAAATCTTAATGGGAGCAATGATTGTATCCGCGCATTAGCATCCCAGCATCCCAAAGGGTGAATTATTGCCCCTTTGTTGAACAGCGGTCTTGCCTCTGTTTAACGTGGCAATTTATGAAATCCATGGAATGAATAGCAAAAGCAACAGTGAAGGTGACAGAGAAGACAAATTAAGTTTGTAGTTGAATAGTTCGTCAGTGCATTCACAATTCAACAATGTAGTTTGGTGACGCTGCTGGCGTCTCTAGTTGTATCTTAGGATAGCTATTAATACCGCGGCATACATTCCCTAACAGTGTCGGACAAACTCGGGCCTAAATCCAACTATTGCTGATAGACCGGGAGCTAGCGACAGTTTTGGTTGAGCGAATTATGGACATCGTGAAATGCCCAAAAAATCCTGTCGGCCATCTTACCTGTGGCACAAAATGCGTCTGCCACTTGAACAGATATGCCAAAATAACTAAGTAGTTTGCCTTAAACCATTGGCATTGAAACTTTTTCTACTAATACTTTATAGAATGCAAGAAGGAACAAATACGGTCTGCCAGCCGTCCGAAGGGATGAATGCGTTGGTGCACCATGAGCGCTAAGGCAATGACTTGAAACATGCGTGAATTTACGAGAATATAATGCTAATGATGCTAATATAATACTTTATATTCTCGTTTTAATTAGTATTACAAATAAGTATATTGGACATGCATGAATTTAATATTTGATAATTTCCCGCACTTTCACTCGTTATTTTCATATTGCTAAAACAACGTTGCCCACACTTTAATCTGATTGTTTATTTTACTATTGAGTACAGCATGAAAATAGCAATCTGTTTCGCGAAGAATTATTGAATTACCCAATTAGATTTTGTCCCGAATATAAAAGTACACTTAGCGACATTTTTTTTCTCATTGTTTATCGAAAAAATTGAGTTTGCTTCTTAAAATGTGGCTTTTATAGTACTAAGAAACTTGCAAAACCTGTTTGTTATAGATGAGCAGAAATCGATCGTTTATCAGGTGCGTACATTTTTGTCTGTTTATGTAACCCATTTTTCTAACATGAAAATATGTATATTGATCGTTTTATAATAGTTATTTTTATTATCAAGAAAATTTCATCTGAAAAAAAAAAATAAACGTCTGGAATTTATGATTTACATATAGTAGACATACGTTTTGTCCCGCTTCATCTATTCTTTTTCTCTGTAAGCAGAATTGAATAGTAGGACTGTTACTACCGGCGCGGTAGCTAGGTCGGTTAAGGCGTTTCCACCCCCACAAACATCCCACCCCACAAACACTCGCGAATCTCCCCCCCCTCCCAACCACCTCTGAGAAAACGACTGATAATAATTAATCTTATATTCATCTAAAATATCTTTTATTTATCATTTTTCTAAAACAGGTTTTTGTTATTATTAATTTTCCTGTATATCCAAACAGAATTACCAACGGCTCTCGCAGAACATCAACCTTTAAAAAATTAAGCTCTTTAAACTCAGGCTCGAGCCCAGATAAAATAAATCACAGCGCGTATTAAGCAAGGGAAAACGCCTCTATATAAATTCAAAGCTGTTTAAATTCTTCATGCCTTCTAGTGGCAGCCAAGGCGCATCACGCACCGCGTGTTTGTTTCCTCTTGGGCTTGATGCATAAGTGTAAAATAAATGTAATGTAAATGTAAAATACGATACAAGATACGATCAAATATAACACTTTGATATGTCAGAATGGGAGAGAATATAATAAATGTTTAAATGCTTTAAATGCGTATTATGTGGCGAAATTCGCTGATCGACCGTCTATCGCGTTCTGGGTTCGAGCCCCAGTCCCGACAGTGCCAATGCGGGATATGGATGTATGTCTGCGTTTTTTCAAATGTGTAACCCACTTCTAGACAGCTTTGGCTTTGGGGATTGTCTACTATATGTGGTGTGTTTATGTTGTAGGGGAGGCTTTAAATAAATGAGATTTTATACTCAATGTTATTTTTATCAATAAATGCTGCCGTAGCAGAAGAAAAATAAACAAGAATGATGTGATAATAATACTCATATTTCTGATAACGATGATGATTCTGATATTTCTGATCTTGATACTGCTAATGACGAGGTGACCAGAGTGAGCTCGATAATGATTATGATAAGACGGATCAGGAGTACGCGTCTGATGATCACTCTGATGGGGAATCACGCTTGAATCAGGAGCTACTATATGAATCAGAGTGGACTTTTTTATTTCTATCACTTTGTGTGTATACACGTTTCGTTACTACAATATTAAAATAAATTAAATGAATATAACTGCATTTTCGCTTCAATTCCTCTGTTATAAATATTATTGAAATACTAAAATTTAATCTTTATTTTTTATAATTATAATATTTCATATAATCATATTTTATAATTAATGAAATGGATAGTAAAAATATTCCGTTATTTCCAAAGATATATTTTTCCTTTTACTAATAATGAATCTCATGAATGAGATTTGATTGAATTATTTAGTAATTCTGTATTAGTTTAAATACTAATTTTACTTGTTATTTCTACAAAAATAATGTTTTATAATACAATTATAAACTTTAAGACAGAGCAATTTGAATTACTGGGCACTCATTAACATAAAATTCAATCTTATTTAACACTCTACAGATTATTCTTAAAGAATGCAACTAACATTTTTAAACTATTTTAAAATCTATTTTATTATGTTAAAATTAGAACAGAATATGTTAATAACTTACTTGGAGATAATACTTAAAAAGAACGTTAATAGGTACACTAAAGAGCCTATTCGAGATTTTTTACAAATGATTTCAGCAAAAAAAAACGCTATTTTTTTAATTGTAGTATATTGCGCTTATGGCTCGCCAAAACATTTAACCCCTCTGCTGACAGACGATATTTGTTCTGATGGAAGACTGGCAGAGTACACTTAGATTTTATACTATAAAGTATTAATATGATAAATTTCAACGTTAATAATTTAAGTCAAACTACTTCGTTTTTTTTTTACATTATTCACGTGGCAGATGCATTGGGTTCCGCACGTACTCTGGCAGACAGCCGTTTTCACTAGGTATTTATGGCACAGAAATAGTAGAATAATGTTAAAAAGAACGCTAATAAAATCGGACCCCACTATTTTCTCATGGAAATCGAATTTCAGTGAAATTGACTGAATTCATATTGTTACATATTCTTATTCCCAGAGACATCTGTATTGTTCCATGTATAAGTAACAGAAAACTAAGTTAGTTAGTTCGTTTGGCAATCGGCCCAAAGATGGCGCGCGGTGCCAGAATCTGGAAGTTGCAGAGAGACTACTAGAAAATTACAGAATGAGGAGAATATTCTAGAGCTCTCATAAAGGAATGGAGAAGCCGAGTTAGTTCAGTACAGTTCAGTACAGTTCAGGAGTCAGTTGAGTTCAGTTAGTGAGAACAGATCAAGGAGTAAACAAAGTGATAAAGTGAAGTAATTATTTGTTGTAATTAGTACATAAGTTAATAAATTAGTGTTTAGTGTTACCCTAGTGTTATAATTTCCGGATCCACGATACACAGTGTTTACAAAAGGGGTGTAAACACGTAACAATATTTTGTAGATTTCGACTTTCTGATCAAAAGCTCTCATGGGACTCAACTCGATCCTACATCTAGTTTCCGAGATTCAGCTTAAGAAACGTACAACAGGTCAATTTAAAAAACTTCAGAATTCATTATATTTCTTCATATATTTGATATTGTGATACTTTCTACTAGCCCTTTTTAATATTTTCCACTAAAAAGATTTGTTGTTTTAAAAAAATAGCGTAGAAAAAATAATTTTGAAAATGTTCGCCGGAAATTCTACCTAAAAATAACAGGTGAAAAAAACAAATTGTCAAATTGGCTAAAACTTTTTTACATAAAATTTGTGTCTTTCCTGATCAATACACCCTTATTTATTCAAATACCTTCAGAAATGGCCCCTTTCCTTCTAAAACCTCATCAAAGTATAAAATCCCAGAATAAATCATAAAAATTTTATATATCTACTGTAATTAATACGCGTATAACTACATAGCGTCTTGCTCAACGTTACGAATTTCTTTGTTTACGTGGAAATCCTTTATAGCGCTTTCTTTTTTTACAATATCTCAACTTCCTCTTGACCCACCTTCTCCCAATTTGGTAAGAAAACATTTTTAAGCTGAGAAACAACAGTTTATGTATTACATCACGCCAGCCCACGGAGGGCACCTCACGAGCTATACCTGATGATGAATATTTTTTCTCTTTTTTTTACGAAACGTAGTGGCACTTTTGTCAAAAAAAATCTCATGCAGGAGTCATTTCTACGTAAGAAATGTACACTTGAGAGAACTTAATAATTCCAACCGTTTTCGAGAAAACTGTCGCAAAGATTTCAAGAATTCTTTGGAAACAAACTCAATTTGAAAAGGACAAATTGTATTTATTGAAAAGTGTGCTTTGATGACGTCTTAGTTCTGTTAAAATATCAAACCAATGAAATTGTATGTAAATGACAGAACTAAAACGTCACCATTGGGGCGAGCGTAAATGCCTCTTCACTGTGGAGCAACGTACAGCGCGGTTAGTACTTAGTCTAGGGAAACACAGCGATCTCGTCCCACCTTCTAGGGGCTTGTATATCATGTATACGCGGAAGCTATGTAATCAGACGAGGATTACGTAGTGGATATACCATCCTTCGGAGGGGATGTAAAGCAGGCGGTCCCTTGTCTATTAAATGTTAGGCAAGTAAAAGATCCCTACTCTTCTTAAGGGAAGAGGTTCGGCAAAATTTCGGGGTTGGGGGTAGCTCTCCTGGCGTCGGTGATAGGCCCTGGTAGCGGAAATAGGCAGACGTTAAATAAATAGATTTAAAAAAGAGGTCGCCAAAGCACACTTTTCAATAAATACAATTTGTCCTTTTCACATTCAGTTTGTTTTCAAAGAATTCTTGAGATCTATGCGGCAGTTTTCTCGAAAACGGTTGGAATTATCAAGTTCTGTCAAGTGTACCTTTTTTTTTACGTAGAAATGACTCCTGCATGAGATTTTCTAGTCAAAAGTGCCACTACGTTTCGTAAAAAAAAAGAGAAAAAATATTCATCATCAGGTATAGCTCATGAGGCGCCCTCCACGTGCTAGCGTGATGTAATACATAAATTATTGTTTCTTAGCTTAAAAAATGTTTCCTTAACAAATTGGGAGATCGGTCAAGAGGTAGTTCTGATATTGCAAAAAAAAATACAATTTTGACACCCTGCATCTTTTTCCACAGCAACAATTTACTAACGCATTTTTGGTTATATCCTCATAATTTAATCCAAAGTATCTACCCTTGAACTATGGCCTGTTATTAATGGTCCGCCTTGTATATTTTGTGTAGGCCTTTAAAAAATTCTTTTCTATTATTTTCTGCTTCTTGTTCGATTATTTTTTTTTGTATTTATTATGAACCGAATTCAATGATATGTTTGCAACAACGTGTTACAAGAACTTTAGACACGTGTGCCCACATAGCTGCAGTACTATGGTTTTTAGGTTTTGCAAGATAATATTCATTATCCACCTACTCACCTGTTGGATGTTGGACTGTTAGTAAGTATCGCAATATAAAATGTATGAAAAAAGGTTACGAATTCGGAATTTTTTTAAATTGACCTCTTAAGCTGTATCTCGGAAACCAGATGTAGTATCGAGTTGGGCCTATGAGAGCTTTTGATCAGAAAGTCGAAATCTACAATATATTCAAAATTCAGCCAATTTTACCCATGTATATTCAATTTCCATAAGAAAACAGCGGGATCGTTTCTGTCTCTGTCTCCCGGGCTATAAGTATTACCGACGATTCGTGGAGAATTATTTATCGCCTGGTCGAAACTCCGACTCAATTATGTGTGTGGAGGTTTCGAAATCTTCAGTCCCAATTTACTTTAATTAGATCTCGACTTTGGTAATTCTTTGGGATTCAACTATAATTTGCAGAATGCTTCAAGTTTATAATTAATAGCCTGCCTTTCCAGGAGACTACATTGAACCGCATGTCAAAACGGAATATTTTAAATACCTACCTCAATTACCGGGATTTCTGTGGTTAGGTTCTGCAGTATTTATCAAACTGTAGTTGATACCATTCTTCTGTAAATAATGACTTAATGAGTATTAGTTTAACTTTCTTCCCCGCAGACGTACGCTTTTAATGAAATTTTCCGAACTCGATTATATCAAAATATTTAATATAACTTTTAGCTAGGAAATTGAATATGCAACAAATTAAATTGGAGCGGAAATTCCTGATTCCGTTCTCTTCTTATGTTTAGTTAATAACATTAGACTTGTGAATTTTACTATACAGGATGTCCGGAAATACCAGTGACAAACTTCTGGGGCAGATTCTTCATGCAAAAATAGTGCATATAAAAATATTTACCAAATGCTCTCTAGGAAAGCTAGGTGGAGCTCTAAAGTGGGTTTTTATTTAATATTTCAGAAAGAGTGGGTATGCCAAGAATAAACATTTTTCAGAAAGTAGCGGAAGTTATTCTGCCTGTATAAGAGCATTTATTAATAACTAGCCGTGCCCGAGACTGCAACTGCGTTTACGTGGAATTTTGAAATTAACTAAAAAGCTTCTTTGTAAACGACGTTTGAGGTAAAATCACCAGGGACATGTATAGGGTTATTCATTATATATTGAGCCCCCCTTTATTTCTGTTATTATTGGTATTAAAAAAAAGTTTCGTATGAAAGTAGTAGGGTTGTATTTATACATATTTTAAATGCAATAAAAAAAAACAATTGCTTGCATAGGTCACGTGATATCAATGAAGGTTAGGTTTTTACATACTCTTTTAGATCTTTTTTCCCTGATTTCAAATATATACGGATTGAAGGTCTAGCTGTAATATTTCTTGACATAACGGACATTAAATATGCTCCAAACATGCATATAGGTATTCTGACATTCATATCCCAGAGACATCTGGTAGACAGTAAACAAAGAACAATTCAGTTGGTTGGTTCGGCAATCATCCCAGAGATGGCGCGTTGTGTCAGAGCCTGGAAGTAGTAAAGAGCCTACTAGACACATCTAGAGAGTGATGACATCATTACAGACTATTCTGGATCCCTCATCTTTGGGTATATAAAGACATGGAGAAGCTTAGAATGGACAGTTAAGTTTTTGTTAAGTACAGTTCAAGTGAGCAGAGAAGTTAGGAGGAAGTAAGCAAAGTGATCAAGTAATTGAATTATAATACTCAGTGTTATATTAGTAAAGTAATTAATTGTTGTAAATTAGTACGTAAGTTAATAAATTAGTGTTTAGTGTTGCCCTGGTGTTATAATTGCCGAATTCACGATACAGGTGTTTACAAAAGGGTGTAAACACGCAACAGCATTTTATGGTTATTGAAGGAGGCAGAGTAATTACAGTAGGCTGTGACTTATGATACTATGGCAACTTTATTACTGTTTGACATTTCGTATTATTATTTGATCAAAATGGGTTATACGAAGCAGACATTTTTAATATATTTTGCCTTTATGTTAAAAATAATAAAAATAAAAAAGCTGAAAAAAGAGAATATATACCATTATACCCAAATCGTCGAGCTCCTAGTGAAAACATTCTTAAATACTTACCGTCATGTGCGAGAAACTGATGATTTTAACAGAAAAAAAACGTACCAATAGAGCAAACGAAAATGCAGAACGTTATATTTTAAATTTTTTTAATGGTAATTTTACTATAATTTATTTTATCAAAATTAAGTCAAAAGTAAATTTGAAGTTTTTATTACCGCGTCTGTATTACTACTAGATTTACTGTGAGACCAAGCCTTTATGACTAAAAACGTGTTCTTGAGATGTTTGACTATGTAAAAAATTTGTTTTAGAACATTCAGGATAGTTTATGGAATATTTCACGTGAACTTGGAAAAAGTTACTCCAAAATTCAAAGGACTTTAAAAAAGAATGACTATTTGCCATATAAATTATTACCGGTACAGGAGCTTACAGAAGATCATAAGCGAAAACGGTTTGTCAGCAAATGCTCCAAAGACTGGGTGCAAACCCAAATTTTTTTAAATATATATTATGGACAGATGAATCGTCGTTTTTTACAGCAGGGATTTTCAATTGAAAAAATAGATGTTCGTGAGAGAAAAAACATTAACGACAAAGAAAAGTTGTTGAAATTAAAAAATCCGGTAGAAAATCGGTTAAAATTTGGTGTGGAAATTTTAGAGTTAAAATTGTAGGGCCAATTTCTTTTCAGTAACACGGGAAACATATTTAGAAATATTTAGCAGAGCTTTTAGAGGAACACTTTTCTGATGAACTTAATGATTTAACACCTTTGGACGCATTTTTGTGGGGGTATTTAAAGGACAAAGTGAATTATGATTGTAATCAGAATGTTGAAACAATTAAAATCAAAATCAGGGAAACTATTTACGAATTAAACAGGGACAATAACAGCTCTGTTTCTAATTGTTTAAATAATTTAATAAAAAGGAATGCGCTTTGTATTTTAAATAATGGTGGCCATTTTGAACAATTTTAATAGCTGATGAACCTAATGCTGACGCTGTTGTAATATTTTCGTTGTTATTTTATGTTATCTCAGGATTTTACTTTTGGTTCTTATAATATATCAAACTTTTCTGCCTCTGTGTAACCCATTTTGACAAAAAAATAATACGAAATATCAAACAGTAACAATGTTGTCATGGTATCATCAGTCACAGCCTACTGCGTAAGAGTAATGACTGCGCTTTCTTCAATAACCATAAAATACATATATGCATCTTTGGACCATATTTAATGTCACATATGTCAAGAAATATTACATCTGGATCTTATCAGCCCTTATATATTTGAAATCAGGGAAAGAATATGTAAAAACATGCAGGGTTTTTCATTTAAAAACAACCTTCATTATTATATCACGTGACCTATGCAAGCTATTGTTTTTTTAATTGCATTTAAAAAAAATATATATCCATCCCTACAACTTTTATATGAAACTTTTTTTTTTATTTCCAATAATAACCGAAATAAGGATGGGGTCAATATTTAATGAATAACCCTGTATAAATAGATTGTTTGCGTCACTGACAGGGGAGAGAGCCATAGAGCTGGCCATGGGAAAATCAACTGACACTGAGGTCCACTCTTAATTTTTTTGGAATGTTCCAGAATGCTCTCGAATTTTCTTGAATATTACAGAATATTCTGGAATATTTCAGAAGGCTCTCAAATTTTCTGAAATGTTCCAGAATACTCTCGAATTTTACAGAAGTTTAATAATGAAAGTTTATGCCGTGAAAATACGCTTATTGTAGAGGTCAAGCTGTATCTCCGGTTCTACTAAACCAATTTTCATAAAACTTTTCTTAGAGTAGGCCGATTTCGATGAAACAGAAACTAAATGTTACTCCAAGCTTAGATTTTTCCTGTGAAAACCTTATTCAAATTGGTTCCGAAGTTTCTGCGTGATGCGCGTTCAAACAAACAGACAAACATTTCAAAAAATATCTTAATGATTTCTATTATTCATCTTATATCCCCCCCAGATCAGTTTTTTTGCAAATATTTTTTATGTGCACGCCAACTTTACAGATGTATTGTATGTATAAACTGTTATCTGTATAAGTCTAACTGTTTTATAATACGAAGTAACTGAATGTAACTTGTGCTTCCGTAAGTATTTGAATGCAGTATAGTCCGTGAACATTTTTACAAATTAAAGCTGAAAATCCTGCTATGACTAATTATTTTAATAGTTGATTATACTAAATATACATGCGATAGAAAATACTGCATCTGCCTCATTAGTGGCCTTATGTTGAATACCCACTTGCAAAAGATTACCAAATGTAAATTTCTAAGCGTACGTGCCCTCGAATGAGGCATATGGCCACATGTGGCCAAATTAATTTTAAATAAATATAAGATAAAAATAGAAAATGATCGTAAAAAAATAAACATAAGAACGTTAATAAATAATATTTCTGACCTGATTCACTCTGTAAAATCAGTTGTCAGTCCGAAGTAAACGGATTGAGAGTTATTTAATATCTTTTGTAAGCAAACACTTAGTGGCTTATTATAACAGTTTTGAACTGTTTTGTTTGAATTGTACAATTGTCTGGGGTATCATTGTCAAATGTTTCATTCAGAGTCTTTGTAGAAGTTATCTGTAACATATAGAAACGACATTGTTCTGAATACCGAGCTGTTCTCTGTAATCTCCAATTTACAATACCAATCTTTCCCAGCTGTCGTAGACATTTATAAACCTACGGAGTGCACTTGGAATCTCTTTTGTATTCTGTTCACAAATCATAGGTGACTGATCCCATTGCTTATCGGTTATGTTTTCTCTTTCACATGTGCTTCCGTTCAAACATTTTGGATTTTCGCAAATAAACAAGTATGTTTTTTCTCGGGAGTTGAAATAATTCGTAAGTAGTAATGCTCCATCCGTAAAGTGTTGTTGACATACTGCCAATTAATGTTAATTTCGACGTTTTAACATAGTTCCCGATTAGGACCAGCTTAATCGTGTATTACTCTCATCAACAGATGGACATTTTCTCAAAATGTGTGTGAGTTATTTGCAATAATTAATAATATATAAATAGAAATGTGTTCAGGGAAGTAAAGTTTTAGCCATCGGCTACTCTTTGACTCAATATTGTCTATATACATCCATATACAGAGTCTCCGATAATAAATGCTAGAAAATTCGGAAGCTGATTTTACACCCAAAAATAATGGAACATTTCATTTGGCTAGAGGTTCGAAAACGCTTCGAAGATGCCCCATTCCCAAAATACAGTTTTTAATTTAGTATCTGGAACCGTTTTAGCTATGGGCTGTACGTAATAAAGGCTTTCTTCATGGAGGCATTAAACGCTGTGCGTGTTAACTAGGGGCTTGCTAAATGGGGGGGGGGGTGCCCCTTGTGTCCCTATTTTTTTAATTTAAATTTAAATCCTCAATATTGGCCCCGGCAATCGAATCCGTCGAGATTTATGCGTAGGAAGGGTTCTTGAGTATCAAGACCAATTGCTTTCAAGAAAACGAGTTACTTGCGCGTAAAAATTGTTATGTCATACCTTATAATATTCATGATATACAGAAAGCAACGTGCAATAAACTTAAATTACCTTCTTATGCATGAAAAAATAACAATGTACAGTGGGCACACTTAAGTTGGAAACACTCTTATAACTGTTTTCCGATTTGAACCAAATTTTACTGAAGTATAAAACAAATTAGTATCTAATTATCAACAAAAAAACATCCGCCTCGCCTCCTACGAATTCAAAGCCACCTGCGTTACCAAAATAAACCGAAAAAAATCAGTAAATCATAGGCATTTTTTACCGGAAAATTTTATTAACCCTTTGTGGACTAGTGGTTATTCTATGGAACCACCTTATGTTCTCAAAAATGAACATTGACAAATGATGAATTAAAGTGAATTTTGTGACAAAAAACAATTATCTTTTTCTTTTTCATTATCTGAAATAATGTTGAGAATCGTTTTTCAAGAGTTGTTTGATTTTATGTATTCGGTAGAACAATGACGTCTTAGTGTCCCACTTGCAGCACGCAGCATTGAAGATCCACTAGTAAAACATATTTGATCCGTTGGATAAAGAAATTTGTATATTAGTGGAACTGGTAGAGAATACCTTTACCACGAAAAAATTTTTTCCAACTCAGGTAAGAAGTCTCTAAGGGTAAACATCCTTACGTATATTGATGATAATCATAAGGATCATAGTGTTTCAATTGAAGCATACCGTGCGTGTAATTTCCCATTAGGCATGTACATTCACGTAGCGCGAGAAATATGACAACACCGGCAACCGTAAATTCGTCCATCGGTGGACCATTCCAGCTGTGTTATTTCATTTCAGCCAGCTGGCACACGCGATGTTGCAATTCTACTCCCCATGCCTAGCCCGCGACTACACACACGGTATATGCTATCCATTGTATAAGAAGTTTTAATAATTTACTTTGTACATTTTCAGTGCAGTCATATTTAATATATCCCGGGTACTAAATTAAGCTAGCATATTTTAATTTGGATTTTACGAATACGTCAAAAAGCCACATGAATCTCTAATCACAAAACCAAGTTCTTTGAAGGCGATGATTAATGTTTTCAATATGATTTATAAATTATTATAATTGATAACATGGTCAAATGCTAATCTTAGATCACAGATGTATGGAGAATAAACAAAACATAAACATAAACACACCATATACACACCAGAGAAGGGGGTTACACATTTGTAAAAAAACGGACCCACCGGCATTGTCAGTATCGGGGCTGGAACTCGAATCCAGAACGCGAGAGGCAGCCGAACAGCATATTCACCACACAATACGCCTTAACCGACTGAGCTAACTTGCCTAATGCTCTAGATTTCTTTCATTTGAATGATAAGCGAATTCCAAAGCATTCTTCTTGCGACGATTAACACTATACAGTATTTAGAGGCAGTTATTGATACAGCAGTCCTGAAGTTATTTTGGACTTTATCAGTCATCCGTGGACTCTATGCAAATAGCAGGCTTGGTATGTCCATTGAATCGACAATATCGTTAATATAGGTAACAAATAACAATGAGTCCAGTGTAGAGCCCTGGGGTACACCAGAAGTGGCAGATATCTCAAAGGACTTATTACTAGAGTATTCAGTATACTGCCTTCTCACAGAAAGATAACATTCAAAGAAGTAGATAGTCGATAATCCCACATTGTATTACTTATTTATGAAAACGCCACACTACGATCTAGTTTGTAGAATGTCTTCGAGAACTCGGTATAAATCACATCCGCTTGAACATTAGCATCTAACTAACTTATTGTGGTATATATTGTATTGTATAGCAAAGGTTTGTGACTATGAATCTTCCATGAACAAAATGTAGACTTAGTGTATGCTGCTCCTGCTACAAGAGAGTTATTTGGGGATAATTTTCAATTTTGTTCCATATTTCATTATTACTAGTGATTAAAAACCCTCAGTGTACAAACAAGTGAAAACACATAGTGACAAGGAACGAGCAACAACCCAAACTAAAGGACACGGGAAGTAATCAAGTATTAAGAAGTGCTACAAAGTACACAGGGATTAAACAGATAAGTGTTTATATTTTCCAATTCTACCACCTAACTTAACTATTCAGACCTAGCCAGACCGCTTAAATAATTTCTTAGATAAATAAACTCGTCTACCTCTAAGGGGTATACTATTGAAATTAAAGGCAGGGCAATAAATACTTTTCTCCCAGCAAATGTATAAAATAGCTAGAGAGCTAACCAGTAGCGTACCACTGGGATAATATTACACCACGCCAAAACCGAATTTTATCTCACCAGAATAACTCGTCAAAAAAAGGTGGTTCAATTTGTTGAACCACCTAGGAATATATTTGACGAACCAACTGAAAAGGAGAGAATTCAAACGGCATACAGAATCACAAGGGCAGTTATACCGTTCATCGAGAAACAAACTAGCATGGGCTCTGACCGAACGGCTATACATATCATACTGCCAACGATGACATATGGAGTTAAAAACGCTGCAACAACAAAAGCCATCAGAAGAAGTTCGAGAAGAGCTGAAAGGGACATCATCCAAGTACTCGCAAAAACAACAAGACAAAAACAGCGACATAAAACATCAACACTACTACAAGAAGTAGGAAAGACAATTACAAAAAGATAAAAATGTACGGAATGAGGTAGTGGGGGTACGTCCAAAGAAGGGACCCTACTGAAGAAAGCACTAATATTGAACAGCAACAAACTAAAAATAGGGAGATCATGCTACAAGTGGAGAACAGCAAACGAGAGGATCATGAACAAACTTGGAAAGAACCAAGCATACTGGGAAAGGGAAAAAATGAATACCACAACGAATACGGAAAGATATGTAATCTACCGGAATCAGAAACGGAAAAATCAGAAGACTCAGAAGAAGAAGATTTGTAGAAGCGGAAACACAAAAAAAAAGAAGCACAAACACTCACGACACAATGCGGCAACGCATTTCACAAACACCTACCCTGCCCATCCCACACTCATATACTATGCGTCATGTGGCTTTCGCTGCCGACAACAAGCATGACCCACATCCAACCCATCGTGGACGTAACCGGCCCAGCGGTATATCCTGAGAGTGGCAGCACTGCCTACCGCACGCTGGTAAATTAATCAGTCAATCAATTTTTTTCAAATAATACAGGCATATACCTCCGAATTCTCGATAAAGTGCCAAGTGCCAAACAAAGACGCCAACTACGCATTTGAACACCTGATTACGATGGGGTTTCTGGGTCATCCGTTTGACAGTTTTGTATTAGAAGTTAGTCTCCAGTATTTTATCAAATTAACGACTAACTCATATCCATAACGCCTTGGCCGACGGTGTATGACACAGCCACTATTCTATTCGGTCTCTCTATGTATGGCACGTTTAACAGAAGACGTTATATGTCGCGGCCGCTTGTTAAGCACGGACTCAACAAAATTAGATATAATTAAAACAATTAATAATATAATATATAGGCCACATATTTTTTATGTCAATTTTTACTGCGATTTTGTTAAACGTTATACTTAGTATTACGGTTTGGTGGCGACAAATAGTGCAATGTGCTGTATGTAAATCGTCACATTGAACCTACTCATAACACTTTTTAAATAACAATATAATTTGACGCATAAAGAGTATCAGAGATAATCTTATAATAAAGTGTTTGTAAGGAAAGATTTAGTACGCTTTTCATCATGCTGTTCGTGTACATTCGACACACAATATGAGTTTTTAAGATTTATAGGTGTAAAACGTGTTCCAAATATACTATTCTCGTGTCGCTGTAACATTTTCATTCAGCGTAATAATTTAAAATTTCTCACATTTTATTCTCTAACCTGAATGAATGTCAAATCATTTTTCACCCTCTAATATGTGTTTTTTTTTCTTGAAAATCAACGGCAACGTTAATAACTTCCCTTTATTAATTTTCTATACAGTACAGTTGCAAACACGGAATAATTTAATAATTATATTTTACGTAACCTACATCTTGCAAAAATATATGTTTGAACAGAAATGACGGAAACAAAAAGAGAGCATAAAGCCTGATGGAAACTAAAGTATAGCATCAATCAGTCAATGATGTTAATTTTCGCCTAGTTTCTGGCGTTTTAAATGTGGTAATAGTAGAGCAAACAGTGGAAGAAAATTGTTTCGTATAAATTATTTCGTCAAAGAAATAAAAACCATACCTTTGATTCATAACCTTAAATAAGAACTGATATGCTTTGTAAATGAACATAGTGAAATAAAAATTATGAAGTGTTAAACTTTGACATTTCTCTTGCGTTTACACATGAGGTTTTTCTTTTAATACTAGATAATTGTAAGATTTTTAAATAGAAAGTATTATGTGAATTGAAAGCTTGAGTGCTTGTAGAGAATAGTAAAGCGCGCAACAGAGAGCTCCGCACTACAGCAGTATTTATCCAAATAGACCACATCCAGGTTATATATGTTATATAGGAACAAAAAAATTCACAGATTTCGCAACCCTTGCAACCATCGGAGACATTGGTAATGATGACACCATATATGAAACATAATATTTTATCTTCTGACATGTCAAAATGACTTAATTATAGATATCATTTTCAGTGTCAAAATGATCTACTTTATCGGACTGAGTACTATAATGATTTCATTATAGTACTCAGTGCTATAATCATAAAAAAAAAATAAAATTACTGGTCATAAATTTTTTCATAAACGCTTTTAGATTTTTGGGGCAGGAGGGAAGCAACTACGTCTTCTGCCAATTCTTCAATTTCTGGCGGTAAACTATTTTCGAAATCTCTCACTTTTTGGGAACACGTTAGCAATATTATTTTATAACAATAACATATAAACAACCTTTAAACAGTTAGTAACTTGGACACATCATAGACAGTAACCTGACAGTAGCCTACTTGAATGTCAATTTGAAATAATTACTGCCTAAAGCTTCAAAATACAATAGAAATACATATTATTTTTTATTTTAATTAACTTATGCCAGAAAATAAAATTTTGTATGAAATTTGGATCATAAAATCATTATGATACACACCATGTTATCAGGCTCGGCTAGCGCCTCGCCTGAAAATATTCACAGCTAGTACCATAATGGTTGTCATTATGATGTTTATAACATAAATAACTATTAGAATCCATAGCTACAAAATAACCGCGCCGATCGTCCTATCGAATGAGACGGTACTCCATTAAGCGAGTACGGTATTATAACTGAACACTCCACTCGTCCACTTCCACTCTACTTTACACGTCGCTCGCCGGCGGCCGAGGGATGCGCTATCTGTATTACAGATGGGCGATTCGACTCTTTTTAACGATTTGTATCAAACGAATCCGTATCGAGAAAAGATTCGTATGTTTCGTACCGCTACCAGTGATACGAATCATACGAGTACCACCCATCTCTAATCTATATGTACCCCACCTACCCACCCCTGCGTCATCTGACCTCGACACTTTCATGTCGAGGGCCTTGGATAAAACTCGTAACTCTGGCCCCATATACGAACATTAACATTTCCAATGTTAAAAAGGAAACTTATTTTTCTTACGAATGTATCGTAAATTTTTATCCAATTCATCCATACGTTATTAACGCACTGCAAATGTAAAACTTATCAACTATAAACATTTTAGTATTTAGTGCGAATTGTTTTTTAATACATTTCAGATTTCTATTTAAAATGAGTAGGTAGCTGGATGTCAACATCTGTTACCGCTTTAATCTTGCTTAGTTATGCCAAAATAATCATTTTGTCGGAGTTTTTTTTCACCGCGATTTAACTGTGTGTTTTGGGTGATACTTTTTATTTCGTTGGCAAGTAAACATATTCCTAACCTTGAACAAAATTTTATTGTGAACGTTTCTTTTTTCTAATTTTCGAAATTGTAACGTTTAATAATAGAGTTCTTTTATAACGATTTTGTTAAAATGGAGATGATTAAAATCGAATCATTTGGACTAACTTTGTGTGATTTCTTGATGTTTATCTGACGTAATTTAAAAATTTCGACTGTAATAAATAATTTGTAGTAAGTATATATTATTTTGAGACTTTAGGAGAGTAGTGAGAAATTCTCAGGGAATGTAATCCAGTTAATATCCTCGTTGAGGAAATTAGTAACCCAATATATTTGTTACTTGGAAATATATTCTGCTGGATTTTTTCTTAATAATTATATATCGATTTGTTGTGAATCTGAAAATAATAGTGAATAAAAATTTTTACAGTAATTTTTATTTTTATGACTTAACTTCTTCCTACTTAGTATTTAACTCAACCATCATATGTTATTTATTCCAAATCATAAGTACAGAACATAGAAGAAATAATGCATAAAAAGTTTTTGAGGGGTATATTATCTACAGAGTGAGAAACAAATCTGAATCCGGTGAATGATTTTGAAAGAAATGAACCGATTTAAAATCACCCGCAGCAGTGACGCATAGCTGGTTTTCCGCTTTTATCTCCCTATCGCTTCATCCGATGATATCTTGCAAATTTAATTTTCTATAAGAGAGGCCATACGAATCATTACGCACTTACTAATTTTCTCGTAATTGAAACAAACAAAATTCTGAGACAATGCTAACTCAAGCAGTAGGCATTTTTGAGATCTTCCATAAAATAATAGGATGATTGATACTGTCAATCAAAGTGTTAAATTAATCAAGAGTGAATCGTTCTCCAGCACATATGAGTTCATCTTTCGCAGATTACCGATTGTTGAAAGTAAGCAAGGCGGTTAGATCAGTAACAAGCGAGAAGTAATACGCTTCTTAATAAGCAAATTTTAGCTAAATTTATAAGAAACACACATCGCACAGACGGGTGTTTCTTACGCTCGCAATTGCATGGTTCAAGGCTTAGCGCCATCCAATGAGCTTCAAGTTGAACTCTGTAACATCATGTGTTGTTTTGTTAATCCTGCCAGTAGTTATATGTTTGTCTCAAAGACTAAGTAATGCCTGTCTCAGTAAAAACCGAATTAAGGTGAAACCGCGAAAGGCTCAGTAAATTAATTATGGTTACTTAGATCTTACCACTTACTTGGATAATTGTGGTAATTCTAGAGCTAATACATGCAAACAGAAGGAAAGCTTTTATTAAATGAAAACCAGTCGGTGGCGGGTTTTCCCGTCATCGTACAACTAGGTGACTGAATAATTTTATGCTGATCTCACGTTCTCGCACCGGTATCTTTCGAATGTCTACCTTTCAACTGTCGATGGTAGGTTCTGCGTCTGCCATGGTTGTAATGGGCAATGGGGAATTAGTGTTCGATTCGGGAGAGGTGAGAAGAACTCACCACCATCGTCTGAAGGACGTGATACTATTATTTTATTAAGGGCGCCAGCCGAACTTCCCCCTTTGACTTGGGGTGGTTAATTTCTACTCTCAGTGGGTTCAGTTAAGGTATAAGAGACGACCTAGGTCCGGGGCCCTGTAATAGGCGTGGATTGCTAACTGCTGCCTCCAATGTCTCCACCTTCTTACGATGTACTGGTCTTATCTCTAAACACTGCTTATTGATTTATCACTTCTTAGTATCCCAATTAATTTTTTCCCTTTCTTCAGTTTCTGTAATCTGCTAGATGTTTTGGATATTGGAATTACGGGCCCTATGAGAGTCCCTTTCATTCAGTTGTCGACCTAATACGCAAAAGCTCCCAAACGGTTAAACTTAAAGTTAATCATTTAATCAAGAAAATGCAAGGATTTAACTATTTTTATAATTGTGTAGAAGTTAATAATAAAAAAAAATTGTGCTTAATTATTTAACAATTCTTTCCCTACAATATTAAAACACTTTTTACTTTTGTAATTTCCACGTAAAATGCACGTAACCAAAGTTTAAAATGTATACTAAATATTTACTATTTTAAGACCATTATTTTCAATTTTAAAAATTACGTATTAAATTAAAACAATGATAATTTCCTTAAAAAAATATTAAATAATATATTAGAAAATATATCACGTTTTTATATTTTATTGCCGCCAATCTTGAATTTTCCAATTTTCACGTACTTATAAATTTTCAGTCGGTTTTCTCAAATAGCAAATTAACAAATTTACTATATTTGTTTAGTGCTTCATAGTGTGTGTTACGGGGTCTACATCGGTGCCATCTATTTGTAAAACAAACCTGTATATTTAAATGTAACCGCACATACCGGGGATGTTAGTAACAGTTCACCCTTGCCGTTTACATCGAGGTCTAACTCGATGTCCAGGTCAATACAAAATAGTTGTTTTTAATTGCTGTATACAGGAAGGTATCGCGATAGCTTGTATCTGGTTGGTTCACTGTTCACTCAGATCACGTGGTATACTTTCACTCGACTGCACGCTTCCCAAGCTTCTCACACTGAAAGGACGAACCTCTCTGGTATGTCAAGCAAACTTAATTGTATGTGGAGAGCAGCATCGTGGCATCGGTGGAGGTCGTTGTCGTGGCATCGGTGGAGGTCGTTGTCGTGGCACTGGTATCTTCGGCATGTGTGTACCCTTACGCTGTTAATCAAACGTCAAATTATTTCACGAAATAAATTAATTAAAACTTTCCTTTGTCTAATTGTATTATCGTTATGTACTATAGGAATTAGCAGCCCATTTTTAGTAATCAACAATATTGAGACATCATGTGCGTCAATTTTTAAATGTTTGCTTGGAGCCATACTGGTTTCAAATGAGAAGTGCGGATATAATCATTAAAAATGACAATAAACTTAAAAAGCCTAAAAGTTGAGGTTATGTTAATGCAACCGATGACATCACAGCTCGTTTTGTATAATACCCGTTCAGTTATTCAGTTTTGTTATTTATTTGTTGAAATTTTAAATTGATAGATGAAAGAATGGTGTTCTAATATTGGTAAGTGCTTTAATGTATGGAGTAGTACTTCATTTTAATAATATCAAAAAAGCAAATTTGCATACAGTGAAAACACCTAATTGAGTACTTCATTTGGTAATTTAAAATCATTTTAGCCTTATTCGTTTATAGGATGGAGAATTAAATAATGTTTTTAATTTATTTGACGTCTCTCCATATACAATTAAGTTTGCTTAGTATAAGATACTTTACTAATACTTCACCAATAGTGAAGGAGTGACACTATTGAAAATTGATGACAAGATAAAACGGTGGAGGGAATACATATAAAACTTTTTTAGTGGCGAGGAACGTAGGAATTTAGTATCTAATTGCAGTACCGGACCAACAATCACTCATACGAAGTTTTCTCGAAAACTGGTAATTCTAGTAAAAAGTTTCAAATAAAAAAGTTACCTACGTTCATTTTTTTATCTTTATTTCTTCTCAATATACTTGGTGTCTGTTTCGAAAGATAAAAAAGTTGCCCCCCCCCTGTTACATTTACCACTGCAAATTCTCACATTTTGGCGACATAACCATAGAAAAATATAATATTTTCTACAGTTATTAAAATTTGACCTTCATATTAACACATTTTCTTAATAAATATGTACTGATAAACATATATAACAAATTTGAGACCAATTCGTTGTTCCGTTCTTGAGTTAGAGCGAGCTAAACGAAAATAATTTTTCTATTTAAATAGACGATGACAACAAGGGCATGGTCAAATGAGCAAATGGGCTAAAAATTCAAATTTTAGGAGCCATTTGTATGAAGCTTTACGCCTCATAAGCTCAGCTTCGAAGATGCACATTTTTTATTCGAAATTTGAGAAAAATCAATCAATAGCTTGCTGATATTACAAATCAAAATTTAAATACTTCGCAACAAAACGTTAAAAAAAATCTGTAAAATAATTACCTAATTATAAACCTTTTAATTAAAACTATTTCCGAATTTGTATATAATTTTAAAATTTCTCGCCTCTCACATTTGCTTTGTGTTTTTTGTATATTATATTATTAATTTTACAAGTTTTTAATAAGCTTTTATAAATTTTTTAGACAACTTATCTAATTATAGTCTTCGATTTTTTCTTTTTGCTGATAATGTTAAAATACATATTTGAGATCCTTCGACCTTTTAACAATTCCTCCCATTTTAAAAAACGAAGAAATGTATATAATAATACACCACACAAATCTAGAAAGTAAATGTACATACTAGGTATCTATTCGCACGTAAAATATAAATATGTTTCTTATATCAAAATTAAAAATAAAGTGCGTTACCTCTAAGGGTTCGCTCAGTCCGCCTATGACTGTCTATTAAATTGTAAAGACATTACTTTTATGGCTACTCGCGATCATCTTGTACGTTCTGCGGCCAAAGAATTCTCTTCAAGAGAGAACGATAAATGAAACGGACAATCTTGACTGTAATTCAACAGCAAAATTCCTTGATATATTAGCTTGCAAATTAAAAAATATAATTAATTTTTTTTAAATTCTGTCAAAGGTATAATTCCTAAATAAATTATAGCCTTTGTGGAAAACTAAAATTTTCTCCAAAAAAACAAAAATGAAGGAAATGAAAGCATATATATTTTTTTTGAATTATCTTCTTCATTTTCCACAATTCTAACATATCAAAAGAAATAATAGTGAAAACCAAATTTTAAAATAACGATTCTTATGACGGTAATTACGATTCGCAAATTTACCACACTCCGGAGCGCTCTTAACATGATACAAAATATATATTCTACCATAGGCGGGAGTTTCTTGAATAAATATATTTCAGTTTTATCCAGCAATACATTTTGCAAGAAGTTTAAATAAGAAACGTTTTCATACATTTCTCATTTTATATGTTTCAAACAATTATTTGTAGAGGACTTGGCAACGGCAGTAGTATAACAGCTTTAAATCTTGTTGCAATTTATAAGTTAAGCTTCATGATATTACATTATTCCGTGCAGGAAGAGCTATGTAGTATTACAATTTTAATTTCACTTAAATATTCTAAAACAAGCACAATTTAGATTTTAAATAGTTTCTCTGTTTGTATTTTCATACAAGATTTTGAAATGTGTTGTTAATTATTAGTAGTCCAATCAACGAAGGAAAAATAGGGGAAATAATTCATGTAGTGGTCAATTTTTGTACAGTTATCGGCGGGACTGCCCTGAACAGGATACTAAAAGTTCTGACCGGTGGGGGGTGACCGGGGGAGCTTGGAACTGTATACAGGGTGATTACTTAACAATACTTCAGGGGGTCGATAGTGTGTACTTTGTCATAATCTGATAACGGATAATAAGGGCGATACCTACAAGCCCCTAAAGTGTAGTAGAACTCATTTTTGCGTGGGCATTCTGACATTGTTCTTGTTTTTTTAACGAATTTTTTTTTTTGGGTGGTGATCTCCCCTTTTCCCCCTAATTTGTTTATTTTCAACATTTAAATGTAAATCGACAAGAAAAATACGCCTTGATCTAATAGTCTGAAGAAAGGTATTCTTGTTGATATAGGATAGAATGAGTCGTTTTCAAGTTATCTGATTTTTGTGTATAAATCCACAACTTTTAAAAATATCTATAAACTGGACATTAAATATCTGCAGCTCAGACATACATGAAATTGTAAATCAAAACATTCTTAACTAGAAAAATAGAGTGCGATGTTAAATTAAAATGTAACATAAAGCACGGCAAATTTAATGAAATGCAATAGAACAAAATTAACTTTCCTCATTAATAGGGGCACTGATTTCATTTAGTGATCTTTTAGTTGACCGTGGATAAGATTCTGCAAGTTGCGGATCTTTATCGAATGTGCTGCGATTCAGCAAGATTTGCGTTTGCGTATTTTGTTGCTTTACATAACCTCATAGTTGCGACATACTAGTATTTCTAAAAAAGTTCCACAAATGGAGGAATCCTATTAATTTGTATTTGGTTTTCGCAAGTTGTGGAATTTTTTCTAGTATTTCTGTCAAAATTTCGCAAATCAGGAAAATTATACTAGTTCGAAATGGCTTTCGAAGTAGGTGTACAATCAAATGCCTATATTTCAACTTATTGGAAGAGATATATAAATTTTAAGAAAAGTAATATAAACTTTAACGAAACGATAAAACTAACAAAATAACACAAATCCGGTCTAGAAAGTCTGCAAGACTGAACTTTAACAAAGGTACTAAAGATCCAACGGAACCCCAAATTTCTCCGGAACTGTTACAAATGTTAAGTTGAAATTTGGCACACATGACTTTACCTGTACGTGTAGATATAGAAAATATTTTTTTTTTGTATATTTTTCACACAAAAAAAATACGAAAATACTTATATAAATCTTTTTAATGGAATAAAATGAAATCTAAATAAATAATAAAAAATTTACTTATTTATTTATTTATTTTTATAAGCACTATTATTATTTACAATGTCAACTAAAGAAAAAGGGGAGAATGAAACTTTTTATTACTGATGGAGCAATAAAAATAAAATGTGTACTAGCAAGGAAAAATATTTTTATTTATCATGAATTGAAAATACAAAAACTTGTTATTATTATTATTATTATTTTAAAGGAGAAATCGTAAGGTATTTTAAAAACCTATAACGATCGGCTCTTATGAAACACATTAAGGCGTAACTGCAAAAAAATGGAAAAACTACGAAATTTTAGAAAAAAATCGGTATCTTATAAAATAAGAGAGATTAAAAATTTGAGAAATTGGTCTTTTCCCCTATAAACCAATGACTAAAAAATGCACATAAAAAAAGTTTTTTGTGGAATCTTGGCAGTTACAAAGTTGGTAAAAGAAACACGTTTTTTTCTCACACCCTGAAGACAGTAACGTGCCTTAAAATAAAAGAATCGGGCAAAAAGCGCTGTTTCACGTATAAATTATCTGTTAAATCCAGAAAACCGAATCCTGATATACTGTTCTCCTTCTCTCAAAAATGTGGCTTTAAATTCCACCCAAAAATTCGCTTGGCCGTTCAATTGGCTAGCAGTCTAGTTGGGACAGTTAAAGTATTCACTGTCCTATGAATAATACTGAAATCGTAAACTAAATGTTTCTCCTATTTTTCCACATCAAATCACAAATTGCACTTAGTACTGTACACTATACACATAATTCAAACTTATTTTTCAAGACAATAATTACAAGCTCACTCGATTAATTCGGACAACTTATGGGGTTCTAACAACCTTGTCGACCTCAGCCCATTACAAACCTTTCTAAATTTATTCCTGGTTTAACGGTCTGTAGTAATCTTTCCTGACATGCTGTTATGTTTCTGAGATAGCAAGACCGCTGCCAACGAGATTAATTTCTACACCGGGCCAAAAACTGCGTGACTTCACATCAATTGTTACTATGTTATATAAAACTTTTTCTCCTAACTCAAAGTATTGTTCTCTTTAATTCTGCTGCTGAATATAAATATAAATATTTAGACAACTTAATTTTGAGCCAACGCAGACACATTTTCAATTTGAATATTCTTCTTTGGGTTGTGCCTAATTTACTTTTGGTAGTGGCACTTGTATTGTCATTAAGAAAATTTTGCTGTAGCTCTGTGGGTTAGAACTTCTGAAACTTTGTAGGTGAATGTTCAATACATTGGCAGTGGTCAGGACTGTCATGAGAAATCAAGGATACGAGTAGGTACAAGTTAACACAATTCTCTAGCGGTAGTACCAAAAATAAACTAGAAGTCAGGGTTGGAAAAAAAAAGTTTTTTTTTTCATTTTAAACAAAAAAAACTTTTTTTTCTTTAAACAGTTTTTTTTATTTTACACAGTTTCTTTCAATGTTTCCAACGGTATGTTTAAAACAGGTTTAAAACGTTTAAAACTCTATTAAACTAAAATTAAATGGCGCCAAGTTACTGTGTCTGCTACTACTACTTGATGCTAGATGAGATGACGGATTTTACAGCACTCCACAAATAAAACGTTCAATTTAGTGCAAGTGACCATTGACTGTTTGACTCGTAAGAGTAAGACTACTGAGGCTATTTTATTTCCACGTCCAGTGGAAGTATAGTAACGACAAAAAAATTTTTAAAAATTTTTATTGTCTAAATAGGCTTAAAATGTCATGAAACGTCGAGATTTTAAGTTTCAGCGAAAAAAATTTTCTGTCTGTCCGTCGGTCTGTCTGTCGGTCTGTCTGTAACTTTTTTTGTGCGCACGTTTACTCTGGAACCGTTTAAGATATTGACTTTAAATTTGGTACACATATGTACTTTAACGAGATCTAGAACTAGATTATATTTTCATCTAGTTCCGTCGAAAAGTTGGGGGTAAATTAGGGTAAATTTGGGGTAAATAGGTCAATCAAGCAGGTAAGAGTCCATAAAATTGGTATTTAGTATATAGAAGAGAAGCTAAGGTCTCAAAAAAATTTTTGGCATTAGCCACCCCCATTACCACCCCCACTCCCTTATTAAAGGGGATGAAAAAAAATTGTGATTTAGTGTTTGTACAGGAACCAGACACCTCAAAATATTTTTTTACTTCATCCACCCCCCCCACTATCACCCCCCTATCACCACCCCCCACCCCACTACCGATGTGGGGTATCGTTTTATGGGTTTTTAGGGTAGAGGATTTCAAATATTATATTATTAAAGTTCCATAAACAATTATTTTCACATACAAAGTTTTTTCGTTGTGAGTGACTTGGATAGAGAATCTGGATGTGGAAGTAGTGATTCCTTGGGCAGCGGTTTTTTTTGTGAGTATGTTTACTTATATTGGAATTATTTATCGGAATTTAGCGGCACTTTTCCTGCTTTTCCACAATCTCCAAAATAATACATTTGTTTAAAACATCCTACTGTGTTTTGAACTCGCGTTGTGTATTAAATATGTTTTAAACATTTATTGAAAACATGGTCCGATGTTTTAAACATCTTGTTTAAAACATTTTGTTTTAAACATGCCAACTCTGCTAGAAGTACCTATTATATATACTCTTCTCTGGCTATTTATTGACATTTTAATCGAATTGAGGAACATTATGTAAGATAATCCCAGTTTTTTAAATAAGTACTGTACATTTAAATGTGACCGCACATAGCGAGGATGCTGGTAGCAGTTCACCTGCAAGCATCCGCGGTATGTGCGGTTACATTTAAATGTACAGGTTTGTTTAACAAATTGATGGATTCGATGCATCGACTGAAACTGCGGCCTGAACTTCTAGCTGCGAAGCATCTTCGGCATGTTCATACCCTGGGGCAGAGCTGTTGAAAGTACCCAATAAAAGTACTTGAAGTACCAAATACCAAGTACCTGACAAAGTACTTGCTGCTCCAATTCCCAAGTACTATGACCTGAAGCAAAGTAATTCAAATACCAAATACTTGTCGAAAGTACTTCAAGTAAATCGCAAGTACCGTATTTCAAATATTTCAGATTATTTGAAGTACTTCACTAGGTACTTCAAATCTCAAAGTAGTTCAATTACTCTAAAGTATTTCAAATACTCAAGTATTTCAAGTACTTTAACATATTTCAAATGCTCCACAGTTCTTCAAATACCCATAAAAAATTTTATTTATTAAGTTTTTCTCTTAATAATTTGTTATTATTATTATTATTATTTATTAACAGCTTTCTTTAACTCAGCATCATTCAAAAACAATAGAAAAAATAATTTATTATTATACAAATATAAAAACCAACGCTGAGGTCGATTTCCCTTCAAATGTCAGGAAAGTAATAAAGAAAATCAACTTATACACTATCGGAAAATGTTCGCTTTGGTATGGGAAATAAGAGCAAGCGAGAGTAAAGCAACTATTCTATTCTTTTTTATCATATAACACATCCTACAATCGTCCCACCACATGTGCGTGCCCCTCTGCTAGAGCTCTGGTAGACGCCTTTATTGTGGGCGGTCGGTTAAGTCGTTGACACTATGCAACACCTAAGCCAGGACTTTCCGATACTGTATATAAAACATAGTAATAATTTTAGGTAAGTACAAGTACAAATAATAAAATTGAGATCTATCTATTTCCATTAGCTTTCGATAGCACCAAATCTTCGAAATTTCCATTAGTTAATGCATTTCTTCTAGGAGCATTTATAATTTCAGTAAATGAAAAGAGTCTTTCTACAGCTGATGATGCAAGGCATGTATTAAACCGATAAAAAACTGTTTTTACTGAGAAGCAAGTTGGGTGTCAGAGTCATTTAAGTATTGAAAAATTTTTAATTCAATTCTTTTTTTATCACTGGCTTTTATACAGTGTGTTTCACTTGAAATGGTAACAGCCCAATAACTTTTCATTTTTTTCCGATTTGAATCAAATTTTACTTAAGTATGGAACCAATTAGGATCTACTTATGACCAGAAAAGCATTCGCCTCCTACAAATGCAAAGCCACCTGCAGTACCAATATATGCGGGGAAAATAAAAAAATCATATTAGGCATATTTTTATCGGAAAATTTTGTTAATGAAACTTGTTCAGAATTGTCCAAAAACCGTAAGTCCAAAATGTAATCAAAATAAAAAAATGTATACATTTTGATTAAAATAATGTCCAATATATATTTACACCATTTGAAAAGCCATAAAAAAAGCTTTTTAATTATATACATGGTATTTATCTTAAAAAAAATTTGTCTAATTTACTATAAATTTACAATTTATCAAATTATCCATGGAAAACAAAAGTATGTAAATTAAAATAAACAATATGTTAGTTCTGTCAAGATACATGTTAGCATCTAATTTCACTTTATTTTAAATAAAATGGAGAATTTCAATAATTGATATATATTTTTTCTACTCCCTTATGTAAATTTACTGTTTTCTGTACAGTCTGTAGAATGGATAAGTAGGCAATTCCAGGTAACTGAACGGATATACTTCATATCAGTTCTAGGATGGATATGAAATGAAACGTACCAATCACAGTTCGTGTATTAAGTACATATGAAACTATTCGTTTTAAAATCAAATTAGTGCGTAAGCTGTCAAAGTAACTGTCAGTGTGTATTTATGTAATATATTAATGTTTAATAAATATTGTAGTTTTTTAAGCTGGTCGTAGAAAAAGTATGCTGTACATACAACTCGAGTGGGTTATCCATATCGCACTCAAAAGATTTGAGCACTCCGTCTAAGGCGTCGTGCTCAAACTTCTTTATTGTGCGATATGGATATCAAATCCACTCTTGTTGCACAAACTACTATTTCGGACTACCATGACTTAATGTAAGAAAATATAAAACTTATAATATTTACTATAGTTTATAAGAAAAATTCCATACGTCATTCGTCACTGAAAAAGGCCTTTCTAATGGTGTAAAAATATATGGGGTATTCCATTTAAAAAAAAACCAAAGTAAAGCTCGTATCTCAAAAATTTGACTTTTAATTGTTTTTCTGAAATGATTTTTGGAAAATAAACGTGATTTCTCATAACTTTTATTTTTAAACGTGTTTACGTAACTCAAAAAATAACGAAGTTAAATGAGGTTCTAACGTTCGCGTGACAACCCTGTACAGTTGACTATAATAAGGAACTTTAGTCTAGTTAAAATAAAAAACACATTCTTAAATAAATTAATGTTCTGATACTTAGTACATACTAATAATAATATTTTTTTGTTTTTATGTGCCTTTGCTATTTTTCAAAAAGTTTGCCGTCCCTGGATTTTGCCGCCCTGGGCTATAGCCTCTATAGCCAACCCCCTAAATCCCCCACTGCCCACATAATGTTAACACTGATTACTGAATAAAAACAGCTATGCAGTAACAATTTTTTAGTGAAATATGTTTTTTAAAATATCTAAAACATGGAACTACAAGGACTTCAAATTCTTTTAACTAATTTAAATATCAAAAAACATATTTCAAATACTATAAATTGTTAAGTCTAGTACTTCAAATACCGGGACAGTACTTGAAATACCCGAGAGTATTTGAAATACCAAGCAAAGTAATTCAAATACCAATATTTCTGAAAACCAAATCCCAAATCCAAATACTCGAAGCAAAGTATTTCAAATACCAAGTACCAAATACTAAGAATCAAAAGGATTTGAAGCAAAGTACTTCAAATACTGAAAGTATTTGAAATACTTTTTTCAATTACTTTTATTTGAAGTACTCCAGCTCTGCCCTGGGGGTAAAAATATGCCGAAGATGCTAGACAGGTAGAATGTACAGGTTTGTTTTACAAATTCATGGCTTCGATGCATCAACTGAAACTGCGGCCTGAATTTCTAGCTGCGTAGCATCTGCGGCGTGTTTTTACCCTAAAATACATGCGTGCATAGTGAAAGGGGAGCTTGTATCTAGTCCCTCGTTTCTGGACATTTATCTCATGTCGGCGAACTTTTATTTGGCGATTGCACGAATTACAAATATTTGTTTAAAAAAATTCCTTTACATAATAATGTATGAATATTGTATGTATGTATGTATAATTTTAACTTTTATATCGGAATGATATTTGTTTATTTAAGAATGTGCTGAACAAATGCAATATACTCTTCGTTTTGGCATGTAAGATGTAAAATATTTCACAATAAATAAGTAAGTAAGTTTTTATAGTGACTAAGTAACCAAAGCCGATGCAGATATTTAAGAAACCTTTTTATAAAACATGAACACATAAGTATTATAATTTTGTACTTCGCGCTATGTCATTCTGATGTTTTTATATTATTTACAAAGAATAAGTATAGAATGTGCTATGTATTTCACCACAGAACCATTTGGCATCATAATAATTTTGTTTAATATGAACTTCACTAACTTTTACATATATCAGAAGTGACTCATGACTTTTGTAAAAAACAGGAAATATTTTGAATTATTTATTCTTTATCTAAATGTCCACAATGCTGACTGAACTGGCACAATCTAAGAATTTTTGAATTTCACTTTAATTATGTGTTTTCCTAACCTTTGGATTTTGGCGGAGGCGGCAGTTTTACACGGTATATCTCTGTTTACTAATTAACTTCTAGTGAAATAATGTGATATATTTTCCATTTAAAAGGAGGCCTTGGAATAAAGTTGATGCATTTTTTTGCTCAAAAACAGCTCTATCGAATATCAAAAGCGTTTGTTTGCGACCTGCACAGTTCATGAATATTTCTGCCAACAAGAAAATTATCTTTTTATATAACAAGGGAATGACGCGAATGAATTATTACAATTATTTGATTTAATCAAGTAGGTATATTATAACCGGACAAAAATTTTTAATAACCATCGTAGGAAAAATATCGTTTCGAAATTACTGTAGGTATTGTAATTTAAGTTGTCATCTTGTACGTTGTCATAAATCTTGTAATGTAAATTCTGGAAGTGTGGTTCTGCCTGGTGGAAAAAAATGTCCGATACTTTTTTCTTATCCTTCCCCCCCACCCCCCGTTGACTGGAACCTGAAACTTCTAATTTGAGTCCTAATGATTGGATTTTGATGAAACATTGTACAATGTGTTTGTAATGGCGTTAATAATGTTTTTTTTTTTCGAAAAATGCATATTTTTCGAGATATGACCACTCGAAAATTCCTAAAAGTGGGGGACGGGAAATGTAAAAGTTGAAAAATAAATCTGAAAAATTCAGGTGAATGTATCATCGAAATACAAGGCTTTTTTTATTTGCAACTTTTCTGTAAAGTACGTTTCACCGAGCTTTTCCGGAAAGACATGAAAAACTACCCTTTTCTTTGAAATTGTAGCGCTTTAAAAATATGTAATTTAAAAATTTGAAAATATTCAGACATACGCATTGAGGTCTTCTAAACATTTTTTGTCTCTTGGAATTTTTTTGTAACTTGCTAATTTTCCGAGTTACATATCCCAACATTAAACACAGTTTCTGCACGTGTACTGCGTTTTTCAATAAACTAATTATTGTCTCTTTAATGTATTGTTTTCCCAAAATCATTTAAATTAAAAAAAAAATAGCGAAGACAATGAAAATAAAAGGAGGAGGGTCCATAAGGCCGGTTTTCAACCTAATTTATTTTTGGACAAAAAAACCGAAACACATGTTTTTATTATTTACTATCAATATCGAATCGATTCCACCCCCAAACGAAACTTTCCCCCACCCTCCCTTTTTACCTCATGTCACCCCCTCCTTCCCCTCCCACCTCTGCCGAAATAACGAAAATACACAAACAAAATAAAAAATATCCTTATTCAGCAACAGTCATGTTAAAACGTTTCAATGTCCTGCAAAAAAATCAACTGAATGCTGGTTATTTAATAGTTTAGGGGGGTATAAAAAGGGGAGGTGAGTGCGAGAAAGTTTCGTTTTCAGTTTTTTATGGACCCTCCTCCAATTTAATTCTTATTTCTGGATGCATGCTTTTAGTGATAATTTATGAAACTATCCTTTTATTAAAATTACGTGTTAAAAAATAATAATAAATATTTTACGAAAACTAATTTTCAAATAATTACTTATGAGAACTAACGAGTTCGGAAAAACTTGTACAAGTTTTCTAGACTTGAAATAGAATGTAAGGTTTAATAATTGTTGTGAATGACCGAATTTTAATAAATGATTGAAATATTTTCAATTTATTTTTTTTGCCTTGAAGTGCTAGGAATCCTATCATGTAATTCAATACTTCGTCAGTATTAGCTAAAAGAGTAGTTGTTTTGATTGGTTATCCAATGATGAGTGTTTTAAAGTGTTTTCCTAAGTAGTATGTTAGCGTGACCCGAGTAAGATACCAATATACAGAAAGTAGATAATTTCATATTAAATAAAAAAAGTGTGAATGACTGAATTTAAATAAATGATTATTTAAGTATTTTCAATATTTTTTTTTGCTTTAAAATGCTACGAATCTTATCATGTAATTCAATACTTCGTCAGTATTAGCTAGAAGAGTAGTTGTTTTGATTGGTTCTCCAATAATGAGTGTTTTGAAGTATTTACCTAACTAGTATATTAGCGTGCCCAGATTAGGGCAACAATATACAGAAAGTAGGTAATTTCATAATAAATATTAAAGTGTGTAAGTTGTAATTTGTTTAATATACCTAATTAATATTCTCTAATTTTCAAACACAGTAACTGCCTAAAATAGTAGATATGGAATAATAAGTAATTTTTGATATTGTGACAAAGAAAGTGATATCTTCGTCCGTCTCTTAGAGGCAATAAGCTAAAGTAAATTGCTCTTCCCAAACATTTTCTAATTTTACTCATACTGTTTTTTTCGTGGAGCAGCCGAATTGCTAAACGCGCAATTATCTTGTTCTGCTCAATACTGCATCAGATATTTTTGAAAAATAACTGATTATTTAATGATTCTGAAAATCAAAGATGTATAATTATGATATATAATTACGTCAAGGCACCCATTGTAATTATATCACCGATATTACTATCATGCTATTGTGCAGGTAGATATCTATTCAGATTGCCCCTATTATTCAGCATTTACACAACGTAGAGCTAAAGCTGCATTACAGATCTTTTGTATTTAGATATTTAAGCTGAAATGATGGAACATTGCTTATTCATACAATACAATCAATATCTTCAGGTTTGGGCGCATTGTATGTAAAACATCAACTTGATTAGTAAATAATAATGATTGTGATTTACCTATGCATTGTAGCGATTACTGAACAGATTTAAATTACGTGCTTGCTGGGACAGATTCATGCTGAAAATATGGGGTACTTTTATAGAGGCCGTGTGCCGAAGTTTTATCTAATTATACATCAATTTGCGTATTGCTAGATTAAAGTGCTGTTAAAACGATGAGTTTAAAAATCTCGTATTAAAATTACGAGTGGACGTTTAATTTCCTTTTAATCCTAAAGAACTTACGTTCGTTACCCATCTATCAGGTTTAAAGAGCTCTCTGTCATTATCTGATTTTAGACCAAGGGATAAGATAATTTAACTGTGTATGGCTGTGCTTTTATTAAAATCCGTTGATACTTGCTTCCGGGACATGATATATCAAATTTCTGAACCGACTTTTGTAAAGTTGATTTCTTTTAGGATGGCGAACTGGGCAATAAAATATTAATTTATTTATTTAGTTATTTATTTATTTGTCTGGTACACTATTCAAAAGGTGAAACCCAATTACAGAATAGAAAAATACAAAATAATTCAATCTTATGAACAAAAAGACACATAAATATTATTCAAATATCTGAATTAAACTAATAAACTAAACTAAACTAAATTAAACTAATACGATGCAATTGTTATATACAAAACAAAATGAGTGTAAGAAGTACACTTTAAAATGAGGCTAATAATTCGCAAGTCAACAAAAGAGAACAAAAATAAATTTAAGCTAGAGACAGATTTTTTATGTTTGCAGCACTGCGGGTGAAAATATTTAAAAGATTCAAATTATTATATATTACACTTTTGCTGAATACGAGAAAAGAAGGTGGGTAGATAAAGCCTGTTTTTCGCTTATCACTGAACCAAAATAAACTAATGCTGGAATGAAAGCTTATAAAATATACTTTAATAATAAATAATGATACAAGTTACTGAAATAATAGTATGAAGTTCAAAAAGAGGGTAAAACATGCATAAAAACAGCAAACGCATTCATTTTGACGTGCAATTTATATCTTTTATTGTTTTATTAATAACATAATTCTTATATGTTCGTAGACGACATATCCTTAATAGTACAGCAACACTGAAAATATTTTTTTTATACATGATACTTCGTTTTACGCATGAGTGATAGGCGGAAAACAGACCTTATCTACCCACCTCCTTTCTTTACATTTGTTCTTGAAAATGGCAAATGAAATAAATTATTGTGCCTAGATGCAGTCCTAGGAATTTGGAAATTAATCATACTCAAAATGTCTCCACAGTCAATGTTATCACGTAAAATTTTATATAAGAAAATTAGATGTGGTCGGTGTTCTAGGGAAAACTTCTGCGTTAAGTCCTTTCCAAATTTTGTGTGAGTACATTATAAACTGGACACCATATTATTGAAGCATACTCAAGATGTTAGTCCAAGATCCCAGAGCTGCCAGACCTACGTCGTTTTAGCAAAGCTAATATTTTGACAACAAATAGTGTAATGTCTAATTAAGAACGTATGCGTATTTGCTAATTTGAAAGCGGGGCCCTTTTGCAGAAAACAGGTACAAAAGGTACATACAAATTTTACTCAGTACGTTAAAGTGTGATAGCTGGTTAATTTTCCACCTGACACACTAACGACGTGGTGTAAGCGTCAACCTCCGAATCTTAAGGTCCAAGGTTCGATCCTGAGCGTTCTCAGCTTTTTTTTTTCAACAAATATTAACTTAAAGTGGCGATTACCAAGAAAGAGACAACCGATAGGAAATATTTATCATTTTTGGCCATAGCTTTTTTTCTTAGTACGTATATTTGAAAAAAAAAACTGAGAATGCTTAGGGATCGAACCTCGGACCTTAGTTCCAAATCAAATCAAAATCAAAGATATTTATTAAAGTTTAAAGACATGAATGCGCCTCAGCTGGGTCCAGTCTAGAGCCGATCACCCCACCGCGGCGTGCAACGTCGCGGTAGGTAGGTGATCGGGTGGAGGGGTTTAGCTTCGGCTGTAACAACAGATGAAATTGGGGCGTTAGGGCTCCTGTTTAACATATATAAAAAACTTAAACCTAACAATTTCGTTGAACAATAATCCGGGAAGATATTAAAATACTTAGAAATAGCTAGAACTACGAAGAAACAATTGCATTTTTAACACACGCGCACTGTCGCACGCGCGCACTAAATTTATGAAGAAAATCTTGTTGTCCATACGGGAAAAACTTAGTGAAAAAACCCGTTCGAGAGTCACGGATTTATCCAGTGGTCTACCTGCCTCTGGAAGGATGGGGTGAGGGGAGATTATGATTTTAAAAGTTGGGATTTCCTAGCAGTTATTGGTCTAAAGGGAATTTGGAAGAAGAACAAAAAGGGACAAAAGAGCAAAAATTGACAAAAATAATAAAAATGCAACTAATGGGGGGAATAGAGAGGATACAAGTAAAAGGTGGTGAAAATAAAAGATGGTGAAAGTAAATTGTGGTATAGGAAAGATGTGGCTAGGGAGGTTGCCGAAAGATAGGCAACGCCTGGTATGGTAATGGGTGTTTCAGGTTGAAAAGTATGGCATTATGCTGTCTGATTCGTGTGATGTCTCGGGTTAGCGGACTTTCGCCCAGTTTGAATTGGTAGAATTTTTGGGAAGTTTCCCGAACGAAGTCCGCTAGTGGGGTTATGTCGTGCAACGTGCATAGAGATCTCTGAGGGAGGTGTACCTACCGGAGTCTGAAATGAGGCGTATATATTTATGTTCGCATTGTCGTGGCCGGGATGCTGCACCACACCGGCGCCGCGTATGTGATGGCCGGTCTGATCACCATCGTATACAGTAATTTTTTATTAGTCCTGTTTAGTCCGCTGCCCCGCGCCAAGAGCGGATACAGACTCCTGGACATGGAGTAGACCTTACGTACAGTCTCGTTTATATGCGTGTTGAATGTCAGTCTCCTGTCCAAGTTGACCCCCAGATACTTCACGCACCGTTTGATTGGAATTTCTCTACCCCCGATCGAAAGTGGCGTTAAAATCCGATTTGCGGTAAATCGGCGCGTGAAGAGTATGGACTCCGGCTTTTCGGCGTTGATCCGAATCTTCCACTTGTCGTAATACGCCGTGGCACGGGCCATGTGCGCCTTGAGTAGCATGTTCGCCGCTTGTGCGTTATGCGAATGCACGTACATGGACCTTAGGTTCCGGAGATTGACGCTTACACCATATAGTTAGCGTGTCACTTATAAAATAATCCAGCTATCATGCTTTAACGTACTGAGTAAAATTTTTATGTACCTTTTATACCTTTTTCTGCAAAAGGGCCCCGCTTTCAAACTAGCAAATACGCATACGTTCTTAACTAGATATTACACTATTTGTTGTCAAAATATTAGCTTTGCTAAAATGACGTAGGTCTGGCGGCTCTGGGATCTCACTCTATGTGGTCTAACAAAAGTAGTGCGTAGTTGTTTTAAAGTATTTACGCCATTAAAACGTGCGAAGTTTCTAATGACAAAACCCAGGGTCCAATAACTTTTACTGACAGTAAGTTCGTAAGTGGTTTTCAAATGTTAATTCTCTATCAAATGCCATACCCATGTCACAAAAAGTGTCAGGACGGAAAAATGTGTGAATGTTCAATTTATCAGTACGCGAGAAGTTCATAGAGGCATTAATTGTTTGACAGAGAGTGTAAGTACCTAAGTAAGTATTTTTTTTTCTATTCACGCAATAAGCTTTGAAGACAATTAATTTTATTATTTCTCGTTTTAGTACACCTAAATAATAATGAGAGTTTGTTTTTAACAAGTTTTTAATACATACAATTTTATTTTTAAATTTTTAGTTACGTCTTAATATTATTAGTTTTTGCGTCGTCCTTACTTAAAAATACCGGATCCTCCGCCATTTCTTAAAATGCAGCGTCTGAGTGAATACACAATCCGATCAATTTATGGATTTAAAAACTAAAAAAACACTCTTTTTGGTACCATATTATTGTATTGTCACCAGAACTACACGTGTATACAAAAATTTCAGCTCAATTGGACGTCGTTAAGTGGTTCAAAATTGACTTGCAAGATTTGACCTAGACATGCTAACAAACTAACTAACTAAATTAACTGACATGCAAACAAGGCAAGTTAAATAAAAGCTTGTAAAAAGACACATCGTGTCTTAATCTGTTTTATTGTCCATTTCGCGATCCAAAAACGATTAGACTTTAGCCTGAAGCAATAGCACTTTGTACTCATCAATTTAAGAAAAAAGTCGGTGCAAACGTATGTTCTAAAATGCTTGTTTTTCGAGGTACGGGATCTAGAATGTCATTTATATTATGTTTTAATCCATTAGTACATAGTTCTTTTAAAAGTTCTCAATTTTTAACAAATAACAAACCAAAAATTGCTTTGTTAAATGTCACTATATTTTTCTATTTGCGACTGCAGTTTTGTAGTTGCTAGACTACATTCTCAAACACAGTGAGTGTTCGTTATTTGTGTTTGAAAATGTAGTCCAGCAAGTATAAAAGTGCAGTCGCACATAAAGAAATAGTGATATTTTACTACGGATGATTTTTGTTGTAATAGGTTCCTTGCTCTTACCCCCACCTAAAAATTTAGAGAAAGTAGTACTTATTTATTTTTGAAACGCAGTATATTTGTTTTGGGGGTCGCTGATTACGAATCTGAAGTCAAAATTAAGTAACTGAAAATGGCAGCTCCAATATGGCGAATGAAAATTATTTCTAAAACAAATGTTTTAAACAGGAAAAAATGGGCATCTTCGTAATCTATACAGGGTGGGGCAATAGAGCGTAGGACTTCGATAGCTCGAGTTCTATGATAGCTAAACATTTTTAAAAAAGATATAAACAAACTAGATAAAGAAATTCTGTAACCGGAAATTATTTTCTAATGTACAGGCGAGCCAAGACGATTCTACAGGATCAAAGTGCCTCTTTTTTTAAGAAATGCTATATATATATATATATATATCAATAGGTTTTTTGAAGCCTCCTTTCACTCCCGTATTATTTATCTCTCTATCTGTCTCAGATGTAATGAATTTTTGTGTTGATAATGCCATCTACAGATGCATATCGAAAAAATCATTAGAATCACAATTATTAGTTTTAAGAAAAAGTTATGTGAATACTACTTACAAGATGTCTAATTAATGCTTTTGAATCATTTTGACTTCCTAAAAATATACAGGGTGGCCAAAAATCATTTTTCAGTTTCGAACATTTTGAATTGCATATTCTAAATTTTTTTAAATAGAACACCCTGTATATTTTTTAGAAATGATAAGCGAACATTTTTTGTACGTACATCCCAATAGCTATTTGGAACCATTTTAGATTTATTGACCAATAAGTACAAAATTTAAGAATAAACTTAAAAAATGGAGGTTTCTTCAAATAATTCGACAGAAAAAATTATAAATAATATATAATAAGTGCTCCACAGTTGCTCATTTTGATTGACATCTCTAAGGGATTTTGAAATGAGGTTTCTACTGTTCCTAAAATTGCCGGTGGGATAGATCTAAGAGGAGTTATTGTCCTTTCCTTCATATTTTGGATTGTTGTTGGTGTGTTTTTATAAACAATTTCTTTCACATATCTCCATAAATAGGAATTCATTTTTGTAAGATCTGGGGATCTAGCAAACCATTTAGTGGGACCATTTCTTCCAATCCATTGAAGTGGGTAGATCTTCATCCTCAGTTTATAAGCTTCATTTTCGGCCTCCACAATTTTTTCGCTAAAACTAATATTTATTGAAGTACAAAAAATTTTACGTTTTTTCGAAAATATCATGGTTTAACGTGCCTTTTTTTCTAAAGCAAGTGCTGTGAATGAGCAAGAAAAATGAGCATCCAGGTTGTGCTATATGTTAACGCATTTTTGAACATAGATGTCTCCGAAACAATTAATCCTACATAAGTAGAAGAAAAATCAAATTCATTCTCAGCATACAAGCTTTATTTTTGGTCTCCATCAATTTTTCGCCAAAATTAATATTTATTGAAATACTCGCAAAAATACAATTATGCGTTTTTTCAAAATACCTTTATAGTTTAAAGTGCAATGTTTTCTAAAACAAGTACTGTAAACAGACAAAAAACCGCTGCTCAAGGAATCACTACTTCCACATCCAGATTTTTTATCTAAGTTACTCACAACGAAAAAATTTTGTATGTGGAAATAATTGTTTATGGAACTTTAATAATATAATATTTGAAATCCTCTACCCCAAAAACCCATAAAACGATACCCCACATCGGTAGCGGGGTGGGGGTGGTGATAGGGAGTGGTAGTGGGGATGGATGATAAAAAAACATTTTGAGGTTTCTGGTTCTTGTACACACCCTAAATCACAATTTTCTTTCATCCCCTTTAATAATGGGGTGGGGGTGGTAATGGGGGTGGCTAATGCCAACATTTTTTTCGAGACCTCAGCTTCTCTTCTACAGTGTGTTTCACTTCTCGTGAAGACACCCCTGTATCTTTTTTATTTGTGACCGAATTCATTTCAAATTTTTATCAGCCATACAACTCCATAAGACGACTTTATTCAATACATAAATGCCGCCTAGATCTAAAACGCCGGTCTACTGCGATAAAAAGAAAATAGCAATTTTCGAGAAATCATAGTAGGCTTAGAGGTAGACAAAAATTTTGTTAATAAAAGTTGTGAAAATCGGAATCTTTTCAAAAAAAAATTTTTGTTTCACTTCTCGTGAAGACACCCCTGTATCTTTTCTATTTGTAGCCGAATTCATTTCAAATTTTTATCAGCCATACAACTCCATAGGGCGATTTTATTCAACAGCTAAAGAGAACTTTTTCCAACAAATGAAAGTTATGAACAAAAATCGGCATTCAATAAAACGCTAAAAGGGACACTTTATTATTACACATCAACTTAAATGTAATATCGTTTTCTTTTCTCAATCGTCTTATACATTGGACATCTTGGACATCTGTATGTAAGTATGTATTATGTACGAATGAATCAAATTTACCCACCTTCCATTATCCAATCGAGCTGAAATTTTGCATACACGTGTAATTAAATAATAAATCATTTCAATAATAATTGTATATGACTTTCATTTGCTGTAAAAAGTTCTCTTTATGTGTTAGATGGAATCGTCTCATGGAGTTCTATAGCTGATGAAAATTTGAAATTAATTCGGCCACGAGAAGTGAAACAATTTTTTTTTTAATATTCCGATTTTCACAAAATTTTACAGAGGGGGCATATCAAGTGATTTCGAACAACTTTTGTTAACAAAATTTTTCTCTATCTCTAAGCCTACTATGATTTCTCGAAAATAGCGATTTTCTTTTTATCGCAGTAGGCCGGCGTTTTAGATATATGCGGCATTTGTGTGTGGAGTAAAGTGATCTTAAGGAGTTGTATCGCTGATAAAAATTTGAAATGAATTGGGTCACAAATAAAGAAGATACAGGGGTGTCTTCACGAGAAATGAAACAAAAAAATTTTTTTTTTAAATATTCAGATTTTCACAAAATTTTACAGGGAGGCATATCAAGTGATTCTGAATAACTTTTATTAAGAAAATTTTTGTCTATCTCTATACTATGATTTCTCGAAAATTGCTATTTTCTTTTTATCGCAGTAGGTCGACGTTTTAGATCTAGGCGGCATTTATGTGTTGAATAAAGTCGTCTTATGGAGGTGTATTGCTAGTAAAATTTGAAATTAATTCGGTCACAAATAAAAAAGAAGTGAAACAAAAAAATTTTTTTTTGAAAATATTCAGATTTTCACAAAATTTTACAGGGGGGCGTATCAAGCGATTCTGAACAACTTTTATTAACAAACTTTTTGTCTATCTAAGCCTACTATGATTTCTCGAAAATTGCTATTTTCTTTTTATCGCATTAGGCCGGCGTTTTAGATCTAGGCGGCATTTATGTGTTGAATAAAGTCGTCTTATGGAGTTGTATCGCTAGTAAAAATTTGAAATGAATTCGGTCACAAATAAAAAAGATACAGGGGTGTCTTCACGAGAAGTGAAACAAAAAAATTTTTTTTGAAAATATTCAGATTTTCTCAAAATTTTACAGGGGAGCATATCAAATGATTCTGAACAACTTTCATTAACAAAATTTTTATCTATTTCTAAGCCTATGATTTCTCGAAAATTGCTCTTTTCTTTTTATCGCAGTAGGCCGGCGTTTTAGATCTAGGCGGTATTTATGTGTTGAATAAAGTCGTCTTATGGAGTTGTATGGCTGATAAAAATTTGAAATGAATTCGGTCACAAATAAAAAAGATACGAGAAGTGAAACACACTGAAGATACTAAATACCAATTTTATGGACTCTTACCTGCTTGATTTACCTATTTTCCTCAAATTTACCCCCCAACCCTTCGACGGAACAAGATAATATATAACAATTTATATGAAAAATTGCATAGAAACTTTTTTTTTCTCTAAACAGAGAATCATGTTGGTTTCAGTTGGTTATTTTTTTGTGCCACCTTCTGAAAAGGGCTCAGATTTGTATGTAGATTTGATCTCGGATTTGATATATTATAATTTTCGTTCATTGTTTGTTTAATGTGTGTAATTATTGCATTAGTGGATTTCTCTTGGGTAATTGGTCTATTTCTACACCAAATTAAAAAAAAAATAATGCTGATGCCATTTGTCTTTTTTAGATATTTTGGCACTATTGTGTAATGAAATATCATAATCTGTTTGTCTGATACAAATATAAAGGGCCCCATTCACATTGAGATCTGTATCGCTACATGTATCGATACAAATGTCAATACGTGTATCTGAGATTTGTATCAAGTATCAAGTTTGCCATACATATTGAGACGGAATCATGAAACATCAGTTCAGTTCAATACGCGCATCTGAAATGTTACCTCCCCAACCGGTAATTATAGCAGTTGCAATAGTACTGTTAAAATATTTAAAAAAAAGAAAGGCGTCGAAAACTATGAATTTTTTTTATAACAAAATTGCGGTCCGCATTGGGATATCTTTCTTTGCACTTATCAATCAAGTCTCTGGTTGCTACTTCGCGAATTTGCCTATTTGAATACTCTTTTGATGGAGAATTCCATAAGCAGGGATACAGTTTATACATGTTTAAGAATTCCTCCCAAAATTCTCGATCATCCGACATATTATTTTATTTTTAAGAAATATATTATTCACGTTCATATCTCGCTACTAGATACAGGAAAATACACACTGCAACAGGTGCACGGTATCGAAGTTTCTCGACAGTGAAACAGACGGCGATACCAGCTGATACCGATACAACGATACTGAAACAATCAAATACACATAGATATTTGTATCATGATTGGGGAGGTAATATTTCAGATGCGCGTATTGGACTGAACTGATGTTTCATGATTCCGTCTCAATATGTATGGTAGGGTGTCCCAAGACATAAAGGAGAATTTTTTTTTCGAGAATTTAGATACGCATACCTTCTATTTTCATTCTATTTGACCTGAATAACTCAAATTATAAATATTATTACGATTGGATAACGATAATCCGTGCCGACTTGATGCCAAATTAAGACTTAGAAATTAGTACCGAGTTTATTGGGAAAATAATACAAAATTCGCCCATATTACAATCAGTTAATACTTTATATTTCAAAACATTTTTTAAATTTTCTTTTTAAAGTTTGCTTATTACAATCAGGATAAATCCTTTGATGTTCTTGTACGCAACTTAATAATAATTGCTTTTGTTCCTCTTCAACCGTGATTAAACTATGGAAATCTTGCATCAACTTAACCGCTCTTTCAGCGGTATCGTTTACATCTCTGAGTGACAAAACCTTATTTTTGGCTTCTTGAAACGAAATGTTATTTGACCACAAAGTCGGACACTCGTGGAGGAAACTGTCATCAATTTTTAGGCGTTCAAAGAAGGATTTGCTATTGACTGAAATGAATTCATCGATGTTTTTCTCTGAAACAAAAAAGAAGACAGTTAATAAAAATATTAAATAAACAAAAGAAAACACTTATTTATATCTTTACTTATGAAACTTACCATACAATGGACCACGAAGTTCTTCTTTCGATGGGACGTAACGTTTACCATGGCTTGATATATTTTCTTTGGTTAAATTTGCAACTATTTTTACTTTAGTTTCATTGTCGACATCGGCGTCAAATAGTGGCAAGACAGATACTTCATCACTCAAATACCATAGATGGTGGATTAACTTCTGTAAAGCGGCTTGTGAGATGCTCTTTTTTCGTAGGCCTTCATTGACTTCAAAAAACACAAATCCTGATAGGGCGCTTTTACTGCATAAATACATTGAAGCCATGGCTTGACGTAAGATATCACAATGAATAAACAGACGTCAAATAGTGCTGCCTTACCCTTTCTCGTAATTTTGAATTGATTGTTCAATAATGATATTCGAGCTTGATGCATGGCACCTGGAGGTCGAATTTTAAATTTTCTCTCTGCATCTCCGCCTAAAAATATTATAGAAAGCTCTATCAATTCTCGATAGTCATGTCTAACTATTGTTTTGGTCAGTTCAGTTCGGTAAAACTCAAGCAAATTGTCAATTTCGGACACAGGCAAGTACGATGTGAACTTGTCTCTGTAGCACTGTATTTTATTGGGATCGACACTTTTCCAGTTATCTCGGAACTTTTTGAATAGTGGAATATCAGGGCTTGTAGTCACTTGACTGATTTTCACTTCGAACACGCTTTTTAACACCAATACACGTGATGGCGGCAAGCAAAAATGAGCATTTCTTTGTTAAGTTTTTGTTCGAGAAGCACACAAGCACCATTGAAACGACCGGTGTTTGAGGCTATAGTATCACAGCAAAGAATTTGTACTTTATCTTCGAGATTCCAGTCTCTAATAGCATTCCAAACAGCTTGAGCCTGTTCACTTCCAGAAGAGCTTTCCAACCTTGGCACAGCAATAAGTTGTTCCTTATTATTATATGAATAACTATTGGAAGTCGTTCTTCTTTTGATTTCCTGGAATCTAAAGCAGGCAAGAGCTTACCGTCCCAATGAACAGTCACAACATCTGGTACCTCGTTTTGAAAATCAACTTTTATAGCTTCTGCGCGTTCTTTCCGTTTTGCAGTACGAATTCTTTGAATTGATGACTTGCTTATCGGAAATTCGTCAATATTAAGTTCAAGTGCCTCAATAGTAGCTTCAAGAATAAACACATACTCATACTCATACTTAACTGACACCTATCAAGCGCTGCTACTAATTTTGAAGTAATGAAATCTTTCCGCACATGTGTTTTCCTTGTTCCGGGTTGTGTGGTCTCGATCACGGTTGGCAAATCTTCTTGTAAATCCATGTCTTCATTAGAATCAGAAGATGAATCGTTTTGCAATGGTTCATAAAACGATGTCGAAGGAGTTGGTGCGGAAAAATATTTAGCACGCCGCTTTTCCTCCTCAATAGCTCTAAGGCGCGTTCTTTCCTCTTTTTCAGTCAGTTTTTTTTTCTACTCCAGCTAAGTGACCAGGTCGACCTGGCTCTCTCCGGCGCTGCAAGAAGATTCTGTCTTCATTTATTTTTATCAGTTGAAGCGCGTCGACGTGTGCTATGTCGAACAGATTGTCTAAATCGTTGACAAACTCTTGTCGGTGCAGCTTAAAAATGTCTTGTGTATTTTGTGCATTTTTTTGTAAGTCCCTCCAAACTTGATATAAGTTCACAAGCTTCTTGACACTATTAGGTATAGATTTTGTAGGTTTCTCCCAATAAATTATACACTCGCGAATAGTGAGATTTGCACTTTCGTTGACATTTAAATTCACTTCGCGAATGTTGTAAAACAAAACTGCCAGAACTTGTCCATTAGAGGGTAGTTTTGAGCCCGTTATTTGATTTTTTTTTTACGTCCCCTATCAAAAATACACTCTTTTCAGAACTGCGTAATTCCACTGACATGTTGACTGATTGAAAACAAAGCGTTTACTAACAGAATACCAAGCTATTACAAGCACATCAACACATTGGCTCGCATTCGCCTTAGCATGCAAGTACTGACATATTTTGGTGCAAGTTGGCACGGGTTGCCGTGGTCCTAGGTATATGAAATTTTATTCACATTTGTTTTAATATCATACGAAAAAATTAAGGGGGTATGCGATAAAAAAAAACAACTTTAAGTTTTTTGGGACACCCTAAATGGCAATCTTGATACTTGATACAAATCTCAGATACACGTATTGATATTTGTATCGATACATGTAGCGATACAGATATCAATGTGAATGGGGCTCTTTAGATTTAACTAAATAAAACAGCTTATAAAATTATCGAGTTAGTTTCTTATCTAATGATGATTTTGGTTAAATATTTAGTTTTTGACCGTTTAAAGTTGACAGAACGATTTGTATTTCTGAGGAAGTTTGTGTCATACTTTTTTTAAATCGACTGAGTAATAATAATATATGCCAAAGGACCGAATATTTTTGCATTTCTGATTAATTCAAAAAAAGTCGACATTTTAAAATATACTGTAATCGTGACATTCCAGCCTTTTAAGACATCTAAACGTGTCAAAACTAATACAGTAGTTTCTGATGATGACAAAACAAAAGCAATTAAGCAATATATAAATGCCGGTAGCCAACCATATTTAAAAATAAGGCAAAAAGTTTATTAGTTACTAGAAGGTGAAAATTAATTATTTCTCATTTAATCCCCTTGGGACTTTTGTAAATATTTAATACCTCCGGCATTATAAGTGACACTTTAGTCCTCGAAAAAAAGAATTAAATTGGTATTTTTACTCTTGGAAGTGCAAAAAATAAAGAAAATGAGTTACTCTGTTAGCGAAATAATGTAGGTAGAATTACTGTGAAACCGTTAATGTGAGATGTTTTCCAGATTGCCTAAGCCTTTGTTTTATAACTGGGGAAAAACAAAGTATGACTCGTTAAAACTTGGAATTTTTGTATTGTATATCTTATTTTCGATCAACACATTTAATTATCGAAAAACTTTGTTCCACATCGTTTAAACCTTTTAGACTGGCAAAGTAAATTTCAATGTGCTTTAGACGAGCCACATTTAACTCGTTTATTAATAATAACAATTTTTAAACGGCTGTTTAGTTTAATGAGACTGTAGAAGTCACTCACGCAATCAAACGGTTGATTTCAAAAGGTAAAATTAAAAAATTAAAAATATTTTTTTTACCGATATTTTCCAAGTTACTGTAGTGGGTGTTCATTGAATAACTGTACAAAGTTTAATAAGAGATTAGGACATCCAGCTTATTCCAAAAAATCAGAATATGTGGTGGCCTTCGTTACTTATATACATAAGATTTCCTATTTTTTCTGTCAAATGTTTGACGAGCCATATTCTTACAATTGTATTGTTCTAATCCTATTTAGACCAATACAAAATGAAGTTTTAAATCGACGCAATGATTATTACAGTAAATTTAAGGGTCTTTTATATAACTGATTAATTTTTATTAAAATACTAGTCTGTACGTTTAATAAATGCAAATTCTTTAAATTTCGTTAAATGACTGACGTATATTCAAATTTTTTTTATATTGTATTGATCTAAAAAGAGTTAATGAATTAAAACAAATTTATTCTTTAATTTTGGTGCTTGTCAAAAGACTGTGTTGTTATAAGAACACAAGGTGTCCAATAATGTTTTACATATTTTTTGTTAGTGGCAGTTTTTTATAAAAATTTTGCTTTTTTTTATAATGGACGGTTTTTGATGGTGTCAACCAAAAATCTAATTTTTACCAGTTTACAACTTTATATATTGAAAATACCATTACTGTTACGGGCAGACGAGATAATTCCACAAACATGTGTACCAAACTTTGAGTAATTGGATAGAACGGTAAAAAATTATACAAAAGTTAAAAAATCCCGTTTATATCAGTGATGTCCTATATCCCATTAAGCTATGTACAGTTATGGAACACTCTGTATATTATATCTTCTCGAGCCGCACGATAACACTAGATGGGCTGTCATGGGATGGACACATTGGGCACATCTGATTTACCTTACTTTACAAAATATAATGTGCCAATTTTTAATTCGATAGTTAATTTTAAAGTGTCTTTGTAATATTAATTATTAAGTGATTCAGCGAACTACAAGATAGGATTGTTTGTCATAAAGCGTATAAATTTCATTTGGATAATATCTAATTTTGGCCTTTAAGTTAATAGCACTTTTTGAGTATTCTGTTAATAAAATTGTGCGTAGAAGTTAGATCGCAATTCACCAAAATCAATATTTGAAACTATCTGCGACGTTGAACTTAAGCAGACTCTACGTCATGATTGCATTTATGGACACTTACCTTAGTATTTTTAATCCATTAATCAGATAATATCACTAATTCGTTTTTTTCTTAATGTGGTTCACGTAGGTAAGCAAAAATTAAAGCGCAATATAAACTAGATTGACAGGTTATTTTATAAAATTAAAATTGGGAAAACTCTAAATTTTGCTCGTGAATCAAATAGAAATTCGATTGCAGTAAACTAAAACGACGCTATAGACCAGTACAATTGACATCTTTGACGCCTCCGCGAGTCGAAAGTGCCTGTATAAGTAGTTTTTTTTTACACATTCGCAAGAAATAATTAGTTCAAATAACGCAATGTTTAACATAGGTATATTTTTGCTAAAAGTAAACATTTAAGGCTTACTTAGATTAAGATTAATATTTTAAAAGATATTTATAATCATCTTAATTTGTATATTTTATGTTTAGTAGAAATTGGTGTTAAAATGGCAACAGCTCATAATATACACATTGATAATTACAAATTAATTAGTTATTATTGTAGACCGTCAAAAATTGTGGAAGAGTTGGAATATGGGCCAAAAAAAAATAGATACTAAAAATATTAACAACTAGTTTTTGTGTTGAAGTACCATGGGGTGTCGGCTGAAACTTTGCTAATTTGTAGTTCAACTCATCCTGATCAAAAGTTCTCGTTGCATCGAGTCGATCATATGAGCAGTTCTTGCTTCAGATTAGTGAAACTAAAAACGAGTTCATAACTAGGTGGGAGTTACAAAACTAATATTTTGCATACAGTTAACACGACTGTCAAGGATGAAAAGTATGAGATATATAAATGGTGGTCAGTCCCTAATAAATAATTAAGAACTATGATGGAAATTATAGGTATTTGAAGAATAGGTGACACACTTGCCGAGGAGGAAATAAAAAATATACAGGGTGGTCACTTTTCTAAAATAAGATATGACGAAGGAAGAGAATATTTGGAATGTAGGTGGGTCACTATTGCCTGGAAAAAATTCTTATATACTTTTAGTTAAGAAATGTACAAGATGGTCATCCAACAGAAAAAATAATTAGTAAATAAATTATACCAAACAGAAAGGGAAGTTTTGTGTAAATACATTTAGAGATTTTTCTTTTTTTATTTTTTTTATTGTTATCTTTTATACATTAAAAACTTCTATACTTCCACCTAGTTACGACCTCATCTTTGAGATTTTCAAGCTCTCCTGGAGCAAAAACCACTCACAAGATCGAGTTAGTGCAACGACGACTTTTGATCAGCATGATTTGAACTGCAAAGAAGTAAAGATTCAGCCGATTTCACCGAAATTTCATTTCCATAAGGGTTATTCCGGCGCCCCTTTAAGTATTCTGTGATTTTTTTGTATACTTCTTTTTTTATAACACATTTGTTATAGAACTCCGTCTGTAGATTTACCGATAATTTTTTGACAAAATTAGTGATGTTTTAAATATTTTGTTGATAGCTAGCCAAAGCGCCGAGTCCTGAGGCTTCGCTGGTGTTCATATTCAGGGGTTCTCCTGGAAATAGATGCAGTAGTTATCCTTTGCTTTCTATACGTTCACACTGGGTCAGATGTTGGTTGTAATCGCTCACTTTGGATTAGACGAGACTGTTGTTTCGCAGACACAATACCGTTACCGTTGCTGCAGCTGCGCCTTTGGGTATTTGGCGTCTAATCTTTAAAGAAGCCCTTCTTTAGTAGTCTCAATCTATTATTGGTAGAGCCTACTATCATTTATCGTGACCCTGGTACCGCCCCCAGGTCTCTCATCATCTAGATGCTTTTAAATTATTGTATTTTAAATAAGAATCACTCTGTGTATTATTACATAAAAACAGGATTTAAATTTAGCCAATGTGATGTATTGTTCTGCAACTTGGACGTATCCAAACAGATTAGAGAAATGACATTGTTAAATTGACAATTTGCCCATTTCTTTACGCCTTCTAATTATTTGGCGCCTGTTTCTATTTATATTTATCCAAATTTCAAAGTATTTTCATTTCATGAAACATTTGCTAAATGGACATATTTACAGTTTTCGAAAAATGTTGCATATTCAGGGATTATTAGTAATTGCACTATATATCTTTTATAAAAGTATTTCTTAGTATTAATATCAACATACTTTGTTTTTTTAAGCGAATACAAATGTTCGCTCAATTGTACGCCAAACATTTGAAATTCTTTTAAACTTTATATGAAGGCGTAAACAATTGGAAGCAATAAATAAGTGAGTGATTATTATTTTAGAGAAGTGTTTGAAATAAAGTGATGATAATCTGATCCATTGATAAAGAAAATGATAATAGTATTAAGCAGAAATAATAGCGGAGTGGAAACATTCCGATTTGGTTAAAGTGTACTTACAGTCCAAAATTAGAATTCCTTTGTAAATAAGTAATAAGCTGAATTCTCCAGGCTGTCTTTAGTTTAGTATGAGGAACAGATGCGAAGAGCACATTGTTGACCTGGCATTAATGTAAGTTGCCGCGGGCCGAGGGTGGCTTAAAAAGATTTTTGTAAGTAACTGTAAATACAGGGAAATACAGAGGCCGCTACTTGAGACTCCACATGCTCGTATTTTTGTTAATTTTTAAGAAACGGTCATGTCCGACAATTCAAGGTATTTTTTAATTCTTTAAATGTGTAAAACAAGACATATTAAGTTTAAAGGGATTGCCCAGTCTGTACCTGATATCTGAATAAATAAGTCCATATGAAGAAAACAAGAGTAGCCGATGGCTAAACTTCGCCTTAATAAAGACGTTTTATTATTATTATTATTATTATTCTTTCCACATCTCCAGAAGAAGGAACTTCACACAGAAACGGAATTATCACAAACAGTATTTTGTTAATTTGTGGAATATTTTTTTGAGATTTGCACCACTGCACTACGTAAACATTTTGTAATATTTTCTGAAAACATTGTTTCTTGGAATGGATCGAATTTCGCTTCCAAACTTAATTATTAACGGTAATAACCCTGTGCCGGAAAAATGTTGGAAAACTATATCTAAAGCAGCGTCTTTTCCTCTTTTAGTGCAGTTGAATTGATTTTTTTCGGCGACAACCTGAAATTTTATTGTTGATTCTTATGTATTATGACCTCCCGATTACGAAAAAAAATATTTATGCCCAAAAATTCCTTATGCGGCAAAAGTCATTTATGGTCAAATATAATGCATCAATCCCGGACACCGTATGTCAAATAGAACGGTCAAAGATGGCGGACGAAATAAAATTTTTAACTCTTCGCCAATTATCAAGGAGGCATTGTACGTAATTTTTTTCTTTCCGATCGTACGTTATTTTATGTACTTTTAGGGAAGTTCATTTTTTTTTTAATTTTTGAAAAAAGTGCATTTTTACAATTTTCCAAAATGCATTTTCTTTGACCCTCCCTTTTTTCGCCTAATTTTCATTTCATTTCATTACCGTCATATGCCATATACTATGGGAGCCCACCCTTACTGTACATGCGCACCCAAAACGTAAGTAACACCTCATTCGCTTTCAGATTCACTATCGCTGCCTCCCGATACATCGAATATTTCTTCCAAGTTTTCTTCCTCTATTGCTTCATTTATGATATCGTTATCATCCTCACTTTCGTCTGTTATGATTTGATTTGGAATCATCTCCTGAAGAATTTCAGTAAGGAATTGAGGCAGTATTTTATCTGCTGAACACCAAAGAGATTTTCCATTTACTTGCAATCCATAATCATTCCAAGGCTTTTAGTCGGGGAGCCCTCCCTAGCTGTACGTGCACCCCCCGCCCGATCCTTGGGGACGATGTTTTTCATAAAGATTAGAGCCTCAGGAATAATTTAAGACATGTCCTAAAAAAAAACTGGCTAATGTTATGTTAAAAAAAAACTGTTGCCAATGTTGTTTTTGTCATTTAACACAAAAACTAAAAAAGATGGACAAAAACTTTTTTCACAAAAAACAACGTGCATAAAATTTTCTGCAATTTTGTTCCTATACAATATTTTGACAGGAGTTACCGTTTTCCAGATAAATGAGTCCAAAATTAAGAAAACATGGAAATTCATATATCGGTAAACCACTTAGAGGAAATAACTGTGACAATTATTGTAATGCGTGCAATATAACTTTCTATTATTAACATAACAAAAAAATAAAATAAACTGAAAAAAATTAATAATAATAATAATATTGTAATTTGCAGACATTTATCTCGAAAACGGTAACAATGATATCTGGAAAACGGTAACTCCTATCCAAATATTGTATAGCAACAAAATTATAGAAAATTTTATGCTCTTCGTTTTTTGTGCAGAAAGTTTTTCTCCATCTTTTTTAGTTTTTGTGTTAAATGACAAAAACAATATTTGCATTTTTTTTAATCAGACGCCATTTTGAAAGTACAGCCAGTTTTTTTTTTAGGACATGTCTTAAATTGTTCGTTAGGCTTTAATCTTTATGAAAAACATTCCTTTTAATATGCTCGATAAGGCAAGCTGTTGATGGTGGAATTGAAGAAAAATCAACTTTAGTGTCAATTGATTAAAACAAAAATCTTTGACACCACATTTCTGTCTAATGGCAATTAGAGGAAGGTCGTCCACGCTAGCGTATATATGGCACATGTAAACTCCACTAATGATGCGACTCAATATTCCAGCTGCTCCCCAAATTTTGAAATGTTCTGATATATTTGGTATATTTGGGAGAAAGTAACATTTTTATGGGTTTTATCTTTCCTTTTTCCTTAATGGCGCTGAGTCGCATTCAGTAAATGAATGAAGGCCCAGTAATGCCGAATATTTTTGAGGTCAGTACTCTTCTGCTAATGCGGATATGTTAATAAGCTTTCTTTTATTGGCAAATTCGGTATCAAAGAGTAATTTTCATTTAATTGGAAGCTAGCAGAATCCAAAAGATGTCACTATCAACACTTTTAACCTTAATCTGTTCATAACCCATTGTTACCTTTTTGAGAAAAATGTCTGCAAATTATAATATTATTATTATTAATTTTTTTCAGTTTATTTTATTTTTTGTTATGTTAATAATGTAAAGTTATATTATACGCCTTACAATAATTGTCAAAGTTATTTCCTGTATTTCCGTTATTTAAAGTTTTTGACCATCATTTTTAGTTTTTGTGTTAAATGGCAAAAACAACATTGGCGACAGTTTTTTTTAACATAAGGCCGCCATTTTGAAAGTACAGACAATTTTTTTTGGGACATATCTAAAATCGTTCCTTAGACTTTCATCTTTATGAAAAACATATTAAACAAATACCTACTGTAGGGCTTCACCTTCGAAGGCCCGTACCTTCTTAGGAAGAATTTGCGGACATGCGGACATATGTCTGTACGATTTTTTTTCATAGTTTTGCATGCAGAATCTGCACCAGAAGTTTGTCGCCAATATTTCTGAACACCATGTATGTGGTGTGTTTAATTTAGTTATGCATAATTCTACAAGACGTCCAAAAGGTTCAGTTGAAGTTCACATAAACATTTTATGTTTTATTTGGAAATGACACCTCACAAAGTAAATATTATGGAGAATGATGGACTCATTTTTATTAAAAATAACAATTACTTATTATACAAAATTACCTAAAAAATTACTAAAAAATGATTCTATACAATGTTAACTAGAAACTGAAAATAAAACACGATCATGGTATTCACCTGGGACTTAGTATTTAAATATAATTATTTTATAACCTGAATTAAGTAACCTGTTTGTAGGAAATTGAATTAAAACGGATTTACAAGAGGATAATTATTTATGTCTGTTTGATTGTTCAGTAAAACGCTAGATTTTTTATGTCTATTAATTTTTAAGCTTTCAAGCAACGTCAGCTTTGATCCTTTACTAGCTGTTTGAAGGATGTCGTTGAATAAGTGTTTTTTTTTCCTATTCACTGATTAGCAAAAATATAATGAATCTTATTTTTCAACCAACCATTTTTTACGCTCACCTATTACGTTTACCTATATACGTTTTTAAAAATTTCTACCTATTTTGTCCAGCATTTTAGTCTCGCAAAACAGCTTATATACTCCTGAGTTGTTTTCTGTTTTATCTTTACTGTTTATAATTGCGGCTATAGTACTATTTGTTTGATAAGCTATAGTTAGACCTCGTTTTTTCAATAACTTCCCATGTTTTTCAGATGGATTGCTGATGAATATTAATGACCGAAATTTAGATTTTGAAAAATCTGTTTGAATAGAAATCTCAGTTACAACATGCGACAAAGCTTCAGTAATATTATATTCCTGTCAACCGGTAATCGGTATCTCAGATGATCTACCCCTTAGAGCCAGTTTATCGATACAGGATTTCGATAGTTTACCCCGGGGTTAGACGCTAACTTCAGGATAAAGTGTTAAAAGTAACTTTGAGGTAAAGCTTCAAAGTGGAGGTTAGACCAGTTAGCCTCAGGTTAACATAAGAATGTTTGTGGATGGTTATGTGGAAAATCGAAGTTTTTGCTTAAATTATTAACAATGGAATCTTTTGACAAACTAAGCGATTGTGGTAGTGATATTTTGGAATTTTTGGAACACGAAAGACGTCCCTACATACTTAGGCAACGAAATAATCCCTTTGACAATGTGAACTTTTTCATCAGATTTAGGCTAAGAAAGCCTACGCTAATATTTATTTTTGAATAAATCGAGGCATTGATGTAGTTTCCAACCGATAGGTAAAAAAGTTTCCTAATATATCTAAAAAGCAAATATTAAAATCTATTTTATTAATTCAATTCAATTTCACCAATAAATCAATTGCTATAAACATTGAGATATAACGCAATTGGTAATTTTTTATTGACTTCCGTAGATTGCATAAATGTCAGCAGATCTTAATTTTGCGCCAAGAAGCTTCTTTCTTTCTCCAAGAAGATACTGCATCAGTTTTTTTTATTCTACTACGTGTTTATCTTTATTTGCTGTTTTCATTAATAGCAACCTCTCTGCAGATTAAAAACTGGAACGTCTGCCTGCATTTATTAAGGTCTCACTCGTTTAATAGAAATGTAACTATACGACCAGAAAATATTCTGGTTTTTAACTGTTGTTGCTCGTTGTCACTGTCAGGTGATTTTTCTACGAAAACAACCAAATATTTTTAATTTAGTAACAAAAACTTAAAAAACTAATAAAAGAAATTACACATTTTTCGACCAATCAAAATCAACCCAGAGCTAACAACTCTGTAGGTAGCGTTATTAATCTCAGGTTACTCAAGAATTTCCTATTCCACACCATAAACGAATTCGGATTTAGCACTCACTTTGACCTGAGGTTTAAATTATCCCGGGGTTAGTGAACACGCAAATTTACCTCTGCTTTGATAAACCAGCCCGTAGTATTAGTTTGTATTATGCATCATAATAACATAGGAGAATTAATTCAATTCGCTGTGTCGGATGTTTATATACCTAATAAATAAATTAATGTTAGCTACACAATAACATAGACTATGACGAATGGTATCATTGCGCTCCTCCTTTTTTTGACATGACCCGCATATGAGTAATTTAAATTATTTGAACTATCTAGAGAATTCAGTTAAAAAGTCAACTTCCACTATTATCTTAATTTTTTTTATACGTAAGCGGTAGAGTTGGAGGTAGAGGAATATCAGAAATGTTTACACCAGCTAATGAAGTAGGTAGGCCGAGAGACGACTGCATGAAACCCCACTTCATCGAGCATCCTATTAATTCATGATAAATTCGAAAGATTATATACCAAAAAATTGCTAAACGTGCGACTAAGCAGGAAACGTGTTAGAATCGTGGAAGGTCTTTTGACTTGACTCGGCTCTTAGAAAACACGTGAGCGCTATTGTGGTGGTTGATAGCCCAGACTACAGTTTCTGTGGGGATCAGAATGAAACTTCCATCATGTCCTAACTTCTTGCCCCTAGTCTTGTGAGCTTGAAGCACAAACACTTCGACATTGGTTTTCCGGTGTTGGATGAAATAAGGGATGCACCATGGAAAGAATTTTTGCCTTTGGCTTAGAATCTGGCATGAATATAGAAATTCTGAATTCGTAGTGGAAGCACAATGGGCCACAACGTGTAAGTGCAGCGACCTTTCTTCTTGTGGCGACATATTTTATCTTCAGTTTTACCATTTTTTTTGTCAGATAACACCTTAGTAGACCTGGGGAAATAGCCTTCATTTCTGAGGCGATCAGCTCGATTAGCTCCTTTGCGAGTAGTTAATAAACTTCCATAGGGATATTGGAATATTGTTAATTTTATCCATTGAGTGACGTTCTCCTATCCTACAGAACGGTTTGAGTCCGATTGGTTTGGGCCTTATCGGCCTATTTAATTTGCCTACTTCTACTTTACGGTTGAAAAAATTGTTTTAGGCGTCCTGGTTTTATTGCCAGTAATTGTGTTTTATGCGAATACTTAATTGTTAATGTTGCGCAAATAACTATGGCTCGATGATATATTTACATTTGCATTGTTTTATTGTGCTCACAAATTTATCCAGATCAAACAAAACAATTGATAACATGTGGCAAACATTTGACATAGTCATGAATTACTAAATATTTGGCAGAAGTTTAATAAACATTTTATATTCTTGTCGGCTATTTATTGAAAAATATACATTTATTGAAACGAAAGAAAGTTATTGATACTTTTGGGAATTTGGTGCATTAATTTCATATAGAGGCATATAAAAAATGATATCTTAAACCATGATTTTTTTCTTTTAGATATTCAAAGGCAGGGTTGGAATAAATCATAATTTTTTGCAAAATATATTTAAAAAATCGTTGTTTTTAATTAAATCTTAGTTTATTTAATTTTTTGATTTCTAAAGGTTATATAATTATAATTTAAAGAAAATTGAATAATATTGGCTACATTTACGTCGAAATATTTTTATGAGCCATTAGACCACGCTTAACAGAAATATGTTTTCTGATTGAAAAATAATTCCTGCGAACAAATGTTTAGTTTCGAAGGTTGAGGACATGATCAAAGAAGGGACCCAATTCTAAACAGCAACAGACTAAAAGTTAGGGGATCTTTCTAGACGTGGATAACAAGAATTCAAAGGATCGAGAATAAATCTCAAGGTTGTATGCGTGGCCAAAATCAGAAAGAGAGGAAACAGAAGACTCCGGAGAAGAAAAACTACAATCAAAAGCACGAAAAGAGGAACATAAATACTCAATCACGACGCAGTGCGCAACGCATCTAACAAATTCTTCTCATTCTTCCCATTCGTGTACTATTCGCCATGCGGCAACCCCACAAAATCGGCAAGGCACATTGTTTCTGAATTGTCTAATAAACTAAAACAAAACAAGAACATTATAATTAAAGCAAAAAGCGAAATAGTCGATAATCAAACTGCTGTTGCTAACGCATTTAACATTTTTTTCAAAAACACTTGATATTATTAACAATATACCACATAATAAGGATAGTGAAAATACTTGTTTTAGTAATAATATAACTTATCAGCATGGCATAATATTTTTAGAACCATATTCAGAACCAGAAATGTGTAATATAAAAAATAAAGTAAATAATAAACACTCATCAGGACATGATGATGTACCCTCAGTTCTCATTAAAATAATAATGATAGAAATAATAAAACCCGTAGTGTTGATTCTGTTAACTCGGCATCTGTAGAAATTAATATAGGCGTACCACAAGGGTCGATATTAGGTCCCATATTGTTATTATATATTAATGATCTGGTTAGTTTGAGTAATTTAGCGGACTTTACTTTTTACACAGATGACACATCTATTATATTATCACATAAAGATATTGATATTTTAGAGACGAAATGTGCTCCTTTATTGGAAAACCTTAGTAATTGGTTCTATGAAAATTCTCTTTATTTTAATGTTGGGAAAACACAGGCATTAGTGTTTCACAATAAACAAAAGAAATGTGATAATCCAAATATTCAACTTGATAATACGTCAATATCAACAAGGATGTGAAATTTTTGGGTATAAATATTGACAGTTGTTCAATTTCAAAAATGCGTTCTAAACATGGCTCAACTAAGGAATTTGTATTTTGCTGAGGTTGATTCTCAGTTAAGATATGGTGTTTGTTTTTGGGGGGTTTTCACCCTATCAAATAATGATTTTTTAGCCCAAAAACGTGTCATAAGATGTATGGTAGACTTATCCACAAGATAGACATGTAAAAATACATTTGGGGACTATAATATATTGACACGTCCGTCAATTTTCATTTTTGAACTATGTTTATTTGTCTTTAAAAACAAGAGTACATTTGTTTGTAACAATCATCTACATAAGGGAAATACCAGACAAAACATGATCTGTATGCCCCCTTGAATAATCTAAATGTCTGTAAAATCACCCAGTTGTCTAAGACGTAGAGTTTTTAATTACCTCCCTGTGGAAATAAGACATTGTAATAAACTTTCATTATTTGGAAAGAAACTTAAAGTATTTCTAATTAGCAAAGCCTTCTATAAACTGGAAGAATAGTAAAGTGCTCTGTGATTTAAATATTTCTTTTTTTATTTTTTAGATATTAAGTCTGACTATTCCTTACAATATTGTATTGTTACGTATTTACACCTCTTAGTAAACACCTTGTATCGTGGATCCGGAAATTATAACACCAGAGTAACACTAAATACTGATTTATTAACTTATGTACTAATTACAACAATTATTAGTTACTTGGCTAATATAACATTGAGTACTATACTTCAGTTATTCAGTCACTTGATCACTTACTTCTGATCTCACTATCTGAACTCAACTGTCTACTAAACTGAATTAACTACTCTGCTAACTGAATTGTACTCCCTCACTCAATGTACCCAAATATGAGAGCTCCAGAATATTTTCAACTAATCTGTAACTTTCTAGTAGATTCTCTGCAATTTCCAGATTTTGACACCGCGCGCCATCTCTGGGCCGATGGCTAAACTAACTAACTTAATTGTTCCCTGTTAGTTCTACATGGAACTTAGAGGGAGCTTAATAATTTGGGGCAAAAACCGCCGAAATCGACCCTCCTCCTTTGTCACATTAGATTGCCTAGTAGCCCACGGAAATTAGACAAAAATATGAGGAAACCTGGACAAAAGTAGAAAAATTGTGAATTTCTTTCTTTGAGGTCCTAAACCCAAATCCATAAAAATCACAAAAATCCCAACATGGTTACCCAAGATATTGAAGGTCAAAGTTTTTTGCAAATATCTCGTGTCCTATGCCCATGAGATCATGTGAAAGTTGTAGAGAATTATCTACAAATCTACAAATTGTCATTTTTATTTTTACCAAGCCCCCCCTCCCTTTTTCGAGATACTCAAGGTCAAAGTTTGAAAACATGGTTTTTCGCGAATATCTTCCGCCAAAAAAATCGGACAGCAATACAGTTAACATGAAAGTTGTAGAGAATTAAATTATCTACAAGATTGGTATTTTGCATTTTTTCCCAAAACCTCGCCCTTTTCGTGATATTCAAGGTCGAAGTTTAAAAAACCGTTTTTTTAGCAATACTGCTTGTATATACACTTCGTCGCGCTCCAGTGCATAGGGAGCGAGATATTCACGGAATTTTTTTACTAATTTTGTTCAGGTCAAATGCTAATTTCCGTGGGCTATAGGTATATTAAGTGTGATATTATAAAGGACACCCCACTTATCTTATAGAAATTGGGTTTCGGCCAAATTTGTTCATATTGCAGGATTTTGTAGGTCTCGGGGTCCTGATTAAAAGTATTCATGGGCACATTTTTCCAAGTGCCTTGCTTCTGGAGTTACGGATGCTTAAATGTTAGTAATCTGTATTTTTTATATACAAGGCATTGGAATAAGATCGGTTAGATATTTTGGAAGGTGATAACTCTAGCACTAAGATTACTATGGTATTCAGTAGGATTTTTCCTTGGAAATTTAATGCTCAGATTTTTGGCCCAATACTCTACGTGGCCTAATCTTTATTTTTTATGAGGAAAATAAGCTTTCATTGCGATTTCATAATGATAACTATATTTAATTGGGTCTATATTGTGTGTTCGGTGTGTGAAATAGAGTGTGTATGTGAGACATTTGGAATATTTTTTAATTCATTGGACATAAATAAATACAGATCATTAGCATTCAGGCACCCGTAACTCCAAAAGTAAGGCATTTCAAGCATGCACCAATGAAGACTTTTAATCAGAACCCCCAAGACCTAGAAAATCCTGCAATATGAACAAATTTAGCCGAATCCAATTTCCTTAAGATTAGTGGGTCCTTTAAAAGGTGTAAATATACTTCGAACCATACCATATCTGTTCTTTTTGTGGATAGAAAACGATAAAAAGATGTCAATTTATTTTTAATTTAATTTTGAGGCATGTCTAGAAATTAATCAGTACATTTTCGTTGAGATATCTTATAGATGATGATTGTTATTTTAATTTAAATGTACTTAACTTATTTCTTTTTGTTTTAGGTAAGTGTCCTTGTATGGAAAACAACATTTTCTGGTGAGTTCTATTATTTCACACGGTCAGCTTTAATAATACAGTGCGCTCTTTATATTTTATTTACCAAATGAGGTAAAAAGTTATCTGTAATTATTTTCCCAAGGATACAAGTTTAAGAAACTGGTTTTAATGTCTTTAATATACATTATATATGAGGAATAATGTATAAAATTTCTACGTACGTCGAACGCGTGGTTAATGTTTATTAAAGGTTCACTTCAAGAGCATATTGAATAATAGTTATTTTTTGATTATTTTTAGCGAAATGAAATTTTGGAAAAATCTACATTATGGCAAGATATAAAAATGTTAATAATAACTGCAAGATATTTCATCTAACTGGTAAAGTTAGGGAACATAAAGTATTCAAGAAATGTTAATTGGGGTAATGGTATATGCTATGCTCCTTTTATTCTTATTGCTTATACGTAAATATTATCATTTGCTATCATGCAGAAAAACAAAATAATTAGAGGAGTAATTTAGTTACGAACAGAAATTATTGCGTTATAAATTATAACTTATGATACTCACGACATATAGAAAACAACGTGCAACTAATAAACTTAATTTTACTTCTTGTGCATGAGAAATAACGATATCGAATTTATATATTTACATTTTTGATACATACGTAAACTAAATTATCACCTAATAATTTACTCACACAATATGAATTCTAATCAAGCTTTGCTACAGCTACGGTTTCCGGTACATTTGCAAAAATACATTTTCGAAAGTTACATTGGGACAAACATTTATGGTTATTAACTTACAGATAAACGCATTATTCCTCAACATCAGAAGATATTCAGGTTAATATTAATATAATAACAATTGTACCTGAAAAATTAACTTTTTTTTCTTTATGGGTTGCGGTGCCAGAGGCCCCACCGTACTGAAGCTTAAGCTTATTGTACCCCATAGTCTCGTTATCCCATTAATCCCGTTCCTCTCCAAAAGGAGAGTATATGGTCAGTGGGAGCTCTGGCTATTTCTTCCGGGGTCACGGTTGGTCCCCCGAAGTATGAGAACCTCCCACCAAGGCTGAGCATTCACGTGGTATGTGGTGATGAGTTTCCTCATCCTCACCACACATCCTGCATTGTGGATTATCCTTCACACCTATATTGGTTAGGTGTCTATTCAGTGTGTAGTGTCCTGTTAAGATTTTCACTGCACATCTCTGCTGTTTTCTGCTTATCTTTAGCAATTCGTTAGTCTTCGTCTTGGATCGCCCGCCAATGATGAACATACGTGACTGTCTCATCCCCGGCGCCCCGGTCCAATACAAGTTATGTTTCTGACTTAATAGTTCCTTTACCATTTCTCTTGCGGTATTGTATGATATCCCGCAGGATGGCTCGGGTCCCATCAAGGCTGTTTTTGCGCTTCCTTTGGCCAGCTTATCTGCCTTCATTGCCCTAGTGTCCTCGCGTCCACTCCAGTTGTATACTGTTGTGTTCCGCCAGTTTCGTCAGGGATACAAGGCAGTCCTTTACCGTTTTGGAACGTATCTCTACTGCATTCAGAACTTTGAGAGCTGCTTGACTGTCAGTGATGATGCGGATTCTTTTGTCAGTATGTGACCTCCGTATCATTTCTTGTGCACAGATTTATATAGCTGTGACTTCTGCTTGGAACACCACTGCGGTGCTGCCCAGGTTCAGACTAATATCTGTCCCTTGTTGGTCCCCCGTAACACCTGCTCCAGTACTTTTTGACATTTTTGATCCGTCAGTATCCATAGGGTATCATTTGGATGTCTTCGCAGTTGCCTCGTTCCTTCCTCTTCCCTATCAAGTATGTATACCCTGAAGGTCTTTGTGAAGTTGTGGCTAGTGCTGTTTCTATCTGACTGCATATCCAGTAGAAAAAAAATGAACTTACACAGTCTTGAACAGTTAATAAAAAGAATAAAAAGTTTTTTTAAAGTATACATCTAATTTTTTCCGGACAAATTGTCGTAATCTTCATAACTCTCTTACGTGCGGGCCTATAGTATTTAAAGATAGTAATTTTTGTGTTAATATTCGAAATAAAATTAAAGAGAGTGATTTCATCGCCGGGATAGCTTAAACAAGGTACATCTCTTTAAGCTTAATAGCTATATAACTGTCAATTAGTATATTTCTCAATTCTCTTTGTTTAATTAACTAGGAAACAAATGTAGACCATAATAAAATAATTGGGTAACATCATTTTGTAGTCGTAAAGAAAATACATAAATCCTTTAGTACTTTCTTGTTTTGTTCGCGAGGTTTATAGAGCTCTAAAATTAAAATAAACATAATAGAACTCGTTCTGGCTTTACAAATTCGAAAAATAAGTCTTCTATGTACGAAAAAAAAATATTTTCATGGTCATTCAGTGAATGAAATGCTCTGATTCGTCACAAAATGTCGACTGTTTTTTTTTCATTTTATTTTATCATATAATAAACAACTCTTGCGTGGGTAGCAAGGTCGCAGGATAGGTAACCTAATGTTAGTGTTACTTTGCCTAATTATTTCATATAATCTGACATGTTTATCTTTAGTGTACTGTGCAATGAAGTTCCTAACACCTTTTGATGCGGTTGACTAACAAAAATTATAAATAGATTGTATTTACAGAAATAGCATCATTCAAAATTCTCATCGAATTAAAATAGAAGTGTATACAGAGTGCGCAAAAGTAAGCATTTTTATATTGGGTGTCTAGTCTAGCCTGACATTTAGCCGACCTACAAGTACATCAAAGTTATTTAGTTCAGGTGTGTTATGTGAAATCATGCCATCCGCAGTAATAAAAATGTAGTTTATTAATTTTATTCTAGTTTTACTTCATTTTCTTAATGTCTAAGAAAATAAAAAGAGTCGTCCTTTAATAAAGCTAAAGTAAATTGGTAAAGTGAATATTGTTTTTTTCAACACTAACCGATCTTACTAATCTGCACTGATAGTTGTGCTAATGACACTCACAACTTATCTCATCTTTCGATTAACGTTTTAGGTTAAAATAAAAAATTTCGTTGGGGATTTGAACTAAACTTGATGGGTTGATTGCCAGTAAAGGAATTTTAAGATGGCAAAATACGTGAGAGTAGTATACTTTACAATTTTTTATGTTTGTAAGAACCTTTTGTCTTAGTATCACATTAAAGTTTGCAACTCTTTTTATATGCTTCTATTTAAATGATATGTTTTTTTGACATAATGGCAAAGGACAGTCCCGACTAATCCCGAAGCTTGTCGAAGTATTTAACTACTCGTAGTACCATTTTTGTAATATACCGCCGTCATTGTAACAGAAATTAAAAAATCGAAAAAGAGAACAATGTTAAAAAAGGGGATTTTTTGACCCATCCGTGGTAAAGTATGGAAGCCATCTTTTTTTACTAATTTTGGGGTGCTGAAAACGAATCCGTCGTCCGTTTTGGCGAAAAATCTCGGGAACACATTAAAAAACAACCCTTATTTGGGCGTGACATTGGAATTGATATTAGTCTAAATACTAAGTTTCGATAACTAAGTAGATAAAGAAGTAAAAAAACCAAATTCACCCCTTCAACGCTCCTCGCCATTCCCTCACCACCCCCAAGAAGGTTGTAAGCTACTATAACTACTATATAGTTATTTACATATTTAAAAAAAACAGAACACCTTATTAAGTGGTTGCTATCAGAATATAATAATCTGATTACTTCTGATTTCTTAGTTTGTTGGGTATTTTGCCACTGTAAAAATATTTAAAAATTTTGATGAAATAAACCTCTGCGCCAAAAGGATCAGACAGAGGCTGGTTTTTGTACTTCCATTACAAAATGTCTCACACCTAAAAATTGTTAAATGATAAATAGAAAAATTAAAACGAAGGCAGTTGACGTTTCGGAAAATAGTTCTTTTTCCGTTATCAAACAAGAAATCATGAATATGCCACAAATAATTAATTATAAACAATATCTGATTACTTCTGAGTACACTCATGTGCTTCCTCACCCCCAATAGGGGTGGGTCTCACCTTCTCATATTGATATATTGATCCGTTTTAATTACAAAAAAAACCTAATCAGTTGGATGTGTTTTTATCATATTAAGGTGACTTGGCCAATTCTGATCACTCCTGAATATTTCTTACCCCTCTAGGAGGGTGTCAATATCCCCTTTAAAAAATGTTGCTTGATTTTTATAGTAAAAAATTATTTAGTTATTTAAATAATTAAAGAATGTTTCAATATAAAAAACAAGTCATATTTTCTGGATAGTGATATGCACACCGTACACCCCAACCCCAAAAGTGTGAGAAATATTCATCTGAATTGACTAAATCGCCTTATTATGATAAAAAAATATCAAACTGGGTGATTAGGGATTTCTTTTGCAATTAAAACCAATAAAAACACTAAAAAGATAAAATCCACCACCTTAATGGGTGGGGATGGGTGTAAGAGTATTCATAAGTAATCACATTATAACCTGATAATAGCCATTTAATGAGGAGTTTTGGTTTTTTAAAAAATAAATAATTAACCGTATCTTAGATATTGTAACTTACGCCGTTCTTATGGGCGGTGAAGCGAAACTGAGTATTTTGAAAGAATTTCCTGCACTAAAAAATTACCTTTTTTTTTAAAGTTCTAATAATATCAGTTCCAATGCCTCCCCCCAAAGGGTTGTTTTTTCCTGTCTTCCAGATGTTTTTAGCCAATTTTGATGACAATTTCGTATTCACGGATGGGTCAAGAACGCCCTTTTTTGTAAATAACTAGTTATATAGTAGTGTTTCGAATTGGATTTATATCCACCTGACGAGTTCTAAAGAGTAGGAAAATGATTGTACAATGTTTAGAGGTTTTAATCAATCGAAAACATATGAAATACTTCATTTATTGGGACCTGCATACGGTGATCGAAATTTTATACCTTTTTCTTTGTGTTTTTTTTTTTATATTTTTTGGCTTTGAAATGTAACAAATGTTTGATTGTGATGTAGTATTCTCTATACTAGAAAGAATTCCTCGTAAAGGAGGCTTCGTTTATTATATTGGCATGATCAGACTTGAATCATCAATATATAGAAAGAGTAGTTGTTTTATTGTTTTTCATGCTGAATATTAGATATAATAAGAAAGAAGTCGACAAGTGGTATCGTAGGGAAAACTCTTCTTGATCTTCTATTTTGGTCAGACTTGTACCAATGGTATATGAAAGAAACGAATGTTTTCTTTGAAAGTTATCTGCTGAATACCCAAAATAATAATTTTTAACAGTTATAGTAGCTTCCATAGTACCTTCTTGGAGGTGGTGAGGGAATGGCGAGGAAGGTTGAAGGGGTGAATTTGGTTTTTTTTACTTCCTTTTCTACTTAGTTATCGAAACTTAGTATTTAGACTAATATCAATTCCAATGTCACCCCCAAATAAGGGTTGTTTTTTTATGTGTTCCCGAGATTTTTCTCCAAAACAGATGACGGATTCGTTTTCAGCACCCCAAAATTAGTAAAAAAAGATGGTTTCCACACTTTACCACGGATGGGTCAAAAAAGCCCCTTTTTTAACATTGTTCTTTCTGTTTATTTTTTATTGCATCTTTCGGCCATTGGGTATTTTTTGACATTTTACTGTTAGTAATGCATTGTTGAAGAGTTGTCAAAGTACGAAAATTAAAATGAGTGCCACAGAATTAGTGGAAATTTTTTAATTTAATTTCAAATATGTAAATTTGGGATTTTTCAATAAAAAGTGAAAAATTGAAATATCTCGAAAACTCAAAACTTTTGCATATAAGTTGAACTGATTGCAAATTAGGTCCTCTAACACCCCTTGATAGGAATACGTTGAGTTACCAGTAATCCTGTGTATTAGGCATTGCTTAAATATTTTCAACCTTTATAAGGGTGATTAGAGAATATTATTTAGGTATTATGCAAATCACAACTTACACACTTTTTTATTTATTATGAAAATACCTACTTTCTGTATATTGTTGCCCTAATCTGGGCATGCTAATATACTAGTCAGGTAAATACTTTAAAACACTCATTATTGGAGAATCAATCAAAACAACTACTCTTCTAGCTAATACTGACGAAGTATTGAATTACATGATAGGATTCTTAGCATTTTAAAGAAAAAAAATATATTGAAAATACTTAAATCTTTATAAGGGTGGTTTTCGCGTATTTTAGCAAAACGAAAAGTTATGCTCTCCTTAGAATTTCCCAAAGATTAATTTGAGATCAACGGTATCAATTTTGCACCTTTTTCTCGCTTGCAATATACTACCCAAAAAGAGGCAAATTTCGGGTTTATTTTGCAAAAACTCTTTTTTAGGACAACGAACTCCCAAGGTAGTGCTCGGCAGATCAGTTTTTCTTTTTTCTACTAATCGACCTATATCCCAACAGATTATTTTCGTTACCGTACTTCATGGCATTTTCCTCCGCTACAAAAGATGCTTCAGGTTGTGCTTCGGCAGAAGTTTTTTTTTTGAGTTATTAAAGGTCTATTTTCTAATGGAATAAGTTTACAATTAAAACTTATAATTGATGCAGTAGTAATTAAATATTTTAAACCCTTGCTTGCAGTTATATTTTGATTGCGAGCGTGGCATCTAGTTATAGTATGGGAGGCAGCAACATTTTTTACTAGTAGCATTAGTAATCGTGAAATATAATTTAATCATGAGCTTAGGTATGGTACAAAGTAAAACCGGCGTCAGCCACGCGGATCGCGTCGGGTTTGATAGTGGGCGGGCGCGGGAGTTCATAATAAAAGTTCAAAATGAAGTGGCATTAGTAATCGTGAAACTTATATGTATACATTATTTAGAATTACTTAGGCACATTTAAAGTTGTCAGTCGCTATTCTGAGAGTGAGGTCGTCGTCAGCTGCGAGAGAAGATGCACGTAAAAGTTTGATTATTAAGTGGCATTAGTAGTACTGAAATTTTTATAGGTGATAACTAACACCATGAGACACTTAAAAATGAACGTCAGTCGTAGCGGCAACTATGGATAGTCCGTCAGCTATGCTCTCGAAGCGGCATCTTTGATGGTCCAGCTGACGGGTTTTCCATCACTGTAGCGTTGGCTGACGTTCAATTTCATGTTTATCAGTGTGTTAAATATAACGTACATTAATTTAAGCAGTCATTCATCATTGTGCTTAAGATAGCCCACATGATGGTTTTAGACGTATTAAGCAGTTTTCAGCTCCGATCTTTGCCAGTTCGTCAGCATTTTATTTCCTTCAAATCCGGTGTGTCCAGGGATCCACGCTAAAAGTTGTAATATTATATAATCTTAGCGTCCCTTAGGACCCTTGCATCAGTGAGGACCAAGCCAATACTGATTTAAAACTGTGTGAACTTGGCTCATCTAATTGAGTCATGCTTCTCTGGGTGCCTGGACACAGTAACATTGAGGGTAACGAGCTGATAGATGTTCCGGAACCAGCATTCGGTTATTCTAGATCAAATGCCAAAAAGACAATAGAGAATGGGACTGGTTTCCAGTTTTTTGACTTTTGGGCCTTCCACCCAGGACTCCGGTAAGCGAAGCTTTTATCACAGGATCCTTGCCGAAGCGAGCAGAACAAATTCTTCGACTTCGAAGAATCGTGGTAGGTTTTTCACTGGACAGGGCTCTTTCAAAAAATATCTGCACATTATTAGGATGGTTGTAAACACTGACGGCAGGTTCTGATGCGGGGATGAGGAGGAAATTTCCATCCACACCCTAACTTCTTGTCCTAATCTTATGAACTTGAAGCACAAACACTTCGACATTGGTTTTCCGGTGCTGCAGGAAATAAAGGATGCGCCATAGGAAAAATTTTAGCCTTTGTGTTAGAATCCGGTCTGAATGGGGGAATCCCCGCTAAAAGAAGAAGAATATTCATAATCTAATGTTGGTCAGGGGATCGGTAGATCAGTGGTTAACACGTCTAGCATGCACTCTAGTGACGTAGGTTCGAGCCCCACACACCGTAGTAAATTACCTCTAAGAAGTGGTTTGGATTCCACTATAAACTATAGGACTCCATGTCAAATGGGGGGGGGGGTTGTGTTCATTGAGGTGATATGGATGGTGGTTAAAACACATTTTAAACGCATTTTATTTTGTTACCAACGCTTAGTTATCTAAAAATAAAGATTGTATTGTTATATTTTTTACACAATAAATTATGATTTGGTGTACACAATTAATCATATATATTTTTTTGATAAATTTGCATAGTGCATAACGTAGTGTCACTAAATTAGTTGCATGAGTACACTGTAAGTACACGGAATTTATATAATATGCATTTACAAGGTGAAGTTACATATATGAAGTAATTTTGGCAATAATCTTGAATTTGACAACGTATGACTAGGTAGATATTTATAAACAGGATTTTCCCGGAATCTGATAAATTCAGAAGCAAGAGACTTGAGGTTATTCTAGAACCAAACTTTTCATAAATTAATTACGAAATTTTTGGACTTCGAATGAGGAAAGAAGAGAGCAGCAGCTTTTCTGTAGAATTTAAACGCCAGGTCAGTGTGACTGTTAAACTCGAATACATGGTTATATGCAGTAGAATTGCTAACATGTATGCAATCTCAAGCAGGTAAAAAAAATTACCAGACGCATAACAGTGAGTTAAAAGCATTTGCTTTATTGGTGCAACTAAATGATTTCTTCAATACAGTAAAATAAATTTTAATATTCGATTTTTAACTTCATTAGAAAACTTTTTTACCTATTGAATGGAAACAGTATCAGTACCTCGATTTGTTCAAAAATAAATTTTACTGAAGGCTTCCTTAGCCTAAACTTGATGAAACATCGTCATAATCTTCAAAGGTATTATGTAAGACCGTCTCACGCGTTCCAAAAATTCCAAAATATCGCCGTCATCATCGCTTATTTCGTTAAAAGCTTCCATTGTTTAATAATTTTACCAAAAAATAGCTTGGATTCTCCACGCAACTTAACCTGGAGTTAACAGACATAACCTTTACTGTGAAGCTCGAGTTAAATTAACTCTGACTTTAATCCAGTGTTACTTTTAACCTGAAGTTAGCGTTTACCCTGTATTGATAAATCGGCCCTCAACGGAGGAGTATAATAATAAAATGGAATTATTGCTGTTGCTTGACAGCGTTGACAATTACTGATGCTACATCTGATGAGTGACATTGTCAGAAAAAAATCTTTGAATTCCGATCGTTTTTCAGTGCCACCTCCCTCGTAATCTCTATTTTCACACAGGAAGTTGTTTTGACAAACTATTTGTTACACTAACAACCTATTTTTTCTTCTATAAATTTGGCCAAAGTTATAAACAGACATGTTAAAAATATAATTGTTAGTCATTTTCATGCAAATAAGAACATAAAAGTTCAGGTACCTATTTTATTACTTATTCAGCGAAGGACACATACTACTTGTATTCGTACAACTCTTTATAAATACCATAATTTTATTTACACACGTTGTTTAGATGAATGGGTTTATAAAGTTTTATTTTGCTTGAAACCATTAAAACAACATTTATTAAAATCGGGTTTAATTATTTTTCTTTGAAGTCTTCAAAACATTTAAACATCCAAATGAAATATTATTGTTACTGAACAATGATTATTTTCATATATTTGTTATTTGTGTAAAAATAGTACACGTTTTTATGTTCACAGGAATTCTACATTTAATTATTATTCACCGTCCACGTAATTAACGTTATTTTGAATGTTATTGTTATTGACGCGTCACCCAAACGTCAGATTTGGTATTTTTCTATACGTTTCGTAAAATTCTCCTGCCAATTCCAACAATGCATAAAAATTGTTTTGATGTTCTGCTGTGCTTAAACATCTTTGAGTTATGTCCCTTCACCTAGTCATATCTGATCATTTAATTTATTTAGGGCAGTGAATATTTTTATTTATTTATTAATTTTTATTTAACTTACACAACTGCACAGTATAATACCAATTACTGAATGAATACAATACAGATGTATGATAATTATGACAATATTCAACAATATAATGAAATTCTATGTAAAAAAAACTTTTTAAAAACAAACTTTTATTATAATTTAGGTGTATTAGTAAGGAAAAAATAAAATTAATTGTCTTAAAAGCTTGTCGCTCGCGAGAAGTTCATACAGGCACTAATTTTGTTAGACAGAGATTGAAAGCACCTAATAATAAAAGCTTGTTTTTAAAAATTATTTGTACATATAATTTTGTTTTATTTTAGTCATTGCGTCGTCTTTACTTAAAAGTACCAGATCCTGCACCATTTCTTAGAATGCCACGTCTAGTGAATATACTATCCGATTAAATTATAGTTTAATAAACTAAAAACACACTTTTTGGCCTAAACATACTAACATGCTAACTAACTAACTAAGTTACAAACAGGTCAAGTTAATTAAGAGCTTATAAAAATACATTTAAACAGAAATCGGTCGAGGAAATGTTCCACATTTGATAACAGTCTGTAAAAGTCATATAAATAATATAATTGTATGCACTTATTTCACAAGCTTGCATCATCACAAATCAGATTTCACCATAAAACTTTCCGTTTTGAAAACTCCGAAACTTTCCAGGAAGTTTTCCTTCTAACTTTCCATTTGGTATATTGATACCTTATATTATGGTGAAATCTGATTCGTGATGATCATTTTGATACCCCAAATAAGTGCATACAATTATATTATTTACATGACTTTTACAGACTTTTATCAAATATAGAAAGTTTACTCGACCCATCTCTGCATTTAAATGAATACCTTATACGAAGATAATATACGTTGGTACACACTTAGGATTTTGATCGGGGCTATATAACAGTTAAACATATCAAACTTGTTTTGCATATTTGATGAGGATATGAAAATTTAATTATATTAAGACGAGGTGTTGCGAGAAAGACAACATGTGCATAATAGAAGTACATGTACCTACTGACCAGAGAGCCGGAAGGGTATTCAGGCGACTCACTTAAGAAACCGGAAAAAATGAGAAAAGAAAAATTTCCATTACGATGCTAGAAGACTTTAACGCACATATAGGAGAAGACGACCAGACGGAGGAAGGTAAGAGCATCATCGGGAAAACTTATCCACACATGGTCTAAGGAAAATGAAAACTCAATGAAAAAACTAGCATATGTATTTGACTTAGCAATAAGGAAACGTGGAACAAGAGACAAATCTGTCCTGACAATTGCAGCAATGGAAGAAGTCCAATTTCACAAATAGGTCATATGCTGGGAAGTAGAGAAATATGAGAAGGATTGAATATTAAAGCAAACAGTAGTAGAAGCTAATACGAGCTACATAATACTATGAGGGAAACTGGAAATATGGAAGTAGAAAAGATACAAAGGAAATAATAAAACATCGTACAACACCTAGAATATCTCCCTACCACATCTCGAAGGTTTCAAGAAGAAATATGTTGAAGAAATAGAAAAATAGCTTACAGGACACACAACTACACTGGACATCAATGAGTTAAAGAATTGCGGTAAAAAAAAAAAAGTTAAAAAGTTAGAAGTCACCTATGATCCCAACAAGAAAGTACAGAAATAACAAATATGAACAAGCAAAAAGATGAACAAACAACACCGGACGTGAACATAAATGAAAAATTAAAAGATGCATTGAAAGAAAAAAGAGAGACGGAGAGAAACCGCGAGGAGAAAATGCAGGGTATTTTTGAAAACATGGGAACTCTTCCAACAGGATAACGACTAAACCAAACCTTCAGACATATACAGAAATATAGAAGAAACAATAATACGTACACGAGAAGATACATACCGGTGCAACATTGGACCAAGAAACTGGATGAAGAAGGTAACGCAATAAAAGAATGACCAAAATTAATAAAAAACGAAACACTGGCCCTTGAACAAGCCGATGTCAAAGGACCAATTGCCGGAAATAATAGCTAGAGCTAAAAGAATTACTGCACCAGTAGTGGACAAAATAAAGAACGAGTTAATGCAGTATGCTCCTCTACAAACCTTAGAAATTATCACCAGAGCCTGAAATAAAATCGTACCTCTGCCTACAGGAGACCACGTCCAGCCTGCCTTATCTTTCTATTCCCCAATTATTCACCACTGTCCTAGATCAAGTGATATAAACCACAATAAAAGAAAAACCAAATTTTAACGAAGACACAGAATCGTGTCGATTATACTAACATACGTCGATAGTCACGATCGTCACGGAAGAAAAGCAATATATTTTTTGAATTTCACGAAACATGAAACTTCATCTGGGCACATTGAAAAAGAGAGAGTAACAAGGACAATTTTACCGTACATTGAGAAAAATAAACCACCATGGGTCCTGATTTCAAGAGGATATACGTAGCCATCATACTTCCAACGACGACATATGGAGTTAAAAACGCGGCGACGACAAAAGTCAACACAAGAAGTTTGAAAAGAGTTGAAAGAATCATCCAACTCCTCGCAAAGACAATAAGACGAAAGTAATGACATAAAACGTGAACGTTAATACGAGGGAAAAACATTGAGAAGGGGATAGAAGCGTACGCAATGAAGTACTGGGAACGAGTTCAAAGAAGGACCCAACACATCTATGAAGAAAGCGCTAATACTGAACAGCAATAAACTAAAACTATGATAATTAAATCAATTAACATGAGGTGTTGGTAGATCGAAGATAAGAGATTTCCATGAGAATATATGGGGAATTAAGAAATTTAACTGGCTGAGAACATCCTCACTGTCAACGACACTCGTTATTAGTTTGCTTAAGAAAACTAAGCGATTTTCAAGGGCGTCAAAAGAGTGTCTTGAAAGTAGTTGTTCATGTGGAAATCCTATTGTACGATATAAATTATCTTCCTTATAAGTAAGCTATGAGAAACGTATCTGGACTCTTTCTATGTTTTGTACACGAATATTGTAGTGGGGACACTATATAATGGGGGTATGTTCAACTCGAGGTCTGACAAGAGCCAAGTATAATAAATCTGATGGTATTTAGATTGTTGAATTCGGGAGTATTTTATATCACGAAACCAGAATGAATTTACTATTATGTTATTGATATTATCAGGCAAGAGTTGGTTAGGATCGAAAATTATGCCAAGGCGACGGATAATTTTAATATTACATTTAGAGGGATTTAAAGGCAGATTGTTCAATGTACACCAGGTATTAATTTTGTTAATGCTAGTTGTAGCTTATTATAGTCATAGGAATACTTAATGATAGTGCATATTTTCATATCATCCGCGTAAAATAAACAATTTGCTTTCGTATCATTTATAATATCATTGATGTATATATTAAGTAATAATGGCCCAGGTATAGATCCTCGTGACAGATGTATAAGTAGATTGTTGATCGCAACATTATACGAACTGCTATATACATTTTAAAGTTCAAAATTCGCTAAATGGCAAATTCTATTACATACACGTATGTTATTATGCATGCAGAATAATACAGTGTGTTCACGGATAGACGAAGCAAGAGGAAAGTCTTTTTTATTTTTCGATTTTTATGGAGATAAGTTATTCTTCATAAAAAGTTTTGCTTATCTTTAAAAGTAAGCTGATATGGTAAAAAGTTCAAAAATATGTTCCGGATGCTCAAAAAAATACGCATTTATAAAGTATTTGCCATAAAGTCTGTACCATGGAAATTGTGTTATTGATTTTCATAAGGTTAATGCATGACCTTAAACGAAAATGTACCCGAACTAACACAAACTTGTGTGACCAATTTTTCGTTTAAGAACTTTTATTAAGACAAAACTAAAAGTAAATAACAACATACCTTTTCCACCTGTGTGGTCTTTATGACAGACACTGTGTAGGTATAAGCTCTTAGTTGTCCGTACGGTACCAATTAATTGAAACCTGCACGAAAAATGTTATGTTACCACTAATATTTTGGGGACACATAATTAGATTTGTTAAATATATAAATGCTTAAAGTTAGATTCTCATTACGAGAAATATTGTATTGTTGATGTATCCTACAGAAACAAAAACATAAGTGACTTCATTTTACTGTTTGTGAATCTTGACAGATCCCGACGTCTATGAGACGGCTTCGTCACGAATTACTTGGGAATGTGCCCATGAAACGTACGACTGCGTGTAAAAAATCATGTCATTAAACAGACATAATTATCCCATGCAATAATTTGAAGTAAGATAAACGAGGTATATAAATATATATCATTTCCGAGATATTGATAAAATTCAGAAAGTTTGGATTTGCAGTGATTGGTTATATAATTGTTTTGATCTCAAATACTACCTGGAAATGTTATTCATAGTATAACTGAGATATTAAATGAGTAGTGTTCAGTGTAATAAAAAACAATGCGCCAATTCAAGGAGTGATTTAAGTGAAATGTTAAAAAGGCAATTCTTCAAAGGAATTCAACATGCAATAAATTTAAAATCATTTAATTGGAACGAGTGACGATTTAATTGGGAAATTTACAAAAATAAGGGACATTAAGTATACGGTAACTATACCAAGAGAAACTATTTTGAACAACAAATTGGTGATACATAAATTTCGGTAATCGCGGGAATTAAAAAAAAATGTAAACCCTGAAAATAAAGTAATTATCAATACAGTGAATGTAAATGATATGAACTAATGAAAAGATATTAATCCCAAAAGCCTGTCACTCCTTTTTTCACTTGATCTAAATGAATCTGCTATATTTTGTCCTTTTGGATTATCCTTTAAATAAGTCTGTTCCAGTTCGTCGGCTTTGAACAAAAATATCCTAAGCCCACATTTTCTATTTTGGATATAATATGCTCCTCCTGGTCTTTTACTTGGTTGATATTTTTATTTGTACAACATCTATAGAAATATTTTGAACTTAAGATTCTTTCGTTTCAAGCCCACGATTTTTGTTACGTGGTTTACAGAAAAGTCCCTCACACTGTCAGAATATGCATCAAGATCATCTTTACCGTCCGCGGCAGATAGATCACAACAGAATATAGATGTATCATCAATAACTTTTACAGGAGACCTAAGTAAAGCCACACAACTGTGGGGAGTTAGCGAATAAGCAACTAGAACCGAACCTACCATTGTAGTCACATGGTTCACAGAAAAATTCTTGGCACTGTCAAAAAATTCATCAAGATCATCTTTACTGTCCGGTGCAGATAGATACAACAAAATGTAGATGTATCATCGATGACTTTTACAGAAAACTTAAGTAAAGCCAATACAAAACAACTGTTGCGAGTCACAGTACTACCAAACCGGGACTTAGCGAACCTACTACCATTTTAGTCACAGAAAAGTCCTCGGCACTGTCAAAAGATTCATCAAGATCATCTTTACTGTCCTCGGCAAATAGATCACAACAAAATATAGATGTATCATCAATGACTTTTACAGAAAAGTTAAGTAAAGCCACACAACTATTGTGAGTCACAGTACTACTACACCGGGAGTTAGCGAATAACCAACTAGAACGAAACCTATCATTTTAGTCACATGGTTTACAGAAAAGTATCTTCACACTGTCAAAAGATGCATTAACATCGTCTTTACCGTCTGGGTACGTATATTGTTGGGATTGAAGGCAAATTTTGTTTCAGACATTTAAATTCTTATTAACCGACTTCACAAAATTTGTAGAAGATGAGGTTCTCAATTCGACCCGTATACAAGTTGTAATCAGTTTCATGTAAAAAATACTAGTAATGGGGACCCACTAGACAGACAAAAACCTACATGATTTTTTCCTCTAGGAGCACTTTGAAAAAAACTGACCTAGGTCAAAAATTTGAATGTCTAGGTAGGAGATATTTGAGAACCACTGCTTTTCTGTGTCAGGACGTATAGTTCCGAATCATAGAAATTTCTTACTTACTTTTAAAAAGTCATAAGAAAGTGTAATGATGACCGACTCGAGGTCTCAAACGAAGAAGCGTGGCACTTTGATGGGATCGCATTAGCGTGTTTGATGGTCAAAGGCGCCGACATACGCGATGATAATACAGCCTATCCAGCAGTTCTCAAACAATGTTACTAAACATTTTCGAAATGTTTGTTTCTTTTTTTCTTGAAAAACTATGGGCTTTAGACCTCATGTTTTTTTGTTTGTCTAGTCATTCCCTACCACCAGTTTTTTTTTAATGACATGAAACTAATTGCACCCTGTATATGTTTTTTCAGTCTACATTCGATATCTGCAAATGGGTAATTTTAATACTACGTAACGTTTATAATAATTAAAAAAAAAAGGAATCAATAACAATGAATGTGGAAAATATTAGGAATATTCAAATAATTTCTCTCTCAATTTATATTCACGATATTGACATGATGTGCCTTCGTTGGTATTTCAATTTTTATTGGATTGTATTCCTATGTTTACTTTTATTAATACACGTATAAAGCGAGAGACAAGCAGCTGTTTTATGTCTAATTTAAAATTGATTTTTTATTTACTGTTTTTTGTAATAAACGTCTATAATCCATCAGTTCTATGTTTAAAACTGGTTCCGTATATATAAATAAATATTATTAGTGACAATAAACACTTAATATCATTATGTATTGTGTAGGATCATTCAATTTTGTTGTGAATAGTTCTATACAAAAATAAAGTAGGTACCTGGTATTATCCTTTTCTGAAGGTACACTCAACTAAGCTTGTATAGACTCCAGCAACCCTATCCCTATCAAATCTATTCTATCACAGGTCGTTTAGAAGCAGTTTAAAAATGTTTTTGAAATAAATTTGACAACAACAAGACTTAATAAGTGAAACGACGTGAAATTGAAATATATTTAAACTGATAATAGCTATCGTGTTGAACAAGCTGATTGCAATCACTAAACAGCCAATCAAATCGAAGTATTTTTGAAATCCTTGATCTCTATTGGTAGCTTACTGATTGTGTTCACTTTGTTCAGCACGAAAGAAAATAGCTAATAATAATAATAATATTGAATTGCCTTCATAATGTACATGAAACAAACAGGTTGGCGGTATTCGACTTCGGGTCGCTTTTTCGTACAACCATCATAGGATAGAGAAAACAATAATGTCAACAGCAATAATACTAATAATATAATAAATAACTCTTATAAAACAACACAGTACAAAAAAATAAATAAACTGAAACTAAAAGTTATCTATTGGAAAATAACTAGGATTTGACTTGTCTTCTGAAAGAAGTAATGTCGTAAGGAACACTCCTTGGGAACTGAATAGAATAGGTATCATTACCTTTGATAAGATTTAAATACAGGTAATCGGTGGTTTTATATTTATTTTGTAAACCAGACAGGCTAGATATTTAAATCTTTCATTTTAATTTTAATTAACTTTTAGAAAATGAAATATGGATTTACACAAGTTAAAACTAAATTTGATAAATTATGCAGTTTGGATTGTTTGAATCTTAGCATCTACCTAACAGTACAGGCCAATATATTTCGTTACAGTAAGTTGGATGAGAAAGGATCAATAGCAGCTTAATATCAGAACTAAGTATATCCGTATGCGTGTTTAACGCTTTTAATATTTCATAAGATTTTTGAACTGATTCAGTAAAATTCATTTAGAGTCACATCAAGATGCAAATTTAAATTTTTTTATGTCATTAACATAGATCAATTCTTTATTTTTAAGAGTAATTTTAAAATTGGGATCACTAATTATTTCGCTTTTTTCTTCACCGAAAATCAAAATCTTAGTTTTAGATTCATTCAACGCTAACCCATGAGCACTGGACATTTCAGAAGCAGTTTGCAACTCCGAGCTAATCTTCTTCTCCACAGCTATTGAAAAAATCATTCAAACAAAATGATAAGTACAGCTGGGGATAACAGCGACTAGGCATGTTGTCTCACTCAACACGTAAGCACTGAGGCCACTGAGTTGGATGAAATACCACTGAACATTTTAATGTTGGTTTCATTAGATCCCATGGTTTCGTGATTTGATCGACCCTACTATTTACCTTCTCTTCAGTGAGGGGAGAAAATGTACTCACAAAATTTGAAAACTGTATTATTATATTTTTTCATGATTAAGTCAATCACTATTAAGAAAATTATTAATAAGATTGGCACCAGTTGTTTCAGTATTCACAAATTTAAAATTTTAGATTTCGATTTATACTTAAACTGCAAATATGCCTTCTTTCTAGTTTTTAATCAGTCAGTTTACAAAATTATTCATTTCCTTGTAATCATTCCGGAAGATATCAATTTAGATTTTTTATATCTACTATGAGCTGACAACAAAGAAAAATGTCCTAGTCCGGGAGGGGGCTGGAACCGTCGGTGTGACGCTGCTTCTGAAGTAGTTTCCACAAACACCAAAACATTTCATCTGGAGACAGTTTTAATCGTCTCCAGATGATGCCAACATGGCTGGCGAAACGCGCGTCGAGTAATAGTATTTAAGTGTTTTGGTGTTCGTGGAAAACTGAAGTAGTGGAAACTACTTCAGAGGCAAAAATGTCTAAGTGTTTTTTTGATCTGCAGAAAGTACTCGACATTATGTTAGCTAAGAAAAGCTGCTTACAACCCTGCAATAATGCCTTGAAATTAATAAAAACCTATCTAAAAATTTGAGTTTGGGGTGCTACTAGGAACAGTTTTAAGCCCAATCCCATTTATATTTTATATTAATTATATTTTTAGACTACTACATGAGGTAATCTTTTTTCTTATGCTTACGATGCAGCGGTTATGTAACAATACGTCTCAGGAAACACTAAAAAATTAAGTAGAAAAGGACCTGGAGGACATGATTTAGAACTGGTTCAATAGAAAACTACTCGCCCGAGCACTCATAAATATAAAAAAAATCAATACCTCTCATTTGCCATCTACGCAAGAGGCGGGCCGCCAGATTTGCGGCTTTTCAAATAGTGGACATGCACAAAACATCGCTAAATAGACACTTGGTGGAACCCGTCGCTAGCTCTTAGAGCTTTAGTATTATTATTATACGATGGTCAGTTAACAGCAATTTTAACAACAAAAAATGATGAAACTTGACCAAGAGTTTATTTTAAATCTCTTATTTAATACGGCCTATTATCGCTACCAAGGCCAGTCACCGACACCTGAAGATAAGCTCGTCAGTGCTTGGGTAAACACTGGCACCCATGATGAAAATTTAGCTCAACCCTCACTTTGCTGTGAGATAGGGATCTTTAATGTGCTCACGTCGTAGATACCCGGAACTTACAGTTTTGCAACTCTTTCAAAGATGGTGCCGCAAAACAGATCATCTCATCCAATATATCTCATCGTCGTGATCCGATCAGGATATGAACCCGGGCCGTAATGTGGGAGGACGCGCCCCTGTCTGTCACACCACCGAGCCGATACGGGTAACAGTTTGTACTAAAATAATAGTCATAAATTTATCCAGAAGAGGAATAGTAATGCTCTCATTTTTTCATGCTTTCTGTTACGTCGTTCCAGCACTTCACAAATCAATTACTTTGAAAACGCGTGGTGATTTTGCTATGCGGTGTTGATTTATAATTTGGCTACTGAAATTAAATAGACCAACAATAAAAAATATAACAGTTAATAATGTGTAGGCGGAAGTGCATTTAAACTCGGTACTAATTACCGCCCACGACTTTATAACATGAAAATGAAGTTATATCCTGAAATATTTTTAGTCTCGACGATCGCGTCTGTTTAATTTTTTCAAGCAGGCTATTCGGTTATATTGCTCATTATTGAAATTGTTATTAGAACGTTAACAAAATTATTTTCCTTCAGTAAACAGGAAAATCGAATTAGCTCTTTGTCACTTTTTACAACAGTGAAATTATCTACCAGTGAATTTAGATTTGTATGGGTGTATTATTATATTATATTATGTTTACGCAGATCTAACACAAAATTTTCCAGCTTACGACCTAAATCGTGGAAAGCACCATTTGTAGAAGTATATACAGGATGTTTTGAAATAATGCGTCCAAACTAATGCAGTATGTCGAGGGTCTTAAAACAAAATAGAAACTTTCTGGGAACTAACAGAAAATAATGTCTAATTTATTCCTTCATTTTTGGAATGTTAACCAAACATTTTTTGTTTTATTTTATGCCTTTCTTAATAATCCGCAGGAAAACATGCTGTGAAATTAAGTGTTTAAGATATTTGCAACAGAATAACACTGTGGATCGTTATATATGAAGCATGATTCCATATCAGTTTACCAATATTTAAAGTATGTAAAAAAGGCCACTTCCAGTGTTTCAACAATTTTATCAAATTCGCCTTCGTTTCTCAATAGTATTATTAAATTTACTTTCCATTTTTGTCACAAAACCAACCGATAACTTAAAAAAAACATTTAATTTTGATACATATAATATAATTATAGTGCTTACCCAACTAGCACCAAAGTAACAGTAACTGATATGGGAACTTCGAATAAGTAACCACTACGAATCCGTGACTAAATTTACGACTTTGTATAAATAACTTCATTTGACATATCCGTAGTCACTGCCTCGCAGTTTTTACCACTAGCGGTTACTTTAGAGTTATGTGACTTCTACGTAGCCTTTTCGGTGCATGAGGACGCCCTAGTTACCAGTGGAACAACTTTTGCAATTGCAACTACTTTCAAGTAGCTTTGATAGCGGCCGCGACATTCTGGGAACCTTTACTATCCGTATAAAGTTATGGACTTTGTTAGTAACATTTATTAGTGTTAATGACGTTACCACTACCTACAGAACTGAAATTCAGCGTGCACGGCTACTACGAAGTGCGTATTACGTCTTAAATTCACGATGAAGTAAATTTCACCATCTAGTTCCCATTGTTAACCATATATAGGAAAGGAGGGCGATAACGAAAGGAATGAAATATAGTTTATGCTTGTCTTGTGGCCTTTATCTTTTCCAAATTTTGGTTGTTTACCATTTTAAAGTAATAACATGCTATTCTGTGTTAAATTTCATATATTTATCTTTTCCGTTCAACACACCTCGTTAAGTGAGGAGGAAAACAACTAGGTATTTTTCGTATTGTTTACCTGTTAATATTTTTCAAAAGATAATAAATGTTCTATGTAGGTAATATGTTATTATTCAGTGCTCAAACACAAAAAAACTTAGTGGATAATAGCTTTAAGAAATTGGAAAACCATCTAGAAAATGCATGTGTGTATATAGTCAACATTTTCTACAGGATAATTTTTTCACTAAAGTAAGTTATTCATATTTGTATCTGCATTTATAGATATGTTTCAAAATACCTATAATAATCTCTTGGGTTGGAATTTATTTCACTTAACATAATTTTCTAGATGGTTTTCCAATTACTTCCACGTCCAGTGGAAGTATAGTAACGACAAAAAAATTTTAAAAAATTTTTATTGTTCGAATAGGCTTAGAATGTCACGAAACGTCGAGATTTTAAGTTTGAGCGAAAAAAAGTTTCTGTCTGTCGGTCGGTCTGTCTGTCGGTCTGTCTGTAACTTTTTTTGTGCGCACGTTTACTCTGGAACCGTTTGAGATATTGACTTGAAATTTGGTACACATATGTACTTAGACGAGATCTAGAACTAGATTATATTTTCGTCTTGTTCCGTCGAAGGGTTGGGGGGTAAATTGGGGTAAATTTGGGGAAAATAGGTAAATCAAACAGGTAAGAGTCCATATAATTGGTATTTAGTATATACAAGGGAAGCTGAGGTCTCAAAAAAAAATTTTGGCATTAGCCACCTCCATTACCACCCCCACCCCATTATTAAAGGTGATGAAAAAAAATGTGATTTAGGGTGTGTACAAGAACCAGAAACCTCAAAATGTTTTTTTACTTCATCCACCCCCACTACCACCCCCTATCACCACCCCCACCCCGCTACCGATGTGGGGTATCGTTTTATGGGTTTTTGGGGTAGAGGATTTCAAATATTATATTATTAAAGTTCCATAAACAATTATTTTCACTTACAAAATTTTTTCGTTGTGAATGACTAAAGTTATGGACTTTGTTAGTAACATTTATTAGTGTTAATGACGTTACCACTACCTACAGAACTGAAATTCAGCGTGCACGGCTACTACGAAGTGCGTATTACGTCTTAAATTCACGATGAAGTAAATTTCACCATCTAGTTCCCATTGTTAACCATATATAGGAAAGGAGGGCGATAACGAAAGGAATGAAATATAGTTTATGCTTGTCTTGTGGCCTTTATCTTTTGCAAATTTTGGTTGTTTACCATTTTAAAGTAATAACATGCTATTCTGTGTTAAATTTCATATATTTATCTTTTCCGTTCAACACACCTCGTTAAGTGAGGAGGAAAACAACTAGGTATTTTTCGTATTGTTTACCTGTTAATATTTTTCAAAAGATAATAAATGTTCTATGTAGGTAATATGTTATTATTCAGTGCTCAAACACAAAAAAACTTAGTGGATAATAGCTTTAAGAAATTGGAAAACCATCTAGAAAATGCATGTGTGTATATAGTCAACATTTTCTACAGGATAATTTTTTCACTAAAGTAAGTTATTCATATTTGTATCTGCATTTATAGATATGTTTCAAAATACCTATAATAATCTCTTGGGTTGGAATTTATTTCACTTAACATAATTTTCTAGATGGTTTTCCAATTACTTCCACGTCCAGTGGAAGTATAGTAACGACAAAAAAATTTTAAAAAATTTTTATTGTTCGAATAGGCTTAGAATGTCACGAAACGTCGAGATTTTAAGTTTGAGCGAAAAAAAGTTTCTGTCTGTCGGTCGGTCTGTCTGTCGGTCTGTCTGTAACTTTTTTGTGCGCACGTTTACTCTGGAACCGTTTGAGATATTGACTTGAAATTTGGTACACATATGTACTTAGACGAGATCTAGAACTAGATTATATTTTCGTCTTGTTCCGTCGAAGGGTTGGGGGGTAAATTGGGGTAAATTTGGGGAAAATAGGTAAATCAAACAGGTAAGAGTCCATATAATTGGTATTTAGTATATACAAGGGAAGCTGAGGTCTCAAAAAAAAATTTTGGCATTAGCCACCTCCATTACCACCCCCACCCCATTATTAAAGGTGATGAAAAAAAATGTGATTTAGGGTGTGTACAAGAACCAGAAACCTCAAAATGTTTTTTTACTTCATCCACCCCCACTACCACCCCCTATCACCACCCCCACCCCGCTACCGATGTGGGGTATCGTTTTATGGGTTTTTGGGGTAGAGGATTTCAAATATTATATTATTAAAGTTCCATAAACAATTATTTTCACTTACAAAATTTTTTCGTTGTGAATGACTTAGATAAAAAAATTTGGATGTGGAAGTAGTGATTCCTTGGGCAGCGGTTTTTTTAAAGCTATTGGCCACTTACTGCGAAGTTTTCTATCTATTTGGAAAACTGTGCATTGACACGACTTTTAAACTATATGCCCTATTACTGAACATGTCTTTTACACTTACTAGTCATTTCAGAAATTTAATTGATGTTGTGAAGTAATTTTGCACTCTTACCTATGTTGAACTTGTATTGTTTTTTGAGAAACATGAACAGGTAAAAAAATACAATAGCATTGAAATAAAATATAATAAAAAAAATCATTTATTCAAATTTCTCTTCTTTTTCACAATATACATGTGTATATGGTTAAAATAATTCCTAGTTTGCTTATAACATCCGGATTGGCCTGCTGTACAACTACACATGCATTTTCATTTATCAACATCACCTTATAAATTCATTCTAACTTCATGGGAGCAAACAAAGGGCAAAAATTTGTTTTTTTTTTCGGCGTCTTCGACTTAGCAGAGAATTACATATCCAGCTCTAAATATCATTTCACCTTCCTTGATGGGTCTACTTCTGCATGCAATTTGAGTAAAGATATCACACAATTCTAATTCTACCTTCGGCATATTTGAAAACAGTTCACAAACGTGAGAAAATTAATAAAATAACAGACGTAACGTTATGACAACTACATGTTTTCGTCACCATTTCCGATATATTGATTGAAAATATTGAAATTCACTGACCATCTGCTGATGTGATTTTCCCCTAAAGACAAAAGTCAAAATTAGGGGCGCGTTCAGTTTAAAAGTCGCGCGTCGGACGTATAGCAGCGCACCAAGGCGCGGCGTTCAGAATCAATGCTGGAAAAAATGTAACAATTAAGTGGCAGCGGGAACCTTGCTGCAACTTTAAAGTGACGCTACAGTCCCATTTGGTACTTTGTAATAAATGTAACTTTAAAGTCACATATCTCCAGTTCCTGTCACTATCCTCAAGTAACAATTACTTTCAGGTCGCATTTCTTAGTAAAAATGACTTCAAAGTGATTCTTTCTGAAATACGCCATCTTGATGGCCAAGACTTATCACGCCATTATTACAAGACATGAACCATATCTACATAAATAACTTAAAAAATGTAATTTATCATTATTTCTGCACCAAATATAATAAATTAATGGATAAAAATTATTTTAAAGTTTCAAAGAATAAAAAATAGCTTTCAGCCTCCTGGTTGACACATTCTCGCATGAGTTAAATATTTTAAAGACAATATTTTAATTAAAAAATGCAAATTATAAAGGCGCGTGCCAGATTCGGACGTTTTATCATTATGTTTGACAATAAACTTGCATTCGTTTTAATTTTGATGCTTAGCCATTGGGAAATCGTACAAGTTTTGCCTTCTAATATTATACTATTCTAGTATTCTATTAAGTTTCTGAGTTAGGGAAATGGTAGCAATAATAATGTAGGAATGAAACACAAGTATAATAAAATCAGTTGCAAGACAAAGCAGGCAACATTCATTTGATAAAGTGGGGCGTGGTAAAGTTCCCCGAAAGTCGCGGTTTACACTCCGCGACGTCACCGCTACATAACCACAACGCCATTGCACCGTAACCGGACTAGTTCCGGAAACGTAGCCGGAACGTTGCGGTAACCGAAAAAATATTCCCCATTTTGGTAGTACTAACGTAATGGGAACGTTCCTGTTATGCTCTTGTGACTAGTGACAGAACACTTTAAAGTACCTACAATAGTCGTTGCTACGTTCCAGCAACTAATTGTGCTAGTTGGGTAGAATTATATAATAATACAACGTTTTCGAAAGCTTAGTAATATAAAGAGTGTAAATTGACAGTTTATTATCTGCATTAACTAATCTTCGATAATATCGATTTACACGAATTATATTACTTTTGGTATCTTAGTTCGAGAGGTAGCAAAAACTTAGTTCACGGAATTCACCATACGTATTAAAGTATAATGACAACCAAAAAACAAAATAGCTCATTGGAACCATAGATGTTGTAATACATGGACTGGCCCAAAGCTGTCGAGGAGTCTCTACTAGAGTTCTCGCTTATGCTTCGGTCAATCACATGACGAGTAAGATAGAGAAAGCACCATTACTTGGTCATTATTTTATTTTTATTCAATTCTTATTTTTAATTTAATAACTTTCAAAATTAAGTTATGGTTGTTAGTTAATGAGATGGTACTCTCTGAGAGTTTGAGTGTTTTAAAGAGCATCAACCATTTCCTTGTTCAATTCAATTAACTAGATGTGTCAAATGCATATGCAAAACTGAACTGTTTCATTATTTGATACTCTTTAGTGTCTAACTTTTGGAAGATGATACGATTTTTACCCCTCTAATGTTCTGAACGTTACATCAATATCGGCTAAGTATTTGCCGATATACAGTCGGGCCCGCTTATAACGAGTACACCTTATAACGAGCGTTCGGTTTTAACGAGTAATTTCCATAGATACAAAAAATCATCCATTCAGCTCAACACAATTTCAGTTCGGATATAACGAGCTCGGATATAACAAGCGGATATAACTGTTATAACGAGTAATATTTTTCTAATAAGTTGCTGAATATGTTTACTTACAACGAGCACCTTTGTAGAGATGACGGAGATTCTCTGCGGCTGCGATTACGAGGACTCGATGATTCATTGGAGAATTAACTTTGTTTATAACGAGTGATATTAGTTCATACGAAGTAAGTTCTTGCAACGCTGCCATTTGACGGACACCGACTTAATAGTAGTCGGTGCTTTGAGGGCGGTAGATATGAAACGTCGGTGCTTTTATTGTATCGAAACAGTGCCTGCTAGTATTCCAACAAATTTGCCATGACTCGTTATTATATTATGAGTAGTAGGTAGATGTAATGTTTTTAGGAATAATGCACATAATTTAGCCAACGCGCGACGATCGGGTCTTCACTATTTACTCAGTGATTTGTCATCAATCGCCGATGTTGATTTATATAACAGCCATGTCCTGTAAAAGGGTCTACACACGATCCAGCGGCAGGGAGCCGACATTGTTGGTACGCTTTGAAGATAATTGGAATTCCAGCGGACCAGTTCACTTTTACGAATGAGTTCAAAGCATGTCGACATGGCTGGCTCCCTGCCGCTGGATAGTGTGTAGACCCCTTAAGAGAAAGTCCCTTACATTAGAGAACAAAATAAAAATAATTGATGCTATTGCCAGTGGCATATCTAATGCCGATGTGTGTAAAAATTACAAATTATCCAGTTCGAGTGTTTCTACTGTCTGGAAAAACCGGGATAAAATTAGAGGATCTTCAAATTCAAACATTTCAAAGTTAAAACGAATCCGGAAACCAGCGAAAAAGCAAGTTGATCAGGCATTGCTTGAGTGGTTTAAGCAGAAAAGAATTCAAAACATACCCATAACTGGGCCCATATTGCAACTCAGAAAAAGATTACTTATATTTTATTTTATACTGAATAAATATATACTGAATAAATATATATTTACATACATAAACTTCTATATTTTTAAGTACATATGTGTACGTGTTATCCACGTACATATTATATGTATATGTAACCGTTTAAGACTACATATAGAGACGTGCGTACCGGTTGTAACGAGCGTACTCGTTATATTAGGACCCAATAAAAATTGTTTATAACGAGTATATTCGTTATAACCGGATCCATTAAAAAACCATTTATAACGAGCGTTCGGATATAGCGAGCACTTTTTTTTGTCACCTACACACTCGTTATAAGCGGGCCCGACTGTATAACCAAAGAGAGATGAAAATTGTGAACGAAAAACTTAATTTTCAAGTTGTGCTAATTTTACATTGGACGTTTAATGAAACTACAATCGCACCATCTCACCGTCGAGAAAAAAAGTTTTCACCGAAGATACGAAAAGTAAAATAGCATCCCGCTGTGGGCTTTTTATGGATCCGTAAATTTTGTTTGCCTTAGTAAAAATAGCAAAGCCAAACAGTACGTAAGGTGTGTTGGTGTATTAACATCAATCCTCCTTTATTTCTACACATATGTTAATCATTTTGGTACATCATGAAAATATTTATTTTTAAAGTGAATATATGAGTCATCAAAAACATATATGTCTTATTGCGGCTGCCAATTTGTGTTGTTACGTTTCCACAATGTAGACGTTTTAAATGAATGTTGAATAACAGCGGTTATAGTATAGTTCCCAAAGGGATATTAATATACACATGAGATTTTCCATGCAAATAAGATTTTTTCCTCTTATTCACAGCGTCTTGACAGAAGTTTTGCGATCCATGAATGTATTTTAGTTGGCCTACGTTTACTATACTGCACGTCTGACAGCAACCCTCCATCTGTCGAAGTTATTTGTTAGGCGCACAACCTCATCAAAGCTCTTTACTACCAGCTGAACGTTTTGCACACAAAATTAAATTAAATTAAGTTTGCAGAGTAACTGCTTCGTAGGGTTAAAAAAAAACCGGTCTTTCTATACTATCTCCGGAATTGCGAGAAACGCGAAGAAATAAGTCAAAAAAAAATAAAAGATTGGAAAGTTGTACACAAAAAAGTCCCTTATCAATATTTTTTCTGCAGCAAAATAAGGTTAAAGATTAACCGTTAGTTTAAAAATGTTACTATACTGTGGTTAATTTCCTGTTGTTGAATAAATAAGTTGTATTGTTTTTTGAAAAATATATTTTCTGACTTCTGAAGATCTGTCCGTTACTGTAAAATACTTATACATGGAAATACAAATATTTCCATAGATATTTAAAATTCATTCAATTCCGTAACCTGTTTTAACAAAAAATTCTACACAGGAAAGGTCCATACTGGTATGTTTTAATTTCCAACGATTGGCATGGGCGCTGTGCGCGACGCATGCTAAGAGCTGCGGATACCGAATTATCCAAAAATTTTTGTATTTTGTGTATCTGTTCATTTACACGACTAGATATATACGACACCCAAATAATATTAAAACCGCTGCCCTAAAGAATCACTACTTCCACATCCAGATTTCCTATCCAAGTCCCCCACCTCATTACAGAGGATGGTAGGAGGGAGGTGGCTGAGTCCAAAATAATTTTGAGATCTTTGGTTCTTGCACACACACACACACACTAAATCACAATTATATATTTTTTCCTCCTTTAATATCGAGTTGGGGATGATAGCAGGGGTAGCTGATGCCAAAAAAAATTTGAGACCTTGGCTTTTCGTACATACACTAGATCCTAATTTTATGGACTCTTGCTTGCTTTACCTATTTACCCCCATTCCCCAACTCTTCAGCGGAATAATACCAAAATATAATCCAGTTCCACATCTCGTTATAATACCTACGTTGGTGTACTAATTTTCAAGTCAACATCATAAACTGTTTCAGAGTAATCATGCTCATAATAAAAGTTACAGACAGACCAATAGACAGGCACATTTTTTTTTGCTCAAACTTGAAAGCTCAACGTTTCATGATATTCTAAGCCTAAGCCTAAAATTTTTTTTTACCGTTACTATACTTTTACGATGTGCAAAACCGACTGTACCACGAGAAAAATCAGAAAAAAATAAGCGGGTTAGAAAAGTTTCTACGATGGAAATTCGCCGAGTTATGAAAAAATAAATTATGAAATCATTCTAACTACCTAATTCAAAAGTAGTTTAATAGTACAGTACCTAGAGGTAAAAAATATGCAAAATTTCGGAATAATTTCATATGTAATGACAATTTTTCTTTATAGTACACGCAAATTAGATTAAAAAACACTGAATAGGAGAAATAATTTATAAAGTAATAATATTTAGGATGCGTACTCTAGATAGGGTTAGAAATAGTTACCCGAAAAGTCCCCCCCTCCAATTTAGGGGTGGAAAGTCCTGTTTTTTTTGCAAAAAACCACCTCCAACGGGGACTTAATGCTGGTTTTTCACTTTTATCTTGTAAACCGTTAGTCGGAAGAAAAAAAAGTGTAGGAAATAAAAAATTTGCCGTTAAATTCTGCATAAAAAATGTCCTAGTAACCTTGTAGCTTATCCTCACCTATTTCGCGCTAACAGCGTCCGAACAGAGAGGTAGTTTGGGGCGCAGAGGTAAAAATCGATCCTATTCTAAGTTTCACAGCGAATATCTTAAAACCGGTCACTTTAGGAGAAAAATGCTCAGGTATGAATTTATAGAGCGGAATTTTCTCTATAAGATGCATATATAGCGGGTTTTGACGCAAGTGATTTTTATGTATTTTCCCCTTTTTTTTCCACAAAACTGTGTTTTTCAGTTTGAGCTCGTTTCCACACCACCCACGAGGTAGAGCTCTCGGTGCGTTTTTTTTTTAAAGGTGGTTTCCCCTGTAGGCCTATTCCACTAAAATTCTTTCCAATTTTACTTATTAAGAGGTTCCTCATCGACGAACTCTTCTTAGAATTCAAGTGAGGTAAAAATTTTCTGGTAAGTAGCCCTGTTTTGAAATAAAATTCATTCTATTCTATTAGTTGAACAGTTAAAGCACGGATTTATTCACTAATCCCTGTTTCATTCCATGGCACTTGCGCCGAATCTTTGTTATAGAACTTTGGCCGCAAAACATAGAAACACCCTGTGTATACTTCTATTTTAGAAAGCGTCTTTGATGTTAGGTTGTTGCCGTATATTTTATGTCAAAAAAAGTTTTTTGTGCGACTAATAAACTAGTGAAACAGCTAAAAATAGCGCAATGATTATTCAAAACCACAGCCAAAGCTGAAAATCTCGATTTAGTGTTTAACGCATGAGTCACTATAAATAATAACCGTAATGAATATTTCAGACCGCTTTTGTGGATCCGCGAAAAGCGTATTTGGGAGAAAACTTCGATGAGGTGACAGATTGTCAGTCTGATTTAATTCTCGCGCATAATAAGTTTTTGTTGGATCCCATCCAAATGTCTGCAAATAAGAATCGACAATAAGAAAGAGCTTGACTGATTTTCCTTCTCACTTTTTACAAGGCCAAGTGGGATGTAAATTAGCCGCTCTAAACAACTTCGACGGCACTAGTAAACTGTATAAACGATTACTATTACTTATGTGTTATTTTCAGTTTCAAACTGCAACTATGCATTATATAATTGTTGTAATGTAAATGTGCGAACAGATGTCGTAAACAAACACTCAGGGTTACAAGGTTTTTGAGAAGAAAGTCTTGTTTTTAAAAATACGTAAATGAATTTTATTTACATTAAAGTATACTATACAGGGTGTATACTTTCTGGAAAACAGGGGAAACCTGGAAAAGTCAGGGAATTTGATTTTGGTCAGGGAAATCAGGGAAATGTCAATTCAATTCAATTCAAAAAAGGTTTTATTATAATTAATAATACAAAAGTGCGCCTGAGTCAAGTCCCGATTCAGAGCCGACCACATCACCACGGCGCGCAACGTCGTGGTAGATGGGTGGTCGGGTGAAACGGGTTCAACTCCGGCTTAAACGATAAAGAAGTATAAGGTTAGAACTCCTGTTCTTTGGAACAAAAAACTTAAATCTAACAATTTGGCGAACTATAACTAAAATGAGTTTTAAAAGCACTTAAAAATTACACTAAGGTTTTAGTTTGCACAGCACACGCGCACAGTTTTAAAAATTGGTTTGTTGATACTGGAAAAGACTTAATGAAAAAACCCGTTCGAGCCAATAACAGTATTCTTCCGATGGTCTACCTGCCCTCGGAAAGATAGGGTGGAGAGGAAGTTGTGATTTAAAAAATTTGATTTACAAGAAGTTATTGGTCGAGAGGTGATTTTGAAAGAGAACAAAATGGGACAAAAGTACAGAAATTAACAAAATTAACAGAAAGGTGACTAATAGAGGGAATAGAGAAGAGGTTGAGAGTAAAAGGTGGTGAAAGGTAAAAGATGGTGAAATGGAAATTTTGGTATAGTAAAGATTTGGCTAGGGAGGTTGCCGAAAGATAGGCAACGCCTGGTATGGTAATGGGTGTTTCAGGTTGAAAAGTATGGCATTATGAATGGTTAATAACAGATTGGGACGACAAAAACAGAAAATGAGAACTGGTATAAAAGTAAATGATGAAATAATAAATGACGAAAAAAAATATCTGAAATATTTGTTAATTATTTTTCTACATGTGTTAAAGATAAACTGGATATCCACTTTGGAAATAACTTATCAAATAATTGTACAATATCCAGGAAAATAATTAATTCAACAATTTCCTTTGAACCTGTGACAGGAGACGAAATTATTAGTATAATTGATAATATGAAAAACAAGAATTCCACTGGCGTTGACGAAATACCTATCCGACTATTAAAGTTCTGTAAATACGTTGTAGCAGATTCTCTTGCATATCTTATTAATTTATCGGTAAATCTTGGACAGTTTCCGGACATTTTAAAATTAGGTAAAGTAATTCCCTTATTTAAAAAAGATGATCCGCACTTGGTAGAAAATCATAGGCCCATAACTTTACTAAGCTACTTATCTAAAATTCCTGAAAAAGCAGTTGCCAATAGAATACACCTATATTTAGAATCAAATAATTTATTTACTGACAGTCAGTTTGGTTATAGAGAAAATAAATCTACAGAACTAGCGACATTAGAATTTGTTCAAAAAATCTACCATTACCTTGATAAAGGTAAAAAAGTAGCTAGTCTTTTCTTTGATCTAACTGCAGCTTTTGATTCAGTTAATCCGAAATTTCTTGAGGACAAATTAAAAAAAATAGGAATAAACGGAAACATTCTGAAATGGTTAACTTCTTATCTGGAAAATCGGAAAATTTTAGTTTCAATAAACTCAGAAATGTCTAACATCGTTAATATGGAAATCGGTGTAGCTCAAGGTTCCATTATTGGCCCACTTTTATTTCTTATCTTCGTCAATGATTTACCGGATTATATAACAGAAGGTGAAGTATTTATGTACGCGGATGACACATCTGTCATAATCCACAGTAATACCATTGAGCATTTAGAGAATAGAACTGCTACAGTTATTAAGCAATTTGAAGACTGGTGTTTTAAAAATTCTCTGATTATTAACATGAAAAAAACGGTATTTTTGTATTTTACAAATACTATATCTAATAATAGTCCTAATATAGAATATGTTGAGACCAACACGAAAACAACATTCTTAGGCTCAGTGATAGATGCAACATTAAATTGTACCCCTCAAATAGATACCTTGTGCACTAAGTTAGCAAAAACAACATTTGCAATATTAAATTTAAAAAAAGAATTGAATAATAATGCATTAATGACATGTTACTACTCTTTAGCATATTCAGCCATTAGCTACAATATTAGTATATGGGGTCAATCAGCTGAGGCGAGTAGAGTTTTTGTAATGCAAAAGAGAATTATTCGGATTCTGTTTGGTTTGAACCACAGAGAATCATGCAGAGATACATTTAAAACAAATAAAATTATGACTGTGACATGTATTTACATATTTAAAATTTCTTGTTTCATGCACAAAAACCTGAATAAATTTAAAACAAATGGTGACAAACACAACTACCCCACCAGAAGTGCGGGGAAAATACACATAAATATTTTCAACCTTAGTAAATATAAAAAATCTCCCCACTGTGCTGGTAGTTATATATATAATGAACTTCCTATAGAAATAAAGTCACAAAATTCTTTTAGATTATTCAGAAGCAAATTGAAAATGTTTTTGAATGAACATTGTTTTTATAACTTGACAGAGTTTTTTGATCGGTAATGGGGAAGAGCTTTACCGTTATATATACATATATTTGTTAGTTTGTTTTTTATGTTTCCTTTTTATTATATATTTTTGTTTTCTTGTTTGTTTTATACAATTTTTGTAACATATGACATATATATTACATATATATATTATATTAATAAGTTTTTTTATATTTTGTATCTTATATTTTATGTGAATTTGTAATGACAAAACCGATATTGTTATTGTAACAAAATTTATGGTGAATAAATTTATTCTATTCTATTCTATGCTGTCTGATTCGTGTAATGTCTCGGGTTAGCGGACTGTTTGAATTGATAGAATTTTTGCGATGTTTCTTGGACGAAGTCCGCTAGTGGAGTTATGTCGTGGCAACGTGCATAGAGATCTCTGAGGAAGGTGGACCTATCAGAGGCTGAAATGAGGCGCATAAATTTGTATTCTAGTACTTTTAGTTTTCGCATTGTCGTGGCCGGGATGCTGCACAACACCGGCGCCGCGTATGTGATAGCCGGCCTGATCACCATCGTATACAGCAATTTCTTATTGGTCCTGTTTAGTCCGCTACCCCGCGCCAGGAGCGGATACAGACTCCTGGACATGGAGTAGACCTTCCGTATCGTCTCGTTTATGTGCGTATTGAATGTCAGTCTCCTGTCTAAGTTCACCCCCAAATACTTCACGCACCGCTTTATTGGAATTTGACGCCCCCCTATCGAAAGTGGTGTAAGAATACGATTTTCGGTGAAGCGGCGCGTGAAGAGAATTGATTCCGACTTCTCGGCGTTGTTCCGAATCTTCCACTTGTCGTAATACGCCGTGGCACGGGCCAAGTGCGCCTTTAGCAGCATGTTCGCTGCTTGTGCGTTGTGCGAATGCGCGTATATGGCCCTATCGTCGGCGTACTTGGCAAGGTTCGTATTCGGAAACTCCGGGAAGTCAGAAACGTACAAGTTGTATAACTTTGGTGACAGGCACGACCCCTGGGGGACGCCCGCGCGAATGTCTCGCCGAGTTGAAAGTTTGTTATACACCCTAATTTGCAATGATCTGCCCGTCAGGAAAGAGTGAATAAGTTTCGTAATATGCGTTGGGAAGTTAAGCGAATTCAGTTTGTAGAGTAAGCCCGGGACCCACACTGTATCGAAAGCCTTCTCGATATCAAGCAGTACCATGACGGTGCTTTTCCCGCGGTTGCACTGTACTTTGACGTCATTCACGATCCTGACGACCTGGCGTACAGTGCCCCTGCCTTTCGTGAAGCCGAACTGACATTCGTCGTCGATGTGGAGTTCATCCTGGGCAGCGTCTGGAATCATAACTTATAGTCGTGTCAATGAAAGTTTTTACTTCTGGACCCACAAGAAGATAACCAATTATGATGAAATTTTTTTAAAATGTTTGTTATCTGACGTCATTTGAAATAAGAAACATTTCAGTTGGCTGACTCAAGTAGAGGGTGGATGCCACCCCTTCATAAAAACAAAACGTTGCATCATGCTCGATGGAGCTCCTGTTCATTTCAGTATTGTTTGCGACTATTTACATGTGGTTTATCCTAATCGTTGGATATGTCGCGGAAGACTCAGCAATGGCCAACAAGATCCGCCGATCCAACACGGAATACGCCCGGAATATTTAAACGAGTATGCAATTCGATGCGAAGACGGGCGGAAGCATGCCTTTTAAGTAAAGGTGGACATTTCCAACGATTTTTATGAAACAAAATTTGTCATTATCAATGTTAATAATAATTAATTTCAATTTGAATTTAATTGTTTTAATCAAGAAAAAGGCAAGAGACCATTTTCATGTAGAATTGACCAGGCCAATCAGAAAAAATCCACATGGCGTATCACTTTTTTGGGAAAAAAATATCAGAGGACATGTTTGTAGGGACGCCACTAGCAGAGATGAGCAAAGTCAGGGATTTTCATACTACTTCAAGTATCAAGTACGAAATAGTTAGTTGGGGTATTTGTTGCATCAGGTATCAATTACTTTTCAAAAAGCAGAATACTTCAAGTATCAAGTACTTCGAGGTAGTACTTGCAATGTTGGGTGTAAGTACTACTTGCACTACTTCAATTAGTCATTTAATTCTAACAAGTATATTTAAATACTTCAAGTATTTTCTTGTTGTTATCAAGTACTGTTTAAAACTAAAACACTTGCAAGTACATTCAACTATTTCAAGTACTTTAAATTTTTCATTTTTATCTAAACCAATCTTAATGTGTAAATGTTTCTGTACATTGACATATTTTTTATATTTAGGGTATATTTAAATAATGATACAGTTTTTTTAATTTGTTTTATTTATTTAATGAATGAGAAAATTTTACTCCTAAAAAACATAACATTCCATTTCGTTGATGTATTCTAAAATAACTAAAAGTAAAAATTTTTAAATAATTTTTCAAATTTGACAAAATTTCTTAATTATAGTCTAGGAGATAGCTCGATATATGGGGCCTGGGATATAACATGTTGGCATTGCTGTTATTTTTAGCAAATATTTTTCTGAGTATTTTGTCTTATGTGAGTTAGAAGATCTCCCTCAGAAAATATTCAGTTGTGAAACAGAGAACACTTTGGGCTTGGTGCTAGTTGAAGAGGATATCTTGCATATCAACATTCGATATATTAGTAAGTAAGTAAGTAAGCCTCCAAAAAGACGCCTCTAAAATGCCGAACCCTGAACTTGCGGGTATAAAATTTAAAAAATGTGGATATCATCCAGAATTTTATGCCGAATCCAATTCCAGAGGGCGCGGTGTCGGCCAAGATTGCAAAATTGCAAAAAAAGTAATAATTTCAAAAAAAATTTGGAACTTAAATATTGCATTATCTTTCGTTTACATTGCATTTACGAGCTTATTTATAAAGATTTTTTAATAATCCTTATATCAATCGAAAGCTTAATGTTTGTAGTTTCATACAAGTGTAATAGAGAGACATTATTTTCATTGATAACAACACTATAAATGGTTTAAACAATATGTGCTCGGAAAGTGTAGTATAATTTTCAGCATCGAGGTACTTTTGTTATTATTGCAGATAGATGTGCAGTTATTTGAGACAAAATACGTAGAATAGGCCAATGAACATTTTTTATGAAAACAATTTTTTAATTCGCTGAAAAATTTAAGAGATATGATTTTTTTAAATGTAGGGCACGCGGCCGTAGTCATAACTCATCATAATAAATATAAGCGTGGCCTCGGGTACGCGATTTGCCAGTGTGCATTTGCCGTTCGCATTGTTTATTAGTTCTAGTCTGACAGGCGAAGAACATACATGATATCGTTTTGTTTTTAAATAGTAACGATAAATACCTAAAAGTGTAATTTATTTGAGCAATTTTTTTTCTATGTACTTACGTCTTAAGTGGTTGCGATACGGTCAGTTTTCCTTTCAGAAAAGGAAAAACTTACGTATTCAAAACGTGCTCCAAATTTCCCACTCGACAATTCATTTGATACTGCTGAATTTGAAAACTCTGCACGATATTTCTTTAAAGTCATATGGTAGACCGTTTTTCATTGATAATTTGGACAATTTGCGAGCCCATTTATTTCACACTTGTAAATCGGATATTCGAAATTTACCACCAACTGAAGACTCATTTCACCAGCACATTCTTAGAACTGCCTACCAAATAATTATTTGGAAGACAGCAAGTTGCGTCAATCCAGTGCTTCCCAACCCTAAAGATTTTGGTTGGGTTTTGAAGGACAATATATTAGTACCAAGACCTCTGACAAAAAGTGTCCATCCAAATGTAACGCCTGGAAACATATTTTGTAAATGCATTGGAAACTGCAGTTGTGCTAAGGCTGGTTTGGCGTGCATAATAGGTTGTTTTTGTGAAGGCCGATGTCAAAGGTGTTAGGTTAATCTTAACTTAATATAATATAACATCAATCATATGTATAACGACTTACTTATAATACTCCAATTTTAGTTATATCATATGTATTATGTACACAGAATTTACAATATATACAACCATTATTTTGTCAAGACGAAAAATATTTTAATTTCATTGTAGTTGTTCTTAAATTAAATACAGATAATTTGTTCTGTTTGTAAGCATTATTTATGATCTGTACGAACTTTCATATGAAAGACGTTACAAAAATGTTGGTTATACCTTACAAAAAAATTAATAAAATAATGTACAATAATCTTGCCAACCTACATTTTTCGAAATTCTCTACATTTCCTCTTTGTGTATATTATTAGATTTTTTTTGATTATTTTGTTAATTGTCCTCTGCTATATAAGAATAAAATATCAATTGTGTTGTCGTAAAGGATGGCGGATTTATATAACGGATAAATCAAATAAAACTTGCCATAGGTGGAAAAATTATTGTGACGAGCACTGTACGTAATAATAAATACTTTTATTATAACAGCAGTGCCTAGAAATCATGTGTAAATAGCCTACAGATTCAAGACCGCGCGCGCGGTAGACCAAAACAATGCGCTTCATTTTTAAAAAATCATATCTCCTAAATTATTCAGCGAATTAAAAAATTGTTTTAACAAAAAATGTTCATTGGTCTATTCTAGGTATTTGGTCTCAAATAACTACACATCTATCTACAATAATAACAAAAGTACCTCGATGCCGAAAATTACACTACACTTTCCGAGCACATATTGCTTAAACAATTTATAGTGTTGTTTATAATGAAAATAATGTCTCTCTATTACACTTGTATGAAACTACAAACATTAAGCTTTCGATTGATATAAGAATTATTAAAAAATCTTTATAAATAATCTCGTAAATGCAATGTAAACGAAAGATAGTGCAATATTTAAGTTCCAAATTTTTTTCGAAATTTTTACTTTTTTGCAATTTTGCAATCTTGGCCGACATCGCGCCCTCTGGAATCGAATTCGGCATAAAATTCTGGATAATATCCATATTTTTTAAATTTTATACCTGCGAGTTCATACCCCGTGATCGAATTCGGACCTTTAGATTCTCGACTATATGCCAACATTTTTTTTCCGTGCAATTGGCAGCACTGGCGACGTAAATTATGGCCAAAATTGTAACGTAGTATAACACTTTCTGACTAGGAGAAAAATTTTCCTTGTCAATGCTCATTGCTGGAAAACCATATGCAAACATTTTCTGCTTGCCCATTTTCCACAATTTTGGCAAAAAATTGGACTTTTGGCCAAAACGGGCCAAAAGTGGTGCTTTTCAAAAAGAAAATGTTGACACCTTCTCAAAATTGTAATTTCTGTACCAATGAATAGTCTGTGAGTGCCGCCATTTTTCCCCCAAACCACACCCAAAACCCCCAAACATTCAAATACCGATTATTATGCCAAAAAGGGTACAAAAATTACACATTTAGCGAGTAATGACCGAGAAATAACTTCTTACCAGTCTCTGCAGGTTTCAACTGGATTGTAAACTTACTTGCAGAACCTACGGTATTTGAAGTAGTGATCAAGTACTTTAAATACTTGAAGTAATTTGTAAAATACTTTAAGTACTGTAATTTCGTTTAAGTACTAAGTACTGAGTACCATTCTAAAATATCTGCAAGTATCAAGTACCAAGTACCCATTTCTTCGGGTATTTGAAGTAAAATACTTCAAGTAATAAAAGTAATTGAAGTACAATTTACACTACTTTTACTTGAAGTAGTGCCCATCTCTGGCCACTGGTGGAGCGATAAAATAACTTTCCAAACTAAAATATGTAGTTTTATATCCAGTCAAAATTGAAAATAATATCTGAAGTGCTTTCTGAGATATTAAAAAATAACGATTATAAAAAAAAATGGAGAAGATAGAGGCCGGAGAGATCACTTATACTACAGAAACAGTAACAAAACTACAGAAAAGTTTCTATGTGACAATTGTCTTCCTAGTGTGTTCAATGTGAATGAACTAAACGTTTTTATTAATCAGGCAACAGACATATTCTCTGAAGTGAAATTCGATTTAAGATGTTGGGAATATACTGATCCACAACTTCCAGAAGATACAATGCAATCTCCTGTCCTTGGAGTGAGTTGGTGTCGAAGGACCCATACTTTAAGCCTAAGTTCAAAGTGTTTTGAAGGCCTGTATCCGGAAGTTGTAACATAGCGGTCCATATTGACAGTAGCACATCGATTGTTTGACCCTATAAGAGTGTCCTGCCCTACAGCATTGTTACCTAAAATATTGTTACAAGAAACGCGGAATTCAAAGATAGGATGGGACGAAGAAGTAAGCGAAGATATCAAGAAGAAATTTTTGAGATGGTTAAATGAACTTCACTACATGGGTGAGGTTAGGATCCCCAGATGGTTATTTGATGAATCTAATGTTGAGTCGGAGCCTGCACTTTATTTGCGATGGAAGCAAAATTGCATACGCTTCTGCTATTTTTCTACGAGTTGAAAACATGAATGGGATACTAGTTCAGTTGGTACAAGCAAAATCCAGGGTAGCTCCTTGCAACAAAGGTATGACCATTCCGCGTTTAGAACTGTTAGGAGCACTAATTATAGCTAGAATGGCAACATCACAGATACCGAAACAGTCCCATCTTTTCGACTACTGTTATTACGTGGATACAAAGAATGGATCATTGAACTGTGTTTGTTAGAGTAGAAGAAATTCGAAACCTAACTTCACCAAATTCTTGGCAACATATACCAGGTCATCTAAATTCAGCGGATCTACCTAGCAGATATTGTTCACCAAAAACACTTTTACAGTCTAGATGGTGGGAAGGACCTGAATGGCTACGAAAACCTGTTAGTGACTGGAATAATTCTGACTTTACTTGTGATGAGCAGGAGATCAACGAAGAGAAATTGAAAGGTGTTGGTTCGTCATTGGTTAATACAGAGTCTGAGGACACAGATTGGTATTACAAATATTTTTACAAGTTTCAAAAGATCTGTAGAATGGTGGCATGGTTGAGGAGATTTGTTCGTAACTGCAGACACAATAGTCGACGCAGAAATGGAGAGTTATTATCTTTTGAAGAAATCGAGGATGCTACTAAATTAGTTATGAAATTAGTTCAAAAGGAGTCATTTCAAGGAGTGATAGATAAATCTATTTCTTCACTTGTGCCTTTTGAGGATGAACAAGGACTTTTAAGAGTAAAAACCGGGCTAACTGAACGAAAAGATTCTAAAGAGTTTGTCTATCCTCTACTCTTACCTGGAGATTACCCCGTAGTTAAAAGGCTCATATATGAAAGACATGTAGTTTCCTGCCATGCAGGTATCGAAATCCTACTGAGTATCTTGCGTAGACAATATTGGATTAAGAAAAGCAGAAAATCTGTAAGAGCTGTTGTGCTGAAGTTCGTCATTTGTCGTAGATATGAAGCAAAAGGACTACAGTAGCCCTGCCGGAAGACAGGGTAAAAGATGCTGCAGTGTTTGAAGTAACAGGCGTTGATATGGCTGGTCCAATCTACCTTCGAGGAGAAACAAAAGCATGGATTTGTCTGTTTACTTGCAGCATTTATCGAGCCGTCCATCTAGAATTGGTACTCATAACCAATGATTTCCTTCAAGCACTGAGACGTTTTATTGCCAGACGAGGTAGGCCTTCTATAATTTATAGCGACAATGGAATTAATTTTACGGGAGCAGAGAATGCTTTTGCAAAGTTAGACTGGAATATTATTCTAGAAAATCGTAGTTCATGGAGAATAAAGTGGAAGTTCAATCCACCCGCATCACCATGGTGGGGTGGTTAGTGGGAAAGATTGGTTGGAATGGTGAATCAACTACTTCGAAAAGTACTAGGTAGAGCATCTCTGTCTTATGAACAGTTGCCAACAGTATTGTGTGACTGTGAAGCTGTCATAAATTCTCGCCCACGGACGTACATATCTGAGGAAACTGAAGATATGATAGCTCTGACACCAGCACACTTTTTGCAAGGTATTCAAGAGGATGGAACTCCTGACTGTGATGCAGTTGATTCTATTGCTCTAGAGAAGCATATTAGACATCGGCAGAGAGTTAGTAGTGACCTGAGAAGGCGCTTTAGAAACGAATATTTGGGCCAACTCATGCAGACTTCAAAAAAACGAATCAAAACTGAGACTGTAAAGGTCGTCCTGGTGTAAATGATAGCTTAGAAAACAAGACTAAAAATGTTAGTGGTCTCGATAGTGCATTGAAACAAGTTAAGATCTTGAAGATCCAATGCCTAAAGCACATTTCTCTAGGCGAGGTAGAGAAATTAAAATCCCATTGAGATAAAATATGTAGCTTGTATTTTGATGTATTTATTGTTTATATTGTTCAATGCTTTTGTAATATTTTGAGCATTAAGTCAATATTTTGTTAACTGTAGTTAGTGACTCAAGGGGGGAGTATGTTGGAAATATAATTATCCTTTCCCCTTAAAATTAGGCAACACAATATTAACATGATGTTCTGATTATTAATTTTTTAATGATTGACAGTATTAATTTTGTTGAAAGGAACGTCAACTTTAAATATATTGTCATTTATTTGGAAAGTAGAGTTTATGAGTTCTAAGGAGATTTTTAATTTATATCAAGTAAGTTTTCTAACACATGTTCATATGAACTTTTCTTCATAAAATGACCTAAGGAATCACCCTGAAAGAATACCACATCATTAAGGAACACCCTGTATAATACTTTAAAATTCGCGAAGAAAAAATACGCAGTTCCGTTTAAAATAAAATGCTACGTAGATGGCTTTTGCCCAAATTAATAATTTTCTGTGGATATTTACGAGTAGATACACATCCTCAACTTGTTTCGTTTACACCCGGAATAAGTGTGGAGTATGGATTTTATCAAGTTCATTTAATGGCGTGGAAGCCGGTCGAACTTTGCTTCCAAAATACATTTAATATCATTACAATAATTAGCTGTCTTCAGATGAAAGGGAGTAATTTATTTTGCGTAGAAAACGACCTGTTTAAAAAGCACCCCGGACTCCATATCTTGGGAATAAGAAGTTTTTACCTTTGATCTCGAATGCGTCCAATATAATAAAACTTTTTAAACAGCTTTGAATCCGTGTAATTCCTATTGGGTTGTAAATTTACCTGACAACGTTCTTACCTTTAACGCGCTATCTTATTTTTTCCTTGGTAATAAGCTCGTAACGTGTTTGTCGGTTGATGAACTTGGCGGAAGTAAGTGTATTTGGCACCATTATATCAAACTTTTTAAATTCCTCTTAAAATTATTATTATACTGGCTGGAGTATTTAATTATCTCTAGACAAACATACATACTAAATTTCCACATATTCGTATAACCAAGTATTTTTGACGCTTTCGCATTACAATAATGATATCTTGATTTAATTAGTAAAATTACGCGACATAATATTTTGTTCGTCTGTCTGGCAACAGCGCAATGAATTTTTCATTCTAATGCCAGGTCTACACCAAACATACAAAACAAAAACAGGAAACAACACAACACGGCAAAAATGAGACTCTGAAAACAAAACAAAATCGAAACATTGCCGAGACAAAACGTTGAGAAAAGTGAAAAAACTTTTTTGTTTTACTTTTGATTCTTGTTTTGTACTCTAGACGTTCAATCAATCGTTGTATTGTATTATTATGTTATGCATATGTGGCGTGTTACGCTCTTTTCACACTATACGGTTTTGATCGTACGGTAAAGAACCGTACGGCTTTTTGTCGTGACACTGTTGTTTTCACATTGCACGGTTTTTTGCCGTTGTAAGCTCAACATTTTCATTTCATTTGTAATAATAAGACAATTATACGACAATTTCATGTTTTGATTTTTTGTTTTTTAATAAGTTTTAAATATACTTACCAAAACGCATTTTTATTTTGTCTTCCATCAAATCAAAATCTTGTTTCAGTTCTAAGCAAACTTCAAGGCTTTCTTGTGGCAATTTGATCTTTATAAACATTAAAAGTTTTGTCCCATAGCACAGGCCTACTTTGAACCAAGGTTATCAAGACTTCCGCATCAATTTCATCCATTTCCCAAAAGTTAATAATTAATAATTCAACAAAACAATGTAGCTGCCGTACGGCTCAAAACCGTTGAATGTGAAAGCACGCATTTAGTTATGTAGACCACTGAGTCAAAGGTGCCGTACGGCAGCCGTCGAATCCAGTGGCAAGGGACGGCTGCTGCACGGCACGGCACCGGCGTTTTGCCGTCATCGTATAATGTGAAAGGTCCCATGCTTTTCGTCACTCCACTAAAAGAATGCGGCCGCACGGCTTTTTACCGTACGATCAAAACCGTGTAGTGTGAAAAGAGCGTTAGTGCACGGCCACGTCGGAGCACCGTCCCTCGCACTGACCATTGAACGGCTCATTGCACCGACCCATCCACCGCCACCAAAGTGGCCACGTTGACGCACCCCCTCGTAATTTATTGTGCAGTGTTTCAGTTGTGTTTCAGCAGTCGTTCAGATGAAGATCTCCTTTTGGAATCAAATTATAGAAAATGGTACATTATTCGCAAGAAGAGGAAACTTGCTGTTCATCCTATGAATAATAAACGCGGCCAATATGGCGAATTTCATCATCTCTGTAACGAGGAGACAGGACACGGATCGATTTTTTTAATATATGAGAATGGGAAGTAGTACATTTGATTATATCACTAAGAAAATAAGACATAAATTAGTGCTGGGTGCTTGGTGCAAAGGTACAAAAATACTAATCTCAATTTAGTAGTGCCATGCTCGAGTCAGGGCGCAACTCGAAGCGAAGGTCGGTGCGCTAGTTGGTGCGCCGTTTTAGCCAACATTATTTGATAACATAGGTTATTTTCAAGTTTGGTGCGGTGCGTAGGTCGGTGTAATGGTCAGTGCGAGGGGCGGTGCTCCGACGTGACCGTGCACTTAGGCGCCCAAGTCCCACACGACAATGATAATTTTGTTAATGGCAATTGGTTTATTTTACTTCCACATCCAGTGGAAGTATAGTAACGACAAAAAAATTAAAAAACATTTTATTGTTCAAATAGGCTTAGAATGTCATGAAACGTCGAGATTTTAAGTTTGGGCAAAAAAAAATTCTGTCTGTCGGTCTGTCTGTGTGTAACTTTTTTTGTGCGCACGTTTACTCTGGAACCGTTTAAGATATTGACTTGAAATTTGGTACACATATGTACCTTAACGAGATATGGAACTAGATTATATTTTCATCTTGTTCCGTCGAAGGGTTGGGGGGTAAATTGGGGTAAATTTTGGGTAAATAGGTAAATCAAGCAGGTAAGAGTCCATAAAATTGGTATTTAGTATATACAAGAGAAGCTAAGGTCTCAAAAAAATTTTTGGCATTAGCCACCCTCATTACCGCCCCCACCCCATTATTAAAGGGGATGAAAAAAATTGTGATTTAGTGTGTGTACAAGAACCAGAAATCTCAAAATATTTTTTTACTTCATCCACCCCCACTACCACCCACACCCCCCAATCACCACCACCACCACCCCACTACCGATGTGGGGTATCGTTTTATGGGTTTTTGGGATAGAGTATTTCAAATATTATATTATTAAAGTTCCATAAACAATTATTTCCACACACAAAATTTTTTCGTTGTGAGTGACTTGGATATAAAATATGGATGTGGAAGTAGTAATTCCTTGGGCAGCAGTTTTTTCTTTCGATGTCATTACCGAAAAGGTAAATAATACATTTCAGTTACAGTTTATATGAAAATCATCATTGCCATTGGCGTTGGATTTAGAAAGTAATCGTATCAAAATGAAATTAGAACATTATGTTGTAAATATTTATACTAAATACAATTGTTTGTATTTGTAACTTATTTACAATGTGTTATAGCATTGTATCACTAGTGATAAAAACTGACCTTCAGTTTATAACTAGTTATGAAAAGAAAGACTCCAAAACTAAAAGGACTATATAATTTATAATACGTTAACTGTATATAGATATTTTACTTCCACATCCAGTGGAAGTATGACAAAAAATTTTTTTTTTAACTTTTATTGTTCAAATAGGCTTCGAATTTCTCTCTATTTCTTATTAAGATGCTTTGCCACATGTATTTTCTTCTAAACACTGTCTGATATCTACAAAATAATACAATTAACCAGAAAATACATGTGGCAGACATCCCAATAAGAAATAGAGAAAAATTAAGAAAATGCCACAACCAACATTTAGACAATATTTAGGCTTAGAATGTCATGAGACGTCGAGATTTTAAGTTTGAACGAAAAAAAAATTTCTGTCTGTCGGTCTGTCTGTCTGCAACTTTTTTGTGCGCACGATTACTCTGGAACCGTTTAAGATATTGACTTGAAATTTGGTACACATATGTATTTTAACGAGGTCTAGAACTAGATTAATATTTTCATCTTATTACGTTGAAGGGTTGGGGGGTAAATGGGAATAAATAGGTAAATCAAGCAGATAAGAGTCCATAAAGTTGGTATTTAGTATATTCAGGAGAATGTATCAAAAAATTTTTGGCATTAGCCACCCCCATTACTACCTCCACCCCATTATAAAGGGGATGCAAAAAAAAATTATGATTTAGTGTGTGAACAAGAGCCAAAGACTTTTTTTTTTTTCATCCAAATTTATTGATGTTATCACGAAAAGGAGAGTATCACTCATCTAATCTCAATAATTGCTGTGATATAGATAGCCATTTGAAGAATTTCTGCGAATAGCAAAATTAGAAATGGCGTAGTAATTTATAGTACGTCGGGTACACCAAAGAAAGCTGCACTTTTTGAGTGGAATGTGCCACGTTCTGTGGTCATAGTTGATGCCAAAAGGTAACTTTTCAAACACGGAGCCACTTGAAAATCTGTGCAGAACACCAAGAAGACGGCTATAGAAACTGCCGCCATTAGCCACACTAAATTTTTTTGTATCTGAGCTCCTAATGGTCCGATTTCGATTTCCTTTTTTTTTGTTGTTTAAAAGCTCTTGTGAAGGGATACTTTTTTATCCCTATACATTTGTCGCTTCTTTCATGTCGCATATTATTGCGCAATTTTCAGAAAAACAAATAATTTTTAATTTTCATGGATTTTTGGAGAATATTGTGATACGGAATTCAAAAACAGAATTTTGAATGGTGCTGAGAAGTTCCATGCAAACAGAATACACATTTCTTGGGATATTTGTTCAAAAACCTGTCTGAAGAACCGTGTGGGAGATAAGAGAGGCGTTGGTCTTCGTCGCCAAGTAGCACAAGAAAATAGCTACAAAAAAATTGGAATGACTACCTCTGCTGCAATCAGACTAAGACAGAACTCTTCAAGTTACTTGGAGAACATGCATTTTTGAAGTTTGATTGGGCTCACATCAGTACTGAAATTGATGGCATAATTCATTCATCTCGGCCGGATAAAACTTCAATTGATGGAGTACAATGCAGGCAACAGGAAGAAGCAGACGGCAGGATTTTTCTCCACGTTAAAAACAGTGTTGAATATGGAGCAAAAAAAATAATTATTTGCACAGTAGATGCTGATGTAGTTGTTTTGGCAATCTCTTTCACATTCTCAAAATTGCAGGAATTCAGGAGATGTGGATTCTCTTTGGTGCTGGGAAGGGTCGGAGATACATGAGCATTAATGCCATGTTTGAAAGTATGGTGAAAATAAAGCTGTTGGCTTGAGAGGATTTCATGGATTCACTGAATCAGAAGTAACGTCATCCAAGTCTGGAAATCATTTTTTGAAGCTGCTGAAGCCTTCCGAGCTATCTATCTACTAGAACAGTCTATTGCTGACGAGACTTTTCAAGTTCTGGAGAAGTTTACTGTTTTGCTTTTCTACAAAGACGCAGAAGACAAAGTCTGCCCCCAACAAAAGATGCACTAAGGCAGCATACCAGGCATGACAAGTTTGGGGTCTTGCGTGCTCAGTGATGGACAACATTCCAGGGCCAGAAGGATGGGGATGGACCATGGTTGTTGGAGAGTGGACGCCGGTCTGGTCTTCTCTTCCTTCTATTAAGGCAGCCTGCAGAGAATTGGTTAAGTGTAGTTGCTCCGGATGCTGTACACTAGGGTGGACTGAAAAACACGAAAATTTGAATTTGCAGATATCATAGTTTCTAATTTTACTTCCACGTCCAGTGGAAGTATAGTAACGACAAAAAAATTTTTAAAAATTTTTATTGTCCAAATAGGCTTAAAATGTCATGAAACGTCAAGATTTTAAGTTTGAGCGAAAAAAAAATTTCTGTCTGTCTGTCGGTCTGTCTGTCTGTAACTTTTTTTGTGCGCACGTTTACTCTGGAACCGTTTAAGATATTGACTTGAAATTTGGTACACATATGTACTTTAACGAGATCTAGAACTAGATTTTCATCTTGTTCCGTCGAAGGGTTGGGGGGTAAATTGGGGTAAATTTGGGGTAAATGGGTAAATCAAGCAGGTAAGAGTCCATAATATTGGTATTTAGTATATACAAGAGAAGCTAAGGTCTCAAAAAAATTTTTGGCATTAGCCACCCCCATTACCACCCCCACCTCCTTATTAAAGGGGATGAAAAAAAAACGTGATTTAGTGTATGTACAGAAACCAGAAACCTCAAAATATCTTTTTACTTCATCCACCCCCCACTACTACCCCCCTATCACCACCCCCACCCCACTACCGATGTGGGGTATCGTTTTATGGGTTTTTGGGGTAGAGGATTTCAAATATTATATTATTAAAGTTCCATAAACAATTATTTTCACATACAAAGTTTTTTCGTTGAGTGACTTGGATAGAGAATCTGGATGTGGAAGTAGTGATTCCTTGGGCAGCGGTTTATTACTATGTATCTAAAACTAATTCGGGTAAATTTTTAGCCAAATCGGTGAATATCTAGCCGCGCCCCTACGGCCTTGAATATGAAAGAAAGGGTCAATTTTTCGATTTTTAACATTTTTTAAATTGACATTTGAAATTTTTTTTTGACTCATTATTAATGTCTAAATGTGTGTAGCAAAAGTTTTCTGTATAAAATATTTTTTAGTTCCTAGGAAATTAGAAATTTGTTACTAAAACGTAGAATTCGACGAAAATAAGGTTTTCTGTATACAATTTCCAATTTCCTTGGAACTGAAAAATATTTTATACGGAAAACTTTTGCTACACGCGTTTAGACATTAATAATGAGTCAAAAAAAAAAAAAATTTCAAATGTCAATTTAAAAAATGTTAAAAATCGAAAAATTCTTTCATTTTCAAGGCCGTGGAGGCGCGGCTAAATAGATATTCACCGATTTGGCTAAAAAGTTACCCGAATTAGTTTTAGATACATAGTAATAAATTAGAAACTATGATATCTGCAAATTCAAATTTTCGTGTTTTTCAGCCCACCCTACAGTGTACACGATGCTCCTGTTCAAAAACCATACACGCTACTTTGCACGAACTGCATTGGGGGTCGGCAATGCAGCAATAAATACAATAAAAGGAATGCGTTTAAATGATTATTTTTAAATTCGTTTCAGTTTCAAGATCTTAATATTGCTTTGTTGATGCAATGCCTTAATATAATAATAATATATAATTATTTTGTTCCAGGGATGAATTGGAAGATGCGTGATCTAGAGTCATAAGAGCTGCATAGAAGCAGTTCATTTACATGAGTATTTAGTCGTTTTTGTTTGTAAAAATTAGTTTCCTTAATGTAATAAATGTCAAAATAATTAAAATCACTGTTGTGTATGAAAACAAGTCTTTCTTGACATATTCGGAACCCCTAAACCCTTTTTTGTAGGAAAAGAAAGGGATATTGAACACAATTAAAAACTTAGTTATCAGTAAAATTCGTGAGAAAAGTGAAATTTTCAGATTTTTTAAAATTGCGCTGAACTCTTAAGGTGTAGTATAGGGACAGTGTCCCCTTCACAAGAGCTTTCAAACAAAAAAAAAAGAAAATCAAAATCGGACCATTAGGAGCTGAGATATGTTTGTGTGGCTAATGGCCGCCATCTTGGTGTTCTGCACGGATTTTCAAGTGGCTCCCTATCTGAAAAGTTACCTTTTGCTATCTACTATGGCCACAGAAAGTGGCATATTCCAATAAAAAAGTGCAGCTTTTTTCTTTTCTAGCCATGTACCTGACGTACTGTTTGGCTTAAAATTTGATTAGTTTTACTCAAGCTGGGTAGGAGTGAGGACCTGATGCATTCAAGGAGAAATCTTGAATTTATTTTTTGAAACCAGCATTACCAATATTCGGCCATTTTAATAGTATTGACGGAATTTATATTTAATATCCAGTTTTGGAATTTTGTCATTTTATTAAGAGTTCTCCGGAGTCGATAGCGTCATCACTAGTTTTGTTATATATCTCAATTGTAAATATCTTCACGTTAAACAAAGGGCTACGTTGTAGATATTTCATATCAAATAATGTGTTCCCATTAAATGAGTTTTACGACCTTCCTTTATGGATTTTTTATTTACTTAATTGCGCGTCCCGAGAGTTTTAACAACTGTTTTCAATAAGTCATAGGCGTGTTATACCTTGTAAAATATGTATTAATATGTCTCAGTCAAATTATCAGCATTATTAATAATGAACACAAAAATAAATTATATAAATCAATTAAATATTTAGTAAAATCGGTTTTTTATTGTTATCGCAAAACGGGGTTTACAAATTTTTTTCTTTAAAAATTGCGCTGTTGTGTTTAAAAAATAAATGGGAACTAACGGTAGAATTAGGTTATATAATTATATCCATATATAATAAATAATACAGAATAATTAATAAAGGTATACTATTAAAAATATATTTAATAAAAGAATTAAATATTATTTTTTTCTTGAACTGGATTTTTATTTCCAAACACTTTAAATAACATGGGTCTATTTACTCCGGTGGGAGGCATTTTTTGGGAAATGTTAATTTGGGCCGCATTATCTTCTAAAGTAAATGTGTATATATAATCGTTGGTACAACTAAAATGAACACCGTAAGTTGTTTTATTCAATAAGCTCTGTGCGTATAGTTCACTGGTCAAATTATTATTACTTTTTGCAAATACAGAATCGAAAGGTATATTGCATTTGGTCGGCACATATCGTGCGTGTAATTTCCCATTAGGCATGTACATTCACGTAGCGCGAGAGATTTGACAACACCGGCAGCCGTAAATTCGTCCGCCGATGGAGCATTCCAGCTCTGTTATTTCATTTCAGCCAGCTGGCACGCGCGATGTTGTAATTCTTCTCCCCATGGCTAGCCCGCGACTACACACACGGTATCTAAAACTGTATGTCGCTCAGAAAGCAGATTTTCATATTAGTGTGATAGAGAAAAAATACTGAACAACTTTTAAAGTGTCCGTCTGTTCGAGTGTCTGGCTGTCCATGCGTTCGTCTGTCCATTCGATCCGTTTTTTGTAAGCACGATAAGCACGTAAGTCCGATTGTATTGACAGTAAGTTGGTGTTAGATAGAAGAGGAGTCTTATTGTTTTTGATCAAAATCGATTAGTAAATGAAAAAGGTATTAATCATTTAAATGTAAGAAATTTGGTTTCTCAATTTTTGTTTTTTATAATTGAATGAAAATGTTGTGGAACGTTATTTCCTGCCATTTCTTTTATATATTTTACTAATATACATTTCATAATAACATAATATTCAACCGTCGATACGATTTTCATCTAGATATGTTGAAGTTTACAATTAATAATAATCTAAGCAACAGTGGATACTCCTGCCAACATAGACATTTGAAAAAATATATATAGGAATATTTTTACTTCCCTCGCTTACCGAAGGGAAGTATTGTAATTATGAAAAAATCACCTTCCGGGATTTCTCAAGATTTTCACATTTCAAACTAGGTATGTAGATTACGAATTTTTTTTTTATTCCGGCTGTCAGTCTGTCTGTCTCTCTTTTGGCGCTATACCTACAAAACCATTTGACGAAGAAGAAAAACATTTCGTAGGTAGTTGACGCTACTGTTAGCTAAGGAAAAAAGTGTGACGGAAGACAGTAATATTTCGCATGCAGTTAACACAACTACTGTCAAATACGAAAATACAAAAAATAATAAAAAAAAACGTAATGGTGGGAAATAATATTTCGCATGTAGTTAACACAACTGTCAAGGAAGGAATTTATAAAACATATACAGGGTGATCACTTTGATGTAAATAATATTTGGACTGCAGTTGACACAATTATCGAGGAGGAACCTGACATTATTTTAATGAAAAACAGAGTCACTTTAAAAAATAAGAAACGACCACTACTGCCAGCACAAAAACCGATCTGGTCTGATAATTTTAGTAAACGAAATATACAGGGTGGTCATGCAACTGAAAAGGTTATAAATAAAGTATGCCAAACAGAGAGGAAAGTTTTTGTGTAAATATCTTTACAAATTTTTGTGTATTGTAGGGGGAAAGCCAAATTATGGCTATTAGCTCATACGACAGCAAAAATGTACCTGCCTCAATTTTTTGTTGTCTGTTTGTCAGTAGATGCAGGAGGAGGGTGTGAAATGGGGGTTAGATCTCTGCGCGGTTATGTGACTTGTAAAATTCAAATTGAAATTTGACATAGTACTTTTAATGAATTTTTTTTCTGGCCATTTAATACATGTTTTAAGATGACCTAAAAAATCCAAAAATACCCTTGACAACATTTTTCGTGGTCAGGTCTGGCATCCAGGCCCAACTTTCAGAAATTTCGAAAAAACGGTTCCAAGTGTCATGAACGTGGCGATTTTTTTTTAATCGAGATATTGCGTAAACGTAGTTTTATAAAGCTAAGATACTATTGACAGCATTTTTTTGTGTCATAAAGAGAGCAAAAATGGGTTTGGCCAGGTTATCCAAAGGAAGCTGTTGTTTGCAGAGAATGTAATATCAGAACTAATGGTTTAAAGGTGTTTTTACTCTAGAAATATTTGTATGGCTGTTAACTAAAATGTTTTATTCTTGACAGCAGTTTTCTTTGTAGGTTTTATTTAAGCAAATTGATGTTATGAATTTGGCTATTTAGAAAACAACATTTGTTTTAAAACACGTTGTGAATATAAGGGTGAATGGGGTAAAACCACTACAAAGAAAAATGCTGTCAAGTGTAGAAATTTTTAGTTAACAGCCATAAAAACATTTTTAGACCATTGGTTCTGATATTACATACTCTGCAAACAACAGCTTCCTTCGGACGACCTGGCAAAAACCCTTTTTTGCATATTAACCCTTTCTATGACACAAAAAAAATGTGTCAATAGTATCTTAGTTTCATAAAAAACACGTTTAAACAATATCTCGATTTTTGAAAAAAATCACCACTTCCATCGTGGCACTCGGAGCCGTTTTTTCGGAATTTCCGGAAGTTAAAAAACCAAATTAAACATTGTTGATTAAGCTAAAAGCCCTTTTTTAAATTTTTTCTCCTGCCTAAAAAATAAAGTAAGTCGATACAATGTGCCTCTTCGCATTTTTTCCGAAAAATCTCGCAATTTGTGACAATTATTATTTTCGGCAAATTTACCTTAAAGTGCAACTTCCTGTTGAGTAGTTGTAGAAAAAGTATGGTGTTCTACTCGCGTGTGATAGCTGTTACTCACTCAGTGAATGTCATCCTCTTGAGTAATAGCCATCATTCGTTGAATAATATACTATTTTCTACGATTATTGAATGATTCGTTTTTATAGACATATTTTGAATAAGTAATAAGCTCATTACTCACGGCCTTAATAATTCATTACTCATTGTGTTAAAACCAATTCGAAGAGTTCATGTTCATTATTCAATACTTGTCTATCACAAAAGACGCTTTATAGTTCAAAAACATCGTGCATGCCATGACTCGATTCAATCTGTCGTACACACATTGATTTCTTGATTTTAAAATTGCTATCATGTTTTTTTAATAATTTGCACTTTGTTGTGAAAATATGATTTCAAGCGAAGAGAGGGTCATAGATAAAATATAGTATTCTATTCGCGTATAACAGCTATTACTTGCTCGTTGAATAAAATACTATTATTACCCACGGTAAGCAATAAAGCCGCATTCAAACGTATCTATTCGTTCAATAGTAGAGAAATTAATTATTAAACTTTCGCGACGTTACTTTTAAATCATTAATCGCTTCAAAAAAATTACAGTTTTCGATAACTTTATCGCCTACCAAATTCATAATAATAAATACTTTTTCCGTACAATCAACAGAAGAGTTATTCCGAACAAACGTATGACAAGATGTCGTCGATAAGGTAGCCCCACCTGAGGATGAAAACTTGGATTGTTATTGAAGAATCCCCCTACAATACTAAGAAAAAATTTAATGTTTTTTTCACACCCTACAAATGTACAGATTGACTGGAGTAAATTTTGACTTGAAATCGAAGCAAAATACAAATAGTTTGGATTTAGTCATTTATTGTATACAGACGAGTGTTTCATCAACTAAATTTGCATAATAAAATAAAACAAGCTAGAAACGTACTCTTCGCCAATTTACTGAGCTTTTTATATAATTGTTACACATTCTATAGGATACTCTTCGCTGTTTTCTTGCAAATAATGTTAGTTTTTGGACATCCTAAATTTTGCGATATCAACTTTGTTGTGAAAACAAATATATGAAAAAAAAATTGAAAAAAAAAACATCCAACCTGTCGGGTTCACACACGATCTTTGTATTGCAAGGCAAAACTTTGAACCATCACACATTACTACAAAAATTGAATGTTTGTAATATATATGTTTCGAAAATCATATTTCAACACATTGGATATATTATTATAAAATATAAATATTAGTAAAATGAATAAACAAAAAAAATATATATAGATAACATTTCGCAAGATTTCTATTTAAGTACAAGCGACAAAAATTTAAAAAATATATTTTTTTAAATTAAATGAATAATAACTTTATTATTTACTGATTGATTTTCTTCAAAAACAATAGGATTCTTCCTCTAGCTAACACTACCTTACTTTCCAAATTTCAATACAATCGGACTTATATGACATTTTTTTCTCTACGAGCGATATTTCCGGTTTTAGAAATGTGCCGATCAAATGCATTATACTCTTCGTTTTTGCAAAGAGTATAATAAAGATGCCTAAAATTAACATTCTTTACAAAAAGCTCATATAAAACATACAACAATTGTATGAAATGCTCAGTAAATCGAGCAGAGTATAATGTTTACTATGGTTATTTCTCAAAATTTTTGGTTAATTTTTGTTATAAACAACTTACCAACAATGAAGGAGTGGCACTATTCAATTAATTAAAACTATATCCAAATCTGCTTATAATTTTAAAATTTCTCGCCTCACATTTGCTTTGCGTTTTTTGTACCTATATTATTAATTTTACAAGTTTTTAATACATTTTTATAAATATTTTAGAAAACTTCTCTAATTATAGTCTACGATTTTTTCTTTTGCTGATAATGTTAAAATAGATATTTGAGATCCTTCGACGTCTTAATAATTCCTCCGACTTTAAAAAACGAAAAAATTTATACAATGATACACCACACAAACCTAGAAAGTAAACGTACTACGTAATTATTCGCACGTAAAATATAAATATGTTTCTTATCTCAAAATTAAAAATAAAGCGCGTTATCTCTAACCCAATGAGAACACAATAGTTAAAAAAACGTTAAAATAACGTTGCCTTGGTTGAAATAACGTTAATGGTTGAGAAAACAACGTTTTTTTTTAAACGCCTTCTCAACTGAACGTTTTTTAAACGTTAATGTAACAGCACAAAATAACCTAAAGTGTTAAAATTACTATTAAGAAACGTTAAACTAATATGTTGGGTTAACGTTTATCTTTAACGTCTTATAAACGACAAAAATTCACCAAAAATAAATTGTCTGTGAAATTCCAGCGTGATTTTCACGTTAACATATTACTATTTAACAATTAAATTTTTTACGTGTTTTTAATGTTATACATGAATGATAAATACACCATGAGTTAAAAATAAACGTTACTGTAACGTTCAAAGTTAAGTGTTTATCAACGTTTGTTTTAAACGTTTTAATTGCGTAAAATTTTACTGAATATATGGTTATAAACAACATATAAAAAACGTTTTCTTTATACGAGTTTTAAACGTAAGATATTAACGAAAAATGAATCATGCCTTAAGACATAACGTTATTTTAACGTATTGAGTGAACTATTAAATAACGTATATTTTTAACGTCCTAAAAACGACAAAAATTCTCCAAAAATAAATTGTCTGTGAAATTCCATCGTGATTTTCACGTTAACATATTACTATTTAGCAATTTAATTTTTTACGTGTTTTTAATGTCAGACATGAATGATAAATACATTATGTGTTAAAAATAAACGTTACTGTAACGTTCAGAGTTAAGTGTTTACCAACGTTTATTTCAAACGTTTTAATTGCGTAAAATTTTACTGAATATTTGGTTATATACAACATATAAAAAAACGTTTTCTTTATACGAGTTTTAAACGTAAGATATTAACGAAAAATAAATCATGCCTTAAGACAACGTTATTTTAATGTATTCGGTGAATTATTAAATAACGTATATTTTTAACGTCCTAAAAACGACAAAAATTCACCAAAAATAAATTGTCTGTGAAATTCCAGCCTGATTTTCACGTTAACATATTACTATTTAACAATTTAATTTTTTACGTGTTTCTAATGTTAGACATGAATGATAAATACAGCATGTGTTAAAAATAAACGTTACTGTAACGTTCAAAGTTAAGTGTTTATCAACGTTTGTTTTAAACGTTTAATATATGGTTATAAACAACATATAAAAAAAACGTTTTCTTTATACGTACGTGATTCATTTTTCGTAAAAATTATTTTGAAAGTGATTTTTTATTTTTAAATAAATTTAATAAATGAATTCAGAAAAAAAATCTATAATTTATTGAACACTAGGAGCCACCACCTTCCCATTTGAAAAAAAAAAGTTTTCGGTAAAAAAGTGATTTGTTCAATTTTGGAGGCTTCGTAAATAGTTATTAATGAAATTAAAGGAAAAATTATATTTTTCCCTTGGACTTTACCTGCCTTAGAACAAATTTTGGTATTCCAAAGCACTCGAGACGAATGTCTTAAAATGCATAAAAAAACTGAACGTCGACTCAAAAATTCGCGAAAATTTCAGGGTATACTTAGAATGATGTCTTGAATCCAAATATGTAAAAATACACAGGGTGTTCCATTTAAAAATCGAAAGTTGCGGTCATTTCCGGGTAAACCGGAAATGGTCTTATACCATTCTTTATGCCGAAAAATCCATTTTTACAGGTAGTTTATGCACCCCAAATTTCAAGTGGATAAGTTAAAATATAAAGGAAATATAGGGAGAGCCACTAACCGTATACAACGTTAAAATAACTGATGCTTTCCACTTATTAAAATACACTGACGTTCTAAATCTACAAGTAAAATAAATGGTAGATGTTGACGTTTTTTTAACGTTTTTCTACACATCTATCTTAATGCATTAAATTTGCCTGCTTACCACGTAGTTTGTTGCAGAAGTTATTTGTAGATGGCGATACATTCAAACCACTGGCAATAATTTGTCATGCTTTAGCTTATACCCTTATGAATTTATAGAAATTAAAAAACATAATTCTTTCAGGGAACAACGATTTATATGGACGGATTTTATAGGGATTAGATTAAAGATCATTATTTTGTGGCTCGGGATACAACGTGGTTATTTCAGTTGTTTTCCAATCATATCAATAATAATGTTAATACTGATCCAATGAGAACGCAAACGTTTAAAAGACGTTAAAATTAACGATAACCGAACGTTTAGTAACCATTGTATTACGGCGTTGAGTCAACGGACGAATGTCCCGCGGTTCAACGTGTATTTCAAAGTATTTTATAACATTTTTATAACGTTATATTTAACGTTCTATGATGACGTTTTTGTAACGTTACATCTATAATATTACTTAACGTTGAATTTTATCGTTAGTTAACGTTTTGAAACGTTAAATAGCGGTCAAATTCAACGTTAAGTAATATTATATTCATAACGTTGCAAAAACGTCATCCTATAACGTTCACTAGCGGTCAACTTCAACGTTAAGTAATATTATAGATGTAACGTTACAAAAACGTCATCATATAACGTTAATTAACGTTAAATATAACGTTACAAAAATGTTATAAAATACTTTGAAATACACGTTGAACCGCGGGACATTCGTCCGTTGATTCAACGCCGTAGTACAATGGTTACTAAACGTTCGGTTATCGTTAATTTTAACGTCTTTTAAACGTTTGTGTTCTCATTGGGAAGGGTTCGCTCGGTCCGCCTATGACTAGTAAATTGTAAACACATTACTTTTATAGCTACTCGCGACGTTCTCCGGCCAAAGGATTCTCTTCGAGGGAGAACGATAAATGAAACGGACAATCTTGATTGTAATTCAACAGCAAAAATTCCTTGATATATTAGGATGCAAATTAAAAATATATAATTCATTTTTTTTTAAATTCTGTCGCAGGGATAATTCCTAAATAAATTATACCTTTCATGGAAAACTAAAATTTTCTCAAAAAAAAAACAAAAATGAAGGAAATAAATGCATATATATTTTTTTTGAATTATCTTTCCCATTTTCCACAATTCTAACATATCAAAAGAAATAATAGCGAAAACCAAATTTTAAAATAACGGTTCATATGAGAGTAATTACGATTCGCAAATTTACCACACTCCGGAGCGCTCTTAACACCTCCGATTTATCAACTCTAAATAAAGAGGATATTTGATAGAAAAAAAAATGAGGGCAGATAAATGTTGAAAGAATAGTAACATTTCTGATAGATTTCAGGATATCCGATGATGAAGGTTTTATCATCAAAAAGTCTGGAGGCACCTCATAAGAGGTAAAGAAACCGGTTATAGTAATGAGATAATTATAAACCAATATAAATGGATAAATAAGTAGATGACTTGGCAACGTATTAATCGTATCAACGTCAAAACTGTGAATTTGGGAAGTTTCCATTGTGGGTACGATACACTTTTTCATTTTGGAAGAATGTATTGGCACAGCATTTTTTAAAAAAATTTACCGGCTTCTACTGCGTGTTTGAGAAAAATAAAGAAACACATGTACTTGTTTTTCCCCAAATATATCATCCTTTGTGGGAGTATTAAGACTTCTTTAATAAAATATGATATCTGGATGCATATGCAAATAAGTTAGTTGTACAAAATTGTAGTTTTTTTAACGATTTAGTATATATTATTATTGGAAATCATGGGGAGAAGTATATTAGACATTCTAACATTGCGTCATTTTACAAATAAAATAGTGTCCGACAAATGTCAGCTTATTTGGAACATTTACGCATATTTTCTGTGTTCTTTTCAAAGCGTTTGAAACATTTGGGGCTTGAGAAATGTGTCGCTCAATGTCACTTTACAAAGAAACAAGTTGAAACTGGGCTATTTATTAGTTGACAATGTAGACGTCAATGGAATAATTTATAGCCAAGAACATTATTATATACTTTGATATTTTTATTTTAAAATAGAAAAGCAGATCCCAATTTGGTTCTTGAAATAATTTAGTTAGGCAGTGCGCTTTTATGGAATTGTTATGTTCTAAGGCTGTATTAGATAAGTTAACCAGCTCATGGGATCTCCTGCCTCAAACACAGAATGCTTATATTTAGAGGAAAAAGGGAGGTGAGAGCGGCCACTGCATAGCATTGACACTTTTTTGTAAAATCATTGAAATACTGCTGCCAACAGATGGCAGTATTGCAGGAAGTCGTTGTGTAGTTGTCCGTTGTGTGCGTTGGTCCTGGTCGATTTGTGGACCATCTATGGCTAAACTTCTCCAGGATGTTAAAATAAATAAAGGCGTTACAATAATGATATAAGAAAAACATATGAGTCTAACAAAACAAAACGTTTCAAAGATCCAGGAAAGAGGAGTTTAGATTGACGCTGCGCTGTCTGGTTCCCCTAGTAGTTAGAATGGGTTTAAAATTGGAATTCACGTGATTACTCTAGGATACCTTGAACCATATATTCAGCCAACTTCACCAATCAATTTAGAATATCAAATTTGGAACCGTTCCGAACTGTCTGTTGCAACCAACCTAATATTTTATGTCATAATTTATACTTGAATATGAATATAACTAAGGGCAACATGTTTTATCTCTCCTGCACTTTGGATAACAACGGTAAAGTACTTTTTTAATTAACAAAGCTATCTATTTTTGTATTGCAGAGGTTATTTGTGTATTTAAATGTACTTTAAAACAAATAAAACTTTTACGCGCTGTATAAATAAACAGTGTAATAAATCAAAACAAAGTATATTGAATCTATAAATTTTAGAATTGCTATCAGGACGTGTTAATTGAAATATTATATTTGTATCGGTTTTAGTACCAAAACTAATCGTCGTCGGTATAGACTAGACGTGGAATACCTGTGTTTCCAATAATAAACGTCTGATGACTATTCTTTTTTTAACGCATATGGCGCATAACATATAGGTCAACTGTGCCATGTTCCTATAAATATTTCTCTGTTGACTACAGATGTTTCACTTTTTGTTATCTCGCGGAGCTGTCTCTCCAATATGCAATCATTAACCTTACATGATCCAATTATTTGAAAACGTTGTCACGGAAAGACGGATATAACTCGATAACCAAAACAGAAAGTGGTTTTATGATAGAGAAAGGGAATCAGATGTTTAGAAAATGTGGAAGGCAGAAATAGCACGATAATAAATGGGAACTATCAGTTATTTATTGAATGATTGGGCCAATCAAATGTGATAGATTTTCGCCATTAAATCAATTTAAAATATCACCGAGTATAATCAGTTTTCGACAAAAAGGTCACCAAAAATGATTCACTTTTTTCAAATATCGGCGTACGATGATTACGGAATTATTAAAAATAATTACGGGGTCAAATTAATCAAGAATCAAACTCCGGGAAGCAAAACTGGTGTATATTCGGAAGGAAATTCGAGGAAATCTAAAAAAAATCGAAGGCAATATGAGAAAATCCGAGAAAATTTCCAAGAAATATTGGCTTCAATTATATGTTATATCTGTGCTCATGCGCATGACTGCCTGTAGCCCAGATGACAGAGAACATTTTATAGTGAAACTCACAAAAAATTGCAAACTGAATATATTTTTTTAATGAGTTCGTGAAAGTGTATAGAATAATATCCTGAAAAATTTACATTCCGCTCGGATGCAGAACATAAAAAAAAGTGAAAGATAATTTTTTTTCATCCATTTTTTCAAAATTTTTAAGTTAAGTCAGGGTAGAAAAAAACAAAAAATACAGGTAGAAGACCACGTGTTTATGAACAAAAATATCCTAATAAAATGTATCGCTAAAGTCACAGTATTCCTGGAAAAAAAAAGTGAAGTAACTTTGTCATTCTGCGCGGCCAAGCGCACGGTTAAATGTACTATGGAACCTCTAAGCTATTCTAATGAGTAAAATAAAGCTTTTTTCTCTTTCTGAATACACAGTTTTAACATTTTTCTTAGTGAATAGGAGGATAAATAGTGAGTGGACGAAAAATATGTAGTTATGAACGCATAAACAGACACCGCACATAGCCGCTGAATTGCTCGCATGAATTTTTACGTGCCTTTACTGTATTGTATTTATTACAGGTACACCTATCCACATCAGCTATATCCAATGGATTCCTTATACATTTGTTAATCTATTGTAAGTTCCAGAATTTATATTCAAAACAATCAAAGATATTTTCATAGTTATAGGGATAAGATCGTGAAAGTCGCAATTTCTTATCATGATCTGATTAATCATATTTTCGAAAAAATGCATACAAGTAAACGAATTTGTGTTTGAACATTCGAAAAGTATACATTCTTCCGAAATAGTGATATTTTATTTTTTCCAATGTGTCAATTTCTCGGCAAGTTACAGCCTCCAATATATATATATTTATCAAGAAAATCATCAAGCAAAGAAATTGATTGAGATGTACTTTTTTTTTAATCCACCTTACTACAACTTAAACCATAATAATCATGAAGTGTACATACTTTTTAACAATTCTCAATGAAGAAAGAATTTTTGTGAAGGGCTTTTATTTTTTTATTGCGACGATTGAGTTCGGTCGTAATAATATATATAGCGTGTTCTCCGATTGAGTTCGCTATAGGTGAAATGGACAAAAAATTTTCGAATTTTTTTGTTCATATTTGGAGGTTCACCCCTGCTTATCTAAAAAGTAATTTTGGGTGTACTTTTGTTTTTTTAAAATCATGTAGGCCATGACAGTTACGCAAAAACGAATTTCATGTTAGGTAAAGTACCTTTTCTGTAAAAGATACAGCAAAATGTCATTAAGGAAAGTTATTCAGATTAAAAAGTTATGAACCTATGCAAAATTTCAAAAACATGCGCCTACCTTGATGATTTTGATTTTTTTAAATAATTGCATTTTATGGAAAACAAAATGTTGCCGGTTTACTAAAGTGTTTACTCCATTATGTACTAGATCAAACACTTTAGTAAACTGGCATACTATTTTTTATTTTCGTAAAACTCAGTTATTGAAAAAAATCAAAATCATTAAAATAGGCGTATGTTCTTGAAACTTTGCATAGGGCTATAACTTTTTAATCTGAATAACTTTCCTTAATGACATTTTTCTGTAACTTTTACAGGAAATGTACTTCACCTAACATAAAATTCGTTTTTGCTTAACTCTCATGGCCTACATGATTAAAAAAAAACAAAAGTACACCCAAAATTACTTTTTGGATAAGCAGGGGTGAAAAAAAACTCGAAATTTTTTTATCCATTTCACCTATAGCGAACTCAATCGGAGGACACACTGTATAAGTATATTTTTTCCACCCATCCTTTGCTTGTATTATTTAAAACAAAAAAGCATCAGACAGCTACAATTTCTATCTTTTAAATGAACCAAACACTCATATAGATTGAACAAATTCTGATGTAGTGACATGTAATTCAGTGCGTCGGTGTCACAGTCATGAGTATTCAAGCGCGCGCACGCATGTATCTCGCTCCGAGTTATAACGTTACACTTGACTATTTTTTCCGGGAAAACCGTGACTAGCGATAAATTTTGTTAGGACATTTTTTGTTCATAAATACGTGATTTATCCATCTGTATTTTTTATTTTTTCCTAGCTCGACTTAATTTCAAAATTTTGAGAAAATGGATGAAAAAAAATGTTTTTTCACTTTTTTTATGTTCTGCATCCGAGGAAAATTTTAACTTTTCAGGGTATTATTCTATACACTTTCACAAACTTACTAAAAATATATATATTTAGTTTGCAAATTTTTGTAGGGCTACTGTGCTCATGCCCATAACTGACCCAAAATTTTAGTTGCGTCATCATCATATTAATATGTTCCCATAAATTCTTAAAGCCACCTACTAAAATATTTCAATATGTGACTAATTTATTGTATTTAATCAATTATATTCAAAATTGGAGGTAAATACTTGCATGAAGTTAATTTTCCGTAATCATTATTCACATAAACAGTCAATGATAATAATAAATAATAATTCCTAGAATAAATTTTCTTTTTTTACATTGTGGTTAGAGGGGGTTGTCACAATTAATTAAAATTTTCCACAAAAATATAGTTGCCGCTGTTGCTACCAGGTTGAAACAATGACGGTCAAAATAGGTGCTTCTTGGTTGTGTCCTTTCCTCAGTTCAACCCTAAAATTGTTTATTACTAATATTGTATTGAATCAAAAAGCTACAACTTTCATTTAGCCTGAAAAGTGAAAACTTGTGCTTTATCGTAGTTTTCTGCAATTATCTCTGCCCCCGCAAAGTATTAATAATAGAGGAAAATTGTAGCTTTTTTATTCTCTACAATTTGGCAACACTAATTTTAGGGTAGAATAACAGAAAAGGAGAGAATCGAGAAAGACCTATTTTGACCATTATATAAGGGAGTTATCGCAAAAGATAACGTATGTACGTTAAACGTTATCTTTGACATCTACGCTTGCGCATGTTTGTTTTTGTACGTGAAAACCAATATGCGCTTGCTTAGATGTCAAAAATAACGTTTAACGCAAATACGTTATCTTTTGCGATAACTCCCTATTTTCACTAGAGCGACAACGGTATTTTTGTGGAAAACTTTAATGATTGTAAAACTACATTACCTTCTACATTATGTACAAAAAAAATTGAAAGAATTATACACGGTGCATCTCCTTTTTTTGCTTTGTAAGATGTATTATGGTACTTATATTGTTTATTAAAATATATAATGCAGTTTTTAATTATTTTTACACATATTTATTTAATTATTTCCCATGTATCAAATATCTCGTTGCTCGACTGTTTTATGCTCCATATTCAGTATCATTTCTTAAGTCGTCTCGATAGTAAGGACTAAACCAGAGAAAATCGTTGGAAGTCCAAGGAAATTCATATTCATATTCATCAAAATGGAAATTGTGTATTTACAAATTATAGTAAAGTATTCAAAATGAAATTAAGAGCAATACAAAAAATAATTCGAAACAATATTCGAAGAAATATTTGAAAATTATAATTAGGAACTACATGATTCAAATTAACTATAATAATATACTACAGAAATGAATGAGATAAATCGGTGTACCGACTGACATGATACGAGTACATTCTTAATCCAACTCGCATCTAGTAAATGCTTTGGGATCTTTCGGAATTTTTAAATATTTTACTAAAAACTTTCATTTTTAAGTTTCCTTTACCCATGTCTGCAAATACCATCGATTCACATCATTTTTTTATATGCCATAGTTTTATACCAAGCAGGACTAAATCTACATGTGCCATTCCAAAATCCTAATTTTTTTTGGCCATACACCTCTTGTTACATTTCCTGGAACACACTGTATATATAGATATTATTAATTTAAGGAAACAAAAATTATTTATTGTCTTTAGCGGCTTCGAACCGTAAGAAATAGTTCGAATTTCGATGATAAATTTATCGACGGTTAAATACTTTTCTTTATAACTGATGAAACGAAAAAGTAAAATTAATATATACGTAAAGCTGTCGATGTGTGTTTAATATTTTAACTTAATTTATTTTAAGACGTCACTTAAAATTCAAATAAATGTGACTATTCATAATTAAATTTACGTTTCTTTTAACGCTAACAGTACTTGCTGAATTTTTTATATTAAAATAGTTCATCTATTTGTCAGTTTCTGATCTTATATCTTTCACATTATACTGTAAACGTTGTTAATTTAAGTGGGAAAATCGGTTATAAATATTAATTTAAGTATTCCTAGGTTCAGCTGTTCTACAAAAAGTTGTTGCCATTTTGGAGTGCCTGAAAAAGGTAACATATGCACAAAAAAGTGACCACCCACCACGGTGATGGTGGGTAATGGAGCTAAACGGACACCAGATTCGTATTCAGCACGTCGAAATACATACCCAACTGAGTTCCAGTATCTGTGTAATACTGAACTTACACAAAACAAAATTGGATGAAAACACTCAAAATCGTAAACTAGCATTTAAAACCTCATAGACAAGATTAAAAAAAAAAATCTTCAAGAAATATAAGCGATTATTTCACTCATTAACGCTATAGCCAATGAGAGCCCGTTTTTTCAGAACATTGCACCAATCAAATGTCATTATTAGTGGTAATTCAAGCTAGATCGGCTTTTGACAGTACTAACATGCAAAATTTATCGCTCTAATTTTTTATGTCGTTGCAGTGGCAAGTACTGCGGTAATTTTTTGACGTTTTGTTTCGTGAAATATTTTCCGCAAACAGAGCAACTCGCGCTTTTAAATTTTATCTATAAATATCTTCTCTAGCTTATTACTAATTGTTAACTTACCTTGTAAATTGTAATATTGTATTATGTACTAGCAAACAAACACACCACATATATAGTAAACAATCGTCAGTTCCAAAGAGAAGCCTGTCTGAAATATATAGGCTTTAACCCTTGCCTATCTGTAACTATTTCAATTTGCCTACTTTTCAATCAAGTAAGAATAATATACAAAAATTGTACTTAATATACGTAGCTCATAATACATGAACAAGTCGAGCACAGCTTTCAATAGCTCAATAATGTAGTATGTAGTTACAAAGTTAAGCAAATCATTTATTATAAATGTCAAGTAAACACATTCGCTCTGGAAACAAACTAAAAATGTACCTAGGTACCTACTTACATACGGTAATCTATCAAAAAGTTGAATCAAAGCTGTGTAATATTTTAATTTGTTGTATTTAAAATTCACTCTGCCTAACGAAGCAAACCTCAACATAATTTGTAAACTTCGTAAGTTAAAAATAAGGATTAAATACGTAAATATGAATCAATGAACAATTATTATGGAATATAACTCTAGTAGCGGTAGCGCTAGATGGCGCACTCTATGTCAATCTCGGAACCATGAGTGTATAGTAATAAATAGGCGGGATATCGGGAATAAAGTAGTGCTCTCTCTATCGTTCCTCGTCATATTGCACCTCAGAAACGCCTGAAAGGTGTTAAGCCAGTCTATATATTATAATATCTAAGGTTTCAACTCGTTTTATTTACCAGTTTCCATAGAAATGTCACTAGATTATTTTAAAATATAGGGAATCTCCGTTGTTTCTACTGCGTTTGTTTCAGATTTGCTGTTTTGACAATATGAGTCGGTTTGGAAATATTTCCGTATATCAAATTAATGAGGAAATTGAAAATAAAGGTCAGTAAACTCTAAAAAGTGACAAGAAAACGTCTGAAGGCAATTAATGAGAAAACATAATATTGAAGATGTACTTAATGAATTATTTATTCGTGAAATATTCTCCTCAAATAACACTCGTGCTTTAAATTTTTTCTAAAAATTTTTTCTCAAGCTAAGTTGCCCCTAGTTAATATAACTCGTGCAAATTGGCAGTTTATTATCAAAGATTAAATCCCTCCCGCTAAAGCGGTCGGGATTTAATCAGATAATAAACTGCCAATTTGCATATTACCAGGCAACACGCTTTAGAAAAAATTTTCGATAAAATTTTAAGCACTAGTGATATTACATACGATTAAAATCTGCCTGATGTTACCTACTCTTGAAACGCGCTGCCAATGGTTGTGATGTCAGACCGAGCGAGCCGGACGACGTGACGGCTGATACTACGCCGCGCCGTGTAAAAGCCCATAGATACGTATTCGTTAGAGAAACATCTTCAATATTCGTTGATTTTGAGTAATATTTGTTATTTATATATAAGCTTGTGTGGTAAACTTTTTAGTTAAAGATGGCCGATGCATGTTTTTCAAAAGGACAATCAGACAATTTACCTAGTGTAGATATGTTTATGGTGGCTTCATACATTAAAAACACTGAGAGTTTCTCTTGTTGAAATTCGTGGTGCTAAAGCTAGTAAGTGTTTATAACATTATAGTTTTACAATTAGGTAATTAATAAATGTATAAAATAAATATATACTGTTACCACGTATATCTAAAAACTTAGTACACAGTGACACTATACAGTATTTATAATAAGTATTTTCCATTTCACAACACAAAACAGAAGCATAAACTAATGAAATCTACAAAATACGCCGAAAAGCACACGTGAATACGCAACACAATGGAAATCAAATGACCGCTCGAACAGCCTGTCGCTTGCCGTCTCGTTTTCACTCGGAGTGACGTCACAGCGCTTTTCGCGAGGATTTCAACATTAATTATACAGCCACACAAAAAAAAGCTGTCTGGCCTGTGGATCAGACTAGTGTATGCTTATGTATTTGGATCGGCTGAAACCGAATCCGAACTCAAAATTGTCAGATTGGTTCGTTTTTCACCCCCAACCCCAAAAAACACCCCCCCCCCCAAAAAAAATTGGTCTGGCCTGCGGACTATACCAGTGTATCCTTATGTATTTCTGAAGCCGAATCCTAAGTCAGAATTGTCAGATTCGCTCGTTTTTCACCCTTTTCACCCCCCAACTCCCAAAGACACCCCCATAAAAAACAAAAAAGTGGTCTGGCCTGTGGACCAGATCAGTGTATCCTCAAGTATTTGGACCTGCTGAAACCGAATCGGAAGTCAGAATTGTCAGGTTGCCTCGTTTTTCACCCCCAACCCCTAAAAAACACCCCCTCTAAAAAAAGTGGTGTGGCTTGCGGATCATACCAGTGTGTCCTTATGTATTTGCCCCCTGTGAAACCGAATACGAAGTCAAATTCTCTCGTTTTTCACCCCCCAACTTCAAAAAACAACCCCAAAACAAAAAAAAAGTGGTCTGGCCTACGTACCATATCAGTGTATCCAATCTGACAATTCTGACTTCGAATTCAGTTTCAGTGGGTCCAAATACACAAGGATACACTGGTCTGGTCCACAGGCCAGACCACTTTTTTCTGTGTGGCTGTGTTATTTATTGAAGTACTGCCATTTAAGAGCTGATATTTGGTGTAACGTATAATCGCAATGCATATTATACGTATTCTCAACTCTTACTGGTTGTATTTTGACTCGCTAGAAACTGGTATAGTTTTGAAAATACGAAAAATTAACAGTCGACAGTGTTAGTGTTTTGAATGGGAGCTAAAATTTAGATTTGAAAATCGATTGAATGTGTGTACTGACTGAATGTGCGGAGTAAATGTGTTTCTCTACCACTTTAAAGAAAACTGTACTTTTTTCATTATTGCGTAAAACATATCTTCATTATGGTCATCTTGGCCCCTTAATATGACGTTTTCTTTCTTGGAAGTCGCACACCCTCAGGCCACTGCCCCTACAAGCTTGAGATTATTCATGAGGTTGAGCTTGTGTCCACCCATCATTTGGAAAAGCTGAGTGTGTAGATGAACTCACCACTGCTCGTCTAAAAGACGTGATTAAATTTATTTTTTTTCAGTGCTCTCTTCAACGTAGGATGACTATCTACTCTCACCGGGTTAGGTTAATTTCTAATGAGACCATCAAGTCCTGTAATAGACGAAAGAAGGTTAAAGTTATACATCCGTAAATTGCTTACTATTGCCTTCTTATGATGCACTTGTCTTATCTCTAAACACTGCTTATTACTCTAATAACTTCTTAATTAATTTTATATTCCTCCTATCAATTTCCGTGATCTGATCGATGTTTAGAATAATAGACTTCAGGATCTAAAGAGAATAACATTCAGTTGTCGGTCTAACACACAAACACGCCTGAGAAGTCAAATTTAAAGTTAATCATTCAATCAAGAAAATTCAAGAGTTCAATGATATCATTTATTGTGTAAAGTTCAAAATGTGTACAAATAAACGTGGTAAAGCCTATCTAGTTAAAAATGTATTTCATGGGAATCTGCTTACCAAACATGTCAAGGGAGGACGCCTCTCTCAAAGAACATTATCCCTACAACATTAAATGAAAAATAACCGCAATCGACTGGCATAAAAAGATTCACATTTTCTTGGAAGTTTTTGTTATGGCTATTTGACTTGGAACTGATGGCAGCAATGTATTCACTTAAATTTTGGTCCACTTGTGGCTAGCGTAGTAGTCCCTAACAGTGATTTTTATCATTAACGAGAGCTGGACATTTGATAAAGCTTTTTACAGCTATATATGAGTTATATGAGGCTTTCCAGCACCCTTGCGAAATTGCTCTAACGGCTTATTAACGTGTCCCGTTTGGGTGTAGTTAGGGTATGGTTTTGTACCAAAATATAGTAAAATATCCATATTTTGATTATGACGAGCAGCGCACCCCCTGCTCATTCTATTAAGGACGCCCCTCTGTATTTTACATATACAGTTATTTACAGGCCTGTGAATTAATCTGAAGAAAAGCTCCTTGGTAAAAATTTTATTTTACTGCGATTATTTCACTCATTAACGCTATAGCCAATGAGAGCCCGTTTTTTCAAAACATTGCACCAATCAAACGTCATTATTAGTGGTAATTCAAGCTAGATCGGCTTTTGACAGGACCAACATGCAAAATTTATCGTTCTAATTTTTTAGGTCGCTGCAGCGGCAAATATGCGAAAATTTTTTGACGTTTTTTGTCGAGCTTTTAAGTTTTATCTATAAATATCTTCTCTAGCTTATTACTAAGTAATTGTTAACGTACTTACCTTGTAAATTGTAATATTGTATTATATAGTAGCAAACAAAAACACACCTCAATTCCAAAGCGAATCTTGTCTGAAATATATAGGCTGTAACTTTTGCCTATCTGTAACTATGTCAGTTTTCCTAGTGTTCAATCAACAATTAAACACAAAGATTGTACTTAATATAGCTCATAATACAGGAACAAGTCAAGCACAGCTTCCAATAGCTCGATAACGTAGTTACAAAGGTAAGCAAATTATTTATTATAAATGTCAAGTACACATTCGCTCTGGAACAAACTAAAAATGTATAGTACTTACATATGATAATCTACCAAAAAGTAACTCGTTGAATCAAAGCTGTGCATCAAACATTATAATTTGTTGTATTTAAAATTCTCTTTGCTTAACAAAGCAAACCTCAACATAATTCATAAATTTCGTAAGTTAAAAATAAGGATTAAATACGTAAATATGAGTCGATGAACATTTATTTATTATGGAATATAACTTGTAGCGCTAGATGGCGCTCTCTATGTCAATCTCGGAACCATGGGTGTACATTTTATTTGGGCGAGACATCGGTACTAAAGTAGTGCTCTCTCTATCGTTCCTCGTCGTATTGCACCTCAGAAACGCCTGAAAGGTGTTAAGCCAGTCTATATATTATAATGTCTAAGGTTTCAACTCGTTTTATTTACTCTAGTTGCCATGGAAACGTCACTAGATTACTTTAAAATATAGCGAATCTCCGTTGTTTCTACTGCGTTTGTTTCAGATTTGCTGTATTGACAATATGAGTCGGTTTGGAAATATTTCTGTATATCAAATTAGTGATGAAATTGAAAATAAAGGTCAGTAAACTCCAAAAAGTGACAAGAAAACGTCTGAAGGCAGTTAATGAGAAAACATAAGAAGATGTACTTAATGAATTATTTATTCGTGAAATATTCTCCTCAAATACCACTCGTGCTTTAAATGTTATCTAAAAATTTTTTCTCAAGCTAAGTCGCCCCTAGTTAATATAACTCGTGCAAATTGGCAGTTTATTATCAAAGATTAAATCCCTCCCGCTAAAGCGGTCGGGATTTAATCAGATAATAAACTGCCAATTTGCACTCTTTATATTACCAGGCAACACGCTTTCGAAAAAATTTTCGATAAAATTTTAAGCACTAGTGATATTACATACGATAATAAGTATTGATGGGATGAGAGGCGTGGCTAAAACTGGGAGTGGTGGGAGGTTTGCTGAACTCTAATATCCCATGCCTACTGGTTGGTACAATATGTTTAAGATCAAAACAATATAACTTTCAAAAGTATCTGTCAAGAAAATGAATATGTTATTTGATTATGATGCTAAACTTTTTAAATTTTATAAACACCTGTGACTTCTTTGCTGCAGAGGAAGTGGCTATGTGTGCATTCATAGATATATAGGTAGCATTTGATGACAAATCATTTGGATTCATATGCAAAGAGCCCCAGAGAAAAGGCGAATATAGTGCCCAACTATCAAATGGATACAATCGATGCTAAGAAGCCGAATAATTACTACAGATGTGGGGGAGGAGTCCGCCACGGTGATTGCGCTTAAGGATTGTCTACAAGGTGGAGTTCTATCGCCTTTGCTGTGGTCAATGGTGGTGCATGACCTCCTGCATAAAAGCTGATACTTACTCAGCTTATGGAGGCTTTAACGTTCAGGGTTTTGCTGATGACCTGGAAAGGCAGGCATGAGGTTACGATTTCAAATCTCATACAAATCGCCTTAAACATGATATCCAAAGGGGCTCAGTGTCAATCCGAACAAAGCAGTTATTGTTCCGTTTACCAAAAGGAGAAAACTAAGCTTAAGAGCTCGTATGCTTAATGGAACAGTGCTGAATCTTCCCAATGAAGTTAAATATATAGGAATAATTCTGGATCAAAGACTTACTGGAAATAACACTGCAGCTATTTGGAGGCTGTTTGGTAAGACTTGGGGTCAAAAGCCGAAAATGATCTACTGGTGTTACCTCTAAAGGCATTCGAAGGGCAAAGATGTGTATACAGCCAAGCAGCGTTAAAAAAGAATGAAATAATGGCAAAAGGCTTCTCGAACTCGAAAAGTCCAACTAAAGGCTAATGGCAGACCTTTTAACAGGCCATTGCCCCTTGAGATATCATCTTGAGAATATGGGCAAGGCAGACAACGATACATGCAGATACTGTGACATTGCAATAGAAACTGCGGAACATATTTACAAATGCAAACTGCCGCACGAGGCTAAAGTATAGAACGCGAAATAAATATTGTTTAATTGCCGACCGTTTGTACGCGGCGGCTAATTCTTTTGTCGGCATACACGACGCTTTTGATATTTGATAATAGAAATTCTCTTATATTTTTTGCTTCTACCATACCTAGAAACGGTGAAACTGACGACGTCTGAAAACATAAGGAAATTAGTCTCCAGGAAAATCACAAGCTTTGTAAAAAGCTTGAGAGTCCTGGCCAACAAATAATTGTAAGGTAATTCACAAAAGATCTTTTAGGTCGATGTAAAGAAGAACTGAAAGAGCGGAGCAACTCCTTGAACAATCTATAATCTTCTTCTTTACAATGTTTTACCAGACATTTTGTATCCATGTAGCTTGTGATCCTCTGTGACTTCAAAACTTTTATTTTGAATTGATACATTGTAGCAAGTATTAAACATAAAATGGCAAAATTATATTCTAGCTAAAATTAGAAAAGATAGCTTTGTATACCTCCATGATACTATAAAAGAGGTGTCTTGTACTTCTAGGTGTGACATTCGATTATTGTCTCAAATCCAAATTCTGATGTATAAAAGAAATTCAAACTTTTTCAAATCTTTGGGGATGAGGTACGGCCATTGGTTTAATTTCCGAGATTCGATCAGTGAAGCGCAGCAACGCTGAACGAGTCCGGCATTTGGATGATTTCATCTAATAGTCGGTAGGCTACCAACAGAGACAAATCGCCAAAAGGTGGTAAATGACCCAGGGTAGGTTGGTGACCGAGGACCGTGGTTTGGAGTCCACGCTAAATTGTAGATCCCTTGGCGCAATGGGCCATTCTGGCCTAGTTGCCTAGTAAGAAGAAGTACTATTTTCATATGTTCAGAAATGTATACGCTAAAGGTTGGTTAAGATATAACCAATAATACTGTAAACCGTCGTGTTTATTAACTATGTGAAATGGCGTTTCGAATGTTATCGTTTACAACAAATTTTAAATAAATTTAGGTACTCACATTTAAATTTTCCACATAAAATTTATTAAAATATGACAACCAATTATTTTTGTTTATTATAAAATTGCCAATAAAATCATATAAATTTTGTTCCTAATTATTTTCACCGTCCATACACTCCATATTTCATGTTTTGAAATATTTTGAAGGTCTCAAAGCATTTTCAAAGCATTCTTGGATATAAATGTGTACATTTGGCCTTGGCTATAGCACAGGTAGCTATTAATACTCTGTTTGTATCATTTGATAGATACAGTTAGATGTTTTTGTGTTAAAAAAATATAGGAACTCATTATTCATAATAAATATTAATAAAATTTACAAATATTAGTTCGGTAGAAGTAGGCATCTTGAGTGAGAAATCCGGTAGTTCCGCATTTTACGGATAACGGTAGCTTTATCTACAGGGTGTTTTTGAAATACATCCATACATTCTAATCTGTGTCCTTACGTAATTTGAAGACCAATGCCACATTTTAAATTTAGAAATGAAAAGAATCGGACTCGTCTTTATCTCTTCAATCTCGACGCTCACAACGTTACTTGCTCACTTTTATTACAGCGTTGCCAAAGCTACACAAAATTGTCAAATTATGAACAAAATTGAAAATGAACTAATAAAGCATACGAGCGCAACGTGTGTTTTCCCCTGCCGCAATATAGCAAATCACTATGTTTGTCCACTCGATGATGATAAATTCGCCATTTTTAACATGTAAAAACAATAATTCACTATTATGACGTATGCGTAGCCACTGGTACGCATTTTGATAGCAGTAAACCCTATACGACACTTGCTGCTACTGCTTATCTACATTTTTTTGCACTTAATACCGGCGCGGTGAGAATATGGAAGAAGGTCAAGAGTAGATGCGAAAAGATTTATTTTCCCGGTTATTTTTGGACATTACATCAGAAAGATGTGAATATTCACAGATCAAAATATATGGATATATTTCAGAAATATCCTGTATGCAAGTTTTATATACGAAAAGTGTATAACTTGGCGTTTGCTCCTTCATATTTGATTGCGAAAATTATGATGGTCGATTACGACTGTATTTGAAATTGTAGGTTTTTTTCCTGAATTGCCTTCAATTCAATTCAATACGGATTTATTAATATTTCAGTTAACTAGAATGTACCACGCCCGGGTAGTCATAGGTAACACTCAACATTTTCTTGTGTTGAAACAGCAACACTGGCAGTGCTTGAAATGTCAACACAAAGTATTAGCACAATTGTGTCATAACACAGTAAAATGATTAGAGAATATTATTTAGGTATTATGCAAATCACAACTTACACACTTTTATTTATTATGAAAATATCTACTTTCTGTATATTGTTGCCCTAATCTGGGCGCGCTAATATACTAGTTAGGTAAATACTTTAAAACACTCATTACTGGAGAACCAATCAAAACAACTACTCTTCTAGCTAATACTGACGAAGTATTGAATTACATGATAGGATTCCTGGAATTTTAAGGCAAAAAAAATATTGAAGATACTTAAATTATTTATTGAAATTCAGTCATTCACAAGAATTATTGAACCTTACATTCTATTTCAACTCTAGAAAAGTTGTACAAATTTTTTCGAACTCGTTAAGTATCTTCAATATTTTTTTTTGCCTTAAAATGCCAGGAATCCTATCATGTAATTCAATACTTCGTCAGTATTAGCTAGAAGAGTAGTTGTTTTGATTGGTTTTTCAATAATGAGTGTTTTAAAGTGTTTTCCTAAGTAGTATATTAGCGTGACCCGATTAAGGTACCAATATACAGAAAGTAGATAATTTCATATTAAATAAAAAAAGGTGTGAATGACTAAATGTATATGAATGATTTAAGTATTTTCAATATTTTTTTTTCTTTAAAATGCTAAGAATCCTATCATGTAATTCAATACTCCGTCAGTATTAGCTAGAAGAGTAGTTGTTTTGATTGGTTCTCCAATAATGAGTGTTTTAAAGTATTTACCTAACTAGTATATTAGCGTGCTCAGATTAGGGCAACAATATACAGAAAGTAGGTATTTTCATAATAAATAAAAGTGTGTAAGTTGTGATTTGCATAATACCTAAATAATATTCTCTAATCATGATAAAAGCAAATAAATAAAAATAATTAATGGTAAACAGTAAAATGGATCTAAGTACCGTAAGTCATTGGCACTTGGGTATTTTGGTATCTATCAGAATCAGAATTGAAATGGCAACACAGCACTGTTTTATGATACGATGCGCGATTCAAGTATTCTCAGGGAGCTAGTAACAGCCACACAAAAAATACTTATAACAGTTTGTCGTCTCGAGGTCCTTTGTCTACAAGTGTACTCGAAATAAAAATTTAACAATTTTGGTTGAAATTAAAATTCGTGATCCGTGATACCGCACGCGAACCCTCAGCTCCCGCCGTCTTGAGTGTTACACATCTTTACCCCCGGGGCCAACCAGACAACTTCGATGCTCAGCACCGTGGCAGTTGAAGGACTGGCTGGGACGAGGCTGCATCAACTTAACGAAGTTAGGAGTCTGTAACATTTAAATGTTACAGACTCCTAACTATTTAAATATCCAAAAGGAATAACAAAACTTATACAGTGTGTGTAGTGGCGAGCTAGACATATGGAGTAAAAGTGCAACATTGCGTGTGCCAGCTGGCTGAAATGAAATAACTGAGAGCTGGGTTGCTTCAGTGGTCTAGCGCCGACTCTTGAATCTATGCCGCCGACGGGTGAGTTTGTTGTTGCTAGGTTGTCATATCTCTTGCGCTACGTGAATGTACATGCCTAATCGGCAATTACACGCACTGTATGCTAAGAAAATATGACCTACAGTGAAAACAAATTTAATTTGTTGATGCAGGAAAAGGAGGTAAATAGAAAAACCTGACTCAAGAAATTGTGACTGTGGGCGGTGTAAGTGTCACATGGCTAATTTGTGATTTAGAATGTGAATTTTTGAATGGTTATGATTTAATAAATAAGTCATGGGTATTACTGCTGATAGAGGATTAGGCAAGGGGATGGGAGTATGGCTACAGAGGTTTCCTGAAAATGGGTAGCACCTGATATGGCAAGGCGTGTTTTATGCTATTTTTTTGGATAAATGGTTTCATACATGAAAAATTTTTGAAAATTCTGAATGCACTCTCACATAGAGCATATCACGAGTTAGCAAAAATACTGAGGTCGCTTTTTCTCTAATAAAAAAGTATTGTCCAACGGAACACCCGACTTGCAATTATGATTTCTGATGAAGCATTAAATTACCTCTTCACTGATCACAGCATATATTTATCTGTAAAGTCTACATTTTTTTTGATGTGGATGATAATGGTAGGTACAAATCACCTATATGTGATTGTGCTGTATATCTCTATATGTATATGAACTCAAATTTATTATTTCGTGATTACATTCCATAGGTTTTCTTCTAACAATTAAAAAAAAGTGTTAATCATTTGGTACGAGATAAATATAATTCATGACTGATTATTAAATTTTATTACACAACTCTAAAAATCTATATAATGAATTTATGTGAATAGTGGATTCCATCATTTAAAGGATATATCGAGGTCATGTAGGTAAAATACATCTCATGAAAAAGCAAAAATAACTGTATTTCATGTGTCTTCTAAAATTTAGACTTTCATATTTTTTTACTAATCTATTTACAGAATATGAGATATAACACATTTCCTCAACCTTGGAAATAGTTTGTTATTATTATACTTACATCTGAAAACGCAATGAAAAAAATCACTCATAGATACAGGGTGGAAAGTGGCAGTAACATTTCATATTTAGTTGACTTGCGCGAAGACGATGTTTTGAAATTAGATATTAGCTGTAGACTACTACTACTGCATAAAACGGTCATGACAGATGTCTGCGACAATTACAGATTGCTGTAGACCCCAGTAAAATAATGCTGTATATTCTTCAATCCATACTTCCAAATATTAGCAAATATCTCCCGAATAAAAAGACCTTGTTAAGGAACACAGTACCATATAACAAATACCGAATATGGGATAACTAATCGAAAAATCAAGGGAGTATTTCATAGGCTATCGTAATGCTTTTGACAAAACGATTGGAACAAAGTGTGAACCGTACTATTTGAGGTGGTAACGTCTAGATATATCGTCTTAATGATTCACCGCCTATACGAGGTAAAATATGCTCCGGGGAAAGTTAACAATACCAATTCTAATAAATGTGAAGTCGGCAAAGGAGGCGGACAGGGTTGTGTTCTGTCTTTTTAACATTAAAGTTGACAAGCCATGCACTTACAGACCTAGCCATTGCTCGGGCTGTCTAACCAGACCATTGCAATATAAAAATTCTGACTATCGTAATAAAATTGGTGTAAGATTTTGCGGTTGATATAGAAATAAATCAAGAAAAAAGGGCCTAAACTAATATTTCATGAAATAGTACAGATAAGAAACATATTCGTGTTGATTTGTGAAGATACCAAGTTCGTGCTTGAGTCTTGAAACAATAAGCTCTTTAAGTGTAAATTACTACAAAATGAAATGAAATAATTGCAGACCGACAAAAATCATTCAAACGCGTGCTAAGAATTAGGGAGTGTGTCCATTGTGCTTCCGCTACAAAGTCAGGAATTTCCCTCATTCAAGCAGGATTATTCTATCCCAAAGCTAAAATCCTTCCTATTAGGGCATCCCTTATTTCTTCTAGCACCGGAAAACCAATGCCAAAATGTTTGTGCCTCAAGTTTATAAGACTTGGGCAGGAAGTTAGAATGTGGATGGAAGTTTCTTCCTCTTTCCCGCAAAACCTGCACCTCACTTTAATAGTGTGCAGGTGTCCTCTGAAAGAACCGTGTCCAGGTTTGCAAACGTTCTAGTTTTCTTCTTCTTTACGCGTCTGGGAGGTATGGGCTGTTAGAGACCGATAGATCAAATGAAATTTTCATTTATCATCTGATAAAAAGTCCAAGTGCCTTATCCCGAGGACTCGTATCTTTGATTATAAACGAACGTTTTATTGAGCAGAATTTTTTTTGGAAATCAAAGATTTGTGTAAAAATCAAGCTATGGGAACGCTGAGTCTAGAAGTGTATTTTATTGGCAATTTTTTGAAAGGTAAAAAAAAATAAATAATAAAAAGTAATTAAATAATTTATTTTAACGAAGAAATTGAAAAATTACATAATCCTTAGAATTTGTCTGGCATTAACAATAAAAATGAGAACGATTGTAACAATAGAATATCGTTTTGATTTACTTATTATGATACAATTGTTATGACGATTCGAATTATTTTATTTCACGTGAATATTTGTGTTTTTCCTCATTTTGTTTATCACATTTTCATGGTGTTCTTTATTCATTTGAAGATAGAAAGGAGGCACTACCATGTCCAGTTATTTGTATTAAATTCTCCTACTCTATTCTAAGTTTACTAAAATTTATTACGACTGCAGCCCTGCTTCTATAGTTTGCTACTTTTCTTTTTTTGTGTGTCTAAGCCAATCAATTCTGCTCCATTTTTAGTTACTCAGAATCATCTATTGACAAATTTTTGTACCACCTTGAACCAGGATTTTTCCCAAAACCATTTTGAGGTTAACCTCAATCGATCAGAAATGTGACTTACTTTTTCTGTATAAATTTTGCAGTATAGTTCCATATGAACTTAACACAGCATTCTTTGCACTCTGATCAACTAGTTTTTTTCATATTGTATGCATTTGTCAATATTTCAGCTAATGTTTCTTTTGTTGTTCTTGTTTCTGAGAAGCAGGTTCCAAATATACTTTTTTTTTACTTTTTAAAAGATGAACAATAAAATATTGTCATCTTTTTTAATTTCGTCGATACACGTGCTAAGAAGACTTTGTTATATCATTTTATAGTTACTTCCACATTCACATAGTAACGTTAAAAAAAATATTTTTTGTTTCTTCAAATAGGCTTAAAATGTCATGAAACGTCGAGATTTTAAGTTTGAACAAAATAAAATCTGTCGGTCTGTAACTTTCTCTGTGCGTACGTTTACTCAGCAACGGCTTATGATATTGACTTGTTTGGTACACGTATGTGTTATAATCTGGAACTAGATTATGTTTACAATTAATTATTCTTGATTTATTTGCTTTCATCATGATTAGAGAATATTATTTAGTTATTAAGCAAATCACAACTTTCACACTTTTTTATTATGAAAATACCTATGTTTTAATCTTATTCTTATAAGTAGATAAAGCAAGCAATAAGAGTCCATAAAATTGGGATTTAGTGTATGTACAAGAATCAAAGGCCTCAAATTTTTTTTTGGCATCAGCCACTCCCACTACCACTCCCTCAGAAAATTTGGATGTGGAAGTAGTGATTCCTTATTCAGCGATTTTTTTGCTTAAAGAAGGTCAGGAAAAATACGAAAATGTTGAATAATGAATTTAAAACAGTGCAACTAGTTACATATCACTATAGATACCATAGGGCGACGTGTACAGCCGTCGTTCCTTTTCTAATGCATAATAATATCTCAATTAAAAATAGTTACAAATAATGCCATTTTATGTTACACCACATCACTAAATTCGCCCCCGATTTTGATTTCGTTAGGATCTAAAACAGATTTCTATTAAAGCATGAATTTAGTTTAGTTCACTTTCACAGTTATAATGCAAAACAAAACAAAATATTTAAACTTCCATTTGTGTATTTCCTCTTACTTATCCATTTGAGATAATAATAAGTAACATTTATTGTAACAATTTGTTTAAGTATTTCATCCAAGGCTAATCGTTTAGTTAACTGAAGTAATCTTTCGATAGCTAAAGTATGTTTACCGAATAGTAACATTCTTTGAATATTCTGTATATATAATCGAATTGCTTTTGATAAAACTAAATCTGTATGAGTCATATGCACTTACTTATACCCAGATATCATAGGATTCTAGTGTGAGACGTAAAAATTATGTCAAAGTTTTTCATAATATTTATTTGGTAATGTTGAAACATTCAACTTCAGAATTAAAGACAAATGATTCTAATTTAAATAACTCATTAACTATTAATCTCGATTAATATATGAAATAAATTACATATAAATGTATGTTAATTTCAGTTATATTAGTGATGGATATAATTGATTCAGCTGTTCCTATAAATCTAAACGTAATAGAAAAGTATGCCGTGCAATGTCACTGATTAATTGATTGGCGATTTTTCATGAATGAAACACAAACGACGACTGATATTGTAATTATTTTCTTTCTGACATATTAATAATTTATTTCTTACTAAATACCCAAAAAAAAAGTATTATCGAATGAGTCATTCATACCAGTGGTAGTACAGAGAGAAATAGTTGGTCATTTTTTAAACAATAGTAAAATTTGAAAGCAAAACGTTATACAGTTTTATACATCTGTATAATTGTACAATTCTTGTACATTTGTTTTGCCCAATTTACAGATTTCGTTAGTGATTTTCCAGGTAATTTTGTGGGAAATTCAGAGAAAGTTCAGAATCAGATTTATTTATTTTTACAGGTATTGTTAATGGTGCCTTCAAATTCCATATTTTGTTACCAGTCTATTTACAACTAGTTTTCAGCTACTGTTTAAGGTACGTGTATACTGATAAGACGAATCTAGTGATGGATTTAATCAATTAAAACGCTAGAGAGATAGAGTAAAAAGATTTGGCAACACTCTATTAAATACGACTGTCATACTTATCTGCTTGTTAATTTTTGCAGAATGTATTTTCAATTTGGATTAAGTTATAAATAGATAATAACCTTAAATAATAATACGACGTATTTAAAAATGTCAGAGCAATTAAAATATAAAGGCAAGTTTACTAAAAATGTGCCATAAAAAAAAACAATTAAAACTTGAAAAAGGTATTGGAAATAATTCCAACCATTCAACCGAATGCCAAGATCATGTTTGTGAAGGAAATCGCATGATTAACGTAAAGGAGCTTGGTTAAAATCTAAAATGTTTAGAATGCTCATTAATTATTTCTTTGGAAGGTATAAAAAGTGAAAAACATTGTAGTTTACTTTCAATTTGGAATGTTTTTTTGCAAAAATGGCTCATTCGTTTTGGTTGTACGTAGAGGAAAAGTGCATGAAGTAAACGAATATAAACAAAATTCAGCAACTTCAAAAACAAATAAAAAAATACAACAATGATATTACCTACTACAATTAATTTTATACTTTTTAAATATTCGCGCCATCTTCGAAATATACAACGTTGCGAATCAATTTCAACAGCTGCTTCATTTATACAAAAGGATTTAAAATTAATCATACTTCTAATAACTTTTATACTAGACGGGCGATTTTTTCAGGGTTTTAACAGATTATTAATAAGAAACTATTCAACGTTTTTTTGAAGTATGTTTCAAAAAAATTGTTGGTATTAAGAGCGAAAAGTAACTTAGCCTAGTGTGCACCCGAGTTCTTCTATGTCAAGTAAAGCATATTTGTCAGACTTTCCGAATCGATTACTCCGAAACTAAACGGACGATTTTATTGAAAATTCAAATGTAAAATCACTTTATTTATTAGTATACCAAATTATATTTAAAGCTATAAAAGTTCATTTTAGTACAAGTACAAGTACCTTAAAGGGTTTTCGCAAATTATGTAACATAAAAATTGTGATTTTATAAACGTTTGCTAACTATATATGTGAAATTCTGAATCGCGAGTCTGAATTTATTTTCGCTGTAGAATAATAGTAATATAAACCTAATTTTAGAAACTGTAATTTAACAATATTCTATTTACAGTCAGTTTGGTACCATTATTTTAAGAGATTGCGTAATAGTATCATAAAGATAATCGTCTAATGATTATCATAATTGGGGTTTTAAAAGATAGTTGCACTGAATAATGATAGATGGAGTTATCGATTTAATTTTCAAATTGTTGCCTTAGGACTAGCCCGGAATTGTGAATGAAGGCGATATCGACGACTTATGTCAATCTATTCCATGTGGATGAGAACCAAGAGGCTCAAAACCAGTCCGTGGACGACTAGCCGTACTTGCTGATGTGATAGTGAGGATTTCCTAACTTAATATAAAGCCTTCTCGGACATTCACTGCAGATTTTTTACAAGCATCCTTGTGATTATTTGATATGCTCCAGAGCGTCAGCACTATCAGAGGAGCAGTACATGTGATTTATAGGATTTACGATAAAAATTGACAAAGAAAATATAAAAAGGCCCTTATTTGACCCCAGTTGGTTCTCTATATTTGTTATCGTATATTAGCAGAAGAAGAGAAAATAGTTTCACCTCAATATTCATCTGCGTAAAGATTCGATAAGTGTGGTGGCAATGGTACTAATACTTACAAATGGGTATGAAATAAAAGCATGAATATCGTTAGTATTTTTATCATGTATGAGTAACGTATGATGTTAGAAAGAACTGGTCGGAGTTATCTGCGCCAGGCGGGCTTCATCATAATTGCCGTATACAGTAATGAAGGTGCACGTACAGTTAGGGTGGGTTCCGGTAGTAAATAATGTCATTTATTGTATGGAAGTTGAAAAAGTATGGTACATCATCTATCTACTTATATATGTAAGAATATGCCTTCCAAACATGGCAAGAATGAAGTCCTCCCTTACAGGATGTTTGATCGAGCACAAAAGATTCACAATTTCCTAGAAAAATATCTTTTGTAATTTAACTTTGGACCAGTAATAACTTTTACTTAAAATTTTTGTTCGCTCGTGGCTAGTTCCTAACAGTGATTTTATCATTTACCGGAACTGATCATTTTAAAGACTTCCTACAGCGACATATACATTCAAAGAAATAGTATGGGTAAATTCAACAAAAGAAAATGGTTAACTAACAATATCGTTAATTTTGTTAAACTAAATTATATTGATGGTATTTTTAAACAAAAGGTGATTGTTATTTTAATTAATAATAAGTCGTACAACAAAGCAAACATTAACTTTAAAAAATAGATGAATAAGACTGTTATTTTTTTCGTCTGACTATTATTTTGTTGAATTCTGTTAAATTAAACTAGATAATAGTATATTTTATTTTTAACTATTGTCGAATTGTAATTGTAAACCCAGTAGCAGTTTGCTCTACTATTATAGTTGACAGATAAACCAATATTATTGTAGAGTTAACCCGCAGTTCTGTTTACATAAACATAACATCGTTCTGCCATCCACTTTGATGAATTAAGACGTCGCATCAGCGCTTTTGTTTGCAAATAGTATGGGTTAAATCAATCAAAAAAATAGTATATATATATTGTTCATTTTGTTAAATTGAAGTATATTTAATAGTATTTTTAAACAAAAGGTGATTGTCACACAACAAAATAAACATTAACTTAAAAAATGCATAAGACTATAATTTGTTCATCTTACTAATAATTTGTTGAATTTTGTCAAATGAAACTAGATAAATAGTAGACTTTATTTTTAAGTATTATCGAATTGTAATTCTAACCCAGTATCAGTTCGCTGTATTATTGTACTTTGAAGACAAACCAATATTATTGTTGTCTTCTAGAAGTTCTAAAAGGGAATTACCATAAAATTTGCTTGCTTACCACGTAGTCTATTACAGAAACTATTCCTAGATGACGCCACATACAAATCACTGACAATAATCAATCATGCTCTTATACTCTTATGAATTTATAGAAAATTAATAACATGATTGCAATGTTCAAATTCTCTCGAGGATCATCGATATATTTGGATGCATCTTATAAACGATCTCTAATCTTTGGTTTGGGTGGTCTGATGTCTCAATACTGAGATTTTGGGTAACCAAAAAAAACTTCATCATACAATAAAGTGTAGATCAACCTAAAAATTAGTTGGTGAACAAAAAACAAAGTCGTTGTACTATTTAATTGTAGACCAAATTGAAAATGGTTAGTGAACATAAAAAAATCTCATTGTACTATTTAATTTGTTGTTCTACAAGAAGATATGATTATTAAACTACTATTTGTTTACGAAAACAAATAAAGTTGTTGTATGACTATTCTTTTCTGATTGATTTAACTATGAAACTAGATAGGCGCGATTTCATATGCTCTTTTTGGTTGAATTCACCTATCATTTTCTTTGAGTGTAAGTTATATGAGGCTTTCCAGCTTTTGCAAAATGTACCGACAGCATATAACGCAATAAGGGTAGTATGATTCGGCCTCGATTTCGAGCTACCTCTATGGACATGTCCGCATAGTAATTTTGTTGAGCATTTTCCATAATTTTGTTAAAAATCAAAATAGGCCTTTCAGCATGAAATTGTGTTTTTCTAATAACCATCCGGTGCTCCTGTCCTATGCTCAAGTTGCTGGATTGAAATAATTTTAAATTATGCAAAAAATCGTTTGTAGCAAAATTATCCTTTTTGCCTAAAATTTCATTTTGAGGCTACGCCCTAAGTAGAATCCATAAACCATCACAGGCAACTCTCCCCCTTCTCCCAACATCAACATACCCTGGAACTTCTGTTGATATAAATTTTTCATTTTCAAGTTCACACTTAATTATGCACGAAATATAGTTAATTTTTGAAACAATTAATTAATAACCCAAATAAAATTAGAGATAATCGAAATTGAAAGATTTCAATACGAAGAAAAAAAAACAGCTGCGGCTTTCTTACACTCCAAATGAAACGCATGTAGCGCCACTAACAGTAGGATTGGAGCAAGTAAACGAGGGACGCTCTCCTATTCAAAACCAGTTTTTTTGCACCAAAATAATAAGGTACAAATCGTTTATAATATATTGAAAGTTTCTACATTTAGCTATATTTTGCCAGAGTTGTTAAGTTTTAAATTATTTACACGAGTCACACGGACTATAAGAGAAAAAAAACACGATTTTCTGAATCACGATTCGAAATATTTTCTGATAAAATATGAAATCTTCAAGAAAATAATGCTATTGAAAAGTTTATACCGCAACCGTAATTTTGCATTTTTTTAAGTTAACTTTTGAATATTTTACAGAATTTTTTATTGCATAATTAGTGAAAAATTGCGAAATTAAAAATTTAAGTTCAGCCTCATTTAGTACCATCAGATGTAATAGATGTTTACTTTAGGTATGTCATTTAATAATTAAATGTATAGCTAATTAATCCTTCAAGGATTTTTTCGTTGCGTTTTACCCGCGATGGGTAAATTTAAGAAATCTACGAATCATAAATGAGTTTTTCTCATTAAATTTTCAAAAGGTTAAGCAATAAATAAATAAATAGAAAATCTGAAACATTCCTCTTTAAAATTCTTTTTATTTTATTTTAATTCGATGATTATTAAAGAAATTACATTTTCTTTCTGAGAGCGCAGCACGAAATTTTGCGATACTCTGCTTCGTCCGTTCCATATTATACCGCGCTGACCTCAGAATGTTTTTTAATTATTTACTCGAAAACGGTGGCATCTGTGAAAAAGTATTTACAACTTTTTTTTTCGTATTTCGTCAGCATTCATTTTGTACTTACTGATGTATAATTAAAAAATGGTGCCGGGTATTGTTTCATCCCCAAGTTACTTAATTGGGATTAACTGATATAATGACAATAAATAATAACGGGTATAGAGATCAAGATATATTTCTTTCATGAATGTGTAACATAACGAAGAATAACGCATTACTTTAATATTAAGCTTTAAGTTTATATAAATGTAAAATACTGCAACTTCAAAGTGATGTTTATTTTATTGAGTTTCCTTCAATTGAATATTTAGAATACCTATTTTTATACTTTCGCCGATTTATTAGAAGAAATAATATAGTCTGGGAATTTATTTTAAAAGTTTAATTACTCTTGCAACTAAAGTGGTTTATGTGATAGGGAAATCCCGAGAGACACATTTTTTCTAGTAATAATTGACGATATTCCATGTCAAAAGTCATACATAATCTTTTTTTACGTTTCTCCAATAATTTTTTTAAATTTTTGTTTCTTATAGGCTAGCATAGTCTTTAGCATTTAACTACCCCTGTGAGAAATAATCACGAGCCCTAAGATCAGGTCATATTGCTGGCAGACTAGAATGGATCATGGGTCACAAAGCGGATAAAAGGGGTGGTAGACAATAACTGGCAAGATAGAAAAAATGTCCAAAATTGGCTTCAGCGCATCAAAATACTTCAGAAAAGTTGGATGAGAACCTTAGGACAAGCCCTTTTTGTTTTAGACCTGTGTTATTATGTCTATAGTTTTTTAACTAAAAGTTGTGTCAGTTATGTTTGGTATTAAGATCAGTTGTAACTGAAATTCATTAAAACTCTTGTCATGGATAAGAATTCCTCCAAGGTTTCTTATTTGAGGTGACCACCCTGTATATTTTTCATTAGAAATAGAGTGGGTTTTTTCCTCAGCGCTAGTGTCAGCTACAATCCAAATACTATTTCTGATCATCGTTTCTTAATTAAGTATTTTAGTATTTTAGTGACCATCCTTTACATTTTTTATTAAAAGTATAACAAGTTTCATCTTTGACAGCTGTGTTAACTACATGCCAAATATTTTTTTATCTCCGTCACGTTTTTTTTATTATTATTTTCTTGGGCATTCGCCCTGTAAATTTTTAACTAAAAGTATAACAGTATATAAAGTATATCTTCCTTGATAATTTTTTTTTCTGCGACTATTGAATAATACATTAATTATCGATACGTTTTTAGGCAAGTAATAGAGCTTATTACTCACTGCCATGGGTAATAATTCATTACTCAGTGGGCTAAGACCAATTACAAAACTTCATAGTCATTACTCAACAGTTTCTGTGGAGCAATCACAAAAGACGATTTAAAATTCAAAAAAATCGCATGTGCCATAACTCAATTCAATCTGCCATCATAAGTAGGTCATCGATTTCGCCGAAAGTCAAAAAGTCATGTTTCGTACGCTCCTGTATTTTCGATTTCGCCGGTGCGATTCACGATGTGTATTAAATGCAATTCTTCCTCTTTCCATAATGATGTAGTATGGCCCTTAAATTTATATATTAAAAAAGATGTGAAGGTTTAAAGATTTCGTGTTTCACTCATAGCTAGAAAATAGAAATTTTTTTAGGAGATATGGAGGTTTAAAAATGGCGTCAAATGTTTTTAAATCAAAATAACTCTTGCACTTGCGCCAAAAATGTTAAGAAACCAAATTGAAGATTTTCAATTAAGTTAAAAGTGTTTTCTTTTAATTTTTTTCTTCTGCTTAAAAAATAATGAAGTTATGGCCGATATAATGTGCATATTGTCTCTAAAAATCTCACCATTATTATTTTCGGAAAATTTACCTTAACTTCCTCAACTTCCTGTTGAGTAGACGTAGAAAAAGCTTAGTATTCTACTGTAATAACAATTACTCACTTGGATGAGTTACGACACTCGCTGTCATCCGTCAACGTCATCCTCTTGAGCAATAGCCGTCATTACACGTTCGTTGAATACTTTTTACTACTGAATATCATTGTACTCTGTCACATTTTTTGTCATTAATTTTTCTTTGTGCATCCACTCTATATATTTTCCACTAAAAGTATAGACAGTTTCATTTACTACGTGCCAAATAATACTGTGATAGCAGGTTTCTTTGACAATTGTGTTAACTACATGCCAAATATTATTGTGGCGCGTCATATTTTTTTATTAACTATTTTTAGGCCGTGCACCCTGGGTATTTTTCACTAAAAGTATGGAAGGTTTCTGTACCCCCGTCACATTTGTTTCATTAATTACTTTTGTAAGGCGACCACCCTCTATATTTTCCACTAAGATTTCTTTTTTGACAATTGTGCTAAATATATGCCAAATATTCATTGTATCGACCCTGTATATTTTCAATAAAAGTATAGCATTTTTCTTCGTTGACAATTATTGTGTTAACTGCATGCCAAATATTATCGTGGTCTGTCTCTGTCTCTGTTACGGTGTGAACGCCCAAGAAAATAATAATTAATGAAAAAACGTGACGGAGATAAAAAAATATTTGGCATGTAGTTAACACAGCTGTCAAAGATGAAACTTGTTATACTTTTAATAAAAAATGTACAGGATGGTCACTAAAATACTTAATTAAGAAACGATGTTCGGAAATAGTATTTGGACTGTAGCTGACACTAGCGCTGAGGAAAAAACCCACTCTATTTTTAATGAAAAATATACAGTGGTAGTCACCGTAAATAAGAAACCCTGGAGGAATAAAATGTTCATTATTTTTTTTAGCGCGTCCACCTTGTATATCTTTAATTAAGTTTCTTCTTTCACAGTTGTGTTAACTACTTGCCAATTGTTATTGTGGTCCATCACGTTTGTTTCATTAATTTGTAGCCGTCCACCCTGTATATTTTTCACTAAAAATACATAATGTTTCTTCATAGACAGTTGTGCGTTATATTTTTTCATTAATTATTTTTCTTTGTTGTCCATCCTGTATATTTTCAGGGTTCGTTGTGATCGGGAAAACCAGGAAAACCGCGAGAAGTCAGGGAATTTAAAATTTCGCCTAAAAGTCAGGGAGATGTCAGGGAATTTCACAAAGAGGCGAGAAATGAGGGATTTTCATTAATTATCTGGAAATTAGGTCCAAATACCAATTACTGATTATTATCCGGTATCCGATATTATAGTACGTCGGATGGCTGGCTCCTGCGTTCACTAACCCAATACCGAGGTATAACCAAATAAAACCTATTTCATTTTATTCAGCAGGTTTTTTTTACATAGGAAATCACGTTTGACGACACTCTCCATTAGTCGAGACTGAAGTTACAAGAAAAACACAAAAAAAAATGAAAATAACAAAATTCAAATTCAACCACGAATAACTTTCAAACGAAAAAAGATAAAGTTATATATTTTTTTAGTTCTTTAGTACAAACGATTCTCTTTAATTTGATGTATAATTTATTACAAAAATATTAACTTTAACATTAGAAAATTGACGTTAATTTGGATGGTACACAAATTGTCAATTTTTTTGAAAGCTCTAACTCGTTGTAACTCGCTTATGTATTGAGCTATTCGAATGTTTTTTTCATCAAAAACTGCCAAATTTCATAGACTTCATTTTGTCTCAATTAATGCTGGGTCTAGCTCTGTAAATAAAAGCGGTACAGCCTTTTAAACGCAACGAAGCGCACTACGGCGGCGGAGTCGTGAGGCTTCCCCTCTCGTTCCCGGCACATCCCGCGTTCGCCATAAATCGCGCAATGCTTCCATCAGTGGCCGTAACAAAAGCTTTAGAATAATTTTCCTTTATTGTAAGATAATAAAATTAACAAATCAAATTGAACAATATGATATTAGTTGTAATAATCCATTATACCGTGCGTGTAGCGGAGCGCTAGGCATAGGGAGTAAAATTACAACATCGCGCGTGCCAGCTGGCTGAAATGAAATAACAGAGCTGGGATGCTCCGCCCGACGGAGAAATTTACGGCAGCTGTGTTGTCAGATCTCTCGCGCTACGTGAATGTACATGCCTAATGGGAAATTACACACACGATATATGGTGTCGTACAATGCGGGCAGTGCGTTAATAAATGGAAAATAATAGGTATCAGACAGAGATTAACTGATTTTCAGATACGTCATTGTTAAACTTATGCCAGCTAGTAAAGTTTTTACTTTGCCTCGTATATTTTAATATTTTCCATTAAGTGGCAGAGGTAACCGTATAATCAAAACAATTATTTGCCATGCTTTCACTAACTCGTAGAGGCTCTGAACGATTAGTTGGATTTTTATACATAACTATATTTTTGTTTTCATGTAAACTGGAAGGGTTAAAATCGGTTAAAATTGGATAGACGATCTAAATATGCTTGTGTAAATAGGCTGTTCTCTTTTTTAAATAATACTATTCCAAGTGGGACTTTTTCCATCTAGCATGTCTTCGCTTTGATCAAAATTATCGATGCTATGAATGTAACTGTTTTTTTCAGAACTTACTGGAGGAACTCCAGGTGGTATAAAAATGTCGTCACTAGTTTTTACTAATACGTGACTAGCTAAAAATGTTAAAAATGTCCGTATTTCATCGTGGGAATAACCATAGCCAAAAGAATAAAGCATATCATTAATACACACACATATAGTAATATGTATAGGATTAAAAAAATTGCCTAAGTTGATTGTTTTTTTTTTTTTCATACCAATTATTAATATAAATTGCATTACTATAGGAATAACGTTTAAATCAAATTTGTCTGTCCTGACATATTTAGTATCCACGACATAAATGTTTATAGCAAATCTGAAACTTCTTATTTACATTTATGTTCATTGAGATTAGTAGTCGCGTTTTTTTTTAATCCCGACCTCAAAAGAGTTGTTTTTTTTTAGTTTTTTTCTTATATCTTCGGTCTCGACCAATGGAGAGTGTCGTCAATTTTGATTTCCTATGTAAAATAACATGCTTTAATAAGTAGTGAAGCCCATCTGGTTATACTTCAGTATTGGGTGGGTCAAGAAAGAGAAGGCTTTTCGCGCTCTGTCCGACAGGCTATTAATAATTATGTAATATTAATAATTGTTTACGATTTACTGACTTTCTAACTGAAGCCGTCTCTGTCTAGTTTATCTCCTAGCAAATGAGAATGCGCACACTTGTTTTACGATTTTGGCCCTTGTGGAAATGGGCACTAAGGAATAAATCTGCAGCTCAGTGTCTTGTTTGGATTTGTATGTTGTGTTTCTGCTTGGTATTTTTGTCCTCCGCCGGCCATTAGTGCAATTTTGTGCTTTCTGTCGTAGAAAAGTAAAGTATCGTTAATTTTTCTATACGCTGCGTTCTGTGGCTTTTTGTTAATGCTGTTTCATGTCCGGTGTCTGATTAATAATACAGGTCTACAAAAAAAAAAAAAAAGGTCTTGTCCTAAGGTTCTAATCTAACTTTTCCGAAGCATTTTGACGCGTTGAAGCCAATTTTAAACAAAAAAATGTTCTATCGTGTCAGTATTTATCCCCTAAAAAGGGCAAAAAAAGTCTTCTGATCTAACTTTTCTGAAGTATTTTGACGCGCTGAAGCCAATTTTAGACAAAAAAATGTCATGTCAGTTTCCCTCTATCTCCTAGGGGCGGCAGAGAGAAACTGACACGATAGAAATTTTCTTTAGTTAGAGAAGAGCATTCCTACTAGAGAATTTAAGAAGTTTCGTTTTAAAAATGTATTATAAAAGCTTTATATTCTAACCTAAACCAGTTAATAAAATTTTATTTACAAAATGAAACGAGTGATGATCTGCTCAGTTATTTTTAAATTAGTATTAAAAGTAATTATGTATTTACGCACCAAAAAATAAATTAAAATTGTCTGGAAAACTGCAGTTAAAAGTTATGGAAAATCTGGAAAAGTCAGGGAATTTTACCTCTATCAAAATATGAACCCTGATTTTTTTACTGAAAGTATATCTCATTTTCTCGTTGGCAGTAGTAGCGTCAACTACCTATCAAATCAAATATTATTCTTCTTCGTCAAACAGCTTTTTAGATGTAGTGCCAACAGACATACAAATAGACACCAGGCAGATATACTGTCAACAGACAAACTGTCGGAAATGAAAGACTTTATTTTTGTAACCTACATACATAGCATTACTTCCTTTTTTAAATTTATTTATTTGACATCGGTAAGCGAGGGAAGTAAAAGAAATCAAAAGAAATGAGGTCGAAGAAGAAAATGAGGAATGAATGTTATCGTTAATGATGGTTTAGAGAAGTGGGGATAGATGAACGCTTCCCAAAATAACTATTTTTTCATTGTCAATTATACCATCAATCACGACATTCTAAAAAACTACGTTGGTTGATTTTCGTTGGTTTAAAAGTTGCAGAAAAAGCTTCACAATCCTGTTGTGATGGTATTAGACTGGCGGTACATGACCAGTCAGGTGCAACGTTTTTAAAATGCATGCCAATCATATACATGAATGAAATTACCACGAATATGCCGGAAACGCAGATGTTAGGCAGTCGTCGCGTGCAGAAGGGTGTGCAAATCGATTTTTTTTGTTTTTTTTTGTTTTTTTTTTTTTAATTTTAAAATGGATCCCAATAGTGCCAAACGAAAAGCCACGAAAAAGAATCCAGCGGAAATTCATTGGCATGCAGTTTCCGCGCGCAAAACAACTTTTGATGCGGACATTAAATCATAAAATTTTTTGGTGTTCTTGATTTTAGATGATTTTGATTTTGGATTTTTTTTTTCAAGGCTTTTCGTTTGGCACCATTGGCATCCATTTTAAAATTAAAAAAAGAAACAAAAAAATCGATTTGCACACCCTTCTGCACGCGACGACGCCTAAAATTTGCGTTTCTGGCATATTCATGGTAATTTCATTCATATATATGATTGGCATGCATTTTAAAAACGTTGCACCTGACTGGTCATGTACCGCTAATCTATATACAATAACTAGAATTTTTGTTTCTAAAATGACCGGTTGAAATTCAGATGAGTGAACTAATCACATATAAATATATTCAGCCTAAAGATGCATTCATACAAAATATATTCTGTCAGGAATATATTTTTATGTGATGCTACTTTACTTTCCCTTTTTAAATTACAGTAAAACGAAAATCAGTGTTATGTTATGAAATTATCAATTACGTAGAAAGTGAATTTGCTCTCGTCAAAATTTGTGTTGGAAATGAAAAACAAATCGCGATCTATTTTCGTTTGAACCTTTTCGAGAGCTGTCAGTATAAACATATTACAATATTGACGTCACTAATTTCGTCTATAAGCTGAAACAATAACTGGTGATGTATGAAGTTATTCCGTTGGGGGGATTGGGAACGACTCATACAATATTTCATACACTTGACGTTCACTACTGTAATCCCTCAGTTATTATTAGTAAATATTTTATTGATTTGTGTTGCGAAATTATCTGATTTTGTAGTAGACCGGGAGCCCGCCGACCACTAATTGTGTGTCATAAGTTTAGTCCCAAAGTGTGCGAATTGTTGTTAATTTGGAGTGGTAGAGCATATAAATGTACATGCCAGCCCTTTCTTTTGCACAGGGGCGTGCGGCAGGCCCCCAAATGTGTAAGAAATATGACTTGTAAAATTAAAAAAAAAAAACAGCTACAAAAAGTCATAGGTTTATGCATGGAGGTTGGAGGGATTTCTTAATTTACCCCCATAAATCATAAATCCAGACTCCCATTCATTTTGGGGTGGTACAAGGAGGCGCTGTTCGCCCAAATTTGAAAAAAAAGTCAGGTAAAAAAATGATAAGTTTATGAATGGCAATCAGGAACTTGTATGAAGTATGAACCTACCTCTTTGAAAAATGGTGTCTTTCACGATAATTGACGGCGTATCAGTGCTTTCTACCGCATGTACTAATTACCCGTGTAATTCGATTAGTGTCATAAATTTACGACCGGCAATTAGAAACTTGGTAAGTATGAACCTCCTGAGAGCAAAAATATATTCGCCATTTTTGAAAAGGGTTATATTTATGATATTCATCGAATTAAAGGGATAATCAGTACATGCGGTAGGAAACTGTGATACGCCATCAATTACCGTGAATGGCATGACCTTCGCACCACTTTTCTAAAATAGTGAATGTATATTCGCACTCAGAGGGTTCAGACTTACCAAGTATCTGATTGCCAGTCGTAAATTTATGATATTCATCAAATTACACCAGTAAATATTATACGCGGAAGGAAGCTCCGATATCCGATACGCCGTCAATTATCGTGAAAGGCAAGACCCTTGTACCACTTGTCAAAGATGGCGTACGTATTTTCGAAACCAAGTATCTGATTGTCAGTCGTAAATTTATGATACTCATCGACCGGCTCAGTGACGCAGTGCTTAAGGTGTTAGGCTTACGACCACGGGATCCCGGGTTCGAATCCTGGCTAGGGTATGGATGTGTAGAGGCGTTTTTCACGTGTCGCCGAAACGGTAGCAGTGGGCTAGACTGCGGTTGTGTGAGAAACAACACGGTCTCCTGTCCTGAGTTCGAGACTCAGCTGCAGCAGATAGCAATGTCGCAGGGAATGGGTGTTGTGATTTTGTCTATATGTGTGTGTCCGTCCTGGTTGAGTGGTAGAATAGCCTACGGCTAAACTCCGCCAGGACATTAATATAAATAAGGCGATTAAAAAAAAATTACAAGAGTAATTAGTACATGCGGTAGGAAGAGTCGATACGCCGTCAATTATCGTGAAAGGCTAAACCTTTGCACCACTTGTCAAAGATGGCGCACGTATTTTCGCAATCAGGAGGTTCATACTTACCAAGTATCTGATTGCCGGTCGTAAATTTTTGATATTCATCGAATTACACGGGTAATCAGTACACGCGGTAGGAAACTCCGGTACGCTATCAATTATAGTGAATGGCAAGGCTGTGGTACCACGTTCCAGAGAAGGCTAATATATTTTCACACACGTAAGTTCATATTTACCAAGTTCCTGATTGCCATTCATAAACTTATCATTTTTTTTACTTGACATTTTTACAAAATTGGGCGAGCGTAACGCCTCCTTGTACCACCCAAAATGAATGGGATTCTGGGTTCATGATTTTTGGGGGTAAATTGAGAAATCCAACCCCCATGCGTAAACCTATGACTTTTGTCACTTTTTTTTTTAATTTTACAAGTCATATTTCTTACACATTTGGGGGGCCTGCCTTACGCCCCTGTACCAAAAAAAAGGGTGTGCTCGTCCATCCCAAATTAACAACAATTCTCACATTTTAGGACTAAAGTTATGACACACAATTAGTGGTCGGCGGGCTCCTGGTCTATAGTATGATAGTATGATATAATTTTAGAGCTATTTTTTTTTTAACTACATTTATTTAACGTCGACCTATTTCCACTGCTAAGGCCAATCACCGACGCGACGCCAGGAGACCAATTACCTCCAACGTGAAAATTTTTCCAACTTTTGTGTTTGACGAATAGAGATTCTTTACTATAAAGACAAGGGACCGACTGCTTTACATCCACTCCGAAGGATGACCTGTCTAGTACGCAATCCTCACCTAAAACTGCATAGCTTCTGCTTTTAAGCCGTTATACAACAAGATTTGTAGAGTATAAGGTTGCCTCTTAACTCACGATCACCACCAAAAAATGGCATTAGCCAATGAGCAGCTGGTGTGAAATTACACCAGATGCAGGGTCAGATTCAAAATATTGTAAGAATTTGTGTAATGTTAATAATTAAGCAAATAACTCGTAATGAAATGAGCTCGCAATGACCCGCTTGAGATAATGGGCTCATTTAATGAATTTCATTTAGTAGTTGTTACTTCTTGTGGATAAAGTATTTACTTAAAAAACCGCTGCCCAAGGAATCACTACTTCCACATCCAGATTCTCTATCCAAGTCATTCACAACGAAAAAACTTTGTATGTGAAAATAATTGTTTATGGAACTTTAATAATATAATATTTGAAATCCTCTACCCCAAAAACCCATAAAACGATACCCCACATCGGTAGTGGGGTGGGGGTGGTGATAGGGGGGTGGTAGTGGGGGGTGGGTGAAGTAAAAAAATATTTTGAGGTTTCTGGTTCCTGTACATACACTAAATCACATTTTTTTTTCATCCCCTTTAATAAGGAGGTGGGGGTGGTAATGGGGGTGGCTAATGACAAAAATTTTTTTGAGACCTTAGCTTCTCTTGTATATACTATATACCAATTTCATGGACTCTAACCTGCTTAATTTACCCATTTACCCCAAATTTACCCCAATTTACCCCCCAACCCTTCGACGGAACAAGATGAAAATATAATCTAGTTCTAGAACTCGTTAAAGTACATATGTGTACCAAATTTCAAGTCAATATCTTAAACGGTTCGAGAGTAAACGTGCGCACAAAAAAAAGTTACAGACAGACCGACAGACAGACAGAAATTTTTTTTTTCGCTCAAACTTAAAATCTCGACGTTTCATGACATTTTAAGCCTATTTGGACAATAAAAATTTTTAAAAATTTTTTTGTCGTTACTATACTTCCACTGGACGTGGAAGTAATTAGACGATATTGAAAATTTCAGATTAATCCGATATGTGGTTTTCGAAATAAACGACTTTTAAAGAGCACGGTGCGACCAACATCGTGACGTCAGAGAATAGTAATATAAATCGGTGAAAATAGTTGATAAACTGAAATTCTTCACAAACACGCATAAGTTTCAAAACACACTGCTTGAGTTAACGATTTGTAATATTGTGAAACTATAATAACGCGCTGGAGCTAACCGTTTCGGCTAGCGGGTTCCTATCAAGTGACGTCACGGCCGATACTCGACCGCGGGTGCGGTCCATTTTAATGTTTTTTTAAGACAATTTAGAGGTCTCACAAAATTCTAGTTTTTTGTTACAGGGTCTTAAAATGATAAGATCTTTCCGATAATCAAATAAAAAACCGCTGCCCAAGGAATCACTACTTCCACATCCAGATTCTCTATCCAAGTCACTCACAACGAAAACACTTTGTATGTGAAAATAATTGTTTATGGAACTTTAATAATATAATATTTGAAATCCTCTACCCCAAAAACCCATAAAACGATACCCCACATGGGTAGTGGGGTGGGGGTGGTGATAGGGGGGTGGTAGTGGGGGGTGGATGAAGTAAAAAAATATTTTGAGGTTTCTGGTTCCTGTACATTCACTAAATCACAATTTTTTTTCATACCCTTTAATAAGGAGGTGGGGGTGGCTAATGCCAAAAATTTTTTTGAGACCTTAGCTTCTCTTGTATATACTAAATACCAATTTCATGGACTCTTACCTGCTTGATTTACCCATTTACCCCAAATTTACCCCAAATTTACCCCAATTTACCCCCCAACCCTTCGACGGAACAAGATGAAAATATAATCTAGTTCTAGATCTCGTTAAAGTACATATGTGTACCAAATTTCAAGTCAATATCTTAAACGGTTCCAGAGTAAACGTGCGCACAAAAAAAAGTTACAGACAGACAGACCGACAGAATTTTTTTTTCGCTCAAACTTAAAATCTCGACGTTTCATGACATTTTAAGCCTATTTGGACAATAAAAATTTTTAAAAATTTTTTTGTCGTTACTATACTTCCACTGGACGTGGAAGTAAAAAGAAGTGCTAAATGAGCCTATTATCCTCACATTTTGAGTTATCGTTTTTTATGGTGGTAATCAGGATAAGTTGTAGAATGTAACACTAATTGCAGGTCATAGTAGTACACTTCAGACCATATTTCGGCCCATTCCTTCTAGAATGAGATAACTGCGCCGCTACTGGGCGTTAGAAGAACAAAGATAGTCTGACTTTTCACCGCCGCACTCACGTCTCGCCTAAAAGCAGAATATGAGGGAACCTTATACTCTACAAATCTTGGTTTTACAGGCCGTTGTGAGGTGGGTAGTGGTCGCTCCATTTTCTCATACAAATATTGGCTGCAAATCCTGTTGTCTAACTTTTCATATCTAGTACAAGTATAGTCAGGACAGAGCTGCAATGACCCTTAATTGTTCTGTATAATTATTGTATTTATCATAGTTTAAATTCTAGAAAACTACTGATAAATCTAAATTAAAAATTGATTTAATTTCAATACATAATTACACAGAGATTTTCTGGGGCAAACTAAAAAGTTTATCATAAGTACTGCTCTTCCTTCTTCTTTTTATTTGTTTAAATTTGGCGTATTCCCGAAAGAAAAAAAAACAATTAAACCCTAACGGTGTTTTTTTGACATCGATTCGATATCTTGAATTTAGTAAATTCAATATTTTATAAAATCCACTTTAAATACTAAAAGGAGTATAACAACAACCACCGCATAATAAAATTAAGGAATTTGAATTTGATTAGGTCAAGATTACTGAAAACCTGAGTTGGGACGGCCCCAGATGACGAAAAGCGTCAGGAATAAAAAAACTCATTTGTAATTTTTAACACGTAACTAACTTTGTTCCTTTAAAAATTGTGGAGGTGAAAATTTTTCTGTTGGGGAGCGGACTGTAATGCTCTTTAAGGGCTAATTGCCCCTGATCTATGTATATGTGCACCTGTAAATGGGTGAATTAAATACAAGCCAAAAATTACACAGGCACACAAAATTAAAAAAGTGTTTTCTGGTACTCCATTGGGTAACCCATATGTATTTCGACGTGTCGAACACGAATCAGTGTCTGTTTAGCTCCATTGGCCACCATTTTTTTGTAAATCGCGAAAATAACCTAAAAGCCTCATAATTTAGGTTATTTTCGCGATTTATTAAAAACTGGTGGGTAACGGAGCTGTGACGTATACTTTCCGGTGAGGCCGGAAAGTGGTCACTTTTGACAACGGTTCGGTTGCTCGGGCGCCACCTTTACAATTTTTACGTGGGGCAAAGGTCCCACACAACCTGTTGCAGTAGGGCTGGAGTAGCTACAGTGGAGAAAAACAGAAAATTCCAGTGGGTCAATTGGGATGTATCAGACTTACACACACACACACAGTAAAACGCATAATTCGGTAAACAATATCTATTTATTTCCTATAAGCTACAATATCAACTCTAACTTAGTCTAACTCTACTAATATATATACCAGATAGTACCCAGGCTATGATATGACCATCCTGCAGTTACGGTGCAGTTACAGCGATGTTACTTATGGCAGGCGGGAGCGAAGCAGCGATATGACGTGGACTCGAGGTATGGTGGTGAAGGATGGTTAGCGGCGCGAAAATGACAAGATGACGGGTTACGATGCAGGTGACGAAAAGCGGTTAGATTATGTACAGTAGTCGGATACCAGGAAGGAGCAAGCAAACAATAACTAATGCAACAATAAGAAATATGGCTACTCTAGGTGTCAGGCTTGGCTAATACCAGGAACCCTAAAGTTGAAAAGAGATGTATGATTAGTCAAGACGAGACGGCGTTCTGCAGCTCCTAACCTGAAACAGTTTCAAAAAAATAATAGTAAGAATAATATGGCCACGTCCCGATTTCTCCGCATTAGCAGATACTACGAAGACCTCGGAGACGCTTTCTCTGTGCCCACAGGGTAAGCGCACTAGCACATATTACGAATACCCTGGGTACACCGGAGTCCCACGCTAGCACGGCTGTTGGCACCTGGATGTGAGCTCGTACCCTGGACCTGACATTGGGTGAGCGTCTTGCTTTCTCCGTATTAGCAGATACTACGAAGACTCCAAAACGCTCTCTCTATGGACACAGTTTGCGTGCACTAGCAGATATTACACGCACCCTGGGCACACAAGAGTTACCAGACAGTAATTAGAATTAAAGGGCCTGATTTCTCCGCATTAGCAGATACTTCCAGGAACCTCTACTTTATGACCACAGGGTACCCGCACTAGCAAATATTACGGATACCTTGAGGACACAACCAGTAAAATAAATACAAAGACAAATAAAAGTTACAGTATCAGCCAAACCGCTACATATTATAATTATTACTATTATTCTTACTTATATCCTCTAGTTGCTCCTGGCGCGTCTGGTTGAATACGGAGCGGTACACCGACTGGCTTCTGGACTGGCAGGTCTATCTGCTTCGGAAGCTCGTGAGGAACTTAACCACAGTAGAGAAAAGACCAGCCGGAACAGTTGTATAAGATTTTCAGTGCGCATGCGATGCTCCTTAAATTATTCGATGCGCAGTGGACGGCACGACGACAGTGGACGGCAGTGATGATGTAGGGTAGGGTGGATGTTTACTTTTGTTTACGTTTACGTTTCTGAACAGACGCCGCTGTCGCCAGTATACGACGAAATGCTCGTGGGATACAAACAGTAGATGCGCAGTGGATTAAAAAAAATAAAATCGAGTACAACAAATATCAAAGGGACCGCTGCGAGTGAAACTACTGGTCTTCTCTATACTGTGACTAGTGATGGGGTCATTCGAATGAAAATAATCGATGTATTCGATTATTAAAATATCTCGAGATATTCGAGAACTTTGCACGAATCATTCGAATGACTGACATTCGAGCATGAATGTTCATTTCATCGCTCGGCCTGTAACTCGGCGCTCGCTGCTCGAATGCCTCCTATCATTCGAATGACGAATGATTCATTCACTGCTCGGGACTGTCTCAGATTCAGCGAGAGCGAGAGCTGTTGTATTTCGAATACCTACCTACCAATAATTTCGATTCCGTAGAGCGCGCGGATAATATAGTATTGCTTTTGTTAGAACTTTATGTATAAGTACAGGTATTTTATTTTTTTATTCCTAATTTGTCGTACACATAGCACATATCAACAGGGCCGGTAAAAATGAAATAAAATAAAATAATAACGCGAAATGATTCAATTAAAAAAGAATAACAAGACGTAAGTATAATTCTGATATATAATAATAAATAAGAAAACAAAACAACAAATATATAAATATATGGTATATAGAATATAAAATAAAGGAAAGATTTCTACAAAATATATAAAACAAGAATAAATAAATAAATATAAACATAAAAATAAAAAACAACAAATATTCTAACAAAATAAAATAGATCTCTGACATTCTTATAATAACAATAATTTAAAAGAATGTAGTTTTACGCGATAATAAATTGTTCGTAGCCGGTTTGGGCCTCGGAATTTGCTTCATTACAGAGCTAAACGGATACCTGATTCGTATTCAGCATATCGAAATACATAGAGGTTATCCAACGGAGTCCCAGAAACATCACTTTTCATTTTTTTTTGTGTCTGTGTAATCTATTTGCATAGGTACGCGATTTTCTATAAAATGGCGGAGGATCCGGTAATATTCTTATATTGCACAGACACACACACAAAAAAAGGTCTGTTTCTGGGACTCCATTGGTATTTCGACATGCTGAATACGAATCAGGTATCCATTTAGCTCCGTTGCCCATCAAATTTTAGTAAACAGCGAAAATGACCTAAATTATGAGGTTTTTTTAGGTTATTTTCGCGATTTACGAAAAAATAGTGGCCAATGAAGCTAAACGGACACCTGATTCGTGTTCAGCATGTCGAAATACATAGGGGTTGCCCAATGGGGTACCAGAAAAAGACCACTTTTTTATTTTATGTGCCTGAGTTATTAAAGTACTGTCGTGAGCAAAAAAAATAGGACAACTAATTTTTTCTAATGCAAATCTGTCTCTATTTGCACACTTGCAATGAATTTTGACAAATAACTGACAATGTCACAAAAATTAAAGTTTGATTTTAGCAAAAATACATTATAAGACTTTTGCGCACGACAGTACAAAAAAAACTAGATGTGCTTTTCTCACCTTTGTTAATGTACAATTCATCGTCGAAACCGCTTGAACTTCAAAAATTTAGATCTCGATAAGATTTTATCTTGGAGGAGTGGGTAAAAAATCAAAATACGCGTAATTTTCGTAACTACAACTTTTATTCAATTTTTTTTCATATCTGTTAAAGATTTTTGATTATTTACAAAAGACCTCATAAAACCCCCTTGCATGAAGTTGGATGGTAAACTTTTATGTGTTTCTTCTTCTTACAACGTGAGGCAATTGTTTCTTAATGAAAGAGCTATTTTAACGGTTCACAGTATTTGCAAGTTACAGAGAAAGATTGCCATTGCAAGACAGTTCCAGGTTAGGTGATTTTTGAACCCTTAGATTGACTGCACTATAATTGCATTATAGATGTTAAAATAGATTTACAGTAATTTTCCCATATCCCCCCTAAATCCATTTCGTGGGCAGCTTTCAGATATAATTCTGTTACGATAGTTGTAAAACTGTTTTCCTTCTATTATTATAAAACGTTCTAATAATATAAGAAATTACCTTTTATTCATGGTCAACAAAATCGTACATTATACTCCCACACTCAACATTTCTCCCGAAATTGTGAACGGCAATTTTCTAGACAGTTATTTGGAGTGTGGGGATACGTGGACTAAATTAAGCAACATTCATATCCTGGTAGCCAAATGTGCTTTTTTTATAACTTGTGGGCTATACCATAATTTTATCAATGCACTTGTCCTATACCATCACGAAATTATATTATCTAATGAATGTCATTTCTGGTTCAAAAAATGTATTTGCCGCACGGTTCTTGTAGGTGGAAGTTGCGCCAGATGCCAAGTATCATGTCAAACGGTAATTAGAAGAAATGGGAAGGGAGAAGTACACGCGTCTTACTATACCAGGCGCTGCTTGTCTTCTGGCAAACACTTTAGCCAAAAATGTTTCTTTTGGATGTACCGTAAAATGAATATTCTTGTTTATTTTCTTCGTTTATTCTTGCTTGTTTGTCTCTTCAAATTTCATTAACAAAACTAAGACATCTCCAAATTATAACGGATTAAGTGATGCTAAATTAATAGTAGGAAATTATTATTTTTTATTATTGCTACGCCAAATGTAAAGTTGGCAACGGCGTCAGACAGGATGTTCTGTGCCCTCTTTAACATCTATAGCGCACGCGTGCTGGTAAAGTGGCAGAGTGGAGCAGTTCTAAGGGAATCAAGATTTGCAAATTATACTACCATGGTTTAAGTCTTCAGTAAGTACAACAAAACGAAAATTATAATTGTAGGTTGAGTAAATGATAACCACCCAGACATATTAAGGTTAGATCATTGTGAAGTAGTAAATAAGTATACTTTGGAACCCTTGTGGACAATACTGGCAACTGCCATTATGAGATTGGGCGAAGAATGCATATGGCAACTTACCAGCAAAATCAGACTTGCTAACGCCCTAGTTTAATCCATCTTTCTTTACGTCTCTGAGATGTGGAAGCACACAGACTGCATGTCGATGCTTTCGAAACGTGGGTTTGGACACGTTTGCTACGGATTTCTTGGACAGCTCATTGCAGTGATAGCCTAATTCTCCGAGAAATTCGTCCGCAAAAGCTACTCTCCAGTATCGTATTCTCCCAAATCCTCTCATTTTTTACCATATCAACCGGAAAGAGGACAATACAGAAGAGTTGATAGTTTAGGGAAAACCAAATCAAGGGGCAGATTTGACGCTCTCTAAAATGTTGATGCCACCAAGGAGCAAGCGAATATTCAATGCAACCCTATTCCACTGAATAGGAGCACCATGCACGTATCTTTTCAATAGGTTTCAAAGTTGTAGAAGAACTCTAACCGCTAGGTATATTTATCAACATTTGAAAGATCAAAGAATTATATTTTCATTGCCATCTTTGAGGAAGCGTTCAAACCCTCAGGCTACACTATATAAATTACAAAACTGAGAAGTGTCTCATTTTTATAATTTAGAAACAATCGTTTATGCAAAACGTTGTATAGCCTTAATTGTTTGTATTCATCAATGGCAATGACTCTGTTGTCATCATTAACATCAGTAAAGATTCGGTTTTTGTATGTTTTTGTATCTGGAATCTGAATAACCCGTATTTTGCCAGTGACCTCAGTGGCCATGGTAACGTTCCCAAATTCTGCATCCCTAGCAAGGACTACCTACAATATGAATTATCGTTATTGAAAATCATGAAATTCTGTCACGTTAACTACCTTTAACAGTAAGTATTTGTCATCATGAGATATATTCATTGAAAAGTTCAAATTCATATTTTGGACATATTCTTGATTTTTGGCGACTGTAGATAACTATCGAAAGTTGCTGCAAAAAAGCCGTTACTTCGTAGAATATTCAAACAATTTCAATAATGATTTACGCCATGGGCAAATTATTGTACATCGACACGGTAGCTCAGTCGGCTAAGGCATATTGTATGACGAATGTGCTGGTCACACTGTCTATCGTATACTGAGTCAGAGCCCCCACTCCGGCACTGACAATGTATATATGGGTATGGGACGTGGGGATTGTCAACTATATCCTTAGATGTCAATATTGACCTTTCATCGATTGCTTTTGCCATCTTAGTTGTACTCTGCTTTACTGGAACTATTTTCCCACTGCTTCCGTGGCTTAAATTAGATTGCGAGTGGTTTATTTAGTCATGAAGCGCCTCGAACTAAAAAGGTATTTTGTGAATATCCTTTGATCTATAGGTTCTATCCCGCAACGTCAAACAACGGCTCCTAACCGCCAGGAGTCAGCACACAACAATCCTGCAGGATCACCTCACACAGACCCTCATTGGTCAGTAGTTGCTATAAACTTTATATATGCGCATACAATCCTTGGGTTTTATATAAACCTAGGATTTTTCTAAGGATCATCTTTCTCCCTTCGGCAGGTGTCAAAACTACCTGTCCCAAGTGCTATAGCCTTTGGCGGATCAGGACCTTACATAAGCAAAGCATATATTCCGCAGTCTCAGTTGCTTCCTTACGAAGGCAACACGTTTCATTCTCAGCTTTGCCCATTTTCTTGAGATGGTACCTCAATGGACAATGTTCTGAGAAAGAGCCCTCGCACCCATTTCAAGGTAACCTTGATGTTCCTTGCCAGTTGCTTTACAGCAATTTTAGAGCTTTAAGTGCTGTCTGAAAGTATATAAATTCTTGCTCATCATATGTTTTTTTAACACGCTTCTATTAACTTGACTGTAACATTATAAGCAAATCTTTTCACTTTTCGCCCATTTCTAATCGCCGTATCGATTTGAAATTTTGCAAACTTATGCAGTTCTGGTGACAATATATATTGTATAATGACGGAGGTGGGAGGTAGTGATAGAGACTCTTCTTGGGCGTATCACCGGCGATTTCGCCATAGATTCGAATTTTCCGCGACAGAGAGAAAATAAATTATAGTAATAAAAAACGAAATAAGCACGCTTTTATGAGTAGCATAGGTACTAAATAGTTAAAAATTAATTATAGTTAAAAAAACTAAAAAACACGCTTTTATGAGTAGCGCACTAAAAAGTTAAAAATAATTATCAGGTAATTAAATTTAAAAGGGGGCATTTATGTAGGTAGATAGGTACTTCAATTACATTTTGTTCATTGTGCCTAGACCACTATATACGTGCACCCCACGCTTTTAAATTTAATTAATTTATTATTAATTATTTTTAATTTTTTTATGCGCTACTCATAAAAGCGTGTTTTTTAGTTTTTTAAATTTTATGCATTTTCGAGCGCAGAGATTTATGGCTTAAATTTTCGCCTGGAAGATGGTGGGAGCGGAACCGAAGGCCCTTGTCAGCCTACATTTTGGCTCATATACACTGGTACCTACTTCCTCGTCCATTTTAGCTCCATCTGTGCACCAAATGAGTGACCCGACTCTCTCATTCTTACGTTGCTGTCCTGGAGTGGCTTTGAATCGAGTCAAGTTCGAAAAAGTCACATTAATCATAATCGTCGTTCTCCGGCATTTTTCACCAAATTTTCATACAACCAATCACAATATTATTGTTACCTGTTTACACCTCTTAGTAAACACTACCGTGGATTCGAAAATTATAACACAAGAGTAACTAGAGATGAGTTGCTATTTAACAACCTGTTATCTTATAACTGGTATTTATAAATAGCATTAACAGACTGTTATTTCTGTTCGAAAATAACAGGTAAGAAAATAACGGATAAGAATCACGACGTAGTAAAAATGTTCTTGCTGACTTCTGTTACTGTTATTCAGAAAACGGCAGCAGCAGATAATGAAATCGCAACGCAACCGCGATAAATTCTAGTAAAACTCATAACGTTCCCAAACCCAAACATTTCTGTGAAGTACGTATTGCATAGGTTCATAAAGGGCGCGATTGTCAAACATATGTTAGCAAGTAGCAGTAGCCAAGATACTTTACTATTACTTTGAAAGGCAACGCTGCCCGGTGTATAAAATAACGTCTCTGAAATAACATTTACAAACTGCGCGCTGCGGTATGCGAATGCCAGTAGTGCGATGTGTTATTTTTAAACTGTTATTTTAAACTGTTATTTCAAAATAGCAGTAGCAGTTTAAACCTGTTATTAAAAAATAACAGCTTTTACATCACTAAGAGTAACACTAAACAATGATTTATTACCTAAGAAACCAATTACACTAGATACTACTTCACTGATATGACACTAAATACTATAATTCAATAATTCACTTTATCACTTTGCTTATTTGCTGATCTGATCTAAACTCACTAACTGAACTGAACTGAACTGTCCTGTGCGGCCACTCGCTCTCCATTTATACTCCTGGGTAAGCTGTTCTGGATTTCTACCACATTCTACAATGACCTAGATAGATGTCAGTTTCTAGATGCCGACGCAGCGCCATCTCTGGGACACTTGCCGAACTAAGTATGCGTAGTTTTCTGTTATTCACACAGGGAATATATACAGTTACCTATAAATGGAGGTATAAAGCTGTGACATTATTATCTGTTAAAATAATATTGCAGCACGTAATAAACAATCACTAGCTCACTTATGTATAAATAATTATTACCGTATTGAAAATTATATCAAATTTTAATAACTTCCTCCTTTTCAAACGATAAGAACTAAATCCAATTCGACGAGTTCTCAGAACTTTTACGACCATTGTAAAAGTTTCCTTTCCTCTTAGCTCCCCTAAGCCGTCTAAATCTCCTAACGATTTGATACAAAATACGTAACGTACTTCGCTTACCTTTTCGACGGGAAATATCCTTTCTATTAGAAAAATATTATTTATTTTCATGTAAAACAGCTCCACGATTTGAAGTAAGGAAGTAGAAGATCGTTAAATTTTCATGTGGTTTCTTTTCCCTGTTAAAACAGTGAAAAACACTTAAGAAATTAATAGCTTCGGCTGACAGAATTAGTGCACCATTAAAATCGGTTTGTAGTCCGTCGTGATGTCGAATTCAATGATTTATGTATGCTCTACCACAATCTTAGTTAATAATCATGCTAAAGTAACAGCTTCAGTTTAATCAAAAAGTATTTAAACACAATATGTTTTATGCTAGTTTTTTGTTTACATAATTTTTATAATGATTTTGTTTTAATGAAATGTAAATTATAGTTCATTCAAATAAATTACAGGTTCCTATGCTTTATTGGTTATAATAACTGATATTACTCTGGTTATAATACATACAATTATCAATTTTCATTGTCATTATTGTTTATTAATAGAATTGTAATGTAATTCCTCTTCTTGAGCATGTTCTACCCCAAGCATGTTTGATACAGTTCATATATAGGAAGTTTTAAGCCCTCGCAAATGGTTAATACCTTCTATTTTTAGGTTCCGAGTATCACCCAGTGTTATGTGAAAGTAAATTGACATACACATAAATAAAAAACCGCTGCCCAAGGAATCACTACTTCCACATCGAGATTTTCTATTCAAATCTCTCCATAACGAAAAAAAATGATACTATATTTGCTCTCAGTGGCGCAGCCAGAAAATTCATCTGGGGGGGGCCAATAGAACCGGCCTCCCCAGAGGTTGAGAAAAACTTATCGCTGTTTTATGGAAAATCTTCCCACAGTATGAGACCTGTAAGAAGTTAAGTATTTGGGTTGTCTAATCATGATTTTCACCCCCCGCATTTCTAAAAAAAGGGTGGTTTTTGAGAAATATATACATATATATGAATTTTAGCGTTTTTTCGTCCTCTTCTGAGGAAAAACCATGCATTTTGGTGAAAAATATCTAGAGAGCAAAGTTGTAGAGCATAAAATTTCCTATAAATGTTGTCTCTACCATTTTTTTTTTTTCGAATTCCGCTTAGTTTCGCTGCTAGAGGGCACGAAAAAATATACATATGGACTTTTGCGCCTTTTTTTAGATTTTGAGCCAAAATTATGCATTTTTATGAAAAATTACGTGAGATCAAAATTGTAGAACATAAAATATATATATTTTTATGGAAAAAAAAACTAGAAAACATCATGTAATTTTGTAAATTATAATTAATTAAAGTAAATAATTTGTAATTTTTCATAAAAATGCATAATTTTGGTTCAAAATATAAAAAAAGGCGCAAAAGTCTATATGTATATTTATTTCTTTCGCGCCCTCTTGCGGCGAAACTAAGCGGAATTCGAAAAAAATGTAGAGACAAAATTTATAGGAAATTTTATGCACTACTACCTTGCTCTCTTGATACTTTTCACCAAAATGCATAGGTTTTCCTCAATATAGAGAAAAAGACGAAAAAACGCTAAAATTGATATATATGTATATATTTCTCAAAAACCACCCTTTTCTAGAACTGCGGAGGGTGAAAATCATGTTTAGACAACCCAAATACTTCACTTTTTATAGGCCTCATAATTGTGGGAAAATTTTCTTAAATATTTCCTAATTTGAAGGGACTATTTGTACTAATAGTGATTATGCTTCTTTATTTTTTGGTTCATGGAAGACGGCTTGGGGGGGGCCCGGGCCCGATGCCCCCCCCCCTGGCTGCGCGCCTGTTTGCTCTTCAGTATGTGGAAATAATTGTTTATCTTACTTTAATAATTTATTATTTGAAATCGTCTACCCCAAAAACCCATAAAACGATATGCCACATCGGTAGTGGATGTGGGGGTGGTAGTAGGAAGTTGGTAGTGGGGTGGATGAAGTAAAAAAAAATGTTGAAGCCTTTGGTTCTTGTACACATACTAAATCACAATTTTATTTTTTTCACCCCATTTAATAATGGTCTGGGTGGCCAATGCCAAGAAAAAAAGAGCACAAAAAAAAGAGTTACAGACCGACAGACAGAATCTTTTTTTTTTTAATCAAACTTAAAATCTCCACGTTTCATGACATTCTAAGCCTAACTGAACAATACAAATTTTCAGAATTTTTTTTTGCGTTACTATTCCACTGGATATGGAAGTAATTGTCTTTCAGTACCTCTTTAAAAAGAACACCCTTAATATAGCCTGCTCCACTAAAGGTTAGATTAGATCAGATAAGAAGGAGGTACTATCCTATCCCAAACATAATATTTATCCGCAACTTTTCTTGATTGTTGTTTTGGAGCTATCCAAACATATTTCCACCAGAAATCACTTACTTACTAATCTTAACCTGTTTTAATCTGTAAATGTACAACTGTGTATGTCACCACGACCTCTCTGCATTTCCGAAAGTCAGAGCACAGCTACGATTTCTTTTTCCAACTAAAGTGTTTTTATTTTTCTAACACTTCCGGTTATACTGAAAGAAGCAACTAACAGCAGACAATCAAAGCGGCACCTAGAGTGGAAGTGACTTCGACGGTATGTGTCCATCGGGAGAGACCAAGAAGTGTGCTTCTAGTGATTACTGAAGACTTCTCGTGGCTGAAGTTACGTCAGCAATGACCAGATGTCGTCATATTATAGAAAAAAAAAACATGGTGGCATTTGACCGAAAACAAAGATGGCTGCTGAATTATAGAAAAGCTATTCTAAGAAAGCATGCGCAGTATGTGTTGGGAGGTGGTATTTATTACGTTAAATGGAGCACTCTGGCGTATTTTTATATTTTTGGATTCTGCGATAAATTGTAATGTTATTTTATGTATATCAAAAACTTGCGGTTTAGGCAGTATTCACTTAGTTTTAATTCTTTTGACCATCTTTGGGCAAAATCTGTTTTTTATTAAAAAAAAATAAATAATCGTTGATTTAACTAAAAGGAATAAAAAAAAATATGATATATTTGATTTTTGTAATAGAAAATTCGAGTGTTTCCTTGATTACATTTTTACCTAGCTATTTTGTTGTTTTTGTGCTTAACGATGCACTTATTGCTTTAATAATAATATTTGTAATAACAATAATAACGAATTTAATTCTTTAGACTTAACAGGAAGTAAGTTAAAAAATATTATTTTGGGTATTCAGCAGATAACTTTCAAGGAAAACATTAGTTTCTTTCATATACCATACCATATATGAAATACTATATTGGCATGATCAGACTTGAATCCTCAATATATAGAATGAGTGGTTGTTTTATTGTTTTTCATGCTGAATGTTAGATATAGTAAGAAGTCGACAAGTCGTTTCGTAGGGGGAACACTTGTTGATATTCTATTTTGGTCAGACTTGCAATGGTATATGAAAGCAACGAATGTTTTCTTTGAAAGTTATCTGCTGAATACCAGGGTTGGCATGATTAAAACAAAATGTTTTAAACAAAGTGTTTAAAACATGTTTAAAACATCGCACTGTGTTTTAAAGAAATGTTTAAAACATATTTAATACAAAATGCAATGTTTTAAACAAGTGTTTAAAACATAGTTTAAAACACAGTGCTATGTTTTAAATAAATGTATTATTTTGGAGTTTGTGGAAAAGCAGGAAAAGGCCGATGCTGGTCCATTCCGATAAATAATTCCGATATAGTGGTTATGTGCACCAAACTGAGCATTTTATTTGCAGAGTGCTATAAAATCCGTTTAAGAGCGCCATCTGACATCAACTAGTAGTAACAGACATAGTGTGCCTGGCACCATTTAATATTAGTTGAACATAGTTTTAAACGTTTTAAACCTGTTTTAAACACGTTTTAAACATACCTTCAAAAATTAAAAAAAAAACTGGTTTTAAACAAAAAAAACTGTTCAAAACAAAAAAAACTGTTTTTTTTCCAACCCTGCTGAATACCCAAAATAATAATTTTTAACAATGATGTAAGCAAAAATACTAGGTATTTATTTTTTTAGGAAATAAGTATTTAAAATCGTCAAAATGTTTACAAAACAAAAGGGGAAAAATATGTACAAAAGAATAAGTTAAAGTCATGAATTTCTATTTTGTTCATTACATGCATAGCAAATTATTTATCTTACTACAATATATCCAGTCTACTCTAACTTTTAATTTACCATAATTTTGTAGTTATGTATTCGATATTTAAAAGACTAGTTTCCTTATACATTTTGGTAATTTTTTTTTCCACGTTGATTAATTTTATTTTTATTATTTGAAAAGTTTGAAAAAACATTCGAGTTTGATATAAATTGTGATTTTTTATTTAAAAAGTCTACTGATTTAACTCCTGATTCAAATCGTGAACTAAATCGACTGATTTAAATAAGGCCAACCCAGTCTTTGACAGATGCAAATCTTTCAAAAACGAGTAACAAATATCAGACAGGTGTTAATTAAGTCAGATTGCAAAGGAACATCTTTTGCTAAAATCAGAGAGATTCAAGTAAACATAAACAGAAGCAAAAACAATAATACAGAATGGTCAAAAAAACTACTAAACTTATGTTTCAAAAATATGTCAACAATTTGAGTTTCAATAAACCGACGAAGAGTGTAATATTTCGGTGCCACTGATTTGCGCTCACATCCCTAATGAATCCTAATTTAACACTCGAACTGCGCTCACTTTGGTTCAGTGTTATAGATTTCACATTTTCAACACATGTAAATTTTTATTTTTAGTTTAGATAACACAATTTTTCCAAATTTATCTCGTATGTAAAAGAACGCTTCGTTATAATTTATAATTATTGTTTATTGGTAGGATATAATTAAAAAAAAGTAAACATTAGACAGTCAACATAACAACATAAAAATATTATATTTTAATGAGGTCGTACGCTTAACAAGCAACCACGATAAAAGACCTGATGCTGTTAGACGTACCATGAAGCAAAGGAAGACCGAGCAAAACTTATAGTAATGTCTATTATGACTTGTGGTATCTATTCTCATATGTAAAGCAACGCTTTTTATAATGATTGTTTATCTCACTAGACATGGGTGATAGGCAGGGTTCAAATTGCATCCACCATGTTGGGTCCGCCATATTAGATGGGCCATGTTGGATCCACCATATTGGATACGCCATATTGATTAGGTTAGGGCCGGTTTATTTTTAAACTATGAAGTGTTTAAACTATGAAATGATTCACATGCATTTGTGGTCCTTAAAATACTTGCTGTTTTTGCAGCCCATATTGTCGATGGAAACAGAGAGTCACTTTCGATATAATTTTCCACTAAAAAATGTATAAACTGATCCACTCGACTGTCTTGTGGTTTTTCGCTCATAAAATCTTCGTTAGTTAGTTAGTTCGTTTATTTGTTTGTTAGTTTCTTTGTTAGACTGTTAGCTTGTTAGTTTGTTAGTTATTCCTTAATATTTCTGTATCCCAATAAGAAACACAGACAAATTAAGAAAATGCCACAACCAACATTTAGACAATATTTAGTTATTCTTAGATTTAGTACCTGGGAGCAGTGAGCGCAGTTCAGTATGGGAATAAAGTACCTGATTTTAATGTGAGCGCAATTTGAGTGTGACCCTCAGCAATGTGTGCGCAATTCGAGTGTCCCCTAATATTTATATCTATTTATGTATGATAATATATAATCAAAAGGGTAAAGACCACCCTAAAACGCTGCCTTGAGAAGCACCATTGTTAATAGTTCATCTGAGTTTTCTGCAGAGTAATTGGCAGTCTTATTCCATAGATATGAGCTTAATAGTTACACTGACTTCTTAGGCAATAGCAACATACTTTTTATAATAGAATAGTCTTGGAGAGATACACAGAAATTTCTCTAACTTTATTACTTGGTCCAATTAAAAAAACAATTTCTGATATTAAGAAGAGAGAAAGAAAATTCAATTATGGTTACATATTCCTTTTCGATCTGTTTTTTAAACTGGCACATGCTTTTAGAGATTTTGCTAAATAGTGCAAAAAAGCAGAAGTTTCAATCGTAGATTTAATAGATATTAACTATTTTAATTAATACAGTATAATCTTTCCGCAGTAGCATTTAATATTTGATTCAGTATATTGCAAATAATTGAGAAGAGTTGAAAAATCACAGAAGATATACTAGAGAATTAATTATTTAGGGAACAGCGCAATTCTGTCCTCTCTACTTGTATTTGATACGAAAAGTTAAGCAACAGAAGTCGCAGACGGTATTCGGATTGTTGAAAACAGCAACCGCGCCTCAGCTCATCTCTCCACCCAAACTGATAAACTATCCAATCTTAGGCGAAAATTGCGTAGTGGATATACCATCCTCCGGAAGGGATGTAATACGTCGATCCTTTGCTTATTCTATATTAGACAAGTAAAAAATCCTCTTCGGGGAGAAGCTATTCGGCAAAATTTCCCGAGTGGAGTTAGCATGTCTCCTGGCATCGGTAATTGGCCTTGGTCGCGGAAATAGGTCGACGTTAAATAAACGGAATAATCAGAGTAAATTATTTACTCAATCGTAAGCTTTCGATATCTGTATTTAATGGTAAAATTTAATTTTAACACATTTACTAAACAAAATTGAAAATATATCTCCAATTATATTTTGAAATGTATTTGTGGATCTGGATTGTATAATTGAACCCGTATATCAATACAGTCAATTAAAAAGGGGAATACATTTTGTTTGAACTAATATATGGTCACTGTCAGAACTGAGCGCACTGGCAATCGATAACTGGCCACTTTTGTGTATCACTTTGTTCTCTAGCGTAAGTATATTTCTATGTACATTTGTTTACGAGATTTGTCCGACAGAATTAAACTTCAAATTTTGATTTTGATGAGTTATATTTATACAGCAGGTGTGAATAGTTTGGAAGCAGTGCTATATTGCCTTTGGTATTCATTTTTAACAGATCTCAAAACGAAGGACCTTTCAAGTTTCGCTTGTACGTTTAATTGTTTATTTTTGAGATGTACGTATCCAAAAGTGAAAAACGGAACCCCTATTGGAGGAGTCGTTTGTTTATCCGTTCGTCCGTCTGTCTGTGACAGCGGCTTATTTCAGAAACTACAACTGAAAACATGAAAGGAGATAGTTAAAAAATGGCTAATTTTGGCTTAAGCTGGGCAACAGAAAATGAACACGGTTTTTGATAGCATTTTTCCCGTAGAATACTATGATGTATGCGGTTTTACGAAAAAATGGCGAATAAGTGTGGAAAAGTTAAGAAAATGCTTGAGAATGCACAAAATCCGACCTGAGATTTTCACAAGTTAAATTTTTAAGATCCATTATATTTTACTTTAGGTTATAGTGGTTTCTTTTATTATTTTTCTAGTAAAATATGATTCTCTACTTCGTTTTGCCGAAAAATGTCAGGAAAATGCGGAAAAATTAAGGGAATGCCCAAAAATTTGTTCGAGTCTGTAATATTCAATTTTTAAGATTTAAAATATAGATTTTAAAAGTTTAACTTGTGAATATCTCAGATAGGACTTTGTAAATTCTCAAGCGTTTTCTTAACTTTCCCACATTTTCTCGCCATTTTTCCGTAAAAGCGAATACATTATCGCATTCTACGGGAAAAATGCTATAAAAAACCGTGTTCATTTTCCGTTGCCCAGCTTAGACCAAAATTAGCTACTTTTTTAACATCCTCCTTTCACATATAGTTAGAGTTTGGTGTTCTGCATGCCGCTTAGGACTCGATGTCCCAAAAATATTTCCTGACGTCCTTTGTGGGTCAAAATGTGGGACTTGAAAAATATGGTACAAGCAAGTGTGGTATCGTTTATAAGTATTCCAAGAAAAAAAAAATTAATTATTTTTACCTATTCGTTAAATATATTAATTTTTACTTTTCTCTTTCCTTTCTCAAGGAACAATGAGGAAAGGACCCCGCAGAATCCTTATGGGAAATGGCTTTTGGTAAAACTCTTTGAAATTCTGGATTCCGTTAGTTCTTGATGTGTAGAACAAAAGTTCTCTAGGGCACTAAGTCCTAAAACTCATGGTTTTGAGATATTGCCCAAAAAATGCTAATAAAAATTTGTTTATTAAAGCACTATCAATATCCATCACATTTTAGTTTTTTCAGAATTCAAAATTTTCACGGTTAAATAGTTGTATGTAAAAAAAAATATTATTATATGTACAAAAAAAAAAATAAAAATATATGCACTAAAATTAACTACGATAATATTAGTACACGAGTAATAAATAACCAAAACATAGAAATTCCATTTATGAATACTAAATCAACACAACAGTCTATTATATATCAGGGGCCAAAACTGTACAATCTCTTGCCAATTAATATACGAAGTGCACCAACAAACAATAATTTTACAACCTGGTTAACAAATGGATTTTACATAACACAGTATATCTACAAATTTTAAAGTGAATTAAAATACATGCACCGATATGCCCTTTCCCGCTCTGGTCGTTTCTTACTCACTCACCCGAGCTATTGCTTCAGTTTATTTGCTATCAAGCAACCTGATTTAACTTAAATTTTTTATTCTCAACTTGCTTATTCTTTTTATTATACATTTATATGTTAACGTTCTTTTCTTTGTTTGTTGAATAGCTATAACCGCTTGTTTCTTTTTACCTTGTTTATTAAGAATTTATAATATGTATATGTGTGTTTATATGAGTGTATGTGTATAGGTATATATGTATATGTATTGTATGAGCTAACAAAATGTAAATTGTCGCTCACGAACAGTTGTTTATGTGGCATGTATATCAAATTGTAAGCGTTGAAATAATATTTAAATAAATCATTGAATCATTGATTTGCACTCCATCCTAGATAAATTTTAGTATTAGTAGTCGGCAACACGCGACTGCAACTTCAACTCTTGTTTATTTGTAGACTAGCGATCGCCCGAAGTCATTTCACGCTTTCTATGACAGGCTTAAACGATTTTTTGTAGACAACAATTGATGTTTGTCTATCAGGAGCCTACACAGAAAGCTTCTCTTTGATTCTAACGCGATATAGCGGCAACTGTATCTAACTCTTTTACGACTTATTCACGTTTGTGTTCACTGCTCAGCTCCTAATAGGCCGGGAGCCTGTGTATAAAATGACTGACTATCCGGCGAACTTTGAAAATATGTAAAATGGATTGTTCTTATATAAGTTAGCAAGGAAAGGACCGTCAGCTGATTGGGTAGCGGTGGGGGTGGCTGTCAAAGGTTTGAAAACACGTAAAAGGTCCAAAAATATGAAAAATATTCGGCGAACTTTAAAATTTGGGTATAAGATAATATTCATACTGAGATTCACGAAGAACATAGTCAGCTGCAAGTATGTGGGTGGAAAAGTCGTCAGCTGGTACAGAACAGTGCTGTGTTGATCGCCTGCGAGGCAGCGCGCATCACCTTTCTTGTATCAGCTGACGACTTGCAGCTAACTGTGTTTATCGTTAATCTTAGTATGAATATTATCATATACTCGAAATAATATGCATTATTTTATGAGAATACAAATTAATACATTCCTACATTTCAAAATTATGCAGAATGATCTGCTCAGAAAATTTATTTAGTTTAGTGAAAATAAAAATAAATTTATTCGGCTTCCGATAACAGATCTTCCTCATTCTCATTTTCATCCAGCTCAGCACTCTCTTGATGCTCAGTGGGTAAAAGATCATTTTTCTCTTTGTCAGTCGCATCTAAAAAAATACTTATTTATAAATAATTGATTAAGATTATAATAGGATGAAAAGTGAAAAGCACAAATGATATAATACCTTCAGTATTTTCGGCATCTCGGATAATCATTTTCACTTATGGAGGTAATCGATCTCCATCAAACCACTTGCAAGTTAAATTTGTTTTCCTCAACCAAGGAATCTAATATAGATGGCACTTGTTTGTGTGCGTTGTTCCAAATCGTATACATACATACACAGTTCTTAAAATGTGGTGTACAAGTTCCGATTTCGATGGAGGCGAGAGAGATGCATCAAAATTTTTGTCTGGTAACCGAAATTCGTTATCATTTTCGCTAAATTTATACACCTTAGTGAAGGTAGCTACACGAGCATCATTGACGTTTTTTATAGCTTTAAACCCATAAATCGTGCGAACAAACTTCTCTATTATGTTAAAGACATTATTTAGGTTCTCCTGTGGTAAATTAACGTAAAAACTAAAAAACAGGGTAAGCACAATAAGCCCAGGAGGCTGCAGTGCATTCGGAGTATTCCATACAGACGAGCCCTAAGAGTTGGAGCCTGACACTCAGACCTATTCCTAGTTGGGATAGGCAGCCCGTGTGGGTTTCCCCCCTCGCCAAAAAAAAGAAACATAGTAGACAACCCCGAAATCCAAAGTCAAGGCTGTCCTGCAGAGGGTTACATATTTAGAAAAACGCAGACATACATCCACACCCACCGGCATTGTCAGTGCCGGGGCTGGGGCTCGAACCCGGTACTCGATAGACGGTGCAACCAGGGTATTTGCCACAGAATACGCCTTAGTCGACTAAGCTACTATGCCGTGAAATGATGGTTATACATTTTCTTTTACTGTGTAGAAGCTAAATAAAGAGATCACTAAGGGAGGTGAAAAATTTTTAAAAAAATCAAAAAAGATCGTTAAAAATTATGAAATAATGTTTCACCATCGCTCGATTAATCGAATTTTGTTATCTAATATCGATATTGAGGTCGGTGTTAAAATAAACAAAAGACGAATTCAAACGTATTTTTAATTGTCGAAAAGTTCAAACACAAATATCTAACAAAAATGGTATTGTTTGTTCAGCACTAAATTCTTTGCAAATTTCTTCACTGACTCGTTTTCGTAGAACTAACCGATTACTAGTTACATCGCGTCAAAGTTTGCAGAAAGTAGTTTTTGCGAATTATTTCGTAAACTGTTGAACGTATATTGGCAGTGGCTACGTTCTCCACATCTTACTCAAAAGGCATCCCTGAATACTACAACAAAGAAAAAATTAGTTACGCTATTTTAAAAAAAAAAATACATCCCTCCACACACCACGCGAGTGTCTTCAAGAGACTGCCTGCCTCACTCACTGGTTTCTTTCCACTATTGCAGCATTGTTGGCATTGTTCCTACTGTCCGAGGTGGCCAACATTAATCGCTAGTAAACAGATTTGTTTATAAGATATATCACTTTTGTAAAGCTTTTATAAACTTTAATTGTGTACAGATTTCTGGCTGAACTGGTGTCCAATATTTATCATATTTTGGTATAAGTAGTATTACGTCTCCATAATACCGACAAATTAATAGGAAAATTTGTGTTTATCCGGAAGATAATACTATTTTCATCTGTGTACAGATGTATATCATTCGGGTGGCTTGGGCCAATTCCAATAAAGTGATCACTTGACATTTACATGCGAAATGTTTCGCTTTATTCTACTTCATGCGAAATACACTTTCACGAAGAGTAGATGTCTTTGATGTATTTGTGGAATAAATTTTTCGGCATAGTGTGGACTGGGACGCGCCTGAATAATTTTTTTTTAAAGCAGCAGTTGTAATTCCAGAAGCAGGAAAGAAGTTACGTTTTGGTGAATCCGCGGTTATGATAATGATTACGCGATTTTTGCTTCGTATAGAGTTCCCAGAACGGGGGCAGTCACTCTATAAAAAATTTTGTTTGTTAAAAAAACACGATTTGTGTTAAATTTATTTTGTTTATACAGGGCGTTCAAAAATTTAAAAAATGTGAATTTTACCTAATAGTAGCTACCTTTATTTCCATTTTTAATGAAAATTTCATTAGAAATAGTTGCTGATAATTACTTTCTTAATCTTTTTTTTTTTTTCGAGAAGTGGAAACCCACACGGGCCGCCCATACCAACTTGGAATGGGTCTGAGTGTCAGCCTATAACTGACTAAAACCCCTCTTCCTAGGGCTCGTCTGTAAAGAAAACTCCGAGGGCACTGCAGCCCCCCTGGGCTTATTGTGCTCTCCCTGCCTTAGTTTGCACTGCCCATTTTAATACTCCTGTATCACTGACAAGGTGATGCAGGTCTGAAAGTGGACGAGTTATGATGATCTCCGGATCTGGTTGTGTTTGCCCGTAGATATTATAACTCTCTCTACCTATTTTTCCTGTGCCGTTGGCAGCAGGTATGAGAAAATGAGCAGAGTGGTAGTTTCCAGGCCCATTGTCTTTCCCCGTTGATATTATATCCTGCACTCCAGACCCTGCAGTCGTACAATATGCTCTGTCAGCAACGGCTTCGCTACGCTTCGTTCCTCGTAATCACCCCAGTCAAGTCCTCGCGACGTCGCTCTACTTCGGTGCTCTGTTCGGCAACAGCCTCGCCACGCGACGTCCCTTGATGACGCCAAGTCCTCACCGCTAGCGACGTTGCTTCACTTCGCACCCTGCATCACTTTAGTGAGGACCGCTGTAGCCTCCTCATTGTGATGTACTTCTATCTGGAATGGACCTATTTTCCCATTGCTTCAACCTTTTGAAGGTTGCTCTCCCAGGCTATGCTCCTTGTCAGCAAAGGCCTCGCTACACGGTATTCTTTGATGGTCCGTCACCCCGGTCAAGTCCTCGCCGTTTCACTTCGCGCCCCTGCATCACTTTATTAAGGACCACTGTGGCCTCCTTACTATGATGCAGGTTTATCTGCACCTTCAGCTGGAATGGGCCTGTTTTTCCCTATCCTTCCTGAGGCTTTACCCTCGCCTGGCTTGGGAACCCAGACGAGAGGCTCGGGCGCTTTGAAAGGTCCTTGGAGTTGACCGAAGTCACAGACACCCCCTCCCCCAGGTCTTTCACCTCCCGCACTGCGCTCGTGGGCTTTGTGATGGGGGGGGTCTGCACAGAACATGCTGAGGAACCTCCTCCCTCTCCACGAGTAAAGGGGAAAGAATGGTCGTCACGCACGGAGCCCCTTATATACGTGGAAGGCATTTATGCAGCGGGGTGCGCCTGTGCCCCGAGATTTGTCGCTAGTGGTCGAGCTCCCCCCGACTATGCGTCTCCTCGGCGCGCACAATACCTTGGAATTGGGGAAGTTTTTATGGTGGTACTTCATCCACGTAGTCAAGGCGGTGAAGCCAAAACCCCCGTGCCCCCCGGAGAGACGTACCCCTGACCTGGGTCAGGGGGTCACTGCCACTCCAAGCGGTTTACGGTATGTGAGCTGGTCCGCGACGTGGTTTTAGCAGGGGTGGACTGGGTTATTAGCCCCCAGCAATATGACCACGTTAACCCTACTCCTCGCGGAGTCTGGCCGTTCTCCTATCCGCCACCTGGAGACGCGCCTGGCAGGTGCTCAACCCCCACCCTCGTGAAAGGATGGTACCAGGTTTCTTAGTCTTAATCGAAAATATAAATTAATTCTTGTTTAAATCGATTTTTCCCATGCCTCAGTTTCTTTATCTTCCTGTCTGTATATAGGGAATGATACAGTCAAAATACCTGAGATTTTTGAAGTGTCAATGTCATTGTCATAATTACTGTGTATTAATTTAAATTGGAATAATGCTTAATTTACAGCAACGAATTCATTTAGTTAGATGCTGTGACATTTCTTATCGACATGCCATTGAAATGTTTCAACAAAAATATTAGTCGATAAAATTTAAAGAAATTAATACGAACATTTAATCTTACTGGAGATATAAAAAATCTAAAAAAACCTAAAAAAACTGCAATGAAGTGGTGTAGCGGCATTAATAGTTTTGGACTTGATAATAGAAAATTCTAAAACATCGTTGAGGAATAGATCCGAGCAAATTAACATATCTGAAATTCACAGAGTTAAAAAAAAGTTAAGCTTAAACACCTAAAAAAATTCATACTCTCGAAGAAGGTGCATTATCACCTTCTTCGAGAGTATGAATGATAATGCACGTCGTTTAGACTTTTGTTTGGATATTGGGAAGTATTGTGGGAGACAGTTTTATAAAATATTATTCTTTCGCACGAGTCTACCTTTAACACAAATGGCGTAGTATCATCCCAAAACTGTGGCTCTTTGGCAGAAGACAATCCAAATTTTACAGCAACTATAAGTAGTCAAAAATCAAAAAAGTAAATGTGCAAGTAAAGTGTGCAGTTATAAAAAATAGAATTGTTGGTCCATGCTTCCTTCAGGAAAATCTTAATCAAAATTCATAGGTGCAATGTTGAATACTTACTTTTGGTTAGAATTTGAAGAGGAAAATTTAGAATACAGACGCAACGCCTGTTTTCAACCAGGCGCCCCGGCATTCGCCACTGCAAATTCGAAATTGGCTTCATAGACATTTTCCTCAAAATGGGATAGGTAGATTTTCATTACTCTCTTTGGGGACTTTTGAAAGAAAATGTTTATAAGGTCATTTAGCCCACGATGTTGAAATTTTAAAAGAAAGAATAATTGAAGCTATCGCAGGACTATATCAAGAGATGATTCGTTCTGTGTACGATGCATTTAAAAGATGATTACAAAAAAGCGTGGAAATTGGTGGTTTTCATTTTAAATAAAAACTTAGTTAAATGAAGCATTTAGTTGTTGAAGAAAATATTTATTTATTTAAATGTTTAGAATTTTTTTCTAAAATTTTGTATTATAACTAAGAAATTGATTATAAGCAACTTTTTTTAAATGGAATCTTCATTAAAAATGAAAAATAAAGGTAGTTTACTCTTAGGTAAATTCACATTTTTGATATTTTTGAGCTCCCTGTATAAAAAAACAATAAATTTTCGTAACACAAATCCTATTTTTTTTAACAAGCTAAATTCAGACTAAAATTTTAAATAAATAAAAACTTGTAAAAAGGAATCGAGATTCTCAATTTGACTATGTTTGTTCACTCATTATTCTGGATTAGCTTAAGTAAGTGTAATTTCAGCAAGCCATATCTAGTGTTGATAACAATGACAATTCCACTTGTGTGACATTTTACATGCGCTAGTGTTGTAACTAGAATGTTTATCAGCGACAGAACTGAAAAAAACTTTGTGTTTTTTCAATGTTACGTGAGTTGTCTCTATTTGCGTGATATTTATTATACAAAATTAAGATTCGACGTTTTATAAGTTTTTATTGACAGTAATAATAGTAATTTTTTATTTACATACATTTTCATGGAAATAGTTAACAGTGTGATAAATTAATATATTTTCGACGCTTCAACATATCGCCGGTCTTGAAAGAAGCAGCATTCAAAAATAATATACATAAATATGCACTAGAAATATAAACAAATGGAGTAAACACTATTCTACTATTCTCCAGGGGTAATGTGCATAGTTTCACTACAGCACGTTTATAAACTCCACGGGAAGTTCTTATGGTGACGACCCTGACAATGCCATCTTGCCCTGGGTGAATGAAGCTCGACAATTCTTGCCATAGGCCATTTCAATGGAGGTGTATTTTCATCCTTAAAAAGTACCAAAGTTCCTATTTCTAGATTTTGTTTTGTTTTATGCTTCCACTTGTTTCTCTCCTATAGTGTGCATAAATATTTCCTTTTCCGAGAGCAAAAATGATGCACAATTTGTTACAGGTGTTGATAATGACTCAACCGATTTGCAGGTTTTTCGCTGAGATCTTCTTGGGAAATAGCAAGAAGTCTCCAATCAGGAAATGACCGGATGTAAGCGCCAGTAAATCGTTGGGATCGTGTGATATTGGTGTTAAAGGTCATGAATTAAGTTTGGCCTCAATTTTAGTGCATACCGTATCTAAACCTTCAAAGGTTAAGTTAGTATTTCCGACTATTCGACGAAAATGAAATTTTTCGGATTTGACTGTGCCGCTTCCCACAGTCCTCCGAAATGCGGAGAATGTGCGGGTATACAATTCCATTCAATGGCATTATCTTGTAATAATTGAGAAATTTGATGTTCTTTATGGATATTATTTATTAATTTAAGGTCTTGTGTTAATTGGTTATGTCCTCCTCTTCGAGATACAAACCGTTTTAGAGCATTTAAAAATGAAGTGGTTGTCAAGTCTCCTATAAACTCAAAATGAACAGCTTTTGTTGAGAAACATACGAATACGCAAAGATGTGATTTAATAACTGGCCTGCTGCGAAGTTTACCGTCTTTAAAATAGAATGGTCCGGCAAATTTAAACTGCAAATAAGAAATGGTCTGTTTGGTAAAAGTCGTTGTTGAGAGGTAAGTTCCCCATTCGACAAATTATATTGGTTGATTTACACTTAAAACAAATCACACATTCACGTAGAATACCTCTGACTACGCTTCTGTGTACGCTTCGGTTTCTCACTGCAGCTAACGTACCTTGAGTACCTAAATGTAAATGACGATAATGTTCAAAACGAATGATAAGTTTTGTAAGCATATGTTTGCTGGACAGTATTAGGGGATGCTTCTGATCACTGGTGATTGATGAATGAGTCAATCTGCCTCCTACGCGTATTAAACCATTTTGATCCAAGAATGGATTTAGTGAACTAAGTATACTATTTTTAGGAACCGAATTAGACTTAGTGTCGGTATTTCGAGACTAAATTTTTGCGTTTGAGCGATTTTAACTAGTTTTAATAGCGCTATGTTTAGTTCAATCACATAGATGGCCTATAAGTCTTGATGTTTTGTTTATAGTACAATTGTAAAATTGCGTTCGTGAGGGACATTATTCCACCGATTGCAGATCTAGTTCATGTAATGTATGTGACAAGAGGCATAATACACGTTTACATTTTGAAAATACTAAATACACAACACGAAATAAGGACTCAATCAAGTTCTTATTCTGACTCATCAATTACTACACATTGTATTCAACAAAACAAAGAATCTTTGATAGTATTATCAACAGCAGTTATTTACGGATATATAACAATCTCGGAAAACGTCGAATCCTAATTTTGTATAATAATAAATATCACGCAAGTAGAGAAAACTCACGTAACATTATATTAATTTATCACATCTGTTTCCATGAAAATGTATGTATGTAAATAAGAAGTTATTATTATTACTGTTAATAAAAACTTATTAAACGTCGAATCCTAAATTTGTATAGTAATAAGTATCACGCAAATAGAGAAAACTCACTGTTCATCGCTTGGACATGCGTAATCAAGAACATATTTTTTACATAATACACTTTGCATCTTCCATTACTTAATATTTATAGATAAATATACCGTGCGTGTAGCGGAGCGCTAGGCACAGGGAGTAAAATTACAACATCGCGCGTGCCAGCTGGCTGAAATGAAATAACAGAGCTGGGATGCTCCGCCCGACGGAGGAATTTACGGCAGCTGTGTTGTCACATCTCTCGCGCTACGTGAATGTACATGCCTAATGGGAAATTACACGCACGGTATAATATATAACGTAGATTTGTGTATGCTCTAAGATATTATTTAGGACAATTTAATTGACATATGAAGAGGAATGCATTTCTAGCAATTATTCCGTGAAAAGACGCTTCACTTTCATCGCACATTTATATTTTCAATACCGTAAATTTTTATTTAGAATTGTAGTCGAAAGGAAATACATTGTGGATGGAATCTTTTGCTGCAGGGATTTTATTGTTTCAATTTGTTTTCGATGTGACAAGTGCAATGAGAAGTTTTGGATTAAATATGTAATGGAAATTTGAACAATTTACGTTACAATATTAAATCACTTTGCTGTTTTCCTTATTATGTATGCCCGGTTCTTGTAACCACATCGCAAAAATCTGTTTAAATTTTGTTAAAACAATGGTCAGATTTAACCCAAAATTTCTGGTTGCATTTGTTCACACCGAAAACAAATTAAAGCTATAAAATAGCTATACAGCAAGAGAATTCCTCATTCTCCTTTTTTATGCTTAATTTAACTTCACTGTTAAACTTGGTTGCCATTTTGATAATATAATTCGAACGAACTGAAAAATATTCAACCTACGGTCTCGTATTTATGTTTGCGCTCGTTTATATGATGGTCAAGTTATCGTGTAAATAAAAACTTATCCGTGAAAATCGTAACCACTTATGATCTTAACATATTTTTTACAAACTATAGCGTATAGCTCGGCGGTGTGGATCAGTCTGACCCACTGTACACCTGCGTCCAGTGTACAGTTTGTCAGAAGCTGAAAAACCGAAAACGGAGATACATTAAAATTTGTATGTAGGTATTTTCGAAGTAGCCGATGCCGAATCTGATATCAAAAATAAAAATTAAAAAATGGTTGCACGTAGTATATATGTCTAGAAAATTGCATAATGATTTTTGGGGTCACATGATAAAAAAATTAAAATGGCAGATCCAATATGTCTGCCATAATAGCAAAATTTTTACAGGTATATGTGAAATTTAATACATGGGGATTTCAGGATTCGCTGATACTGAATTTAATGTTAAAGCTTCAAAAGGATGGGTTCAATATTAGTACAGTACCCAGAGGTAAAAATATGTAAAATTTCAGAATAATTTCATATGAAATGACAATTTTTCTTTATGGGTTATTCTTGTAGTAAAAGGTATCGCCCTCAGTTTCGATATGGTCCGGATACTTACACTTACTCTCAAAGGATGAAAACTACCCTTAAATTTAAATATTCAATATTTGAAAAAGTGTTACTTTTTTTAACGTAGGTTGGTCGTGTTTTTGGGATCGCTGATTTTTTATTTTGATTTTGCCAATATAACCATTTTCATATAGGTAATCCAAAGTTTGGCCGTTTTTCCTCTCTTTTCAATTTCCTCCATTTTATTGAATATTTTTTTGAGCTAAATTTTCAAGATGTTTGGGTCTTTTTTTATTTCTAGGAAGCAATAAAAATTTGGCCAAAATTTGGCTAACTTCATGCTGGTAAATTTGTAAATGTGAATATTTTTATTCCTAACTTTTTCTGCATGAAGTACTACCTTGAACTAAAAGATAATGCATTTATAACTTTTATTAAAGTCAGTAATTTTTTATGGTCCTGTGGATAGTTATAGGCTCAAAAAATTAGAGATACTATATTATATTGTTATTTTTATATGGGATATTCTCTAGATTGGGGAAATATTGCGTCCCTGAATGATAACTTGAAAACCACATAATTTTTTTTGGTTTTAATTTTATGCCTATTACCTTTAAAGCAGGCTCTACTAGGCCACATTTGTTTATTTTATTTTAACATGAACAATTGTGTTTAAACAATTACTTTATGGTCAAAATGTCATTAACATGGCAGTTTTTTAATAGGAAACTGTGTATTTTACACGTCTCCTTTTATTGGAATGAATTATCATGGATGTCCTTCTTGAAAAGAATGTTTATGCATTATCATCTAATTTTACTGATTACCTAATTTTATTTATTTTACAAAGCGATAAACTTTGTCCTCCATTTTATTGTCATTGACATGGAAATAAATTTACCTTTAAAATTCTCCATTTAACGAATTTTGTGAAAAATGGCAACAGTGTTAATACATGTGTAACTAGTGAGCGAAGCAGTCTACAGAAGATTTGGAGTTGTTCAGTAGTGTTTAGACTGTTGAGAGAGGTTTGCTGTACATTGATAAGGTTATGTTAATTGTGTGTCATAACACGGTTACTGTAAGTTTAATGTTACAATCCCTTTAATTTTGAAAATTATGTGATTACTTAGTTTCCATCAAATACTTTAAGTACGCAAACAAGCATTTTAGTGAAAACATTTTTTATACTCAGTGTTAACTTTAAGCTCCATTTTGTCATTAACATGGACGGAATTACTTGTCATTAACATGGACCGATAATATCCATGCTAATGAGCGGGGTCCATGGTAATGACATTTTTTTTTAATTTGCAGGATATAATTAGAATATTGTGAAATGGGACGAACTAAACTAACTGACGAAGAAAGGAAGAAAAGAAAACGAGAATGTGAGAAGAAAAGACGTGAGAAAGTAAAAAATTACATTTTACATTTCTGATAAAATATGAGTTGCTATAAATTATAATAAATATAAATATTCTTATAACAAATGTTGTATTATTTTACTTCCACATCCAGTGGAAGTATAGTAACGACAAAAAAATTAAAAAAAATTTTTTTTGTTCAAATAGGCTTAGAATGTCACGAAACGTCGAGATTTTAAGTTTGAGAGAAAAAAAAATTCTGTCTGTCGGTCTGTCTGTCTGTAACTTTTTTTGTGCGCACGTTTACTCTGGAACCGTTTGAGATATTGACTTAAAATTTGGTACACGTATGTACTTTAACGAGATCTAGAACTAGATTATATTTTCATCTTGTTCCGTCGAAGGGTTGGGGGGTAAATTTGGGGAAAATAGGCAAATCAAGCAGGTAAGAGTCCATAAAATTGGTATTTAGTATATACAAGAGAAGCTGAGGTCTCAAAGAAAATTTTGGCATTAGCCACCCCCATTACCACCCCCACCCCATTATTAAAGGGGATGAAAAAAAATTGTGAATTAGGGTGTGTACAAGAACCAGAAACCTCAAAATGTTTTTTACTTCATCCACCCCCATTACCACCCCCTATCACCACCCCCACCCCGCTACCGATGTGGGGTATCATTTTATGGGTTTTTGGGGTAGAGGATTTCAAATATTATATTATTAATGTTCCACAAACAATTATTTCCACATACAAAATTTTTTCGTTGTGAGTGACTTAGATAAAAAATCTGGATGTGGAAGTAGTGATTTCTTGGGCAGCGGTTTTTATTATACATAATAAAAACTATTAATAATAACCTAGCTGAAACTAACGTTAAAAGATTTTGTTATTAGCATGTACAAGTCATTAACATGGAGAGGCCTGTCACTAACGTGGAACCATGTATTTTTTTTTTTATAAAAAAAACTAATTTTTAATCTCTATTAAGGATAGCATAACAATATGCTAGTCATTTCAACATCATTTAATTTTTTTCAGATTTTTTCATTGAGGTTTTTTTTATCTATTGCAAGCTCTGTAACGAGACGAAAAAAATTGAGCGTATATGTCATACTAGACATGTAGTAATATTAACAAAAAACAGTATATATGAATATATTTTTTAATTACATTAATAAAATGGCGACGTTTTTATTAAAAAAAAATGTGAAAAAGTGCATTGTTTCTGTCATTTTTTGTTTTTTATGCTATGGAAATAACCCAAAAATCATTGGAAGGCCTAATTAATGGACTTTCATTTTGATTATCAGCAGTTTCAACGCAAGTGCCATCATAATTTCTAAGATACATATATAATATTTAAACTAAATACTTCGTCTTATAGACGTTCGGACACCACCTTTATACTTCCAGATCTCCGAAACCATTAACGAAATTCATCCTCAATTTAGGAGCTTTCTTATTTGTCTCTAGAATGTTTTCGTTCAATTTAATACCTGTCGAGTTATTTGATGAAAACCTATTTTTTCAAGCTAAAAATCTCAATTTTCTAGTCGTTATAACTTACAAGACTATCAATTTATATGAAAAGTTGCGTAGAACCTTTTCTTCTCAAAATTTGATTATCTTTCAGCTCCAATGTTTTTTTTTTTAATTGCAACTCCTATAAATTAGCAAGCCCCGCGTAATATAGAAACTTTTCTTTGATGCATTTACTCTTAAGTTGCCAAAAGTGAAGGAAATCTAATTCATATGACACGTTATTCCGAAGTTAAAATCAATTTCTAGTTACTGTAATATATGGCATCCATAATTGCAAACTATTTGCAGATTTTGCTCAGTCACTTATTTTAACCAAAGTCAAAGCTCAAATATAAAAATGTCACTCAATATGTTAATGGTATATACAGACAGTCTGAACGAATCTCTGAAAAAATCTCGGAGAGATTTTTTTCACTATTACAATACTTTCCTTCGGTAAGTGCAGGTAGTAAATAATATTTCATTCAGTATACAAATATATATTTATTTATTAATGGAAACTAAAGGCGAATTTACATTTACCAGCTATTAGTAAAAGTAATTAGCCAGGTAGTGTTTCTAGGCAAGTTGGTGTTTACACACAAAAGTGCTTTCTCTCTTATCAGTCTCCACTTTGTACTTCGAAACGAAAACATGATTCGTTTCATGGGGAGTAGTTAACCAGCAAGTTAGCGAATAGTGAGCGTTTACATTGGATTAATTGATGGGTTAGTAGGCTATTCATTTTCCTGTCCTCACTACAGGTACACGAATAGTAGGACCCATCGATAATCCAGCGATATAAAGAAGCTCGCAAGAAAGCGTAAAGGACACCGACCGCTTTTGGTAATGTACCGCCCGCCGGTCCACGTTGACTACATAGTTTATTTCAACCTATCATCATTCCGGTAGAGAAAATTTCAACCAATTGTATTCAGTGGGAGTCGCCTACATTCTTGTTGGGAAATATCTGACCATTTTTTTGTGATAATAAAAGAAGCCGAACACTTTTATGGCCTTTTATGTAAATAGACATGCGGTCGGTACCCTTTACGGTTTTTTGCGAGCTTTTTTATATCGCTGCATTATCGATGGGTCCTACTATACTGTCGTGCGCAAAAAAATGGGACAAGTCTTATAAAGTATTTTTGCTAAAATCTAGTTGTGTACATTTAACTATAATTTTTGTGACATGGTCAGTTATTTGTCAAAATTCATTGCAAGTGTGCAAATAGAGACTGATTTAAATTAGAAAGAAATAGTTGTCCTATTTTTTTTTGCTCACGACAGTACTTTCCTCTTCTGTTTACATTAGATTAGTTGTTGTCCTGCTAGTTAGTGGTACAAGTAACTAACCCATTTACTATACCAATGTAAATTCGCCTTAAGGAACTATACCTTATTACCTAATATCAATTTGAAATCACAGCAAAAATATAATATAATATAATATAATATAATATAATATAATATAATATAATATAATATAATATAATATAATATAATATAATATAATATAATATAATATAATATAATATAATATAATATAATATAATATAATATAATATAATATAATATAATATAATATAATTACAAAAATATGACAGAAATAAATACATAATTACTATGGCATGTCAATTATCGCTCGAACGGTGAAATCATAATTATTTTTTTATGGTTAGTGGTGATATAAATTAAATATTAATACAAATAGCGATCCCTGTTATAAAATATGCATTCATAAAATAGTCAATAAATAAATGATTACAGAAAACCACGTTGAAAACATAAAAACGTTAATAAAATATTTATGTATATTTCTATAGGGACACTGTTTGTACAGATAATACACAGATCCAGTTATATTGTGATAATAGTTATTAATATGCGATGTTTGTAAACATTGGAAAATGTCGACAATGAAATAATATTATTTCATGGATACTAGTTTATAATAATTGATACATTCTTTGGATATGAATAAATATGTCCCATTTTTTTTTAGTTGCTTAATATATAAATACTTGTAAATCACTAAATTTCTTTCGGATTTTTGTAAGCTTAACTGCGGATAAAAAAAAATTAACAAGTAACGTATAAAAAATTTTTTTGTTAAACATCACTATATTTTTCTATTTGTGTCTACATTTTCTTAGTTGCTGGACTACATCCTCAAGCACGGTGAATATATACAAATTGAATTGTTGAATTGTTTTATATTTAATGTGCTTGGAGATGTAGTTTAGCAGCAACTACGAAACTGCAGACGCAAATTGAAAATTATATCTTTACCAAGTATTAAAGCTTCATCAGTTTTTTTCCGCCAAACGTCAAAATTTGTTCCTATATGACTGGGGTAATAATGGAATGTCACAAAGTAACGGACTGCATCGATTTCATAAAGTTTTAAATTTTACTGCTTTGTCGTCATCTTACTAAGTCCAGCAAAAATACACGCTGTCAACGAAAACGTACAGTTAAATACACAGTTTAACATCTAATTTAACTTATCAGTTGATAAATGATATTAGTCCTTGAATATCGTGTGGTTATGTTGGTGCGGGAGCTAAGTGGCTTTTTCGGACACTCATCGTTACAAGCATTTTCTATGCGCTGATTAATTCTATCGAACTTAAATAACGACAAAATGGACTTCTGGCATATGTCAGCTCGTCGAGTTGGCCATGGTTCAAGATATAAAAATCAGTGAAATTATATCATAATTACAAAGCCAATTTTTTGTTGTGTGTACACATTTTATGTTTAGAATGAATAAAATAAGATCGCCAGAAAGTGTGGGCCATCAGGGGCGCAACCAGAAAGGTCAAAGAGGTAAAAAACGGAGTTATATAACATCATCGTTACAAACTTTTTTAAGGTTGAGCATGTTTATTTAAATGTTTTGAACACAGAAAAAAATTCCCAGAAAGAAACTCCCGTCAGTAAGGCTAGCCATAAATTCATCGTTACAAGTTCTGGCTCCTTTTTAAAAGGTAAATACAAGCTAACTTGACTCCGTACCGTGCCTCAGATGTATTGTATCATTATTACCTTTCTGGCTGCGCCTCCTGATGGTCCACACTTTCTGGCGATCATATTTTATTCATTCTAAACATAAAATGTGTACACAAAAAAAATGAGCCTTGTAACGATGACATGATTTCACTGATTTTTAAGCAGTGTTCGTGACGCTCCTGACAGGAGGTGCCCCACCAGAAGTCGATTTTATGAATCGTTATCATCCATTAAACTATAAAAATATCTCAAAGTTCATAAAACGATGAGCTGCCGAAAAAGCCACCTAGCTCCCGCTCTATGTAGTGATACCCAGTATTTTGAATTCTGTATTGATTTGTAATTTGCTTTTATGTGTAATATTTTTATATTTGCTGGGTTATATTACTAAATTACTTATAAGTATAATAGCTTTAGTATTAATATTAGTGTTTCTTTTAGATTAGTTATTACGTCTAATAAATAAATCACAGATAATTAATTTTTAGGCCGACCTCAATATCGATATTAGGTAATAAGGTTCAATGAACTATTTTTAGCGATATTTTTTGAGGCCGGTTAATTTTTTTTTCGACCTTTTTAGTAACCTCTTTATTTAACACACAGTAAAGTAACATATGCATCATTTTGAATATTTAAGCTTAACATCAGGCTTGTTATCAAGGAATTCTGAAATCTCCATATACCAAATTTCATGTAAATCCGCAATAATGTTGCATTATGGCAGCCGCATTGGATTTACCGTTTTCAATTCTTAAGATTCAGTATCAGCTACTCCTAAAATACCTACTAGCTATTAGCAGTGTTAATGCAGTTCTGACGAAGAGACCCCGCAAGGTGGCAATGGAAATTGGTTCTCGATCAATTTTGCTTAAATTCTGGTATGATGTTTCTTTGACCTTCCTGACCAAAAGTCTCCATGGTCATAACCTTCTAACTCCTTTTCTTTAAGCTACGGAAGCCTAAAAAGATGCTGGGGTCTCAAGGAATGATAACTTAGATTAGCTAGTAAATGCGTATTTAGAAATAAATGCAAGTGTAAATCCAAATATACTATGCGTTGATATGCGATTGTGACTATTTTTACTTACTATTAACAATGCATTTCATTTAATTACCTCTTGACGCATTTCAAAAAGCTTAAAACATAGTTTTCACTCTATGAGACCCCAGCATCTTCTGAGGTCTGTGTAGCTTAAAGGAAAGGAGTTAATATAGTGCTGGATGGTGTTCTAAAGAAATTTAGTCAACAAGCGAGGGGTATACGATGGACATTACAAACTTCACTGACAGACCTTGAATACACAGATGATCTTTGTCTTCTAGCACATACATATCAGGATATGGAACAACAACTTGAGCTACTAATTAACGAAGCAGAAAAAGGAAGACTTTGCATTAAAGTTAAGAAGACAAAATCAATGACAATTATGACACCCTACATCAGAACGTTCAGCATCCACTATCGAGGATGTCCAACAATTTAATTATTTGGGCAGCATTATAACAACATCAGGAGGGACGAATATGGATATTGAAAATCGTATTAAACAGGCCTTTGGTATGCTGCACCCAGTTTGGAGATCCAGGGAATACTCAACTAGAACAAAAATGCGTTTCTTTAACTCGCTAGTAAAATCAGTACTGCTTTATGGTTGCCAGCCTTGGATGATAAATCAACAAATAACCCATCGTGTACAAACATTCATTAATAAATGCCGTAAAATAATATTACGCATCTTCTGGCCAGACACAATATCAAACCATGACCTCTGGAGCTTGGCTGACCAACGACCAATCTACATTGAACTGAAGTCGAGGAAATGGAAATGGATAGGACATATCTTGCGACGAAACCACGAAAATACCGCAAGACAGGCTTTAGACTGGAATCCTCAAGGATCCCGCAGACCTGGCAGACCAGCTAACACTTGGCGCAGGACTGTAGACAGTGAAACCAGCTCAATGGGGAAAACATGGAGAGAAGTAAAAGCCATGGCTGAAAACAGGACACGATGGAGAGTAAAGTTATGTTTTTTCAGGAAGGTCAAAGAACATCATATTAGAATTTGAACGAAATTGACCGAGAACCGATTTCCATTGTCACCTTGCGGGGTCCTTTGCGCGACGCACAGTGTGGCCAAACGGTCAAAAATCGCTCTTTGAGTCAACTCTTGAGCTATCAAGTTTTTTTTTTAAATACTTGCAAAGGAGTCTGGAATAGTGAGTCACTGCCGCTTTGACATATTTTATTATTTTTTTACATCCTTTATTAATAGTGCGGGGGTGGCTGACGCCAAAAAAAAAAAAATTGATACCTTGGCTTCTCGTACATGCCCTATATCCCAATTTTATTGACTCCTACTTGCTTGCTTTACCTATTTACCCTAATTTACCCCCATTTATCCCCATTTACCCCCGAACCCTACAACGGAATTAGATCAAAATATAATCTAGTTCCAGATCTCATTTTGTACATAAGTTTACCAATTTTCAAGTCAATATAATAAACGGTTCCAGAGTAAACGTGCGCACAAAGAAAGTTACAGACAAACAGACAGATAGAATTTTTTTTTTGGTCAAACTTAAAATCTCGGCGTTTCATGACATTTTAAGCCTATTTCAACAAAAAATATATTTATTTTTTTTGCGTTATTATACTTTCCGAGATACTTTCACTCCACTACGTGGATGTGGAAGTAAAATTCGTCAAAGCGGCAGTGACTCACTATTTCAGATTCCTTTGCAAGTATTAAAAAAGAAAACGTTGATAGCTCAAAAGTTGACCCTCAGAGCGATTTTTGACCGTTTTGCCACACTGTGCGGCGCCTTCGCCATATATTGTAAAATGTTCCCTCAAAAAAATCTTGTTTGCAATTTTCGCTATTACCTTGAACTAGAGTAGCTTGATGATGTGACCACTACCGAGCTATGCCGTACACTTTCAGAAGATTTCATACAAATCGCTTAAGCGAGTAATGATTGAAAAAACTTAAAAAAAAACACATACGGGTCGAATTGAGAACTTCCTCTTTTTGTATTGGTTAAAAATATACTTCTTGTATTTTGAAAATTTTTCAGTTTGGATCATTTACTACGAACATAAATTAAACTTAATAAAATGGAAAAACCGATAGAGATATGTTAAAGAGTCTGGTTTTTCAAAAAATATCATAGAGGCAAGAACATTTGTAGATAGTTTATTCTAGCTTTGTGATTGAAATTCCATGAATTAAAAATGTTGTGCTTAGAGAAAAGCGCCCAAAGTTCGGTTTTTCCAATTTTTTTGAAAACTCCATTATCCAAAAGAAAAAACTGTAAATCTAAGTGGTCAAACTTCCAGTTTCTACAATTTATCGACAATTCAATACATCTGTAATGAATTAAATTTTTGTTTAATAGCACCAATTAAGTTAAAATTAGAATCATGTATCTTCCATTATTTTGATAAAATTGAGTTTTCTAAAAAAAAAAAAAAAAAAATATGAAATTCAAACTTTTTATAAAAATTTAACTTTAAGTGCAAAAAAGGTCTAGTGGTCTCATAAATAACGGATGCGTTTTAAAACGCTCCTAGAAATTTTTCGTAAAAATCGGGTCATAAGCTGGTTCAATAGGACAAAATTATAGTGATACATATTGGCGTAACAGCAGTTAAGTTATAAAGTTTATATTTAATTAATACCGGTGATTAAAATCTTCCAGTGCATAAACGAGTAAAAAACACATGGCGAAAAGAGGCATCGAGAAAGCCAGCCGAAACCACCCAAAAGCAATCGATTATAGTGAAATACAGTGGGACGTCATATACCTGCAGATACCAATGAAAATACACAGGGAATACACGGATAAGCCTTTACACTTAATTTTTATCGCTTAATTAGCTTTATTTATTCTTTAACTTCTTGATAGCCTAGAGAGGCTAAAGAATTTCTTACACAAATAAAATTTCTTTCAGCACATCAACAGAAATAATATAAATTTTTCCAGGAAATAAGATCTCCGTTCATCAAGAAAAATAAACTATCATTGGACCTGACCAAATGGCTGTACATAGTCATCATACTGCCAACGATGGCATATAGAGTTAGAAATGCGGCAACAACAAAAGCCAACAGAAGAAATTTGAGAAGAGCTGAACCGGACAGCATCCAAGTACTTGGAAAAACAACAAACCACAAGAAAATAAACAGTGACATAAAACATCTACTAGGAGGGAAGACAATTACAAAAATGATGGAAATTCATGAAAGGAAGTACTGAGGACGTGTCCAAAGAAGGTACCTAACACATCTTCTGAAGAGGAGGCTAATACTGACTAACAACAGACTAGAAATGGGGAGACCATGCTACACGTGAAGAACAACAATCGAGAGGTCCAGGAAAGGACCAGGCACACTAAGAAGGAAAAACGACAAAGAATCGCAGCAATGGGGGGATCGGAGGATTCAGAAGAAAAAATTTGTTGAAGCAGAAACACAAAAACGAGGAGCATAAACAATCAAATCTCAATCAAATAAGTGCAGAATACGTTGCTTTTCCATATTTAGCCACCCAATTTCACTAATTCTTTTATATATATGTAATGCCTGGTTATTTTTTTTCTCCAATACCACAAACAAGTCGGATGAATAAATTGTGTATCAATTGCACCCAATTTGCATCATATTTTGTCAGATCCATATACCATATCGCCATAGTTAAAATAGGACAGGAGCGATAACTACAATAATTTTAAATTTAGAAAAACTTCCAAAGCCGTATCGATAACTATTCCAAGGTTTTAACTGAACTCACAGTATATGATTTAATATTATTTATTTTCATATTTAAAAAATATTCACATTTTGATTTAGATGATTTGCTACTAAAGATAGATTATGCACTTATTTGGATTTATGGTCAAATAATGAGACTTTGAAGATTTCAGTAAGCCATCCAGGTCATTATTAATATTATCTTGGGCTATGTTAGCGTAATTTGTTTTGAATTACAAATAAATTTGCGTATTGTCCATAAAGATGAGGAGAGCAGTATTTGATATACTTGATATTAATTCACTCATGTACAGTGTAAAATATAATGGTCAGAGAATGGATCCTTGAGAAGCTCAACAAAATATATTTTTTAATTCCGAATACTAATCTCTAAATTTAACAATTTGCTTTCTACTAGTAAGATAGTTTGTTATTGTATTTATCATTTCATCTGAGTTAAATTACATATTTTCGGCCACTTCTACATTAAGTTTGGTATACATTTTGATGTATATAGGTAAATCGAGTTAAGTCATCTTATTTTTTCCCCTCGTATACGGTGTTCAGTTCAATTTAAGCTTTGTTGATTGGAATAAATTTAAGTATTTAAATGTGTAAATTGTGATGTGTTGAAGAGTTATATGTTGCAGCTTTGCCAATATAACTCTGTCAACAAAAATATAACCTAAAATAATTACAAGTGAGTAATGGTAGATACCCACTTTATTTCAATATGCGTAGGTCACGTTGCGTCGCGACCAAATACACGTAAACAAGGCGGCAGAAGTAAAAGTTTATTTTGAATGTTGAAAAAGATGGTTCTCTGCAATTCTCTTCATATTCATATGTATTTTTTGTTGCAGGTAAGCGATCAGGATTAACGAATAGTCAAATCACTCTCCAGGGAAGATTTCATTCAAACACATTCAAAGACAAGTGAAAGTAAGGTTGTATTGTTAACTTCATATTAATTATTGGCATTTGTTACTTCTAACGAATTTAAAGTAGATGCGCTTGTAGTGGAAAAAAACAATTTTTCCGCGACATAGTGAGATTTTCATTTTTCGCCCACTGAAAATAGGTATGAAAATGCATTTCAGGGCCGGCCTTAAGGCAATGAATACGAAGCCTAGGAACCCCCGCTAGTGAGGCTTCGCGCGCCTAACCGATTCAATAATTATTAATCATGAAATAAATGCCGAGTAAAATCGACTGCTACCGTAATTAGTAACTTTTTGAAATATCATGATCCATAAGCTCGAAATGAGACGGCCTTTCTGCAAAGAACTTAAAAACTTCAGTCTAATCGTTGCAATGGTCTCTTGGAGTACGAAAATTGAAATTAAAGGACAAGGGTAGATAGGCTAAATATTTTGGGTGGGATTTATCAGCCCGTCAGAAAAGGACAAACTAACGACAAAAAAGATGTTTGAAGCGACAACAAAATAGTATGAACGGCTTTAAATCGTTTTCACGACTGAAAATAATATTACCCGCCACAAAAAAGATTTGCACGACAAAAATATTTAATGAACGACAGAAAAAAAGAAGAGTATTGAAATTAAAAGCATAACACGACAGAAGTGGAGATTGCACGACAAAAAATGTATTAACCTCGATAAAACAGCACCGTCGGAAATAGGCAAACTAACAATAAAAATGTATTTAAACACGACAACTTTACAACGACAAACAAGTATTGTTTTAGAAGAGTTAAGAAAAGTGAGATTTTTCCGGCAAGTGAAATGTTTGAAATTTATCTTGAGCATGGAAAAAATCGCTTTTCTAACATGATAACATGTTATTTTTACTATACTAATAGTTATAATTAATTTATCAAGTATGCGTGTCAAAGAAATTTAATGAATGAAAGAAACGTACCTACTGTTGCTAACAAGAAATATTTAACTTTTACGATTTTTGATTGAACAATGTGCTTCATATTTCTATATACATAGTATTAAATAGGTAGGTTAGGTCTGCGAAAAAACAAATTTGGACGAAAAGAAATAAAAATGTATTTTTAGTTTTAGGAAAACAATATTATAAACAGGTAACACTTTTAATATGTATCTACTTACCATATATCTGTAACATATTAAACTTAAACATTTGTTAAACAATTTAAACAAAACACATTAATAAAAAGATACAAAAAAATCACAATATCAGTATTCTATTGTATTATTAAGGCTCTTTTGACTCTGGCAGGTCGTCCGCGCTTGCGTTTCTGTCCTAGTGGGATAACTTTGGCTTCTCTTGGCGCCTCAACTAATTTTAATCGTATTTTCATACCCAAATTGTGCTTGCGATTTAAATGTTTTAAGAAATAGGGACATGTACATGTCGATCGATTCAAATCTTTAAAATTAATAGTTATGACCCAGATACTGTAGTGAATTTTTTTAAACTCTTCAAAAGTTTCGCAATTTCCTTATTTTTCTTTATATGTGGAGAGGTCTTCAGAAGTAATTGTCTTCTTGATTGATTTTGAACAGGTGTAAAATATTTTACATTCTTCTTCGATAGTATTCCCTTGCAAAACTTTTTCATTTTGCATTGCCCATTGGTAAGCAACTGTCCATTGCTGCCGGAACTTCACAAAACATTTTACAATTTGGGGTCTCAGGATCTCTATCTTTTGACCAAGTAATTAGTAGTTCTAAAATGTTGTTCAAAAATTGGCCTATTGGAAGTCGTTCTCTCAGTGTATGCGATCATTTAATTACAGCATTTGTTGCTTCAAGACCATTGTTGGTACTTGGGTAACCCAAAGCAATTCCTTCGTACCAATTTGAATTTTTTATCAACCACTGGGAATTAAAATATTCCATAAATTCTTTGACTTGTTGGTCTTCTACATTATTCCATTTGTCCACAAAAAGCTTGGATGCAGTGACAAATGTTTCTTCATCCTTGCATGTTTGTAATGCATAGATATCTTTTTTCAAATTTTCCTTTTTTTGTCAGTCTTTTAAAGTACTTTTCCACATTTTTCAGGACGTGAAAGAAGCACATTATACGCACTCTAGGTACACCAAATATATTAATAAAATCATTTAGTAATAGCTTCACTAGCATCAGCAAGCAGCAACTGTGGTTCCCACTCAAAGTCAAAATTATGTAAAGCGTTGAAAATAAAGCCAAAATCATCAGCACTCTCACTTTTACAAACCGTGATTGCAAATGGATGAAACACTTGGTGTCATTGGTCCCTGCAATAATTAAGGGATATTCTTGCCATATGACTTTATATGTTCCGTCAACTTGAACCATCTGTGTTTTTTTTTTAATTTTCTAACAGTCTCACAGTGGAAATAACAATTTTTAAGTCCTGTTCTTCTGGATTAAATGACTCACAATGTACAACATATTTTAAGACAAATAGTTCGTCTTTAGAATGTGGAACTGTTTCTTTTTGTTTACACCAGTCAGTAATTTATGTGCCAGATATAGTTGAAACTCCATATTTCTCATACCTTAGCTGCTTTAAATAATTAAGAGCTTCGATTTTTGAGGTTCAGTCATATTGTTTTGTCTAATCACAGCTAAAATAGCGTTAGGTTTTTGTATGCCATCTTCATATTTTTGTTTAATGAAATTCTTCAATTCGTTATCTAAACCTCTAGCAGGTTCTGTATTATGGTTGTCATGATCACAGTCTGTTGTGAATAAGGACACTTTAGCAGTTGTAGCATGGTACAATAAATATAATCCTGCTAGGCATTCATCATTCCTATACTTTCCTTCAATGCAACGGTACTCCACCTTGGATCCATCTAGAGTATTTTTTGAGGACGATTTTTTCCATATTTTCTTTGAATTGACGTTCTTCTCTTCTTCTTCTGCAGAATCAAATTCTACCCTCTTTAACCAAATACGATTTTGTTGTCGCTTTCGTTTAGGTTTCACAACGTTTTCTTCACTCTCAGATTCGTTAAAATCGTCAAGGTATGTTACAGCCGAGGCCATCCTTTACTGTGCCTATCTTGGATTATTTATTAATGAATGTCTAATTATTAAATTTTACAAATATTAACTTACCAACATCAAAAATAGTCGTTGAAAGGTTTACTTTGCAGGGCAAATACAACCCAACATCCCACAGAAACAGAGAAATTAATATGTTATGAGGAGACAAGTAGTTGTTGCATGCACAGCCGCATGTGCGAGAAATTGGGTATACATGGCGTTGTATACTTTTTTAGTCGTTTGAAGCTTTTTAAATTGTGTTAATTTATTTGTTTTGGCGGACAGCTGATTATTCTGTCGCCGGAAGCATTAACCAGGCGGGCTAAACATTTTGTAGACGTTTTACGAAACACATTTTTATCGCTAGCTACCTCTTAATAGCCGTGCGAGAGTTAGCGTTTATAACAACAAAATTGTCGTTAATTCAACCTTTTTTCCTTTTCATTCTCTGTCGTGTAAACCACCTATTCTGACGTGCAGTTAATATTTCCCCAAATATTTTCGCCCACTAATTTCATAAAAATGAAAAATTCTCCTTAAAATCATGAAAAGTTATTTATTTTTAGTTGAACATGTGATCTTTATCTTTCTATACGTTTTACATTTGAAAAACAACAGCAAGTCGTAATATAGCATTTCAGAGTAAGCATGTTTGTAGTTTATTTATATTTTTTGTCGTTTTTCCGAACTTTCAATGTATATTTCAGTTAGATGCGCCCGATGAACCAAGAAAATCTATACCTCATTTCATTGTTGAGTATTTAATCTTTTAAATAATGGTGCATTTATATTAGTGTATAAAAAAAAAATCGGTTCCGCGGGCGTCGTAGTGGTGTCGACGTTACGTGCGAATTTAAACGTGTCAGCGCCCAAAACCGCATATTGTCGTGTGTACTGAATAAAAATATTTTTATTCACGACTATCGTATAATCCAGTTGTTCCCAACAAGATTTTTTCAAGGACCCCCTCATCGGTCGCTATACTGACAAAGCAAGTGCTTTAAATGAGCACAAAATTTGAGCAATCTAGGTAATGCTACGGTAATGCTACATCCTAATGAAAAACTGTATTTGAGATATTTTTTTTAAATTACTGGCTAATTAGAGTAACAAAATGGCGACTTTTTTATATAAAAAAATATAATTACGTATATTTTTCCGTGATAACTTTTATTTTTTATGCTACAGGAACGAGTAAAAAATAATTTGAAAGCGCAATTAATTGTCTTTAATTTCATTTCTTAGCATGCATGACGTAGGTGTCACAATTTCTGAAACATTTAACATTTAAACTGCATTTTTCGTCTTATAAACGGTCGGATGCCATTTGTAAACTTTCATATCTCCGAAACTATTAAATCTATGTAAATAAATAAACAAGCGAAATTCATTATCAGTTTATGAGCTTTATTTTTGGTCTCTACCCATTTTTCAATAAAACTAATATTTAGTGAGATATTTAGAAAAGGAAAAAAAAAATACGTTTTATCGAAAATACCTTTATAGTTTAAACTGTATTTTTTTCTAAAGCAAGTGAAGTATACAAACCAAAAAATGAGCATCTACGCCATGTTATATATTAATGAGAAACAGTGTTTGAAATTCCTGTTTTTTAATTACTGGCTAATTACAGTAACAAAATGGCGACGTTGTTATTAAAAAAAATGTGTAGATGCACATTGCTTCGGTCATAACTTCTTTGTTTTTTATGCTACAGAAACAAATAAAAAAACAGCTGAAAGCTTAATTAATAACCTATTATTTTACCTATTAACATCCTTATCGTAAGTGTCACAGTTTCTGAGATATTTAACTCTCACTCTAAATAATTATCTTATGAAACTTGGATGCCAAATGTAAACTTAAATATCTCCGAAATTATTAATCCTACATCAATAAACAAAAAATATAATTAATTCCCAGTTTGTACTTTCTGTAATTGGTCTGTAACATTTTTTCGATAAAGTAATACTTTTCGATATACTTGACGAAAGCCGTTTGGAAATACCTTTTTTTAAGCTAAAATCGCAATTTTGGAGTCGTTATAACTTAAAAACTATCAATTTATGTGAAAAATTGCATAGCATATTTAATGCGTTGAAATATGATTCTCGAAAGATATATATTACAGACATTCAATTTTCGTAGCAATGTGTGATGGTGCAGTGCCTAAATTTTTGTCTTGCAATCCAAAGATCCTGTGTTCGAATTCCAATTTTTCAATTTTTTTTTCACAACAAAGTTGGTATCACAAAATTTAGGATGTCCAAAAACTATCATTTTTTACAAGAAAACTGCGAAGAGTATCCTATAGAATGTGTAACAATTATATAAAAAGCTCAGTAAATTGGCGAAAAGTACCTACGTTCTTAGCTTGTTACTAGTAAATTACATCCACTAAATTAAAGTAATGAATTGCACCATGCTAAATTTTTAAGAATATTTTAAATAAAATTATTCATGATAATAGTTTTTACTTACCTATAAGACACTCACTGCAGCAAAAATTTTAATAGAAGTTTAATAATAAACAAACTATATTACAGGAAACAGATTCTAATTCAGATCCTATCGTTTTTAAACAACACTGTAATATTTTCTCTAACGCGGACATTTAGCGGCCTACCACCCTAACGATAATTTTTAATTAAACAAGTACCTTGAATTTTTTATCATTGCCTACGTGGTAAGGAAAATAAACTATTTTAAAGAATATTTTTTAAGATCAGAATTTTTACTTTTGTCCAGCTAGATTTGAATTTGGGACCACTTTGGCGACTGAATGACCGGACTATGGTATTACATTTATGATGTAAATTACTTCATAAACAATGCTTGCTATTTTTGTTTTAAAATTGACGATAATTTACATGTGCTTGGCTAGAATTCAGAGACTTTCGTTAAAACTGCAACAAAATAATATATTTTTTATTTGATGAAATAAGACCTAGATAATAAACAGGTGCAAAACATTTCAAAAACAGACATACATTTCATCTGGTGATAAAATTTATGTCTGCGCGAATAAAAAAAACAGAAATGATAAGTAAAAACAGCAATTTTACTATTCCCGTTTATTTTAACAGAATTGCCAGATAAATATAGATTACATAAATTTCACCCGAGTAAGTTCAAGGATACATCGAAATAATTGTGAGTAAACTCCCGATTTTTCCACTGAGTTGGTTACAGTGCATCCGTAATTATTTTGCATATTAAATGATTATTTGTTTAAAAAAAAATCGTTATTTATTGCATACTTTACGTGTTGTAAAAATGCATAGCAGTATAACATCGTATTAACGCGAGCATATTTTATGTTGCCAGCAACACGTGTTGTGGGTGTCTGTGCTGTGTATTTTATTGAAAATGACAGTAGAGCATGTAATGAACCGAATAATTATTAGGCTAGTCCTAAGGCCAAACAAATCGGCTCAAACAGGAAAAATTTCTGAATGGTTATTTATTTGCATTTTCGGATATACTTGAAAGTAAAAAAATGCACCCAGTTGTGCAGAAATGAATTTATAGGGGAACATGGAAAAAAAATTAAAACAAATTACATTTTCTCACTTTTCGCGTTGTAGCTCAATAGAACGAATGGTTTGTTTCAAGTTATCTGCTGAATACCCAAAATAGTATTTTTCAATAATTGTGTAAGCAGAAATAAAATATATTTATTTTTAAATACCGGACGAGCTATGAAGCTCTAAAAGAGTGATTCTTTTTTATTTTTGTTGTATCTGTTAAGTAAACAAATATTTCCTGTCAGCTTTTCACATGTACATATTTTTTTCTATTATCTTTAATAATTTTGTTTCAAATGGATTATATAAGAGCTCGGAAATTTTATCTTGTGACGGTAAAACCTGGGTCAGCGCGGACAGATTTTTATGCAAGTATGACACAATATATCTTATTTCAGTGGCGTTGCCTAATTAAAGGAGATATAAAAGCGAATTAGTAAAAAACATATAAAAGTACCGCCATACACAGGAATCTAATGTTAACACTCTGTCAGGGTCGAATGCCTTCAACACTGCATTTGTAACAGAATCAACTACGTCTTTAGGTAACTATCAGTACGTTTCATAAATGTAGTAAATTTCCGATAAAAGTAGATTAAGTATTAACATTTTAAAATGAAAATCACTATTACGTTGTGTACATTTGTGTTGCACACGGTACATGGCAGTTTTATGCCATTAATCCTTAACTTTGTTATGTATTATTTTTTAATATTATATAAGAATGGTTTATTTTAGTGGGAAAAAATGTTTTATGTTGCCAGCTAAGATGGCGAATGTCTTGCCATTCACGATAATTAATGGAGTATCGGAGCTTCCTACCGCATATATTGGTTATCCGTGTAATACGATGAATATTATAAATTTACGATTGGCAATCAGATACTTGGTAAGTATGATACTCTTGAGTTCGAAAATACATTCGCCATCTTTGAAAAGTGGTGCGTAGGTCTTGCCATTCAGGATAATTGATGGAGTATCGGGGCCTCCTACCGCATGTATTGGTTATCCGTGTAATTCGATGAATATTAAAAATTTACGATTGGCAATCAGATACTTGGTAAGTATGATACTCTTGACTTCGAAAATACATTCGCCATCTTTGAAAAGTAGTGCGAAGGTCTGCTTCCTACCGCATTATCGTGCGCGTGAAAGGCAAGACTTTTCAAAGATGGCGAATGTTTCTTCGCACTCAGAAGGTTCATACTTACCAAGTATCTGATTGCCAGTCGTAAATTTATGATATTAATCGAATTACAAGGGTAACTCTGGTACATGTGATAGGAAGAGCCGATACGCCGTCAATTATCGTGAAAAGCAAGACGTTTTCACCACTTTTCAAAGATAGAGAATGTATTTTCACACTCAGGAGGTTCATACTTACCAAGTTCCTGATTGACATTCATAAACTTATCATTTTTTCTACCTGACTTTTTTTCAAATTTGGACGAGCTTAGCGCCTCCTTGTACCACCCAAAATGAATAGGAGTCTGTATTCATGATTTTTAGGGGTAAATTAAGAAATCCCTTCAACCCCCATGCGTATGACCTATTTGGGCCTGTTTTTTTTACTTTTATAAGTCATATTTCTTACATATTTGGGGGACTGCCGTATGCCCCTGTACCAAAAAAAAGAATGTTGGAATGGACATTTATATGCTCTACTACAAATTAACAACTCACACATTTTTGGGGTAAATTTATGACACACATTTAGTGGTCGACGGGCTCCTGGTCTGCTAGCATTATCAGACTTAGATCATCAGTATATAGAAAGAATGGTTATTTTCCTGTTTTTCATATTGAATGTCAGATATTAAGTATATGAAAGAAGTTAATAAAATGTCTCGTATGTGAGATTTCTTGTTGATATAGAGTTGTATTATTATAAGATGCTCGGGGTGGAGCTAACGTACGGGAATATTCTTACTAGTGGCATAACGGCATCTAAGGTATAAGGATGAATAATCGCAACAAAATTTCGCGGTCAAGGAGCTGTGTTTTTTCATTCCTGATAGATAGCGTTGAATTTTTTCAAGAAACTACATTTAGCGTTACCCATTAACAACGACGTGAACGTAGTAGGTTTCTGTTCCCTGTTTTAGATCGGGATGCTTATATGTGAGTCCCCTCGCCTCTCACTAAACACTACGAAGCAAATAAAAATGTATGCCATAAGATGTTCAAATTGACCACCTTCCTGCGCTTAGCAGTTTGCTAACCGAAGGTAAACTTGTTGAGAGACATTTTTCAATGTGTCTGGTGTTATTGAGTTTGAAAGATTGCGTATTCTCTCTTTCAGCCCATCAGTATTGTCGGGTTTGGTCTCGTAAACCTTACTTTTTAAATATCCCCAATAAATATTATTATTCAGCGGGAAAATATTCAGCAAATTGCATATAATTAAAGCATAGGGCACTTGAGCCCCATCTTGCTGGAACCATACATGGTCAAATGCATGTCCAACGATTTCTTGTATTGCAGGTATTATTTCATAATTGAACATGTTGACATGCTTTTGAGCATTCAAATTACCGTCAATAAAAAATGGCCCTACTATCTTATTACACAATATTCCAGCCCAGACATTGACTTTCTGCGGATATTGGGTATGACAATCCCTCATCCAGTGAGGACTTTCACCAGCCCAATACCTGAGGTATTGATATTATGCCGATTTGCAGAACCATTTAATTGAAAAGTCCAGAGAAAGAAACCATTGTCATAAACATATCGCTGCATCATTTAATCGCAAAATTCGATTCTACTATCAAAGTCATCTTCCATAAGCTCTTGTACTAGTTTGATTTTATACGGATGGTAGAGATGCATCTTCATAACTTGAAGATCTGAACCTGACTTATTCCGACCTGACTCGATGTACCACGATTATCTTGTAAATCCAGTAACACCTCTAAAGACTTCTATTCATTTGTAGCGTTTTTAGATTTTCCGTATCTTGCTTCATCTTTAACAGAACCAATTTGTTCAATCGGTTAACAACTGTTCGAAATGCAATAGGTTCGCGGTCACCATTGGTGGCATTGAATAAATCTGCAACCTATTGGTATGATATCACTTTATCTCCATATCTGCTCATCATAATGACCGTTATTCTTTCCTTTTCTGAAAGAGACGTCACAAACAATTTTGCAAAATAATTAGCGGGTGAACGGAAAACGAAAAATCGAAACACAAAATAGTGATGGGTAAACTCAGCATATTGATATTAAAATGAAGTGGAAGTACAAATTGAGCTCTAGTCTCCCCGCTAGCTGGAAATGAAATGAATATTGGAAAATGAAACTAGTGAAACGGAATACCATATTGAATCCGATGTGTATTTCTCGAAAATTGCGAAAAATCTTATTTTTTCGATTATAACGCCATCCTACGTATTTTGTAGCGTAGAATCCGAATCTGCAATAAAAATGTTTCAATTTAAGATTTTAAAATTGTCCCCACCCCACCCCCAGGGGGTGGGCATAGGAGGTCGAGTTTGGTATCATTGGTTAGTCTTTTTAAAATATTCAACACGTATTTTTTTTTTCGATGCTGGTGTTATGCGAATGGCTTTGCAGCCACAGCCATATATTACGAGTATACATAGATAGTTTTTCGATCGGATGTATATTTCTCGAGATATTTTACCGTTCCGGGATTTTTTATTCCCCCGGTTATATAGCTCATTTAAAAAATGTTCCTGACTGTTTTCGGCTAATTAAGATTTTTTTTAAGTTATTTTGGAACCAGTACAACTATTTTATGTTATCGATTTACTTCTATCAGAGGGGCGATTTGTTCGTTGGTCAAGATTTTAGATTTCCTTCGCCCTTTCGTTTTAATAATGCAATAAGCTCGTTGTGTTTGTTTGTGTTTTGATTTTTCATTATGTTCGTCATTGTTTTTATCATGCAGTAATTCGACCAAAGCGACGATTTGCATAACTTGGACTTCTCCTCGAATATGCCAGAAATGCATTCTAGCTCTACTTGTTGGAAACATTCTTACGATCGCACCATTCCAAAAAACTGTTGTAGAAAATCTCATACTGCTGCAAGTGCTGATTCATCGTTTGCGGGGCCTAAAACTGGCGCGGGATCCCGCGGGATTGTGGGATTCCACTTTGCAGGATTGCCAACTCTAGCTGTGAATTTTTTTGAACTAACAATTCATTAATTTTCCAGTAGATATCACAAGCAACGAAAAATTGTAGAAAGTTGTAGAATACTTATAGAGTTTATTTCAGCAAAATACATAGATATTCGTCATCATTTTTATTAGTTTAAAAAAGCACATTGAGCTCTGTTGCCATTCTCTCAGTCTAGCTTTTAGACGGATAGCTGGCCGTCGAATATCCTGTGAATAATATACATGAAAAACTTTTTGTGAGTCGTTAGTACTACCACAGTCCTAAAGGTAGCCACCTTTTATACGAGTTAATTTTGCCCGCGTCATGACTTCACTTCCGGTTACGATTTTTAATGTTTTCTTAAGTCATCAATAGTCTCTTGAGGTAAAGCTTTTACCCCACCGGACCGCAAGACATGTTGTCGAGGGCGGGGAAGACGATGGTGACAATATTTTCCGACCTAGCGTCCAATCCCTAAATCCGATTTTCCGGTGCTACGCTTGCGAGGGCTTGCCAGACCTGGTTTTTCTTGGTCAGATTGAATAAAATAAGTTAATATTGACCACAGGTGACCTACTCCCGGGGGTTGAAACTACCCTCACCCCCAATAACTAAATGCTACGAAAACAGCGAAAATCAGCTGAAAAACGGCATACCCCCGTTTTCGAGGGCGAGGAATACGATGGTGATAATATTTCCCGACCTTCATCCACTAAACCTGAATACCACCCCCTTTCCGATTTTCCGGGGCTGGGCTTGCGAGGGCCTGCCGTATCGTTTTTTCTTTTGATCAGTTAGAATAAAATAGTTAAATATTTTTTACAGGTGACCTAACCAACCCCCGGGGGTTGAAACTACCCTCACCCCCAATAACTAAATGCCACGAAAACAACGAAAATCAGCAGGAAAGCAGTATACCGTTTTCGAAGGCGGGGAATACGATGGTAACAATATTTCTGGACCTACCCTTCACCCACTACCTCTGAATCGAAAAAAACCGATCCCCTTTTGCGATTTTGGTTCTTGTACACACTAAATCACAATTCAATTTTTTTTTCACCCCTGTGGTCAATATTCATTTATTTTATAAAAATTGACCAAAAAAACCCGATCCGACAAGCCCTCGCAAGCGTAGCACAGAAAAATCGGTTTTTTCGATTTGGAGGCAGCAGTTGGATTCTAGGCCGAAAGATATTGCCACCATCGTATTCCCCGCCTTCGAAAACGGGGGGGTATACTGCTTCCAAGCTGATTTTCATTGTTTTCGTGGCATTTAGTTATAGGGGATGAGGGTAGATTCAACCCCCGGGGGTGGGTTAGGTCACTTGTCGTAAATATTTAACTGTTTTATTCTAACTGACCAAAAAACGATATGATAGGCCCTCGCAAGCCTAGCACCGGAAAATTTGAAAAGGGGGTGGTATTCAGGTTTAGGGGTAGTGGGTAAAGGTAAAGGTAGGTTGGGAAATATTATGAAAATCATATTCCTCGCCCTCGAAAACGGGAGTATACCATTTTCCAGCTGATTTTCGCTGTTTTCGTGGCATTTAGTTATTGGGGGTGGGGGTAGTTTCAATCCCCGGTGATGGGTTAGGTCACCTGTGGTCAATACTTACTTATTTTATTCAATCTGATCAAGAAAAACCAGACCTGGCAAGCCCTCGCAAGCGTAACACCGGAAAATTGGAAAAAGAGGTGGTTTTTTCGAGTTGGGGGTAGCGGTTGGACGCTAAGTCGGAAAATATTGTCACCATCGTGTTCCGCGCCCTCGAAAACGGGGGGGGGTACATGTCTTGAGGTCCGGTGGGGTAAAAGCTTTACTCCAAGGGACTATTAATGACTTAAGAAAACATTAAAAATCGTAAGCGGAAGTCAGGTCAAAAATCCACGACGCGGGCAAAATTAGCTCGTATAAAAGGTGAGCCACCTTTAGGTCCGTGGTACTACTAATCACTCACAAAAAGTTTTTCATGTATCTTATTCATAGGACATTCGACAGTCGCCTCTCCGGCTATTTCAGTAGAGAAGGCTGAGCTAGTACATTTAAATTTGATAATGTTTTAATAAAGTTATATGTTCGTTGTACAGTTGAAACCATTTCCTATACTGCAATAGAAATATTCATGATAATAAATGTTATATACGGTGAACAATATTTTGCAGTACGTTAGACTTTATTAATTTCTGGCTTAATAACCGGATTTTAGTGTTCTTTAAGGGCATTTAGTGAAGTTTCAAAAATTGTCTCATAAACTTTCACATTAAGCTTTATGCGATGCATGCAGTTTTACTTTATGTACGAAATAAAGTTTTCCTTTCATAAATTTGTTGAATCGCAACACATGCACAAATCCCGTGCTAATTTATTACAAAAGATATTTCCTACGAGTGCTGGAAAATATATGCACTAGACACATATTTCATGTAGTGCAGATTGAAATTTAAAATTTTAAAATTGCAACAGCAGAAATGTTTGAGTGGCACTACACTAAGCTAATAATCAAGGATATATCGCACACTGAAATAAAGTCGGCATGTTGTCAGTTGTTCTTCCTTTAAAGGTTAAACTGACAATCGTCCCAGTTGCCATTTTACAATACCTTTATACTGGATTCCTTTTTAGAAACTTTGTCGTATATCACTAGTTGTAAGAATTTTGTCGGCAATATTTGAGAGCATGATTGTCTAATAATGTGAAGAGTATAAATTGACAGTTTTTTTTATCTGATTTTTCAATAAACTGTCTAATTTACTTGTGTTATATTACTTTGAGCAACATGGCTCGAGAGAAAAAAATAAAAGATTAAATCTAAATGCATGTGTGATATTTGTATTAAATACGACGGGTAAACAGCTGACGAAATTTTGTACACCTAATACCTTTTCTAGAAAAAAACACTCTATATTTCTCCTTAGTTCCTTGTAGTTCCCCTAATTCCTCTAATACCTGTAATATCTTTATTTCCTCCCAATTTCTTAATTAATACCCCCATGCAATTCCTCGCAATTACCGCTTGAAATAGCCATAATTCCTTGTAACACCTTAATACTTTCAGTAAGATTAGTTTTGTCTTATGCGTTAAGGCACGTTTGCACGCATCCAGTAATTTAGTCGAGTCGTTTAGTAATTTAGTACTCGACCAATGCGGACAACGTGTTTTAGTCGAGTAATTTGGTGGAAAGCAATGGAAAGCAATTACTAAAATACTCGGCCGTCTCTCTACTCGACTAAATTACTGGATGCGTGCAAACGAGCCTTTACACCTATATGAATAAAATAGAAAAATTTGTCCCGGTGCATGCTTTTCTCTGGACCTTCTGCTTCTAGCGCTTCCTCGAACGACGCCAAGGACGAAACCTTGGACGGAATATAATTATGAGAAGCACTAGCCTTTTCTGAGACATTCAGGCCTATAATGGAACGTATACGTTATTTAACATACACTGTTATGTTGAGCGCTGACCAAAAAATATATGAGAGTGAGAGAGACAGATGACCGTAACATAGGTGTTATGACTAACGTAAACGTTCCATCATAGGCCTGATTTTCCATAATCATATCAGTCGGTTGTTGACGAACCTTAACTTCAACCGCATTTTTACTAGAATCTAGCATTAAAGCATCAGAATTGACATTTGCATCGGTAATTTTCTTTAGTATAATGTTTTGAACAATATTTATTTTCTGAGTTCTGTTTTCTACGAGATTTTCTTCCATTTTACTAGTAGTCGGGGAGCCCTCCCTAGCTGTACGTGCACCCCCGATCCTTGGGGTCAGTGTTTTTCATAAAGATTAAAGCCCAAGGAACAATTTAAGACATGCCCTAAAAAAAAAACTGGCGGCCATATGTTGAAAAAAAACTGTTGCCAATGTGGTTTTTGTCATTTAACACAAAAACTAAAAAAGATGGACAAAAACTTTTTTCACAAAAAACGACGTGCATAAAATTTTCTAATAGGGGCGAGCGTAGAGGCGACTTCAATGTGAATATCAGTCGATATTCCGTTGAAGCAACGTCGAGCGCGGTTAGTACTTGGATGGGTGACCCACTTATCTTGGGAAATACAGCGTTCTCGCCCCACCTTCTAGAGGCTTGTATATCAGTGTATACTCGGAAGTTACGTAATTTCAGACGAGGATTACGTAGTGGATATACCATTCTTCGGAGGGGATGTAAAGCAGGCGGTCCCTTGTCTATTAAATGTTAGGCAAGTAAAAGATCCCTACTCTTCTTAAGGGAAGAGGTTCGGCAAAATTTCCAGGTTGGGGGTAGCTCGTCTCCTGGCGTCGGAAATAGGCCGACGTTAAATAAGTTAAAAAAAAAAAAAAATCTACAATTTTGTTCCTATACAATATTTTGATAGGAGTTAACATTTTCCAGATAAATGAGTCCGAAATTAAGAAAACATGGAAATTCATATATCGGTAAATCACTTAGAGGAAATAACTGTGACAATTATTGTAAGGCGTATAATATAACATTATATTATTAACATAACAAAAAATAAAATAAACTGAAAAAAATTAATAATAATAATATTATAATTTGCAGATATTTATCTAGAAAACGGTAAATGGTAACTCCTAAATAAATATTGTATAGGAATAAAATTGTAGAAAATTTTATGCACTTTGTTTTTTGTGCAGAAAGTTTTTCTCCATCTTTTTTAGTTTTTGTATTAAGTGACAAAAACAAAACAATATTTGCAATTTTTTTTTAAACGGACGCCATTTTGAAAGTACAGCCAGTTTCTTTTTTGGGGACATATCTTAAATTGTTCCTTAGGCTTTAATCTTTATGAAAAATATTGTCCCCAAGGATCGGGGAGATGCACGACAGTTAGGGTGGGTTCCCGTAGTATTACGTTTTATATTGAATTTTATATTTTATTTTAAGAGCTGAATCATTTATCTGGAAAATGGTAACTCCTATCCAAATATTTATAGGAACAAAATTGTAGAAACTTTTGTGCAGAAAGTTTTTCTCCATCTTTTTTAGTTTTTGTGTTAAATGACAAAAAACAATATTTGCAAAGGCCATGGCAGGTTAAGATAAGTGTCCGTGCCTTTGCAACCTTTTTGCGTGTGGTTCCTTCCAGGGATGTATCTTTGCGAAAGATAATACCACAAAAAGTTTTGACCTCAAAAACTTCATAATATCTGGGAAAATTTTTTTTTCTTAATCAAGTGAACCAATTTTTTTGTATTTCACATATATTGTAAATATACTCAAGACAATTTATTATTGATATTTTCATGAAATCTGTTCATGAAGAAAACAAAAATTGATGATTTTGAATTTTTTGAAAAATGTATATACGTACTTACACGTTAGCGACCACCTCTATTTTTTTACTAATTATACACCATACAATAAGCTATAACATATATTTTTTACAAAACTCTATCGAAGGGGTAACGTAGACAAATTGGCAATGATAATGTTACGTGCTTACACCCCCCTTAGTAAACACCCTGTATCGTGGGTTCGGAAATTATAACACCAGGGTAACACTAAACAGTAATGTATTTACTTAGGTACTAATTACAACAAATAAAGAAAAAGAGCATAAATTGGTTAGAAACTCGATATATTAACAAATATATAAATGAACAACTGCTTGGATTATACGTATTGAAAATTTTTTCGAGCATCCTACGTATTTTTTTGAAATAACGAGATGTATTTTTCACAATCACAATACATACATTTTCTACAAAGCTCCATCGAAATGGTAATACATAAAAAAATTATGTGTTTAATAATAAGAATACATAATAAAAAAACAAGTTATGCTAATGATATATGATATTAGTCGTCTTCATCACTGTCCTCATTTATTGTAACACTGATATCTTCTGCTAATAAATTCAGACAGTTTTATTGTTAATTTCGAAATATCGTCGACCTTAAATATGATAAATCCATCTCTAAGTAACAGAAAACTAATTTATTTTTTTTAACTTAAACGTGAATTTATCATATGCAAGGTTTCTCGACGATATTCCGAAACGTAAAACTGTTCGCAGAAGATATCAGTGATACAATAAATGAGGACAGTGATGAAGACAACTAATATTATCATATATCATTAGCATACATACCATGTTTTTTTATTATGTATCCTTATTATTAAACACATAATTTTTTTATGTATTACCGTTTCGATGGAGCTTTGTAGAAAATATATGTATTGTGAAAAATACATCTCGTTATTTCAAAAAAATACGTAGGCTGCTCCAAAAAATTTTCAATACGTGTAATCCAAGCAGTTGTTGTTGTTCATTTATACAACGTGATCTACCAGGAAATGCGGAAAATAAAATGGTGTGCTAGTCTTCAATGTGGGAAAGCCCCTGCAAAATTTTAGAGGATTCTAAAGTAATTTAGTATATTAAATTATTAGTCAATTTGCGAAGATACACTACTGATGTTGTGTAAGTCCTGACCTAATTCTGAAGAGGTTGACGAACTTACTGGTGAAAGAACGTATTCGAGTTGTTTACATTTCCTTAATTGGCATAAAAAGTGAAGCCGGCCGGCGTGATCAAAAAAAGAGGTCTACACACGATACAGCGGCAGGGAGTCAACATTGTTGGTATGCTTTGAAGATAATTGGAATTCCAGCGGACCAATTCACTTTTACGAATGAGTTCAAAGCATGCCGACAAGGCTAGCTCCGTGCCGCTGGATCGTGTGTAGACCCCTAGAGAGCCGCGTTTTTTGCTTCCGATCGAACAATAGTTGAAGGGTCTACACACGATCCAGCGGCAGGAAGCCAGCCGTATCGACATGCTTTGAACTCATTCGTAAAAGTGAACTGGTCCGCTGGAATTCCAATTATCTTCAAAGCGTACCGACAATGTCGGGTCCCTGCCGCTGTATCGTGTGTATACCCCTTTACACGGCCATGTCATTGACCGGTTTAACTAAATATCTCGTATATCTGCTTGTCATTTCGGCATGAGATTAATGTCTTCGATTTATTTAGATTTATTTCGGTATTTTTGTAGTGTGATTTGATTAAAACCAAAAAGTCACTTCTATCTTATTATCCAGCTTTGCTGTCAGTAGTGTCAATCCCAAGTCTGATAAAGTGATATGGTTGTACCGCGTTACGTTAGATTAGTTGAAGTTATTGGCGGCGCATTCCTACAAAAAAAATAAGGTAATTTTTTTGGTCATTTTTTAAAAATTTTTCATTTTTTTACTCGTTTCGGTGGGGACAACCTACTGTTAAATTTTCCGCATGTCCTGGTAGATCACGTTGTGTATTTATTAATATATCGAATTTCTAACCAATTTATACTCTTTTTCTTTATTTGTTGTAATTAGTGCGTACGTAAATACATTATTGTTTAGTGTTACCCTGGTATAATTTCCGAACCCACGATACAGGGTGTTTACGAAAGGGGGGACAGCACGTAACATTATCTTTGCCAATTTGACTACGATAGAGTTTTGTAGAATATATGTTATAGCTTATTGTATGGTGTATAATCAGTAAAAAAAAAATAGAGGTGGTCGCTAACGGGTAAGTACGTATATAAATTTTTCGAAAAATTCAAAAGCATCAATTTTTGTTTTCTTCATGAAAAGATTTCATGAAAATATCAGTAATAAATTGTTTTGAGTATATTTACAATATATGTGAAATACAAACATATTGGTTCACTTGATTAAGAAAAAAATTTTTTTTCCAGATATTATGAAGTTATTGAGGTCAAAACTTTTTGTGGTAGTATCTTACGCAAAGATACATCACTGGAAGGAACCACACGCAAAAAGGTTACAAAGGCACGGACACTTATCCTAAAATTGTTCCTCAGCCTTTAATCTTTATGAAAAACATTGTCCCCAAGGATCGGGGGGGGGGAGTGCACGGACATTTAGGATGGGCTCCTGTAGTAGAGTTTTTCGCTTTCTGCCAGTATGGGTATTGTTGTTTTTTTTATTTAGCTGAAAAAAGTCTTGCCAAAATCGACTCGAATCGATATGTTAACTTCTTCAAATTTAATTTGATAACAGCCACTTTCATCATCACCTGTTTTTTTATCCGTTCCTTTAACGCCTTAGGTATTTGATCATTTTTATTAGTCATGTTCAACGCCTTTTTTCTTGAATGCATTTCATTTTGTGAAAAACATACCATCCGAAAACAAAAAAATTCCTGAGATTTTTCGGATTTCCTTCTTGGTGTACACTAGATTTCCTTCGCGGTTTGCTCCTCGTGTCGGAATATATTTTGAAAACTAATGAACGTATTTTTCGTCAAATCTAAATAAAAAATGTTTTTTTCCCTCTCTGGAGCCGCTTCTGGTGAACCGATTTCCTTAAAATTCAATAGCGTTGTTCCTTAGACCAACCAGATCGTATATTTAAAAATTTTTCATCAAATCTAAAAAAAAAATTGTTTTTGTGCCCCCCAAACTACGACTAAAATAAAATAATGTTTTTAACACATGCGCGTTTGAGATGAGCGCATGCCTAAATCTCATTTATTACCTCTAATCCCCTCCTAATACCTTTTATTTCCCCTTAATTCCCTTCTAATACCTCGTAATAACATTTATTTCCTGCAAATTTCCCAGTAATTTCCTTAATACTCAATAATTCCTGTTAGTACCACCGAAATACCTCAATTCCTTCCTAATTCCTCTAATATGTACACCATTCCTCCCCCCAGCTGTTTTACCCTCGTATTAAAACAATATTATAATATATAGAGTGGCCCAAGACTGCGGAACGGAGGAGTCTATACTAAGAAGAGATACTTGTGCACAGTTCGGCCACTCACATGCCAGTGAAGACAGAGAGACCAACGTCCCCGACTATAGGCATATTTTCTATCCATTGATTCTACAGAATGAAATTAATAAATTCATAAATAAAAATTGCAGCAAGAAAAAATCGGCAGCTACTGGAGGCGGCTGGAACCTCCCCACACGGTAGATCCAAATCAGCTGTGTTTGCGTATTACATAGGAAATCAGAGCACTGAGCAAACAGACAAATTACACGTGACTTTGGAGCCATTTATTTCATGAACAAATATCGAAAGAAGTGGACTACAAGCAATCTGTTAAAACATAACCTCTCATGTTTGTTTATGTTGCATGTTCAATCAATTTCCGGATATTATAAGGGTATTAACAGATAACGTTTCGAAGATTTTGTAGAACATTGAATAGCGAATAAAATTAATAATACAGAATTTAGCCCAAATGACACTCTAACCTCAACAAGTCAATAACATTATGGACAGTTCAAGCAGACTACGCATGCGTCAAATTAAAATCTTCCTGCTCGATCAAAAAGGTCCGAGCAAGTCGAGCTTCGTCCGAGTCCTTCATTTTGTAATATTCGAAAGTTTCAGATTTAGCTCGGTTAGCTCGATTTGCGTTAAATGAACGATTGTGACGCGTTTCATCAAACAGACGTAATATCCACACACGGCTAAAAACAATAATTATATTATTACCTTAAAAAAAAAAAAACAACTAAAATAAGTTTTGACATTGTCAAAAATATTTGGATTGGTAACCTTTACGAATGTTGATTTTTAGGTTATGAAATATATTTAGGGACATTTTGCACCATGTTTAAGTTTCTCAAGTTTATTCTCATTTTTAGTATTTGTATACGCATTTTTAGCTTGGAGCCACAGTGACTCCAAGCAAATATTTAAAAATTCACGCAAATAATTTTAATAATTTTTTGGCGATTAATAAAAATAGACTGCTAATTACAGGTTATATTTCTAAACTACAAAAGAGTTCTATTTTATTAGGCACATAAAAAAATATATATTTATTGGAGCTGAAGTAGAATCAAATTTTAAGAAGAAAAAGTTCTATGCAATTTTTCACATAAGTGAATAGTTTTTAAGTTATAACGACTTCAAAATTGCGATTTTAGCTTAAAAAAAAGGTATTTCCAAACGGCTTTCGTCAAGTATTTCGAAAAGTATTACTTTATCGAAAAAATGTTACAGACCAATTACAGAAAGTATAAACTGGGAATTAGTTATATTTTTTGTTTATTGATGTAGGATTAATAATTTCGGAGATATTTGATAAGTTTACACTTGGCATCCAAGTGTTCATAAGATAATTATTTAGAGTGAGAGTTAAATATCTCAGAAACTGTGACACCTACGTTAAGGATGCTAATAGGTAGAATAATAGGTTATTAATTAAGCTTTCAACTTTTTTTTATTTGTTTCTGTAGCATAAAAACAAAGAAGTTATGACCGAAAGAATGTGCGTCTACACATTTTTTTAATAACATTGTCGCCATTTTGTTACTGTAATTAACCCGTAATTAAAAAAATAGGAATTTCAAACACTGTTTCTCATTAATATATAGCATGACGTAGATGCTCAAATTTTTTGGTTTGTATACAGCACTTGCTTTAGAAAAAAATACAGTTTAAACTATAAACGTATTTTCGATAAAACGTAATTTTTTTTTCCAAATATCTCAATAAATATTAGTTTTATTGAAAAATGGGTAGAGACCAAAAATAAAGCTCATAAACTAATAATGAATTTCGCTTGTTTATTTATTTACATAGATTCAATAGTTTCGGAGATATGAAAGTTTACAAATGGCGTACGAACGTTTATAAGACGAAAAATGCAGTTTAGATGTTAAATATCTCAGAAATTGTGACACCTACGTCACGCATGCCAAACAATGAAATTAATGACCGTTAATTGCGCTTTCAAATTATTTTTTACTCGTTACTGTAGCATAAGAAATGACGAAAAAATGTGCGTATTTGTATTTTTTTGTATAAAAAGGTCGCCATTTTGTTACTCCAATTAGCCAGTAATTAAAAAAAAATATCTCAAATACAGTTTTTCGTTAAGATGTAGCATTACCTAGATGCTCATTTTTTCTTGCTCATATAAAGCACTTGCTTTAGAAAAAATTCGTTTTAAACTTTAAAGGTAATTTCGAAACACTTGGTTACCAAATATAAACTTAAATATCTCCGAAATTGTTAATCCTACATCAATAAACAAACAATGTAATTATTTCCCAGTTTGTACTTTTTGTAATTGGTCTGTAACATTTTTTCCATAAAGTAATACTTTTAGAGATACTTGACGAAAGCCGTTTGGAAACATCTTTTTTTTTTTAAGACAAAATCGCAATTTTGAAGTCGTTATAACTTAAAAACTATCAATTTATGTGAAAAATTGCATAGAACCTTTTCTTCTTAAAATTTGATTCTACTTCAGCTCCAATAAATATATATTTTTTTAAGTGCCACCCTCTGAAAGGGGGTGGCATCCACCCCCTATAAATTAGCAAGCCCCCACACAATATAGAAACTTCTGTGAAGCATTTGCTATTATACTGCCAAAAATGAACGAAATCCTTTCAATATGACCTTATTCTGAAGTTAAAACCTCTAGTTACTTTACTATAAATGTAGTAACCTCCCACAATTTTATTGTGAGGAGGTTAAAATATTTAATGTCCTACAAGTCTGTTATTTTACAATAACCACCCTATTTTGAGATACATTAAATGAAAAATACCGCCCTAGGGCGTTATGAATATCTATAACGCCCTAGGGCATTATAAAATTATAATCGAACCCAAAACAAGCAAATTATGATAGCGTTATTGACAAACAAAATGCGTTGCTATGCAACGGCGGCGTTTACAAACAATTTTGATTTTTACTCTCTTTTAAATCAAATCGTTCTGAACATAATAGATGTCAATAAATCGTAAATGTCAAAAAAAAAATCGAATTAAATAACAGACTTGCAGGACATTAAACGTTGAAGGCACCATGGGTGTTATAGGATAATGACGCCCTCGGTCGACGTACATTCCCTCGGGCCAGAGGCCCTCGGAATTGTACTCTGCCGACTACGGTGCGTTCTTTATTCTTATAACACCCTTGGTACCTTAATAACTATCAGCCCAACAAAAAGAAAAAAGCAACAAATATGAACAGATAAAAAAGATGAAAATAACATACAAATAACTCCTTGCTTGCTCGCCATAAATTGGACTCGTTCAATTAAGCCTTACGTTATGGACTTTTTTTATTTTATCTAAGTATTTTATTGATTTCGTTTACGAAAAATTTCCATCTGATAGATTTTTAATAAGAATAGTCAATGAAAATATAATACCATGGTATGAAAATATTAATGCATTTATCTATATAATGAAATGCGAAATTTGCTAATGCACATTAGTTCTCCCCTTCTCTGCACATTCAAATTTTAATAGTAATTGTGTCTGTACATCTCTATGGTGCATTATGGTTTCTTTTGCAACTTTTTATAAGGTCAAATATCGTTTTGATCAAGAGGAAGCCATCCTAAACACTGGGCTGATATCACCAAGGAGGCTGATAGAAAAAACTTTGACGAGCCTGTGCGCCTAACAGGCTAGCGTGGCATATGGCGTGATGTAGAGATGTGCCATATAGCAAAGACATACCAATTAGAATAATTCAAGACGTTGAAGAAAAAGAGAGGGAGAAATATTGTTTGGAGTACTACACTTACAAGCTACTACTATTATACATGTTACTACTATTATTATTATAACAAAGTACATTAAAACTGGAAAATGTTTAGATAGCGTAGTGTAATATTACCGGGGTATAGCTACGAATTGCTGGAAATATTTTTGATTTGTTAGAATAAGGTGGAGGTGCACATTGGAGGATATACGAAGTATCTTCCACGTTTCTATTTGCAATCATTTCCAAATACAATTTTTCGCGGTCGATCGGTAATATCATTACTGATCGAAATAGTGTCGATTAAACAATTTTTGTATCATTATTTTGAATAGAGATCGAAGCCCCAAATGTTGAATGCGTTCATTAAGTAAGGGTTGAAGAGACTATTTATTTAAAGTCACTGCCCACAACATGCATTTCGTAATCATAGACTACACTTTTATATGCATTAAACGCTCAAGGAAACGCTATCATGAATATAATACCAGTAATAAAGAAACGTTTTGATGCAAACGGTAAAAGATTACCGTTACAATATAGTGGAGTATGACTTTTATACGAAATAATGGCTATGCACTTATGCAAATTACATCAACGTGACAAAATTCGACAATCACTTTACTTCCGCAGCATAACAACTACCGCGGTCGATCGAGTGGTGCATTCGGTGTTATTTTTAGTTGTTAAGCGCGTGCTTGTGTAATTGTTGTACCAGCAGGAGAGTACTAGAGAATGAGGATGGACAGGGCTGGCTCAAGGGGGAGGCGAAGCGGGTGGCAAAATCTTAAGGGTGGTAAATTCGAAGACACAATAACTAAGTAAAATTTTATCCAACCTCCAAAAAAATCTAAAAAATGTTTTCTGAATGGAACCAATACTGAAATAGAACTATTCTGTATAAATACACACACGGCAACTGGCAAGCCACCTAGTAACAGTGATGAATAAAATTACATATTGGATAAAATAAAAACATAATTCTTCTTAATCTTCGTTGATGAATCATTAACCCGCATTTTAGGAGATGTTAAGGAATTAGCTGCTAAAATTAATGCAGACGAATGGTTTCAATATTCAGTGGTTAGAACCCGAACATGCCGAGTCAAGCGTTATTTTGACCTATGAAAGCCGGGACAAGTCTATAATTGACCCAAAACAAAAATACAAAATAGAATTTTTGTTATACTATGGATGCCGCTCGAAATTTATTAGAACAACGTTTTTTTCAATTAAATAAGCACAGTGATCACTACAATTTTCAATATCGTATTCATAAACGCCACTAAACGCCCTCAGTTCAATTACTGGAGTTTTGCAAAAATTTAGAATGTGTTCTAACCCATGATGATTTATTTGATGTTAGTGCTGCCGAGCTAGCATATGAACTCTCTGTATTATCTACGTTAGTGGAACCCAACCAGTCACCTAGTGATGGATTAAATTAGCTATCGAAATGAATAATGTACCAAATGTTGTTGTTCCACTTAGAATATTATTAACATTGCCAACCAGTCATTGCAAGTGGTGAATGCAGTTTGAAACTCAAGCTATTTAAAACGTACTTGCGCTCGTCTGTGGCTCAAAAAAGGGTTAGCAATGATTGCTACTCAGCATGAAATCGGTGCCAAATTGAATATGGACGATTTAATAAGAGAATTTACGGAAATAAAAGCTAAGAAACAGTTGTTTCACTATTATATTAATATTCTTATTTTCTCTGTGGTTACAGCCCTTTGTGCGTCTTAGACTCCTCTACGTTGTCCATGAATCTTATTCTGGGTCTTCCTCTTCTGCGTTGACCTACTGGCTTGCCGAGCATTGTTTCTCCGGCCGGTTCAATCTCTTCCATTCTCATAACATGGCCCATCCATCTTAGACGTCCAAGTTTTATTTTTACATAAAATTTGCTACAAATAAAGTCCTATACATATATATGCGTAACGGTTTTCGAGCAATAAGTGAACAAACTAGGAGGTTGGTCCCAAATCGACGCGCCCTTCTCGTATGTAAAGTGAAATGTGTGTGTGTTTGTGCATTTTTTAAATAAAGATGTATATTAATATTATTATGATTATTATCAATACATTGGAGAGGATGGAAGGTCACAGTCGCGTCCTTTCTCAGTTAGTCTGCAGGGATGCCGTTTTCAGTACAATTTTGTTTTTAGTACTTTCAAAACTAGCCTATAGTCCAAGGAAATTAGCACTTGGCCTGGACAAAATTAATAAACATCTGAATTTTTGCACAGACGTTCTTTGAGGTGCCCAAACCCAAATCCACAAAAATCACAAAAATACCAACATGGCTACCCAAGATATTAAAGGTCAAAGTTTTTTGCAAATATCTCACGTCCTATGCATCGGATGCTCATGAGGTCAATGTGAAAGAGACTTAAATTATCTACAAGTTGTCTTTTTTTAATTTTTCCCAAAACCTCGCCCTTTTCGAAATATTCAAGGTCGAAGTTTAAAAAAAAAAACGGTTTTCCGCGAATATTTCGCTCCCTATGCATTGGACCGCGGCGAAGTCTACATACAAGCAGTAGAGAACTTGAATATCTGCAAGATTGGTAAAGTTACAATTTCTACAAATTATTTTTTAAATTGCATTCGTTTCCACACCACCCACGAGGTAGAATGCATTGCGCTTTTTTTTACATGGTTTCCCCTGTGTATGTAGGCCTAATCCATGAAAGTTGCGTCGATTATTACATAAGGTACTCTATACAGTATCGAAAAGTCCTGTATTAAATATTGCATAGTTTCAACGACTTAACCGACCGCCCACAATAAAGGCGTCTACCAGTGCTCTAGAAGAGGGGCAAATAGTGACACGCGCATCAAGAAAATCATACGTACATCATTGACCATTTAAGTATCTGAACCTTTTCAACAGGCATATAAACTGACATTTTGAGTAGCCACTAAATAAAAACAAATCAAACTTTTGCTTATTAGGCTAAACGAGAAATGAAGACGGAAACAAATTGAAATTCCGCAGACAGAACTGCCCACGCACATGTGGTGGGGAAAGCAGGTGGCACGATGTGTTATACGATAAAAAAAGAATAGCCTAGTTGCTTCGCTCTCGCTTGCTCTGATTGCCGTACCTAATCAAACGCTTGCCGATACTGTATACATTAATCCTACTCTGACTCATACTCAACTTCATTGAGTTCTAATTCATTCTGTAAACTATCATCATCGCTAACATTATAACCATTACTATCATAAGAATCAGAATCCTCATCATCGATATTGCTAATTTTATTGTCACTCGTTGTTACAATGTCTGAGCATTCAAAATCATCTATTTCCATGTATTAATAGTACATTAGTACAACTTCAGATATTTCAGCACTTTTTGAATTTTCTAATTTCGTCGGCCAAACGAATGGCGTCGTAGCTTTGTCTAAACTACCTCCTACATCAGCTGCAGCACACCAGCACTCCCGTCGTACTTACCTCCAAGTTCAAGCATGGCGTGGACAATTTCTGCAGCCACATTTATGGGGCTGGAGGAAAATAAATAACTCCCTTTCACCTGTCTATACTACAGAGACAGCTTCTATTTTATTACTGATAACCTGCAACTGTAGGTAAGGCTGCGGTAAGCGATGTGGCTTTACAAAAGCAGGGTTGCATTGCACGACCATTTGCAGAAATTGTCGTGGTCAGAGTTGTACAAATTCGGACATAGACACGTATACATTGATATCGAATAGTGACATCAAACGGCTTCAGTGGATTAGAAGTTGAGAGACCACTTAAAAAGAGCGCGCCAAGAGTTCTACCTCAAAAGTGGTGGTGTGGAAATAAACTCATGCCGCGAAATATGCTGTAGTGTTGAGTTTACAAAAGCAGCTGAAGAGAAAACCTTGCTGCACAATTTCAGTTACGTACACTATGCTAGTAGGCCACAATTTGATAAGCGCAAAGATGGCACCCTCCTAAACATTAAGTTGATATCACCAAGGAGTTGATGGGAAAAGTTCTGGCGTGGCTGTGCGCCTAACAGGTAACCGCGACAGATGGCGTGATGCTGTCAGATGGGTCATTTAGCAAATAGAGGCCAACTAGAATAATTAATTGATCACAAGACGTCTGCCAAGGCGTTGCGAATAAGAAGAAAATGCGAAGCGTGCGCCGATCGGGAACCAACTCCCTAATTTGTTAGCTTATTGCTCGAATACTGTTGCACCTATCGGAAATATATATAGGACTTTATTTGTAGCAAATTTTATGTAGAATTTGATCAATGAGTATACAATTTTCTGTGGGACCAACTATTTCGTGGGAAAATGCGAAAAACCGCGGAGGAGCGCATTAGGTGTGGTTTTTAAGAGTGAAGCTCACAGTTGTGCCTGGGTAACTCTTTTGTTTCTTAAAGGTAGCCCTATGTAGCCTATAATCCCTAAAGGGCAACATATTATATTTTTTTCGCTATTTTTCCTAATATCAATGGACTAACAGTTTATACAGCTCGAATTTGTATCTTCTTCTCGACATACCGTTTTCGTGCACCGCTCCGTATATTTTCCTCAATATTTTTCGTTCAAAGCATCCCAGGATAGCTTCGTCGCTCTTAGTGAGAGCCCATGTTTCTGAGGTCTTATAAGTGTTTCATAAAGTTCGAGGTATTTTTTGCGAGCTAAACTAGATGCTAGTCTGAAATAACATCGATTAGCCATAACAAAAGATATTTATCCCTCGTTTCTCTGCCTATGGATAAGATAAAATAATTTTGGTTACTACTGAAAAAATATGAGCCTTAATATTGTAAAATCATGAACTAAGTCTCATAAAATTGCCCCAAAGTATTTCCAAGATCATCAGTAAAAACCTATATTTAGCCGCCCTCCTCAGGGGACCATAGCTCCCTTAGAAGACATTTTCGAACACACGTGTCTGGGAAGTTGTCTTACTGTTTTTGCATGTAAAACCAGCAGGTACAGGGAAGTGCAGGTATTTCGAGACACCCTGTATGAGCGAGGGACGGCAAAATCACAGACTAAAACAATCAGATGTTTCACTTAATAGTATTCCCTATGTAACAAGTTTCATTTTTTGTGATGTGACGTTACCTGCCACGATTCTGCGCAGAAGTCATAAACAGAGAAACCTCGCGGTTGACATGGAAGTTAAGACCAGCGAGTATATTCTCATAGGAGGGTGTTTAGTACTGAAATCTCGGAGACGGAAGTCGTCAACATCGCCTACAGTGATATTAATTATTTTCAAACGTGGTGTATTGTATTGAAGGTTAGAGTTGTTATTGTTGTACATTTAAGTGGTTTTTTGAGTATCTATTAGGTCACTTTTAATTATTGTTACGCATCATAAGCTCCCTCCTGTGACTCTATTCTCGCTGGTTAAGACTGATTGGACAATGCGCAGATCACGACACAAATTTGTACCTGCTGGGAGTTGATTTATTATCTAAACCATGATACGTCATAAGTGAAATATCTGATTTGTTTTAGTCTGTGGCAAAATACCTGGAGCCCGCCCTGAGGATGGACGATGCACCGTTTGCGGACCGGGTGTGAAGTGGTAAACGTGCGTGATGGAAGTGCACCATTCCACGCGTACGCCCACGATTTATCCATTTGTTATTCTCCATCTCGACAAGCGTACACAAGTTGTGATGAGTATGCGGCCGATTCCAGGGGCCACTGTTACTATTTTTATATAGCGTGTGCGAGGGAGTGCAGTGTACAGGCCTGCCAACTAGTCTCGTGGCGCACTCACATTCTACACAACTCGCACAACCGCTCGCGACTAACCATAGACTGGACGTCACCTATTACTCAACGGGCTAATTGACGACTAATCACGCTGGTGTGTCTCAAATCTATTGTACTCGTTCTAGATTTAATCATGATATGAATCAGTTTAATTCATATAATTAAACCGTACATTGTAAATGCTCTCTTGTTTCTAGTAGTTGTGGTTTTGATTTATGTACGCTCCAGTATTGTTCGGTAGAGATCTGGTAAATGTATATAACACGGGAGGTGAATGGATGCGGTGAAGAGAAAACAGTATAAGAACCTTTTGTGAATTAGTTGATATATTTGTATGAGATTGGCAAGGAAACACATGTTGCTCATATGCCATTCATTTGATTTAGTGACGACTGACTTTCACTTCATTATACTATTTTATTGGTTACTGATGTATTCCAGAGACTTCTAACGGTGCGACAGTAGCTCAGATTATTCGAATTATAATTAAAAATATTTTATTTTTATTTCCCGTTTGACTTTAGACAAAAACTTCATATTTGACCATCAGAAGTTACTTAAAGGTGCCGAAAGCTCCTTGCTCTTAAACTTACTTAACTTCAGCCACTACACTCAATCATCAGTCCGATGACTAGAGTATCAAAGTACCTATTTTTGTAGGGAGGTAACAGCCAGTTTCATTTCTTCTTAAACTCCTGGACATAGGCATCCTCCGTGTTTTTCCACCGCTGTCCATGTCATTCCGAACATGTCCTACCCAGCGCCGTTTATTGATGGCAATTCGCTTTAGGACATCGACGAGTGTTGTTCTTTCCCTGATGACATTGTTTCTTACTCGGTCCCTTAAGCTGATTCCCAGCATTGCTCATTCCTTTACCTGCTAGTAAACCTGGAGAAAGTGTGTCCTGTTGTAGATACAGTCTCGGGGACAGATTCATAAATATGGACAAAGCGTTTCCTTATACATATAAAGTTAACTTTATGGTAAAGTTGACTTTAAATTATCTTTAAAGTCCGTTCTACTCCACAAAGCAGATTGAATCTCCTGTTAGCGTTTGACATTAGGCACTGCGCACTCCTTTTGATAACATGTCATTATAGGCATTTTTATCGTCTGTATATTCTTCAATCCAAACTTCAGCATTATGTGTCTTGACGAATACTTCCTGAGCAAACAGGCTTTGTTAAAGAACGCGTACTAGAAAATTACTGAGTTTGCGAGAAGATAAGGCTTTGCACCTTGCGACTACCGACTTGCTTTTAACAATGTAGAATGGGACTATGGAGATTGGAGATGGTTACACACAAATATATGATGTTTATCATTTGCTGACTGTATCAAAAAGACTCTTTGGTGAAAGAAGACAACACCAACTCGGACAAATGTCAAATTGGTAAAGATGTCAAAATAACTATAAGCGGAAACAAAATTTCTAACTTAATACGTGCAAAAGAAACCACTTAGTTAATACAAGCGTCATACACCTGCTGAACAGGCTTCGGAAAAAAGCTCTCATCGTTTGAGTGTAAATTACAATAAAAAAGAAATTATGATTGTAGTCCGAGCAAATGAAAACCACCCAGACACGTTAAGGATAGGTGACTGTGAGGTAGTACACAAGATGGTATACTTTGGAGCCCTTGTGGATAATACTGACAACTACAAATATGAGATTCGACGAAGAATACACCTAACAAAATCGGCAACCTATCAGTTGAGCAAAATTTCGCGTGATACAAATATCAAGAAATGCACAAAGATTAAACTTGCTGACATCCTAGTTTTGTTTATATTTCTGGAGGCTTTTACGACAATTATCCTTAACAGTCCGTCGTACTAATAGCTCAATTCTCCAAGAAATAAATTACTAAAAACGACTCTCCCGAATTATTTCATTCTTTTGGCCACATGAACCGGAGAAAAGAGAATATAGAATGGCAGTTCATAGAAAACCAGATGGCAAAAAGCAAAGAGGACGTCCTTCGAAACGTTAGACCGGTATCACCAAAGATCTGATGGGAAAGAGCTTTGATTTGGATATGCGCCTAGCAGGTAATTGCGACAGGCGTTATCTCGTCAAACGTTTCAGAGTAAAGGGAGGTCAAATAAAATAATGCGTAGATCAAGACGTTGTGAATAATAATAAGGTCTCGTCCTAACGTAATATTGCTTGTTTGTAGATTATTTGTGGTCTCATGTCTTTGTTGTTTGTTGTCCAGTTATCAATTTTTTGGCTTTTTCCAATTTCATTTACAAGTGGTGAATTGAAGAATAGAAGTGAAGAAAAGAGTTCTATTTTCTCTTTGGACAGGCAACCATCAAATGACCAACTGTTAGAAATAATGACTAGAGCTAGACAAAATACTGCACCAGGGATGGACAAAATAAACAAAGAATTTATGCGCTATGGATCGGAAAAGCTAAAGAAGCAAACCTTAAATATAGAACATGGATGAAAATCTCATAGAATGGAATACGACCATACGAATACCTCTTCCCAAAACAACTCATCACAGGGTATAGGTGATTACATACAAATACTACGCACAATTCCTGCTCGAGCAACTAGAGAAACATATCGAAAAACCACCAGACTACCAAACAGCATTTATCAAACGCAGATCAACGGACGGTCCTATGTACACCACCGAGAAGAGTCCTGAAAGAAAAATGGAAGGAAGGGACAATACTGTACATAGACACAGTATAGATTTACAGAAGGCATTATGATACTATCAGTCACAATAGTCAACGCCCTACGCAACAATGGCTATTCACTACGGTCCTGTGTCAAGTGATACAAAGCGCAATAAATGAAACACCAGATTTTAATGATGACACGGAAACATTGAGAATCCGATTCGTACTAACAGACGCCTAAGCATCATGGAAGAAGGACAGAATATTTTCAACTGTCTAAGAAATCACGAAGGCGTATCTGGATACATCTGGACTGGAAATAAACCTCAAGAGTCTACTAATATTGCAAGGCCCGTCAACGAAAGAGAGCCCGGTCAGCGGAGGAGAATAGAAGATGAGCGACTACTCCCTAAGGATGACAAACAAATTGAAATATCTCGATACAAACCTGACAAACTAACTGAAAGGAGAGAAACTGTAATAGATGGATTAAAGTAGCATACAGAGTTACAATGACAATTCTACCTTTAATTGAGAAAAATAAACCACCAATTAAGCCTGGTCAAAAGAATATACATAACTACCCTCATACTCTACCAACGATGACATACGGAGTTAAGAAAAATCGACAACAAAAGCCAACGATGAAGTCTGGGAAAGGCTGGACGGATATCATCCAACTACTCGCATTAGGACTAAAGCAGCGGCTTAAAACGTGTACATTAATAGGACGGAAAACAATTACAAAAAGGATAGAAATGTACGCAATGAAGTACTGGGGACATGTTTAAAGAAGGGGTCCAACACGTCTACTAAGAAAATGCTAACGTCAACAAATTGAAAATATCGAGACATGAATAACAAGAACGCAGAGTACCATGAACACACTAGAAAAGGACCAAGCACAGAGAACTAACAACAAGGAAAAAATTAATACCATAAGAAATTGCAATGAATTGCCAGAATCAGGAACGGAGGAAACAGAAGACTTAGAGGTACTCTAGAAGCAGAAACAGAAAAGGATGAGCATAAACACTCTTTATCACGACATAATGCGGTAACGCATCTCACAAACACTACACTTCCCATCTTGCACTTTTGTACCATGCGTCATGTGGCTTTCGCTGCTGATAAAAAGCATGACCAAAATCCAACCCAGCACAGACGTAGCCGGCCCAGCAGTGTATTTCTAGGGAGTGGCAGCAATGTCTACTGTGCGCTGGTAAATCCAGTCAATCGATGAATAATGTCAAAACTGTCTTTTCCACAGCATTAAATATACGAAATGACGGAATAACTATAAATTCAGCCGTCATCCTGGATATAGACTGATTTTCCGGACCGGAATTAATGGAGATTTTGAGTATGTTATAAAACACACGTTTCAGAGTTTAATGCAAAAAGAATCAAATTGTGTTGCAGTTTTGCCTGGGTCAAAATGTATTTTTACTGTACTATGTGTACTTCATATTTACTGTGTCCGCAGAAGAAAAAAAGTCAGTGTCAATAATATTTGGGGACCTCGGCGGCTATTCTACTAGAGGTATTGTTGCATCTTCAAGGGAAATATTAATTGGAGTTTTCTCAAACTTTCTAGTATTTCTTACACACATCCTATCTTATTGGAAGTATAATTCATATCTTAATAGAATGTAGTCGTCTAAAGTAAATTGCAAATCTTTCCACGATGGTTGCGATTCAAAATACCATAAACAATTGTGAATGCGAATGTCATGGACGTACATTTTGCAGTAACAGGTGCATTCTTATAATGCAGATGACCCTGCTCATATTTATTAAATCATATAATAATATAATCAGCAACTTTAGTTGATTTCTCATTCATAAATTAGACTAATTCATTACGTAGAGTATAAAATGTAAAGTATATTACCATAGCAATCTGAAAATGTCTAGAACTCCATCTTTATGAAGTCATTGAGAGGATATAAAAATTTTCAAATTACTTCGTAGCTTTAAACAGTTTTTGTATTGCAAAAATATTGCAGCCTTTAAAAGTTTCGTAATAAACAAATACATAAAATATTTTATATGAAAATAAGCAAATACGACGGTTTTACAGGGGAGTAAACAGGTACTATTTTAAAACTACTATATTATTATATATTGTATGTAGACGTTTATGTAGACTTCAGAAACATGAAACTACAAACGTAAAACTTGCGTTATAAATTTAATAAAAAGTATGACAGTGTCCATAGGAAAGAAAACTAGTTCCAACAGTCGTTATTGATTAATAATACAGAGTGTCCCACCGGGAACTGCATCGATCGATATAGGGAAAATTACGCACAAGAAACTTTTGAAAATTTAGGGAATTACTAATATCAGTATGGCCAATTCAAAGAAAATAATTACAAGCATTTGGCACTTCCTCTTGTTCACTTCCCTACAACTAAAACTAGGACACTTTATTTAAAGTCGGCTACCCCAAGAACTCATAACACGATCTGCCACATCGGTAGTGGCTGATGCCAAAAAACAAATTGAGGCTTCTGTCCACACTAAATCAGAATTCTATTTTGTTACCTCCTTTAATAATAGGGTGGGGGTAATAGCCTGATGCTAAAAAAACTTTGACACTTTTACTTCTCGTACAGGGTGGACCAAATTAGGTGGGATTTGGGGTTTTCTTTAAAACTATCGTCTATCTTTTTGGACTACCGAGCTACGGAGCGTTTTTGGAAAATTGTCATATTTGAATGACTTCTATATCTCAATTACCAAGTGTCGAATCGAAAATCGAGTAACACATTTTTAAGACATTTTTTTAAATAGAATCCATTGCTGATAAGAAGAAAATTATGCATGCCTTAGTTTTCGAATTATAGACATAACTTGTGTTTTATAACTTGTGTTTTTTTAAATGGAACTCCCTGTAAATTATTTCATTATTCGATCATAACTTAAATTAGCTGTCCAACGATATATCATATGTCATATTTACCTCTAGAAAAAGTGGTTAATTTTCGAAAAATTTAATATATTTGTGAGGAGGCCATGGAAAACTATTAACAACAACAACACTTCTTATAATGTAAAATAATTTTGCCAAAAATAGGAAAAACTAAACTACAATGAATGTTCGAATTGTCTTTCATTGATATCTATGCATATTTATCGCATTTCTAATAAATATTTATTGAGAAGGCCGTGGTAAAAAAAAGAAAATCGAAATAATCGTTAATGTCAAAAACTAATTTGTGAGTTAATTGTGAGTGAGCATTGTTAAAAATGGTTCAATTTAGTGATGGTGAAAAATATGATATGATTAACTGTTTTATAGAATGCGGAGAAGCTTCAAACTTAGCTTCCGACCTTTATTTTACTAGGTAAGTTATAGACAGCAAAACTTTATGCCAAAAGTGCCGCCTAAGCAATATTTTTGGATATCCAGAAAAGAGACAGCCAGACATAAAAATATTCAAAAGGCTACAACAAAATTTAAAAGAGTTTGGATCATTTGTAAAGCCTCGAACAAAAATATATAATAAAGCAGGTAGAGAAGCTGTAAACAATATTGTTTTAGAAACTATACTGGTTTTTTTATCTATCTGCCATAGTTTTAGAGAAAAAATCCCATATAATTTGGTACACCGAGTACATACACTAAATCCTAATTTTATGGACTTTTATTTTATTGCTTTATCTACTTACCTCATTTACCCTTCAACGGAATATCAAAATATAATCTAGTTACAAATGTCGTTATAATACAAAATAAAAGGCCATGGCAGGTTAAGATAAGTGTCCGTGCCTTTGTAACCTTTTTGCGTGTGGTTCCTTCCAGTGATGTATCTTTGCGTAAGATACTACCACAAAAAGTTTTGACCTCAAAAACTTCATATCTGGTAAAAAAATGTTTTTTGAAAATCCAAAAAAAAAATTTTTTTCTTAATCAAGTGAACCAATTTGTTTGTATTTCACATATATTGTAAATATACTCAAGACAATTTATTACTGATATATTCATGAAATCTTTTCATGAAGAAAATAAAAATTGATGCTTTTGAATTTTTCGAAAAATTTATATAAGTACTTACCCGTTAGCGACCACCTCTATTTTTTTTACTAATTATACACCATACAATAAGCTATAACATATATTTTTTACAAAACTCTATCGAAGGGGTGACGTAGTCAAATTGGCAAAGATAATGTTACGTGCTGTCACCCCCCTTAGTAAACACCCTGTATCGTGGGTTCGGAAATTATAACACCAGGGTAACACTAAACAATAATGTATTTACGTACGCACTAATTACAACAAATAAAGAAAAAGAATATAAATTGGTTAGAAATTCGATATATTAATAAATAGGTATATAAATGAACAACTGCTTGGATTACACGTATTGGAATTTTTTTGGAGCAGCCTACGTATTTTTTTGAAATAACGAGATGTATTTTTCACAATACATATATTTTCTATAAAGCTCCATCGAAACGGTAATACATAAAAAAATTATGTGTTTAATAATAAAAAAACATGGTATGCTAATGATATATGATAATATTAGTTGTCTTCATCACTGTCCTCATTTATTGTATCACTGATATCTTCTGCGAACAGTTTTACTGATGGTTTCCGAATATCGTCGAGAAACCTTGCATATGATAAATTCATGTTTAAGTTAAAAAAAAAATAGTTTTCTGTTACTTAGAGATGGATTTATCATACGCAAGGTCGACGATATTCCGAAGTCATCAATAAATTTGTCTGAATTATTCGCAGAAGATATCAGTGTTACAATAAATGAGGACAGTGATGAAGACGACTAATATTATCATATATCATTAGCATAACATGTTATTTTATTATGTATTCTTATTATTAAACACATAATTTTTTTATGTATTACCATTTCGATGGAGCTTTGTAGAAAATGTATGTATTGTGATTGTGAAAAATACATCTCGTTATTTCAAAAAAATACGTAGGCTGCTCCAAAAAATTTTCAATACGTATAATCCAAGCAGTTGTTCATTTATATATTTATTAATATATCGAGTTTCTAACCAATTTATACTCTTTTTCTTTATTTGTTGTAATTAGTACGTAAGTAAATACATTATTGTTTAGTATTACCTTGGTGTTATAATTTCCGAACCCACGATACCGGGTGTTTACCAAGGTAAGCACGTAACATTATCTTTGCCAATTTGACTACGTTGCCCCTTCGATAGAGTTTTGTAAAAAATATATGTTATAGCTTATTGTATGGTGTATAATTAGTAAAAACATAGAGGTGGTCGCTAACGTGTAAGTACGTATATACATTTTTCAAAGAATTCAAAAGCATCAATTTTTGTTTTCTTCATGAAAAGATTTCATGAAAATATCAATAATAAATTGTCTTGAGTATATTTACAATATATGTGAAATACAAACAAATTGATTCACTTGATTAAGAAAAAAAAATTTTTTCCCAGATATTATGAAGTTTTTGAGGTCAAAACTTTTTGTGGTAGTATCTTTCGCAAAGATACATCCCTGGAAGGAACCACACGCAAAAAGGTTGCAAAGGCACGGGCACTTATCTTAACCTGCCATGGCCTTTCAAATCAATATCATAAAGAGTTCCAGGGTAATTGTGCGCACAAAAAAGTTACAGACTAGCAGACAGAATTTCTTTTTTGCTCACAATTAAAATGTCGACGTTTAATTCTAAGCCTGCTTAATTGATTGATTTACCAGCGTGCGTATTTGAACAAGACAAGAATCCATTTTTTTTACCGCTACCATACTTCCACCACACTACTTTAATGTGGAAATAATTAGCTGTTTCATGATGTAGCTACTAAATTCCAACTATAAACAGCAATTTTCCGAATAGCGACAAACTAGCTTCTAACTATGATGCATATGGCTGACTCACATTGATGAGATATGAATAGAAATAAAATGAATTACTAAGAGTTCTAACACCCCTAAACTAAACATGGTTTAGTAATGACAATGAGCATTACTTTGCCATTTTATCATTGGAATGCATCCAGACCGTTTATATATCCTTGCCAAAATTTGGATTAATCTGAATGGATACCGCCGCATACCTAATTCCTGAATATTGCATGATTAATTTTATTATTACGCTCATGTAACTAATCCATATGCAAAATACTTTACGGTAGTTTTATTACTATTTTTTTTATATTAAATAGCATTTTGGCGTACGGCGCCAAATGTGTTATTTTACATGGCGTAAACTTTTATTGTCAGCGTAGGATTATATATAGTCTATACAAGATATAGTCTAATAAAATCTGTGATTAATGATAGAACACAAATAAATCTGATCGGCAGATGTAAATTGTATACATTCAGTTTTACTGCAAATTTACTTCAGGTTAACTTATTGCGAACTATCAAGTTGCGTTCTGTCATGAATGTCATGATGTAACCATTATGGGATTGCCTTCAGGATGGTATAATTTATGCTGAGGCAGTAAGTTGTAGTTACGATGCAACAAACAAATGATCGTTCAGTAAAATTTAAAAATTTATACCAGTATACGGAACTAATAGTCCAATTAATAAGCCGGAAAATGTGGAAAAGTGGTGGAACAGCACCGATTTGAAAAATTCCTTTTTTCACGTGTTCCCTAGATCACCAGGAACATTCATCAGCATTGACCTCTGCATTAACTCCGAGGATAAAAAAGTTATGGGGGTTTGAAGTGCACCAAAAACTGCCTTAAAAAAATTTATAAATTAATATTTCGCCTCAGAAATGGGCTCTAGGAGGTTTTTTGGCTCGCTGATTACGAATCCGAGGTCCAAATTGAGCAATTCCATATTCCAGTATGGAATTCGTGCCATTTTTTGATGAAAATTCCACCTTCTCGAGCGGAAATTTAAATATGAATATTGTGTTGTGGAAGTGTGCTCTAGGGGGTTTTTGGCTCGCTGATCACGAATCCGAGGTCCAAATTGAGAAATTCCGTATTCCAGCGGGAATACGCCATTTTACGTGTCGAATTTCACTTTGAAGAAAAAAATTATGTATAATATTACGAGTATTTCAAAATGATTTTTCAAGTCAATTTTACTTTGAAGATAAAAGTTATATATGAATATAATAATAATAATATTTATTTCACCATGTTTGATACAAATAACGTACATATGGTAAGTCAGGTACAATAATCAGTAATTACTGACAGTTTAATATTATTAAATCATAATAAGTCAATAAAAGATTAAAAGAGTAGTTATATACAAACACATCACAAAACAAATTAAGTTAAATAATAATAACAATAAATAGTTTAAAATTACCATAATAATGTCGAACATTAATAACTATTACAAACACATTTAAACATAAACACTTAAAATCCTCGTTGTGTGGAAATACAATACTATAAAAAAAAACCAACACAATATAATCTATTGTTATGGTCCACTCAGAAATTCAGTAATAGTGTAATATGCATACTGAACAAGTATTTTTTTTTAATTTCAGTTTTATATTTTGACAGGTGAAGATTCCTAGTCTCATCAGATAGGCTGTTGAATAATATAATTAAGTTATACCTTGGCGTTTCCTGAAATTTAGCTGTTTTGTGGCGAGGAATTACCAAGAGCTCTCCATGTCTAGTATTGTATGTGTGATTGTCGTCTAGAGTAACAAATTTCTGCAAGTTGGTTTTCGCATATATTAAACATTTGTATATGTAAATACAAGGTGGCGTTAAAATTTTCTTTATGGTAAAAATTTCCTTGCAACTTTCTCTATAGTTTAGATTAAACAACAGTCTAATAATCCTTTTTTGAAGTACAAATACCCTCTGCAATTGACTTGTTTTACCCCATAAACATATCTTAAAGGACAAATAGGAGTATGCAAGTGCATAGTAAACATCAACAAGTCCTGCCTCATCCAGTGTGTCTTTCAATTGCAGTATTGCGAAATATGCTTTGTTTAGTCTATTACACACCTGATTTGTCTGTTGTTCCCAAAAGAATGAGTTATCTATATATGTACCCAAAAATTTTGTAGAAGGGCTCAATTTAAAAGTATTTAATGATGTTTTTTTATTAAAGCATATGAAAACAGTTTTTCTTTCATTTACAATCAGTCTATTTCGACTGCACCAATTATTCATGTCGTCAACAACATCCTCAACAAATTTTTGTAAGTCATTACAATTAGGGGCAGATACAGTGACTGTAGTGTCGTCCGCATACATAAATGTTTCTCCATTACTTATATGACGGGGAAGGTCATTTATGTAAATAGAGAATAATAGAGGCCCTAATACTGACCCTTGCGGAACACCTAGGATACTATCATGTATATCAGACATAACCTCATTATATTTAACTATAAATGTTCTGGTCTCTATGTATGACATTAAGAATTTTAATAGGCCTTATACCAATATTCTCTAACTTATCAAAAAGCATGGTCTTGTTTACGGAAATATTACGAGCATTTCAAATTGATATACACGGCAATTTTATATTGTATTGGTACCAAAGGTGGTATTCTGTGTAATAAAATAGTTCTTAATTTATCATTATTTTATTATATAATTTACACCATCTAAATCAATCATAATCTGAATCATATTCGAGAACTGGTAATTCAGGATTTGTTGGTTCTTCTTCAGTGTCACTTTCATCTTCCTGTTCATCCTATATTTCAGCCGGACAAATCGATTCATTTTCTGTTACGTCTGCAGCTCCAGATGCTTCGCAATTATTGCCGTTGTTTCCATGACAAAATTTACAAGTTTGAGAGCAACATACGCCATTCTTGCGACAACCACAAGCTGCTCCGCATCCAGTTTGGCAGCCACACATAGCATCTATAGTCTCTTTCAATTCACTCTTACCATTGTCCTTAATCAGCATCCTCGAAAACGATAAAAAAATAGGAAACAATTTTATACCCCCTGACAGGGTAGATTCAACCCTCAAGGGCGATTGCGGTGTACTACCTGATATCACCTTTCACCATCTGTTATGTCCCCATGAAAAAACAAAGAATCCCTGCAAAAATAGTCGATGCCAAGTTGTCATATCAGAAATAAGCAAAAAGAGGTTGTTTTTGGCCGTTTCAGGGGGTGCGCATGACAACACTTTCTTCACCCTATTATTCGTATTCAGCATCCTCGAAAACGAGGGGAGGAATAGGTTTCATAAATTTAAATTTAATTATATATTATACAACGTGATCTACCCAGAAATGCGGAAAATAAAATGGTGTGCTAGTCTTCAATGTGGGAAAGCTCCTGCAAAATTTTAGAGGATTCTGAGGTAATTTAGTATATTAAATTATTAGTCTATTTGCGAAGGTACACTACTGATGTTGAGTAAGTCCTGACCTAATTCTGAAGAGGTCGACGAACTTACTGGCGAAATAACGTGTTCGAGTTGTTTACATTTCCTTAATTGGCATAAAAAGTGAGCCGGCCGGCGAGATCAAAAAAAGAGGTCTACACACGATCCAGCGGCAGGTAGTCAACATTGTTGGTATGCTTTGAAGATAATTGGAATTCCAGCGGACCAATTCACTTTTACGAATGAGTTCAAACCATACCGACAAGGCTGGCTCCGTGCCACTGGATCGTGTGTAGACCCCTAGACAGCCGCGTTTTTTGCTTCCGGTCGAACAATAGTTACACGGCCGTGTCATTGACCGGTTTAACTAAATATCTCGTATATCTGCTTTTCATTTCAGCATAAGATCAACGTCTTCGATTTATTTCGGTATTTTTGTAGTGTGATTTGATTAAAACCAAAAGTCACTTCTATCTTATTATCCAGCTTTGCTGTCAGTAGTGTCAATCCCAAGTCTGATAAAGTGATATGGTTGTACCGCGTTACGTTAGATTAGTTGAAGTCATTGGCGGCGCATTCCTACAAAAAAATAAGGTAATTTTTTTGGTCATTTTTTTTTAAATTTTTCATTTTTTTACTCCTTTCGGTGGGGACAACCTACTGTTAAATTTTCCGCATGTCCTGGTAGATCACGTTGTATATACACACACACACACACACACACATATAAACACATAAATATGTGCACACATAGACAAACACCTATACATAATAATAATAATAATAATAATGTTTATTTACTTTTTTTATGATACAGAAAAAACATACAAAAAAATTGATTATATAAGCAAATAAAACATATAATCACAGAAGTAGATAGTAATCTACTTGTATGTGATGGGGGAGGGGGGGGGGTGGCAAAGAAATATATGTATATGTATATAAAAATGAATGCAATTAGTATTGGGTAAGTTTAATAATCGTAATAATTTATTATATTATCGCCATTAGTAATTATGAATATTTAATTTAATTTTGTCCAATTAGGTAAGTTTGTCTGTTTAGGTATATGTCTTATATCGATTTGTTTTTTATATAAGTATTTTTTAGTTTATAATATCATGTATTATACTTCTAGGCATTTCTAGAATCCATTTTTTGGTTTTCTGTTTGAATTTTCCGAAACTATCTATATCTTTAAATTCATTCGGTATAATCTGATATAATCTAGCTGCGAGGTAACTGAAGTTCCTTTGACCAATGGCCTTGTGGCTTCTCGGCACTTGGCAACCACTCTGCTTCCATCTCGTTTCATGAACATGCGATATTTTCTGTATTTTAATTTTATTTTTAAATATGTTTTTGAGAATAGTGAAACAGAACAATTGTCTAATGTCAAAAACTCCACTGTGTTTAAATATTGTATTACTGGGGTAAGTAAGGTTTTTACCATATATTATTTTCAGTATCCATTTTTGCAGAACATTTAGATTATTCAGGTGGCAGTCGCTAACTCCTCCCCACCCCATAATGCCGTATGACAAATGACAAAAATAATAGACAAATCTAATCAGTACTTCTGACGAGATATTTGGAATTACTTGAATTAGACCGCGAACTCGTATTCAGTGACCCAAACGATATCGCAGAGCACATTTTCGAGGGAAAACGTTCATATTTAATTTTTTTTTTTTAAAAATGGAATTTTTCATGGCACGAATTCCATACTGGAGTATGGAATTCCTCAATTTGGATTCGTGATCAGTGACCCAAAAAACCCCCTAGAGCACACTTCCGCAGCACAATATTCATATTTATATTTCCGCCCGAAAAAGTGGAATTTTCATTAATAAATAGCACGAATTCCATATTGGAATACGGAATTTCTCAATTTGGACCTAGGAATCGTGATCAGCGACCCAAAAACTTCCTAGAGCACACTTCCGCAGCACTATATTCATATTTAAATTTTCACCCGAAAAAGCGGAATTTTCATCAAAAAATGGCACGAATTCCATACTGGAATCCGAGGTCCAAATTGAGCAATTCCATAAAAACCTCCTAGAGCCCATTTCTGAGGCGAAATATTAATTTATACATTTTTTTTAAGACTACTTTTTGGGGCACTTCACCACCCCCCCCCCCCCCCCCCCAACTTATTTGTCCTCAGAGTTAATACAGAGGTCAATGCTGATGAATGTTCCTGGTGGTCTAGGGAACACGTGAAAAAAGGAATTTTTCAAATCCTTGCGTTCCACCACTTTTCCACATTTTACACCTTTTTCCGGCTTATTAATTGGACTATATTTGTTATAGTTTAAAACCTTCCCGAATCAATAAAAAAATAATTGAAAATTTTGTTCACTTATGCTTTCAAAGTTACTATCTCGAAAACAACGCGAAATGCGTTGAAACTGCGCATAGACAATTTTGTATCGCATTCAATTTCATTTTAATACAGTCGACCAGATACCAATGGCGTACAATGAAATATTTTTAAATGGTTTTTAAAGTTTTTTTCTTCATTTTTTTGCGCTGATACATAGTGCAATTAGCAACAAAATAATAATAATAATAAGCATATTGCAGATTTTATACACAACATTGAATTTCTTTAAAGTGCTCACTACAGGGTATAGACGATTATACAAGAATAACAAAATACAAAAATTTCTAAAAAATTTTAAAATTTTGCAATAAATTCGTCTCTGCAGCATAGAATACAAATACTACGCACAATTCGTCGCTGGAAAGACAAAGTGGCGTAACTACGTTTTACTTGTTTTTCAGGAGAGGCAATTTAAGATTTCACCTATGTTAAAGAGTTCACTACATTCATTCCTTTTATAATAATTAAATACTTTTATGCTTATGTTGTGTATTGGGTTGTGCAGTTTCTGTCAAATTACATTTTCTTATTAAAATTTGTTTAGTTCAGGAAAAATCGATTTTTGAAAGATATACGCCTCTTTGTCTTGTAAATTTAATCTAATAGCTGTAACTTACGCCGAATCATAATCTGTATATTTAAAATAAAACAACGACTTTTGAACAAACAAACAATTTCAACTCTAAAATTATTATAAAAATTTAAAAAGAAAATCAAAACGTCTTGTAAATCAGTGAGGAAGGTTCGCATAAAAATCTTTGTGCTCTTTTAGCTTTATCACTGGAGTATCTCCTTCACCTAAAGCAACAAGATCTTTGAACTTTTCTTGCTGTATTTTTGGAGGTTGATTGTTAAGCTTTGGTGGTGCTGTATTCAATTCATATTTTCTTCTTTGTTTTAATGTAATGACACGGTAAGTTTCTAGCAAATGACTGTCCTTAAAACATATTTTTTTGGGATTACTTTTTTTTACCATCACTTCAACCATTTTTGTCCAATCCACTGCATGCCCACTATCATCTTGTCTTACAGAAAGTATGCGTGAATCCAGTGCTACTGATTTGAAGTTAAGAAAATCTTGCGATGTAAGAGAGTGAACTATATATGGGTTTTTCTTTCGGGCTAATTTAATAATCGGCACCAACTGACATGGGAGATAATGTTCCCCAACTTTTTCCATAGCAGTGGTAATCGCACTATGGGCCGAATCACCTTCATTCTGCCCATGGTACGGTACAAAAAATTATAATGAAATAGATTGTATGTTCTTTAGAGAATACACTGAATAAAGAAGCATTGCGGTCACAATGGAATTTTTATTTTGGCCGCTGCATCCGTCAGCAAATAATATTACTTTTTCTACTCCTTGTTCATTTAACATATTTAGATGGAGAAAAAGGCAAGTGGAAATTTCCGAAGAGCCCCTATTGCTTAGTCCTTCGTGCCACAAAAAACAGTCACATTGCTTTGTTTTGATGTTATATACAGTGAAATTATAATTGGAGAGCCATCTCTTATAAAATAGCTTGCTTTCATTGCATTTAGGTAAGAATATTACTTGTTGCAAGTCGAATACTAAGCAAGCTGTTTTATCATTCATGTCAAATTTTGCAGCATGCGAACGCTTGTTTTTTCTTTTAGGTGTTGAGTGTATTTTCCTCGTAGTTTTTCTTTTTTCTCTTGATCACCCTCCCTATAGGCAATACACAATCCACACACATCTTTTTTAGGATGGTGGAATGAAAGGTTCAGTTGTCTAAATATTTTGCCATATGTTTGGTATGTCGTGGTTATGTTGGAGTTCTGATGTTCTTCGATAAACATCGGGTCCTTCAAAATCATTTAATGAAACAATATTTTGAGTTGCATCCTCCCACTGAACAAGCAAATCCATTATCATATATTAATTTCTTTCATAAAGAGATAATCAATCATGTACTGACCTGAAACAAAGAAATGGCTGATAAGGTTTTAACCTAGGCTCTTTGTTTGTTTTTTTCAAGTGACTAGTATGACTTTGGGTTTAGGTTAGAACACTGTTTACATTGTTTTTTATCCCTCAATATTTATAATTGTTTTACTTTGAGGACATTACTTACCGATTTAGGTCAACAAATAAATAATACGGCAAAAAACGATCAACACCGCAAAAACACAGAAAACTATATTAATTTTACCTGAAGTCAACATTTAATAACAAAGCATAACCCAAGCACTGTATTCTGCAGCGTGTTGCTTCCAGTCGCCCGTTTGTTCACGATTTATAACGATAAATTCCGAACATAAAATCACACATTTTAAAGTATGTGGATATGATAGGTATGGTACAATCAGTATTATAATATATGAATTAGGCGTATGTCCCGCGATGAAAACATAGTGAAAATATTTGAAATGACAAAGTGGCGTAAGTCGACTTACGCCACTTTGTTATTTCAGAATCTACTCGATTCAGAGACATGCCGAAATAATGTAATAATATCATCATAACGGTAAACGGGAGAGATATGCCAGTTTGTCGCCTCATTAAAGTTACTTTACAGAAGTGAATGGCGGACGTAACTCCAAATCGTAATTTTTGGAGTTACGCCACTTTGTCTTTCCAGCGACGAATTGTTCGAACAACCAGAAAAACATATTAAAAAGTCACTAGAGTACCAGACAGCATTCATCAAAGGATAACGGATATGTACACCACCAGAAGAATATAATATTTATTGAGAAGGCCATGTAAAAAATAAAGTCGAAACAATCGTAAATGTCAAAAACTAATTTGTGAGTTAATTGTGAGTGAGCATTGTTAAAAATGGTTCAATTTAGTAACGGTGAAAAATATGATATGATTAAGTGTTTTATAGAATGCGGAAAAGATTCAGATTTAGCTTCCAAGTTTTATTTTAACAGGTAAGTTATAGACAGCAAAACTTTGTGCTAAAAGTGCCGCCTGAAAAATATTTTTAGATATCCAGAAAAGAGACAGCCAGACATAAAAATATTCAAAAGGCTACAACAAAATTTAAAAGGGTTTGGATCATTTGTAAAACCTCGAGCAAAAATATCTAATAAAGCGGGTTGAGAAGCTGTAGAAAATATTGTTTTAGAAACTGTAAGAGAAAATCCTAATATATCGTCTCGCGAAATACAGGAAAATTTAGGAATCCTAAAAACTGCGTTGTGTTGCTTAAAATAAAAATAAATTCAAACCCTACAAAATTAGGATTAGTTACCATTTATACCTAAACGACTTTCAAAGGCGTCTCGATTTTGGCTAGGGGTTTTTGCGTCAATGCAATGAAGTGGATTTGAAGGAACAATTATATAGACAGACGAGGCCCATGTAAGCAGTGCTGGAATTTTTAATTGGCATAATAACCACCACTGAGCTCATGAAAATCCGCACATGCTACAGTTAATCGTCAAGGACGATTAGGATTTGATATTGGTGTGGTTTTATTGGACACCAAATAATAGGTCCTCATTTTTTCACAGTAATTTGAATACCGAAGATTTTGTTAACATTCTACGATAAGAAATAGAGCCCTTTGCAGACAATATGCCTGTAAGACAATTTCAAAGATTAATTTACCAACATGATGACGCCCCATGATACACGAAATTATTTAAATGCTCAATTTGGGGAGGATTGGATAGGTATCTACATATATATCACTCAGGACTAGTTTAACAATGTCTAGTTAGCTAATTTAACTCAATTGATAATTAATTTAGCTAACTGGACATTAATAAGCAACAAAGTACCTAGTTTAGATGTTGTTTAAGTTTTAGGAAATAATGGTCCTATTTTGTGGTCAGCTAGATCTCCCGATATAATCGATGCCGACTCTTGGCTTTGGGGTTATTTAAAAAATATTAATATAGAGAACGTTCTAATAACATAGAAGAATTGGAAAACAAAACAGTTCGGACAATAACTCCTGTCGTGATTGGAAATGCAACAAATGCTCTAAGAAGAAGGTGTCAAAAATGCATAGATGTCAATGGAAGACAATTCGAACATTTATTGTAGTTTAGGTTTTCTATTTTTTGCAAAATTATTTTATATTATAAAAAGTGTTGTTGTTAATAGCTTTCCATGGCCTCCTCACAAGTATATTAAATTTTTCGACAATTAACCACTTTTTCTAGAGATAAATATGACATATATATCGTTGGATAGCTAATTCAAGTCGTGATCGAATAATGAAATAATTTACAGGGTGTTCACTTTAAAAAACACAAATTATGTCTATGTCTCGAAAACTGAGGCATGCATAATTTTCTTCTTATAAGCAACGGATTCTACTCAAAAAAGTGCCTTAAGAATGTGTTACTCGTTTTTCGATTCGACACTTGGTAAGTGACATACAGAGGTCTTCCAAAAATGCCAATTTTCCAAAAACGCTCTGTAGCTCGGTAGTCGAAAAAGATAGACGATCGCGGTTTGTGCCTTTGTTTGTTTCTCGAAAATCGAGCTCAGCACAGATTTGTTTTGTCATCTGCCATAGTTTTAGAGAAAACCTCAAATCCCATCTAATTTGGTCCACCCTGTACTATCTAATTAACAAGATAGTAAAGACCTGCCTTCACCAAAGTAGTGCTATTCAATGGTTCAGACAAATGACGGAAACCAAACAAAAGAATATATGAGTCGAGTAAAGATGACCCCAATCCCCCAACTATTCTTCACAGTGTTAGAGATATAAAGTATAATAAAGGAAACACCGAATTTTAACGAAGACAGAGAAGAAACATTGAAAACCCCAATAGTTCTAGCATGCATACGGTGATGATCTCCTTATCGTCACGGAAGAAGAGCAGGTTATTTTCAACTTTCTTGAAAACGTGTAACCTCATTTGGAGTAAATACAAACTTCAAGAGAAGTCTAATAATGGTGCGGGACCCGCCAGCAAAGGAGAGTCCGACTAGCGGAGAAGAATATAACATAGGTGACTACTCCCCGAGAACAACGAACAAATTGAAATGCCTGGGAACATATATGAACCCACTGAAAATAAATGAATTAAAACGGAATACAGAGTTACGTGGGAAATTATACCGTTCATCGAGAAAAACAAAACACCATGGGGCTTTATCAAGAGGTTATACATAGCCATCATATTATAGCCAATATAGCCAATAGCCAATATAGCCAAAAACGCAGCAACGACAAATCAAACGGAAAAAGCCTGAGAAGAACTGAAAGGATGATCATCCAACTACTCGCAAAAACAGTAAGACATAAAACGTTAATATTACTAGGAGGGAAAATAATTATAAACATGTAACGTACAAAAAGAAGTACTGGGGACATGCCCAAAGAAGGAACCCAACACATCTACTGAAGAAAGCGCTAATACTGAATAGCAATAAACTAATAATAGGTATACATGGAGAACAACAATTGAAAGGATCTTGATCTTGATCAAACTAGGAAAGGGCGGCATACTGGGAAAGAAAAGCGAGAAAAAAAATGAATACCACAAAGAAATTCCAACGATATATGCTCGCTAAAAAGGAGGGTATCGTCCCAAATATTGTTGCTCAAACTTTTAAAAGACCCCCTTTCGTGGAATTATGAACCGATCGTGGACTCACCGCTCCAGCCGCATTCATCAATTTCCATGTTCCTCTACGCGTACCGATTGCCCTGGTCGGTTTTCCAGAGATAGAACAGAAGCCCTAATAATGCTGAAAATTTGAAAGCTCATTTCTTAATCAGTTTGCAGTAAGTCTTCCTTAGAGTCTGCATAAGCAACAACCTACAATAGTAATAATAAAAATAATAGTGGATTTTTTTAGCGGAGCTCAGTTAAAACTTACACTCCAGCTTTCGTATCGTTAACAGGTTGAGTGTGTCTTGAGTGTCTCTCAAGAGCCCGTCCTATATAGGTAACACTGGCCCTGGAAGAGTCACTCAACCTGTTTACGATACGAATTGTTGAGCTTAAGGTAAGCCTTTTGATTGTAAAAGGTGTAGGCCACTTAAGTGGTGCCCACATGCCAAGTAAAATACTGTAAGTCTAACAAGTTATTGTGCTCGAAAGAAACGGTCTGTGCATCAGACAAATTTCTGGATTTTTGAGGTCAAGGTGTTTTGAACTAGGTTAATATTATTATTATACGAATTGAATTTTTGGATGTGATTTTAATTCACTCCTCCTAAGTACAGCTAAATACGCACACCTTACATTGTTTGACTAACTAATGTTCTAGAGATTTGGAACGTTTGAGAATATTTATCAAGTGTTACAAATTAGTGTTTATTTCTAGGAGACCTCACTGCAGCAGGTAAAAAAGGATATAACATATTCAGGTGCCAACAATAATATTAATTTAAATTTGAAGAGTCCTTGGTACAGGCGTACACAAATTGACTAAACGTGAAATAATGCTTAATTTTATTTTAAATGGTGCCATTAGACTCTTGTATTATACTAAAAGTATTGTATATTGGTCAGATAAAGTACACATATACTGTAAATTATTTTAATAAATCTTTTTCGGCGTCAATAATAAACTTACTAAGTTGAAGTAGCACAACACTTAACACGGCATCTTATAGTTTATACAGTGTTCTCACCGATTTGGAAAAACCTGGAAACCTGGAAAAGTCAGGGAATCCGAAACATGGTCCTGGAAACCTTGGGAATCATTTATCAAATGCTGTGATCTGTATAAATATTACAAAACTTAGTGAAAAGCACCGCCTTAACAGCCCGAAAAGTCAAATAGAGAAAAATGCGAGTTGCAACAACAATAATAGTCAAATTGCAAAGCAACATGTAGTAGTAATTGCTTTAATAATTTCCAATATTTTTTCGATGCTTGTTTGTATCCAGATTTTATTAGAATGTAATACATATTCATATTTTGGTCCTGGAAAATTAGTATTTTACACTTTCTGGAAAACCGGGAAAAGTCAGTGAATTTCATGTTGGTCAGGGAAATCAGAGAATTTGTTCTAATTTGAACATAGTCAGTGAATTTTAAGAAATAGTCAGGGTAAAACGCATTTATTTTAACACATTTATATTCTTGCTTGCAGCCAAAAATTTTTTATTCATTGTTAATTTTACGCGAGTCAATCCAAGTTATTTCCTCAGAAAAATTGCACAACTGGGTAACATTGGCTAATGTTTATGTTCAGTCACAATTTTTATTAATAAATTGTAAAACGTAGTTGAAATTTGCTTTTCAACTATAAAAATTAGCCAGGGAAAACTGATGTTTATCAGTCCGGGAAGTTGGTGAAAAGTCAGGGGATTTGAAAAGCAGTTTCAGATGACCACTGTTTATTCTTGGAAAGTAAGGGAATTCAGAATTCTAATGCTGATGGTAATCCTATTATTATGTATTATGATTGGTTGTTAAATGAATGAGTATTTACATAATGTAATATCTAAAGGAAAATAAATATGTTGCCTTTAAGGGATGCCCAGTTTCGACATGCAACTCGATTCTCTAAGATATACCCTTCAATATCGTATTCTATTGCATCTAGTATTTTTTCGCTACGTTAACTGGAAAGAAAACGGATTGAGGGTTCAGTGGAAACCAGATGGTAAAAATAGAAGAGGACGACCTTCAAAACATTGGGCACGGGAATTATGCGAAGGAGCTGTGTTGACGCCGAGCGCCTAGACAGGCCGATCAGAATAATACGTGGGTTACAAAAAGTCTGCCAAGATGTGAATATAAGAAGAAGAATTTCGTCACTCATTGAATCATGATCAACTGCTTCATTGAGTAGTTTTGTTAGGATGGAAATGCAAATGTTTCTAACTATTCACGTATCTTGCAAACATTAGTTGACTTGAAAAAAAATGTTTTCTTGGATCTGTATTCTTTTCGCCATCATCATAATCATCATCGGTGGTGCGACAACCTTGGTGGGGTCTTGGTCTCTTCAAGGATTCTCCGCTATCCGTCTCTATCTTAGGCTCGGTGTTTCCAATTGATCACTCCTATGTTCCGCAAGTCCTTTTCTACTTCATCTATCCCTCGCAGTTTTGGTCTGCCTCTTCCTCGATTTCTATCGGGCTTTGCTCTTAGTATTTGTTTTGTAGGCCTTTCGTCCTTCATTGTTAGTATGTGTACTGCCCATCTTAATCGTGCTACTTTTATCGTTTTTAGTATATCAGCATCTTCATAATATAATTCGCACAATTCGTGGTTGTATCTGCTTCTCCATACATTTTCTTGAATGGGGCCAAATATTTTTCTTTCAAAGATTCTCATACGGTTTTCATCTAATTTGCTTAGGGTCCATGTTTCGGAGGCGGTTCCAGTTCTTCAACTCCATAGAAGCATCTATAAGTATTCTTCGTTTTACCTGTCCTTCGGTTTTTCTCTCATTTTTCATTTGGGAGACTAGATATATGAATTCCCATACTACTTCTATATTATAGTCGTTTATGGTAAGATTTTGGCCTACTCTATTTCTTCCGCCTGCGTTTCGTGCTACAACCATTGTCTTTGTTTTTTGTTTATTTATTTCCAAACCCATTTTTCGAGCCTCTATTTCTAGTTCGTTAAAAGCCTATTTAGCCCTTTTTGTTCTACTTATAATGTTGATGTCGTCTGCATATGCCAGACAACACCAACGTTTTTATATAAATAGGTTGATGTTTGTATGATCGCAGATCGTTAGTATGACTTACATATAGAAAAACTGGAAGCTCCTGGAGACTAGCTAGTTGTTTCTTCTGAATAAAATAGTACGGGAGGCGGCGTTGCATTTTTTCGAGGAATTTTATACCGAATAAATTTCATTTTTATCAGTTGATTAATATTCAATAATCAGCAAAATGAGCGTCAGTCGCCGCACCCGCGGTGGAGCTAGAGGTGACAGCATGTTAAAGTTGAAAAAAAAATTATGCTACGAGTATTTTTATACTCGAAATACCTACCTAACTTGAACAACTACCCTTATGTTCATATATACAGATTTGTAAAACTGCTAATATCACTGATACAATAAAAAAAAGATATTTTGCGAGCAGGATTTGAACTCGAGATGTCCGTACCATGAATAAAAAGTGCCAGCCGCTTTACCCACTCCGCTATCTAGCGACTGAGGCCCGGTTCGTAAGAACATAATATGACATGTAGACATACTTGGTGATTTATTTATTTTATTTTTTTTAAATAATAATAACAATTGGAATGAATTATAGTTTATGTACTTTTATGGTACAGCTCATAACGAACATTTTCCTTTTTGTCGTTTTCCATAGATTTCGAGATATTCAAAGAAACCGATGGAAAACGATTTTTTAACAACTTTAACATGCTCTCATCATTAGCTCCACCGCTATCAGAGTAGCTGACGTTCAGATTGCTGATGTGTTAGGGTAAAACTATTATTGTTATGATTTTCAGTGGGTATGAAATGACTTGTTCAAATGCAGCGCTGCTCCCGTACTAAAATGTTTTTCGATGATTTTTGGCAATTTAGTAGTAAATGCATCACAGAAATGTTTCTATATTATGCGGTGGCTTGCTAATTTATAAGGAGTGGATTTCAGAGAAATACGTGCATAGTCAAGACGTCTCTGAGCTCGTCCCAACTAATATCTTACGGATTCATTATAGTACAAAACAAAGGTTATTCTTCTGAGAATTTTGAAGTAGGCTTAGAAATTAAGGATACTAATCGTCAAAAGTGCACAATTAATTTCAGTATTGTTTCTTACTATTTTCTTGTCACTGTGTCTTTAAAATGTTCAATACATTTGTTAAATAAAGATTTCTCCCAATATTTGTTTTTCATTACACAGCCCCACACAAAATAAAGTATGTTTTACCGGCAACCAAACCATCAAATCCGCACGTATTTTGTTGCGCTAAATCCGAATCTGAGGTCCAAATTAACTTCTGTCTTCTGTGTAATTTTTCTGTAAATTGCAAAAAAGTATTTTTTTCGCATTTTATCTGGAGTTTACTGCAGTATCAAAAGTTTAAAGCTTTTGTAGTCTCTAAAAATAACTTTTAAACTAACTTTGGGTTTTCTAATGTCGTTATAGGCATAATAGCTATTTATATTATAAGTGCCATATGAGATATTTTATAGCATGCTTCTGAAATTTACAGAACGAACCGAAAGTGAGTTCTGTAAACAGACGAGTGCTATGGAATACCTGATATGGCACATATAATATACAAGATTTTATTTACTCTCGACTTATTAATTTTTTTTATACATAAAATAATTAATCAGTATTATTTATTGTCACCATACAATACCTACAAGTAATAAACAAGCTAAAAACGTAGGTATTCTTCGCCAATTTACTGAGCTTTTTATATAATTGTTACACATTCTATAGGATACGCTTCGCAGTTTTTTTTGTAAATAATGTTAGTTTTTGGGCATCCTAAATTTTGTGATACCAACTATGTTGTGAAAAAAAATATATGAAAAAAAAACATCCAACCTGACTAGGATTTGAACACGGGATCTTTGGATTGCAAAACGAAATTTTAGCCACTGGACCATCAGAGATCACTATAAAAATTGAATGTCTCTAGTATATATCTTTCGAGAATCATATTTCAACGCATTAGACATATTATTATAAAATATATATTAGTAAAACGCATAAAGAAAATATATTATAGAGTTAACATTTCGCAAGATTTCTATTTAAGTGCAAGCGACAAAAATTAAGAAAATATGTTTTTTTAAATTAAATGATTAATAACTTTCTTATTTGCTGATTTGATTTTCTTCAAAAACAATAGGTTCTTCCTCTAGCTAACGCTAAAAATTTCCGCTTTCCAAATTTCAATACAATCGAACTTTTCTTTCTTAAGTTATCGTGCTTACAAGAAACATGACGGACGGACAGACAGACGAACAGATGGACATTTTGATAGTTGTTCAGAATTCGTTCACTAACACAATGGTATGATTTTTTTTTCTCTACGAGCGGTATTTCCTGTTTTAGAAATGTGCCGATCAAATGCAATATACTCTTCCTTTTTGCGAAGAGTATAATAATGAACACTAAATAATCAACACTACTTATTGTAAATATTAATCACACAATTTTGACAATCTACGAGATTAACTCCAGATTGGGAAGACGTTGCCTTTGTATTAACAGTGGTACAAACATCCAATTTGTTTTGTGATGCTGATGAAGTACTCTCACCTAATATTTTAATTGCAGTTTTCTTTTTATTTTCTTCGGAGGTTTCCTCCAATTGCATTACTTTTCCATCCAGCGTGCCTTTTTACCGTTAAATGGTCGGCTCCAGCATTCGCTAGTATTGACGTTGAGGAACGTCGGAAACAGTGTCCAGCATAGTGTTTAGGGTTGGATAGTTTCAAAAAATTGTCAATTTTATAAGGTACTACTGCCCCAATTGTATTTATACCAATCGGTATGTTAACACATTTCTTTTTTGCAATTAATTATTTTTTATTTATTTGCTTTTATGATGATTAGAGAATATTTAGGTATTATGCAAATCACAACTTACACACTTTTTTATTTATTATGAAAATACCTACTTTCTATATATTGTTGCCCTAATCTGGGCACGCTAATATACTAGTTAGGTAAATACTTTAAAACACTCATTTTTGGAGAATCAGTCAAAACAACTACTCTTCTAGCTAATACTGACGAAGTATTGAATTACATGATGGGATTCTTAGCATTTTAAAGAAAAAAATATTGAAAATACTTAGATCATTTATTTACTCTTAGTCATTCACACTTTTTTTATTTAATATGGAATTATCCACTTCCTGTAGATAATGAATGAATGTTTCTATACTCTACTGATGAGAACTAACGAGTTCGAAAAAACTTGTACAACTTTTCTAGAGTTGAAATAGAATGTAAGGTTCAATAATTCTTGTGAATGACTGAATTTTAATAAATAATTTAAGTATCTTCAATATATTTTTTTTGCCTTAAAATGCCAGGAATCCTATCATGTGATTCAATACTTCGTCATTATTAGCTAGAAGAGTAGTTGTTTTGATAGGTTTTTCAATAATGAGTGTTTTAAAGTGTTTTCCTAAGTAGTATATTAGCGTGACCAGATTAAGGTACCAATATACAGAAGTAGTAGTAGTATTACTTACGTTTGATAATTTTTAAAACAAATTCAAAAGTAATTTCAAGGTCTATAAGTATTTGCTTCAGTAGTTATTGTTGTAAACAAAATTATAAACGTTTGTTTATGTCCTTAAGATTGCTCCTATTTATATGATAATTAGTACGCGACAGTTCGTTAATTTTGTATCTCTTTGAAAATGATATTATAGAGAGGATGAAAAATAAAAATTAATAATAGGTATTGTACGTCTCAATTTCAATATTCTCTGCTATCGGTTAATTCAAGTTAATTTTTTGTATTTTAACGGCCGGCTAATATAAAATATGTTTTAGACGTTGTGTTTACTGTTTATATAAATAGTTGAAACTAAAATAGTGTTTGGTATATTTACATTCATTGGAATAAGTGGGACATAGCACTTGCTTCGTCACAATTGACACACCCTTTTATTTACGGCCTTGGGCTCTCGTCAGTTTTTTTCCTTTATTTTGTGTAGTCAAATAACTTCAACGCCTCTGTAAAATCATGATGGTAATGAATTAATATCTGTTATTTCGAACATCTTATTTTTCCTCCCTAATTATTAAAATCATTAGAAGTCTGGTTTAACCAAATATGAATGCGAATTTTACACATAACGCGATTGAATGTTGGCTTTTGACTCTATTATTGGGTATGAGAACTCTCAGCCTTCTGGTCTTTCTTAATCGCCCACTATATGAAGAAAACTCTGCTATGATGAAAGTCTACACAGCCACTAACTCCGACAAAAGTAAATTTGGCAAGGGCGCCAAACAGGGCTGTATTGTGTCACCAACCCTCTATAACATTTATGTACATAAAATCAAAGATAATGACTAAGGTAGCGTTACCATTCGCGCAAAAAAAAAATTTGGAAATTTCATTGTTTAAATAGGCTTAAAATATTAGGAAACGTCAATATTTTAAGTCTGAGCAAAATAAATTTGTCTGTTGCGTCGGTCTGTCTGTTAGTCTTGTATCGTTTTGGTTCTCACGATTACTCTGGAACCGTTTAAGATATTCACCTAAAATATGGCACACGTATATTTTTTAACGAGATCTGGAACTAGATAATGTTTTGGTCTTATTCCGTTGCAGAGTTGAAGGGTAAATTGGGGTAAATGGGGGTAAATAGGTAAATCAAGCAAGTAAGACTCCATGAAATTGGTATTTAGTAAATGTAAGAGGAGCTAAGACCTCAAAAAAAAAATGGTATTAGCCATACCCAATACCACCCCCCTATCATTAAAGGTGGTGAAAAAATAGTGTGATTTCAAATATTATACCATTAAAGTTCCATAAACAATTATTTCCACATAGTAGAGTGCAAATTATAGTATTTTGTTGTAAGAAACTTGGATGTGGAAGTAGTGATTCCTTGGGTAGCGGTTTTAATCATAAATGCCATTTAAAAAAGATTAAATGAAATTTTATTAATTTCGTGTTCTTCACCTAGACGCAAATATATTTGATTTTTGAACTCAACAGGTTGCCTGGTTTCACTCTCATCACATAAAGGAATTATATGTTCAGAGAAACTTTGCGTTTTATTTTTTTCAAATCAACAAATGTATCAAAACGGCAGCATCGCACAGCTCTGCTTTTTAACCGTCCTCTTAACATGACCACCCTTTTTTATTTTCGTCCACTTGAATGTCTCCTTCTTTATAACGGTTTCATCAAAACATGTGTCAGATGTTTTGAGAAACTAGTACTATACGCATTGAAAGTGTCTAGTTTTAAAAATAACTTGAAATGTATTTATTGCGTACAGGTTAAAACCATAAAGAATAATATTTCAAAGTCTTTTTAAATTTTAATGGATTTTAAGAAGCTAATAAAACCATTTAGCTTTATGGAAAGTTGCGTGTAGGTATGATAAACCCATTACAAATACAAATAATCCTAGCAGCAAATTACCTTACCTTGGGTCTTACAGAACGCCTGAAAACTTCTCTTATAAAAGCAAGTGTACTTGAAGCCTTAACCACAACATCAATAAAGCAGACGATATTTTAAAACCCTTACAATTCTTTCTTAAAACTTCCTAAAACTCAAGCGACTTTTAAATCGTTCCTTGGATACGTAGACGATACAAACTAAGAAACTAGAACAACATAGGTATTCCAAATTAATAAAAAGAGCAAAAAGACTAAAATCCAGCTCTGTAATATTAGGGTAATTGAAGAGCTAAGTGGATAAAGGTGTTATGTGACATTTTTGAAAATTTTGAGATTTCTACACAGACAACTATTTTAACTTATAATCTATCGTTTCAATAAGTTTTTGGGATAATAAACCTTTCCTAAGTGCGTTTTAATGTTTGATAAAGGTGTTATGTACATAGGGTTTTTATATAATTTAATGGATAAAGGTGTCATGATCACATACCACCTTTATCCATTACTGTGCGATATTAAATTGTTTTAATCCAAAACACTTTGCTTTTAAAGTTATGTTATATTGACAGTAATGTGACAAGCTGTGTTAAGTGTTTCTTACTATTATAGTGAAAATGGCCAGTCGTAGTAAACTGATATTACAAATGGCAATGAATAAACGATTTCATGAATCATGTAAGATGTTTATAAATTGGCTGATATTTGGAAATAGTGCTTATAGTGTTTTAATCCATATATTCATTTCGTTCAATTTCGAAATGGTATGAGATGGTACAAGAGCCGAGATGGTACTTGAGTATCTAATTGCTGTAAACACATTTATACCTTTTGGCAATTCAGCAGAAATCAGTCACATAGTGGCAATTTCTTCCCAGGAAAGTTTTAATAATGTTTTAAAAACAAAACATTATCAATATAAAATGCAATAATAAAATACGAATTTACCAAAGTATTCTAGCAAATTAGTCTGTAAATCAGAAATACTGGAAAGTGATGCTTTGCGGTGTTGATTTTTGTACAAACATTTTTATGCTGACAAGTAGAAGAGTGCTGGACCGTAGAAATTTTTATGACAAGAGCAAAACTGATATCTGGTATGGCTTTTGCCCACCCAATATTTTTGATAGAGCATTAAATTGTTTAAGGCAAATCTGGCGAATTCCGAAATTCTTGCGGAAAAAATAATAAGTATGATAATTACGCCAATCAAGTCAAAGGTCATTTACAGGGTTCGCTATGCTTACATCTATTGGGTTAAAAAAATTTAAAAAAATAAATAAAATAAGTAATACTAAAGAATATGGAGAAAATTACAAACTAGCTTTCGAACAACAAAAGCGTGACGGAGCAAAAGTTACAGTAGATAGAACGATTTGCTTTCTTACTTTAGATCTTCATCAAACCATGCCGATGCCAAAACTAAGTACATCGAAAGCATTTTACCTTCGTCAAATGTGGTTTTACAACCTTGGCATACATACATTGAGGAATACTGAAAAAAAATAACGTTCTTTTTCACATGGACTGAAGATATGGCCAGCCGTGAAAGCCTAGAAATTGCTAGTTGCTTACATACCTTTTCACAAATTTACAATGAATATTTCCAAGAAAGCATCGATCACATTATAATATGGCCCGACTCCTATGGTGGACAAAATAAAAACTTCAATATCATTACACTTTACCAGTTGTTGATTTTAAAGAGAGAATTTAAAGTTATCGACCATAAATTTTCGGAGGTGGGACATTCATATTTAGATTCAGACAGAGACTTTGGCAGAGTCGAGAAAATTTTAAGGAAACATCAAAACATCTACGTTCCGGACCAGTCCCGAAAAATTTTAGAACTCCCAAAGTCGCCGTTGTCATAGATATGAAGAAGCATGTCAATGATATTGATGGAATTGCCTCAAAACTCCATTTGTACAACATTTGAACAATGAAAAGATTTATTTTCACGGCGGTATAAAATGGCACCTATGGGTGCTACTATTACATCACTAGATGAAATGACTCCATTTTACAAAGTCAATATTTTAAAGAAAAGGAATATGCATAAGATAAATTCCGACTGTATTGCTCTAACGGTGTTTAATGAAAACAAGGGCAGCCTAAGTGTAGGAAAACTGGCCAATCTTAAAGAACAATTACCATTACCGTATTATCACAACATACTTGGAAATTACCAAACTGTGGCTCAAAACCGTAGAACTGTCCGACTATCTAAAAATTGTACAATGTTTTAATAATAATAAAATATGTTTAATTTCTTAACACTTTTATTCACTAATTCCTTATTCATTTCAGAGAAACTTATGAACGGATAAAGGTGTTATGTACATTAATTTTTTAAAATTTTCGCAAATAATGACAACTGACAACTTTAGTTATTTGTCTCTGAAAAGTACATCAAATGTCAATATGATCGCAAAATGCAAGCTATATAGTCGTTATAACAAAAAAGTTCTCGCCTAAAAACTTTCGAGTTAAATTACTCAATAACGTGTTTTTGTGACATACCACCTTTATCCACTTAGCTCTTCAATTGTATTATTTTATTATACAACCCACACATAATATGACTGCGTTTTATTTGATATTTGAGTTCAGCATGTTATAAGATGGATTTCTGTACGATTTCTTTTCCAACTATGACTTAAAATTTTTTATCCGGTTGGCTATCCAGACAGTAATGATCTAAATTCATATACGTTATACATTAGTAAATAAACAGTAATAAATTATACGAATATCACTTGCAATTTACTTACTTATTATTTATGAGTACGCGCAAATATAAAAACAAAAATAATTCATGAAACGTACCGCTTAATCTGCTGTCGTGATAAATTGGAACAGTCAATTTGTCTTTGCTTGCTAACAAACATCAGCTGTAATAAATGACACCCCGATAACAGGAACGTCTGAAGTACAATCAGAACTATGTCGTAATCTATTATTAGGGACCCTCGGAACTTGAAATTTGCACAAAGTTTGCTTTGTCCTCTAATTTTCCTTTAAAATTTGCGCTGTTGATAAATTGTGTGAAATATCGTGTTAAAAATGATTTTTAGTCTCGGGATACGGCTTAAAATTCAGAACGCCTATAGATTTTTGTTTTATTTAGAGGTAAACATATATTAAACGTAGTCATGAACACGGTCGATATCAGGTTTTGAAACTTTTGCTATCTCCATTAAAATAATAAATGTTTCATGTGTATCATTTAAAAAACTACTAAAAAACCTTAATAAACTGAAAACTAAAAAATCATATAAAGTTCCAAAAATATCTCGAAAACCATAAGAGATATATGTCCTATATCCGCTATTTTGTTTTTTGTAAAAGATTGTCATTCACACAATGAGCTCATTTAAGATTGTTTTTATTGCATAATTTGAAAATTTATGTTTAGTAGGTGTACAAAAAATCAGAGTTTAATCACAATGGCTTCTCACTCAAACTAATTATCAAATATAGCTCGCCGCGAAACGGGGCGTGGCCAAATGTAATGCCACATCACTCCATCCACAGGACACTACAACACCCTGAGCCGGAGAGTCAAGGCTGCCCTTCAGGAACACAGACAAGAAGGGTGGAAACGCCACCTGGAATCCCTGGATACACAGGACAGGAGAATCTGGACCACCCAACGGGCCCTGCGAAACCGACGGACTCCCATGTCCCCGATCCACGGAGAGAATGGTGTTGTCTACACTCACCAGGAAAAAGCCGAGGCTTTTGCTGACAGCTTGGAACTGCAGTGTAGGGAAAACCAACTCGATGATGAGGACGAGGACTGGGAGGACGACGTGAGACGCAGGGTACGTAGGATGAACCGTCTGCCAGATGAAGACCACATCCCCCCGACCACCCCCGAGGAGGTCAAGGAGATCCTAAGGAGCCTAAAACCCAGGAAAGCTCCAGGATGTGATGGCATTGGGAACATCGCCCTCAAGAAGCTGCCCCGGAAAGGAGTAGCGGCGATGGTCAACATCATCAACGCAATGTTGAGGTTGAGACACTTCCCCTCCAGGTGGAAAAAGGCCGACGTCATAGTCATCCCGAAGCCAGGTAAGAACCTAACGTTTCCCTCCTCTTACAGGCCAATCAGTCTACTCCCAGCGATGAGTAAGGTAGCCGAACGAGTCATACTCAAGAGGATAGCCGAGAAGACAGAAGAACTGGAAGTCCTCCCAGACGAGCAGTTCGCCTTCAGGACAGGGCACTCCACCGAACTCCAAGTGCTCCGCCTCACCGAGGAGGTCACGAAGGGGTTCAATCAACGACAGGTCACGGCAGCGCTGTTCCTGGACGATGCCAAAGCCTTCGACAGGGTCTGGCACGATGGTCTCCTAGCCAAAATGATGAGTATGGGTTACCCCATTGCACTCGTCAAGCTAGTGAGATCATACCTCCACATGAGACAGATGTGGGTGACGATCATGGACAAGGTGTCCACGTACAGAACAATGGAGGCAGGAGTCCCCCAGGGCTCAGTGCTCTCCCCGCACTTGTTCTCCATCTTCACATCCGATCTACCTCGGGCGGAGAGGACCTCCATGGCCCTCTACGCCGACGACACAGCCCTGGCAGCCAGATCCTGGAGCGCCAGGCTAGCCACCAGAAACCTCCAGGAGGCGGCCACCCTCCTACAGGACTGGTGCAACAGATGGAATGTAGCCGTCAACGCCGAGAAGAGCAAGGCGGTCCTCTTCAAGAAGGTAAGAAAACAAAACCCCACAGGTCACGTTTCCATGTTTGGTGAGGACATCCAATGGCATGACACCACCAACTACCTTGGCGTGGTCATGGACAAAGGCCTAACATGGAGACTGAACACGGAGGCCATCGTCAAGTAGGCCAGGAGGCCGAGAGCCCTAATCTACCCGATGACGGGTAGACAGAGCAGACTCAACCTGAGGAACAAGCTCACGCTTATCAGGTCCCTCATCCGGCCTCAACTGACGTATGCTTCGGTAGCTTGGGGCTACCAAGCAAAAAGCTACCTCCAACAGATCCAAAGAGTGGAGAACGTCGCCCTCAGAACAGCAGTCGACGCACCCTGGTTCGTCCGCAACGAGGACGTCTTCAGGGACCTGGACTACACCCCGGTCACTGAGATCATCAAGGAGAGAGCCAGAAAGATGTACGCCCTTGCCGAGGAGCATGGGAACCCACTAGTCAGGGAGGCAACTGACTATGACCCAGCAGATGCTCCGAGGCACAAGCGGCCGAAGGTGCAGCTTCTGGATAACGGGTGAGTATGAGAGACATACCACCACCCGATGTTCCACCCCCACGGAAGAGACATGACGATCACCCAACCACCCACCCAAGACCCTGCGGGTAACGGACAAAAGACCGTCCAGTACTCGTAGTCACCCTGGCTCCGGGCAGACCAAAAATGCTACCAAAGCAGTTAGGTCTGCCCTTCCTCGAGCTACACAGCTCATCCTTACCCTACCGATGATCCGGATGACAGGATGCCTCTTGGCATCTTGTGTACCGGCAGTCACTCCCGCCACAAACCCAAAACACCCAACTGACAGATGACTACCCCCCGGGGGGCAAACAAGCTGGCGAAGAGCAGAAGACGAAGAAAGAAGAACGCCAGAAGAGGCCTTAGCCAGCAAGGTCCAACGAGCCAGGATCCAGGGAGGTGGACCGAAATCGTCTGCACCGCTCACATTTGTGAGTGGGGCCGACGTAAAGTAAGTTCGCCCGCCCTGCACGAGGCTGGTCCCCGGTCTACAGCGATGCATTGGGGTAAAGGGCAATAGTCCTGCCCGGCCCCAGTCATCCGAGACCGACATCTTTAGCCAAGAGTATTGGCGTCCATCCACAGTTCAACGGCTGGCAGCAATGTTGATAATATGTGTGCTGTACTATTGCTGCCTATTGAATCTATTCACGAATGGTGGTTTTATGGAATTTTGGGTAAATTGAGTGATAAAAAAGATGGTACATCTATTACACTGTTCCTAAATGCCAAAATACTATAACTGCACCAGATAAAATTTTTATTTCTCTACCAAGTGACTTCAAAACACCAAAGTTATGGCAGGGAGCTTTGCGAAGAATCACCTTCGTATCTGCTAAAGAACGCACTTTTGTTGTGAAAATCATTTTAATGTAAAAAAACCGCTGCCAAGGAATCTCTACTTCCACATCCACATTTTTTGTCCAAGTCACTCACAACGAAAAAATTTTGTATGTGGAAATAATTATTTATGGAACTTTAATAATATAATATTTGAAATCCTCTACCCCAAAAACCCATAAGACGATACCCCACATAGGTAGCGGGGTGGGGGTGGTGATAGGGGGTGGTAGTGGGGGTGGACGAAGTAAAAAACGTTTTGTGGTGTCTGGTTCTTGTACACACACTAAATCACTTTTTTTTTTCACCTCCTTTAATAATGGGGCGGTAATGGGGGGTGGCTAATGCAAAAAATTTTTTTGAGACCTTAGACCTTGTATATACTAAATACCAATTTTATGGACTCTTAGCTGCTTAATTTACCTAGTTTCCCCAAATTTACCCCAATTTACCTCCCAACCCTTCGACGGAACAAGATCAAAATATAATCTAGTTCTAGATCTCGTTAAAGTACATATGTGTACCAAATTTTAAGTCAGTATCTCAAACGGTTCCAGAGTAAACGTGCGCACAAAAAAGTTACAGACAGACCGACAGACAGAAATTTTTTTTCGCTCAAACTTAAAATCTCGACGTTTCGTGACATTCTAAGCGTATTTGAACAATAAAAATTTTTAAAAATTTAATGTGGAAGTAATATGCTAAGTAAGTGGTAGAAGTTAATATACTGTATTCGCGAATTTATTTTTAGTTGAAAAAGGTGTTTTGCGTGTGTGTCTATCATCTTTACCTACGCAAAATGGGCAATAATAAAAAACATCAAGTATATTGCATAATTCCAAAGTGTGAAAATACGTAGGTGTATAGTATGAACACCCATAATAAGCTTTTTATTTTCCTGTCATCAGACGTAAGGGCGAGGAAATAGCTAAAATCTCAGACTGTTTGCAAAAAAGTCCTTTGCCTGGCCCGGAGCCAGTCTTCGGTCTGCCAAGGAGCTTAGTTCAATCAGAGCTGCGAGACTGGGCTATGCCACAGTTCAACAACTATTGAGCTCAGGCCCCCGGAATGAGACAGCCAAGGCTTCATATCAAGGGGCCTTCGACTGACCAACTGACTCTACCGTCAGGTGGTTGCTTGCATTTGATATAGAACAATTGAGATGGATGGTAGGCCTGATAATGAGGTACTGTCCTCTGAATAGGCATTTGCATAGTGAGGTTGAAAGATGATCCTACTTATCGGATGTGTGGAGTGGAGGATGAAACCATCGCTCATATTCTATGCAATTGTGCACTTAAAAAAGTAATGAATAAAATATTTGCCATGCTAGTTGACACTAGTTCAAAAAGAGATAACCTGATACACGAAAAAAGTTTGTGAAGGTTTCAAACAGCTGAATATTTTCACAAAATCTTTGCCAAGAGAAAAATTTAAAAATTTCAAAGTCTGTATTGCAAGAATTGATTAATACTAATATTACTAAATATTGTCTAAATGTTGGTTGTGGCATTTTCTTTTTTTGTGTGTGTGTGTTTCTTATTGGGATACTCTGCCGCATGTATTTTCTTCTAAACAATGTCCGTGAAATCTACAAAATAATACAATTATCCAATATTTTACTGAAAAATAACCTCTACGCCTGTGACTTTTACGTCAAAAGAACAGTTAGAGGGCGTTTTTGACAAGTAAGTAATAATAACAAATATATAAAAATAATTTTGTTGACGTTTCGGAAACCGAATCTGTTTCCTTTCTCAAAGTGTGCGTGTGCTGTGTATATTAAATACACAGTACAATGTAGTGTTATAACACAGCCTCACAAAAAAAGTGGTCTGCACGGCGGACTACAACTCGATAACACTGCGAAGAATGAAAAACCGGTTTTTACGTGTGTTTCTTGAGGTTAGAGACGAAAACTGGGCCAATCTGACAATTCTGATTTCGGATTCGGATTCAGTAGGTCAAAATGCATAAGGATACATTGGTCTGATCCGCCGGACAGACCACGTTTTTATTTTATTTTAGGGCTTTTTTTTGGAGTTGGGGATGGAAACGAGCCAATCTGAAAATTCTACCTTCGGATTCGGATTCAGCGGGTCAAAATACATAAGGATACACTGGTCTGGTCCGCCGGACAGATCACTTTTTTTGTGGTGCTGTGCAATTATACGACGATTACTTCTCATAAACGTACTAAAAAGTGAAATATGAAATTTGACTAAATGACCTCATTATTTTAGTTTTGTTTTTGTAACATTCCTTTGGTACAGACAAGAGAGGTCTTTGCTGTCGAACCTAAAACAAACAAAAAAACACAAGTGGTAATCGCTACCAAGTAGTATATATTGTATGACTTACTGATGGTTGATTTGAGCTATTCATATTATTTTCCTTGTTAGTTTTCTCTGGAATTCGGTTTCTAAAGAGTACAGTGTAAAACACCTCTGGGAATGTAGGTAATTGAAAGCAATATACATATTTCAGGGTGTATTAGCTGGAAATAGAAATGATTTGGTTACACTTCTATTGGTTATTAACAATACATAACAATACTTTCTTACCTTTAGGTATGATTGTTCTTATTTATTTAAATAAATAAGCTTGGTAGACCTTCTATTTTATTCCTTTTTGTCAGCTGTCATATTTCAAATTTCAGTTCGGGGGGAAATATTACCAACATTGCTTTTGGCGGAGAAAGTTACTGCATCATTTAAATTATTAATCCTACTTTTATTTGTTTTACTGTGAATATGGTTTAATAATGGGGTTTGCGCATTAGCTTTATCTTATTGTTTTAATCATTCTATAGTTGGAATTATTTTCTGAGCACTTAATAAATTCGTGCGCGTCAACAGGATTATGGGTAGTTTCCGAATGAAATGGAGAGAATTGATTGGAGACTAGGTGGTTAGGAAAAGACGGTTGGTTTCCAAAAGACTCATTTTTTAACACGTCGTTTAGCCGATTAGGCGAGATTTTTATAATCGCTTGAAAAAGTAACCCAATATTAATTTCGAGGATTATGCTGTAAAAATCTTAAATTTACAAGTGGCTATTTGGTATGTGAGCTGTTTGAAGCCGAATATTGCTGTGGGGGAACTTCTAAATAGGCAAGAAAAACGAAGTTAATGAATCCCTGTTTTTAGTGGGCCCAGACCAATTTAGTTGGGTAAGAATCCTTTATGCACTTTCTTGGAATACCAAATCATAAATCGCTTTATTCCTTTTATGTAGGCAAGTGGTAAAGTTGTAAATGTCCTATAACTTTTACCCAAGTTTGGAACTTGTAAGTTGTTTGATAGAGGGCCACGTGCCGCCATTTCATGTGGATTTCAGTTTTGGTTATAGTTATGAGTAGTTTGCTGGGATACTAGAGCTGAGATGTGCATAAGATGCTGTAGTGTCACGAGCAGATTTCACCCGTAGAGTTTGAATTTTCTGTAAGACGTTGGAGAATGGCTAAGTACCCTCTTACTTCACTACAGTGATATCTACAATAAAGATTTGCATGTTGCGTACTAATATTATTGTATGTTTTCTTTGTATGAAGCTCACCATTTTTTATGCATAAATATTTTTCTTGTTACCCAATTAGACACTTTTTGTGATAAATAAGTTATGTGAGTAACTGCGCAGTTATATAGGTACTTATTTACAGGTACTTAGTTGTAGATATATTTGCATATAGGCATATCTCATATTATTACCATGATCCATGGCAACGTCTGCACTCAAAGAAAATTATAGGTAAATTCAACCAAAAAGAGCATATGAAATCGCGTCTATCTAGTTTCATAGTTAAATCAATCAGAAAAGAATAGTCATACAACTTTATTTGTTTTCGTAAACAAATAGTAGTTTAATAATCACATCTTCTTGTAATAAATTAAATAGTACAATGACATTTTTTTATGTTCACTAACCATTTTCAATTTGGTCTACAATTAAATAGTACAACGACTTTGTTTTTTAACCACCAACTAATTTTTAGGTTGATCTACACTTTATTGTATGATGAAGTTTTTTTTTGGTTAGCCAAAATCTCAGTATTGAGACACAAGACCACCCAAACCAAAGATTAGAGATCGTTTATAAGATCCATCCAAATATATCGATGATCCCTGAGAGAATTTGAACATTGCAATCATGTTATTAATTTTCTATAAATTCATAAGAGTATAAGATAATGCATGATTGATTATTGTCAGTGATTTGTATGTGGCGTCATCTGGGAATAATTTCTGTAATACACTACGTGGTAAGCAAGCAAATTTTATGGTAATTCTTTTAGAACTTCTAAAAGACGACAATAATATTGGTTTGTCTATCAAGTACAATAATACAGCGAACTATTACTGGGTTCGAATTACAATTCGATAATAGTTAAAAATAAAATATACTATTATCTAGTTTAATTTGACAGAATTCAACAAAATAATAGTCAGACGAACAAAATAATAGTCTTATTCATCTATTTTTTAAGTTAATGTTTGTTTTGTTGTACGACAACTTTTTATTAATTAAAATAACAATCACCTCTTGTTTAAAAATACCATCAATATAGTTTGGTTTAACAAAATTAACGATATTGTTAGTTAACCATTTTTTTTTTTTTGTTGAATTTACCCATACTATTTCTTTGAGTTTGATTGCTTCAGTCCATTTCAAACTGAACTGAATATTATTGTGTGTTAACAGTAAATCAAACGAATCAAATTTAAAATGCATTAAATTCGTAATGTTAGTTTTCAGTGTTATTTTCACCAAAATTTGTAGTTTTTATTAAAGCTGACCCATTCTGTACATCTGTTTAATGTAATAAATATATTCTAAATTGATTCCATTTTTTTTTACTTAAAATATTAGAATAAACAGAGTGTTTGGTAATTTTTGGAATCAGTGTGTCAAACAGATCTTAAAGGGGTTGGATTTTAATTGAAATTACCTGCCGCTCGACCTTATTATTGGCAAAATTACACCAATCGATAAGAAATAAATGGACCTCACCTCTGATATTTCCTGCTTGAGCTAGCCGACTTTAAGTTTTAATAGCATCTCATTATTTTAAGTCTACCTTTTTAATTCTTGATTCGTAAACTCATTTTAACCGTAACAATCAGTATCTTGGATCTTTATTTCCCGCATTTCGCGGACCAAGCTAGTCTTGACAAACTGTAAGTATTCGCAGTCGGCCACGCCCGACTTCTCCTTCTGTTCGTTCATTTAACAACAACTAATATTCATGACGTTGATCCATATTTAAAATCGCAAAAATATGTGGAAGTAAATATTGACTACAGATATGACTATTGGTATTTCAATAGATTTAAGTTCTTATTCATTATTTGATTACAACTGATTATGTGATTATTTGTTCACTACGTTGGTCCATATTTTTAACATATCTGGAAGTAAATATTGATTCTTGATATTTCAATAGATCTGTTGAATAATTTCATTTGTGCCAACATTTTTTAACTGATATCTTATCTTTATATTTTTCGTCTATATCATGGCAAATTTTACAGAATTGTAAAGGTACAAAATCGGTAATGTGTACTTCTTGGGAAATAATAACCTTGAAATTAGTTATGTATTTTTTTTTATATTCTAAACTGCGGACCAAGCGAATTTTTAGGTTGAACTTGAATCCACATTTTTTGTGAAAAAGAACAGATCGTTTTGCCCGATTGTTTTATATTGAAGTACGTTACTATCTACAAGGTGTGAAAGAAAGGTGTGTTTTTTCACCAAACTTTAGAACTGCCGAGATTACACAGAAGTTCTATAAAAATTATTTTATATTTTTTTTTGATCCGCATTTTTTTAGTCACTGGTTTGTGGGGAAAAGGTGCTTTCTCAAATTTTTGATATCTCCCTTATTTTATAAGATACCGATTTTTTTCTAAAAACCTGTCATTTTTTCATTTTTTTGCCATTAGGCCTTATTGTATTTTGTAAGTGCTGATTGTTGTAAGTTATTATAACACCTTATAGTATCCCCTTTAAAATTATAAGAATGAGTAAATTTTTTGCATGATAACCAGTGGAGTAGCCAAAATCGGCATATGTTCACGAATTGGGGAACCTTTTTTTGGTTATCTACATCAAAATATAAAAAACGGAATCCTACCACTCCAGAATGGTTAAAGATATCAAGTTGAGATTTGGCACACATGTAAAGGGACTAAATAGCTTTACCTGAAGATTAAAAAATATTTTTAAAAAAATTTGTTGATTTATTTTTTATACAAAAATAGAAAAATATAAGAATAATTGTATGTATATCTTAACAAAATGGACTGTAAATAAACAGTGCGAGAAAATATTTATTTATCTATTTTTATAAGCACTATTATTATATAAAATGTCAACTAAAGAAAAAGGGAAGAATCAAACTTTTTATTATTAATGGAGCAATAATAATAAAATGTGTATTAGCGAGGGAAAATATATTTATTCACCATGAACATTTTTTGTACTTTCAGTACAAAAAATGTTCTTTGTATGTTGCCAGTCACCCTTCTCTGTGGCTCAGACACTCATAGAGGGGAGTTGGTAATACCAGCAGCTACTCCCTACGCCCGTAGGGTTAGTGACTACTGCGTCCGAGTAGACGTAGTGACCCGAGGATGATGGCCTTCTGCATTCTGCCGGCTAAGATCTCTGCCGAGTTTCGGCATGATCTTTAGTTCTGAAAGCAGTGTGTGTCTCGTTCCACCGAGAGCTCCTATAATCAGGACCACTAACAGTATGATCAGGGTAGAGCCTGCGGAGTTAGAAGAGCAAATCTCGATATTTCATCCGTTTTTCCTCCTCCTTCAAGACAATGTTATTCTCCGAGGTAGCCGAGAACTCCACGACAAACATTGTCTTGAGTTGGTGGTCAAGGAAGACTATGTATTGGCTTGTATTTGCCTGACGGTGCGAAATGAGTAGTTCCAGTAAATTAGGTACTTCTCGTTTCCCACAACGGACTCAATATCCCCCGGAGCGTAAGGCAGCACTGGTGTCTATATTTTTATAAAAGACTCCGTGCAATGGCTTTTCTCGAGCTGCAGAAGTAGATTAATTTCTGTAACTTTGACTTGGGCTTTTTGCCGAGCAGGTTCCAACTCGGTGATAGAGTCGTGATTAACACGCTCAGTGTGGAGAGGTCTCCAAACAGTCCACGGCCTCCCAATGTCGTGGGAGATATAACCGTGGAACGGATGATTTAGGATGCAAACTCCTATAGAGATGCATCTTTTTTCGGGTTCCTACATCGAGTTGTCGAAGCTCCTTTTGATTCCATTTATTTACTCCGGAGGAGTAGAGGAGAATCGGAACGGCAAGCATATTGGTATCAAACACCTTGTTCTTCCCCGACAGTTCTGAAGGCCAGATCTGTCGCAGACGTGCTGATACTTGCCTCGGAGAGCGTTTTTCACTACACTTACTTCTTGGGTGGAGTTGCTCGACACGATATCGAACATTTGAAAAATTGCTTTTTTTCTCACAAACCAGTGACGTACTTTAAAATAAAAAATGAGCCAAACTCGCTGTTTCACAAATAAATTATCTCCTAAATCTTGAAAACCGCATATCGATGTCTATTCTCTTTCTCAAAAAATGTGGATTTAAATTCAACCTAAAAATTCGCTTGGTTCGGTTCAATTGGCCAGCAGTTTAGATGAATATTCTCTAAGTAAGAGTACAGTATAGTATCTGCAGTAAATTTGTTTCACATCTATTCTAATGTGATCCTAATATAATATTATATTTATTCCAGTGAAATAAAACATTTGTATTATATTTAGCTGCCAAGCATGTGAAATATTTCAATACAAAACAAAGCCTTTGTCCATTAATGACTAATTTATTATTCTTTTTGTTTTTGTCTTCGACTTCGTCATTATTCAACCCGAAAATGTATCCAACATTATTTTTTTAGTTAGGTAAGTTGAGCAGAGGCTATTTAGTAAAAATAGGTATTTACAATTTACAGAAATGTCTCAATAATGTAATATATGACGGGTGACAACGATATTAGTCCCGTTCCAACTCCTCAATTGTTTTTTATTATAATGATAATAAATGTCTTTATCGTAACATACAAGTTGTAAAATTTACAAATGGCGAAGTTCAGAAATGATTACAACTAACCTTCTCCTTTCCACTTAACCAGAAAAGGCTAATATTTCGTAATATAATTTGTAATGCAGATGAACAATTTCACTTGATAAAAATCTTATTTGAATTTATTTATAACCACGAATTCGAAAATAAATTCCAGAAAAAGGGTGTAAATGAAGATAAAAAAAAATTGTTCTTAATGGCATTGTAAAATATATGTAAAAACCTACATTTTGAAAAAAGAATTGCCATCCTACGAGTCCATTCACTTAAACAATAAGCGATTGAAACGAGGATTGAAATTTCGAAATCTTTTTTTTTATTCGTTTATTTTTTATATTTTGCGCTAAAACGCTAAAATTTACCAGCAAGGTTTAGTTCAATAAAGTGCACAGTTTCTCCGATTTTCGTTAAAATTGATACATTATTACATTGAATTCCTTAAATTATCAAAATATTTTTAGTGATTTTTATTTTCTTACAAATTAACAAATTATCAAAAAGTTTTTTTCATAGATCTAGTTTTAATCGAAATGGTATTGCGAACAATTTGGTATTTTTATTTTTGCGATACGATCACTAGAACCGGAGATAATAAGGAAAATAGCAGAAAATTTCAATGTTGAAACATACATTGTTTAAATTTTACAAGAACCAATGGATCTATTAAATCCAAAACTTCTCACAGCATTTGTTATTATACCTAAAACAAATTAAAATAATAAAGTTGCTGCAGCCAGAGAATTCTTTATTTTCCTATTTTGATGCATAATTTGACTCCACTACATTGATCCATTGAAAATGCTATTTGCAGTCTTTGTACATTATAAACTTGCATGTAGCTCTGGTGTATGGTATCCAAATTACTCTATACATATTAATGCTACTGAACAAATTCACAGACGGTATTTCAAGTTTACGGCATTTACAAGAAGATAAAACCAGTGTATTTTCCAAGTTAATTGTTATATACAACCTTCTTAATAATAAAATAAAATGTCTGGACCTATTGGTCAAAGTTAATGCATATAATTGTTAGCCATAGGTGTAAACAAAGCTAACCAATATTTTTTGCTTACCTACACCAAGAACAAACTTATTAAAATACTCACTGCTGTATGTTATGCGTCAAAGCTGAAGTAATTTTCATGATAAAATAATTGTATGAGATATAAGAGCTGCACGTTGCAATTAAATTGATTCTTACCTGCTTTCAATAATTTTAATGTTCCAAAGCTTCTAGCAAATCACTCGTTTGAAGTAACTTTTTTAAAATAAAGTCACTATTTCATTGAATACGTCACTTTTAGTTGCTTTTCTACTACATTATAATAAATCTCAAAATGTCCAATTAATTGTAATAAAATAGATGTGCAGTTTTTCATTAATCCCTCCAGAATTCTTTTGCCTGATTTAAATTCCGTTCTTCGTTCCATACAACAGGAAACGATTGTTAAAGATGCAGAAATATAAAAATATGTGCAGGAAATAAACTACTTAAGGCCAAATTGTGTTTATTAATTTCAAATGTAGAATTGTTTATGACTTTTACAAGGCGTTTCCAAAGTGACTAACTCCAGGGGAGTTAGTTCATCTGCTGTATGAATAATTGTTAAAAGATTTGTAAAATATGTAAAAATGTCATGTCTATATTGCAGAACATGTTGCAGAAAAGAACTTGTCTTTACCAGATATAGAGGCTGATGCTGAGCGGTTTTTGAAAGGAATGTATATTTTAGAAAAGGACAGGTTACTTTTCAAAAATTGCACAACCATTTTATATTGGAAGTTCAGAACATTTAAGCAAGAAGTTTGATAAGTTACAGAATTTTAATATTACATACGCTACTTCATATATATAATATTCGCAATACTAGTTAAAGCCTACCTATGCTCACATGGTAGTGCTGTTGCAGAATGTGGATTTTCCAAATCAGAAATAATTCTAACAGAGGATAAGACTTTGTCGACTTTGAGAACTCTAAGCGCATAAATAAATTGTGTGAATGTTTTCCAGAAGTATAAAAATAAACCACATAATATTCCAATTACCAAAAGAATTACTACGGATGACCAAATCCGCACACGTTTAAAAACACTCGCATACTTCTTTTTCCTTCTTAAGTTCTTACTTAAGGAGAAACAGAAGAAGCAGGTACAGGAATATTAAGTTAGGGAAGCAGAAAAAAACTTGAAAAGTATTGGGTGAAACAAAAAATTCAAGAGACCAGAAAGGTTAAAGAACTTTCTATGAAAACTGCCATCACTTTATTAGATTCAGCAAAAATAAAACTGAATGTCACAGTCCAAATGCAATTTTAGGTACTTTTCGCCTTAAAAGAAAATGGTCACTTGATTCTTTAACAAAAGTGCTAAAAGCCCCATTGTACAGTCAATATGTCATTTAACCCATGAATAATTCCTACAAGAAATTTTTTGTTTGTATAATGTAGGAGAGATTGCCACAATCATTGATTAATATTTTCCATAAAAAAATCTTTGCCGCTACGGCCGCCATGTTGAAAAAATGACTGTTAAAATAGGTTTTTCTCAGTTATCCTCGTTACTGTTAGTTTTACCCTAAAATTAGGTATTACCAATATCGTAGAAAATGAAAAGACTACAGCTTTTATTTAAACTATTTTTCTCTATTGTTAATATTTTACGATTTTTCGATTACTGCAAATTTTTGCTATTATCTGTGCCCCAGTTGCTCCTACGTAGTAATTAATTATTATCGAGATTATTATCAATAATATAGATTATACAATTTTTTCAAAAGTTTCGTTTAAACAATTTTCTTCCATGTTCAATGGTTTGAAAATTACAGCAGCTCGAAGTTGAAAATGTTTCTTGAATATCGGAAAAATATCTATTCCGTTGTTCCGACGTTATTAATACTCATTATTAATTTTGCATAATCAATAAAATGTACTTACAATAACATTTCTTTAAAAGAACGAATTTTATCCGATTTTCTCGAGTTTTCACTGATCTGTCAATACAACAATTTCTCTATGGCTAATAGTTTACGATTTACACTCGCCCAAAAATGCGAAAATTTATGCTGCAGATTTTTGCAATTATCTTTATTCCCATTTATTGCTCCTACATAGTAATTATCTATTATCAATATTGTAGCTTATAATATGTTCTAAAAGTTTTGTTTAAACAATTTTCTTTCATTATCAATTAGGAAGTTTCCTATTTTAGAAATATCATGTACATTCAACCTCATTTAGTAGTCTTTCAGTTAACTAGCGAAATAAAAAAAAATCATCTCGATATCTTAAAAACTCACGAATTCATTTAATTCCTTATTTGAATACTTCGCGCTCGTCTGGTCCATCCATGATCCACCCGTGACCTCACAGTACACAAGTCGCTGTTGACGGAATTATGTACTGTGACGTAATCCAGCCTCAGACCAGATGAGCGCGACATTTTAAACTTTGAAGGATGATAACTTTTTATTTCTAGAGATAATTAAAAAAAAATTACCGATGTTTCTTAGATTTTTACGACTATTTATTACGAGAAAATGAGAAGAATGGAAACTTACTAATTCTTTACAAGTTACAGCAGCTCGAAAATTTCGGTATTTTGCACACTTCAAGCTGCTGTTATTTTAAAACAGTTCTCCTTAAAAGAAAATTCTTTACACAAAAATTTTGGGCAATTTTATAATCTACAGCATTGATAATAGTTAATTACTAAATGTGAGCAACGGGGACAGAGACAATTGTAAAAATTTACAAATTTTGATTATTCTGATGACTGTATATCGTAAAATAATAACAATAAAGAAAAATAGTTTAAATAACAGTTGTAGCTTTTTCATTTTCTACAATATTGGTGATACCTAATTTTAGGGTAGAACTGACAGAGGAGATAACTGAGATAAACTTAACTAGAACGTCAGGACGGACGCACAGTGGGCGAAAACGCCAAAAAGCTGGCCAAAATTCAAAAAATGATTTTTTGTCAGTTTTTTTGCTATTTTGAAGCCGCCATTTTGTTTTTCTAAATACGATTTCGGATTCGTGATCACCGACCTCGAGAACGCTCATGTGCAAAATCTGAAGTTGTTTTAGCAGTTTTTCGCGATTTTTGTCAGTTTTTTGGCCATTTTGTTTTTTCTAAATTCGATTTCGGATTCGTAATCAGCATCATAGAAAATCGCTATATGCAAAATCTCAAGTCGTTTCAACAATTATTCGCAATTTTTTACAGTTTTTTGGCCATTTTAAAGCCGCCATTTTGTTTTTTCTAAATTCGATTTCGAATTCGTGATCACCGACCTCGAAAACGTCCACGTGCAAAATCTGAAGTCGTTTTAGTGATTTTTCGCGATTTTTGTCAGTTTTTTGTCCATTTTGTTTTTTCTAAATTCGATTTCGGATTCGTAATCAGCGTCATAAAAAACCCTTATATGCAGTTTTTAGTTTTTTTGGCCATTTTAAAGTTTTTTCCAAATTTCCTTTTCTTCGGATCCGTGATCAGCGCCATGTTTTTTGAAAAATATGAACGTGTCAAGATTGCATGTTTTTGTAATTTTTTCGGCTTACAATTTTCAATTGGATTAATGAACTCCTTTATATTTGGGTCAGCTTTTCGGCGGTTTCGCCCACTGTTGGTCGCAGCGGCAACAATATTTTTGTCTAAAACATTAATTAATGATTGTGCCCTATATTGATTGTGTCCTATATTATACAAATAAGAAATTCCTTGTTGGAATTTTTCATCGGTACCCTGTATTTTTACAAGCTTTTATTTAACTTGGTTTATATGGATGTTAGTTAGCTTGTATGTTAGTATGTTTAGTTCAAATCTTTCAAGTCAATTTTGAACCACTTAATGAAGTCAAATTGAGCAAAATTTGCTTAAACGTGTAGTTCTGTTGTAGTTCTATACAATAATATATTACCAAAAAGTGTGTTAGTTTTAACACTATAATTTTGATCGCATAGTGTATTCACTCACACGTTGCATTCTAAGAAATGGTGAAGGATCCGGTATTATTTTAAGTCAGGATGACGCAATTAATATAAACCTAATTAAGACGTAGCTAAAAATTTTAAAATAAAATTAAATGTAAAAACGAACTTTTATTATAGTTTAGGTGTATTGAAACGAAACAAATAAGTTATGTTGGATTAATTATCTTAAAAGCTTGTCGCATGAATAGAAAAAAAAAGACTTACTTAGGTACTTACAATCTCTGTCAAACAAAATTAATGCCTGTGTGAACTTCTCGCGTGCGACATGCTTTTAAGACTATTAATTCAACATAACTTATTTTTTCGTTTTAGTACACCTAAATAATAATAAAAGCTTGTTTTTAAAAAAAAAATCCTTTGCTCTACAGACTGCGTTGCTAATATATTCATATATTTACTGTTTCTTGTATACTTGTAAAATTAAGTATTTGTCCTGTCCTGTAATTGGAACGTGTTGGGTTCGGTAATGTGTAATAAATGAATAAATATTATTCCCAATAGTGTGAATAAGCGTTTAGAAATAGCACAACTAAACTTTTCAGTCGGGGTGGTGCATTTCAGCTAATCTGCATATTCCCCAGACAAACCGCAAGATGTCTGAATTATGCAACTAGTTCTGCAGAATGTCCAAAGAAGCCGTCCATTTTGCGATTCTGTAGATTAACTAGTCGTTCCGCAAATTGTGGGATTTGGCAAATTGCCGCTAACATATAGACTAAACTCTGGCCAACATTGACTATGCTAAAATTGAACAAGTTTCTCTTTAGATTTGTGTTTAAGGGGCATGTATACTCAAGACGCAATTTTCCAGAGGTAATTTGCTATAATTAGTATAAGTACGCGCCCAGATTCTTAAAACTTATAAATGAAAAACACGCTTTATATAATCTAGGCGAATTAGAAAAAATAGCGGAAAGACTAGATAACAAAGGGATTTGTTTGTGAAAAATTGTCAGAAGGATGGCTACCAACATGCGAAAGGAAGATATACGTTATTGTATATACTCATTTTATAATGAGATGTAAAAAATGTATGAATAATTTTATATGTATGTATAAAATTACTCAAACAAAAATGTTTTATTCGAAATATCAGACACAATCATAATCGTTATCACTGTTTTCTGGCAATAGTACACCTTTCTCGTCATCGCTGATGTTTATTAGTACAGTACGTAGAGGTGAAAGAATGTCATATGTAGTAAAAGGTGTCTTCTTCAGTTTCTGGTATGGTCAAATTTTCAAAATTGTTCAACACAAATTATTCCAGTGAGTGATTTACAATAACAAAATGATTATACAATGTTTGCAGGTTGTTCCGCTCCTCCGTTTTTAAAATCTCTCATTAGTAAACAAAAACACTGCATTTGTTATTAATATTCAAATAAAGTTTATTCAGTATGCACCAGTCTTGTAACTTATTAATTTTCTTTTGCAAGCTATCAGTCATCCTTAGAATTATTACTATTAAATATTGTGAGATTACAGGCAGTCTATTACAATAAACTAGATGGAACAAATCATTACTAAAAAGCAGGAAAAAACCGTAGAGGTTGAAGATTGATTTCTCGAGGAACATCTAAGGTAACCAGGGAAACTTCCGATCTATAAGAAATATATCAAACATTGCTCCCTGTAGAAATAAAGTAGGTTAGTTTAATTGTCTTAAACATTTCATCCTACCGATTCACCATTAGCATGAGATGTAGGCCCTATGGTGGGTATAACTCACTGGAAACACACATTTTTGAGAAAAATCCTTTCCATAAGAAATTTTTTCGAACTCATGTTATTATGAACCTCCTCCTTCTTCGTTTAGCGGAACGACGAAAGGTCGCCGCATTCAGGTCTTGTCGCCCATTCTGCTTCCGCTACAATGAATTTCCTCAACCAGGCATGACTGTAACCCAAAGGCCAAAATCTTTCCTGTGGATGCATCCCTTATTTCCTCCAGCACCGGAAATGCTGAAGTGTTCGTGCATCAAGTTCATAAGACTAGGGCAGGCAGTTAGAATGCGCACTGCCCATCCCCGCGGAACCTGCAGTCGCTGTTATCAACCACTCCAATAATATGCGGGTGTTTTCTGAAAGAATCGTATCCAATCTAAAGACCTACCACGATTCTAACGTATTTTCTGCTTACTCGCAAGTTTTATTCTGATCGCTTTGGCAAGGGCCCTGAGATAAGGAGCTTCGCTTGCTTGGAATTTTGAACGGGGGGCCCAGATTTAAAAAACTCCCTATTCCTTTCATGGCGTTTGGTCTCAATGTTACTGGGTCCAAACACCCAGAAGTTTGACCCAATTGGATGAGCTTAGTTCACAAAGAGCCTGTTTACAGTTTAAACCAGTATTGGCATGGTCCTAACTGATATGAACCTTATTATTTCTTTGAAGACTGTTCAAGAATGGAATGTGGTACATGACGGAGCAAGGGCTTACAAATGCTCTGCCTCTACCAGCAAGGTACCAGGCCATCGCTCATTCAGGTGATGACCGGTGTCTCCCCGTCTATTCTTTCACAATTCTATATACTGTCGTGTTCCCTAGTCGAGACGTTTGGGAACGCGATAGAACGCATCTTCTGAGTCCAGGTGGTCTAGAATGGTACACAGACGGAATTTAGACTCAAGAGGGAACGGGCGCAAGCATATACGAATGCAAACCAAGGGCTCGTATATCGATGCCACTTGGTAGGTACCACAGCTCAAGCGAATATCTCAGCAGAGGTTTCGCAGAGAAACATATGTAGTGACAGCCAGGCGGCTCTGAGGGCTCTTGCATCAAACAAGGTGCTGGTGCTGAACTGTCGAAATGTTTTGAATGAGCTCTGTGAACGCAACTCAGTTAAACTCACAGTGGTGTCGAGGGCAACGTAGAAGCAGATCATCTGGAGGGAGAGGGTGTGAAAACTCCCTTGCCTGGCTCTGAGCGAGTCTTCGGTCTGGCAAAGAGTCTGATTCATTCAGAACTGTGAGACGGTCGCGGTACAGTTCAACAACTATTGGGCTCAGTCCTCCATTTGAGGTTCCATATAGAGGGGCATTCAGCTACCCTACGGTAAAGGCTTGAGCTCGACAGAGAAAAAATGAGACGGACACTGTCCTCTGAACAAACACCTACATACAATGAGGTTGAGAGATGATCCTATTTGTCGGGTGTATAGAGTGGAGGATGAAACCATCACTTATACCTATGCAGTTGCGCTCCACTAGGAGCGTCAAGGTATAGGCACATCGAGAGGCAGTTTTTGCATCCAGAGGAGCTACGGGATCTACCCTGGAACAGACTGCTGTCGTTTGTGGAAAACACTGGTCTCTTCTAGGGGTTCCTATACGTCGCTAACGTACAATGGGCCGACAGGTCTGAGTACTGCGGATTTCGAGATCCGCTCGCGTACTTAATAGTAATAATTACTTTGACGTGTAGAACCAGCTCCTTAATATTTTGCTCTGAGCCTTTTAAAGAAGCCCACTTCATTAATTTTTAGGAAAAAGTTATATTACAATAAAACCCTGGGTTAACAAAATATATTGAATAAAAAAAAAAAATTCCATTTTAACATCAATTAAGAAACCTGACGATGTTTCATTCAAATGATTACACAGCAATAAAGACATAAATAAATCCAAAGATAAATGAATGGTCAATAAACCGGCGTCGAACGTGAATCGCATAGTAAGAGCGAAACTTATTCTGAAACAAATCAATCATAATTAATTGTGTAAAAGTACGTAGCGATTAGCGTAACTTTCAACGACCATTTGGCAAGATTAAAAGATGAGGCTGCCAGAACTTCATCACAATTCCTACCAAAGATTCAATAATTAAATTTACTTCTCGATGTTAATTTTAGGTTACGTTGAGAAATAGGATCTAAATTTTAACAATTTGAATTATAAGGATTATTTTTATAAAGCGTTCACTTTCATGTCTAGCAACTATAAAAATGTTGAAACTTTATTTTCCTAGTATTTATGGCATTCAAGTTAATAATAAGTTATTTTATTTTTATACAATATCGGTATATTAATCTACATCACCTAAAAATAACACCACACTTATTAATTTATTCTAATTTCACTATTTTCATAACATTTCTTTAGGTGGCGATAGACATTATAGCGCTGGTAAATTAATTTTGATCCGGAGAATTTTAATATAACAGAAAATATTTATTTATTTAAGGTATAAACTTCTGAATAAAGATAATAAATTTTCACAAAATATTTTACACACATTACACCAAGGATTATATAATATAACTATGTAACAAAAATGGTTAAATCACTTTCTACATGAATAAAGATATTATCCAATTTTGAGTTCTTAACAGATTAGCATTTTTAGTATTACTTCCACGTCCATTCCTTTTAGAAACACCATAACACTAAAAAATTTAAAAATTTTTATTGTTCAAATAGGCTTAGAATGTCATGAAATGTTGAGATTTTAAGTTTGAGTGAAAAAAATTCTGTCCGTCGGTCTGTCTGCCTGTCGGTCTGTAACTTTTTTTTTGCGCACGTTTACTCTGGAACTGTTTAAGACATTGACTTGAAATTTGGTACACGTATGTATTTTAACGAGATCTGGAACTAGATTATATTTTCATCTTGTTCCGTCGAAGATCTGACTATGTAAATAATAAATATGAACTTCTTGTATATTTCCAATAGAACAAAAATATGTAAAGGGCTGATAGAAACATAATTCCAAACATAGGAAATTACAGTCGGAAATGATTTTTGTATTCTGCTTTAGTTAATATACTGATGACTTTTTTTTGTTTACTGAAAATTTTGTCGGTGTACTAATATGAAGAATGTGTTTCAGTTAATTTAATATGGAATTTATGTTACACAATTTTTTTCTTAACTCATCCATGTGACAGTTCCACTTCAACTTATCTCAGTGACAAAGCCAAGTACATTGACATTGGCCCCACTATCAAGTTCCTTGTTAAATGAAAGGAATGCCATTTAATATTTATATTCAGTAATAGGTTCGAAACTATTACTTATTACTATTGATAAATTTTATTCAAATATCTCAAACCTCCTTCTTTTGGTGCGATACAATTGTTGACGACTTCTCTACCTCTACAAGTGTACTTTTACTTGCATAGGGGGCTTACAGATTAACGTTGATTCCGAACTACAGAAAATTCCAGGGAAAGTTTCCTGGGGAAATATACTCTCGCTGATTTTCTGTTGCCATACGAAAGGAGTACTGAACTTATCGCGTTTTCCAGATAATGAACTCGATTTTTGGTCCAGCCATACATTCATCCAGTTATAGGATGATTAGAGTGTTGCTAAACATCGAGAACGAAGTATTATCGGTTTTATTGGCGCAACTACGATGTTCCACTTTCAAACCTTAAAGACAATTAAATAATTGCCAGTCTATTTTCATCATTCTTACGATGAGGAATACCAAGTGGCGCTAAAATCTATGGCAAAGTTGCCATCTTTCATCGTCGCGTCGCCTAGTAATTTTTTCTACTCCCTTATGTAAATTTGCTGTTTTCTGTACAGTCTGTAGAATGGATAAGTAGGCAATTCCAGTTAACTGAACGGATATATTTCATATCAGTTCTAGGATGGATATGAAATGAAACCGACCAATCACAGTTCGTGTATTAAGTACATAGACAACTATTCGTTTTAAAATCAAATTAGTGCGTAAGCTGTCAAAGTAACTGTCAGTGTGTATTTGTGTAATATATTATTTAATAAGTTTTGTAGTTTTTTTAAACTGGTCGTAGAAAAAGTATACTGTACAACTCGAGTGGATTATCCATATCGCACTCAAAAGATTTGAAGCACTCCGCCTACGGCGTCGTGCTCAAACTTCTTTATCGTGCGATATGGATATCATATCCACTCTTGTTGCACAAACTACTATTTCATTGCACCTTTATGTGGAATACGTAATGAAATGTTTGACATTCCTTTTAGAAACACCATAAGTAATCGCAGGCAAGAGTTGATTACGTTTTTTTTATTGTTATTAAAAACTCGAGCAAATCTGAAAATCCACAGAACTTAGGCTTGTCGACTCATTATACATTCACGACATGTACAATCCTCTAGAGAAAACCAATGCCCTCCACGAAGGATAGCAGTCTATTCCAGTGTAGATCCCGTAGTTCCTCGATCTGTGGAAATTGTCTTTCGGGATATCTATACGCTTCTGCGCATAGAATATAAGTGATGATTTCATCCTTTATACCACACATCCGACAAATGGCATCGTTGTTCAATCTCATTGTTGTATGTAGGTACTTGTTCAGGACAGTGTCCTGTTATCAGGCCTACCATTCATTTCATTCGTTCTCTGTCGAGCCCAGCCACCAAATTACTATGGAGTCAAGTGAAGTCCCCTTTAATTAGAGCTTTGACTGCCTCACTCTGGAGATTTGAATAGTTGTTAAACTATGCTATGGTTTAGTTTCATAGCGCTAATTGAATCTAACTTTTTGTCAAACTGAAGGCTAGCTAAGAGCCAGGACAGAAGTTTTCTTTTCTTCCCGCCAAACTGTCTGCGCCTTCATTGCTCTCCACTCCAATGCTTCTGGACACCTATTGACTTGTATTCACAAGGCTTAGTCAATATTTCGACAGTTCAGTACCAGTTTACAGGTAACTCAAAGCCGCCTGACTATCACTACATATATAAATATGCTTGTTAACAAAATCTCTTCTGAAAGTTTCACTTACGCACTGTAAAGTGGCATGTATTTTGGCTTGGAACACACCAGAGTGCTTGCCCAAAGGCGCCAATATACGAGCCTTTGGTTTTAATCCGTATATTCCAGCGCCGATTCCCTCCTGGGTCTTCGATCCGTCTGGGTACCATTCAGACCTCGGAGGCTCACAAAATGCCTTTTATCGTGTTCACAGTCACGACGTTGCGTGGAATGAAGTACCTATGAACGGTTGACATCGGTCAACTTCTGACTGAGCTGGTCCCTTAAAGGGAGGGCTAGGGCGTTTGTGTGCCATAGTCTTTGTTCAGTCTCATTTCACATTATTCATTCTTGAACAGTCTGATTGTTGCTTTCCTGGCTTCCAGTTCCTCTTCACCATGCAAGCGAGTGAGTCCAAAGATAGTCTCCATTTCAATCGTTGGAGCGGTACCGATGACTCGTGTTATTCCTAGACAAGCCATCCTTTACCGTAATTGTGGAACTCTCCTAAAAATGCCACCACTCCAGGGCCGCGTATATTATGAAGGGTTTTACCATAACAGTGTACGTCTAAATAGTTATTCTGGGACTTGAATTCTTCACGTGGAACCGAATGAGCGTTTGCACATCCATCATAGTGATGAGTAGGCTTTCCGCTTTTTAACTTCCACGTGATCCTTCCACAACAATCTGTAGTATAGGATCTCAGATACGCCACTGTGGGGCGACTGTGTTGGTTACGTTGATATTTAACTGTATGCGTGTTGTGAGGTGTCAACTGTTGGAGCTAGAACTTGAACCCATAAGCGCGGAAATTAGTGACAAGTGGTCTTTGTTACATAGGCAACTGTGCTGTCGCAGTCGGTACATAATTTTTCATTTATCAAAATGCCAAATGTAAATTAAACGAACTCGTGTACCATTATTATGAAAATGGAAAACGTAGTGTTGTGGAAATTTTTTCACACTAACAATTTAATTTCCTCCTATCCCATGATGATTTCTCCCATTAATTATTGTGTTCACAGAATATTTATCATTCTGATATTATTCCGTCACGTGTTATTTATATCGTGTGTTGTTTTGACGGATCTGGTCATTTGTACGTCAACGACCATTATTAATTTTAAATATCGTGAGCATTATTGACAATGTAGTTTAAAATAAAATGCAATATTTGAATGTAAAGCACGTTACGTTTGCCAAATATGAATTCCTTCTTATAATTTGTCATGTTTTAAATGATTTTACTATAATTATGTACTTATGAATGTAGTGAATTTTTTATAGTACCTACTAAACTCGTGGAAAACTAATTAGGTATTATTAATGAATTTCTATATCTAAAAATGTCATGTACTTGTTACACGTGTTGCTGGCAACATGTTAGTAAGACTACCGACTCGTTACTTTTCCATATTGGCCTCCATTTGCAATTCCACATACTAGAATGCCGAATTGCAGCCCGTTGACCGCAATGGGCTACAAACGTACACCTGGACGCATCTTTTCTGATAGTCTTGCAATATCTTCGCATAATTCGTGCAGGGAATTTCAAAACATTTTTTCACCCCGCCCGCTCATCAAAAAAAAAATTGAGTTTTGTACTTCTAGTTTGGTATCGATTATTTATTGACGCCACAGTGTACCGCAAGATCATCAATTATTAGAGCTTGGAAAAAACTTCCAATAGTCCTGAAAAACCTGGAAAAGTTAGGGAATTTAAGTTTGAAAAATTGTTATGAACTCTGGTAGTTAAATGTCATCTTGTTTAGCTTTACGTCGTGGTGATAGCCTAGCCTTAGCTATTCCACCATTCCACCACTTAATGGAAAATATCCGTGAGGTTTCACTCAACTGCGGTCTAGCCCATTATTACCGTCTCATTAATAGATTAAAATCGTATCTAGCCAGGATTCGAGGCATATTTGGTCTCTTGGTCTCAAACCTATAAAACTATTTGTTTATCTACTTTTGTATTTATAATAAATTTTATTAATTTTATTAATGTATGCTATCACTAATAACTATGTGATATTTCGTTTTTCATGATTTATGACTCCGGTCGTTGCAATCGCAATTGCACGAAAAACGTACCAAAGCGGCCGGTTACATGGCCCAGGCTTCACTATTAATTTGTAATTTAATAACGCCCATAGGTGGAAACCGTTTAGTCGTGTTGTAAAGAGAAGTAAATAATGTTGTTTCTCCTCCCCTTTGTGTGCAGATGGTTAAGGGAGAGCAGAGGCGGTTCTGTTAAAGGCAGCATGGTTTGAACTGGTGCGTTTTATTGCGTAAGACTTTCAACAGGTGGAATAGGGTATGGAGGAGGTTGAAATCGGAGAGTTGTCTATGGGAGAATTTTCTCATGTTCTACGTAGGCTATAAATGGTATCGTATAGTAGTCTCTTAGTCGGTTTGACAATAAAGTTCTTCCAATAAGTATACTGCCTTAGTTACAGTGACATATCTGGATTTACAGTTTTAATGTGTCTCTGTAATTTTTTATGTTTTTTATGCCTAAAAGAAATTCCTATTTTTTTTTAACGGAACTGTTACATTTCCAGCAGTTCCAGCTCCACAAGCCCCTCCGTGCACTGTGGTGCATATTTCGGCAAGTGTTTTTTTTGCCCTTATGGGTTGCGGTGTCAAAACCCCGCCGTATTGAAGCTTAAGCTTATTGTACCCCATAGTCTCGTTATCCCATTACACCCGTTCCTCTCCAAAAGGCAATTGTACGGCCAATGGGGGCTCTGGCTATTTCTTCCAGTCACGAATGATCTCCCGAAGTATGAAAGCCTTTCACCCACCAACGCGGGGCATTCACATAGTATATGGTGCTTGCTCACCCTCACAACACATCCTGCACTCTGGATTGATTATATTGATTAGGTGTTTATGTAGTGTGCAATGTCTTGTTAGGATGCCCATTGCATATCCCAGCTGTTTTCTGCTCAGCTTTAGCAATTCCTTAGTGTTTGTCTTGGATCGTCTTTCATCGATGAACATACATAACTGTCTCATCCCTGGCGCCCCAGTCCAAGACAAGTTGTGTTTCTGACTTAATAGTTCCTTTGCCAATCCTCGTACGGTATTATATAATATCCCGCAGGTTGGCTCGGATTCCATCAAGGCTGTTGTTTTTTTGCCTTCTCTGGCCAGCTTATCTGCTTTTTCATTACCTCCATTGCCCTGGTGTCCTCGCGTTCAATCCAATTGTACGTTGTATTTTTTCGCCAGTTTACCCACGGAATTAAGGCAAGGTCTTTTACCGTTACGGAACGTACTACTGCATCCAGTGCTTTGAGAGCTGCTTGGCTGTCAGTGATGATCCGGATTCTTTTGTAAGTGCTTATACTTAGCGTGTATGATTTTAAATATATTTTTTTAAAGTGCTTAGAATCCGTGAGCATGTTATTAAGTGTTCGTAAAATAAAAGCACTTTTGAGTGCTTAGAACGTATCTAGATTTCATAAATCCTTGATTTCGAAATCAAGTTATGACAGAGTAATTGTCAGCAGTAAAATCACAAGAGCTTTTTTTATCGGATAAATTTCTCTTTGTAACGAAATAATTTTGCCACTCAGTGATTTTATAAGAAAAGCTGACATGAAAAAATCGCGAAACCGGAGGTCGAGCGATTTTGTCAAATCTCAGTTTTTCAAGCAAAATTACTGATTGGGGAAATTTTGAGTTAAAAAGAAATTTATCCATAGAAGAAAAGCTCGAGTGATTTTTGGCAAGATAAATTAACGAGAGAATATGTGAGCGAACAACATCTATACAATTATTTGAAGGAACAGTTATTAAAAACACAGTTGTTATAAATTGTTTGGTTTGGTGTACTGATTTCAATATTCTCTTCTCTAGTTTCCACACATGTCGAATATTCGTAAATTATAGCTGACAGTACAGATTTTAAAGTGACGTGCGACTACTAGATGTACTCTGCTATTGAGGAACAGGCATTTTTATCGGTGATAAAAAACGATGCACCTTTTTTTTTTATCGCTGTCAAAGTGACAAAAATGTGACTCAAATAAAATAGACTTTTTTATATAGGAGTTAATTTATCAGTTATAATGTCCCAAGGACGTTGATAATACGAAATAATTTTATCATAGTTTCCGAAAGTACGTTACTTGGTAATATCCCGACGCCGTAGGCAACGTGCTTGAGGAAGTTGTGACAAAATTATAAGCTATTTATCAACGTTCGAGGGACATTCGATAGAAAATTGTTTGCAATTTATTTATTTTTATCTAGTTCATAATTTCTGGTGCCGCAAAAGTCCATAAATGTATTCCAGATGTACTGTTTACAAGATTTTATTTAACTTGCAATGTTTGTATGTTAGTTTGCTTGTTTAGTTCAAATCTTGCAAGTCAATTTTAAAACAGTTATCCCCAACCGATTGAGCTGAAATTTTGCATACACGTTTAGTTTGGATGGCAATGCATGGTTAGCTAAATGACGTCATTCTAAATCCAATATGGCGGACTCCCAAAGATGGGGGACCAGTTATTTTTTATACACCCCCATGATATGGGTATCAAGTGAAAGAGTTTGTTGAGAAGAATACGAAAATAAAATGACGTCACACTAAATTCAAAATGGCGGACGCCCCAAGATGGCGGACAAAATTTTTTAGTTTTAACACTATAATTTGATCATATAGTGTATTCACTCATACGTTGCATTCTAAGAAATGGTGGAGGATCCGGTTTAAACTATCAGTTTTATATCGAATAGGAACGACGCAATGGATATATAAAACTAATTAACGTGTAGCTAAAAATTTAAAAATAAAATTAAATGAAATGAATGAATAGAAATAAAAAAAAACTTACTTAGGTACTTACAATCTCTGTCAAACAAAATTAATGCCTGTATGAACTTCTCGCGCGCGACAAGCTTTTAAGACAATTATTATTATTTTTTTTTTCATTTTAATACACCTAAATAATAAAAGCTTGTTTTTAAAAAAGTTTTTTTTACATTTAATTTTCCACTTTTAATTGTATTTTATGGCGTGTTTTCCTCCATTATTATATTCATCAAGACGTTATTTGCAGTGCCAAATCATAATTGTGACATTGTCAAAAAATAAATTATTGAACTGTCAAACTGGATGACATAAGTGATAATTGTCCTAGAGAGATTATCAGTGTATTGTTGTTCTGATTGGTTGTTTCCTCACACGTGATTAGAAATAGGCGAATTTAATAGGATTTCTATTTGAGCAAAAAATTTTCTTAGATATTATACACACTTAATATTAACAGATTCGTTAAAAATGGTTTTACTTAAAAATATTTTTTTATCTAAACTGTCGCTCCTCACTAACACCACAATGGCGTAGTGACAAGCATGTTGAAAGTGAAAGCTGGTGCTGCTAGTCTCGTGGCTGCGGTTCGATTCCCATTGGGGCCAGAAAAGTCAGATACAATTCTTCGAGGATATCGTGAATTTGTGAGTGTGAAATGGAAGGAAGTGTGATTTTAGTACAAAAAAGACCTGGAATGACAACTTTTGGAATATCAGACATATTACTTATAAGTTCAGTTCAGCTACTCAAATAGGGAAATTTTATTATTTTTTTATGAAATTAAAATTCGAGCTAAGCCCTTTATTTTTGCAGAGATTGCATTGCATGTTTGTACAGAAATAGGTTTAAAAGAAGAATTATTGGACAGGGTCATTAAATGCGTTTTTTCCCTTTTGACTGTATAAATAGAAATTTCAACTGAATCATTGAAATTTGCAAAACCACACCACATTTAAAAATGGTAAAAATAGAAAAATATTGAGTCCATAATTTTAAGAGTTAACGTCTGGTGACACCAAAGTCTCAATTGTACATCTCAATTTTGTTTCAATCCTCAATTTCTAGGAAACTCTTATATTTAATTATTTTTACGACTCCTAAAAATAGCACAAGTCATCAATTAAATCCCACCAGTTATATAGATAACGATTATATTAACCATTGTATTTCTTTATTTCAGGTGAGTTCACATAACGCACTCACAGGATGATGACACATAACCGCACGTAAGGTTAAACTATTCTTTTTTTTTCTTGCCTTAAAAGATTTATCATTTTATATGAGCATCCTCAAGATATAAGTATATAAAGGCGTTGAACAGAACTGATATAAATTATCCAATCATTTAGGAATGTGAAGTCACTAACCTAAAGAACCTAAATCTTGAAATAGTCTAGCCTAATTTTAAATAAAAATACTCAAGTTATTCAGTAAATTAAAGGAATATTTCCAACGCTGGATTTTATTTGATGAGAGTTGTATATCATGCAACAGAAAGAGAGCAGTAACATTGGCTATTTGTTATGTGTTTTGATAAAAATAAACTATTTTTAACTCCACAATAAAGAGCAAGGTAATTATCCCAAAGAAATGGAAAACTACTGTTTTGTATAATATTTAATTTTATTTATTAAGAGCGTTCAAACGTGGAAACAGTTGTGCTGCACGCGATATACAGGTTGTCTCAGGAGTATGGGGCAGTAGTTCGGGAGCATAAAAATTTGGATCAAAATAACATTTTACCTGCAATTTTTTTCCTCCGTGAACTCCCCCTTCATAGTAAAGGCTGATATATAAATCCGCTCAGAGGATATGTCAAAGTAGAAATTATTGCTTCATGTAATAATTCAGTATTACAGAATTTAGAAACTACTTATCGCCATTTTTGAATTTGGTTACTTATAAGCGAAAATCGGGATGGCGTCTATTGCGACCTGTAAAACAATTATGGTACAATAGAATCATAACGGTTCACTCTATAACAAATAGAATCATAACGGTTCACTCTATAACAAATAAAATCAGTCAAAAAATGCTGTTACATGAGAAATAAACCTTTATTGCTATATCGAAAAATTAAAAAAAAAAAATCGGTATTGCTTTCAATATCTGGATGAAGTATTGATATGCTGCTACACTTTTCTGCGTTTTTTATAGCCTATAAAGGACCCCGCAATAATCTTATGAAAATTGGGTTTCGGTCAAATCGTCTGAATTTTGGATATGTTTTAGGTTTCGTCATCCCAAGCAAAAGTCTCAATGGGCACAAAGCTCGAAGATCAATACTTTGGCTGCTACGGAGCTTGAAAGCTCCAAAGCTCCACCACAGATTTATTTATTCGTGCAGTCTTTATAGATTTTTAAATAACTAAACTATGACTTTATGCTTTTTAGGTAACTCAGTTCGTAACAAAAAAATAAGATTTGTACTTTGTTATTGCACTTTGACAGCTAGCTGACAGCCTGTTGACAGCTGCCAATTGTCGAATTATTGTATTCACATCATGTATGAACTGAGTTACCTAAAAAGCATAAAGTCATAACAAAAAAATAAGATTTGCACTTTGTTATTGCACTTTGACAGCTAGCTGACAGCCTGTTGACAGCTGCCAATTGTCGAATTATTGTATTCACATCATACATGAACTGAGTTACCTAAACAGCATAAACTCATAACATAAAAATAAGATTTGCACTTTGTTAAGGCACTTTGACAGCTAATTGACAGCTGTCAAGTGTCAATTTGGACAATTTGACATCGGATTTGAATTCAGCAACCTCAAAAACATAAACCTAGACATTAAAATCGAAAAAATAAGTTATTTAAAAATCTATAAAGACTGCACGAATAAATAAATCTGTGGTGGAGCTTTGGAGCTTTCAAGCCCCGTAGCAGCCAAAGTATTGATTTTCGAGCTTTGTGCCCATTGAGACTTTTGCTTGGAATGACGAAACCTAAAACATATCCAAAATTCAGACGATTTGACCGAAACCCAATTTCCATAAGATTATTGCGGGGTCCTTTGTTTTTTTTTGTATTTTCACGTATGCAAATGTTTTAACGAAAGTACATAACTTGATAAAATACTATTTTTGAAGTCACTACTGATTATATATTTCTAATTTATACTACAAATTTAAACTCAAATGTGCGAAAATTTAAAAGTTTAACAAAGGAAACGGGTAATTACACAGTTAGTTAAAAGGACGTCACTTTTGCCCCTCCCTATAGTACTCCTATGAATACTAAGATTTTGTTCGTTAATACGAATTTCAATGTATATTTTTACGCCCTACAAAGAACCACGCACACTTCTTATGGAAATTTTGTTTCCGTTAAATTGGCTCAAGTTTTGACATGATGTGTGTCTTGGTGTCCTGATCAAAGATCTCAATGGGCACCATGTCCAAAATTGCATCGGTTACAAGGTATACCGTGATTAAGTTGTCATAGCGAATGCTTTTTTTTAACTACGTTAACCCTGTAAGGTACACTTTTTCTAAAGCATATTTTAATAACCTTAGTGTCCAAGTTTATGTTTTTAAGATTTTTACAATTGACAGCTGTCATCTAGTTGTCAAACGACCACTGTATATTAAATGACTTGAAATAATCTTATAGCTTCATTCAAATATAATGTCGAATATATCTTGCAGATTTGTCTTAAAAATGTTGGCAGCTGTCAGTTATCAAATTAAACCAATAACAAATAGTAACTTTAAGCTTTTCAAAGAAATTATACTGTTGTAGGAATGGGCAGCTTTCTCAATAAAAATGAACAATTTTTAGATTTGTTAGTTTTTTTAATAGTTGGCAAGTGTTAAAATGTATTTTTGATACCAAAATGAGAACCAGTTCCTCAAAAAAAATCTATAAATGATTTTTTTTTGACAAAATTGTTGACAGCTGCCAGTTGTAAAGAATGTCAATTCGACATCATATTTGAATTCAGTGACTTCAAAAACATAAAAGTATAAAATTATTTCAAGTCATTTACCTAAAACTCAGTGGTCGTTTGACAACCAATTGACAGCTGCCAATTGTCAAAAATTCAAGTTTTTTAACACTAAATGGTGATTTGACAGCTAGTTGACAGTTTCCAAGTGTCAAAATCATCGATTTGACATCAGATTTGAATTCAACGACCTTAAAAACATAAACTTGGACACTAAGGTTATTAAAATATGGTTTATAAAGTTTACCTTAAAGGATTAACGTAGTTTAAAAATCGTTCGCTATGTCAACTTAATCACGGTATATCTTGTATCCGATGCAATTTCGGACCTCATGCCCATTGAGAGTTTTGATCAAGACACCAAGACACACATAATATCAAAATTTGAGCCAATTTAACGGAAACCGGATTTCCATAAGAAGTGTGCGTGACCCTTTGTTCTCTTTTATTTTTCCATATCTGTTATATTCTTCAAGCTACGAGCAATAAATTGAAACAAAAATTGAACCTCCTTCAGCACAGATAGCTAAAAAAATTTCCACTGTATATTTTTCACTAAAAATATATGCCATTTCTTCATTGGTAATTGCGTTAACTACCTACCAAATATTATTTTACTTCCACATCCAGTGGAAGTATAGTAACGACAAAAAAAAATTAAAAAATTTTTATTGTTCAAATAGGCTTAGAATGTCACGAAACGTCGAGATTTTAAGTTTGAACGAAAAAAAAATTTCTGTCTGTCGGTCTGTCTATCGGTCTGTAACTTTTTTTGTGCGCACGTTTACTCTGGAACCGTTTGAGATATTGACTTGAAATTTGGTGCACATATGTATTTTAACGAGATCTAGAACTAGATTATATTTTCATCTTGTTCCGTCGAAGGGTTGGGGGGTAAATTGGGGTAAATTTGGGGAAAATAGGTAAATCAAGCAGGTAAGAGTCCATAAAATTGGTATTTAGTATATACAAGAGAAGCTAAGGTCCCAAAGAAAGTTTTGGTATTAGCCACCCCCATTACCACCCCCACCCCATTATTAAAGGGGATGAAAAAAAAATGTGATTTAGTGTGTGTGCAAGAACCAGAAATCTCAAAATATTTTTTTACTTCATCCACCCCCACTACCCCCCCCCCCCATCATCACCCCCACCCCGCTACTGATGTGGGGAATCGTTTTATGGGTTTTTGGGGTAGAGGATTTCAAATATTATATTATTAAAGTTCCATAAACAATTATTTCCACATACAAATTTTTTTCGTTGTGAGTGACTTGGATAAAAAATTTGGATGTGGAAGTAGTGATTCCTTGGGCAGCGGTTTTTCTCTATTAAACAGCTTTATAGATGTAGCGCCAAACAGACTGACGAAATTGAAAGACCTTAATTTTCGCAATCTACATAATATGAAAATCAGAAAAAATCTGGGAAAGTGAGTTTTTCATGTCAAGCGAGGGAAGTTAAAATTTAGTTCACAAGGTTAATTTTAAATAGTGATTTGTATTGAAATAAACAACAAATCCAACATAGATCCAAGATCCCATCAATTTCTTACAAAAAATTGCTAAACCACAAAAAGTGAATCGAACTCAAATTTTTTTCAACATTGTAAGCCCGTCTTTTTAATCTCTTGGTATATATTATATCCCATTCAAATTAAAGCACTTATATCTGTAACACCCTGTATTTTATTATGCAATTAAATACTCGTTATTATTTAATAACATGTTAACTGCACATATTCTTGACATTTACCTTTTACATTCTTATTAATCTGTTCACGTCACTAACGATATGGGTGTGTAAACAAATGATTAAAATATAATTATGTTATTTTACTAATAAATAGGAATCAGTTTGATATTATAGTTTAATGTTATTAGAAAATTAAGTCCTCGTTAAAATTTTCATCCAATTACAAGTAGGCCAACAAACCAGCAGCCAACTCCCAAAGGCTACAGTATAAGACGGGTGTATTTGCCCCCGCACGGATTGTGCTCATTTTTTTTTTGCTCGGATTGTTATCAATATTACTTACAATTTTGTCAAATTTCCGTAATATTAAACCGTTTTCGACTAAAAAAAAAAAAAAAATCGAAAATTTTCGAATAATTTGTATCTATTGAACGACAAATCCGATTTAAATAAAATTGTAACCAATTATAGATACTACCAGAATATAAATGTGGAATAAGTTAGAACAGAATCTGACAACGGGAAAATTGAAAAAAAAAAAATTCATAAAATTTTCTAGATTTTTTTTAACCCCAATAAAGTTTCGGCACAATTACCAAATTTTTTGTATAGACACACATAATTTTTATAAAGCGATCAAATGGGTACTTGGTACTTGAAAAAGGTAAAATGTCCTTTTTTATTTTTTTAAATTATGATGCGCTGATCATATTTTTTTGTAGCATCTTGGGATAGTATTCTATAATTTATATTTTTTTCAAAATCGATATTATCAGGAGAAGGTCCTTAAAAAAGTATCCTTTTTTTTTAATTATGATTCGCTGATGCTAAAATTAAAATATTTTTTTTGTAGCAGCTTGGGATAGTATTTTATAATCCAATTTTTTGAAATCGATGTCATCTGTGCGGAGTCCCAAGGAAAAATGTCTTTACCAGTGCTATCTATGCGCATGCCTAGCTTCTAATCTTGTAGCCTTTAGTGTTAAAAACCGTTGTTATTCTAAGAATTTCTTCATGCTGTGCAGTTGTTACTGTTAAGATACTGTTGTTATTATACTCTTCCCAAATACAAAGACGAAGAGTCTATTACATTTGATCGACACCTATTTAAAACCGTAAATATCACGCGTAGAGGAAACATTTGCATGTAGCTTTTGTGATCGAGTTTGGAACAAATTTCAAAATGTCTGTCTGTCTGCCCGTCACGCTTCTTCTAAGCACGATAACCCAAGGTAGAAATCTCCGATCAAACTGAAATTTGGGCAGTAGGTTAGAGGAAGGATCCTGTTGTTTCTGAAAAAAAAAAAAAAAAATACCTGGTAAATATAAAAATTTTCACAAAAATACTGCATAGTATACTGACGGACATTTCGCCAACCGAGATGGTATCCTCGGGTTATGATTGAAATTATAAGTATGGCAATTAGAGCTAAAAAATTAACTTATTTTCAGAAAATTGAAGAGAATACTATGGAATATTCAAGAATTATAAAGAAAATGCAATAATCCGGCGAGGAGTATAATGTTTGTTTACGTCTAGTTATTTGTTTATTTTCAGTACAACTGCCAAGACAGCAAAATCCTATCATAGCACAGGAATAACTATGTGAAGTAAAGACGTAGAGATTATAAAACATAAAATAATATGCTAGTAACGATTGTCGGGTATAGACCAGAAAGGTGTTAGGAAAAGAACTTTTTGAATAATCGACGTTTCGTCACCATTTATTGACATCCTCAGGACTTTAGGTGAGTTTTCCTTTGTCACACTGGATTTAAATAATAAACAAAACATATTGATATAAACAAATACAACAAAACCTCTCAACGTATGAGTAACCTAGTCTATACTCTAGTATAGACTAGGTTACTCATACGTTGAGGAATTTTGTTGTATTTGTTTACATCAATGTGCTTTGTTTTATTATTTAAATGTAAATGATGTCAATAAATTGTGACGAAACGTCGACTATTTAAAAAAATTCTTTTCCTAACAACTTTATGGTCTATACCCGTTAACCGTTACCAGCGTTAATGCACAGACCATCAACCACTAATATTAAAATAATATCAAAAGCCAATATAACACTGATGGAAAAATGACATGAATACCAGTATGTTTTATAACAGAGCATAAGTAGGATACATAAGATCATTTGTACGAGATGCTGCGCTGGCCAGTACAAATAAATGTGATTTAGATAACAAGGTTTGGTACATGAAAGCAGATTTTCCCAGAATTTCGGGGCAATTTATATAAAAAATCTGATATTCCTAAGGAATTGTACTCATTTTTTTTTCTAATAAGTTATCGAAAATTTTGTAGTAAATGTTTATAAGAAATGTTTTAATTGGTGACTAATTTATTTCACTTTCCACGACTAGTTAGTAGCACTTTTCTTGACCGAAATGAATTAGGAAAAATAGTAGTTTTCGAGGTCCTAATTAGAAAAATGCATTTGTCTGGTATATCTATTACCAGCGACATATATTATTAATATATTATACCTGTTTGATTCAGTCGACAAGGTATAAAAATAACGCAAATACTAACATCAGTGTCATTATTTTACTCTTTACTTTGTGGAATTGCTTCAGCAGCATATAAAATTTCTTTCAAAGAAAATTCTTTAAGCCAATTAAGTAGACTGGAATATAGCGATTTCAAAATGAAATATAACTTTCTTTTTCTGTAGTTTTTTAATAAACGCTGGAAAACTTTCCATCAGCGTCTGACGTAGTAATTAGAACTTACTTAGGATTAATTTATTTTTATCTTTGCTCCGATCGATCCCCAGAACGAGTTCATTGAGACATAATGAAAACTTTCAATGGGTCTAAACCAATTTACATACTTAGTATATTTCATTGGAACCCGACAATATGGCACACTAACTGCGAGTACTTACCTAACATTTGACCTCGATGCATGTAGTAATAGTTATTTATCTACCAAGGCTTGTAAGTGTAGTCTTTTGGTCGAGGATGCAGTTTCCAAGAATTAGAGACCATAAATTACACTATACAAGGCGAGGTGTGCATATGACTTTTTTTTTTGAAGAAAATGGAGTAAAAATTATGAAATTTTATTTATGTGTCGAAGACGTTTTTCTAGATGGCATTCAATTGCTTAACCATGTGGTTGTCATGGACGCTACTTTTATAAACAGACAAAAATTGCTGATTATTAAAATTATTCGAGTTGTTCGCACATCATAATAATAGCCACAACTCAACTCAGACTTATACATGGCTTCACCAGGTGTTCCTCAAGGATCCAATCTTGGACCGCTCTTGTTTCTGTTATTTATTGATGATCTTGCTAAAATTATTGACTGTGTTAAACTTCTATTTGCAAGAAATACAAAGTAATACCTATTCACATAAACCTTCTGACCGTTCATGTATTAAATATGCAATGTTCTACAAAAAATTTAGGTTGTCTTATTTGACACTAAATAAAATTTTTCTGAACATATAAGTATTCTGAAATTGCTATTTATAATTCTGGGTTTATCGTGTTCCAAAACTTTAGGCTTTATCATTACAAATTGGAAATCTTTAAATAAGAACACTGCTTTGAACATTCTATATTATTCATTTGTACGCTCCAAATTGAAGCATGGATCTCTAATTTGTTATCCGATTTATGATAATCACTCGATGATCCTGGAATCTGCCCAACGAAAATTCCTAAAATTTTTAACATTTAAGAATGATGGTGTTTATCTCAGCCATGGCTATAATCCTGAGTTTACTTTTAACTCGTTTTGACGTGACATCTTTAAAGTTCCGACGAAATATGAATATTTTGGTTTTTCTTAACAATATCCTACATAATAAAATTGACTGTTCACCAATGCTTGAACTTTAATTCAATTCTAGACAAAATAATACCTTTCACATACCATATGCAACATCTAATGTTTTGAAAAAATCCCCAGTTTACAGTGTGTCAGAACTTTAATATAATATATCGTATCAGAGCGATATTAATTACATCCTTAAAATAATTTGTTCATAGACACTATCAGCTTTAACTCATCTAATTTACCAGTATATTATATTCACTTTTTTTGTGTACAATATGGTATTTTTATTGCGAAATATTGTACAATTATTTTTAATATATTGAATCTATATCTCATTATGTATACTTTAATTTCCATAAATTGTTGGTAATTGTTCTGTAAGATTAATTCACATTGTTGTTTAAATAGCAATTTCAGTAATATTACTTACTTATTGTAAATTTTGTCCTGTAAATGGATTTTTCTTCTCAATGTTTTCTCTTTGTTTGCCAATAAAATTCACTAGCTTTATAAAGTTAAGCATAAATGTAGTTCCTTTAGGGTCTAAATTTCGTCCTGTATATTCTCTTACTAAAGGCGCTTATTATTATAAATGCTTCCTGATGGTGGTTCGGTCGAAAAAGACAACATTATATGTTTCTTTTTGATATTTTATAAGTTTCTCTGAAATAATCAATATTACCTCTTATTGTAAAATGTCTAGTAAAAAGTTGTTCTCTCCAAAAAATAATTCACATGTGTTAAAATGTATATTATACAATTTTTGATTGATGTAAATGCCACCACAGTAGATTTTTACAGACACTATTTGATGCTTTTCCATTTCACCTTCCGGCTCAGTGTTGCTGCTGGTATCGTTGAAAAGTTGCTGAAACGTCGAATATATTTAACTGAAGACAAACTTTTAAGCCGTCTAGATTTTACAACCTGCTGAATATTGGCAGGAAATGATTAACTCCAAACTTTAATTCCTAAGGTCTTAAATATAATAAAACAAGATTAATGTTAAGACTACAGAATCGAAATCCTCAACAAATGTGTTTCAGCGATATATCACACACGTAATGTGCGCTGGCAGGTCCGCACTTTCCCTAAGAGGGAAAATAGAGATGATACGTCAAAAATTTAAAGACAACTCCCAAGCTAATTGAAATACTTGACACTAAAAGAATGGATTTCCTCAGAAAACAAAATAAGAGACAGTACTGTTCCCGGCAGAAGTAAATACAGGATTATTTTACTTTTAGATTGATTTGATTTACCAGCGTACGGTAGGTATTGCTCTCACTCCCATACCGCCAGGCCAGCTAAGTCTACACTAGGTTGGAGGGAAGAATGGGAAATATGGTGTCTGTGAGATGCGTTGCCGCATGGTGTCGTGATGGAGTGTTCATGTTCCGCTTTTTTCTTCTGAGCCTTCTGTTTCTTCCATTTCTGACTCCGGCAGAGTATATATTATTGCGATTTCGTTATGATATTTAATTTTTTCCTTGCAGCCCGTTCCCAATGTGCTTGGTCCTTTTCTGTTTTTAATTTGTTTTTGTTCAGCATTAACGATTTCGTCAGTAGATCTGTTGGGCCCATTCTTTAAATATCTCCCAAGTACTTCATTGCGTAGTTTCTATCGTTTTGTAATTATTTTTCCCCTATCAATGTTGACGTTTAATACCATTGCTTTCTTTTTGTTAGTTATGACGTCGTTATTTTCTGAAAGGGAATTATCTTTATTAAATTCCCCAAAAAGAGACAAAAAGTATAGCCCCTGCTATTTTTTAATATATATATATATATATATATATATATATATATATATATATATATATATATATATATATATATATATATATATATATATATATATATATATATATATATATATATATATATATACGCGTAAAATCACCAAGTGGCACCGAAAACTAAATTGACGTTCTCGCACCCAATATTTTCCGCATTTAATGTGAGCAAGTGGCTCCCTATATATTCCCGATATGTATATGCGTTCTGGCACCGTATATATGGAGAAGACACTTTTTCTTTAGATACTCACTGTGTTGTTAATACATTTAGGATTGCTAACGCACTCTGTAAAAATAGGCCATTGTGTTGCTTGTCTTTTTGAAACGTATCACATACGTGCGATATCCGTGGTGTAATTGCAGAAATAGAGGAAATAAGATGAGAAATAATTCTCAGAGTGAACTAAAAATTGTTATTGATGTTGACTCATCATATTCTATATTTAGTTTCAATTGAGGTCTAGAAAATTATTTGAAAAAAAAAAGACAAGTAGATGAGGTTGATTAAAAAAGAAACAAATTAATTATTTATTATTCAGTGGTGATAAATCACTTATGAAAACATGTAATTAGAATATCAATTTTAGTTATTGTAAAATACAGTGTGAATTTGTGTATATGACATATCAATAGTAACTGACATTTATTATTGACAGTTCGGCTAATTTCAAAGCATGTCGTACAAAATAGTATATTACGTAATGAGTCTTGTAAGAAGCATATTACGCACGAATGGAAAAGTTATTTTCATGAGTGCGTAATTGCTTTACAACTCGAATTATGTACTATACTTTACCTACGATCACTACTGTAAATAGTAAAAAACACACTACCTGCCATTCATGTAAGTTGAATTTTACGTATTGTAAACAAAACGCACTGTAAACAAATCGCACAGTAATCAAAACGCACGGGACACCCAATTATAGGTGGCTTATATCGCTGACGCGGGGTTTGAAAAAAACAAATGGGCCTACGTAATTTTCAAACGCTGTCAAAACTGACATAATATTTGTTGAATGACATTGTTGACTAGTAAAGTAAATCCAGATTTTACTAAATAAATAAATAAATATGATCGTAGGTAAAGTATAGTACATAATTCTAGTTGTAAAGCAATTACGCACTCATGGAAATACGCACTCGCCGCTACGCGGCATCGTGCGTAACTTTTCCATTCGCGCGTAATATGCTTTTTACAATTCTCATTACGTAATATACTATTACCTACGATCATATTCATTTATTTATTTAGTAAAATCCTGATTTAGTTGTCAACAATATTATTCAACAAATATTATGTCAGTTTTGACAGCGTTTGAAAATTACGTAGGCGCATTTGTTTTTTTAAACCCCGCGTCAGCGATATAAGCCACCGATAATTGCGTGTCCCGTGCGTTTTGTGTACCGTGCGTTTTGTTTACCGTGCGGTTTGTTTACAGTGCGATTTGTTTACAATATGTAAAGTTCAACTTACATAGATGTCAGGTAGTGTGTTTTTGACTAGTTACAGTAGTGATCGTAGGTAAATAATATAATAATCGTTTCCCTCAAAAATTCTTAAAATCACAAAAATGTATATTACAAAACAATAAGCGAGTAAAATATTAATTTCATCTAATAAAAATGTCAATTTATTTACAATCTTTTGATTCTAAATATTATATTATGAAATAGTGTAATAGGTAGTATGATTTAAAAATATAATTTATTACCTTATTTTGTATGAACTGTTACATACGGTAACGTTGGATCTCAACGTTAATATATTTTGTTGAATTTGTACAATTGCTTTAAGCGGTGTGGCTTAAAAAAATGATTTCGTAATTCGACAAGTTCTCCTATGAACCGATTGAGAAAATACTTTGACAGGCCTTTAGAAAATACTTGATATTGAAGTCAACAAAAAATATATATTTTTTTTGTTTTTCACACAAGAAAAAAATGTTTTTCTTTCTTTAGTTTTCAATAGGCTAGTACCATTCTATAAAGTTGCCTATAAAAGCCTATCAAAAAATTATTTTAATCGGTTTAGGAATGTAGGAGAAATTGTCGAATTACGTTCGCGGCTTAATTGCAATAAAAGATTAAACTGCGGTTGATTTCGATACTCTTGATTTTATTTATGCCTTTTCAGAAAATTATACATATATAATATGCTCTTAGATTTAGTTTGGGTGAAAGTTATAAAGTATATGGAGCTTTAGCTCTTAAATTTGTTAACGCTGCTAAATAGGTTGTTTTCAGAGTTATCCCATTCTCTTGTCTATAAAAGGGACAAGTGCCGTAATAAATAAATGTTTATATATGTTTATATATTATCTTAGTTACGGTTCAAATGGTCGGTGCATCAAAGTTTTGTCAATTTTCAGTTCATAGACTTATTTTATTAACAGGCACTCACATCAAATCATGGGCCCCGGCCCCTTTCATTATAACTACACTACCTGTACCCAAATTTTAATTAGTTTAATATTTTTGCATTGCGTTTCCTATTTTATTCGGACCTCTAAGTGGTCGGGCCCTGGTACCACGGTACCTACCTACCCCCCCCTCCCCTGTTGGGGCCCTGATTATAAAGTATAGTTTAAAGTGAGAAATAATGTAAACAACAATTTGTAGATAGGCCAGACTCCTCCTGCCTGAAAGAACATAATACAGACAGATACTACAATTTTATTACATTATCAGATGAAGCTAGTTCAGGGATGAACAATGACTATGCATTGTCATTATAATATACGTATGACAATGCGGCAATATAGGTAGAGTAATTGTAGGAATACAGGAAATAGTCAAGTAAAATTCTGAAAAAGCAAGCTAAATAATTGTATGTGATATTGACACTCATTGTATATATCACGTATCAGTTGAAAAACTCTGAAAAAAAAATGTAATTAACAAAGATTAGGCACTTCTCAGTAGGGAGCTATTCATAACAAACAGGTTATGTTAACGAAAGTAGTTACGAAAGTATAGGCAACGTTTAGATTACGTTAATTATTTTTCAAAAATGATCAATCAATTGGCCTCATGTTTTCACCTTTTTTTTTATATTTTACATATTTACAATCGATTATTTTTATTTATTTGTTTTTATCATGATTAGAGAATATTATTTAGGTATTATGCAAATCACAACTTACACACTTTCTTATTTATTATGAAAATACCTACTTTCTGTATCAGAGCACTGTGCTTAGTGCTTGTCTAAGCACTCTAAGCACTTTTGTGCTCGGGAGCACTGTGCTTAAGAGCACTTTTTAAAATCGAGCACTTTGCGAAAGGGCTTAGTGCTTAGTAATCCCGCAAAGTGCTCGCGAGCACTAAAAAAAGGCTCGCAAGCACTTTAGTGCTCGGGAGCATTCGAAAGTGCTTGCAAGCACTCGAAAAGGCTCGTAAGCACTTTTTTTAGCGCTCGCGAGCACTAAAGTGCTTGCGAGCACTCCAAAAAGCTCCCAAGCACTTTATGACTCGTGAGCACTTTAAAATTTTCGCAAGCAGAGAATCATTTCTGCATGAAATTTGTGAATTCACACCAAATTTAGAAAAAAAATTTTAGACTGAACAGAATTTATTTTATGACGAAAAAAATATATATACTTAATTAATTATATCAAAATTTGATTTGCATCAGATCTCGTGCAATAATAACAATTCTCAAGAAAATGCTTTATTATAAATTGTTTTCATTCATTACTTTTTTCAAAATAGTCTCGAAAATTTTTTTCTGAATTGGGTGTGTGCCAAGTCAATGGATGCTTTACTGTTTCATTTTTGCTCAAAAACGGCTGGGATTATCAAATTCATCTATAACCATCATCAGTCATCATATTATGTTATATTTCTACATTACAATAAGCATACTTATCAAATTCACGTAAAGATTATACCTTTATCATTTATCATATTATTAACTATATTCTGTTCTAGTTAGAAGTACAAACGGTGTACCTTCCTACCCTCTATCTAAAAGCATGATGTGATAGTGATAAATTGTCTCTTTCATTAAAAAATAATTCTTCACCTAGGTGAAAATTAGAATAGTATGCAGTATTACACTGTGTCCCCAGACGGACCTAACACTCAATGCAATGCAATCTTGCAATCTTTGTTATTTTGCATTTTTAGAGAAAAGGTCACTCTTCATAAAATGTTTTGCTTACTCTGAACAGTCCTCAGCCATAGAGAGAAATAACGTACAGGATGGTTAACAAATAAGGAAACATGAATTTGTGCAAAAAGTAAAGTGTAAGTATTTTGAGAGGAGATTGTTACAGGAAAAAGTTGTTTCTAATATCAACATGAAATTTTAAGGTCGTATCTCAAAGGTAGCATTTTTGCCAAAATTATGATTAAAATAATTAAAAAAAGCGCTGCCTAAGGAATCTACTTCCACATCCAGATTTCCTATGCAAGTCTTACAACGAAATTTTTTAGCTCAAATAGCAGTCCTATTAAATTCGTACATTTCTAATCACGTGTGCTGAGCCGACCAATCACAACATAATTACACTGAAAAGATCCCTTTTCACTTATGTCATCCAGTTTGACGGTTCAATATTTTAAAATTTATTTTTTGACAATGTCGATTTGGAATTGCAAATAATGATTTAATGAATATAATAATAGAGGAAAACACACCAAACAATACATAATACATAATCTACATTTAATTTTACAAATTGCTCTTTTAATAATTGTGTTTTTAATAAAGAGTTTTGAACAAATAAATAAAATAAATTGCAAAAAATTTTCTATGCGAATATCCCTCGAACGTTGATAAATAGCTCATAATTTTATGACAAATTCCCCAAGCACGTTGCTTTTAGGTAATATCCAAGCAAGTGCTTTCGGAAACTGTGATAAAATTATTTCGTATTATCAACGTCCTTGGGATATTATAGCTGAAAACACTATATTTGCACTCCACTATCCACTATGTGGAAATAATTGTTTATGGAACTTTAATAATATAATATTTGAAATCGTGTACCCCGAAAACCCAGTAAATGATATGCCACATCGGTAGTAGTGGTGGGGGTGAATGAAGTGAAAAAAATTCTTGATGACTGATTCTTGTGCATACACTAAATCAGAATATTTCTTCTTATTATTTCTTATTATTTCTAATCTTTAATAATGAGGTGGGGGTGGTATGGGGTGGCTAATGCCAAAAAATTTTTTGAGACTATGGCTTTTCTCATATTTACTAAATACCAATTTCATGGACTCTTACTTGCTTGATTTACCTATTTACCCCCCATTTATCCCAATTTACCCCTCAAATCTTCAACGGAATAAGATCAAAATATAATCCAGTTCCAGATCTCCTGAAAATACATACGTGTGCCAAGTTTTAAGTCAATATCTTAAACGGTTCCAGAGTAACGTGAGCACCAAAAAGTTACAAGGCCAACAGACAGACCGACAAGACAGGCAGAAATTTTTTGCTCAAGCTTATAAAAAATTATTTTTTCGCATCAATATTCTTCCACTGGATTTGGAATTAATACGCAGAAAATGGCATGATAAAGATATAACATATCATTGTGTGCCGTGGACTACACGATAGAAGTAAAGCTTCTACTTCATGCATTTTCTTCGAGGAAACCTACTACGTATCCATACTACTCGAGGTAACTCACTGTGCATCCAATTTACTCGGGAAAACCCACTTCGCATTCATACTACTTAAAGTAACCCATTGCGCATCCATTTTACTCAAGAAAATCCATTGTGCATCCATACTACTTGAGGTAACCTACTGCACATCTATAGTACTCGAGAAAAGCCACTGCGCATCCAAAATACTCGAGGAATCCTACTGTGCATCCATACTACTTCAGTTAACCCACTGCGCATCCATTTGACTCGAGGAAACCGAAGAAAATAATAGATCTATAAATACCGTACAGGTTGCATGGTATTCTAATTTGAAATCGTAGAAGCCAGACACACACACCATGACGCGTCTCATCTATTCTTGAAACATTGATATCGATTTAGCAACCTACTAAAATAATCTTGAAAGGCAGGTACGCTGATGTTCATTTGTTCATAGGACTCGAATTATAATGCAACCTGTAGTGTTTATAAATCTTAAAATTCCACACCTAGATTTTCTATCCAAGTCTCTCACAACGAAAAAAATTTTAATACTATATCTGCACTTCACTATGTGGACATTATTGTTTATGGAACTTTAATAACAAAATATTTGAAATCATCTACCCCAAAAACTTATAAAACGATATGCCACATCGGTAGTGGGGGTGGGGGTGGTGGTAGAGAGGTAGTAGTGGGGGTGGATGAAGTAAAAAAAAAATTTGAGGCCTTAACTTCTCTTATATATATATACTAAATACCAATTTTACGGACTCTTATTGCTTGATTTACCTATTTATCCCCATTTACCCCAGTTTATCCCCCAACTCTTCAACGAAATAAGATCAAAATATGATCTAGTTCCAGATCTCGTTAAAATACATACGTGTACCAAATTTCAAGTCAATATCTTAAACGGTTCCAGAGCACAGATCAAACAAACCAGATGTTTCACTTACGACGTTTCATGGTTTAGATAATAAATCAACTCCTGGAAGGTACGAATTTGTGTAGTGATCTGCGCATATACCAAGCAGTCTTAACCAGCGAGTATAGACACGGGAGGGAGGTGATGACACCTAACAATAATTAAAAGTCACCTAATAAATACTCAAAAAAACTACTTAAATGTATAACAATAAGAACTCTAAGCTTCAATAGAATACACTGCATTCCAAAATAATTAATATCAATGGTGTAGCTGATGACGACTTCCATCTCTGAGATTTCAGTACTAAACACTCTCTCCTGTGATATTGTACTCGCTGGTCTTAACTTCCATGTCAACCGCTAGGTTGCTCTGTTTATGACTTCTGCGCAGAATCCTGGAAGGTAAACGTCACACGACAAAAAATGAAACTGGTTACATAGGGAATACTATTAAGTGAAACATCTGGTTTGTTTGATCTGTGTCCAGAGTAAACGTGCACACAAAAACGTTACAGACAGACTGATCGATGTGGAAGTAAAAATGAATTAAAGAAATATGAAAAACCAAAAAAATTATATATTTCTATTCTATTGAGTTTTGTTATCATGTTATTATGCACTTTGGTTCAATTTAATTATTTTAATCGTAATTTTAGCAAAAATATCAACTTTGAGATACGACGCCGACGTTTAAATTTCACATCTGAACTTTCATTGGCACTAGAAACAACTTTTTCCTGTAACATATTTCCTCTCAAAAATCTCTCAATTTCTTTCTAGGTTGTTTTTGTTGACCTTTTTTTTATAAATAACAGATAAATTCAATGATATTCTAGCTTCAATCAATAAATACTCCATTATTTAAATTTTTAAAAAGTGCTTAGTGCTTAGTGCTCCTGAATTCAAAGCACTTTTTCAGAGTGCTTAGTAATCGCGAGCACTCTACTATTAACAGTGCTTAGTGCTCGAAAAATAAAGCACTTTTTTTGAGTGCTTAGTGCTTAGTGCTCGCGAGCACTTTTTAGCAGTGCTCGCCCAGCTCTGTTCTGTATATTGTTGCCCTAATCTGGGCACGCTAATATACTAGTAATTCAATACTTTGTCAGTATTAGCTAGAAGATAGTTGTTTTGATTGGTTCTCCAATAATGAGTGTTTTAAAGTATTTACCTAACTAGTATATTAGCATATTTACATATTTGTTAACAATAACTGTTAATATGAAGGTCAAATTTTAATAAGTGTAGAAAATATGGATTTTTATTACCATGTCGATAGTGAAAAATTGCATTCATTAATACAGAGAGAAACTTTTATCTTTCTAGATAAAGGATGGGGACAAGTTTTTACCGTGAAACTTCTATGGGTGCGTTAGGCATTTTTCAGTAGGAAGTAAAGTACTATAAAATGTTTTTGGTTACTTGAAGTCACCGGCACACAATTTTTTTTGGGTTACTTCCAATTTAGCCGAAGTTTGCAACTTTTTTATTTTTAATAGTAACTTTCTTTCGTAATCCGAAGTTCAATTTTCTTTATACTCCTTTTTTCGAATTTAAGAATGGCTGAGTAAAAATAAAATTTAACATCTCAGTAGAAAGAATGCCATGGAAAAAATATATAAGCTGTAAAATTTTAACAAGCTTACCATGGAGTGTACAAAAAACATAAAACCACCTTCCTTAATTCAATATGTCAATTTTAAACTTGTATAAGAATTAAAATTTTCAAAAATTATTGAAAATAAATCTTTTTAAACATTTTTTTTTTAATAGTCCCATTTTCTTTTCTATTATTTGTTTGTAATATGTGTTTTCCATTTAATTTTATTTAAGTAACAGAGAATTATATAAAATTAATGAAAACTGAATAGTTTCTTAGAAAAAGTGCCTGCAACATAAATGTTTAAAATGAATAAGATTCCAGAAAGGTTCAATGTAATGTTGAAAAGGGACAGAGAGGTAACAAACACGTGTTAATAATAAGACACAAAAGAAGATACTAGAACTTACTTTGACTGAATTTTAAAGTAAATGGACCACTGCTCATTTTAAGGAATATATGACACGTTTTAAACTAATTAGTTGGCGGGAATTATGGAGAAAAGAATCATTGTGTACCGTGGACCACACGGTAGAAATAAAATTTCTAATTCAAGCACATTACGGTAAAAACATTTTGTAGCACATCAAAAAGTTGCCTCTAACCTACCCTTCATTACATAATTTTTTTACATATTTTGGTACATATTTAAATACCGGTTAACCGGTTATGTTCATTTTACTTCCACGTCCAGTGGAAGTATAGTAACAAAAAAATTTTAAAAATTTTTTATTGTCCAAATAGGCTTAAAATGTCATGAAACGTCGAGATTTTAAGTTTGAGCGAAAAAAAAAATTTCTGTCTGTCGGTCTGTCTGTCGGTAACTTTTTTTTGTGCGCACGTTTACTCTGGAACCGTTTAAGATATTGACTTGAAATTTGGTACACATATGTACTTTAACGAGATCTAGGACTGGATTATATTTTCATCTTGTTCCGTCGAAGGGTTGGGGTGAAAATTGGGGTAAATTTGGGGTAAATGGATAAATCGAGCAGGTCAGAGTCCACGAAATTGGTATTTAGTATATACAAGGTCTCAAAAAAAAATTGGCATTAGCCACCCCCATTACCACCCCCCACCCCCTATTAAAGGGGATGAAAAAAAAAATGTGATTTAGTGTATGTACAGGAACCAGAAACCTCAAAATATTTTTTTACTTCATCCACCCCCCCCCCATTACCACCCCCCTATCACCACCCCCACCCCACTACCGATGTGGGGTATCGTTTTATGGGTTTTTGGGGTAGAGGATTTCAAATATTATATTATTAAAGTTCCATAAACAATTATTTTAACATACAAAGTTTTTTGTTGTGAGTGACTTGGATAGAGAGTCTGGATGTGGAAGTCGTGATTCCTTGGGCAGCGGTTTTTATTTACCGATTTACCGGTTATTAAAATTTCCTGTAAATTGCATTGTGCATGTTTACAACTTTATTACTTTCTCAAAGTTTTCTTTTAGTAAAACCTAAGTTTATATTTTCTGCAAAAAGGTAGATATTCGGAGATTCAAATAATAGAAAAATATGGAGACTTCCCCCATTCAAAAAATGTTTTAAAATGATTTATTTTCAACAATTATTAAACAAATTAAATAGTGGAAGCCATTACATTGTGATAATTAATCATAATGAAACAGATGAAAACACCTTTCTTTGTTTTTTATCATTAATTTATTATAACCAAACGTTACCGCAGTTTCGACAAGCGTGTAATTTTCAAACAGTTGATTCACAAATACAAAAATTATTTATAATTTAATTTTGTGTTTTAATGTTTAAAATTTACATATTAATTTAAAGAAAATGCAGTGATATCATTTTCCAATTTTTTTTGCGCACTCTTCATTTAGAAAATATATTTTTAAGACACTTCTTTTCAATGGTTTTTTTAAGATTTAGAATTTTTTATAAAAATTTAAAATTGGCATACTAATAAATAAAATGCAGAGGTGTTGAAAATTTTCTATGCGCTGTTCTACGAAGACTCCGTGGCCAGCTGAATTTTATTGCTTGACAATTTTTCCTATGACTTTCTTTCTGCTGAAATAAAAATGGTTTTCACTTAAAAATGTAAAAAATTGCAACTTCCGGCTTTACTCTAGAACCTTGTGAGTCGCTTCTTATTTCACCCCAATTCGATATATACATCCTCTAGATTTTGAGATGTGTTGACATAGACTTTTATAGACATATGACTTCAAATAATCCCACAAAAAATAATTAAAAGGTGTAATAGTAGAGGTACAGAATTCGAAAAAGTCGTCTAGAAACGTGTCCCGTGGAACATTGAGACAAGTAAATATGTACTGATTGCGCTATTATTATGTAGTGTAATTTTAGAAATGAAGAAAATAAGATGAGAAATAATTCTCAAAGAGTGAGCTAAATAAATTGTTATTGAGTTTATTTTCAATTGAGGTCTAAAAAAATTATTGGAAAAAAAAATCAAGATGATGCAGATTGATTAAAAAAATAACAAATTCATTATTTATTATTCAGTGGTGATGAATCATTTACGAAAACATTTTATTAAAATATCAATTTTAGTTATTGTAAAATACACTGTGCATTTGTGTATATGACACACCGAGTAATATAAAGGGTTTGTAACATTTATAATAACCCATAAGTTTTGTGTTTTTAAAAATAAAAATATACAGGGTAGTCACTCTAAACAAATTTGAAAAAATATGGTGTGGTTACCAAAAAAAATTAAAAAATGTGACGCAGGACGATAATATTTCGCATGCAGCTAACATAACTGTCAAAGAAACATTTGAAAAAACATACAAGGTGGTCACCCTAAACACAAAGAAAATATATGACGGTGAACGGTAATATTTGGCATGTAGTTAACACAACTGCCGTGGAGAAAAATATGAAAAATATGCAAAAAAAAAAAAATGCGATGGAGAATAATTACACAAATCTTAGGAAAATAACCATAGTTTTTAGTTAATAATAATATACGGGGTCGTCATCTAACAGAGAAAGTAATTAATGATTAAAGTATGCAAACTGTGCATTTTGATAAGGCTGTGTGCTAGAGAGAAAAGTTAAGGGGAAATAAATTTGGGTTGGACTTCGAAAACTTCACCTGCTTGGTCTGTTTTGTCCTGTTTAGTGACATCAGTCAATTCAATAAACTGAATATCTCCAACTCTCTTCCTGTTATGCAGGAGAAGTAACATTAATGTTACCTTAACAAGAATTCTTTATTGCAATATATTTGTTTCTTTTTTAAAATTTCTGCAGTATTTACAGCTTTTTCTATACAAAATGTTCTTAGTGTCATAACGTCTTCGGTAAACGAAAGTAGTTCTTTTGAATGGTTTATCGATTTGTTTCTATTCAGCTCTTTGAGAGCAAGACTACCAACTAAACTTCCCAATTTCATTCATTTTTCGCAAAAGTTTTAATTCCTCTACTATACTTTTAAAGTTATCTAATGACTCGTCCTTTTTGCATATTAGATATGTAACAATATTAATTAAATCTTTAAATGTCTTTCCCTGGGCAAAGTATACGATGCCACCCCATATGATCCTTCATTTTCATAATAGTTGCTATGCGTTATTTACGACCTGAATAAGATAATCGATATTGATAGCGTATTTTTTAGTGCAAAGGATATAATAAATGTATAAACAAAGAATTAATAGATACGTTACGGTTACATTAATCCTTTTTCTGCATATCCCACTTTTACCCCCCCATCTTGTTATAGAGTCCAATCATAGATACTTTTTTCTTGAAACAACAGTGTTAGGTACGTTATTTTATTTTCTGTAATTGTTCGAGGGTACCTCCTGAGTATTTTGAAAAGTTGGCAGGGGCGGCGGGGGTGTGCGTTAGCCGCAATATTTGAGCTTAAACGGTTAGTTCTACGAAAATAAGCATGTAAATCAATTTGTAGTGAGTTCTTACCATTTTTGTCATAGCAGCAACGGTTCGCGAGATATATACGTTGAACTTTGAAGATATATAGCAGCTAACTCACACCCCCGCCACCCCCACCACTTGATAGAATACTCAGGATGTACCTATTAATTGGACTTATATTAGTTATACCATATATTATCAGATTTTAACTATTTGGGTGGATACAGTAACATTGATATTAAAAGAGTAAAACCGCTGCCCAAGGAATCACTACTTCCAAAAAACTTTATATGTGAAAATAATTGTTTATGGAACTTTAATAATATAATATTTGAAATCCTCTACCCCAAAAACCCATAAAACGATACCCCACATCGGTAGTGGGGTGGGGGGTGGTGATGGGGGTGATAGTGGGGGGTGGATGAAGTAAAAAAATATTTTGAGGTTTCTGGTTCCTGTACATACACTAAATCACATTTTTTTTTCATCCCCTTTAATAAGGGGGTGGGGGTGGTAATGGGGGTGGCTAATGCCAAAAATTTTTTTGAGACCTTAGCTTCTCTTGTATATACTAAATACCAATTTTATGGACTGTTACCTGCTTGATTGACCTATTTACCCCAAATTTACCCCAATTTACCCCCCAACCCTTCGACGGAACAAGATGAAAATATAATCTAGTTCTAGATCTCGTTAAAGTACATATGTGTACCAAATTTCAAGTCAATATCTTAAACGGTTCCAGAGTAAACGTGCGCACAAAAAAAAGTTACAGACAGACAGACCGACAGACAGACAGAAATTTTTTTTTTCGCTCAAACTTAAAATCTCGACGTTTCATGACATTTTAAGCCTATTTGTCGTTACTATACTTCCACTGGACGTAATAAAAATTATGTGTTGCAATGATTTATGGTTTTATTAGGAAGCAGACAGATTATTCAGAGTAACCTTTAGCTCAGACGACACAGAACATTTTATAGTGAAACCCACAAAAATTTGCAAACTGAATAATTTTTTTTTAATGAGTTCGTGAAAGTGTATAGAATAATATTCTGAAAAGTTTACATTTCGCTCGGATGCAGAACATAAAAAAAAAGTGAAAAAAAAATTTTTTATCCATTTTTTCAAAATTTTGAAATTAAGTCAGGGTAGGAAAAAATACAGGTGGATAGACCACGTGTTTCTGAACAAAAAATGTCCTAATAAAATTTATCGCTAAAGCCACGGTATTCCTGAAAAAAAAATAGTGAAATAATTTTGTCACTCTGCGCGGCCAGTGCACGGTTAAATGTACACTATGGAACTTCTAAAAATTCTTAGCTGTTCTATCGAGTAAAATAAAGCTTTTTTTCTCTTTCTGATTACACGTTTTAGACATTTTTATTATTGAATTGGAGGATAAATAGTGAGTATAGAGTGAAAATATATAATTATGGACGCATATACAGACACCACACATAGCCGCTGAATCGCTCGCAAGAATTTTTACGTGCCTTTACTGTATTGTATTTATTACAGGTACACTTATCCACATTTCAACTATATCCAATGGATTCCTTATACATTTGTTAATGTATTGGAAAAGTTCCAGAATTTATATTCTAAACAATCAAAGATATTTTCATAGTTATAAGGATAAGATCGTGAAAATCGCAATTTGTTATCATGATCTGATTGATCATATTTTCGAAAAAATGCATACAAATAAACGATTTTGTGTTTAAACATTCGAAAAGTATACATTTTTTTCCGAAATAGCGATATTTTACTTTTTTCAATGGGTCAATTTCTTGACAAGTTACAGCCTCTAATATATATATATTTATCAAAAAAATCATCAAGCAAGGAAATTAAAATTATTTGAGAGTACTTTTTTTAATCCTCGTTACTACAACTTAATAAACCATAATAATCATGGAGTGTACATACTTTTTAACAGTTCTCAATGAAGAAAGAATTTTTTTGAAGGGCTTCTATTTTTTTCTATATTGCTTGTATTGTTTGAAACAAAAAAACATCAGAAAGCTACAATTTTCATCTTTTAAATGAGCCAACACTAATATAGATTGAACAAATTCTGATTTAGTGACATGTAATTCAGTGCGTCGGTGTCACAGTCATGCGTATTCAAGCGCGTGCACGCATGGATATCGCTCCGAGTTATAACGTTACACTTGACTATTTTTTCCGGGAAAACCGTGGCTTTAACGATAAATTTTGTTAGGACATGTTCATAAATATGTGATCTATCCGTCTGTATTTTTTATTTTTTTCTAGCTTGATTTTACTTAATTACTACTGAAAATGCAGAGGAAAGATATATGTAGTACGACTTTTTCGGTTTTTAAATGGATCAACCAAACATTACATACTTTTTAATTTCAGATTTACTTGAGAAGCTTGACCATTTTTTTAAGGTGTCGAAACCAAGATTGAGTTGTTTTTGGGATGCTAGTATTTTAAATATTGTGTATAAATCGAAAGGTATCTAATCGGTTTCTTAGAAATACTTTATTTTTCTGTTCCTTATCCAAAACTGCTAAAATTTACGGGGAGACATTTTAAAAAATGTGAATTGTAATTATAAAAGAAATAAAAAAATTTGCAGGTGAACTACACCTTTGCAATTAATTATTTTTTATTTATTTGCTTTTATCATGATTAGAGAATATTATTTAGGTATTATGCAAATCACAACTTACACACTTTTTTATTTATTATGAAAATACCTACTTTCTGTATATTGTTGCCCTAATCTGGGCACGCTAATATACCAGTTAGGTAAATACTTTAAAACACTTATTATTGGAGAACCAATCAAAACAACTACTCTCCTAGCTAATACTGACGAAGTATTGAATTACATGATAGGATTCTTAGCATTTTAAAGATAAAAATATTGAAAATACTTAAATCATTTATTTACATTTAGTCATTCACACTTTTTTTTTTATTTAATATGAAATTATCTACTTTCTGTATATTGGTACCTTAACCGGTCACGCTAATATACTACTTAGGAAAACACTTTAAAACACTCATTATTGGAAAACCAATCAAAACAACTACTCTTCTAGCTAATACTGACGAAGTATTGAATTACATGATAGGATTCCTGGCATTTTAAGGCAAAAAAGATATATTGAAAACACTTAAATTATTTATTGAAATTCAGTCATTCACAACAATTATTATTGAACCTTACATTCTATTTCAACTCTAGAAAAGTTGTACAAGTTTTTTCGAACTCGTTAGTTCTCATCAGTAGAGTATAGAAACATTCATTCATTATTTACAAGCCTATTCTTGATTTATTTTTTGCAATTAATTATTTTTTATTTATTTGCTTTTATCATGATTAGAGAATATTATTTAGGTATTATGCAAATCACAACTTACACACTTTTTTATTGCCAGGAATCCTATCATGTAATTCAATACTTCGTCAGTATTAGCTAGAAGAGTAGTTGTTTTGATTGGTTTTCCAATAATGAGTGTTTTAAAGTGTTTTCCTAAGTAGTATATTAGCGTGACCGGTTAAGGTACCAATATACAGAAAGTAGATAATTTCATATTAAATAAAAAAAAAAGTGTGAATGACTAAATGTAAATAAATGATTTAAGTATTTTCAATATTTTTATCTTTAAAATGCTAAGAATCCTATCATGTAATTCAATACTTCGTCAGTATTAGCTAGGAGAGTAGTTGTTTTGATTGGTTCTCCAATAATAAGTGTTTTAAAGTATTTACCTAACTGGTATATTAGCGTGCCCAGATTAGGGCAACAATATACAGAAAGTAGGTATTTTCATAATAAATAAAAAAGTGTGTAAGTTGTGATTTGCATAATACCTAAATAATATTCTCTAACTACACCTTCTTACCAAATAGCGCAAAATATTTATTTAAACGACTAAAGATCTAAAAAGATTTTGAAATATCAGTCATTTATTATTTAAGTGCGTAGACTCGTAAGAAGGAAATTATTTTTTTTATATATACAATTTTACAAATATTTGATGATGGTAATAAGAAAAACTCTTTTCATCTTCATTTAAACGATTTTTTTGGAATTAGTTTAGAATTTTAGAAAGTGAGACCAAAACATTGAGGACTAACTTTAGAGAAGAAGAAATATGAATTTTTTTATTTATAAGACACCAAAACACAAAAATTAACGTATCTCGGGCCCAAATTCAAGTAAATCAGATGTTGGTTTATTCATCTACATTCATAATTCTTGACTGTTTTTGATTTCATAAAAATCCAGACTTATTAAAATTTGTTTATAATTACAACTGTGAAAATTATAAGCAAATTCCAAAAAAAATGTTTAAATTAAAAAAAAACATGTTCTTAATTGTGCTGCAAATTACATTAAAACAACTTATATTTAAAAAATGCGCTTCTATGAGTCGGTGCATTAAACATGAAATTTCGAAGTCTTTTTTATTTTCAGCTGTTTAAATAAATATTTTGCATTAAAATTAGACATCAATGTTTAGCTCGATAAAAGGGAATACTCCTATTAATGATTTGTGTATTATTATTACATCATATTCTTTATATTATTCAAAAAAGTAAATTTTAACAAATATATATTTTTTGTAAATTAACAAATTATTAGAAAGTTTATTTAGAAGTTTTATTTATTTCAAATTTTATTGGGAACAATTTGGTATTTTTATTTTTGAGATGCAATTACTAGGATCGAGAGAGAAATATTTGAATTTCTGGTAGATTTTACTAGCAACACATGTTCATGGTTAACTTTATTTTTAAGAGCATCCCTCTACTTGGATACTGTTGTAATTGTAAAATATTATCTTTGCTAACCTTTTCTGTTGACAATTGAACAGCTTAAAGCATGGCGTAGAAAATGAATTTATGGCTTTATTGGCCCTAAAATTCTCATCTTATGAACTCGTTCATGAAATGAATTTTGCTATTAAATACCTATTCACATTACTTTATTATTATACCTATTTGATTTAATCAGATAGGTATATTTTAACCAAAAAAAAATTATAATAATCATAGTAGAAAAAAAAATCGTACAGAAATCCGTTTCATATCGAATGTATGTGTGTGTAGATCGTTTCTTGTAAACACGATAACTTCTATTAGACTTGAAATAATTATTTCTTTGGCGCGTATGTAAAATAGTGTGGTAAAATACTCCCTGTTGAAATTGGGCCATATCCGCCATACAGGGCGATAGTCAGAGGCGTACAAATGATCAGGTTTTACATAAACTGTGTTTATTATAATTGTAGAGAAAAATATTACTATACAAAAATATCAAGATATATAGGATATCAAAACTATATAATATAGTGTGTCTATAAGGTTCGAAAGTACTTTTACGTATATTGAAGGATCTATCAATTTAACTTCAAAATGCTATTGAGGTGTTTTTAATAATGAAAGTTGCATTCGTGTGCTACCGAATGCTAATACATATTAAACATGATGACTGTAGTTAGACTGAAAATTTTTATTTCAAATTTCGAACATTTGTAAGAAATTAGAGCATATCAGTCATACAGGGCAAGCATTTCTTCAAAACAATACAAAAAAGAGACTATTATACGAATGTGAAATTATGCATACAAATTAAAATACATTCAAATAACTTTAAAAACTTAGTTAATTATTACAGTGTAATAAAAGGTTAAATTAAGGTCGATAACGATGCCATACAACCTAATTTTATTTAAGCGCCTTTTATCTTCATAAAAACCTATGGATTTTATTTGGTGCAACAAAAAGTTTTTGATTCAATCTAAGTTCCGGACGGTATTTGAGTAAACAAAACAATGTTTAAAGTAGGGTATTTCGTCTTTTTTCTTAGCTACCTCTGGTTGTATAGGTCATATCACAATAAACAACAAACGAGAGTGTTTATTATGAAATTGCGATGAAAACCAGATGTGCCGAACCCTTCTCGTCGATTTGTCGAAAAAATTAAGACAATTAAAATCGATAGCCTTTAAACAATTGACGGTGACTTAAGTAATAATACATACATTTCAACGAAATTTTAGGAAATAACGCTTCTAGTTGAGCAAATCATCATGGCATAATATTAAGGCGAACGCCTAAAAAAAATAGCTGTCGAAAATTGAATAGTCGATTGTACATCTTTTTTTTTACAATAAAGGTTTTTTCATGTACTTTTTATTAGGTTTAATAACTTGTTTTTTGAAATATTTAAAGTCATTTCTTGCTTTTCTTTAAATTATCTTTTTTGAACAAATCAAAAGTCTATTCGAAAATTAAATTTATTATTATGCATCAAAAATATACAAAAAAGAAACAATTTAAAAAATCTGTTTTTTTTTCTATGCCCATTGGGAACAGAGATAAAAGATTTTGTTTGCGCGAAAATATGCATTTATTTAAAATACAGTTTTTTCAATACCACTGAAAATTACATGAAAAAAATCTACATTCTGAAAGAAATATATGTTGTTTTTCTACGACTCGTCCACTTTAGTCTATGTAAAACTTTGACGCTCGGAATGTCCCCCTCATCGGGACTACTTTTATCCCATGTTTCTTGGGTCGCTGATCACGAAAATCGGGGTCCCGCGGCTCTAAAAATAGTGCGTCACCTCTAAAAATGCCAAAAACCACCCCTTTTGGGAATAATACTGTAAAATAATGTTATGAATGTGCTAATTGTAATGATATTTTGCCAGTTCAGTATGTTCATCTAAATTAAGGACAAATTTTATAGAGGGGGTGAAACTTCCCCTAAATTGACGTAAAATGGAAAAATGATTGAATTTTTTATTCACTTTTTGATTTAAATTTAGATGAATGGGGATTTTATAATGAAGAAAATTTTTTTCCAACCCGTCAGGGGTGAAAACTACCCCTGTATCGCCTTTAAATTGAACTAACGCTTAGGGGTGAAAAAGTTTTGTGATATTTTTTTCGACGGAAGTTTATCAGAAATTACAAGCAAACTGAAAAGTATACATATCTACTTAATGTCTAAGCGTTAGTTCAATTTAAAGGCGATACAGGGGTAGTTTTCACCCCTGATGGGTTGGAAAAAATTTTCTTCATTTACAATCCCCATTCACCTAAATTTAAATCAAAAAGTGAATAAAAAAAATTCAATCATTTTTCCATTTTACGTCAATTTAGGGGTATTTTCACCCCCTCAGGTTAGCCCTCAGAATAAAATTTATCCTTACCTTAGATGAACTTACTGAACTGGCAAAATGTCATTACAGTTAGCACATTCATAACATTATTTTACAGTATTATTCCCAAAAGGGGTGGTTTTTGGCATTTTTAGGGGTAATGCACTATTTTTAGAGCCGCGGTACTGATTTTCGTGACCCAAAAAACACGAAATAAAAGTAGTCCCGATGATGGGGGCATTCCGAGCGTCAAACCCCGCGTTTTACATGGACTACTTGAACAATTGACGATTTAATTTACTACTTTATTATTCTTTTGTTCATTACACAGGCACACACAAAAATAGTCGAATGCGAGAAGGCCTATGTATTCCCATGCATTTTGACCCGCTGAATACGAATCTGATGTCCGTTTTGCCCGATTGGCTCTTGCATTTTTGCTGACCTCAAAAAACACCTTAAAAATGCCCAAAACGAGTAAATAAAAAGCTTAAATGAGCTGATCACTATATCTATACGTAATTTGGGGCGCTGAAACTGAATATGAGGTCGGAATTAGTAGATCAGTTGGGAATTTTAACATAACCTCAAAAAATGCCTAAAAATCCAAAACAAATAAATTAAAAGCTTAAACCAAGAACTTTAAAACTAACATAACCTAAGGCAAGAGCTAAGAGCTTTAAACCAAGAACTTTAAACTAAGAATTGTTAACCCAACATAACCTGAGATAAGAACTTTAAACCAAAAACTTAAACCTATTATAAATTAAGACAAGACTGTTAAGTTCCTAAGGCAAGAACTATTAAGATTTAGAGTTCTTGGTTCAGAGTTCTTTGTGTAAAGTTCCTGTCTCAGAATATGTTACATCTAGAGTTCTCGGTTCTTTGTGTAAAATTCTTGCCTTGTTTTTAGTAAATTCGACGATAAAATAAAAAATATTTATCTAAAATGTTATAGTATGGAAATAGTGGATAAAGGTTTTCCATGATACCTTGCATCATATGTTATAAGATGTTGGACAAATGGAAAGAACGTTAAAAAGTAAAATATAAAAATCCAATGATATCGAAGGAGCCTGGAATCCGTGAAGAGAGTTATTTTTTAGCAATACAAATGTTTCCGGAATTAATGCTAAAAAAGGGTTAATGGAAACTGATTGTTCCGAAAGTCAAGAAGATGACAGTGAATATGAGTGTTCGATAAGAATTAAAACTCCCAATATTTGGTGAAATGATAAACTTAATAATGTTGTTAGAAATCTTGGTCTATCTAATGGTAGGGAAGAATATTTTGCGGCGATTATGAAAAAAGACAATTTAGTATCAAGTGATGTTCGTTCTAGCTCATACAGAAAAAGAGAAAAAGACTTTGGAAAATATTTTACACAAGGAAAAGAACACTTGATGAATATACTTAAACCTATCATATATAGATTTTAGATAAATATTTTTTATTTTATCGCTGATTTTTTTTCGATTTTTCGGACTCTCGATTTTACTACAAACAAAACAGAAGGAATTCACATTATTTACACAGTTGTGCAAAATTTTTTGTAGCCCTATACTCATAGGAAGGCAAGTTTCTTACTTCACTAGAGCTGCGGTTGCATGATGACGCCCGCAGTCCCGCTTTCTCAACCTGACCTGCCGCCGATACTGAGGTTTCCCTCCCCTGCATCGTAAACTGTGTCTCTACTTCTGCCATGAAGGCATTTTTTTACCTAGGAACTTAGTCGAAATAAATCTTTGCCCGCCGTCACCACGTGGAGGTGTCCTAGTCGCAAGAATAGAAAAAGAAACAAATGGCATATGACAAACAAACAGAATAAAGAAAACTATACATATGTTTAGAACAGCTCTAAGAAAAAAAAAAGTAAAAAATCATCAAGGGAGGGTGTAGGTAAATGTTAAGTCCAAACGATATTTCTCTCTCAATAGAGCAAACTTTGAACAATTTCATTGTTCAGTAATATTTTCCTTAGGATACTTGAAAATTTAAAAGTTACCCATCTCCGCTCACTAGGGTTGATGAGAGTTTATGCTGAAGTGATATTTCTCTATGAAGTTTGCAGATTGCGCTTTAATATTCTGACTTCTGTATTGTGTTCAGCAATTACGTCGGAAATTATATGTTCAGATATTATGTAGAACAAAGTCAATTTCGGGCTATGATTCAGTCATTTTTGGATACGTTTTCATCCTAAATAAGGATTTTACAAGATATTCGATCGTCGCGCATAAATTCTGACCGATTCGGTTTCAGTGCCCCAAATTACGTATAGATATAGTGATCAGTTCATGTAAGCTTTTTATTTACTTGTTTGGAATTTTTCGGGCATTTTTTAGGTGTTTTTTTTGAGATTATGTTAAAATTTCTAACTGATCGGCCAACTCTGACCTCAGATTCGCTCTCAGTGCCCCATAATATGCACGGAAATGGTGGTCAGCTCATTTAAGCCTTTTATTTACTTGTTTGAGGTTTTTCGGGCATTTTTAAGGTTTTTTTTGAGGTTAGGAAAATACAAGAGCCAATCGGGCAAAACGGACATCGAATTCGTGTTCAGCAGGTTAAAATTCATGGTAATACATATTACATAGGGCCTGCCTTCTCGCACTCGACTTTTTTTGTGTGTGCCGGTGTTATTTTTTGGAATTAAATTTTGACAGGATGATTTATTTAGGTTAGAAATATATTGAAGTAGGAGAGCGTAAAAATATATGCATTATTACGTAAGTTATAATCAATTGTTAAAGAATTATCTTGTTTAAATTTTTTGCAACTTAACATATTGACAAAAAGTTTGGGCTCATCGAGTTTTCTTCGCAATTTCATAACGTTAAAAACTGCGAAAAAACACGAATTTTATATACAGTATATATAAAAACACTACAAATAAAATATTTACTCATTCCATTATAGATACTCGGTTACAGTATGCAGTTATTTTGAAAAATAAAAAAGTTAATTCGATCACATTTTCCGCTGTAAACTACACAAAGTGATCGCTTCCATTAATATTAATTTATTATTCAGTCATATTTTCAAGACAAATATACTTTTTGCATACACCATGGGAAAAAGAAAGGTAATCCTAAAATAATATTAAATAGTAATACTAAAATATCAAGTTTTACTTCCACATCCAGTGGAAGTATAGTAACGACAAAAAAATTTTTAAAAATTCTGTCTGTCGGTCTGTAACTTTTTTTTGTGCGCACGTTTACTCTGGAACCGTTCAAGATATTGACTTGAAATTTGGTACACGTATGTATTTTAACGTGATCTGGAACTAGATTATATTTTCATCTTGTTCCATCGAAGGGTTGGGGGTAAATTGGGGTAAATTTGGGGTAAATAGGTAAATTAAGCAGGTAAGAGTCCAGAAAATTAGTATTTAGTATATTAATCTCAAAAAAATTTTTGGCATTAGCCACCCCCATTACCACCCCCACCCCATTATTAAAGGATATGAAAAAAAATTGTGATTTAGTATGTGTGCACAAGAACCAGAAACCTCAAAATATTTTTTTACTTCATCCACCCCCACTACCACTCCCTAGCACCACCCCCACCCCACTACCGATGTGGGGTATCGTTTTATAGGTTTTTGGGGTAGAGGATTTCAAATATTATATTATTAAAGTTCCATAAGCAATTATTTCCACATACAAAATTTTTTCGTTGTGAGTGACTTGGATAGAAAATCTGGATGTGGAAGTAGTGATTCCTTGGGCAGCGGTTTTTACTATTATGAATGAAAGATATAGAGGAGTTTCAACATAAAAAAATTCGAAAATTTGCCAATTCCCAATCAAAGCACGACCTCAAAAATATGTAATGTGGTGTGTGTGGGTGTGTGTGTGTGTGTGTGTGTGTGTGTTAATAAGAGTTAACTGTCTGTTTTTGTGTGTTTGAGAGTTACATAGCATGTGTCGAATTCAGTGGTCTCGTTGTTCGGCTATACAGGGTGTCCGGTAATACCGGTCTGGTGCCGATTCTACATGCAAAAATATGAAAGAAAATTTATATAAATATGTCAGCTAATGCTTCCTTATGGACTCAAAGCCCTTTGAAGATTGAAGCCAAAAACTGGTATTCTGCTATTTTCATTTTTTTTTAAATTAAATAATGGCAATGAAAATTAATTAACAATGAGCTTATTGTTACTCTACTTGACTTAATTGTTACGTGAAAACTTGAAGCACATCGTGTTTTCTCATTTACACGATTTTTCACAAGCGGTTAGTTTTTCGATTGAAATGAAAGATGACCTTTTTTAATATTTTTAATTAGTGCTGTAGCTCAATTAGGAAGCATTTGCGGGCATTGCGGCACTTTTTTTCAAACGTTTTCGGATATAATTTGTACCAGAAGTTTGTTACCGATATTTTCTGACACCCTGTATAGAATATGAAGAAAGTACAGCTAAAGATTTTTAATTATATTAAAAACAATAAGTAAATAAATCAGCTAATATTAGATATAAATTAAGAGAAGTCATCACATATTTTTTACCTGCCCAGGAATTTGACCTCAATAGGCAGTTCACAGAGTTATAATACGATAAAGGGGTTTGTAGATTTCAAAACGAGAAATAATGTAAACTACGGTTACTTGTCGACAAAGGCATTAAGAAAACGATGATTAGAGGGCATTGTCGCATGTACCATAAATGTAATGTACTGTGATTTCTTTACAATTTTTAATATTCTGTGTAATGTCTTATATAATATACCCACGGACAAAATGATCGCATCATTCAAAATTTGTCATGTTTTGAAGTTAATTTATTTCTTAACCGTTTTTCCGATTTTAATGATAGTTTTATTGTTTAAAAAAAAGTTGCAAAGTTGTAACGAAAACGTAACTTTTTTTATACTATATCTCCTGTCCTGGACATCAAATGCTTAGAACGACGTCGAGATGTAGTTCCGTAAGTAATTGAATGTTTTCTTAATTTCTTTCAAATTAGATTTAATTTAAACTACTTAGGTACCCGAAAAATTTATCGGATTTTCTTCCATCTATAGTATGATTTAAAATTCACTAGCCGTAGAAACCCTGAGGTGCCAGAAAGTCATTTTAAATATCGGGAATCAAGCGCAAATGCATGGTGCCACTAAGTACGGTTAGACATCGGTGGTTGGCGCGCCCTCTGCAGATTATACGGTTGAACCAAAATCCAGTTTTTATAGAAAAATCGACCAAGTAGCTCCATCTTGAAATTTTGTGGGAAGGATGTTATGATGTTTAGACGTTCAAATATGCGATAAAACGTTCTGGCACCTCGATCTGGTGCCAGAACGTATATATAGGTGCCACTCCGTCCATATATATGTGAATTTGGTGCCTGAACGTTCAGTTTTAAATATATATATATATATATATATATATATATATATATATATATATATATATATGAAATCGTATTTGCCCGCTGAGTAGTTGTTTCCTTCAAATCCGATTTCATAAACAGTGAGTATAGCCCACTGAAGCTAGAGGTCGCCGCTCTTGGTACTTGCAAAAAAGCAAGTCGCTATACGTCAGTGACATTTGTCCGACGTATAGTAGCATCTGACTATATGAGAGTTTACCTCTCACCGTCACTTCATTTGATTCAGTTTGTATAAGACTAGCAAGTTGACCACTATCATTTGTCTGTTCCATGACCTATGGCATACTAATGAGAACATAATAAGTTCGAAACCGGTCTATGTCTGGTTAGGAGCAGACAAATGATGGTTACTGATCACGATTTGAAGATGTAATTCAATGCAGGTCGGGGTATTTGCCCGCTGAGTAGTTGTTTCCTTCAAATTCGATTTCATAAACAGTGAGTATAGCCCACTGAGGCTAGAGGTCGCCGCTCTTGATACTTGCAAAAAAGCAAGTCGCTATACGTCAGTGACATTTGTCCGACGTATAGTAGCATCTGACTATATGAGAGTTTACCTCTCACCGTCACTTCATATATATATATATATATATATATATATATATATATATATATATATATATATATATATATATATATATATATATATATATATATATATATTTAATTGTAAAAATGAGCAAAAGAAATCTATTAATTTAAATAAAAAAACTAGCTTAATTAATTCAAAGAAAGAGAATAAATCAGGTAAAATTCGTAAACAAACTAAGGGACTTTTGAAATTAAAAATAACTAAGAATAACAAAATTTATTGTAAATATAAAAAAGCAATTGACAATTCAGGGGGTGGGCAAATAAAATAAGTGCTTGGATTACGTTTACAAAGATCAAACAGAATGAAAGATGTACAGAGACAGACAGATTTATCATAACTTAAAAAGGAAAATATATAGGGTAACTTACAAAGATGAATCCATATTTATTGGCGGAGGGCCACAATACATAAAAAATACTGTAAATGCTTCAAAAAGATTAAGTGACATTTTACCAATAAACAAATTTTGATATTTTATATCAAAAACAAATCTTTAAACGTAAATAAAGATAATAACATAAGAATTGAAATACATAGTAGCATTTTAAGCTACAAGATACATACAAAAACGACATGTGCTCTGCACAGAAAATTATTCACAGGCATTTAACAAGAAATCTTATTAACAGTATTTAATTGACGATACGTACATTCGCGAAAAGGATGTACGAAATGCCCACACATAATAATAATAATAATGATAATAACCTTTATTTCCCAATCACAAGTACAATTAATTAAAAACCATACAAGTAACTCAGGAGTGCGTCAAAACACTGAAAGTTGCACCAAATTGGCGTCTTTGGCCCCAGTATTAGACGAAATATAGAAATATAAATGTACTTACAAAACTGCAGCAAAAAGAATGAAGGCACTGTTATGGTTAGGTCGGTACCAGTTGTAACCTCACAAACTATACAACACTACCATAAGTGTAGTATACCACTGACTCTGAACTGTAATTTTCTTTTTAACTCAATTAATGCAGCTAACATTACACTGATTAAATGCTACTTTAATTCAAAACATCTATACTGAACAAATTTTAATGTTCTCAACTACTCGGTACAACTCACCAAAAAAGTTCAGTCTCAAATACTAATAAACACTAAAATAGCTCAAATTCGAGCCATAATTTTGACTACTGTGCAAGCCTGAAGGCTGCTTCAAAAGTAAATATATCACACTCATTTGGGGTTTTATATGCGCGCCTAGCACACTACTTTCGGGGGTCTGTATTTTTATTTTACCAGCTTATTTTCTGGAACTTCTAGAAGGCTAACTCGTAAACAATTACTCTCCAACAGGGCCGGCGTTAAATCTTGTTTTACAAAACTAACAAAATAGGTAATTTTTATAATAAAGATATAAAATAATGTTATTTAACGGATTTTAATAGAAATTTACGAATAGTAAATGGTTATTTTTCTCTCTGAAAGGTAGAATTGTTTTTGTAACTCTGTATGCCGTTTTAATTATCTCCATTACAGTCTGTCTCCTTTTTAGTCGATTCGTCAGGTAGGCATTTCAATTTGTTCGTCGTTCTTAGAAAGTAGTTATTTTGTATTCTTCGCTTACCAGACTTTTGTTGCCGAGTCTCGCTCCATTATTAGACTGTTCTTGAAGGTTATTTTCAGATATGTTGGATGCGGTTTTCTAGAAAGTTCAAAATATCCTGCTTTTTTCCGCGACGATTAGAGACATGTGCTAGTACGATCTAGGTTCTGAATGTTTCCGTGTTTTGGTTGAAATTAGGTATGTCCCTTATTGTAATTTGTCTAACTTGATCTAGGGCCGTCGTGAATACTCGGGGAATGGATAATATCCTTGCTTGATTCTCGTATTGCATAATTTGGTTCTCGTCGTGTGTTCGAACCATTGAATTTCAATAATTTCATGAAAACAGGCTTTTATTATTCTGTTTATTAGGTAGTGTGTCGTTCCTTTACTGCGTAGGGTGTTGATCATGGTCGTTGATCTGCCGCTGATGAATCTGGTTGTCTTCCGATATGTCTCTCTAGTTATTCGAGCAAGAATTGTGCGTAGTCTATTGTCTTCTAGCAGTTCAAGAACCAGTAGCCCGTTTCTTGTATTTATTAGATTATGTTCGTTATAGCATTTTGTGGTCTGTATTGACCTTTTTGCTTTAATGTGCTCAATCCTTTCTCTTATCTCCCTACCCACCAGGATATGATATATTTGTAAAATTGAGCTTCCATTGTCCCAAGTGTCAAGACGGATTCGGCTTGTGTTCTTTAATGTTAAGTCTTCTTTTAACCTTTTGATGGAGATTTTTTCTTTTGTCATTTCTTCTGGTTTCATGAGTTGGCTGCCTGGATAATGATTTGAAATGATTTGTTCCTATTTTTTATTTTATTTCAAATGAAGTCTTTGCAAAGTAATTTTTCTGTTATTTCAGTTATCATTCGATTTTCGTCTCAAAGAATTTCCAATTTGATATAATTAATTTTAGCCTTATTTAAAATAAACAATTTAAATTGAAGGCAGTTTAATAAACTGGCCACTGTGTATCAGCTAAATAATAAAGTATAGTAGGATGATAAACTATTTATGATATTTAGCCATTTAGGTTTCAACATTCCTTCTGTTCATTATTAGAAAAAGTACACCTCATGACATCTATACAACAGATCCTTTAGGGGCGCAATGTGCAGTTAAATAAGCGCATCAAAATTAGTTTAGTTTATTTTAAGAAATTTATTAGATGCTAGTTCTATTGGAACTAGTACCTCAGTAGTATAAATCAAAAAACATTACATGAAACGTTATAGGTTTGTTATTAATGCATATAAAATGGACTTAACTTTGATGATCACTGCTGTTCTCCTTCTCTCATATTTGTACTGATTCCTTTCTTGCCTTTGTTTTTGTCAGCAAATAGACGATGTCACTGCACCACACTAACTAATATTTCTTATCTGAATTATTTTACCTTTCATTGTTTAAATATTTTTGAATATGAAGAAAGAATACTTAACCAATTATAAGTTAACCATGCTGGAGTTTTAGCAACTTTTTTACATTACTCTTTTAGAAGCCGTCATTTTTACAAGAGAACCATTTTTTTATAAATAAGAGCAGCGGGACCCTAATATATGAAGTCCATTTAGTCGATTCGATTCTCACCGGGATACAAATAATGTTTTTTTCGCTTACTGCTGGCGTCGCTGGCTTAGATCGATATATAGTCGTGATAAAATATGTTTGTGTGATTATTTCACAGAGAAAAATGAAAATAAAGTTCCAAATTGGTTATCCACAAATTCTAATTACGTGAATGTAAATTAATTAGTCCTCTAAATTATTACTCTTAATTAAAAATGTTTGATATACTATCTAGTATTAATGTACAGCATATCCCACTTTTGGTGCTTGGTGATGTTATCATTAATTATTCCATTTCAACCAAACCAAATTTAGGTCTGTATGACCTTTAAGTATCTGCGAATAAACCTTAATATAAGATACAGAAAGTGGGAAAATAAAACAAATGAGACTAGATCCAGTCGCGTTCACAATAATGAAAGATTTTATCTTCTAGTCACTTTGAATGCTCAGCAGCTATCACATTGAAGATGTAAGATAAATAAAAATACATATCACGCAAAATTAGCAAGGGAACTATTTAAATGCAGAGATGGCTCTAGGAAACTTTCCATATTTGATAAAAGTCTGTAAAAGTCATGTAAATAATATAATTGTATTCACTTATTTGGTATCAAAATGAAGCTTGTATCATCACGAATCAGATTTCACCATAAAATGGGTATCAATATATCCAATGGAAAGTTAGAAGGAACACTTCCTGGAAATTTTCTGAGTTTTCAAAACGGAAAGTTTCCAGCAAGTTTTCCTACTAACTTTCCATTGGGTATATTGATAGGCTATTTTATGGTGAAATCGGATTCGTGGTGAGTGTAAATCGTTTGAAAATGCATGGATTTTTACACGACTGCTTTTTGATTTTTCGTTACTTTCACTCAACATATCTACGGCTGGGCCCCAGCTTTTTGTCTGGGATTTGAAATATGGTTTATTTATTACCATATCTTTTTAAAATCCAAATGCCAGACAGGAATCGTTTGAAAAAATGGCATTTTTTCGCGCTTTTCTTTTTGTCTGGCTATCCAGGGGACCCAGCCAATTCGTCTTAAATTGAAACTACTCATTGCCTAATATTAACAAAAAAACAAATGCCAGACGAATGTAAATCGTTTGATTTTTGCGGAATAGTTGACAACTTGAACAATAATTTTTTCACTGTTGGGCCCTCGGAATTTGTCTGGCGTTTGTTATATCGCAATAATTATAATCTATTTACCTATATATACAATTCCCAGATAAGAACCAAATCGTTTGATTCTGGACCATTTTACAACTTCGGATTGAAATTTCGGGCCTTAGGGCCCACGGAATTTGTCTGGCGATAAGCTTCCGTCGGATGTTTTTCTTTAAAACGTAAGTCTAACTTGACGCCAAATAGGAACTAAACGTTTGAAATTGCTCATTTTCATGAAATTTTCTTTTCAGTTTTCCGCTGAGGAGCCCCCACCGAACGGGTGAACAGGGAGAGGGATGTTTTTAAACATGAAATTTCACACGTACCCGCCCATGTGCTTTATTGTCGATAAAAATAATTATTTTTTCGTTTAACTAGCTTTAACACAAAAATAGATTAATGAATTGTTATCAAATTGCGATGCGCAGTGAGTTTCCCCGAGTAGTATGAATGCGCGGTGGGTTTCCTCGAGTACAATCGATGCGCAGTGGGTTTCCTCGAGTGCAGTGGGTGGAATGCAGTGAATGTGCAGTGGGTTTCCCCGAGTACCATGGATGCGCAATAGGTTCCCTCGAATGTACTTCCTGAGTACTATAGGAGTACTCAGTGAGTATGTAGTACTTCATTATAGGCATAAGTTAGTATGTCAATGTTTTTAATTCCACGCGCAAGAAGTCTTCTACGCGAACGAAGTCGAGGGCATCAGCTAGTTCAAAATAAAGTATTTTTTCTTTCCGCATTCCAGCGTCTTTTTACCTAGGTACTTAGCTTTTTACTGGAAAATTAAGTAACGCTATTTTCAACTTTGACCCACAATAAAAAGAATACCCTTTACCCAATTTAAATGAGAAGCTTTTCAAAATGTTCATGATTAGCGCTATGATGCCAGATTTTCAGTTAAACGTTCCTTAATATTCTGTCTCGGATTTTGAGGGTATAAAAAAAATTATAGTAGGCCGTGCACCGAAATTGAAACATGACAATTTTGTCCAGAAATGCGGCTTTCTTGCTCTAAATAAAAAAAAAGTCCATTCGATTATCCGAAAGATAAATATTTTATGAGCGTATGTCAACCTTAAGTGGGACATACTGTATGACATACGAACATATGTTGATTAAAGTTGAAAAAAAAAAAATTCGAAAAAAATGGGCTGACTTGTGCACTTTTTGTTAATACTCGTAGTAAGAATAAAAAACTTTCGAATGTCTAAAATGTTGGAACTCATCCAGGTAGTCGAGTTTTGGGGGTCTTGTCAATTGCGACTTTTCAGAGCCACAAGAAGAACATCAAATTCCAATTTTAACTTATTTGACTAAAGTCACTTTTGCATAAAATTATTTTATCATTGCTGATAACCCGACCAATTATTATTATTATATTGTACAAAATATGTCTGCAAAAATCCACTTTTCAATCGTGGACTGCCAAATTTCAATTCCATTTTTGTCAAGTATAAAGTTTCATAATTTTTAAAACAATATTTAAATTACAAAGTTATTTTCTGCATACACTCTTATACGATATATAATTAGATTGTGCCGAAGTTATAAAAATGGTTGCTTTAAAGTATCTAACTTTAATTTGTTTGAGGTAACCAATTTAAATTTCCCAGGGGACAAGAACGAGACTACGTTTTATGCAATAATTATGTCCCACAAAGCAAATGGCGATTTCATGAGTTTAGCGTCGAGTCTTCGTTAATTCTAAAACTTGAGATACGTTAGATGTTTTCAATTAATATACAGGGCATTTCTGTGTCTGTATTCTAAATAGACCTCTTACAGGACAGGTAGCTGAAGTGATTCTAACCAAAATACTATTGGTCAAAATACATACGATCTGACCCTCAAATATTATTTTTATTGTCAAAGAAATATAGATTTTTTATTATTATTATTTTTTATAGATCGCCCTTTTTCTAGCCCTCGAATTTTGTTTCAAACTAAGAGCTAAATTATTGTTAATAATGAAAACATCCCGAATACTTACAAAATTTCAAGATGAGCATATGTTTGGTTTTTGAGATATGAAGGATTGAAGTTGTGATATGCGTGATGCTATTAAAAAATACACAGCTGCACAAAAAATTAATTCTCATCAGCTATGGCAGAGCAATCAAGATATTCTTAGCATTTTTCGACGCAGAATTCATATCTAATATCGACGAATCCGTATATTCATTGATTAATGCAGAAGGGCCAAAAACATCCCCTATATAAGGATGAAAATAGGGAAAAAATGATGCTATTGAGTTATAGAGCTTCCATGAATAGAAATATAGTATAAGTCTATTGGCTGAATGCATGAACGAAGGTGTTGACTAGGGCTTACACAGAGTAATTGAGACTCACCCTTGAGAGGTGCAAAACTACCCCCCATCTTGAATTATGAACTTGAGTCAGTGAAAAGATAGTGAATGTACCAGATATTGCATTCTGATTGCAGTATGTCTGGATCTGGAACGATAACCAATATTCCCACAATAGTTTTTTTACACACCTATGAAGAGGTGAGAAAACACCGCACATTTATATAAGCGATCTCGCTGTGAAAATATTACAATAAAGTAAATTCTGTCACAAGGATAATATCTTGAATATCTTAAAGGGGGGTGCGAGGGCGTGAATATCAGAGACATCGCAATCGCTGCATCACATTAGCGAAAATCCTGTGGCAAGGGTTTTCAAGAGTGCTCTTTAGGAATGTTATGGCCTCGTAATTCTTTCTCATCGCTCTAGAGAAATTCACAGGGGTTAGAGGGTGGAAATCTGATCAATTTTACAATCATTATGTTGTATGGAAAAAAATTCTGACATAAGGGGAACGACGCCATAGTCAATAGGTTCGTTTTTATCCCTCAAGTGGCTTTTATGAGGGGGTAAGGGTGCGAAGGGATGAATATCGGAGCAATCTCGTAATCGCTGCATTACATAAAAAAAATACTGATGTAGCGGTTTCCAGAGTACTTTTTTCTTATGTCAGGGCATCTTGATTCCTTTTCATCTCCCAAATGATCCCGACGGGGGTCAGACCCACCAATAAGTTTTCGTCCCGTTCTCTTACTCCATCGTAAGTGTGTCATAAAATAGTTCTAGTTCTAGTTATCGTCCCGCATTCATACCTATTGCAATCAAAATGCGATATCTGGTACATTCACTATTTTTTCCCTGACTCCCAAGACAAGGGGTAGTTTCTTACCCTGTAATGGATTGTTTTCGTGTACTAGGTCGTAACAGATTTATGGTTCATTTCATTAATAAAGATTAGAGGGTTCAAGCTGTTTGGCCAGTTATTGGTGTATACAGTTTTATATAATATTGGGGTAGTTTACACCCTTTACTTTGTGTAAGCCCTAATCAACATCTTCGTTCATGCATTCAGCTAATAGACTTATATTATATTCCTGTTCATGGAAGCTCTATAACTCAACAGCATCATTTTTCCCTATTTTCATCCAAGGGATGTTTCTGGCCCTTCTGAATTAAGCAATGGATATACAGATTCGTCGATATTAGATATGAATTCTGCGTCGAAAAATACTAAGAATATTTTGATTGCTCTGCCATAGCTGATGAGTATTCATTTTTTGTGGGGCTGTGTATTTTTTGATAGCATCACGCATATCACAACTTCAATTCTTCATATCTCAAAAACCAAACATATGCTCATCTTGAAATTTTGTATTCAGGATGTTCTCATTATTAACAATAATTTAGCACTTGTTTGAAATAAAATTCGAGGGTTATATAATGGGCGACTTTTGGCCTATCTTTGGTCACTCTTTAGTACAAAGAGAAGGTAGACATTATGCATATCAATTTTTTCGTAATTTAAAGATCTAGGTTGACTCATAGAAGTTCCATTAAAAAAAATGTTTTCATTGAAAAAGCAATATCGTTGAACTTAATGAAGAATAAATCGTGTAAGTTAGTAACTGAAGAGATACTATTTTAAAGGTGCTTACAGACCGATTTTTAACAATTTTGATAAAATCGCTGTCTAAAAACTAAAAAAAAAAAATTATATTTTTGAAAATCAAAATAATATTTGAGAGTCAGATCATATGTATTTTGGCTAGCAGGATACAAATATGCAAAAATATGCAAGTTGTCCCATTTAAAAATTTAATTTTTCTGTCAATTGCATCGGAACCGGAAGTCTGCCATTTTGGTTATTTATATCATTCATATAACTGGAAATTTCATCCCATATCACTACACCAAATTTGAAAAAAATTCATTCGCCCGTTCAAAAGTTACAAGAGTGTCCCTATCGGCTGAGCCACCCGGTATGCCTGCCTTTTTTTGCTCCGATTACCTGCCCTGTAAATATTTTGTACAGTCACTGAAACACCCTATATACACAAATAAAATACCACGATTTTGACTTATTTCACTATCAGCATCCAATTCGAGGTACACCTATTTATAATGTAATGATAAGCAAGATAAAATTTTATCTGAGAAATTAAGAATATTATTCCGTAAGTTCCAGCTGTATATACAACATGCAGTAATTGTTGTTGTTATTGTTGTTACATTATAATTGTTGAGATAAAATGTATCTGCAGTCTTATTCTTTGCAATGATTGACTCCATCTAAATACGTTTAGTGATGTATTACTGTTCTAAAAAAAGATAGTGTTTATGTACGTCATTTTATCCAGAATGTTGTTTATTAGGACGTTTTACCTAAGAAGTGATGTGCGGGAAAGTTCAAAACCGTGATCGAAGTAAGTGCTAATAATTTTTGTAAAAAACAACTGGTTAAAGATTTTATGTTGAACATAACCATAATCAGACGAAATTTTTATCGCGATTGTCCCTTATCATTGTGAATAATTTTCTAATCGTCAACTTTATTATTTAATTTCATTATATAGATATAAATTATCTGATTACACAGGTTCATAAAAAAAAATTCGTGAGCGAGAATTAAGACCCACTTTTCCTTATTTTTTTCGGGGCGCTGAACACGAATCTGAAGTTAGAATGTTTGTGAACGACTTTTAGAGCTAGAGGTAAAAATTGGACGCAAATCGTGAACACTCGGGATTTGTGATATTTCCAGGTTCCAAATGAATAGAGAAAATTTGGGAGACATCATTTTTGGGAGTAAATACGGTATTTTCCAATGTATTCCACTAGTTGATAAAACCTCAGGCACGGTGAATTCACTTTGGACCGCACTATTATAAAAAATTTCTGAGGATATTGCTCCCAACAGTGGTTCATAAACATATTCATGTAGATTGATTTGGGATTGATTTGTGTTCGCAGTGCTGAGCAGAACTGCATACGCGGGAAGAACAATGAGAAGAGGCAGGAATTACATCTTGTGTGGAACACTCAGCCTGTGAGTCTGGACCCTTGCCAGAATCGACTTGTGATGGAACCTTTTGATGCTTACCTGTGGACACCTTGCACCTGTTACAATCATCTTTTACTTCCACATCCAATGGAAGTATAGTAACGACAAAAAAAAACTTGAAAACTTTTATTGTTCAAATAGGCTTAGAATGTCATGAAACATCGAGATTTTAAGTTTGAGCAAAAAAAAATTCTGTCTGTCGGTCTATCTGACGTGCTAATATTTCAGGATGTGATTCCTTAGGTCATTTTATGAAGAAAAGTTCATATGAACATATGTCCGCAATGGCTTAAATTTTTTGTTAAATCTGTGTTTTTTTAATATCTCAAAAAGTACTTTAGATATTATTTTCAATCTTGGTATGTGTTAATAGGTTAAAAACCACATATTTTAGTTAGACAAGGTTTTTATCTCTCCATAAGTGGCGTTGCTGCAAACATGTCCTCTGATATTCTTTACCTACACCACTTACATTTTTCCATGAGGATATTTTTCTGATTAGCCTGATCAATTCTACATGAAGACGGTCTTGCGTTTTTCTCGTCTCTTGATTAAAACAATTAGATTCAAATTGCTAATGAGTGTTTAATTATATGAAAAAAAAGTTATGCTAAATATCAGACGTTAAATCGTAAAATTTATAATCGCTTGCTATTAATTTCAAACTAGGTAATAGGCGCGGAAATAGCTGTGACGTCACACTGTCTTTTGAACGGGGAACAGCAAGGGGCAAGGGTGTTTATCTTACGTTTCAAGAAGACCCAATAATGGAAGATTGATTATAGGGTGGGCCGAATTTTAACAATTTCGGAATTTCGATTTGGAATAGTGAGGGAAAGTTGCTTTTTGGCAATACAAAGAAAATGTTTATTTTCGATTTTTTTGGCAATTTAGTTTTTTCACCCTCTACCGAGGGTTGATTTTGAAAAACTGAAATTTGCAAATTTGACTTGGAATAGGGTGGAAAAGCTTCCATTTGACAAAAGAAAGAAATTAATTATTTCATCAATTTGCGTTTTCCACCCTCTACGGGGGTTAAAAAATTAAAAACAACGATACAATTCAGAATTCCGAGTTTACCAAAGAATAGCGTGAATTATATTCCGTATTTTTATACATTTGGCTTTATTATCCGTTACCAACCCTTAAAAATGATGCTTGTGGAGCAGCTCTTCGCTTTTTTAACAAGTATTAGGCCAATAAAAAATATTAAAAAACCCAGAACTCACCGCGGGGAGGTGGCTGCTTAGCGAGTTCCATCCCACCCTCCCTCTTCCTAAACTCAAGTTATTTATTGGTTAAAGTCTTGTTTAGTTTGAAACTGTGGCATTGATCTTCGTGAATCTCAATTTGTATTGGGATTTTCTGTGCCGACAATAATTGTCGGCACAGAAAATCCCAATACAAATTTAAAGCAGTTGACTATTTTTATTTTAAAAGTATATGCTCCCATGTGGTTTCTAATAAAATTTAATCCATCATTTAAACAAGGAGCAAAGCATATTTTGCAAACTATTAAGGTGAGCCGATATTTAAGCCAAAAATTAAAAAGTATTATTGACCCTGTGATCCAGCGCAACTCATATTTTGCACATCCAGAGAACATTTTGTTGTGTATGTTATGCGATTCTCGTCAGTTTGTTAGAGAACTTGCTCTTAGACGGATTATCAATGCGAAAAAAAAACTAATGAAGATAATCAACATAATATTCGGATTTTTACAATACCAAAACTTAATTTTGACCCTGAAGATTACATCGATTTGATTAACTGGCGGGAAAATGAGATTACCTGTCCTCCGATATTACAAAGCATGAGCGCTGAAGATATCAAGCATTTCATAAATGATCCTGAGAAAATTTTAGAATTTGAGTCATATCCATGTCACACTCAAGCGGTGGAACGATATGTAAAATTAGTGACGGAAGCTTCATGTTCAGTTGTTGGCATAGATAAAAGGGATGGTTTTATTAAAGCAAATATAGATTCACGAAGATCAATGCAACAGTTTCAAACTAAACAAGACTTTGACCAATAAATAACTTGAGTTTAGGAAGAGGGAGGATGGAATGGAACTCGCTAAGCAGCCACCTCCCCGTGGTGAGTTCTGGGTTTTTTTAATATTTATTATTGGCCTAATACACGTTAAAAAAGCGAAGAGCTGCTCCACAAGCATCATTTTTAAGGGTTGGTAACGGATAATAAAGCCAAATGTATAAAAATACGGAATATATTTCACGCTATTCTTTGGTAAACTCGGAAATCTGAATTGTATCGTTGTTTTTAATTTTTTAACCTCCTGTAGAGGGTGGAAAACGCAAATTGATGAGAAAATTAAAGATAGATATTTTCTTTCTTTTGTTAAAAGGAAGCTTTTCCACCCTATTCCAAGTCAAATTTGCAAATTTCAGTTTTTCAAAATTTTAAAATTTTTTAACCCTCGGTAGAGGGTGAAAAAACTAAATTGACAAAAAAAATGGAAAGTAAACATTTTCTTTGTATTTCCAAAACGCAACGCAAGCGACCGTTTTCATGCAGAATTAATCAGGCTAATCAAAAAAAATGTCCACATGGAAAAATGTCAGTGGTGTACGACTTTTTTGGTAAAAAATATCAGAGGACATATTTGCAGAAACGCCTCTGGTGGAGCGATAAAAACATTTTCTAACTAAAATAATACATACCAATATTGAAAATAATATCTAAAGTACTTTCTGAGATATTAAAAAAAATGCAATACCCCGTAAAAAAAAATTAAGCCATTGCGGACATATGTGCATATGAACTTTTCTTCATAAAATTACCTAAGGAATCGTATCCTGAAATATTAGCACGTCAGACAAACCGATAGACAGAATTTTTTTGCCCAAACTTAAAATCTCGACGCTTCATGACATTCTAAGCCTATTTGAACAATAAAAATTTTCATAATTTTTTTGTCATCTTTTACTTCCACACCCAGTGGAAGGTATGGAAGTAAAATATGATTGTAACAGGTGCAAGGTGTCCGAAGGTGAGCGTCAAAAGGTTTCCATCACAAGTCGATTCTGGCAAGGGTCCAATCTCACAGGCTGAGTATTCCATATAAGATGTAATTCCTACCTCTTCTCATTGTTCTTCCATGAATATGTTTATAAACTACCGTTGGGAGCAATGTCCTCGGGAATTTTGTATAATAGTGCGGTCCAAAGTGAACTCACCGTGTCTGAGGTTTTATCAACTCATGGAATACATTGGAAAATACTGTATTTTCCCCCAAAAATGGTATTTCAATGTCTTCCAAATTTTTTCTATTCATTTTGAACCTGGAAATATCACAAATCCCAAGTTTTCATGATTTTCGTCCAATTTTTACCTCTAGCTCAAAAATTCGTCCGCAAACATGCTATCCTGACAGATTCGTGTTTAGCGTCCCGAAAAACATAAGGAAAAGTGGATCTTAATTCTCGCTCACAATTTTTTTTTGTGGGCCTGTGTTATCTGCTTACAAATATCTTTGGACTTAAGAGGGACCTTGTGTGTGCTGCACTTTTTACGATGGGTAGATTTATCTCTATAGTCAGAGAACACTGAGCCAAATATACCTACAGATAATCTTTTTGTACGTAAACGTTGTTAGTACCGGACACCAAATTATTAACGAGTATAAATAAGTTCCAGTTAGGCCTTCTCGACCGCGAATACCTGTTTGATTAACCTTTTTGCTAGAATATGTGACAATTCACGTTTACGGCGCGCTACTGAAATTAAGTACACAATCAAATTATTCAAATAGGTATTTGCAGTCGGAAACTCCCGACTGCCACTTTCATTCGTTTCATAATAGTCTCATTAAAACGTAAACATTTAAAGTAAAGTTGATATATGACCTAACCTACGTATAGTTTGTTCAAACCTGGGAGACATACTGTACATTATAGTTGCAATATTTTATACATCCTTGTATTTTTATGTGTCTAATCAAAAAACCTTACTAACATTTTGCTCTAAAATTGTAATAAAAAGTTGTTTATACGGGGTGTAACAGGATCATTTTCTCCTTTAGTTTTGAAGATGATTGATTGAAATTTCTGATATCCTATATACATAATAAGCGGCACTTTTTGACATACAAGTGATTTTTTTCACTTCCGGTTTCGCCGGAAGTGACACTAACTTTCGATTTTTAAATGGAACACCTGTAGATTATTGCATTTTTGAATTCTGCATAATTTTCTGAATCCAACGATACCAAATAAGTGACATTTCAAACGTCAATATTTTTTATATGATTTTTAGTTTTCCATTTAAGTGTGCCATGACGGTTCCGATTTATTCTAAATGGTCCGTGTAATGCTAGAAAAATCGAAATCCCGACAAAAATACTAAATTACGTAATTTATGAGCAAATAAAGTTCATCAAAATGGTTTTTGGGGCAAAACTCATTTTTTTCAAATGGGACCATATTGGTACCGTGGTACCATTTATTAGTACTATTAATAAGGAATTTATTCATATGTTCGTAATTTTGTTTGTATTTATCGCACATTTTAATACGACATTCCAAGAAAAAGCCATACGCTGTAGTGTAGAGAAACCGAAATGTTGGTTGCGTTATGTTGACGATATGTTCATCATATGGCCGTATGGAGATTCTTCTCTGTCGTATTCTTCGACCATCTAAATAACCAACGCCGTAATATCAAGTTTACGATGGAAATCGAGCAAGAGAGAGTTTTGCCTTTCTTAGATGTATCGGTGAAACAATCAAGCAACAGGTGTTTCATGGAGTTTACAGAAAACTAACACATATCGATCTTTACCTGCATGCTACGTCTATAACAGAAGAGGTCGTTAATCAGAATATTGTACCACAGAGCCAATATAATATGTGATGACGAAAGCAACCCAGAAGAATTCAGGAACGTCCAAGAGCAAAATTAGTACGAACAAAGGGATATTCAAGGAATTATCAACAACCGGAGAAGAACGATAGAAAACCAGGACGGAACTGCTACTTATGCGTGCCTTCCCTATTTGTTTTTAGTCACAGATAGAAGAAGATTTTTTTGGAGAACAAGATAGGCGTACGTTTCCGAACGGTAAAGAAAATTCAACAAGTGCTTCCCTCAAACAAGGACCCCATCTCTGGACTACTAGCCAAGTGTGTTTACCAATTGGAGTCATGTTAGTGTGCTCAGTTACATCGGACAGACAGTGCAGAATTAAGGAACAGCAGAGAAACACAAGACTCGGGTACACAGATAAGTCGGTAGTGGCAGAATATGTTCATCAGTATAAGAACTATAGAATCAACTACGAGAACGTCAAAATTTTGGATAATTAGAAAATCACTGGAAATTATGAAAAACGGACAACTTCAATAGAGAAGATGGGTATCGACTGAGTAACACATTGACATTAGCTTAAACAGTCACAGTCAATGAAGCACAACGAATGAGCAGCTGAGCGAAGCATCGCTAAGGTATATAACGAACAGCAGAACACAACAACTTCGTTTTTTAGAATCCTTCTGAGGAAGCTGACAGTATGGTCAGCGAAACGTCAAGTTAAATTCGACAACCACGGCAACACCCGAAAGGAATCACTTCATAGTACTCATTCTTGAAACTCAGCCGTCTCCGCTATGCAGCAAGGTGATCGCCATGTAAACTGGCATATTTTATAGAAACAATGTTTTATTTATGTGTATGTTTGCATATTCATGTATACTAATATATTTAATTTGTTTTTATACATCGACTAGTGAAATAAATTGTTTATAAAAAATATGCAGATCTTCTTCAAATCAACTTTTTCGGATTAATAGCGTCATTAATTATTTTTTTATTTATTTGCTTTAATCATGATTAGAAGATATTATTTAGGTATTAAGCAAATTACAACTTGCACACTTTTGCATACTTCGTCAGTATTAGCTAGAAGAGTAGTTGTTTTGATTGGTTCTCCAATATTGAATCTGTGATCAAATTGAGGTACCAATATACAGAAAGTAGGTAATTTCATATTAAATAAAAAAAGAGTGCACGTTGTAATTTGCTTAATACCTAAATAATATTTTCTAATAGCCTCGTGAAGTCGCAAAGTTCTCGGCGGACACTGCGAGTACAGTTGTGCAATTAATAAAAATAACCTTGGGACATGGCAGCGTGCTGGTATTGACGAATTCGTGCTGCTTATTGCTTGGAATATAATGGTCTGAGAAAAACATGCATAGAAACTTTGTTTGTGGAAAATTTACTTAGCTTAAATTTTGTACATAAAAACAGGCTTTTCAAAATTCAGGGTAGTTTCTGAGAATTTTTCTAGAAGAATTTCGCATTTTTAATGTTTTTTCCAACTACTCAATAAAACTATTATAAAAGAGACGGGCCATTCTGATGTTCATATATACCGACTATTTGAACTATTACACCTGTTTCAAGATGTTAATCAAAATAAATTGCGTAATTAGTGTCAAATTATTAAAAGGAAAAAATATTTTAATAAAATTAGTTGAGAACTTCTAGCCAGATAGTACATATAATATTGACTTGGTCAGTAACACTCGTCGAACTGAACCAAGTTCAAGATGTTTTGCGACCTACACCTTGAGTCGATAATAAGAAATAACGCAAAAAACACCAGATAAATGTCACTGCAATCGTCTTAACGTACAGGAATTTATTTCTTAGTTATAAGAGCAGCGTAAATATCACCAGCTTTTGTTCTTGCCGCCGTATCATATTATACTACGGTCTAATTGCTTTGTCTTAGTACAAAAAACGCGGCACTTTGACTGGCACGCTTTAGCTCAACTTTTTATGCCATGTAGGGAAATGTTAACTCGCATATGTTCCTCATAACTATACGTTTATTAACCCTCAAAAGACAGGTAAGAGTTCATATTATTGACCTATGCCAGTTTTTCAAAGTGCCCCCTAGAAGAAAAAGTTATATACATTTTTTGTTCGTCATTTCACATTACCATTTTTTTTATAACATAAAAATAATTACACCCTGTATAACGCCAACAGAACAATAATCTAGATTCAGAAAATTTATGTATTTAGTCTTTAAATGTTAGATTATGTTTTTGAAGAAGAAAAAAATATGAAAGAGATTGTCTCATATTTTTTAATCTGATTGATAAAGATGGTTAGAGAATGACATTACTGTATTTAAAATAAGGTGCCATACAAAAAAACGCTGCCCAAGGAATCACTACTTCCACATCCGGATTTTCATCCAAGTCACACAACGAAAAAATTTTGAATCTGGAAATAATTGTTTATCGAACTTTAATAATATAATATTTGAAATCCTCTACCCCAAAAACCCATAAAACGATCCCCCACATCGGTAGTGGTGACAGGGGGTGGATAAAGTATAAAAATATTTTGAGGTTTCTGGTTCTTGTACACACACTAAATCACATTTTTTTTCATCCCCTTTAATAATGGGGGTGGCTAGCCAAAATTTTTTTTGAGACCTTAGCTTCTCTTGTCTATACTAAATATCAATTTTATGAACTATTACCTGCTTGATTTACCTATTTACTCCAAATTTACCCCAATTTACCCCAACGGAACAAGATGAAAATATAATCTAGTTCTAGATCTCGTTAAAGTACCAAATTTCAAGTCAATATCTCTAACGGTTCCAGAGTAAACGTGCGCACAAAAAAAGTTACAGACCGACAGACAAATTTTCGCTCAAACTTGAAATCTCGAAGTTTCGTGACATTCTAAGCCTATTTGAACAATAAAAATTTTTTTAAATTTTTTTGTCGTTACTATACTTCCACTGGAGGTGGAAGTAAAAAGCAATCTTTTTAAATGTATTTGTTGAATGTTGTAAAATTCTATATAAATGTATTATATATTATATTTACAACCTGAATATTAAGACTGCTAAATAATACTATTGGAAAGATTACTAGTTGTCTTATCTTTAATCAATATATATGTATATAAAGATATGGCGATTCGATTTGTAACATTTTCGTTCATTTAATCCTACCAGATACAATGTTGTACTCGTATTCTATGCAACAGACGAATCACACACGTGCATTCTGTATGCATTGAAATTTTAATTGGTTATATTGGGTTAGGAAATCGAATATACTGGGCGATTCATCAGCTGACTAATTTTAATTTCCCTCGAGTTAATTAAAATTTGATTAGTGCATCGAGTTTAATTTGAAAAATATAAGTTGAATTCTGTTTCGATGTTGAAAAGTAATAATATTGCATGTAAAGTTTTGGAAAGAATACAAAAGTTTGGAAACTTTTTACTTCTTTGTATTGAGGGGAAAATCGTCGATACTTTATGTTGGTAGGTCGAAAAGCAGTATGGCCATCTCTATTAAGCATTGCTTCAAAAAAGTGATTGATTTTCGAAATGTGGTGTCGGTATTATCTTTTGGCAATCAAATTTTTGACCATAGAATGTCTTGCCCATAATGTGGAGGATTTTTATGGCTGTAAGTCATATACGTTTTTTGTTTGTCTCCATTACCAGTTTTTTTAGTGACATGAAACTAATTGCACCCTGTATAATATATGCAAAGAATCTTGACATATGCGCATCCAGTCGGGAACCGTGACAATGCAGTAAAAATCGTGACTGTCCCGGATAAATCGGGACGGGTCAAAACCCTGCCAATCGGACAAGCAAAAACAGGAAAAGTGAGTTAAATAAAAACGTGTGAAAATAATACATATTACTTCCACATCCAGTGGAAGTATAGTAACGACAAACATTTTTTTTTTTAATTTTTATTGTTCGAATAGGCTTAGAATGTCATGAAACGTGGAGATTTTAAGTTTGAGCGAAAAAAAATGTCTGTCTGTCTGTCTCTCGGTCTGTAACTTTTTTTGTGCGCACGTTTACTTTGGAACCGTTTAAGATATTGACTTGAAATTTGGTACACATATGTGCTTAAACGATATTTCGTTAACTGTGGAACTAGATTATATTTTCATCTTGTTCCGTCGAAGGGTTGGGGGGTAAATTTGAGGTAAACAGGTAAATCAAGCAGGTAATAATTCATAAAATTGGTATTTAGTGTATACAAGAGAAGCTAAGGTCTGAAAAGAATTTTTGGCATTAGCCATCCCCATTACCACCCCCACCCCATTATTAAGGGGGATAAAAAAAATTATGATTTAATGTGTGTACAAGAACCAGAAACCTGAAAATATTTTTTTACTTCATCCACCCCCACTACCAACCCCCTATCACCACCCTTACCCCACTACCGATGTGGGGTATCGTTTTATGGGTTTTTGGGGTAGAGGATTTCAAATATTATATTATTAGAGTTCCATAAACAATTATTTCCACGTACAAAATTTTTTCGTTGTGAGTGACTTGAATAGAAAATCTGGATGTGGTAGTGATTCCTTAGACAGCGGTTTTTTATTATAATAAAATAATGTTGACCATGATATGATCTCATTATCTCATGGTAAACATTGCCCTATGATGGACCGTTTACGTTATTCATAACACCCATGTTACCCTCTCATATATTTTTTGGTTAGTGCTCAACATAACAATAACGTAAATGTTCCATCATAGTCCTGTCGACAGTTGATGAAAATAAAAATAAAAAATAAAACATGAGAATAGCTCATTTTTTACAAATGAAGCTACTACTTTCTTATAGATTAATTAATATACGCCAACGATAGTGTGTGACTTTTGTCACTGACAGGCATAATTTTAAACCTATTTTTTTTCTTTCAACGAACTTAAGTATCTGTCAAAAATAACTATCATGCCGACAAAAATGTTTTCGACGATAAATTATCTCCCTAACTCGCAATGGAATAAATAAGGCATCTCTACCAAAATCATAATAATATATTTCCTAGTGCTCCCAATAAACATACTGGAATCTTAATTTCACGATAATTTATAGTAATTAATGTTATGTCGTTTATTTTACACAGATGATGAGTAAATGTGTGAAAAATATATATTTCACTAAAGTTCACGCAGTTTAGTGGCACAGTTTAGATTTTCCAACGACGCATAGTCGCCACAACATCTGCGTCGACTGCTCTTGACGCCTCGAGAACAACAATAATTGCATAATATTTTTATACATTGTAGAAACATAGCTGGCATAGTAGAGCTCCTTGTGTTTCACTATTCATCTTTGCTAACGGTTTAAGTTAGCCACTTTATTTTTCATTATGGATAGATTTTGTATTTATGTATTTCATGACAAATGTATCAAAGTGTAGACAGCGAGTTGTTGCTAATAATATATTTTTATATTTCTCATGCATGTTTGTATTTCACTCGTCAACACTGGGAAGTTCGAAGCGGAAATTCCAAGATACAAGGAATACCTAAAATAAAAGGACATAAATTTTTAAACAAAAATAACGTTTTTTTTACTGGAAATAGCTATTAAGTAACTACACAATATATTTTCCTGATTTATAGCATAGTTTCTATAAATTGTAGACAATGGAGTAAAAAATAAGCGGTCTGTTAAGAAACGAAATAAACGGCACGATTTATACAACGTGATCTACCATGACATGCGAAAAATTTAACAGTAGGTTGTCCCCACCGAAAGGAGTTAAAGAAATGAAAAAAAATGATGTAGAAATGCGCCGCCAATGACTTTAACCAATCTGACGTAACGCGGTACAACCCTATCACTTTATCAAAGTTGGGATTGACACTATTGACAGCAAAGCTGGAGAGGGTAGAAATGACTTTTTGGTTTTTATCAAATCACACTACAAAAATAGCAAAATAAATCGAAAAGACATTGACCCTATGTTAGTGAACTCTGCAACGACAAGTAGATATAAGATATATTTACTTAAACCCGTCAATAACACGCCGGTGTCCTGATTGTTCGACCGAAAGCAAAAAACGCGGCACTTTGAGCGCATCCGCCGGCTTCACTTTTTATGCCAATTAAGGAAATGTAAAAATCTCAAATATCTTCTTTCATAAGTAAGGTCGTCGCCCTATTACTGACCTAGTCAATAACAGTAGTGTATCTTCGCAAATTTACTAATAATTTAATATACTAATTACCTCAACACTCTAAAATTTTGCAGGAGCTTTCCCATATTGAAGACTAGTACACCATTATTTTTTCCGCGTATCATGGTAAATCACATTGTATAAAGATATTAAGCGTATGAAAGAAGTTGACAAGATGTTTCGTAGGGGCAACTTCTTGTTGATATACTAACGTTATCAGGCTTCGATCAATAGTATACGAAAAGAAAGAATGGTTTGTATGAAAATTATCTGCTAAATGTCCAACATAATGTTTTATTTTATACATTGAACGTCGATTTGGACTAAATTATTATTATTTTTTTTTTAAAATGGGTCCGGTAAAAGCTATTTTAAAACCGGCCGGAAATTAGCATTTTCCAGTTTATTGTTAAGTCGGAAAATCGCATTTTATCAGACTGAGACAAAAAATAATTGTGAGAGTCCGGTAATCTTAAACAACAACGAATCTTTTCACAAGAGTGAGACAGTTTGGTAGAACGAGCCGAAGACGAGTTTCACAAGTCGAATGAGTGTGAAAAGATATTTTTCTACGGCTGCCTTCGAAAACGACAAATAACGTAACCATAACTCGAAACTGTCTTTTTCACATGCGTGCAAAAATCCAAAAAACACAGTACTGTCATGTTTTTCAAAAAATGACAGTAGGTACTGTGTCGAAAACAGAACTAATACCTTTTATTTGTATTTTTTTAAGTAGGCTAGCCTATTCAGGTTCCTAGCAACCGACTTGTTTAACTACTCCAATTTTACATTAAATTTTAATTTTTAGTGTTTTGTAAATAATATCTGTTTATTTATGATGATTTATCTGTTTATTTATGAAAAAATGTAAACAACACTTCGAAAACATTTTTTCACACTCATTCGACTTGTGAAACTCGCCTTCGGCTCGTTCCACCAAAGTGTCTTACTCATGTGAGAAGATTCGTTTTCTCGTTTAATAGAATTTTTTCTACTCCCATACTTTAATTCGTTTATTAGACATTCCCTACCTGTCCTTTAATGAGATTCATTAAGATACAAATGTTCCATTAAGGTACAAGTTTATAACCACTAGAACCGCAACACACAGCAGTATTCTGTCAATATTAACTATTGCCTTGAACATCTGACAGTTCTAAAGTCTATCAATTTTGACAAGTCATACTTACTTTTTACCTAGCAAATTTTCAAACTTTGTACTCCTTGCAATTAAAATCAATGAACATGTTTGATAGTGAAAGTGAAATCGAAATAATAATCCATAATATTCCCTAACATATAAGTTTAGTTTTCATAATATTTCCAAAATTGTAATCTATAATTAATTAATAAATTTCAGAAATAATGTGTTGATTTTATATTTTATTATGACTAGTCGTAGGAAAAATAGTGTATGCAACTCACATTTAATGGCTGTTAAGACACTCGCATTCATTATGATATTCGCCTATGGCTTATGTCATAATTCTCATGCTCGTGTCTTAATAGCCATCATTAAATGGTCGTTGCATAATGTACTATTAAACAGCAAGTATTGAAAACAAATCTTTTCACACGAGTGAGACGTTTGAGTTTGATGGAACGAGCCGAAGGCGAGGCGAAGATGTTTTCAGACGTGTTGTTTACTATATTTTTTCTAAGACTGCAAGGAAACAATTTCATAAGTAAACAGATGAACCGTTTTTAATAAACTTCTTTAAAAGTGATGTGGTTTGAAGACTTCAGAAAACGGATGTTTAGTTTAAGTCGGCGTTCAGTTGGTTTCCATAATAACCAAGTTATGTATTCTATAAAACTATAAAATAACTTGACATATTTTGACATTTTGTTGAAAACACGACAATTGTTATAAAAATGTAAACTGAATAATATGGTGGTTACGGTACAACACTGTGCCCGTTTAAAAAAAAATAGTGTACGTAACACGTCCCAAAAGTGCTTTTACTGGACTCTCAGGCTTCCAGGACTCGCCTGCGCTCCCCTTAGAATTTGCCCACTCGTCCAAAAAATACCACTTTCGGGACTTACGTAAATGACTATTACCGGACTCTCACAATCATTTTCTGGCTCAGCCTGATAAAATGCGATTTTCTGACCTAAAACTAAAGTGGAAAGTGCTTATTTTTCGCCAGCTTTAAAAAAAAATTATTACAAGGTACAGTAAACATGAAAACATTTTGCTTAATAGCACAAGCGTTTAAAAATATTCCGCCATTTTCAGACTAATTCTCAAAACGACGTGAAATGTCAAGTAATTCGCTTTCAACTGTGTCTTAAGATATTACAATATGCTCTGTAGCAAGTACGCAAATACTATTGGAAAACATCGTATCCTGTCTCCACTATAAAATCTACTTCAAAGTATTCAAGATGTGTTCCAAAAACACATCTATATATTTAAATATAATTTAAATATCTTGTAGTTGCCTCTTTTGATACTTAGTAAAATTGTCTGCAGATGTATTAATGAGTCTTTCCATACTCTTTGTCTCTCTCAAGCACTAAAGTCATATACACAAATGTCGTTTTTAAATTTGTAAATTCTTAAATACTCGTAATGATGTGCTCGGCACTAATTAATATAGTAATGTTGCACTAAATTTTCCAGTTTATGTTTGTGAGTATTTATTTACTTCAGAAATTTAATAAACTATGTAATTTATATGATAAAATTCGGCCTACTTAAATATAAAACCATTTGTTTGAATAAATTTAGCACGTTTTTATTTCTTTTTGATTGCTACATAATGACACACGAAAAATAAAAACAGTTGCACAAGACAAATTTAGGACCGTAAACATTTATAACGCTTAAAATATTTGAAATGTTATTAACTTCTCGCCTGCCTGTCTTCCGTCTATCTGTTTTTAGGATTTGTTAACGTACGAAGGAGCAACAATAGTTATTAATGAAATTAAATAACCATTAATATTGATAAGAAAATTTCGAACTCAAGAATAATGAGAATATAACGCACTTGTCAAGCAACTAATGAAATTAAAATGTTCTCTAAACGATAACAGTGAGATTAAAATTAATTGATTATTTTTTACTGATCAAAATGAATAAGTGATTATACTATTCGACTAGTTACCATAGTTGTCTAACACTAAGACGCTACTTCCAGAATTCTGAACTTTGAAAGTAATAATAGTAATAATAATAATAGGAATGAAAGAGAACGACTATATTATGATGCAGAAGGCAGTACTGATCGATACATGCAGCCTGACCCGTGCATTCCTCAATCAAATGTAACAGAGAGGAATTCAAGTTGCCCCCAGAGGGGTCCTTGGGTTCTATAATCACTTGTCAGAGGTGACAATGAATCCGAAAAATAATAATAATAATGTTGATGATGTTAATTGTAGGACCTGCCGTCAGGCGCCGGAGTCGCTCATGCATTTACTATCTGCATGTCCGATTTACGCGACTTCGGCCTACATCCATAGGCTTAACGCGGCTTTACGAGTGCTGTACTACCTACGGCACTCGTACCAAGTAGACCAAACACCAGTGGCGCCTTATGTCCCCGGAGAGATCGAGTCCGTTGTCGAGAACGAGAAATGCCGAATCTATTGGAACTACTCATTCCCGACGGTCAGGCAGATTCAAGCAAACAAGCCTGACATAATCCTCCTCGACCACCAAACCAAGATGATGTATGTCATCGAGTTCTCGGCACCTGCCGAGACAAACCTTATCTTGAAGGAGGAATAAAAACGGACTAAATATCTCCGGTATGAGCTCCGAGTGCTATACCCAGACTACTCGGTCAAGATGGTCGTCCTAATAATCGGCGTACCGATGAAGCCTTCGCCGCTCTTAGAATTAAAGATCATAGAATTCGGCAGAATGGTTGGCAGGCCAGATGCAGAAGGCGATTAGATTATCTTGAGGTCCCTTCGTTTGCTTAGGACACATGATTCAGGTGTTTACAGTCACTAACTCCACAGTTTGTGGAAAGTGGCTGCCGTGCGGTGTCGGAGGCCACGGAAGCCCTGTCCGGTAGCGGGAAACCGAAAATAATAATAATAATAATAATAAAGATAGATAAAGGGCTACCTAGAGCGCTTAACCAACTGAATATAACTGACCATCAGAGGTTGATAGGACTTGCACAAAAAGCTACGTGTAGCACTGTTCGAAGGGTGATGGCCCATGAGCATCTAGACCCCGGTTTACTATGAACCAAGAAATCCAACATAGTTGTGAAAAAAAAAAAATAATAACGTATGTGGGCTTGGAACAGCCCACATACTACGGAAGGTTCTATCTGTGTAAGACCAACATTCCTGAGATCTCAGATAGATCTGGAATGGGGGTGAAGTGTCCTCCCCAACCTCAAGCTGATGGAGTGAACTGAAAATAAAAATATTAAAGACTTCCAAGAAGATTTTTTAGGTCCTCTGTTATTCTACATCTCAGTCTTATCTCTCTCAATTGAGCTTAGAAAAGTGAATGGATATAAATCCACATCACCTAATAGAAGGAAACAAAAGTAAATCACCTCGTCTTAATAGGTGACTGAAGTTATACACATTCAGTAAAGGATCTACAAGTATTCCAGAGACCTTGTCGATATATACGTCATCGATCGGGATGACGTTGGATTTGGGCAAGTACACCATCTTTCACTTATGGAGAATTCGAAAACTTTGATTTTATGTTAAATTCATAACGATAATAATTGGAAAGATGTTGGAAATATCCTGATTCATAAAACGGATGTTTTGATATATTGCAGTTGGTGAATCATTTAACCTACAACGGAAGATTTTTTTTAAAAACTTTAATCATAGTCAGTATTGCTCTTGGTTGAAGAACTTCTATCAACAAATCGTGACAGGTTATCTTTTTCTTTTTATTATTTACTTAAGGGCAGTCAATTAATAAATATGAGCAGCGAATTTTTATTTTGCCTTACTTGGCAATTGTCTAATTGAAAAAATTCATGCATTCAATGAAAGTAGAAGAGAGTAAGGCAAATCTTCCTTTTTGAAGTTTCTTCATACGGGACTATCCGCAGCTAATGTTTTTCCCCGTATGACATAGACATTGAGCTTTGTTATGATGCTCAATTGACCAAGCTCGTCGGATTAATTTTGTAACTCAACGTTGAGTTGAACTTCCTACGTTTAATTCATATTAGAATTCCGCCCAGCCGAAATGAATTAATACCTGAATCATTTATAAATATTAAAGGGTTTGAGTTACCTAAATTTTGTAATGGTAATAATAATCCCTAAACATTATTCTGCAGAGAGGGGTCGAGGAAACATTCCACATTTGATAAAAGTCTGCAAAAGTCATGTAAATAATATAATTGTATGCACTTATTTGGTATCACAATGAAGCTTGCATCACCATGAATCAGATTTCACCATAAAATAGGCTATCAATATACCCAATGGAAAGTTAGAAGGAAAACTTCCTGTAAACTTTCCATTTTGAAAACTCCGAAGGTTTCAAGGAAGTTTTCCTTCTAACTTTCCATAGGGTACATTAATAGCCTATTTTATGGTGAAATCTGATTCGTGATGATGCAAGCTTCATTGTGATACCAAATAAGTGCATATATTATTTACATGACTTTTACAGATTTTTATCAATTATGGAAAGTTCCCTCGACCCATCTCTGTTATTCTGTGATTATTTCCCTCATGATATTTCGTGAATTTTTAAATTTCAACCAATGACAACAGTTTTATACTGAATAAACACAAGCTAGCTTTTTTAAAAAATTACCAGCAAGTAAATTACCTCTAGCTTTTAAATGCACATAATTGATTTAATTTACTCTTAATTGGACTAAAAGCAAAATAAAACATATTATAAATTCAAGAATTATTATTTTTGTTTATAATTACAATGTACCAACGGTGTATTTATGCAATTTTACAAAAATATTTTTAATATCAAACTGTCACAAACTGTCAGATTTACAATCACGATCGCGCAACAAAAGTCAAATAAGCATCTAGCGCGTCCGTTTCCATGGCTACGAAACAAAAGTCGTTTATAGAACGCGTTGCCGTCAATTAATTAATAAGGAAGTATGTTTTCCAAATCAAAAATGAATCGGTTTTGGAAGATATAATTTGTTAAAATTAACAAAGAAAAAAGTATGCAAGAAATTTGTTCATTTGGGAAATAATCTTGACTTCGAGCTCTAAATCTTATCACAAAAACGCTGGTAGCTATATTTTTTGTAAAATTTTGCTCTTAAGCAAATGTTCTCGACTTAATAATTTACACAAAAAGGGTAAATTATTAAATCACGAACATTTTCTAAGCAAAATTTTACAGAAAAAAATCTACCCGCACTTTATCTGATAAAATTCAGTACTCTCGGGATATAACCTGAAAATAATTATGAGAAATGAAAATACAGTATGTTTGTCACGTTTACGGGCTTCCGGTCCCACTGTGCATTTTAGAAGTAATGTCCGGAAAAACATTTTGAACGCGAAAAATGTTCAAAAATTAGTAACCAGCTCAACTCGAACTTGGACAGGGCATTTCGATCTATCGTAACAATCAAATCATAGTACTTGTAGCCCAGTGAATCATGCTGTCGAATATTTATAGATGCCGTTGATCCTGTTTTTTTATTGATTACTTAGTATTTCTTATTGACAACGTCTTGGCCTCCTTTTGCTGTACAGCACGTCTGACAACCACGCGATCTGTCGTGGTTGCCTTGTGGGGCGCACGGCCTCGCCCTCTTCGCCTCTTGCCATCGAGTTTTTCCCGAATCGTCAACCGTTCTATACTGTCTGGCGATATGGCCGAAAAATAAGAGATATCGACAAAATAGCCGGAGAGTCGCTTCGACGGACGTATTTTTTGGTTAAATAAAGAAATCGAACTATTAATGCGATGAGCTGTCCAGGGAATTCGTACCAGACCCACTCTTAGAGCATCAGTGCGCCGTTTCCCTGCTGTCCTTATTTGCCCATATTTCAGAGGCGTAAAAAAAGATGGGGGGAAAAGGTATACCGGCTTGTTTACTACATCACAGTCACCTGTCTTTAACGTGTCTGAATGGGACAAATATATGAAAAAAAAATATATGATGGTGTTGCTATTTAAATCAATATTGATTTGAATAACGTTTTTAAATATATCCAACAAATTAGACAAAGAATGAAATTATGAAGCGCGATGTCGGACGGAAGCAAATTGGGCACCGTACGATCTGCAATTTTAATCCTACATGTAATCTGGCCACCAGCTAAATTTGTACCTGAAAAAGATATAGGCAATCTGAGCACCGTGATGTTTTTTTGAAATATAAAAATAACTTAAAAATAAACTGATACCGGCCTACTAGATAAATTAAAACAGGGACGGCGCCAGACTGGCCAGGCGGGGGGGGGCATAATTTTTTTTTTAGGTTTGAGGGGGCACAGAAACATGACTTTTACTTAATAACATAATAACAAAGAACAAAAACATGATGATTTTGGTTCCCCAGTCTGAAAATTATTAAAAATCTTGGAGTCCAGGGGGGCACTTGGGGGGGCACAGTTCGTTTTGGGGGGGCACGTGCCCCTGCAGCCCCCCCCCCTTGGCGCCGTACCTGAATTAAAATGAAGAATATTAGTGAAATCTGTTACTGTAATCGTTTCTGGCAGTTCCTAACCAACTCATGGCGTATAATTTTTGCTGGCTTTTCGGAAATATCATCAAAGGCTGTACGCTTACATGCACTTGAAATCACTTTTCGGTTCATTTACTCTCATTTTGTTCATGATTATGTTCTAGCTAGCTTCTGTTCACTAAATTTTCAGCACCAAGCGTAAATACTTCAACACTTTCTATTTTAAAAATGTGTACTATCTAACAAAATATCAAACTAGCAAACAACTAACAGGCGTTTCCCGTTGTCACTGTCTACGAAAGACATCTCCATAATTATTGTTGTAAGTTGAGGATTTCATGATATCCGCTCAAAGATCTTAGATGGTGCCTAGATTACATGTCGGATTTAGGGGCCCCTTTTACTTGGCAAGTATAGTTGAATCAATGGATCTTTGAACGCACGTCACTAACGCTAGAAGCAAGCAAAGACTGTCGTTTGTATGTTGGCGTCTCACTTCTTACAATCGAACTGCCTGAAATGGACGTAAGGGTATGTGTCTTGCACAGTCTACGACCTACGTACGTTTGTCATGCGCGTTAGATTTGAGAGTAATGGTAACGCGTACGTGTGGACTACATAGAAGCGCATCAGTCTCGTGTATCAATCGTCAGTGGCGCACATATTGTTTACTTTTCGTATCGCAATTAATTCATTTAACTCATTACGCCTGGAAAACGTTTGAATACGCGAGCTAGAAATTTGGTAGCTAATTTAATATCGTATTTTATGTTAGAGAAAGAATATAAAGCCCACTGATTTCTGTAAGTGCTGCCCGAGAGGTAGTTATTTAAATTTAATGTACATGTTTCTTTTCATTAGAATGCAGGCTTTTACAGCCATTGTCGAATGATATTTTATATTTCTTATTACTTGTAAATAAATTATTTTAACGAGTGAGTGAGCACTTAACATGCCAATTTCGAATATAACGCATTTAAAACTCGCCGTATTTATGTATACTATTTATAATTGTATGTCTTTGGTACATAGAGTGTGGCCCATTTTGCTTGGAACCACCCCCATAATAATATTATTTATGTCCGATTTAGAGCGTTTTTTTTAAACGTAAACCTCTGAAAAGTGTATTCTTGAAATGTATTTCATTTTATAAGACACAAGAGCTCGACCTACTGTGGACTTTTCTCGTGGTGGAAAATGAAGAAACCTTATTAGCGATTTTTTTATTTCAAAACTGAGTACTCCACTGGATTCGGCAACCTCACAAATGAGTTTGTACCAGATTTCCCGAGAAAATACATATTTTTGTATTTTTTCCGTAAGAAGTAAAAATTCTGACATTGCCATTGACAATCTACTGTTGCATGAGATTGTGTATCTAAACGAGCGCCTTGACTCAAACAACTGAGAAGGGAATGTTTATTTGTCAATTTGTGTAGGTTTTACTTTTTTATTTTAGGATTGTATTAATTATTATTACCTCGCAAAGGTTGAGTTTTCTAGATGTTATTAAAATTGTTATTGATAGTGCGAGATTAATGCATACACAACCCTTGCGCGCCATAATTATTATTACAAGCAGAAGTTTAAATAAGTAAACCTACATAAACTGACAATTACACATTTCTTTGTCAGTTGTTTGAGGCAAGACACTCTTTTAAATACAAAATTCCATGCAACAGTGAGTTTTCATTAGCGATTTCAGAATTCTTATTTCTTACGGGAAAAATTAAAAAAAACCGCTGCCCAAGGAATCACTACTTCCACCTCCAGATTTTCTATCCGAGTCACTCACAACGAAAAAATTTTGTATGTGGAAATAATTGTCTAATAATATAATATTTGAAATCCTCTACCCCAAAAACCCATAAAACGATACCCCACATCGGTAGTGGGGTGGGGGTGGTGATGGGGGGTGGATGAAATAAAAAAAATATTTCGAGGTTTCTGGTTCTTGTACACACACTAAATCACATTTTTTATTCATCCCCTTTAATAATGGGGTGGGGGTGGTAATGGGGGTGGCTAATGCCAAAATTTTTTTTTGGGACCTTAGCTTCTCTTGTATATACTAAATACCAATTTTATTGACTCTTACCTGCTTGATTCATCTATTTACCCCAAATTTACCCCAATTTACCCACCAACCCTTCGACGGAACGAGATGAAAATATAGTCTAGTTCTAGATCTCGTTAAAGTACATATGGGTACCAAATTTCAAGTCAATATCTCAAACGGTTCCAGAGCAAACGTGCGCACAAAAAAAAAGACCGACAGACAGAAATTTTTTTTTCGCTCAAACTTATAATCTCGACGTCTCATGACATTCTAAGCCTATTTGAACAATAAAAATTTTTTTGTCGTTACTATACTTCCACTGGTTGTGGAAGTAATAGGAACTTTTCATGAAATTTGCTACAAATACATTTGAGGGGTTGCCAAATCCAGTGGTGTACTCAGATTAGAAATAAAAACATCGGTAATAAAATTTCTTCATTTTGCACCCCGAGAAAAGACCGCAGCTTTTATTACTTCCACGTCCAGTGGAAGTGTAGTAACGACAAAAAAATTTTTAAAAATTTTTATTGTCCAAATAGGCTTAAAATGTCATGAAACGTCGAGATTTTAAGTTTGAGCGAAAAAAAATTTCTGTCTGTCTAACTTTTTTTTGTGCGCACGTTTACTCTGGAACCGTTTAAGATATTGACTTGAAATTTGGTGCACATATGTACTTTAACGAGATCTAGAACTAGATTATATATTTTCATCTTGTTCCGTTGAAGGGTTGGGGTGTAAATTGGGGTAAATTTGGGGTAAATGGGTAAATCAAGCAGGTAAGAGTTCACGAAATTGGTATTTAGTATATACAAGAGAAGCTAAGGTCTCAAAAAAAATTTTGGCATTAGCCACCCCCATTACTGCCCCCACCCCCTTATTAAAGGGGATGGAAAAAAATTGTGATTTAGTGTATGTACAGGAACTAGAAACCTCAAAATATTTTTTTACTTCATCCACCCCCCACTACCACCCCCTATCACCACCCCCACCCCACTACCGATGTGGGGTATCGTTTTATGGGTTTTTGGGGTAGAGGATTTCAAATATTATATTATTAAAGTTCTATAAACAATTATTTTCAGATACAAAGTTTTTTCGTTGTGAGTGACTTGGATAGAGAATCTGGATGTGGAAGTAGTGATTCCTTGGGCAGCGGTTTATGTTTTATAAAATTAATTATCACTTCTCAGAGATCTACGATTAAAAAAGAAACCGATGTAAATCGGAATATAAACTTTTCATGGGGGTAGTTCCAAGCTAAATGGGACACACTGTATATATATGAACGAATAACCATTTTCAAAAATTAATGTTTTATTCATTGTATATCTCAAGTGTAAATAAAAATATAATTAAAATTGAAATATTGTGAAAAGATAATACAAATGCATGTAAAGTTTTTATAACTTTTTAGATTTCACATGCTTGACTTTTTATATTTACTCACTGAACCTACTGACAATGCCCAATAATGTAGTCTAGTCCAATTTATCATTATTAATATTATTATAATAATGTCCAGTACTCATCTTAATAAAAATTTGCTATGCCTATGGTGCGAAATCATTGCTATTATTCAATGAATTAGTTCAGACAAAGGAGAATGATGACGTCCGTTCAAATATCCATTGATTCAACTTTTTTATAAAACTATACATTTGGTGTCCAGTTTGCACCCGCCGCCGGCGATGTCATGTAACATTATTGAATTAGAGACTCTTCACAGTCACGGTTGAGTTTTTGTATAATGGGCTCATTTTGCATTTTTTTTATTACATTTTTTGAAAGATCTATTAATTCTAGATCGAAATGCAAAAAAAAAGAATTTCTAGGGTCTCTATAGGCTTCAAAATTAATCAAGAACATATCAACACGTGGCGCTTTCATGTTATAGCTGTGTGACGTCATTCAGCTCTATGATGGAACTTTTACGTTAGTCACAACGCCTATGTTACGGTCATCTGTCTCTCTCATTCTTATATATTTTTAGGTCAGCGCTCAACATAACAGGTGTATGTTAAATAACGTAAACGTTCCATCATAGGCCTGAATCAACCCTATGATGGAACGTTTACGTTAGTCATAACACTTATGTTACGGTCATCTGTCTCTCTCACTCTCATATATTTTTTGGTTAGCGCTCAACATAACAGTGTATGTTAAATAACGTAAACGTTCCATCATAGACCTGATTGTCTCTATCGCATCGGGAGACGTAGACGTAGCTGTCCTGCTTGCCTAGTAGTCTAAGATCCGGCATAAGAAATATATACCCTTATCTGTTATTCAGATAAGAAATAGTTCATATAAAAGATAACATGTAGGTTAATAGAAAAATGCCAAAAATGTCAATTTTGATACGTTCGTGTCGAGCCGAATTTTCGAATTTCGGCCTGCGATTTACGATGCGGATCAACTACAAGTCTTCGTCTTTCCGTATCGACATGATACGGGCGTCGCGGTATCGTATTTTTGATAATATGAGTATATTTAGATGTCGGGTTTTCGACGAAAATTTCTAGGTACTGTACTATATTATACTAACACTGACATTCGATTGCGGTGGGCAAGGTTATTAGGTAAGCGAGGTAGGACTGTGGAGACAATTGAAGACCTAAGTGGATAAAGGTATTATGTCGCATTTTAGAAAAAAATTACTTTATGCAATTTTTGAACACCCCTGATATAGATTTAACATCCAATAAACGGTGAATTCTAAGTTTGTAATATTTTATAGAAACTTTTTAATTATAAAGGCGCCATGTCATACATACAACCAGTAATTTTAATGAATGTACACAGTTTTGGACAGAAAAATCTAGTTTCATAACAGCTTGATATTGTTCTTTAACATTAGTGTAAACAAAAGAACATAACCCAAATTTATCTATTTTATGAGGTATTATTCATTTGAATCGAAGACAAAATAAATAAGTTCCAACTCAAAACCGTTTTGTTTAATTTACTCAAAACTTTAAAAGTGTGACATAACACCTTTATCCACTTAGGTCTTCAATTACGTCAGCGATTCGACCGTCTCAGTTTGTGAAGAATTAGATTTTTAAAGCAGTATATTTCTTAAACTACATATCAGATCGAGCTCAAATTTTCAGTGTCATAATAATTTGATGATTACTTCGCACAATTGTAATAAAAAGTGCAATATTAAATTTGACTAAATGACCCCATTATTTGGTTATCTCATATTTTTTTACATAATCGAACAAATCGCTATACCTCAGGTTTTACAATTTTCAGCTGATAGCTGAAAGTGACGCCGTAACCTGCTATTTTCCCCCAAACGTAGGTTTAAGGAAAGTATTTTTAACTTGAAATCAAAAGTGTAAAATCGATTCATGAAAATTTGTGGCCTAGAAAACAATGCATTTTCAATTTTCCAACTTTAAAGCATTTATAAAATCACCCAATGAAGTGGTAAATAACTTTCGGCGAATTACTTCTGGTTCTCCAGCGAGTTTGGATTTTTCATTCAATAATCGACATTTTATTCTCAGTTTTATGTCAGGGTTCTTAAAATAAATTCTTGTTTCAACAATAAATGATCGTAAAACTATGAATTCCACTCTAATAAGACATAAGTCGTTCTAAAAATAGTCTTCTAACAACTGAACGCCTAAGAATTTCATTAAATTGGGAAACTCTACTTTATGGATACGGTTTTGTTTATTTTGCATATTAACAATAGACAGCTGCACTTGCTTTCTGAATTCATATGTTACATGTTCTACGGATTAGTTTAACTGCTATTACTAATTAATAAATTATAAATATGTTTTCTGGTGTAACTGCCAAATTATTAATTTTGCTCCAGTTCCAAATTTAAATTACCCATATATATTATAAAATGTAATGTAATCATTATTTACAGTTTGACGTTACTTTAATTTTAACTTCCCTATTAAATTAAACTTGGCTCGTCCAGTAGGTAAACGAAAACTATATGTGAACATTATAGTCATCGGCGGTTTGTTAAAGTTTTTATATGGGTTGTTGTACATTTTATAATATACTGTTCTCAGTTTCTGATAGATAAGTAAATTTATTATGTACAATTGCTATTTTTTTTTTATGTTAAACCTCCAACGACTGGCTGGCGACACGCTAGTCAATATAGGTACAATGCAAAAATCATAATTTTGTATAATCTTATATTGCAACCCTCTTCATATGCATATTCTTTATTGATTTTAAAAAAGTTATTTTTCCTAAAGGTGTGAAGGTACTCCCTGTCTCTGGGAGGAAATTTTTACAAAGGCGGCTGTTAACTTAAAAAGTGTGCTAAAACTCCATAGAAATAACTGTACTGAAATATTCTTTGATGAATCCTAGAAAAAGCGACCTAATAAGTATAGATCTGAGGACAGAACTCAAACATGAGCATGGGATTTCCGGATATTGTGAAAGGGTCTCGCCGGTTAAGTATATGGAATTGGACCCAGCGGCTTATTGGGCTATTCATTCACATGGATGTTGCTTATGACTAGGAATGCTCAGTAAAATATATAATAAACCTCTATCCTCTATATTACCAGAGTTATGGGGGTAACAACCCTCAACTTAAAAATTATTTTTTTTCAAAACTATTGAAGATAATTAATTGAAATGAATAGGAGACGTTGATATAAAATGTTTGGTGCAAAAGTTATGTAATTTTTTTCTTAGAATCAGAATACGCGATCAAAAGTGGAGAGTGCCATTAAAAATTCAAAAGTTCCAACCTCTATTCGTCAAAGGTGGGGGGTGGAAAATTGTTCTGCCCAAAAGATGCCCCCTCTGCACGCAACAACTTTTGTCTGAAACTTTTTTTGCTAGTGTCCCTTCCTGGGGAGATATTACTGTTTAACTAAAATGGCCTAACGATATTGTTTAATAAAATCAATACTTCTTAAGCAAAAAAAAAAGTAATTGAGAGTCAAGCTAAAGTAGTAGTATATTTTTTTGATTATTAGCTTCTAAGTGAGTAGGAAAATTATCTAGGTCTTCGCACTTAATTTTTTTTATGTGTGCTTGTGTTCATTACCGAGATTTATATTTTTAAGCATCTTCTACCAATTTGACCTTGACGTAATTTTTACACACGATAATTATGTTAGTGTTAAATAATATAGATTTATTTGGTAGGTGTCACTCAAGCACTCTCAAAAATTCAATTATTATACTCTTCGCAAAAACGAAGAGTATATTGTATATGATCTGCACATTTCTAAATCAGTAAATATCGCTCGTAGAGAAAAAAATTTTATCGTTATGTTAGTAAACGAATTCTGAACAACTTTCCAAATGTCCGTCTGTCCGTCCGTCCGTCACGATAACTCAAGAAAGAAAAATCCGATTGTATTGAAATTTGGAGAGTAACTTAGTGTTAGCTAGAGGAAGAACCCTATCTTTAACAAAATTGATTGGTAAATAAAAAAGTTATTAGTAATTTAAAATTTTAAAAAATATTTTTTACATTTTTTTATGGTTTGTAATAAATAGAAACCTTGCGAAATGTTATTTCCTATCACTATTTTTTTTTAATATATTTTACTAATGTGTGTTTCCTAATAATCACAATAAATTTTCTAATGGTATATATTACACTCATTAACAATTTTAGTAATAAAAACTGGTGGTGTAGCGGCAAGAGTTTCGTCTCTTGAAGCCGAACAAAAACGCGAAGCTCGTCGACAGTTATCGACCAATCTCGTTGCTGTCGACGATCTCCAAGTTGGTGGAGAAGGTCATCCTGATCAGACTAGATGCTCTTCAGGATGAACTTCACATCGACGACGAGTGCCAATTCGGCTTCAGGCGGGCAGGAGCACTGTGCAGCAGGTCGTTAGGATCGTGAATGATGTTGCTGTACAATACAATCTCGGGAAGAGCACCGCCATGGTGCTCCTCGATATTGAGAAGGCCTTTGATACCGTATGGATCCCGGGCCTACTTTACAAACTAAACACATTGGACTTCCCCACATACATAACCAAACTTATTCACTCTTTCCTAACAGGTAGATCGCTGCAGGTCAGGGTGAATAACAAACTATTAACGCGGCGGGACATTCGCGCGGGTGTCCCCCAGGGGTCGTGCCTGTCACCAAAGCTGTACAACTTGTACGTCTCCGACTTCCCGGAGTTTCCGAATACGAAACTTGCCAAGTACGCTGACGACACGGCCATGTACGCGCACTCACATAACGCGCAGGCAGCGAACATGCTGCTTAAAGCACACATGGTCCGTGCCACAGCGTATTACGACAAGTGGAAGATTCGGATCAACACCGAGAAGTCTAAAGCGATCCTCTTCACGCACCGACTCACCGAAAATCGGATTTTAACGCCAATTTCGATCAGGGGTAGAGAAATTCCTATTAAACGGTGCGTGAAGTATCTGGGGGTTAATTTAGACAAACGACTGACGTTTGACACCCACATCAACGAGACAGTACGCAAGATCTACTTCATGACCAGGAGTCTGTACCCGCTCCTGGCCAGGGGTAGCGGACTTAACAGAAATAATAAAAAACTGTTGTACACTATGGTGATCAGGCCGGCAATCACATACGCGGCGCCGGCATGGTGCAGCATACCGGCCACGACAATGCGCAAACTTAAAGTTCTAGAACACAAATTTATGCGCCTCATTTCAGACTCTTATAGGTACACCTCCCTCAGAGATCTCTATGCACGCTGCCACGACATAACCCCACTAGCGGACTACGTCCAGGAAATCTTCCAAAAATTTGACACCACCAAACTGGGCGATAGTCCGCTAACCCGCAACATAACTCAAATCAGACAGCATAATGCAATATTATTCAATCTGAGACACCGCCTACCATGCCAGGCGTTGCCTATTTTCTGGCAACTCCCTTAGCCAAATCTTCACTTACCATAACCTTTATAAAACCCTATCCTATCATCTTTCCTAAACTTTATCTTTAATTCCCTCTTTCCTTTTCTATTTGTTCGTTTTTATGCTTCTGTTGTTTTTCTTTTTTGTTCTTTTTGTCATTTTGTTCATAAATTCTTTTTAGGCCGAGAAAATTCTTGAAAATTATAACATTTTAAACGATACTTTTTTACATTATCATATCTTCCTGGAGGCAGGGAGACCACCAGGCCGACAGTTCTCGTACGGGTTTTTTCGTTTAGCTTTTTACCCGAGTCAGCAACCCAAATTTTGTAAGTGCTTTCCCAAGTGTTGTTATTTTTAATTAGTTTTAGGTCTCTGCGTAGACAGCAATTTTTAATATTATTATTAGTTTTTAAGTTTGTTTATAACGAACAGGAGAGCTAATCCGCCTCCCCCCGTTAACCGTTAAGCCGAACCGGACCTGCCCCGTCCCACCCTACATTCACCACGGCACCACGTGCCGTAGTTGTTTGGTTGGCCCCGGGCCAGGATCCGGAAAGGCACATAGTTGTACTAAACTTAAGAATAAAATATGTTTTCTTCTGTTTTCTTCTTCTTCTTCGTCTCGCAATCCAAAGGTCCCGGGTTCGATCCCTCACATCGTGATTTTTTTTTTCATATTTTTTTTTCACAACAAAGTTGGTATCACAAAATTTAGAATGTCCAAAAATTAACATTATTTACAAGAAAAATGCGAAGAGTATCCTATAGAATGTGTAACAATTATATAAAAAGCTCAGTAAATCAGCGAAGAGTATAATGCTTCCACTAGTTTTTTTTAAATACTAAATGACGTAATAGGAATGTAAAATATAAAGCTATTTTATATCAACGTCTCCTATTAACTTCAATTATATATCTTCAATAGTTTTGAAAAGAAATTAATTTTAATGTTGAGAGTTGTGCCCCCATAACTCTGCTAATATAGGAGATAGAGTTTATTACATATTTTATTGCGCATTTTTAGTCATAAACAACATTCATGTGAATGAATAGCCCAGTAAGCCGCTGGGCCCAATTCCATATACTTAACCGGCGAGACTTTGAAATTGAAATGGTGCAATTTTTTAAAGTCATGGATAGAGCCGTTATTCTCAGCTGTTTAATTTCTCTTTCTGTTCGAACTTCTGTTAAAGAAGTCCTTCTGTTTATGTTTGCTCATGTTTCCCTTGCTTTTAAATTTTGCTTGGAGAACTACACGTTTAACTCTTGTATAGTAGCAACAGTTTTCTCAAGCTGACTTCTCATGCCGCCGTGGTGTAGCATTAATTTGTCGATCTCTGATCAGGTCCTTTTCCTTGCTTTGAGTCTTACCTCCATCACCTTCATTTCCCAAAGACTACATGACATGCTGCAGATACATTGACATCATTGCTATGACCCGTTGTCTGGGGCCAGAAAAATGTCGAAGATTATTTGCCTACTTTACCTAACAGGTTACGACACAACATATTTTGAAAACAAAGAGGAAAATATGACATGGGCTTGACAAGACTACCTATAGAAAACGCAGTTAACGTCTCGATAAGTTCTGTGAAGCATTAAATACAGCAAGGCAGAAAGAAACTCTTCACAAAGGGGTGCAAGAACATCGAATACTTCCCTCCAATAAGTGACGCACTTCATCTGCATATCTTGCAAGCAACGGTTCAGGCAAGATACATCTTTGAATAGCTTTAAATCTTCTATCGCATCTTATTCTCCTGGAACTATATACATTTCACAGAATGCAAAATTCAAGTTTCAGTTGTAATTCTCAGCAATAAATGTTTCGTAAAATACGTCGACACGTGATGTGACCTGTACCGAAGTACTGGCAAGGTGGAGTAACCATAGGCGGAATAAAGATTTATAACTTGAGATTTGCAAATGTTACCACCTTAATTGCGACCAACAAGCTTAAAACAATAAATTCTGAGTACGATTTAAGGGTAAATTACAACAAAATTATATACAATTGTAGACACATTAAAGATATGTGATGTGAGGTAGTGAACAAGGACCTCGGAACTCTTGTGGACAATACCGGCATCTGCAAATGTGAGATTCAGAGAAGAATATGGATAGCAAGATTGGCAAATTTTTAATTGAGCAAAATTTGGCGTTCAGAGTCGTCACGAAATGCACAAAGACCAAACATGCCAATTCTTTAGTCTTCTCCATCTTTACGCTTCTGAGACATGGATCATTAGGGAGGCAGATGAACGACGTAGTGATGCTTCCATGGGTCTGGGGACGTTTATTGCAAATTCCTTGGAGATTCCATCTTACCAACAGCTCGATTCTCCAAGAAATACGTCCCCCAAAGTAACTCTCTGTCGTATTTTCCCGGATCCTCTCATTTTCTAGTCACATTAACTGAAGAGAGGAAAGTAATATCGCTCGTTTGGCAAGTGGCGAAAAGTGCGCCCTCCAAAGTGTTGGACTAATCTCACCAAGGAGCTGATGGGAAAGAACTTGGGTAAGTACTTAGTAACTATCTAAGGTAAGTCCGTGTGTCTTAATAGGCAACCGGAACAGATGGCGTGATGCTGCTATACGTGCTATGCAGCTAATGGGGTCAACTAGAATAACCCATGGATGACAAAAGGTATGCCAAGACGTTGTGGTTAAAAAGAAGGAGTTAAGTAAATGCGCCCAGCAGGAAAGACTTGCAGGCAAATTATTAAATGCGGCTGCCAAGCACCTTACGCCGGAAGATGCAAATGGAAAAATTTGAATATGTGCTATATCCGTACTATAGAATTAAGCAACTAGTTTCTAACAGAGCTGATCATTTAATTTTAAAAAATGTTCTTTAAAGAACGATCGGCCAAATTCACGAAAGACCTACCAGGCCAAAATAGAAAGACTATTCAGGTAATGGTAGGTCTTCTAATAGACCGATGAAATAAGGTTAAAAAAAGGCCATCTGCGGAGTGAGGCCGAACAAGCTGAATTTTTGCAGAGACCTTCGTTTTGATGTTCCAATGAAGCACAAAAAAATCTCATATGCCTACCCTTGTGCGTCTTGAGATATCGAAGGTCAAAGGTCATGAAAATCGCGAAAATCTCGCTTCCAGTGCATCTGACGTCGTAAGAACTCATAGCAAAACTTACGTAAAATAGTATTCTCTACAAAATTGTTCATATACATTTTTTTCGTACGACCAACCGTTTTCGAGATATAGCATGATAAAGCGGGAGCGCGCATTCGTAATAGGTAATACTGTATTATACTGCAGAGCTATAACTATAAAAGCACTTTTCTTAATCTGTTAGACTAGAAAATTAAATTCGCATTATTAAAACCGTTAAAAATTTGTTTATTTATAAAAAAATATATAATTTCAAGCAGAAAACTGCCCGCCAGATACAGTATTTCAGAACGGAAAGCGTTTTCTGTTAGCTATGTATGGTGCTCCAAAAGATGAAGGGAACCTTGACAAATTTAGATACACCCAATTCATTAAGGCTACACGACTTAATAGACCTGTTAAATTGTCATTCCTTCCACCTACCAGTGAAGCAGCTCGACAGCATATTTATCGGGTCTACTACCAAGTACAGATTTGGCTAGGGAAAAATCTACAACCCGAAGAATGGGGTTGGGATTTAAAAAACGACATATTACAGCCGAAAAAAACACTACTGCCACCTGCTCCAGACGAACTATTAAATACAATATTCTGTAATTGTAAAAAGGTGGTGCGCAGTGCGGGTGTAGAAAAGTCGGGCTGCCATGCTCCAAAGTTTTTGGTCAGTGTCACGGACAGGCATGCCTGAACCCGTCAACAGAGTTGCAAAACATCGAATAATTCAGTGACCTTGAAGAGTTTTGCCAACAGACATAGAGCCAACAGATATAGAAGAAGCGTCTGACGAAGATAATGTGTTGATCGAGGTGCTAGTGGAACCCGACGAAGACGAGGAGGAAGGCAAGGAAACATAAGGCGTAGTGTGGAAAATAATGTATTTTTTGTTATTAATTATTTATTATATATTTTTTTATAAATAAACAAATTTTTAACGGCTTTAATAATGGGAATTTAATTTTCCAGTCTAACAGATTAAGAAAAGTGCTTTTATATTTATAGCTCTGCAGTATAATACAGTATTACCTATTACGAATGCGCGCTCCCGCTTTATCATGCTATATCTCGAAAACAGTTGGTCGTACGAAAAAAATGTATATGAACAATTTTGTAGAGAATAGTATTTTACGTAAGTTTTGTTATGAGTTCTTACGACGTCAGATGCACTGGAAGCGAGATTTTCGCGATTTTCATGACCTTTGACCTTCGATATCTCAAGACGCACAAGGGTAGGCATATGAGATTTTTTTGTGCTTCATTAGAACATCAAAGCGAAGGTCTCTGCAAAAATTCAGCTTGTTCAGCCTCATTCCGCAGAGGAAGTTTTATTTCTCTGGACTATAACTGGACACTGTAGGCTTAATATACATATGAGTCTAATGGGCCTGGCAGAGGATGCAACATGCAGATCCTGTCGAGAGGAAGAGGAAATCTCAGTACATATGCTGTGCCATTGCGAAGGCCTAACCAGACTGAGGTTCCAACTACTTGGTGAAGAGAACTTGGACAGATAGCTATACTAAGGAGCCCTTATCAAGGATATGGAGTCTGATCCGAAAGACAAAGCTGGATAAGGAACACTAAGTAAAATTAGACAAGGAGTGCCACAATAGATCCACAGGATCTATTGTGGACCACTGCGGTGGTCAAGGCTAATCAGCCAACTCCTTTCCAAAATCTAATCTAATCTATGAACTGTAACATTTAGCACAATGAGGTAGGTAGGCAAAATGTCATAATTTACACCTACGCAGTGCCGATGTGTGAATTGTTTTCTTAGATTTGGGCTCCTCTGGATTGGTTTATCTACGGGCAAAGAATATTTCAGTAAATAGCTATTTTTATAAAGTTTTAGCATATTTGTTGATTTACCAGTCGCCATTTTTTAAAATAGCCACGTTGTACCATATATGGGCAGGTACGACTTAATCAGTCAGAAATTTTCTATAGGCCACAGACCACAAACAAAACTTAACCCTGTGTTTTATACATTGATGAATTAGTTGATGAACTCATCACTCATCAGCTAGTTCTTCGGCTCGACCTACCTAAACAAGAATATGTGTGACCAGTTTTATAAAAATCAACTTGTCCTTTCCTAAGATCTAGCAATTTGAAGTATTTCTATCGACAACAGTGACAGATAGACCAAAATTTATGTTTTTTAAGTTCGCCAAATGGAAAACGTAAAGATATGTTATAATGTTCAAATCCATTTTTGGCACGATTACATTACTTTTCGTTCACCCGTGAAGAAAAATAATAACTAACCTGAAATTAATGATCCCGCTGCTCTGGTGCGAAGGTGTATGAATTATTGCGGTAACAAAAATGTCAGTGCACGGGAGTTTCCGCATGAAAACTCATAATGCTCGTCAGGCATTTGGCATAGCGTTCATCTGTTGTTATGTCTGTTGTAAACAAGTAGGTACGTAAACGTATTTTATTAGACCAAACATCCACAAAAATGCAGATGAGGAAATTATTGCTATTTTTTTTTTTTGGAAAATTGGACATTAAGAAAACTCTTTTGGCAGAATAATTAATGGCTGGGATTGGTTGCCAAATTCATATATATTTTTAATTTTTGTTACCGTATAATATACCAGGTGATCGCAACACCACACCCTCTCCACACGTTGATTACATTTAGATACTTGCCTGAGCTATTATTTGTGGCTTATATTGAAAATTTTGGCCAATTGGCCAATTCTGTGCGTCGTAGATAGAAACGGTATGAAAGTAGAGGAATTAATATCTGGAGGACACATATTTTATTCCGTTTCCACGACTTGATGATATGTTTTTACGAGGCCACAAAAGACTGCTACGGTCACGTGAACTTGTATTTTAATAAAGAATGTTTCCGCGTTTCCGAACAGGCTGCCAATGACAATTATACAGTATTATTTCTCGGCGGTGATCCTTTTGTAGTTTTTTCATCAAGCTACGTCCAATGCACAGTGGGCCAAACTCTCAAATAGTGGATAAAATTCATATTTCGTCGTAATTGCATTAAAAATTGGTCGATAAATATTTTCGATGGAGCTGATATCAAATCTGATGTCAAAATAAAAAATTCAAAATGGTTGCCACAATTGCACTTAGACATAGACATATTTCTATGCAATGCCTATTATCTCGATAACTACAGAGATGATTTCAGAAATACATAATTTTTTTATAATGTATACGTTTTGTTAATATTTATGTACGAAATAATACTGTTATTATCAACCACTTTTTATTATATTTTTAAAGACTTTTAAAAATAATGTAAAATATTTTGCATCCGCCTGTAGAAGGTAAGGTTTATATATCATTTGTACCTGTAATATGAACATGGATCAAAGAAAATACACTCTTAGAAAGCCTCGCTGATATTCTTTACTGAACATTCCTACAAATTCGTTTTTGTAGAGGCACAAGAGGGTATCTACGAATTTGATGATTAGTGACATTTGAATGCACTTGAATATACGGAAAAGGTATGTATGTGCAGAGATCTAAACACAAATAATTAACTTGGCAGTATCCTACGTATCTTTTTGTTGGGTAAATAATATTCATTCTCTAAAATTATGTGAATTCACGAAGAGTCTGCGTTAGAAATTGGTATATGAAAACGAATATGTTTAATAAACAATATAAGACTGGAATAATTTTAATATAAAAACAAAATGAGACTGCTTTACGATATGAATATCTGTAACAAATATGATAGGCAAAATATATCTTACCTTTATGTATGGTTTAGTCTCAGTTTGAAATTCGAAACATTTACCTGATAAACCTGTTGCGAGATATGGATTTATTTGGGTCCCGTGTAAGGAGCGAGCCAGGCATCCTGGACATGCAGCGCCGTAACTGTTGAAAAGCTGAACTGTGAGTTGAAAAGCTGAGTTAGGACTACTAAGAAATAATTTAAAAAATAGGAATCGTCTGAGCGAATTAAGAAGGCTTTAAAATAATTACTGTTCCAGGAATATTAAAAGCTTAAAAACAAAACGAAGGTGGCTATGATCGCAGATAGTCGGTGCGGAATAACTCGCTTATATTACTTCTCTATGGCGAACGATCACTTAAACCTTCATTTTGTTTTTAACACGCTTTTATTAGGTCGACTATCTATCTATGTATGTACGTAATATGTATGTAAGTAATAAGGTCTAAACTGAATTTCACCCACTTCTAATTGTTTATCATCATGAAATTTAGCAAGTTTGTGTAGCTCTGATGACAATACAATATAGTATACTCAATATTATATGTTCAAAATGGCCGTCAACCCAAGATGGCGGATTATCATTTACAGCCCCCTTGATATGGGTATTGAAAGAAAGGGCTTGATAAGTAGAAAACAAATATGTGATCAAAACTTGAAAATACAAAATGGCGGCGTGAACATGGCGGATAGGTTTTATCAATTATCGTCGGATTCGACTAAAAATCGGTATCCGTGGGTTATCGAGGTTGCATATTACAATTATCTGGTCCAAATTTAACAATTCAAAATGGTGGAGTCAAAATGGCGGATACGTTTTGTAGTTTATGGTCTGATTCGTATGAAAATCGATATCTGGGGATCTTCGACGTCGCAGATTATGAATATTTAGTCGAATTCTTTACATAAATGTCGAAAGTGCTAAAATTCTCCCCTTAAATATAAGACTAAAAAGTAAAAAAATAAATTAATAGTTTAAAAAACTAAAAAACATACTGTTCCAGTTTCGTTGTGGTTAGGGAAATAGGTCTAATAGAAACAAATATAATAGGGAAAAAAATGTGTATGCGTGTCTGCGTATGTATATATGTAAAATACAATACATATACGTGGCTAAAGGACTCGTTTCCAAGGCCAGAAATTCAGAGGAAAAAAAGTAAGTAACTAATACAGCATAACAGAATTGGAACTAAGGAGGATGCAGATGATTTCTCATCTTCTATTTGCTGAGCTTGTAAGTTGCCTGGGTACCAAGATTTTTATGGGATAATAACTCAAATATTTAACATCTGTTTATTTTTGCTCATTGATGGCGTCAGGCGACTTCCCGTTTTTTTTTGCCTCGTTTCTAAAGTCTAATTATTGTTTTCATTATTATTTTTTACTTTGTTATTATTATTAATATTTCTTTATTTGTGTGTTTTCCTGGGTTTCACAAAAAAATGATATCCCTACATCAGTTTGATGATCAAAACGATTTTACTGTAAGTTCGTTTAATTTCATTATTTGATTATAAACTGTGATCTTTACGGTAGAACGCTGACTCATAGCCTGAGCCACACTCAACGTCCTTGTATATCATCGGCGCCTGTTTATTTGATTAAAGGTAATTTTATTGTTATTAATTTAGTTAGAAATAGAAAACATTTTTTTTCTGTTGCCAAGGCACATTTCACAATTTTTTCACGTCATGTTTATTAACTTTCCTTAAGTATTTTTTGTAACATGAACTCGTTATCTCACACATTGTCTTCAACCCACATGTGTGGAGAAAGTGAAATTGTAGCCCGTACGTATCGCGAATGTTATAAATTAACTTCAAGTTCATTTTTCATATTACTAGCGTAAGAGTAATTTGAAAACCCAATTCGCAAATGACTTGCTTTTTTTTGTTTTTTTTTTTAACAGTTGCTTTATTACTTGCGTAATAACAAGTATGCAACGAGACACTTCAACAGACGCAATAGCTGAATGAATCAAAGTATACGTTCACCCCAGACACTGACCATCTGCTTTTTATGCTGGCGCTGACATAGAAATCCTTTTCTCTATTTCGTTGGACCCTCGATCTTGCCACATGTCATACCCAATCTCATCACGTACGAGCGATCTCAATAGTAAATTACAAAATTGTAATCTTTTAGGCTGACCTTTACATTAGAATACCGTCCACGCATGGAATATCTTTATCCATTCATAAATCTGGTGTATGGTAGGCGCGAACAAGACAGATACCGACTGCACTTAAAATAATTTAGTTTTACACGGATAATAAATATACGGAACATTCTTGTCAAGAGCCTCAGCTTTGAGCGCTCTTATAAAAATAAGGATACACTAAACAACTAGTGCTGGTAGTTTTTTAAGAGCACATTTAAATAATGATACATTATTGCAAGATACATTTATCTATTCAATTTTATAATAAGGATGCTCAGACCCGAGGGTCGAGACAAGAATATTCTGCATATTCAATATGTGCACTCAATAAGTCTGTCATTAGTTGTGTATTGACGCGCCAATATCCTTTGGCGAAGATGACGGTCTCGGATGACTAGGGCCGAGCAGGACCATTGCTCTTTACCCTAGTGCATCACTGTAGACCTGGACCGGCCTCGTGAAGGGCGAAGCGAACTTACTCTACATCAACCCACTCACAAATATCAGCGGTGTAGATGATTTCGGCCCACCTCCCCTGATCCTGGCTGTTGGACCTTGCTGGTTAAGGCCTTTCTCTTCTGACGCTCTTCTCTCTTGGTGTTCTTTCTTCGCCAGCTTGTCACCCCCGGGGGTAGTCATCGGTCTGTTTGGAAAAACTTTTAGGTATTTTAGGCTGAGATTGACTGCCGGTACACGAATGTCAATTGACACCTTGCCATCCTGATCATCGGAGAGGTGGGGATAAGCTGTGTAGCTCGAGGAAGTGCAAGCCTAAGTGCTTTTGGTAGCACTTTCGGCCTGCACGGAGCTAGGTGACTATGGGTACTGAGCGTTTTTTGTCCGGTACTCGCAGGGCAGTGGGTGGGTGGTTGAGTGATCGTCATGTCTTTTCTGTGGTTTTCTTCATCGGTGGTGGTATGGTTCACATACTCACCCGTTGTCTATGATCTGCATCTTCGGCCTTTTGTGCCTCTGAGCGTCGGCTGAATCGTAGTCAGTTGCCTCCCTGAACAACGGGTTCCCATGCTCCTCGGCAAGGGTGTATATTTTCTTGGCTTTCTCCCTGATGATTTCGGCGACGAGGGTGTATTCCAAGTCCCTGAAGATGTCTATGGTATATTCCAAGATTTGTACACTATAAGGTTGCCTCGTAACTCACGATCCCCACCAAAAAATGCCATTAGCCAATGAGTAGCTGGTGTGAAATCACACCAGATGCAGCAGGGCCTTATTCCAAATATTTGAAGAATTTGTGTAATGTTAATTCTTCTTATGCTTCTGATCGTATTTCGTGCCAGTACGGACGTCCTTCTAGAGAGAGATAACTGCGGCGCTACTGCGCGTTAGAAGAACAAGGATAGTCTGACTTTTCATCGCCACACTCACATCTCGTTTAAAAAATGAATATGAGGGAACCTTATACTCTGCAAATCTTGGTTATATTCATGTATTTCATATATTTGGTTATTTTATTTCTTAACATCGCGTCCGGTTACAATAAGTCGTGGTAGATGGTCCATGCAAGTTGTTTAAATGCATTCACTCAATAGTCAGATTCTACCTTCTCAAAAACGCACCTAAAATGGCGAAGACATAATTTTGAAAAAATACGTACATTATCTGAAATGACTTTGCGGATCTAAATATGGAGTTAACAGAGATGAATATAATAAAAGTAAAAATTTGTTACAAACGCTGTAAACGCACCTGTTGCCAAGAACTCCCAAAAAGCGGATACCCAGAATCAGCTGTCACCATTTCCTACCTTGAATGTGCGCACTCTCAACAGAGATACAAAAACAGAAAGAACTCACCCAGGTTTAATCACTGATCTCTGTACGGAAGGCATTCACTTAGGTACCATGATATTATTGCCACAAATGCTTTATACCGTGCGTATATCGGGGCGCTGGGCATAGGGAGTAAGAATTACAACATCGCGTGTGCCAGCTGGCTGAAATGAAATAACAGAGCTCTGGGATGCTCCGCCCGACGGAGGAATTTACGGCAGCAGTGTTGTCATATCTTTCGCGCTACGTGAATGTACATGCCTAATGGGAAATTACACGCACGGTATAATCAAATAAAATGAAGAAATGGCACTGTAACTGATCTTGGACAAAATTTCCGTTACAAGTGCTACAGAAGTTGTTTAAACAAAGCGTACCCGAAAAGTACAGTGTAAATTTCAGCATCGAGGCATTCTTAAAACTATAATGTACATGTACAGATAATAAAAGGAATAATTTAGTCTTTTTTTAAATCTTCAGGGTGTTCCCATATCATGGAACGTATTAAGTAAATTCATCTAACAATGAATGGATTGCCATAATGAATTTTTGGGCACAAAGGCCCTCTAAAGTTACAGGGCCTTAAAGTTGATTTTTCTTTATAACATCAATTCAATTCAGTACAAATTTATTAATGCTATACGGGACGGGGACATATCAACTTAACTAATTAGAACATAAATAAAAACAAAACTCCTTTTGTCGATGGACAAAAAAAAAATAATTACATTAAAAAACCCAAAGGGGATAATAAGCCGTAATACTAACAAAAAGTACCACACATTAATGTAATTTGGAATTGCTGACATGGGAAAGAGGGTTAGACAAAAACCCTACTTCAGGTAATTGATTCAGGACAGAGCGAATGCCAGAAATATGAATGAAATAATGTGATAAATAAAAGTTATTATGATTTTATAAATTTGTGATTATGAAGAGATAATTGAGAAAACAAATAAATCTGTACAAAAAAAAACAAGCTAAAAACGTAGGTACTCTTCGCCAATTTACTGAGCTTTTTATATAATTGTTACACATTCTATAGGATACTCTTCGCAATTTTCTTGTAAATAATGTTAGTTTTTGGACATCCTATATTTTGTGATACCAACTTTGTTGTGAAAAAAAATATATGAAAAAAAAAATTGAAAAAAAAACATCCAACCTGTGTGGGATTCGAACACGTGATCTTTGGATTGCAATCCAATTCAATTCAATTCACAAAGATTTATTAACATTTTAGTTACAAAAAATGCGCCTGATTTGGAACCCGGTTCAGAGCCGGCCACACCACCACGGCGCGCAACGCCGTGGTAGATGGGTGGCCGGGTGGGGCAGGTCCAGCCTCGGCTAGAATGGTAAGTAAAATGGGTGGAGGCTAGGGCTCCTGTTTTAATAAGAAATAAAACTTAAACCTAACAATTTATTGAAAAATAATCATGAACGATTTTAAAATCCTTAGAACTACTTAGAAATAAATAGAAAATGGCGAATTTTTGTTTAAGGGCGCACATGCGCAATCCAAAAGCTTAGCCACTGACCACCACAGATTACTAGGAAAATTGAATGTCTATAATATACAATCTTACGAGATTCATATTTCAACGCATTAAATATATTATTATGAAATATATATTAGTAAAATGTATAAACAAAAAAAATATTATAGAGATAACATTTCGCAAGATTTCTATTTAAGTACAAGCGACAAAAATGAAGGAAATAATTTTTTTAAATTAAATGATTAATAACTTTCTTATTTACTGATTGCTTTTCTTCGAAAACAATAGGGTTCTTCCTCTAGCTAACACTAACTTACTTTCCAAATTTCAATACAATCGGACTTTTCTTTCTTAAGTTATCGTGCTTACAAGAAACGTGACGGACGGACAGACGGATGGACATTTTGAAAGTTGTTCAGAATCTGTTCACTAATACAATGATATGAATTCTTTTTATCTACGAGCGATATTTACGGTTTTAGAAATGTGCCGATCAAATGCAATATACTCTTCGTTTTTTGCGAAGAGTATAATGAAGGAATGATAGGAAAGAAGTAGACACATGGAAATTATCGTTAGTAAACGTTAAAGTTGGACAACGCCTGATATAGCAAGGTTTGTTTCGAGGGGGCAACCGCTGGCGAAATTTTGTACACCTAATACCTATTCTAGAAAAATACCCTTTATTTCTTTGTAATTCCTCTAATTCCTCAAATACCTTTGTTTCCTCCTAATACCTTAATATTTTCTAGATTATCTCGGGAACGGTTCACTTTTTGATAAAAAATACCTATATACAAAATTGTTCCTTATAAAATTCTCTATCAAAAATGTCTGTACACGTCTTTCCTAAAATTAATAGTATAATCTATAATCTACTTTAAAGTTCAATACTTAACGCTAAAGCAGTAGCTACTAACTAAAGTCCGCCTAAAATTAAAATAAATTCCTCTCACCCCTATAAATAACGCGATTTTTGATGAAGCGAGAATATTGTATACCGGGTCGCTCAGCCGAGGGACACTGTTGTAACTTTTGAATGGGCGAATGGATTTTTTTCAAATTTGATGTAGTACATTATATAATTTCCAATTATATAATGTAAAGAACCAAAATGGCCGACATCCGGTTTCGATTCTACCCGAAAGGGGGTTTAAAATACCCGGTTTTTGCGTAAAATCCCGCACATTGGCAGTCCTGAACAGTAACAGCGTTTACAGTAAGCTCTGAAATAATGTAGAGTGACCTTGGGTCATCTGAGATGTAGTGGGAGAAATTGAATTTTTTTACATTGTGGTGGTGTATAGATATTTATACTTTTTTCGCGTAAAGACAGCTTTGGAAATAGCCATACGGATATTCAGCGAATTATATGACCTGCGCTGATTACATTTGCGCCTCATTTACCAAAGTGCTATTAATTTTAGGAAAAAAGTTTAGAGAAGTTTTTTATAGAGAATTTTATAAGGAATAATTCTGTATATAGGTTTTTTTATGGAAAAATGCACCGTTCCAGAAATAATCTAGAAAAAGTCAAAATGGGGGTAGAAACGACGTCCTCTAGGGGATGAAGCACGCAATTTTTGAAACTTTATGAATTTTGTCCAATATATTACAATTTTAACTGTTATATTACTGAAGTACTACAAGACATCGTGCAAAGTTTTAATAATGAAAAAGCTAGTCATGGAGAAATTGTAGACGTAGGAGAGCGATTTTTCTAGCTTTATACAACTCTACCTACACAGAAAAAAGTCTAGATGTATACAGATTCATAACTTTTAACAAACTTGTTGGTAAAGCGAACAATACTGTAATATTATCAAAACTACCAACAACTTCTGCTCGGCAACACTCATATTGCGTTTTTTACCAAATTCAAACATGGAAAAACGTTGCGCTAGAAGCTACTGATTGGGGATGGAAAAAAGTTGGCGGTATATTAACCCGAATTATGACAACAAAATAACCAGCTCCCGAATCTGTTATAACACTAATTTCTTGTTCATGCAAATGGTGCGAAAACAGGTGCAGTTGCAGAAGAGCAGGCTTATGTTGCTTCACAATGTGTTACCATTACCACGGACAAGCATGCATGAATGTCGAATCTATGGAAGACGATGAAGATTAATTAACGTAGATAACCTTTTGATAATTAGTGGATTCGGCCTACAGAGGACACCACACGCCAAGTACTTTACTTCTAGGGTGGCGTGGAAACAAGTACAATATACAATATTCTCGCTTCTTTAAAAATCGCGTTATTTTATAGAGGTGAGAGGGTGGAAGTGGTACATTTATTATAATTTTAGGTAGAGTTTAGTAGCTACTGCTTTAGCGTTAAGCATTGAACTTTAAAGTAGATTATAGTAAAGATTACAATTTATTGTGTTGACCGGAACCAACCCTTATGTGTGCGCCTTATTTCCCACGGTACTATTAATTCTAGGAAAAAAAGTATAGAGACGTTTTTTATAGAGAATTTTATAAGGAATAGTTGATCAAAAAACCTCAAAATGGGGGTGGAAACGGCGTCCTAGGTGATAAAGCACACTATTTAGGGGTAGAAACTTTTCGATTTAGTAATTCTTATGCTATCCTTAACATTTCTACCAATTTTCAAAACTTTATGAATTTTGTCCGATATAAATCGTTATATTACTGAACTAGAAGTCCATAGTAACATCGGTAGTTTAATTAAATTAAATATTTTTTTCTTTACTAGATATTTTTAGCGCTAATCTCTGCGCTAATGTTTTTACAACACTGACGTCCTTTATATAAGAATTGGTATGTAATTCTTCAAAATAAACATTCCATTTCAATATTTTTACGCTCAAATTCCCTCCTAATACCTTTTATTTCCTCTTAATTCCCTTCTAATACCTCGTAATAATATTTATTTCCTCCAAATTCCCCTGTAATTCCCTTAATACCTAATAATTCCTTCTGAAATACCTTCAATTCCTTCCTAATTCCTTCCTAATTCCTCCGATTTGTACACTATTTCCCCTCAGCGGTTGCCCCCTCGGTTTGTTTTAATCGAAAAGGTGCATTATGCATTCTAATGTGTTATGTTGTATGTTAGTGGACTATCAAGTTTAAGTGCATGACATTTTTGGAAAGTTTGGTGGTTGTAGTCTGCTAGAAGGAGTTATGTTATGATAATCTTTATGTCCTCACACCTCAAGATACTCGCTTTTGACTTCTTGTTTACTCTAATCTTCCACTGGTCGTAATACGCCTTGTCGCGAGCCATGTTGTAGGCCTTAAGTACATATTTGCCGCTTGCGCTTTATGACTATGCGCATACATAGATGTGCCGTTGGCGTACTTGGCCAGCTCTTTTACATAAAAGCTGCCACTATTACATATTTAACATATATAGTTGTCGCAGTCGCGATAGTGATCGACGTACCGCCTATCTAGGCGGTGTTGTTGAGACGCAATGGCTGCAGAACGCAGAGCTGGATTTAACTATATTGTTCGCTCGTTTACTTTTTATAATATTACACTTACAAAAAGCACTGCTATGAATTGGTAACAAAACTTACTAAAATTATTTTCAAAAACACATTACCAAATAAAGAAATATAAAGTAATTATCGAATTATAACTTCACCCCCAACAGTATAAGCTCGACTGCTTGTCTAACTGCGGTCCTGGGTTAAACAATACATTCACAAGTTTACGCCCACACGCCACTTTAGATAGTTGACGTGGATGGCCGATATCTTCTCTCTCACTTAATGTAAAGCCCGGTCTAGGCACAGTCAAGTTCAACTAAAATCTAGTACTCGACTCGTGTAACACGAGTATATAGTTTAGTAGACATCCGTTCGCCGAGTTACCTATTTAGTAGAGTGGAATAGAAACATTTCTATTTTCTTATTCTCCCACTCCCATTTTACTAAATTATGAAGCATCCGGACACTGTTTTAATTGCTGGAATTCAGCTTGATTGAGTCGAGTTGTTTGGTAAAATTAGGTTAGAATTTTCAATTTGTTTTATTTAACATGTTTTTTTCTTTCTCAGTAGCATGATTTGCGAAGCTTACTTCATTTGTCGATTAGTGTACTAAAGTCGATTTCATCTTCTTTGTTTATGCACTTATTAAATTGCTATCAATAATTAACTAAATCCTTCACCAATAAAAGCTCGCACTAAATTTGCACTAGACTACTAAAGAACTCTACTCGACTAAATTACTGGCCGCGTGTAGACTGGCCTTTAAAGTCCAGTAAAGACGGGAGATCTACTTGCCGAACTATTCGCTCCTCTCGCCCCTCATATCGCCATAACCCCGCTCACTATTAAGATTGCTTCAACTATACATCTTAAATACTATTAAAATATCACTGTCCTCATCTGACATTAGACACGTGCTTGGCAAGCTACCGTGCGAAGCAGCCTCGCAACGTCGTGCACCTTAACGCCATTTTGAGAGGTATCCAAACTCCAACCAGGAACCCAATTCTTGAACTCCTAGGAATTGTCTAATGATTTTGTGATATTTAAGTACATTATTCTTAAAAAAATTCGTAGGATATATTTCTCTTGATATTAATGGAAAAAATTTCTAAGGGTCTTTGACGGGGAATTCGAAAATTTTAGTTTTTCGGCCCCTGGGGCCAAAATTTTAAAATTCCAGGAATTAATTCTCTTGCTGAAATTAATTAATTAAAACGCTTTTCGTTAACAGTGGTTTAAAATGTCGAGAGAAAAAATGCGTAGTAACTGAATGTGATAAAAAAAAGCATTTTAGTGTAATCGAAAATGATTTATAATTTGTGGTTCCATCTTCACCAACTAAATCTGGATTTATATTTGCACGCACTAGTTCATCTGGTATAGCGTTAGCAGCATCTTCAGGTAACCCAAGACTTATTTCCTCATCTCCCACAATTAACGTCAGGAACTGTAAAATTTAAAATTTGGAAGAGAATTTTCGAATTCGCTGTCAAAAACCATTGAGTTTTTACCTTAAGTAATATCAAGAGAAATATTTCCTACGAATTCCTTCAAGAATACAATTGTACTTAAGAACTTAACTAAGATAAAATCGAAAGAAGATGTTAACTTCTCAAGAGAATTAATTCCTACAATTTCAAGAATTGGGCTTCAGAGGGTGCGGGAAATACTTGAGTGTAGGTACGTTTAGACAAACGACTGACGTCCAACCGACACATTAACGATACCGTACGGACATTCTATTTCTTGTTCAGCAGTGTCAGCTGCCATGGTGCTTGACACGTGGATGTCATGAGTGTCCAAGAACAACAATCGCTTATATTTCTAATTCATGAATATGTTTGAAATTAATTAGTCTTACGGCCAAGGATCCCGGATTCGAATCCTGGCTAGGGTGTGAATTTTGGTGGTGTTTTCACAACAATGGAAAACCTTTCTCTGACACTATCGACCACTGAAAGTATTCACCCATAAGTATAAATTTTAATTTTATCTTACTAGAATGTTATTGTGCTCCGTGTAGAATATTGGAATGCCAACGTAAATATTTAACCATTGAATGGTTTTCTGTTTCCACACCTTCCGTGCTACTATTACTATTCATAAGTGGTCATTAAACGTACCGAGTAAATCTCAATTAAGACTTGAAGTAATTAATCAGTGCAGTTTACATCGAGGATGGTTCTTTGTATTCGTGACGTAGCCAGTCCACATTTACTTCCTTGGTATTTTGTTGACTGGTTGGTTGGGTGCGGATTAATCGTAATGCCCACGACAAAAACCAATAATTAGTGTTATAATTTGCATACACGTGGGTTTTGTTAAACAAGTGTATTATACAATATATGCAGCGTTGCTTGTGGAGATAATGTTTCTAAAGTTAAGAGACGTACACCGTTAGGAAAATCAGACTATTAACTCATGTATTTTTTTTTGTTTTAGCAATCATAAAATTGATCTTACAACAAACCTGCGCTCAAAGAAAATGATAGGTAAATTCAACCAAAAAGAGCATATGAAATCGCGCCTATCTAGTTTCATAGTTAAATCAATCAGAAAATAATAGTCATACAACTTTATTTGTTTTCGTAAACAATTAGTAGTTTAATAATCATATCTTCTTGTAACAAATTAAATAGTACAATGACATTTTTTTATGTTCACTAACCATTTTCAATTTGGTCTACAATTAAATAGTACAACGACTTTGTTTTTTGTTCACCAACTAATTTTTAGGTTGATCTACACTTTATTGTACGATGAAGTTTTTTTTTCTCAGTATTGAGACATCTGACCACCCCAAACCAAAGATTACAGATCGTTTATAAGATCCATCCAAATATATCGATGATCCCTGAGAGAATTTGAACATTGCAATCATGTTATTAATTTTCTATAAATTCATAAGAGTATAAGATAATGCATGATTGATTATTGTCAGTGATTTGTGGCGTCATCTGGGAATAATTTCTGTAATAGACTACGTGGTAAGCAAGCAAATTTTATGGTAATTCTTTTAGAACTTCTAGAAGACGACAATAATATTGGTTTGTCTACCAAGTACAATAATACAGCGAACTAATACTGGGTTAGAATTACAATTCGATAATAGTTAAAAATAAAATATACTAGTATCTAGTTTAATTTGACAGAATTCAACAAAATAATAGTCAGACGAACAAAATAATAGTCTTATTCATCTATTTTTTAAGTTAATATTTGTTTTGTTGTACGACAACTTTTTATTAATTAAAATAACAACAATATAGTTTGGTTTAACAAAATTAACAATATTGTTTTTTTTGTTGAATTTACCCATACTATTTCTTTGAGTGTGATAGCTTATCAGTGTGAGTTTTCGTCATATTTGGATATGTGCAAAAATAGAATGTCCATTAAATATGTAGTTACGTATTTTTCAAAATTATGATATTGATAATAGTACCGCGATTACTGTGTCGTCACCGGTTAGTATAAATGAATAAGTTCAAGGTACTTCTTATTGAAGGTGGCGATAGAAACAGTTAAAATAGCAACCGTTCTAATAATAATAATAAATAATAAGCATTTATTTTTTATATACACAATATTACATTGCATAGAAATAGTCCAACAGTGTAACAGTGCATCTTACTAAGTAATTTTTTAAAGAATAGGACAAAATATACAATAATATACATGTTTTGAAAACGAAAACGTTAAGGATAGGATTTTGCAGAGTGAGAGGGAAATATACGTTTATTTTCGATTTATTATAAATATTTAAAAAACCAAACATAGTACAATATTTAAAACTGTTTTAGATACTTGCTATTGTTCTAACGAGTACAACTATTTTTTTTTATTGTAAATTTTTGTTGTACTTGAATATCGTAGTTTCTCAATGAAAATAGTTCCTAATTTCATTATTAAAGTATGGCATTTAACTATACAGGGTATCCCACGACGAACTGCGGCGATCGATATTTCGAAAAGTAGATATTGTAAAATTTTGAAAATTTGGTAGTAAACTAATGTCGATGAGGGCAGCTCATCTAAAATATTCTCAAGATGATGGCACTTCCGGTTATACCAGAAGTAGATGTCAACTTGCTTATTTTAAATGGGACACCCTATATATTATTACATTTTTGGATTTTACGGACAATTCTAGACCGATTCTATGTATCATGTATTTTACCTAAGTCTCTCCGTTTTTGACATATTTCAATTTTTATGTCTAAAATGACGTTTGGCAGGCCCTAAAAGAATTATCAATTTTTCCTATAAGGAAGCCTTTATTATCTATTTGGATTGGATTTTTTGTTGAAAAAGACCTACTTTAATAGTGTTTTTATAATATTTTGATAAGTATTAATACAGAGTGTTCAAAAAATAAGAATAAAAATGAAATTGAGAAAACTGTCAAAAATCAATTTTTTCAAATGGAAACCCCCAATTTTTATAATCTTATCTTATTTACCATTAAAAATAAGGGTTAGTTTGTGTATGGATGTCTATTCCGAAAATTTTTAGTTTTTATATGGGGATTTTGCTATGGATTTTAAGTTCAAATACTCTTAGTTGGCTATGACGGCGTTGGACAGTGGGCTAGAATCCAAAATTTCTGGCCAAAATTCTGAAACTCTGCAAATGTGCTTATTGTGCAAAGGGTATTATAGGAAAAATAGTTTAAAAAAATTGACACCCTCTGGGGGTGAGATATAGGGGTTGAAAATATAAACAACCTTTGATATTTTTGAAACTCAGTTTACGTACTTTTGGAACCTAAATTTCTATGAAAAAAATAATGAAAAAAATTATCAACCACTGGGGGTGAGTTATAAGGGTTGAAAATATAAATAATGCACGATTTTTTTCAACTTGGCATACGTGTTGATTGCACTTAGGTATTTATAAGAAAAATATTTTTAAAATACCTTCTTGCTTCACCGTGGGCCCGATATCCCAAAAACCTGGCCAAATTTGGGCTTAAAAACAAGTAGGATTTATGGTAAAATGTTTTTAAAAAATGAAATCGTAAATGGGATTATTTTTTGAGGGTTCAATTATTGTGACGGTATCTCCGCAAATATTAACTTTAGAGATTTGCAACAAAGTGTATTGAATTGCACTTAAGAAAATATTAATTTAAAAAAAAATTCTAGGAATATATTATTACAGTAACCTTCACAGAGGTTACTGTAATAATATATGGGCTAAAATTACATGTTGGAGGCCAAAAATCTGAAACTCTTTAAAGCTTTTGGAATATCTGGAGATTAATGGAAAAAATATTGAAAAAATTCTTCTTGCACTCAAGGGTGAAACATAAGGGTTGAAAGAAAATGCCGTTTTTTTAACTTGTGGTGTTTATTGAATACACTTTGTACAATTTAGAAAAAATAGTAAAAAAATGTAGCATTAAATTAAAATGTAATTACTAATCAGTATACTCGAAGTCGTCATTGTCGCTATCCTCGGTAATTTCCGAATCGGTCTCGGTTTCCGCAGTTTCAGCTTCGATGGTATCTAATTCTTCCTCTTCAACTGTCTCTCTTGATTCTTTCAGTAAATTCAAAACATCTTTTGACAGTTTGAAACTTGCTTTCTTTGACAACGGTCTCATACTGGTTATCAGAGGATCTGAGGAGACTAGTAGGGCGTGCAAAAGATCAGTCATTGTCGCAACTCGAGATATTTTTCGTGTATGCTTCTCTCTGTAAAACTTTAGGTCCTTGTTTCTTGCGTCCTGTGCCTCCTCGGACAGTTGGCCTATTGGCAAAATTGCTGCACCGATTACTTCTGCCCCATGTATTAAAATTTTATGGACACTTGCCGGTAAATAATACCATGGATATTCTTTGATGAGTAGTGTAGCAGTTCCTTTCGCATACATGTTAAATTCATCTTTGTTGATTTGAAACCCTGAAGACATCGCACTTAATATTACAGAACACCTGTATATTAAATCTAATCCCAGTTATTTCCGCCGATAAAGACGGATTTGAAAAAAATCTACGCGCCGTATTTCCGTCATTTGAGGTTCCCGCGCCTCCGGATCTCACTCTGTCCACTTTTAACCCCATCCTTTTTTCAAAATCGTTTTGTATTATTTTTTTTCTATTTAATACGCTGATTTTTTTCTCTGTAGAGACAGAGAAAAAAATCAACAGGTAATGCCATATAATTTCGAAATTTTACGTTTGAGCAGAAAATAAATTCTGTCTGTAATTTTTTTTTTTTTTTCGATGGATAAGATAACCGGAACTTGCTACTGTAGAATAACTTGCTAACCGTACTTTCATTCCAAACATACCCTCGGTTAAAAATTCGATAGATATGACTTTAGATACTTCCCAAAATAACAAAATAAGTGCTGCCAACTTAAGACACGATAAAGTAAAGCAGTTTTATGCTTCAAATAAAGACTGTGGTTTGTTGCCGGTTTATGACATTTGCGTAATTTTCATGATTAGTTATTACTTCCACGTCCAGTGGAAGTATAGTAACGACAAAACAATTTTAAAAAATTTTTAATGTCCAAATAGGCTTAACATGTCATGAAACGTCGAGATTTTAAGTTTGAGCGAAAAAAAATTTCTGTCTGTCTGTCGGTCTGTCTGTCGGTCTGTCTGTCGGTCTGTCTGTAACTTTTTTTTGTGCACACGTTTACTCTGGAACCGTTTAAGATATTGACTTGAAATTTGGTACACATATGTACTTTAACGAGATCTAGAACTAAATTATATTTTCATCTTGTTCCGTCGAAGGGTTGGGGTATAAATTGGGGTAAATTTGGGGTAGATGGGTAAATCAAGCAGGTAAGAGTCCACGAAATTGGTATTTAGTATATACAAGAGAAGCTAAGGTCTCAAAAAAAATGGCATTAGCCACCCCCATTACCACCCCCACCCCCTTATAAAAGGGGATGAAAAGAAATTGTGATTTAGTGTATGTACAGGAACCAGAAACCTCAAAATATTTTTTTTACTTCGTCCACCCCCCACTACCACCCCCCCCCCACCCCACGTTCAATTTCCAACCTATAAAAATAGCCTTATTTTATTAGGACAAAGTATTTAAAATATGCATATTACAACATAAGTAGTCTATGATATCATTTTACTAATTGTTTGTATTTAATTATGAAAAAGTTAAAACACAGTGTAAAACAAAACATACTCTTAAATAGTTGATCAGAAGATAAAATAGCACTTCTATCAATCACAACCACAGCACAACTGTGTATGCGTGGCCTCTTTTATCCGGTGGATAAAAACGTTAATTCGAATATCTAGGTGTCGAATAGGTTAACAGGCACACAATAAAAAAAGTTAAAAAAAGTGGTCTTTTTCTGGTACTCCATTAGGTAACCCATATGTATTTCGACGTGCTGAACACGAATCAGGTGTCCGTTTAGTTCCATTAGCCACCATTTTTTTTGTAAATCGCGAAAATAACCTAAAAAAAAAACTCGTTATTTTCGCGATTTACTAAAAATTGGTAGGTAACGGAGTTAAACGGATACCTGATTCGTATTCAGCATGTCGAAAAGAGTCCTAGAAACAGACATTTTTTAGAATATCGCTTATGTAAATATATTACAGACACAAAAAAAAAAGTGAAAAGTGATGTTTCTGGAACTCCATTTTTTGCTTATCTCCGGGATAAAATCCATTCTACAGAATAAATACCACTATTTATAGATGCCAGTACTGGGCCTCAGTGTAATACTTTTTTCACGAATGGGAAGTTTGAAAAAAAGATACTTTATTCATGAGTTTCATACAATATTTTTTCTGCGATTAGGTATATTAGAAAAAAAGCTAAAATTGCGTTTTGGGAGAGGCAGCGCGCCCCATTTTTTTAATACCTCTTAACTCGGTCCTATTTGAAACGTTGAATTGTTTTCAATTCCGAACATTACCGTTTTTTTCAATCACCTGCAAATGCAAGCTCTTGTCCATTAAATTCTCATTAATTCCATATTTGCAATAATATTAATACATTTTTTGCGCCGGAGCAGAAAGGAGAATTCAAATTAATCATACTAAATGTCACAAAATCTCTGGAGAAGGAATTAGGATGGAATTACTCGATAAAATCTCTTTTGATTTATCTTTCGTCTTTCGTTGTATACTTTGGAGGATTAAGATTTAAAATTTCATATTTTCTCCTGTTGGATTCAGTTTAGTTTAATGTAAATCTTTTTTCAAAGATGTTTAATGTTCAGTGGTTCTTTTGCAACCCACCACCGAACAAGCCGTCATAAAAGTTAATTTCGGAGTAGAATTAAGAAATAAGATATTCTCGAAAACTCGTTTGTATGACTTTTATACATTAAATCAGTGAGTCACTGTTTATGTACCCGTTTTAATATAATTATAGTGGAGCTCTTTAGATGAGTAGCTTGTTTAAATGATATCAAAAAGCTGTTAAATAAACTAGTTGGAAAGCCTTCGCAAACCGATTTTATAGTGACTGCTTTACGCCTAAATGGTTTATGGAAAAAGTAAAAATCGCATTATTTAGTGAAATTAAATATTACCAGAATATACAGAGTGTTTCAGCTAAAAATACCTGATTCATTAATAAAAATAGTTGAATTTTACAAATGGCGAATTATTGATACGAAAAAAGGCCTTAATTAACTACAGTTAAAATTGTTTATTTTTCAATGGCTGGAACTTTGAAATATGATTCATATGATCGTTGGGTGAAAAGTTATACTCTTCAATCAACGATATAATTAAAGAATAAATTATGAATAATTTTGATTATATAGAAGATTTTGTAAAAACCAGCTATTTTGGAGCTGTGTAATTTTTTTCTTTAATCTGTTTGAAACCAAAAAGATTGAAGATGTAAATTTTGAAAACTTCTGTAACATTTTAGTTAATAATTTTAAAGCATCGGTTATTTAAACTTTTATCTTATTAAATACAATACTCCCTATATTACTACTTATTTTGAAAATTTTTACTAATTTCAAATTTTATAAGTTAGTTGCATTTGAAAAAGTGGGAAAATTGTAAAAATTTCAAAATATGTAATAATATAGGTATTGTATTTAATAAGATAAAAGTTCTAAATAAAATAAATGTTTTAAAATTATTAAAGAAAAAGTTGCAAGAGTTTTCAAAATTTACAGACAAAAAAAATGAAGGAAAAAAAATCATGTAGCTCCAAAACGGCTGCATTTAACAACATTTTCTATATAATCAAAACCATTCTTAATTTATTCCTTAATCATATGAATCATGTTTCAAAGTTTCAGCTATCGAAAAATAATTTAGCACCGCAGCGCCATTTCTGTGCACTGCAAATAAACAATGGGGTATTTTCCTTTTTTTTTATTTCAGTTTTGGTGATATATATCAAGTAAAGTTATTATTTTAACAATTACTGCATAATCAATTTAAACCAAAACAATAATTTCTTAAATAAAAATAAGAAATAAATACGCCCGTCTAGACACGGATTTCAAATGATTTTATTTGACGGGAAATAATTTAACCAATCATAGACAGCTTTCGCTTAGACTGTAACTAACTTATATGAATGCCAAATTGTGTATTTTTTTTTTTTTTAACTATTTAACGTCGGCCTATTTCCGCTACCAGGGCCTATCACCGACGCCAGGAGACGAGCTACCCCCAACCTGGAAATTTTGCCGAACCTCTTCCCTTAAGAAGAGTAGGGATCTTTTACTTGCCTAACATTTAATAGACAAGGGACCGCCTGCTTTACATCCCCTCCGAAGGATGGTATATCCACTACGTAATCCTCGTCTGAAATTACGTAACTTCCGAGTATACACTGATATACAAGCCTCTAGAAGGTGGGGCGAGAACTCTGTATTTCCCAAGATAGGTGGGTCACCCATCCAAGTACTAACCGCACTCGACGTTGCTTCAACGGAATATCGACTGATATTCACATTGAAGTCGCCTCAACGCTCGCCCCTTAAATTGTGTATTTACTTTACATTATTTTACCTGTGACACTTCTATTTTCTCAATATCTTGAATATCAATAAATATTATACACATGTATTTAGAAGGAATTAAAAGGTATTTATATTTGTTATTATGTAGAAGTTATCTTAAAAATGTAAACAAAACTGACGGCAACATTTCTTGCGTGCCGCCAGCTGACATTTCTTGTAACAATACAAGTGAAAAAGATATATCGGTTAGATTTATTTGTTGTTTGCCACTAAGTTCTTCGAATATCAATTTTTTCGGAACAGTTAAAAAATTCTTTTCCGAAGCACTTATATTTGTGTTTCCACAACTTTTATAAAATACCTTTTAAATGACATTATTTACTATTTGTAAATTACCTCGATGAAAGAAACTGAAATGCTTCAAATAAACACAACGGCGACGTTAAAACATATCTGTCATTTGACTAGCCGTTGACATTATTGTCATGTTTTGCTAAATATGATTTTAAAAATCTAATCGGCATTAAAAAATATTTAAAAATTTAATAATTCACGCCTATTATTTTTTACATAAGAAAATTAAATTTCGTGGATAAATATATTAAAAATAAGCTTTATACTCCCGTTTTCTTATCTTATCTTATTATCTTATCTTATCTTTGCTAGAACTAGAGAAGGAATTTCAACTTGGCAACACCACACTGTTTTGTATAAAACCATTCTATCAACAAATTCAAACAGTCCAGCTACGTCATCGGCCAAAGTATCTACGTCACCAATTTAAAACACCTGTTGCTCCACTAATTTTAACTTCTTTTTTCTCAAAAAATTGATAATTATTGTCGCGGAAATCTGTATTGGAAGGCTTGTTTGTACATATTCTATGATATTATTCAATAAACAAAAAAATAGGAAAATACCTCGTTCTCACTGCAGTTATTTAAGCAGGGTTCATAGCGAGTTGGAAAAGTCAGGGAATTTGAAGTTGCCTAAAAATGTCAGGGAAAAGTCAGTGAATTTTAGTAATTTTCATAATAGCCAGGGAATTTGAAAATAATTTAGTTTTGTACTTCTAGTTTTGTGCCGATTATTTAGTGACTCCGCAGTGCCCCCCCTCATTACTAATTAGACCTGACACTTGATACAAGCAAAGGATGGATGGAAAAAATATATTTATATATATTATCACGCCTGAACTCAATCGTCGCAATAAAAAATATAGAAAAAAATAAAAGCTCTTCAAAAAAATTCTTTCTTCATTGAGAACTGTTAAAAAGTATGTACACTTCATGATTATTATGGTTTATTAAGTTATACTAACGAGGATTAAAAAAAAAGTACATATCAAATAATTTTAATTTCCTTGCTTGATGATATTTTTGATAAATATATATGTTGTAGGCTGTACCTTGTCGAGAAAATGACCCCTTGAAAAAAATAAAATATCACTATTTCGGAAAAAATGTATACTTTTCGAATGTTCAAACACAAAATCGTTTACTTGTATGCATTTTTTCGAAAATATGATCAAACAGATCATGATAAAAAATTGCGATTTTCACGATCATATCATTATAACTATGAAAATATCTTTTATTGTTTTGAATATAAATTCTGGAACTTTTTCAATGCATTAACAAATGTATAAAGAATCCATTGGATATAGCTGAAATATGGATAGGTGTACCTGTAATAAATACAATACCGTAAAGGCACGTAAAAATTCATGCAAGCGATTCAGCGGCTACGTTTGGTATCTGTGTATGCGTTCATAATTATATATTTTCCCTCCATACTCACTATTTAACCTCCTATTCACTAAGAAAAATATTAAAAATGTGTAATCAGAAAGAGAAAAAAGCTTTATTTTACTCGATAGAACAGCTAAGAATTTTTAGAGGTTCCATAGTATGGCATTTAACCGTACGCTGGCTGCCCAGAGTGACAAAGTTACTTCACTATTAATTAAAAAAAAAAATTGTTCACCTTTTTTTTATGTTCTGCATCCGAGAGAAATGTAAATATTTCAGGATATATATTATTCTATACAATTTCACGAACTTGTGAATGGATATAATGTTCCCGGACTTGGGTATTAATTATAGGAATATGAATAATTATTTTTTATGCAGTTAGTGTTTTATGACATCGAAAACCATTTCAAAAACATTTCTCGTATTTCTATTTCGTACTGTTTAAAGTTTAAGTCTAAATATAAAACCATTTGTCACTTCGAGGCCTTTCTGTTAAGACAAATGATATCTTTTAAAATTCGGAGTTTAAAACGAGGGAGATAAAGGATAAACATTAATTAAATTACTCTTCGAATCACGAAGAAATAATCTTGTGGGAGATTTCAAATTCATTATCCAATTGTTTCTTAATCAATTAGCATATCTTTGTTGCTCTTATTATTTTGTTTCTAACAAGAGCAAAATTAATTGTAAGCATTTCCATTGCCATTACATTGAAAATTAATTTACTTAAGTTTCTTATTACTGAGAAAATCTTCCAAGTGAATAAAATTAAATGGCAACTACATTCACGTCTTTATACTTTATGATGCGGCCTTTGGCATTCATTTACACCGTAATTTCTTTTGTATTTACATTTCTGTATTCCATAACGTAACATAATACTTTTTAAACTTTAATTATTAAATCATCTCAATTGTTTGCAAATACCAATTTGTATTTAGTTATACATAACTAATATCACAATTATTTATTCGTAGCAATATTGTATTTTTACTTCCACATCCAGTGGAAGTATAGTAACGACAAAAAAAGTTTTAAAAATTTTTATTGTTCAAATAGGCTTAAAATGTCATGAAACGTCGAGATTATAAGTTTGAGCGAAAAAAAAATTTCTGTCTGTCTGTCGGTCTGTCTGTCTGTCGGTCTGTCTGTCTGTCGGTCTGTCTGTCTGTCGGTCTGTCTGTAACTTTTTTTTGTGCGCACGTTTACTCTGGAACCGTTAAGATATTGACTTGAAATTTGGTAGGTACACGTATGTACTTTAACGAGATCTGGAACTAGATTATATTTTCATGTTGTTCCGACGAAGGGTTGGGGAGTAAATTGGGGTAAATTTGGGGTAAATGGGTAAATCAAGCAGGTAAGAGTCGATAAAATTGGTATTTAGTATATACAAGAGAAGCTAGGGTCTCAAAAAAATTTTTGGCATTAGCCACCCCCATTACCACCCCCACCCCCTTATTAAAGGGGATGAAAAAAAATTGTGATTTAGTGTATGTACAAGAACCAGAAACCTCAAAATATTTTTTTACTTCATCCACCCCCCCTATCACCACCCCCACTCCATTACCGATGTGGGGTATCGTTTTATGGGTTTTTGGGGTAGAGGATTTCAAATATTATAGTATTAAAGTTCCATAAACAATTATTTCCACATGTAAACTTTTTTCGTTGTGAGTGACTTGGATAGAGAATCTGGATGTGGAAGTAGTGATTCCTTGGGCAGCGGTTTTTAATATTACATCGATATCTTCTCGTTGAAACTGAAAACGTATTAAAGACAAATGCAAAAACGTCGGCCCATCATAACTGATAATCTAGCATTCCAAAAAAAAATTCAGGGAATGCATAACCTACTACATGATGAAGATCCAAATGCTTTGTGGGATTCCCTAAAAGTACTAGTACTCACTGCTACTCACACTAGTAGCAACGGGAACACAGAGATACGTAGAAATGTGAAACAACCTTAGATATCTGCTGAAACTCTAACTGAAGTACAAACCAGGAAAGACCTGAATGCTTAGAGTGTTACCACTGGCTGGAAATTAGAAGAGAATAACAGACTGATGCAGTTCAGAATCTATGACGAAGAGATAATAATAATTCTTATCCACAAGACGTCTTAAAAAAATAGTCACATACTGACCCCAATAATAGCAAGAACCTTTTCCAAAGCCTAAGGGTAATTACAGACAGACATTATTCTGAACTTGGGTAGCATCGCAATAGTGTTTCAACCAGAAACCGCAGCTATAGGAATCTGTGCACAAGAAATGATACGGAGGTCATACATCTCTAAAAGCTCTGAATGTAGTAGAGATATGTTCCTCAACGGTAAAAGACTGCCGTAATCCCCTGGCGAAAGTGGCGGCACACAACAGTGTTCAACTGGAGTGGACGCGAGGGCACCAGGGCAACGAAGGTAATGAAAAAGCAGATAAGCTGACCAAAGAAGGTGCAAAAACAGCCTTGATGGGACCTGAGCCAACCCGTGGGATATCATATAATACCACAAGAGGATTGGTAAAGCAACTATTAAGTCAGAAACACAACTTGACAATGATCAGATTATTGAGGTCTGACGCCAATATTAAGTGGCAGCAAGTGAACCTTCAATATTAAAATCAGAAATGGATGTAGGAATAATGTTTCTTGGTATAAACGTATAGGAACTACCCAAAATTACGGGGTTTTGAGTTTTCTTACCTGACTTTTATTTATAAATGTCGCGCTGTCATGTTGAAAGAATGGCGCCAAAAGTAAATATTTTCGCCGTACAAGTGCCAAACATTCTGCGGCATCACTGGTAAAACTTATTTCCACAGCGCAACGAGGCCGAGCATATTGCGCGTGTTGTTTTGTGATATCTCTAGTAGGCCTATTCCCATGCACTGATGATTCAGTGCATTCCCATTCACTTTGATGTCCTCGTAGGATCAAACTCAGCGATTTTTTTGTACTCAGAATCGTGCGAAACTTCACAGAGCTTCTGCCTCGATTTTGTAAGAAAGTGGCTCTGGAACGGTCTTTTTTCTCTTCATCGTTACCTTCCATCTTGTCTATTATCACAAGCATCCTTACAATTCATGCAAATAATGGAGCATTTTAATCCAGCCTTTCCTCATCCACATACCACCTGAGATCCCGTCTTGTATTTGTGAGAAATAAATTTTAGTCAGTCAGACCGTGATAGAAAATTTTTCAATACACGTGTTGGAGTAGACTTTGTGACAATCGTACGCTGAAACTATTTATTTTACAAAAAAAGAACATGAGGCCATAAATCATAGGATATTTCTTCTAATTCGATTTATTATAAAACTATTCCTATTATAAAATGAGCTGAAAAGGAAATATTGCCGATAAACTCATTTTGACGCCAGTTTTTCAATGACAACGCAAGCGCAAAAGTAAAAGAAGCTCAAACAGAATTTTATTCGAATTTTATTCGGGCGACCATACTTGAAATGCATCTGCGTTAATTTTAGATTCGTATGTCTGTTCGTCTTACAAGTTTATTTACAACAAACAATAAACTGTGAATAATGAAGAAATAATTAACTCTGAGCGTTGTGGATGAACATGAACTTACCACCACTCGACTGAGCGACGTGACTAAATTTATTTTTTTACTAAGGGCGCCAGGCCGCTCCTCCGACGTAGATTGGCTTGTCTACTCTCAGTTGAGATCAGTTAAGTTTACGTAAGACACCAAGGACCGGAGTCCTATAGTAGACGAGATAAGGTGAAAGTTATACCTCCAATCGATTGCTTACTGCTTCTCTCCAATCTGCTTTTTGATGATCATGTATTATCTCTAAACACTGCTTATAACTTAAATGACTTCCTAATTTCTTAATTACTTATGTAGAATTTCTCCCATTAATTTTCGCGTTCTGGTCGATGTCCTGAATAACAGACTTGAGGATCTAATGAGAATCCCTTTACATATCGACCTAACACACGAAAAACGCCTGAGAGATTAAACTTAAAGTTAATCATTCCATCAAGAAGTATTGAACCGTTTATTGTGCACAAAGTTAAAAATGTATGCAAATAAACGTGGTAAAGAGCCTGTCTGGCCAACAAATTATTTCGTGATATCTACCTAAACACGGCAAGGACAGACGTCTCCTTCAAAGGCGTTATCGCAACTACATATATTAGAGACTAACAGTATCAATCGATTGGTACAAAAAGATTCACAATTTCTTAGAAGCTTATACTGTGGCTATTTGACTTGGGACTGACGGCAAAGATATGTTCAGCTGTAATATCCCTAGGACATTGATAATGTACGAGATAATTTTATGACAATCGAAAGCACGTTGCTTGAGGTTGTCATAAAATTATGAGGCATTTGTCAATATCAGAGGGATATTCGGTCAGAAAGAAAACAAGTCGTAACACAACAAAACATTTTTCTTTGATTAGCGCGTTTATAGATTGAGAATTGGCATTGCCAAAACGTGACATTTTGAAATTTATTTGGCAGTTATTATGAAGTTGTCAAAGTTAAATAATTTTATTGTCATAGTGATTGAAAATTTCCTTGGATGGTGTTATTGTCGTAGAACTCTCTCCAAAATCGTCCTAAGTTGAAAACAGAATCAAAATTCGACTTAGGGAAAAATTTCATTTAAAGACATTTTTAAGAGTCTACAGAGGCACAGATCAGTCCATGAGGACCGTTTTGGGTTCTATAAGGCGTTGGAAATGACCAGGTGAAAATTCGAAGAAACACCGAATTTTCACTTAGGAAAAATGTTTTTGGTTCAGGATATGAGAGCAGAAGTATATAATGACAAAGATTTATGAATAATATACTTTTTCAAAGGTACCACAAATTGGACTTTGAAAAATAATATTTTTGAAAGGGCGTCAAAATTTGGCTCAAGAATCGATTTATCGAAAGTACGCCAAAATTTCACTTGCAGACTAATTTTTCAAAACTGCGTTGAAATTTGGCTTGAAAATCGATTTTTCAAAAGTACGCCAAAATTTCACCCGCAGATTAATTTTTCAAAACTACCTTGAAATTTGGCTTGAAAATCTATTTTTCAAAAGTACGCCAAAATTTCACCCGCAGATTAATTTTTCCAAACTACCTTGAAATTTGGCTTGAAAATCGATTTTTCAAAAGTACCCCAAAATTTCACCCGCAGATTAGTTTTTCAAAAGTACCTTGAAATTTGGCTTGAAAATTGATTTTTCAAAAGTACGCCGAAATTGGTCTTAAAATAGATTTTTCAAAAGTACCACAAAGTCAGTTTAAAAAGTACCACGAAAATATACTTTGAAATATTTTTTATTTTTTATTCCTCCACCAAAGACATTGACCTTTGATGCACGGTCATTGAAAGCCCAATTCTAAAGTATGAGCATAAAATTTTAGCGATGCACTGCATCCAAAAGGCAAAATAGAAGATTTTGACAAAGCCGGCGTAGTGCCGATAAGCAAAAATAGATAATCAATGCACATGTACAAGGCCGGTTTCTCGCATGGAAAGAGTTTGGATTGACTCAGCGGCTCACAATTTGGTCGAGCGCGTTGAGTGGTCCAGACAAATCAATGGTAGAAAAGCCAATAGCAGGGCTTTTCAAATGACAAAGTTTTAGAGGAAAACGCCTTGTGCATAAAAAACCAAAAATTCAATTTTGCCTAAAAGTCGCTCGAAGGTGGGTTGCAGCCATATCGATAATATTGAACAACTGCATAGGGGCAAGTAAATCGTGGACTTATCGAACGCCATTAAACTTATGCAGTTATAAGTCCTCATGAATGTGTTTGAGTACGTGAATCTCCGCGATACAAGAACTTTAAAGTAGTCTCTAGCGAAACTAAATTCATTTAGTAAAACTTTTTTAAGTTAATATCAGTCAGCCGTAATTATAAATTACAAATAGTCTCAGACTTCTCTAAAAAGCTCGCATTTTGATTCTGAGAAGGTATGCATGAATCTTTTCTACCGAATCGATCGTTAGCGTGAGCGCTCTCGCTTGTAGGGTCTGAAAGTCATTACCTTAATTGGGGAAGGCACGATTCTTATCTTGAGAATTTTGTATAACCAATTCTGTTAAATAAACGGATTCTTTGAACTATTGTTTCTTAATTGATCTTGAGGCCTGTTGACGGTCTATAATCCCTGGAACTTTCGTATAGGAAGCCGGATGTGTCGAGTTAATTCACATTAACGTTCGACCTTCTGGTTGCTTTACGGAGGTTTGATAGGGATTTTTTTATGCGTTTTTTGAGAAATAGATTCCGTCATTAACAGACCAAAACGTGGTTTCCACGTACAAAAATTAATCCCTCCGCAGAGAAATTCTTCGGTTGGGATTTTTTTATGCAAAAATTCAGGAAATTAAGAGGTACCGAAACCCCTAACGAGGGAATTCAGGTCCAGAGAGAGCGTCATTTCCGATCTATGGTAGTGCAGCCTTGGTCCATTATTTAGCTATCGAAGTGCATCTTATCTCGAACCCGCCTGGGAGGTAGAAGAACGGGGTAATACGCGACTGGCGCCCCCTGAGAAATAAATTGGTGTCGCGTCATTTTGCGGCCCGGTAGTGCGTTCTTCTACATTATCAGTGTAATGTTACAATGATTGGATGATTTGTGTCACATGACAAGAAATCACGAAATTTAATTGGAACCATCAAAAAATGTTCACTTAAATTTTGGTTCGCATGTGGCTAGTTCCATATGTGTCATTTTGTCATTCACAGAACTAGATATTTGACAATTAAGGTTGCTACAGCTTTTATATGAGACTTTCCTGCCTTCTTTCGAAAACGCACCGATAGCATACCCTTGTGCATCCTTGGCACCCTGCTAAGGGTGCGCTTTCGAGCTATCCCTATGTAAATATCCGTTTAAAGATTTTCATGTGCTAAGGGACTTTTTCTAATTACTTCTCTAAAATTCAAAATGCGCCTTCCGGCAAGAGTTTATATCTTTCTGATAGCCACCCAGTGCTTCTGTCTCAGGTTCAAGCCGCCGGATAGACTTAATTTATTTTTATGGTAAAAACCCGCCTTGGCAATTTTTGCCTATTTTCATCTAAAAATCCATTTACAGGTTACGTACATTTTGCACTTTCCTCGATTCAGTACTTTGTGTTTTACTTATTGAAATTACAATTCATAGTTTTGTAAGCCGTTGTTGTGTTCTTTCGTGAATATCAGTTAAGTTGTGAAGCAACATAAAATTCAAGTGAAATTTCGGTTCAGTTCCGAATTTTAAAATTTCGGCGTATATTCCACATTTTCGCCTTTAGTGCCATGCATCGTCAGAGATGTCGAAATTCGGCTCATCTTCGAATTTGTTACTTTTAATGCGATACGTCTTCGGAGACGTTAACAATTATTATAGTCGGCTTTTAACGTAATTCCAAAAAATACATTGTAATCTGCTATATGGTGAGTAATTTTTTGCCTGTATTAACTTGCATAAATTTTCTTGGTTCTTTAACAGTCACACTCAAAGAGATGAAAAGTACATTATTATGTAATCTGAAAAGGACATTGTGAAATATAATGAAATCAAGCTACGCTTTAACGGACTCATTTTATAAAATGTCCAAATTAAGTGAGGAATTCGTCCTGAAATTATGACATCTATTTTGGAAGTACCTGTATAGGTTCCTATAAGGCAGTGTTTAAATCTACTTTGTTTCGTATTATTTCTGGTATTACATTTGCCATTTTCCTCCGCAGGAATTTTCATATGAAAAACCAGTAGACGATATAAGAATGTACCATAAAAGCTAATATTTTCTTTATGATGCCTATTTAAATCAGGAAAATAAACTCCTGAAAACCAGGAAGCGGTCTCTATGAAGTTACGCTGAAGCGGGCAAATCCAGGATCCCTCTGAACCTTTGTTTACCTCTGCAATTCTTTCGTTTGCGACAAAGTAATAAAGGCAACAGTCTAAAGCTCTTTATTATCCCCAGTTTGCTTTTATGTAAAAAAAATTGCAAGCAGATCCGGTTTTAGTAAAAACTTGTTCCGCCCTCGCAAAAATGAAAAACACGTTTCAAATCAGCTTAGTTCTATCGTGGCCTTGCAATAGATCGACACGCCGCTTTTAATTGCTTTGGAATTGCAGTATTTTGTGTATTTACAAAATGCGAGGGTGTCCAGGACATATCCAGGGACTCGACGCTTGGTATTTGATCTGTCGTAAACATAAAACTGTTAGGCGAAGGTTCGTTGTTTTGTTAATATTGGATTATTTTCTTTGTTTTATTATTTGAAAGTTTAATTATAGATCTGATGTTTATTGCGTGTTATGTTAATTTTCTTATTTATCGATTTACATATTATAATTTCATGTTAATTTGATAATTTTTAAAAATAGAAGCAATATTCACCTTACCCTACTATTTAATCATTATCAATTATTTTTCTAATTGTAACTAACCTTTAAACAAATTTGAACCTAGATAAAACTGTTAAAGTAAATTATTTTTTGTCTGGTTACCGTTATAATAAACTATATTTTTTATAAGATTTCTCAAACAACAGAAAGAATCCAGGAAAATAATAATTTCAAGTCTGCATTCTTGTTAACCTACTTCTGATTGTACTAAAAATTAAAAAACCCTAAAATGCATTTAATTACAAATAACTATCTATTCAATCAAAAATGAAAATGTAGTTAAAAAACATCAATTTTTAATCTTTTTGTAATTCTCTAACGACCCACATCTGGTTTTGTTAGAGACAGAGAACCGTAAAATGAATTTATTAAAAGAAAATCTATCTTAGACTTTTAAATTCAACAGGACTACTTCGACGATAATATGCCACTCTACCTCTTTCGATCGTTTAGCCCTTGAAACTTTTTTCGCTCTTGTTATGAGCTCTTCATATGGATGTAAAGCCACTCTGAAGATATTTCAATTATGATTCAAAAAAAGTTTAAATATTTTTCATAAAAATTAAGTTTTGTCAGATATATGACAGACAAAATATTCACAGATAAAAATAAATATAATTCACCTGTCTAGTAATAGAGCCTATATTTTTTAGTTTCAGAAGTAAATTATTTTTTGTTTACTTATAGTAAAGAATATTCTTTATAAGATTTTGCAAACAGCAGAAAAACAATTCATGAAAAATCAAAAAAGGTAATCTATTTGTGAAAATATTAATTTCAAATCATTGCATTCTTTTGATAATTTACTTCTGGTTATGCTAGAAATTGAGAAGTCCTAAAATGAATTTATTTACAAAATAACTACCTACCTATCTATTCAATCAATGAAAATATAATTAAAATTTCAGTTTTTAATCATTGTATTTGAAATAAATATTTTCATAGATATAATAAAGATGATAATAATTTTATTTATATTCAATAATATCTATAAGGACATAACACAATTAGAACTTGATTACGACAAATAGTTGCCTATAACGTGCAGAGATATAAATGTATTATACATAATAATTAATATACCTACTATATTTCTAATCTAAATTCTTATTGAGTTACCCTCTACTAATATTAACATAAGCCTAAATGTAAATACAAATTTTTATATTTATATTTCGCCCTCATATATACTAAAAAATTGAATACCTACTTTTACTAGATTTAGTACTTTAATAGCCATTTATGTAACGAGTACATAATGTAAGACTTTATTGGACGAGTCTTTTATTTATGCGAGTGATGATAATAAAATAGGCCAGGCAAATAAAGTCCTATTATGTATTATGTCATTGTATGAGTTGCATATAAAGCTTTATGTTCCACTGCTAAAATTACATTATCGAAAAAAAAAAATCGTCTATTCTATGACAGGAGAAAATTTGACAAATTATTATTATAAGAAAATTCCATGTCTCAGAGTGTGCTTTTACTGTTGCTAATAGCTACTTATTTACTTACAAACAATTCGTGTTTGTAAAAAACATTTAAGAGTTTGTTAAAATGGGGTTATACAAAGAAAATGAAGTATCTGAACATATCAAACAAATTATGTTACAGTGTTAATATTTTCATAAAATTTGTTAAGTATTTTCTTTCTTTAAATAAAATATTCCAGATAAATTTAATGTTATTCATTGAAATACAAATTTGACATTGCTTGTCACTTTTTAAACAAATATTTGTTATTGACAGATGAGTCCAATTTATTTTATCATCATGGACTTGTACGATAAAGTAGCAATTTATGGAACATAATTAAATTATGTTTCCTAAAATACAAACTTATAGTTTGACTTAGAACGTTCGGAAATATATAAATATATTATACTTAATAATAATTAATATACTATATTTCCAGCCTAAATTCTTGTTTCTAACTCTCTCTACTAATATCGACATAAGCTTAATTATAAATTCCAATTTATGATATATTTAATAATATTTATAATATTCAACCCTTACATAAACTAAGAAGATGAGTTATATTTTTGATTTTTCAATATTTTTCTGTTGTTTACGAAATCTTATAAAAGTATTATTTACTAGGTAAAACTATTTATAATCTAACTTCCCAGTGACGATAATTTTCTGTCGTTTTGACAAATAAGGAAATTGAATTTAAAGCCGAATTTAACATAATAAACTGAACTTGCATTGCATTGAAGTAAAAGATATATACATGTTGAACTACTTAGTGAAATTAAGTTACAAAGTATCTTATCAAATGTGGGTTATTTGTTATTACTTAATTTGTATTTAGATACGATCTTCCGTTGCTTTTGAGGTGGTTTAAAGTTGTGGTTAATATGCTGGTGCCTCTATGAAACTAGGAACTTTCATTAATACCGAGTTAAATTTAACTGTTTTATGATTTTCATACATTTTCACCAGATGTGAGTACTACAATATTACACAGGTATATAAATATGGATTCCAAATGTTCACTCTTTCACATAAAAATAACAAAATATACAGAAAAATGCAGTTTAAAAAATTTAACTAAAACCAAAACAGGTTTAATAGTTTCCACTTGGTCATTTAAGAATATGCCTGTTTTTAACTTACTTAATTAATTTCTAAATATGCTAATAAAGTTAGTTTATTTTTTTGTTTATTTAAAAATGCTAGATCAACAAATTAATGTTATACACGATACCCCACATCGGTAGTGGTGTGGGGGTGGCTGAAGTAAAAAAATATTTTGAGGGTTCTGGTTCTTGTAGACACACTAAATCATAATTTTTTTTCATCCCCTTTAATCCGGTGGGGGTGGTAATGGGGATGGCTAATGCCAAAATTTTTTTTTGAAACCTTAGCTTCTCTTGTGTATACTAAATACCAATTTTATGGACTCTTACCTGCTTGCTATTTACCCCAAATTTACCCCGATTTACCCCCCAACTCTTCGACGGAACAAGATGAAAATATAATCTAGTGAAAGTGGAATAACGAGAAATCGAACGTCGCCATCACAGTAAATAATAACTTATATTGTATTATAACAAAAAGAAATAAAGACGTTATTTATTTATTTATTTATTTATTTATTTATTTATTTATTTATTTATTTATTTATTTATTTATTTATAGTTCTAGATCTCGTTAAAGTACACATGTGTACCAAATTTCAAGTCAATATCTTCGGTTCCAGAGTAAACGTGCGCACAAGAAAAATTACAGACAGACAGACCGACAAACAGACAGAATTTTTTTTTCGCTCAAACTTAAAATCTCGACGTTTCATTTCATTCTAAACCTATTCGAACAATAAAAATTTTTTAAAATTTTTTTGTCGTTACTATTACTTCCACTGGATGTGGAAGTAAAAGAACAGAAACAAATATTTGCTTTAACATAACAATAGTAGAATATTGATATTAATAATATTAATATCATCCGCAATCGCTGCTAGAAAGTAAGATCTTGTGGTAGTCGTTTTCTTAATCTATTATTACGAGTCTTTTCACTTAGGTTTAAATTTGTGGCACTGGGACAGTTGTTTATAATTTTGAAGAAGGTCTTTACACATTATTTTATGAATTCAGTTTGTGGCACGTCAAGCTCTCCATGGATTTGACTGTTTCTTATAAACCAATGGGCATTTATAGCAATTCTTAACACTTTATTTTGAAATGTTTGCACATTTTTAATATTAGTTTTGCTAGCAACGTCCCGTATCACACAGTCCTAAGTTACCAATGGTCGATTTATATATTAATGTCGCGCACTTAACTCTGAATTTCCATTTTCTATTAATAATGGGGTATAGCATGGATAACCGGGCGTAACCATCATTACGTTTTTTATTAATGTGGGTATATCTAGTGAAATTACTTAGAAAAGATAACTGTACCCTTAAGGGGGTTACAGACGATCCAACCAACCAACCGACCTTCTCAGGTACACTGTGAAAATTATGCGAACTCGTAAAAGTGCTGGAGCCAACATTGTCGGTACGCTTTGAAGACGCTGGAATTCCAGCAGACCAGCTCACTTTTACGAGTTGCATGGTAATTTTCAAAGTATACCGAGAAGGTTGGTTGGTTGGTTGGGTCATTTATACTTTAATGATTTTTATTAACATTATTGAAATAATAAAACTGCATCTTAGCAAACAATGTTATCCTTGCAATACGACAGTGTCCAGTGTCAAAACGCAACTACTGACAGTTGACAGATGTCAAATACAATTTGACCATTTCCCATCATTTTCGATAAATTTTAATGCCATATAGTGGAGTCAAATTAGGATTTTAATGTGAATTGTCTGGTTAGGGCAGTTTTTCTGTTTTAACGTGTTCAGGGGGTCAACTTAAGTTCACAGCTCAGTTTTGCAGTTTCTGCGAGGTCGGCATATTGTTTATTTAAACAATTTAATTTTTTAGACCGTGTTTTCCCTCGGTTTTCTTTGAATATCTCGAAGTTTATAAGTCCTATGGAACACAATAAAAAGAAGAAAAACGTTCTTTTGGAGCTGTACAATAAAAGTACATAACCTATAATTCATTCCAATTGTTATTATTATTTAAAAAAAATTGAACATTGCAAAATTATGCGTTTTTAAACAAATCACTGTTCTTTCAAAAATAATGGATAATATTCAATGAAATTTTGGAAAAATGTAGCACTTATAAAGTTACAATTGTTACTGATACAATAAAAAAAAATATATCGTGAAGAGGATTTGAACCTGAGACGTCCGCATCCTGAATAAAAAGTGCTAGTCACCTTACCCACAACATTAAGACATATTTGGTGATTTTCGGATCTCTAACAAAATCGGTAAAAACCTCACTTTCGGACCTCTATACATTATCTTTGCATACATTTTTTTGACATCACCGAATAATAGATCACTAAAAAGCGTTATTTTCTATGTATTTTTTATTTTTTTTTTATCGGATAAAAAAATAATTTAGTTTCGCTGAGAATTTAGACACGTTCAAACGAAGCAAGTTTCCCCGCCATTTGCGTGTGACGTCATCCGGCATTTAGCATTGGCAATGTTTATTAGTATTATTTTCAACAGATATTTAATCTATGTACTTAGTGGTGGCAAACTATTTAATATAAAAAAGTTATATAATCTGAGACGAAAAACAATAGTTAATGTTGATAAAAATATTAAAATAATGCATTATGTTTACATATTCTGAGGTTAGGTATCTAAATCTAACTGCAGTAAAAGGATAAAAGTGAGCGTAAACAAATTTATTGTTACGAACAATGAATGATGCATCCTTGTCGCTTTTCCACCTCCAATTTCTGCACTGATATAATCGGTATTATTACCAAAAAATTGCTCATCATAAACACGTCGATTTTCGGCAAATTGTCACTTTGAGCTTGCACAAAGTCGCTGTTCGTCATTTTTACCACTTAGATAAATTAATACACTAATAATTTTCACAAAAATAAACAAATCGATATTTAAAGGTCAGCAGACTAAAATTTAACATTTAATTAACACACAATTTAATATTTCAGCACTAGCAGATATAAACTGTCAAAGCTATCAAACTTGTCACTTGTCTCCGTACTTTTCTAAATTTACCGCTGGGTGGATAAAATACGAAGCTGATTGGCTGTGTTTTTCAAATTAGCCAATCATATAATGTTATTTCTTACTGATGTGCTCCACCGGTGAATTTAGAAATCTGCGGTCTATGGATGAAACTAAAACGTTATGCCAGATGACATCAGTACCGTTTATAGTCACGTGGTTTTGTTTCGATAAAATTTGAATTTTAAAATGATATTTTTTTACAAAATAACTTTTTTTATAGTTTCCTTTCATTATATACTCGGCTTATATAATATGTATAATGAAAAAATAATAAATTAATGCATTTTTAAAATTCATGCATCTTGCTCATTGTAGCTTTGGATTATTTTCAGTAGCAGAGACAAAACAAGCTAAAAACGTACTCTTCGCCAATATACTGAGCTTTTTATATAATTGTTACACGTTCTTAGGATACTCTTCGCAGTTTTCTTGTAAATAATGTTAATTTTTGGAGATCCTAAATTTTGTGATACCATCTTTGTTGTGAAAAAAATTATATGAAAAAAAAAAATTAAAAAGAAAAATATTCAACCTATGTGGGATTCGAACACACGATCTTTGGATTGCAACGTAAAACTTTAGCCACTGCACCATCACATACTGCTACGAAAATTGATTGTCTGTAGTATATATCTTTCGACAATCATACATATTTCAACTCATTAGATATATTTCTATGAAATATATATTAGTAAAATGCATAAACAAAAAAATATATTATGGAAATAACATTTAGCAAGATTTCTATTTAAGTACAAGCGACAAAAATGAAGAGAATATTTTTTTTACTGATCGATTTTCTTCAAAAACAATAGGGTTCTCTAGCTAACACTAACTTACTTTCCAAATTTCAATACAATCGGACTTTTCTTTCTTAAGTTATCGAGCTTACAAGAAACGTGACGGACGGACGGACCAACGGACAGACGGACATTTTGAAAGTTGTTCAGAATTCGTTCACTAACACAATGATATGAAATTTTTTTCTCTACGAGCGATCTTACGATTTTAGAAATGTGCCGATCAAATACAATATACTCTTCGTTTTTGTGAAGAGTATACCTAATAATTGATATTGGAGACCAAATTTCAATAATAAGAAATATCGATTTGTTTATTTATAAGTGACATAAACGTAAAAACTAACGTATCTCAGCTCCAAATTCAAATAGAGCATTATTATTTTTTTAAGTTGGCTTTTTTAACCCACTTTTATTACTCTTTTACCGTTTTTTATTTCATTTTTCAACCAGAATTTTTTGAATTTATTTATAACTACAATTTTGAAAATCATAAACAATTACAATAAAAAGGGTTTAAATTTTGAAAAAAAAAAAAATCTCTCCGTGGTCTTAAAGTACTTATAAAAGCTACAATTTGAGCTATCGCACACCTTTCTTTTTTTGAAGGCAGGATTTCACAAGAGTGCAAAGTTTTAGCAACAATTGTATATTTGAGCCGTTTTAAAAATCATTTTGATTTGAAATTTTAAGTGGTGATTGTACTTTATAAGAGCTATAAATATTTTTCCAAAATTTCATTGAATATTATCCATTATTTTTGAAAGAACAGTGATCTGTTTAGAAACGCATAATTTTGCAATATTCAATTTTTTTTAAATAATAATAACAATTACATATGTACTTTTATTGTACAGCTCATAACGAAAATTTTCCTTCTTTTTGTTGTTTTCCATAGGACTTATGAATTTCGAGATATTAAAAAAAAAACAATGGAAAACACGGTCCAAGAAATTAAATTGTTTAAATAAACAATACACCGACCTCGCAGAAACTGCAAAACGGAACTGTGAACTTAAGTTGATCCCCCTGAATACGTTAAAACAAAAGAACTGCCCTGACCAGACAATTCACATTACGAATTTTTTTGTCCTAATTTGACTCACTAATCGCGTTAGCGACCAAAAATTAGTTGAAAACACTGTTTCTGCACTTTTATCAGAATGCGCAAGAAATGCGTTTTTTTTTTAACATTGTTTTTTCAAGTCAGTGTCATAAACCGTTCCAGAGTAATGGTGCGCAAAACAAAGTTACAGACAGAGAGACAATTTCGATGTTTTATGACATTATAAGCCTATTTAAACAAAAAAATCTTTTTTTGCCGTTACTATACTTCCACTCAACTACGTGGATGTGGAAGTAAAACAATACCGCGCTAAACATCCACTAGTAGAGTAAAATCTGGAAGTAAAGTCGCTTAGTTTTCGAGAAAAAAAAAACCGGCGTAGAACCAAACCAGACTTAGTGGGATTCTTTAGTAAGATAATCGTGTACACGAAATCGTTTTTTACATTTTTCGGTGGTCGAGAACTTTTTTATTTCGGAAAAACTCAAAAAAATTGATTTTTAATGAAATATGTTTTTTAACGTCTCCACCGCTATATCTCTGAAAATATTTGTGCTATCAAGCTACTTTTTTTTTTAGATTAAAGTAGACACAATAGCGCTTCGAACAACGTCCCACGTGAACCCGATTTATTTTTTTTTTAAGTTGGTAAAATAATAGGAAACTCAAACTTGTTATTTTCAGTAGCGTAATTTTAGGCAAACGAGAAAAAAGTTTATTTATGAAAATTTGTATATACATGCTGCGTACAAATTGAAGCCAATAGTTGAAAAAAGTTTTTAGGATAAAAATTTTTCATGTCCCGTTCATAATATTGAGTCAGCGATTTTTTTTAACGGGCCAAAGTCATATTCTTGCGCGCTCGGCTGTAGCAAGCCTGCCGACTGCAACGATCTGACGATCTCGGTCGGGGTGTATATAGTAGTTTAACTTATATCAATAGGTACAAAACCAGTAGTGATCAAAAGCATCTAGGGATCAATATTATTGTTCAATATTTCATATATTGTACAGTAGTATTGATCATATGTTGTTAATATTAAGAAATTGTATAATAAATATTAAATAGCCTCCTTTTAATAATAAAAAGACAGGTGGTAGTAGTACAGTACCTAGAGGTAAAAAATATGCAAAACTTCGAAGTAATGTCATATTGAACGGATTTCGTTCATTTTTGGCAGTATAATAGTAAATGTTTCACCCCTTTGAGGGGGTGGCACTTAAAAAATATATGAAGTACAATCATATTTTAAGAAGAAAAGGTTCTATGCAATTTTTCACATAAATTAATAGTTTTTAAGTTATAACGACTTCAAAATTGCGATTTTAGCTTAAAAAAAGGAATTTCTAAACGGCTTTCGTCAAGTATCTCAAAAAGTATTACTTTATCGAAAAAATGTTATAGACCAATTACAGAAAGTACAAACTGGGAATTAATTATATTTTTTGTTTATTGATGTAGGATTAATAATTTCGGAGATATATAAGTTTACTTTTGGCATCCAAGTGTTCATAAGATAACTATTTAGAGTGAGAGTTAAATATCTCAGAAACTGTGACACCCACGCCAAGGATACTAATAGATACATAATAGGTTATTAATTAAGCTCTTAACTATTTTTTTATTTGTTTATGTAGCATAAAAAACAAAGTTATGACCGAAGCAATGTCCGTCTACACATGATTTTAATAACAACGTCGCCATTTTGTTACTGTAATTAGCCAGTAATTAAAAAAAAAAATTAATTTCAAACACGGTTTCTCATTAATATACAGCATGACGTAGATACTCAAATTTTTTGGTTCGTATACAGCACTTGCTTTAGAAAAAATACAGTTTAAACTATAAAGGTATTTTCGATAAAACGTATTTTTTTTCCTATTCCAATATCTCAATAAATATTAGTTTTGTTCAAAAATGTGTAGAGACCAAAAATAAGCTCTTAAACTAATAATGAATTTCGCTTGTTTATTTATTTACATAGATTTAATAGTTTCGGAGATATGAGTTTACAAATGGCATCCGAACGTTCATAAGACGAAAAATGCAGTTTAAATGTTAAATATCTCAGAAATTATGACGCATGCTAAGAAAGGAAATTAAAGACAATTAATTGCGCTTTCAAATTATTTTTTTCTCGTTTTGTTACTCTAATTAGCCAATAATTTAAAAAAAAATTCTCAAATACAGTTTTTCGTTAAGATGTAGCATTACCTAGATGCTCAAATTATTTTGCTCATTTAAAGCACTTGCTTTAGAAAAAAATGCATTTTAAACTTTAAAGGTAATTTCGAAACCCTTGGATACCAAATATAAACTTAAATATTTCGGAAATTATCACAATCCTACATCAATAAACAAAAAATATAATTAATTCCCAGTTTGTAGGGTGCTTTCTGTAATTGGTCTATAACATTTTTTCGATAAAGTAATACTTTTCGAGATACTTGACGAAAGCCGTTTGAAAATACCTTTTTTAAAAGCTTTTATTTTAAGCTAAAATCGCAATTTTGAAGTCGTTATAACTTAAAAACTATCAATTTATGTGAAAAATTGCATGGAACCTTTTCTTCTTAAAATTTGATTCTATTTCAGCTCCAATAAATATATATATTTTTTAAGTGCCACCCCCTGAGAGGGGGTGGTACATTTTTTATGAATGATATCTAATTTTTTAGATGCCAGTAAACAACTCCACCCCAACCTAGAATGCCATATATTAATCTAGATTCAACTAACGCTACTTCTACGCGACTAATCTGACCAACCCTGCATGCGAGGTGTATTAATTGCGTCCCAATGTCGCGTTTAGCGCTGATAAAAAAATCGCTGTTGCCAAACGGTACACTTTAGGAAAAAACATATTGTTTCAAAAACATTTGTGATTATTAGACTTTATTTTCTTCGCTGCATGTATGCAAATATTTTCAAAAATAAAAAAGTTTATCGATTGGTGAATATTTCAATACACAAAATATGTATTTTTAGTTTATTTGATTTTTAGAGAAATGAAAGTGCGAATTGTGCCCAAACCGTTTATATTGGTAAAAGCGCTACAGTGTGTGCTTTAATTTGACACAAAACAAATTTTGGTACCTTTAATAGTTTTAAAGATGGAAACAAAAAAAAACAATTTTCTTTAAAAATACATTTTTTCACTTTTTATTGATTTAAAAAGTTCGAGACCACAAAAAAATGTCGTAAAATATGATTTCATATGCCCGGTGACATACTCAAAGGAACCTAATATCTTTGACCTGGTTCTACGCCAAAAAACAAAAACGACACGATAGACTTACGAAATCGCTGCTCTACACGTAAATCCTGTAGGTGTACCTAGTGTTACATTTAAAAGTTGAATTTTAAGTGGTATTAAGAAAAATTAAATATCAGTATCAATAAATTATAAATTAAAAAAAAATGGAATTTGTTTTTATTTTAAAATTCGATGATAACGTTGTTTATTTTCATTTCAGAGTCCAGTCACCGTAGTGATTCTGGCTCTGGGTATTGGCAGCTTCAATTAGACCGAGACCTGGTGGACACCATATCTTCAATCTACCCAGAGTGGTTCAAAAACAATATGGCAGAAGGAGGAGGGTCGCCTTCTACCCCAAGGGAGTCCCCGCCCAAGGCGGTTATAGACACGTCTCCGATTATGATGGACCAGAATAAAGAATGTAAGAGGAATTTAATAATTTTCAGGATATTCCGCTAGACACTCGGAAGCGTGGGCTTGAAGCGCTTTGTTGTGATGGGAGGGACTGCAATTCAGTTTTAAATGACAGTTTACTTTGGATAGGTTAATTAAAATGTTAACGCAAATATTTCGCATTTCCGTCCCAGTCTTTGTAAAGTGAATATTCGCTGGATCGATTTGCTTTTTTCTGTTAAAAGTAGAGTAAGGTTACTTTTTTAATCGAGGTTCTTGAATAGTTGATTAATGACACTAAAAGAGTAACGATTGTCGGAAATTTAAATAATAATTAGATTTTTTTTTAAATATAAATAAATATCCATTATTGCAAGAATAGTCCAGCTGAGTTTATGACCTCAACAAAACAGCTAAAATTTCACATGAGAGTAGATTTTAATACCATAATTGTAATAAAAGAAAATTTGCAAATTTTCTTCTAGTGGAGCACCTATTTCGCCCCCTAAAAGTCGGTTGCTCAAAAAAAAAAAATCGTGATTATTTAATATAAGTCCAAAAATGGCACTTTTATACCCTAGAGTTACACAAGTTCTTTTTTAATATCTCTGGTTTTATAAGTCAAATTAGTGCGAAAATAAATTGGAAATGTTCGTTGTGGGTTGTATAACAATGTCAAATTAACAAAAAGTCAATTTGGTTATTATAAAAAGAAAAATACAAAACGGCGTTTTCAAACAAATCATTATAGTTTTGAAAATGACGGCTCATTTTAGATGAAAATGTAACTCTTATTTATAGAGTGCAATCATTACCTAAAATTTCAAATCAAAACCTTTTTTGTATCCCCTAGACGCTATTTCAGCCAAAACTTTAAACTCTTGTAGAATTACACCATCACATCCAACAAGTAAAATTTTTAAAAACCCCCGATCAATGGTATCTAATCGTACCAGTTTCATATGACCGAATCAAAATGAAGCCTAAATCATGTTCGGCTACCATAATTGTCTGCACATTTTCAATTTTACTTCAATCGGACAATTTCTAGAGAAGTTCAACATGGCGAATTCAAGATGGCGACCAAACATCAAAATCTAATATGGCCTATAACCTTCTCGACAAATTACTGTTTCAAATAAAAAAACTACATCAAAGTCGGATCACCCGTTGAAGAGATATTAAGCCACAAACAGACAAACAAACATACACCTCAAACTTATAACTCCCCTCTTTTGGGGTCGGGGGTTAAAAAACGTTTGCTTTAGCTCAAATTGTAGTTTTTTAATAAAGAGTACTACTTTAGGATGTCAAAGGGAACTTTTATTTTTAATTTTTAACCATTTTTCTTGCATTTTAAAGCAATTTACCACAAAAAAACCGTATGTTTGAACATCAAATAATTTCTAAAAATAAAATTATATAAAAAAATATTTTTAAGAAAAAGCTTTTATTTGAAAAAACTACTAAAAAGTAAAAATTTTTTTTAAATTCATACACATGGAAACCAAAAGCTTTGGGGGCGGTCATATAGCGCTAGTGCATAGTTACTTTGCTCAATTGACCGCCCCCAAGGCTTTTGGTTTCCATGTGTATGAATTTAAAAAAAAATTATTTTTACTTTTTAGTAGTTTTTTCAAATAAAAGCTTTTTCTTAAAAATATTTTTTTTATATCATTTTATTTTTTACTTTTTAGTCTACTTATTTTACAAACATACAGGCAAAACCCTTTCATTTGCCAACGTCATCCACCAGTTCCCTCTCCCGTCTTCTCTCCGCTCTAACACTACTTTCCACTTCTTCCCACCTCGTTCCACCACTTCCCCTGCCCTTTCCCATCTCTCCCCACCTCCTTCCACCCTATTCCCACCTCTTCCCCTGCCCTTTCCCATCTCTCTCCACCTCTTTCCACCTCATTTCCACCTCTTCCTACCTCTTCCTGCCCCTTCTCACCTCTTCCCATCGCTTCCCACCCCTTTCCCATCTCTTCCCACCCCTTCCCCACCTCTTCCTATCCCTTCCCCACCTCTTCCCACCCCTTTTCCACTTCTTCCCACCCTTCCCACCTCTTCCCCACCTCTCCCACCTCTTCCCCACCTCTCCCACGTCCGCCATATTGAATTTAGAATGACGTCACACACTTTATCGTATTTTACTCGTCAAACCCTTTCATTTGACACCCATATCAACGGGGTTGTGACTAAAAAGCAGATCCGCCATCTTGGGACGTCCGCCATATTGAATTTAGAATGACGTCACATTGTTTATCGTATTTTACTCGTCAAACCCTGTCATTTGATACCATATCAGGGGGATTGTGACTAAAAAGCCGATACGCCATCTTGGGACATCCGCCATATTGGAGTTAGGATGACGTCACATCGTTTATCGTATTTTACTCATCAAACCCTTTCATTTGATACCCATATCAGGGGGGTTGTGACTAAAAAGCCGATCCGCCATCTTGGGACATCCGCCATATTGGATTTAGAATGACGTCACATCGTTTATCGTATTTTACTCGTCAAACTCTTTCATTTGATAGCCATATCAGGGGGGTTGTGACTAAAAAGCCGATCCGCCATCTTGGGACGTCCGCCATATTGAATTTAGACCGATAATGGCTATACTATGTTGCATTGTCACCGGACTTATACACGTGTGCCAAATTTCAAAGCTCTAGCTTAATTAGAACTATTCGAAATTCAGCTTGCAAGATTTGACCTAAACCAACAAACAAACATACAAACAAACTTTGCAAGTTAAATAAAAGCTTTTAATAAAAACGTCTGGCCTTTTTACATATTAAAAAGGCAGAAACTGCCATAGGCAGTCTAATTTCTGAGATACAGATCAAAAAATTTACACGGGGTAAAGTAAAAAAAAAAATGGAATTTATTAATGTTTCTGAGATATTTTATATTGTAATACGTTCTATTAGAGTTTTAAAATATTTTGAACTAAAAACTTTTTTTATTTTAATAAAAATAGCGTAGAAAAAGAAATAAGTTTGTAAAATTTTGTTGAAGACGACAAAAATTCGCCCTAAAAGTAACAAGTGAAAAACAAATTAATCTAATTAGTTATATCTTTTTTTACAACAACTTTGTGTCTTCCTGAACAAAAAACTACTATTAAAAAACCTTTGACCTTTAATACAATGTAATAATGACTATCTATTTTATGTTGGTTGAATTTTTTAATAGTTTTATGAGAAAGACACAAAGTTTATGTAAAAAAGTTTTGACGTGTTTGATCAATTTTTTTTTTCACTCATTATTTTCAGCCTCAAATTCAATTTTCATAAGAAAACTGCTGGGTCCTTTCAGGTCAAAAGGTATTATGTTAACTAATAAATATCGCAAATATTTTTTAAATGTCGTTTTGTCTAGTTTGAGCCATAGGCTGAGAAAAGGATATCGTTGTCGACATCGTTGTTAATTAATAATAATTTTGATTTATAATTGTCCCGAAGTATTTTTATTAAATATAAACAACTTTCACTCGTGTCTCCTACGTATTGCGTAATATTTGTCGATACACTGTGATGTTGCGGTGATATTTCCGGTCATTACACCGGAACAGTGCCTGCGATAATCCCGATGCTAGTTGTGCTCTTTGTAGAGTGCTAAAGTGGCCGTTGTCTGTTGACCCCGCCTAGGTCAGTGTCGGATATCGCACGCTCTATTCTTCCGGAGACGTGTGCCGCCTTCAGAGTGTCCAGCGCCCACCAAAACTTCGCAGCCCATGGCCGCCTGCACACCATGTGTTCATACCTATCTCTCTGTTACAGCCCTGAAGGTGAAATTGCTTTTGCGGCGCCCGTTCGATCAGCTGGTTGCACAAGGAATCATGCCTCGTAAGTGTTAACATCTTTTTTTTTACTTTTCAAGTGATCTACGTTTTTATTATCATAAAATTATGATTAACTAAAATTAATTGCCGTGGTGTGCTGGAATAAATGTAATTATATTTAATGTTATTACTAATATCATTAACATGTGCCACTGTACCTAGTGTATTAACCAGGTTAACGTCAAGCTTTTAATTGTGTCGGTTGTTATGAAACCTCTGGCTAGTTTAACACATATCTAATATAGTATTTTTTACTTTTAAATACTTAAAAAATATAAATTTTGCTTACGCCTACTAACGGGTAGCAAACTATTGTTTTATTTATATTTTGTTTTTTTTTTTATTTAGCACACAAAACACCGGCCGCATTTCATGGCCAGAGGCGACAATTGGAACGTGCGAAAACGGGTGATATGTTGAAAGCCAAAATTCAGCAAAGGCCGCCCCGGCAAGAACTTGAGAGGAGGCACATTTTGGAGGCGGACCCCAATCACGTTGATCCTAGCTTGGCGGAGCGGCAGCGCATGTTGAAAAAGGCACGATTAGCAGACCAGTTAAACGACCAACTCTCACACAGACCCGGACCCCTCGAACTTATTCAGAAAAATATACTTCATACAGAAGAACCTATAGAGCAGGCGGTGAAAACTGGTAGAATTCCATACAAAGCCACTAGCGAGGGTCAGTTAAATAGACCACAGCTTCCCTCAAATTATATAAACCCCGAAGAAGATTCGCAAAGTTCTGAAGGTGATAATACAGTTAGCCCGGGCCCTAGTGATGTGCTTGAAACCGCGGCAAAATCGGCTGGAATTGTTGTTTCTCTCATACAACCGACAGAAGGGACTGTAGTTGTTACCACAGCGACGCCAGTGTTACATAAGGACAATAGTGAAATTGTATTCGCAGATTTGTGTCGATCGGTAGCCGCGCCATTGCTTTCGCAAGCTTCAGCCTCGAGTCCCGCATCTTTAGTGTCTTCAACATCTACTTTAAGCCCCTTGTCTTCTGTTGCCAGTCCTGTACCTTCGATAGTGTCTCAACCAGCCACGCCAGCTCCACCTCCACCACCCCCAATATCTTTAGTTACACGTGCCATCCCTTCTCCTGCTAAAAGTGATGCTCCAGGAAAGGAGAAGAACAGAAAGAAATCCAAGTCTAAGTCTGCTCCCAAGACCCGTACGATAAAATTCCATGAATATAAAGGACCACCCAGTGCCCAGAAATGTTCTAATGCAATTCCTAATCCGGGCGAAAGCTCATATGATTTATTGCTTAAACAGCAAACTCTCTTACTACAATTTCAGTTGCAACTGCAACATAAGTATCCACAAATAATTTTGCCTGCTTCCCAAAAAGCAACTATAAGTGAAAATAATAATCATTTGAATCATCAGCAACCCTCGCCTGCACCCTCTACATCCTCCGAGTCCTCAACACCGGCTAGAATAATTGGCAGATTGGAAGATATGAAAGTTAGTGATTTAAAAGCAGAACTTAAACGCCGTAGCTTGCCAGTTTCTGGATCGAAGCCACAATTAATAGAAAGACTGAAGCCGTTTACTGGTTCCAGTGACATAATCAACCATAATCCTAGTTCTATAGATTCCTCTATACATAGTAATGCGAGTATGGATCAGTCACATAATTCTCCACCATATCAGGAGATGGGGTCTCCTCCTGATTCTATAAAAGATGAACAGTCGGAGCACATGGACCTAGACCCAATGAGTCCTGCACCTCAGCAAATGCAAGATCAATTTCAGCAGCATCAAATTCAACAGCAAAATCAGGAAATCTCTCAGAAAACCAAAGAAGATATTGTAAGGGAACAACAGAGACAAATAGAAGAATTGCAAAGAGAACTTACACTATCTCAGTTGAAATTACAAGCTGCTACAAGATCTGAACCGAAGGCTCAAATGATTGCCTTGCAAAAGCATCTGCAAGCCAGGCAACAACAGCAACAACAACAGCAGCAGCAACAGAATTTCGCTCTGCAAATGAAGCAGTTGCAAGCTTTACAAGCCAGACAAGCTCAGGTAAACGAGGAGCAGCAGAGGATACAGCAACAGCAACATGTTGCTTTTCAGAATCAGAAGAACCTTGGTGGTTTAGTTTTAAATAGTGCAGATGCTGCTATAGTTTTTAATCAACTGATGCAAGGTAAAGCGAAAGTTTTGAATGGACATACAAGGGCTAACTCCTTGCCAAACTTTTTAAATTCTATCGTTACACCTATTATTGCAGCTGCGGAAATTAAAACAGAATATAACGAAGATCTCAAACCTCCGCCAGAAATTAAAATTGAATTTAATGAGGAGAACAGCAAACCTCCACCACCCTTGTATGAGGAAGCGACTAAACAAATAAACAAGAAGAATAATATTAAGAGTCAAATTGTAGACGATGTTTTAGAGATTTTAATAAAAAATGGAGAATTGCCACCAAGTGCGGCAAATGACCCTTCTACCCCAGGATCAGCAGGTACTAAGACGACAGAACCTGTCTACCCCACTCCAGTACAAAATAACGTTAATAGTGATAGTCACAACAACAGTACAATCGTGGATCCAAGTAGCCCTGAAGCAGCACTCGGCTTGGATCCAACAGATCTATTGGAGTCTTTGGATAACTTGGACAACATGGACTTCTCTCAGTTAGTCATGGAACTAGGGGGCTGTCAAACACAATCTGAAAATAACAATATGCAAAGTGACCAAAACGATCAAGAGCAAATGGTACCAATGGATACAGACGACTGGCTGGAATCACTGCTACCAAGTGAAAACATATACAACGGTAATAATGGTTCGACCACAGCTCCATTAGCCACCCAAGAAACCGATCTTGGTGGCTACGATCCCTTGCTCGGGATCACCCAGGATCCCTTTGATCCTTTCAATTTGGAAGAATTCCGATCGCCCGCCGATCTAACTGCGTCGCTCTCGTGGGACAAAGTTGATTATGCCGCGTAGTTGTGTGCGTTTGTAAAATTCGGCGCTGCTTATTCCAGTGATGTGAGATTCCACTCGGTTAAAGATTGACATTCCACAAATATGGCCGCCAAGATCGCCTACCGGCGCGGGACCAGGGCGGCCCAATCGGCCAGGGAACACATCAGCATAATTCTGTATATATTATTTAGTTGTAGATATGCTTAGGACCTAATATTTGTAAATATTTATGCACTGGTTCTAGACAAGTTTAGAATGCGCGTGATGTACAGAAATAATTTCGTAGTTGGAATAGATTTTATGCATGGAACTCATTCGTTAAGGCGGCCTTCTGCAGGATAAAATGGCGATTTTGCAACATTTTACACGTGAAGAAGACACGTGGAGATTGTATAATGTTGTAATGTCTTTTTCTATTGATTAATGACCAATTGGCTCGGTAGGACAGCAACGCATCTTACCCAGGTGGCTCACTAAAATTAATACCTTGAACTCGCTAAGTAGTAATCCAGTGCCACAATTTGAAAAACAAGATTTTGGATAATGTGACGGACTTAAACCTTAAAAAATTGTCTAAAAAATCTGAAAGAAAAATGTTTCACTGTTCTTCATCTCTTTAGTTAAGAATCTGATATTATCATTTTTAAATATATAGTTCAATATTGGGGACTGTGTGAAAATAATTTAAAAAACAGACTTCGGTTAGCTACACTGAAGCTACTGTTTTATATTTGAAAATTATAATATCAGAAACTAAAGAGGTGAAGGCCTTCAAACCATTATTTTTAAGTCCTTTTAGATAATTTTTTAAGGTTTCACTCCGCCATATTGAGCCCACTATCTTGTTTTTGCAAATTCTAACATTCGAATTTGTAATCAGCGAGTCCAAAAACATTCAGATATTAATTGTACTGTTATGAATTTTGGCCAGCGACTCGGGAAAATTTCCCACTAGACGTATAGTGAATTAGTCGCTGGCGAAAGGGATTATCAAGCTGTGAGTTCCATATGTGTGCCACAGGAACATATTAATAGTCTATCTTATGACGAATTAATTTCGATGAAATGTTCCGGTTTAAGGGGTTTCTTGTGTAGCAGGCGAAAAATAAGTGCCTAGAAAAAATGCATTTGACTATCTCTATTAGTTACCAAATTCATGGAAATCAGACAACTTCAAAAACATTTATAAAATGGTGCGATGCCTCTTAAGAAAAATTTTAAATATATATAGGTGTATATTTAAAGAATGTTGGTGATGTCTACAAAATTAAAATGAGATAATTTTTTAGGGGTTTTATTCGAAATTTTAGTAGTTTCTCTTGAAAATTTATGTCTGCAAGAATAACAATATATTTTCTTTCTGTAATGCTCGGAAATCGCCATTTTTGAACTGGAAAGTCGCCCTAAGCATTTGTTTTGAAATTACTAGTCACTATGTTAATAAAATTGTAATTTATTTCTTTATATTTATTCTTTATTGTATCCATTCGTAGTTTTTCTTTATCTTTATACAAAATAGGTAAGTGCTGTGTTCCAAGATTTTTGTACGTAGTAGATTCCTTTTGAGAAATATATTTTCTTTGCAATGTACACAACTGAAAATTAATGTGTATTTATATTCAAACCTCCTATAGTTGCATGATCTAATGTACTCCCAAGTTTTTTACCTATGAATATTGACTTTACATAAATATTAAATTGTATATTCGAGTTGTAGGTAATAAACACAAAAATATGTTTAGATAAAGACTTGTTAAGCAAATTGTTTGGGGTCATTGTATTTGGACCAAATTAATGTGGTAAGAAATTTATTACTTTTATATAAAAATACTCTGTAGTAAGTTAAGATATTCTTATTTGAAAATTCCAAGTGTTGTCTTGAATTATATAAAAATTAAGGCTTTCTAAAATTGTCTAGATGAAATAGTGTAATCCTTAACTACCTGTACAGATTGTTTTGTGACAAAGTCGCCTTTATTTGTTAAGTTATTCGAATGTTAGACATTTATTTTGTTGACTATTTGTATTTAGGCAGCCGTTTGCCAGGCTGAAAAGGAATGTCGCGCTCTTAGATTTGCCTATATGTATGAACAATTGAGATGCCTTATGATGATACTACAACAATACTATAAATGCTCTCGTGGTATTTGAACTTATTTCAGTCCATACTGTTTGGCGTTATATTATTTTGCTAATTGCTATTGTTTATATAAACAGTATGTGGGTGAAAAGGGGCTTCAGCCATGAATAAAGTAATAACTAAAGTATGTTGTTTCATTTAAAGCATTGACCTTCCTCACATTAGAAGCCGTCATGGAAAGTTTAAGGATATTTCGTTGGTGTAGGTTTTTATCTTGTTTGATACTAGCTGAAATGCGATTTGTTTAAATAATTTACTCAAATTTATTCATGAAATATCAAAACTTATAAATTTCACTACCCACCTATTTTAAAAAACTGAGTGTAACTGTATTGAAAATGCGTGGAGAAATCCAAATAATGTTGCGAAGCACAATGTGCGAAGTTCTTTATTTTTTTCCACAAATGTCTGATCAGAAATCCTTACAAATGCTGTCTAAAATGGTCAAATAGCTATGAATGGTAAATTTGACCAAGAAATTCGTATTAATATATGTTCTGTTCAAGATAAATTTTGAATAATTATTACTTACAATTTAATCCACTTACTATCTGGTTTTCTCGAAAAAATAACAGGGCTGAATTTTATATAGACCAATCATCAGAAAACACAAACTATCAGAGAATAATTATAGTACAGCACCAAGATATGTCATATTATGTAATGATAATTTTTGTGGTAGCTTTTGTAGGTAACTTCTTTAGCTTCTGTATGGTCCCGAGGGAAGAAAACCACCCTATTTAAAAAAGTATTGCTGATTTATTTTTGAGACATAGTTTTTGTGGTCGCTGATTACGAATCTGAAGTCAAGATTAAGAAATTTAAAATGGCGGTTTCAATATGGAGGATGAATTTTTTCTTTAAACGAACAAAAAAAATCGAGCAGCTAGATAATGCCCCATATATTAACGAACAGCAACGCTGGAGAATTGTTCTTTTTTAATTACCTACTGGCTAGCTACAGTAACAAAATTGTTGTATTTTTATTGTTTCAATCATAATTTCTTCATTTTCTATGCTATTGGAAAAAATGTAAGGCTTAATTAATTAATAAACTTTAATTCGAGGATCAGAATTAATAATATTAATATAGCATCTTTGACGCAAGGGTCTTATGTTCTGGGAAGTTTAACATTTAAAGTAAATTTTATAAACATTCGGACGCCATTTTTAAACTCCCATACTGCGAAACTATTTAATCCTGCAGAAATGAAAACAAAAACAAATTCATCTCCAGTTTATAAGCTTTCTAATTTTGTTCCTTGGCGTAAATGTCATGGTTTTTGAGATATTTGGCATTTAAACTAAATACTTATACAGTGTGCCCCGGATGGGTACCGCACACTTCTAAACTTTCTTATTTTTGATTTACCGAGAAAAGTCATTCTTAATAAAAAGTTTTGCTTGTATTAGGAAAGTAAAGTAAATTATACTAAAAATTAAAAAATTTGAAATAGACTTTAAGCAAATGACCTTTTTTACAATTTTACAAAGTTTTATGAAGAAAAGCTTAAAAACGGAGTTTAGTAGCAATATAAGGAAATAACAATTTTCATTCAACTATGTTGAAAACTATTCCACATGTAGACCTCCTACTAGTACACATTCTTCTAAATTTGTCATAGACAGACGAGATTAAATCAAGTAATGTCATGGATTATTGTCAGTGTCATAGTTATAGTCCAAGATCCCAGAGCCGCCAGACCTACGTCGTTTTAGCAAAGCTAATATTTTGACAACGAATACTGTAATATTTAGTTAAGAACGTATGCGTATTTGCTAGCTTTAGGGATTGCAATTTACCGGAAGTTTTAATAACCGGTAAATCGGTAAATAAAAATGGAAATAACCGGTTAACCGGTATTTACCGGTAATTTTTAGAATGAATGATTAAGGTGGCGAAAATGGCAATTATCTTTTTCCATGTATAAAATTATCTAAATTTGACAAAAAAAATTTTTGCCTACGACTATTAAATAATGTACTCATTATGTATGTGTTTCCTCAAGGATAATGCTATACATTATTCCCTGCAGTGAATAATGATTTCAGTATTCACTAGTGAATAATAAGGACAGTCAGTTGTTTATAAGAAGTCACGGGCAGGTATTTTTTCAATTCGAGTGCAATCTCGCAACTTTTTAGTAGAATTTATGGCTGGTTTCTGAAACCATAAATATAATTATTCGTTAACTGTCATAGCTACAATTGTGTAAACAATTTTACTGTTATTATCAAATTTATGAATAGATAACTATTTAGCGTTTCAGAAACAAACCCTCTTTTATCATACAATTTCGTTTTTAAATTTGATTGAGTAGGCCGTTATGTGTCAAATTAAATTTAAACGTCAACGTTATTTACTATAATTTTACATATTACTCAAAAAGAATAATATAAATAATTCATTAATTAATTTCTTCAGTAAACAATTTAACAAAAATATCTAATAGTCGTGGACAAAGTATAGTATTCTACTCGCATATTAATGGCTACTCTGGTGATTTACGACATTCGCCTACGGCTCGTGTCTTAAGCTTCACCCTCGTGAATAATAGCCATCATTATATGTTCGTTGAATAATATACTATCTCGTATATTTAATATAATGAACAAACCAAAGGTTTTTTATCAAAAGGAAAAAATATAAATGAAATAAATTTAAATAAATAATTATTCTGTAAATAACAAAAATATCAATTTAAATAACAAAAAATATAAACATAAACTCAAATAGGGCATTTACTGAATACCCAATCTAAAAATAAAATATTTTTTAAAAACGGCCTGTTAAAAGGTTTTTCAAAGCTATATCTGTTAGTCGTCTGATATATGTGCATAGAATACCACCAGCTGAAGATGTCCTTCCTCAATCGATATTGGTGGGTCGATAAGTTAATAAGAATTGGTAATAACATACTTCTAAATGTATTCCACGGATATTTGCGGCAGTGAAATATTCAATTTCCTATCGCACGATATTGTCAATGTCTCTCTTACTTGTATTTCTTAGAGCTTGGTGTCTGGGTTTTACTTTTTATAATATTATTTATTTATTGTTAAAAGTGCTCAGTGTTGGGACAGTCACTCTATATTTAGTGAATACTAGTCACTGACATAAATAGAAACGTTGAATACGTGACATTATCCTAAGTTTAGAATTTACCGAAATAACCGGTAAAAAATTAGAATAACCGGTAATTATCATCATGTGTTTTTTGTCATAATAACCGGTTAACCGGTTAACCGGTTAACCGGTATTGCAATCCCTAGCTAGCTTGAAAGCGGGGCGCTTTTGCAGAAAACAGGTACAAAGGGTACATAAAAATTTTTCTCTCCTACGTTAAAGTATGATAGGTGATTTATTTTTCAAGTGACAGGCTAATGACATGGTGTAAGCGCCAACCTCCGAATCTTAAGGTCCGAGGTTCGATCCCTGAGCGTTCTCAGCTTTTTTTTTTTCAACAAATATTAACTTAAGGTGGCAATTACAAGGAAAGAGACAACTGATAGGGAAATATTTATTATTTTTGGCCATAACTTTTTTTCTTAGTACGTATATTTGAAAAAAAAAACTGAGACGCTGAGGGATCGAACCTCGGACCTTAAGATTCGGAGATTGACGCTTACACCATGTCGTTAGCGTGTCACTTGAAAAATAAATCAGCTGTCATACTTTAACGTAGGTGAGAAAATTTGTATGTACCTTTTGCACTTGTTTCCTGCAAAAGCGCCCCGCTTTCAAGCTAGCAAATACGCATACGTTCTTAACTAGATATTACACTATTCGTTGTCAAAATATTAGCTTTGCTAAAATGACGTAGGTCTGGCGGCCCTGGGATCTCACACTATTAGATATTTATTCGTATTTTGTATTTTCTATAAAAATATTTAGAGGGAGCAACTCGATCAAATCAGAGGGGAGTGGGCGGAAATGAGCCAATAAAGCACAGAGAGCTGTTGTGTTGGTTGTCTAGTTTTGGCATTCGTACTTTCTTTACTATTGCTCTACCTACTTACAATCACGCCTGAAAGGTCAAGAACACATCGAGATCAAGCTTCAAATACACGATATGAGTACGCATCCGTTATAAATTTAATTATTTTTGCAATCATTTTTAATTATATCGAAGTGACTCCATCTACTAAAAAGCATTGTACTAAAAAAATTTCCAGCAAAAAGCATTTTTTAGCGAACTGGCTCATGTTATTAAACTGATCAAAAGATATTCTTGTAAGTAAATGAATACTACACTTCTACTGAAGAACATTTTTAGCTAAAACTTGTTTATTAGTCAATGTGAAGAGAGATCTTCCTAATAAACAAGTTTTAGCTAAAAATGTTCTTCAATAGAAGTGTAGTATTCATTTACTTACAAGAATATCTTTTTTTCAGTTTAATAACGCCAGCCGTTTGGCTAAAAACTGCTTTTTCCCAGTCAAGATTTTTAGTACAGTGCTTTTTAATAGATGGTGCCACCTACAGCACTACAATAGGGCATCTGCATCATGTTACCAACTTAAATTTTAAGTTTTTCAAGTTTATTCTTATTTTTAATGTTTGTATACGCATTTTTAGCTTGAAGCCGTACCGGCTCCAAGCAAATATTTAAAAATTCACGTAAATAATTTTTCAATATTGTTGATTAATAAAAATAGACTGCTAATTACAGGTTAGATTTCCAACCTGCAAAAAGAGTCCTATTTTATTAGGACAAAGTATTTAGAACTTCATAAACATTACACTGAACTAAATTTTAGTTGAAAATACGGGAACCAGGCAGAAATTTTAATAACAGCTGCATAATACTCGTAAATCTTAAGAAACACATATTTTTAAGGTTAGCTGTGACGTCACGTGCAGATGCCCTATAATAGCCACATTGCATACCCTTCGCCCTACTTTAGCTTTAGCTTCACCGGTGAAACTTTGTGATTGGCGTTGTCTCCTCTTAATTACTGATTATTGAATTATATTAACCCTGAAAAAACGAATTTACTTGGTCAAATGCTATGGAATCGGAATTGTTTCCTATAAATATGCAACAGAAGTTTTTAATGAGAAGAACACATATGTTAAAGTGACTCGCAAAACAGTACGTAAATTAATTTATAAAGGACCCCGCACAAAATACATAGGAAAAAAGACACAGTCGTTTGAGCTAAAACCAGCTGAAATGTATTCGTTGGACCATTCCGAATAAAAGTTCTTATGTACAACAGGTGCAAAAAATCCATAGATTTAAAATTGACCCATGAAGGTCATCTAAAAGTCAAATAAGTTATTGTTAAAAAATCACTGTTAGCTTAGAAATCAAGATTTGGTGAAAACTTATCCAGATAAAAGTTGTAGGAAGTCAAATAAACTAACTTGTGGTGACCTTCACTTTTACCTTGACGTTTTAAGATTATTTATTGTAGCATGAATTATTTTATTTTTTTTAAGTATAATCCATTCCTAGCGTTACCCACGCGTGGACGTGACAGGTATTTGACTCCTTTTTTGTTTTTTTTTGTTTTTCTTTGTTTTTTTTGTTTGTTTTTTTTATTTTTTTGTTTTTTTTTGTATTTTTTTTGTTTTTTTTTCTTTTATTTTATTAATGTAAATGATCGATTATTTCAATCTGATTTATGTCTATAGCTATAGCTTCATAATCCAAGGTGAAAAATACGGGTGTAATTGGAACAAAACGAGTTTACCTTCAAATGACCTTGACAATGTAGCTAGAGGTTAAAATCAAGGTCATCACAAGAGAGCTTACTCATATTCCTACAACTTTTGTTTTGGTCAATTCTTTCGAAATCTTAACACTGAGTTAGTATAGCATTCGGAAAATTGAAAACGCTCATCATTATTTGATCTTCAAGCGTCCGTAACTTAAAATCTATGGGTTTTTTGGACCTGGTGTACATAAGAACTTTTATTCGGAATGGTCCAACGAATACATTTCAGCTGGTTTTAGCTCAAACGACTATGTATTTTTTCCTGTATATTTTGTGCGGGGTCCTTTGCTTCCACTGGGTATGTAAAAATATATATATATATAAAAAAAAAACAAAAAAACAATAAAATTAAGATGACGCTGCTACCCTTGTAGTTTTAGCTTTGTACAAGAACACCTAAGATGGTCGTTAAGGGAAAGATCAATAAATTTAAGTACCTATTAGCAAATCTCATATTCAGAGGATTTTAGTCAGAAAAAATGTTAAGCATTCAAACTTAAATTTATTCACAAACTTCAAGTTGGAAATTATGCTCGTCGTTTGGGCTTCTGTTTAACTATGGGTGAGAAAATTCTGGCAGATAGATAATTTAATCGAAACATTTTATTTACGGACGAATCTACTTTTAGGACTAATGGGGTAGTCTTCTCCAAATTGTAGGTACTGGGCTCAGGACCTAATTTCCGTTTCCACTAATAGCCAAAAGTTTAAAAAAGTAAACGTTTGGTGCGGTATAATGCATCAGAATAATCGGTCCTTATTTTATGGATGGAAATTTAAATCAAAATACTTATTTAGAAATTTTGAATTAGGTATTTTATTTTGGGCGAACTAGACAATGAAAATTTAGAATGGACCAACAGCATCGTTCGTCAGATATAACCCCGTTGGATTACTTCTTATATGGGTATTTAAAGCAAAAGATATACGCAAATGAGTTCGAAGGCGACGTAGATTTATTAAAGCAAAAAATTGTGGATGCTGTTGCAACCATAAATGAAGATGTGATCTCGTCTGTCTATAAAAAATTTAGACTAGACTAGTACTACAACTTTTTTTTGAAAATTATTATTTCCTTATTTTGCAACTATTTAAGTTTTTTTGCATAATTGAAAAAACAGGTAGTTTGCTTAAAGTCGGTTTCATATTTTCTAATTTTTAGAATACTCTGTTTAATTTATGTATCTTAAGTGTGATATTTGTTTATGACTTCTCAAAACAAGCAAAACTTTTGATAAAAAATGACTTTTTCTCGGCAAATCAAAAATAAGAAAGTTTACAAGAGTACTTATAAACTTTTGGACGCCATGTATCCGAAACTATTAATCATTCGGAGATTAAAAAAAAACAAATCCATAAGTTTATAGGCTTTCTTTTTGGTTTCCAGCGTTTTCAAGATAAAATAGAATACTTTTCTAGTTATTCGACGAAAACCGTGTTGATACACCTGCTTTCCCAAGTTTCAGGTCATTATAACTTAAAAACTAGCAATTTGTATAAAAGATTGTATGACACACACGAATAGCGAATGAAGTTAAAGTATGTCTTTATCACTTATACCATAACTTGATAACTTACTATAAATACTCATTATCATTTATTTAAAACATTAATATAAGGTATAAATTTCCCGATTCTATGTCTATAAAACCACTGCCCAAGGAATCACTACTTCCACATCTAGATTTTCTATCCAAGTCACTCACAACGAAAAAATTTTGTATGTGGAAATAATTGTTTATGGAACTTTAATAATATAATATTTGAAATCCTCTACCTCAAAAACTCATAAAACGCTACCCCTCATCGGTAGCGGGGTGGGGGTGGATGAAGTAAAAAAATATTTTGAGCTTTGTGGTTCTTGTACACACACTAAATCACAATTTTTTTCATCCCCTTTAATAATGGGGGTGGCTAATGCCAAAAATTTGTTTGAGACTTAGCTTCTCTTGTATATACTAAATACCAATTTTATGGACTCTTACCTGCTTGATTTACCTATTTACCCCAAATTTACCCCAATTTACCCCCCAACTCTTTGACGGAACAAGACGAAAATATAATCTAGTTCTAGATCTCGTTAAAGTACATACGTGTACCAAATTTCAAGTCAATATCTCAAACGGTTCCAGAGTAAACGTGCGCACAAAAAAAGTTACAGACCGATAGACAGACAGAATTTTTTTTCTCTCAAACTTAAAATCTCGTCGTTTCATGACATGCTAAGCCTATTTGAACAATAACAATTTTTTAAAAAATGTTGTCGTTACTATACTTCCAGTGGATGTGGTAGTAAAAATATGTTGAAATCTTAATTACTTCTACATACAGTGGAAGTGTAGTAACGCAAAAAAATTTTGGAATTTGTTATTGTTCAAATAGCCTTAGAATGTCATGAAATGTCGAGATTTTAAGTTTGAGCGAAAAGAAATTTTCATCTGTCCTTTAACTTCTTTTATGCACACGATTACTCTGGAAACGTTTAAGATATTGAATTGAAATTTGATACACGTATTTTACCGAGGTCTGGAACAAGATTATATTTTCATCTTATTTCGTTGGGGGTACATTGAGGTCAGGGGCGGCTGGTGAAATTTCAATAATTTTTTTCTCGCCTGTAGGGCATGGGACCCTTTACGAAATATGGGAAATAACATCTAGAGAAGCACGACCTCTAACGACCTGTAAAAAATTTTGAAAAAGCAGTTTGCGAAAAATTTTTTCAAAATTCAATTGACCCCCCTAGGTCTAGGGACTCCTGTTTAAAATTATTTTTTTTTGTCATACACATTTTATTTTTCATAAAAATACAACAGGTTTTGAAGTTTATGAAAATATTTTCATTATTAACTGAAATACAATGAACTGAAATTTTGTAATTTACAATGTAACAAATTATAAAATTTCAATTCGTTGTATTTCAGTTAGTAATGAAAATATTTTTATAAACTTCAAAACCTGTTGTATTTTTATGAAAAATAAAATGTATATGACAAAAAAAAATAATTTTAAACAGAAGTCTCTAGACCTAGGGTCAATTGAATTTTGAAAAAATTTTTCGCAAACTGCTTTTTCAAAATTTTTTACAAGTCGTTAGAGATCTAGATGTTAGTTCCCATATTTCGTATGGGTCCCATGCGCCACAGACGAGAAAAAAATTATTGAAATTTCACCAGCCGCCACTGATTGAGGTAAACAGGAGTAAATAGGTAAATCAAGCAAGTAAGAGTCCATAAAATTAGTATTTACTATATACAAGAGAAGCTAATAAGGTCATGGCATTAGCCACCACTCTCCTTACCACCCCCACCGCATTATTGAAGGGGTGAAAAAAAATCATATTGTGATTTAGTGTGTGCACAAGAACCAAAGGCATTTTTTTTTTACTTCATCCATTCCCACTACTCACTACCCCACTACCTTCTTTTAGTCATTAATACATCTGCGACATTACGTCATCTGTCACGGTTAGGCGCACAGCCTCACCCTTCCCATCAACTCTTTGTGACATCAGTACAATGTTTTGGAGGGCGTCTTCTTCACCTCTAGCCATCTGGTTTTCCCTGAACTATCAGTCGTTCTATATTCATAGTGTCCTCTATCTGAGAGTTGCTTTGGGGGACATATTTCTTGGACAATCGAGCGATGGGAATTTGTAACAACCTTCACTATATGCCCACATCTCTAAATCATTAATTAATACGCCATCTGTCTGCCTTAACGGTCCACGTCTCAGAGGCGCAAGGAAAGTTTAAGGAAACTAGGACATTAGTCTGTCTAATATTTGTGTCACACCAAATTTTTCTCAATTAGCAAGTTCAGAATATGTATATACAATAACTATATCAATATACATGGAACAAAAAAAGCAGTAAAGTACGAAGGCGTAGAAGGGTCACGGATGTTTTTTTCCAATTATTCCCAGATAAATTTGTAAATAATTTGATTATTCCCTGTTAAATCTGTAAATAATTGAATTATTCCCAGTTCAAACTGTAAATTTTATTATTCCCAGTTCAAACTGTAAATAATTCAATTGCTCCCAGTTGAATCTGTAAATAATTTAATTATTCCCACTTTAAACTGTAAATAATTCAATTATTCCCAGTTCAAACTGTAAATTTTTTTATTCCCAGTTCAAACTGTAAATAATTCAATTGCTCCCAGTTGAATCTGTAAATAATTTAATTATTCCCACTTTAAACTGTAAATAATTCAATTATTCCCAGTTCAAACTGTAAATTTTTTTATTCCCAGTTCAAACTGTAAATAATTCAATTGCTCCCAGTTGAATCTGTAAATAATTTAATTATTCCCACTTTAAACTGTAAATAATTCAATTATTCCCAGTTCAAACTGTAAATTTTTTAAATCCCACTTTAAACTGTAAACAAATATTATTCCCATTTTAAACAGTAAATAATTGAACTGGAACAGCTGGAACACTCAGTCATTTCCAGTTTAAAAAAAATGTAAATACCTAATATTCTGTTTTGTATGAATGCGCAGTGGCTTTCCTCGAGTAAATTGGATGCACAGTGGGTTACCTTGGATAGTATGGACGCGTAGTAGGTTTCCTCGAAGAAAATACTTAAAGTAGAGGCTTTACTCCTATCGTGTAGTTTACGGCGCACAACGATTTTTTATATCTTTGTCATGCCATTTTCCGCGTATTAGTTCCACATCTAGTTGAAGTATATTAACGCAAAAAAAATTTGGAAATTTTCATTGTTTAAATAGGCTCAGAATGTCATGAAACGTCAATATTTTAAGTTTGAACAAAATAAATTTGTCTGTCGCGTCGGTCTGTCTGTTAGTCTTTTATCTTTTTGGTGCTCACGATTACTCTGGAACTGTTTAACATATTGACTTAAAATAAGGCATATAAGTATTTTAACGAGATCTGGAACTAAATTGTATTTTGATTTTATTCTGTTGCAGAGTTAAACGGTAAATTGGGGTAAATGGGGGTAAATAGGTAAATCAAGCAAGTAATAGTCCATTCAGATCAAATAAATCCACAGAAACTGCCTCGTCTCATTTGTTAGAATATGTCTACACAAACTTAGACAAGAGTCAGTATGTCGTGGCGTTACTATTCGACCTATCGAAGGCATTTGATACCGTTGACAAGAACATATTAAAACAAAAAATGTATCATATTGGTTTGAGGGGAAATATCCTGTCATGGATATTAAGTTATATAGAAGGCAGAACGTTTAAAGTAAGAATAAGTGGGGTGGAGTCAGAATCACATGATGTAACTATGGGGGTACCCCAAGGCTCTGTTCTTGGGCCTCTATTATTTTTGTTATATGTGAACGATCTTCCTAACTATCTCACCAAGGGTCATCTGACTATGTTTGCTGACGACCTTACGGTAACCGTATCAGCAGAAACGCCTGAGACTCTACAAGAATTAGTTAACCTTATATTGGAAGAAGTTAGTTCATGGTCCCAAAGAGATAAACTGATACTTAATAATAAAAAAACTGTGTTTATTAATTTCTATTTACAGAGACCTTTGCCACATAATATAAAATTTATTGAAGACATTAGCTTATCGAGCAGCACTAAACTGCTCGGCATCATTTAGATAGTAAATTGTCATGGAATCTACATATTGAACATGTCTGTATCCCATACAGCATGAAATATTTTATAAATATTCAAAAAACAGTGCTTATATGTAAAAAATATTTTCAATATTTTATTAACATTTCATACACCTTACGGAAAAAATATTATTTTAGTAATATTTAGTAATCAGTTATTAAACAGTTTTTAAATGTTTTGAAAATTATTTTTTAGAACATTTTATAAACACTGTTTTCATATTATTAACATCGTTTTTGAATGTTCTTATTAACTTTTTTATCATAATTTAAGAAAATGTGTGGTACTATTTTAAATTTCCCGCGTCAAACCTAGCTAGCAGTGGGCCGCCAGTAGCGCCACTTTTACCATGACGCATGTTGAATGTCGGTCGATTTGGTGATTTTTATAAAGTTTCAGTTCAATCTTTGCATAATTTATTATCTGGGTAAGTAGAATTTTAATAATTAATAATGTTCTAAATCTTAGAATTATTACTGTACTTCTACTGTATTGAAACACAGCATGACTATGGTGTATTTTTCACAATACTGAGGATTTGATACCTACCTATATTAAACTAAAACATTGCACTAAAATTAATTCATATAAGTATGATACTATATGAGCTTCTTAACCTTATTTTTTAATGAGTACCTACATCGTAGTTTTTTGTTAGTTTTGATGATAAAATGATATTTACCTTGTTTAATAGGCAATGTAAAATGTGCTCTATTTAACCTCAATTTAATTTCACCGTAAAATAAACAACGTTTTGCTCATATTTCCATTTTGTGTAGATACTAATATAGTAGTGGAGTAAAACTAAGAGTCCAAATCATCTAAAAAGGAATCGTCTTACAATAGCAATTTTTTTATTGGAACTTGTCAGAAACATTATAATATCCCAGACAGCACTCGATAGCCTTAGGACAACCACTGGCCATCCTTGGAGGATAAGCGGGACGTCCTGGGGACGTCCTAAACTGGGTTAATCCCGATTTCGGACCTCCTGTGGATATCCTTTTGGTGCAAATCGGGTTTGCCCATGGATGTCTTCAATGGGATAGCCCATGGTCGTCCATAGGAAGAAAAAGGGACCAATTTGGGTAAAAATCTGGACAACCTACAGACATCCACAATGGGATAGCCCATGGCTGTCAATAGGAAGAAAAAGGGACCAATTTAGGTTAAAATATGGACAACCTACAGACACCCACAATGGGATAGCCCATGGTTGTCCCCATAGGAAGAAAAATGGGCCAATTTAGGTTAAAATCTAGACATCTACAAAAGTTGCATCCTCTTTCGAAAATATTGTGATTGCTGTAGACAACAATTTGAAATTCTGGGTATACTCACTCACCCTCCCTTGGGTAATAAATAAATCTCATATTGCAAAAAAATAATAAATAATAAAATATGCAATAATATGCATTTGCAATATGTGCATTTTTGATGTAGTGGATAGACTACACTTTAGTTTCTTGCTTTCTGGCAGTAAACACTGCTGACTAGGTGAGTATCGCAACAGAAGTAATTTGCAAATTGCAAGGAGAGCCATCTACCATGACTTATTAAAACTAGCGCTAAGAACAAGCTAGCCAATATATAAATATACAGGTATCCAATATACTTACCTATATTCAACTCAAACTTGAATCTCATTGTTAAATTAACGATAATTAATATTTTAATAGTTTTTATTATCAACTTCTTACAACGTGTTGATTACAATGAACTCGCTTAATAACTGAAGATTCATCCCTGACTCTGTATGCAACACATAACACACACACAAATATATTTTTGGTTATATACAACATAACTCATTGCAAAATCATGAATTGAAACTTATACATCTCTTTGTTTTTTTTTTGTTGAGGGCAAGTCTTTTCAAAAAAACGCCTGGATGAAAAGCATACGTAAATCCCAAAGTATTGGTCACTTGTATTTATATTTGCAATGAAGATATTTTGGTATTATTACTTTGTTTGAAGCCTTTCATGCAGATGTGTATTTATCGGAAAAATAGCGATATATATTACCATCCTATTTACATATTTTTATGCCACATAAAGAGTTACTATTTGTGCTGATAATATAAATTTTTTATTTTATGTATTTACTGTATCCAGTGGATATCCCTATGCTGGCTATTATTAGGGTCATATTTTATAAATAATGTCTTCCACTAATAAAGTTCATTCTGTCACGAAAATATAATGTAAATAAAAACTAAATAAAAATTTTTTTATTTGTAAGTACCTTACGTGAATTATGAGTTATCATGTATTTGGAACCTACATGAACCCTACAGGTTGACCTATGGATGGCCCTTGGGATAGCCTTTGGTTATCCCTATATAGGTTTTATATAGGACATTAACAACCCTAAAGGCTATCCTATAGATATCTGTATAGGTTATCCAGTGGATATCCCTATTCTGGCTGTTATTAGGACCATATTTAATAAGTAATGCCTTCCACTAATAAAATTCATTCTGTCACGATGAAAATATATTGGAAATAAAAACTAAATAAAGAATTTCTTATTTTTACCGTACGTGAATTATGAATTATCATGTATTTGGAACCTACATTAGCCCAACAGGTTGACCTATGGATGGCCCTTGGGATAGCCTTTGGTCATCCCTATATAGGTTTTATATAGGACATCATCAACCCTAAAGGTTATCCTATAGATATCCGCATAGGTTATCCAGTGGGTATCCCCATTCTGGCTGTTATTAGGACCGAAGGATAGCCATTGAACTTCCTATCGGCATCCCTAGTGAACAATCCATTTATCGGATATTTTAGGATGTCCCGGGGTCATCCTGTGCTGTGTGGGTAAGGAGTGTAGCAAAACGTTTTTTAATAAATCCTATTCCCGCAAGGCATTTGTTTAAACAAAAGAATGTTCAAAATTGTGTTTTTTTACTGTTTTTCTTAAATATTTCTAGTTGAATAGCTCGTATCTCAATGAACAAATAATTAATTGTTCGTAATGAAATTGCGAAAAAAACTGGATTTGTCTGAACCTGCTTGAACATTTTTTTAAGTTGTAACAAATCAAAACAGTTGAAATTAAATAATTAATGATAACTTAAACAATAATCGATTATTTAACTAAACTTTAGGAGAGGTAAATCGTCATACCAAATTTCAAGTTGGTATGTTGAGAACAACGCCTAAAAAATAAAAGCAAAGTCGAAAATTGAATCGTCGATTGTTTAAGTGGATCAAGTCTTACGATAAATTCTTTTCAGATTGTAGTTTTTTTGTTCTTTTTAGTGATATTAACAAAAAAATTAAGAAATTTTTAAACCAAATTTTTTAAATTTGTTTATTTTTTTTATAAACAAATGCATTTTACTCATCAATATTTTGCCCACAAATAAAAATTGTTAGCATGTATTAAAAGTATATAAAAGAAGAAATAATGTGGAAAAAAAAATGTTTTGTGTTCGCCAATTGTTGGGAGCTGAGATCAATTTTTATTTCTTTCCAGGAGCAGTTCGTAATTGTTTTAAAGAAGCCACAGAGACAGACACTGTTGGCTGTGTTAAGGAGTGGCTGGTTAGAGCAAAATTCAGGGATATCATATCACATATAAAAAAACTGAAACATAATTACATATTACCAATTTTTATAATTTTACTTATTTTTTCCTATAGATACAGCTGTTTTTATAGTTTTAAAATTGTACGTTTGTTTAACAAATAACTATATATCGAGTGCGTCTCAAATTGACGCTACATGTATATTGCCATTTTATTAAAATTTAGAAAGTTTGTTAAATGAAGGTTTTAGATCATTTTTTGTACATTTAGTGTTGTTTAACAATTAAAAAAACTATGAAAAAACTAACGAATTTCTTTTCAGTATGAATGTTTCGCTTGAATAGTGGGGGTGGACCTCGGGGTGGACCATAGGCCATAGTTCAAGGGTAGATTCTCTGGACCAAAATATGAGGATATAACTAAACATGCTTTAGTAAATTGTTGCTGTGGAGAAAGATACAGGGTGTCAAAATTGTAATTTTTTTTCTTTTTTTTTTGCAATATCTCATCCACGTCTTGACCAATCTTCTCCCGATTTGGTAAGGAAACATTTTTTAAGCTAAGAAACAATAATGTATGTATTACATCACGCTATCCTGTGGAGGGCGCCTCATGAGCTATACCTAATGATGAAATATTTTTTCTCTCTTTTTTTTTTTTACGAAACGTAGTGGCACTTTTGACTAAAAAATCTCATGTAGGAGTTATTTCTACGTAAAAAAGATAAGTACACTTGATAGAACTTGATAAATCCAACCATTTTCGAGAAAACTGCTGCATAGGTCTCAAGAATTTTTTGAAAAGGACAAATTGTGTTTATTGAAAAGTGTGGTGAATTATCAAGTTCTATTAAGTGTACCTTTTTTTACGTAGGATTTACTCCTGCATGAGATTTCATAGTCAAAAGTGCCACTTTTCGTGACTGGATGGGCGCAGCTCAAAGCCAACCCATACAGCACACCAAATAACGATTACGAAGTGTTCGCATTGTGACGATGTATCTAGATGCAGACACAAGGTTACACAATTCTACGATGTAAATGTGCTACGTTTACACATTGTAGGCAAACACGTATGCACAAAGGTTAAACGTCCGCCTCACAATGTAGCCACAGTATACCATTTACATACACACAAATAATTTGATCCACAGTGTGTTATCGGATGCACAGTGATTGACTTCCTAATGTGTCAGACGAATGACGTCTTATGCTAGACGTTAATTTTTTCAGGTTATATTTGGTAATCCCCCCACAGGTTTTTAGCAATGGGAACATATAAAACTACATACTAGTTAGTAAGTCTACTTGATAAAAATAAAGTAATTAATGCATATACGTTTTGTCCTATGAATTTATTTGTTAGCCATCCGTATATTTTATTTACATTAACTATCTAATATTGTTTACCATCACTCCAATTTCTTCTCACAAGGGTTGCTTGTAAATTATAATGTTTATTAAATTATTAAATTCATTTTTACTTACCTTTGCCAATTGCGGTGGGTAGGGATCGAACCTACACGTTTCTGTTGTCCGTATTACAGTACTGACGCTTCTACCAACTGAGCTATCGTGGTGATTGTTATTTCGGATGCTAAAAGCAGTATTTATGATGTGTATGAAGTCTTTATTATGTGTGAAATTGAATTTCTAGCCTTATTTAAAATATATGAAAATCTTTCAAGTTCTCTTTTTTTTTCTATTTTTTACGTGTTCCCAAACCTGAATTTTCGAGTTACTAGTATTTTTATTTATTTATAATTATTAAGAACTTATTTAATTTAATTAAACTGTCACCAGTGTCACCTGAGTTAAGAATTAAAGTTTTAAGTTGAAGTACTTATACAAACCTGGGAAACGTGTTGGAGAAAAAACGGTCAGGTATAATATATCATTTACAACATAAATAGAATATTTAATGGTCTAAAACAGACCTAAAATTGAAAAGAAGTATATTCGTACATCGGTTTTATAAGCAATTATTACCTTGAAAAAAAACAACTGAAAGTTTTTTCACAACTATTTTAACAAAAAAAAAAAAAAAAGACAGAGTGAGCACGGATCGAACCGCGTACCTCTTGCCTCGCCGCCTAATGTTTAACTCTCTCAACCACTGACTTCTGTTTGAATACCTGCTTAAAGACTTTATAGTAGAACACCCAACGACTAGATTTTGCTTTTTAATGCATTTTAATCTAATTTTATTATTAAAAGAACTCGATATCTTTAAAACTGCCGAATCTTTACAAACTCTTTCGAATATAAATTGTTTTGGATATTGTTAAAAAACAAAAATGCCTGCTGTATGTGTGGCTATGACCACTCTTATAGAGGAAAGAGGACACATGAGATACACATGGCTGGTATGCTCACGCTGACGCTTTGCGCGCGCACACTGTTCCATGCTCGAATAGTCGAATGTAGACACGACAAGACACAACTAAAAAGTGTATATATAGTTATTTGTATCATGTATATATATCGCACTTTTATGTGGTGTATGCAGTAGGCACAAGTATTATATAAAGCATCACACATACATATGACTTAAACCTTGTAGGCATCTTCTACGGACGTCAAATTGCAACATTCTAATGATCCTTCTTTACGTTATATAAAAATGTTTAGAATCTTGAGTGCATACAGTATACAATTATTAAACGTTGTATCACATAAATCTGTCAATATAAACATAAGTGTATCTCATATGTGTACGTCAGTACTAGTTTAACAATTAGATCTACCTTAACATATTTTGTTTCTCATGTATATATCTTGTAGAGACGTAATTACAATTGGACGTGCTGTTTGGGAACTAATTGAAAAAAAAAGTGTCAACGTTTCGTAAAAAAAAGAGAAAATCAGGTATAACTCATGGGGCATACATTTCCTTACCAAATTGGGAGAAGATCGGTCAAGAGGTAGTTGAGATATTGCAGAAAAAAAAATACAATTTTGACACCCTGCATCTTTTCCCACAGAAACAATTTACTAAAGCATGTTTGGTTATATCCTCATATTTTGATCCAAAGAATCTACCCTTGAACTGTGGTCTATTATTAATGGTCCACCCTGTATAAAATAAATATTTCAAAAATATTTTTAAATCGTGTTAAATAAGTTTTAAAAAACGTTTTAATAACATTTTATAATATTTTACTAACATTAAATAAATGTTTGTAAAATGTGACTGAAATATTCAATTTTCATTAGGAAAATATTTTTAAAATATTTTGAAAAATATTTTTACCATATATATTTCACATGCAAGTAGGTGATTTTTGCTGATTTATAAAATATTTATTAAATATTAAAAGGTAATATACAAATATTTTTAAAATATTAGAATATTAGTACTCAAATATTTATTTAATGTTTTAAAAACGTGAAAATGTTGTATGGGTAACCAGTTAAATAAAGCCTATTTTGCCATTCTGCAACTAAAAAGCACACTAAGTGAATCCGGACTTTTAAACGTTTACTATGCACTAGCTTATACACATATATCCTACAACATATTATGCTGGGGAAGTGCTAAAAATAGGGAGAGAGTCTTTATCTGTCAAAAGAGGATAATACGATTAATATTTAATATGGGTTATAATGAGAGTTGCAGAGTAACATACAAAAACAAAAAAATCCTCACGGCACCATGCATTTTTATGTTTAAATGCCTCTGTTACATAAAAAAAAATATGGGCCTCTTTGTCAAAAGAAATCAGTATCATCCATATAACACACGGCATGGTGATTTGTTGAGCATACCAAATCACTTGACGACAACATTTAAACACTCTCCACGTTACAACTGTATAGTATTGTTTAATAACCTACCACAGGAAATCAGAATGATTTCACAGTATAATAATTATAAAAACGCAGTAAAAGACATGCTTTTACAAGGTGGTTATTATAGTACAAATGAGTATTTTAATAAGTAAAATTAGGGACCGAAATTATCCTTGGATAAACTCATAATTGTTTGTGTATGATATAATTTGTGCTATGTTCTTTACTTACATGTTTTATGTTATCTTATACAATCTGACTAGTCATTACATAGTTTTTTGTTTTTGTTTAATTTTAATTTTATATTGTAGTATTATCTATTTAATTGTTTATTTTATAATATCCTACAAAACTGACTTGCCATATGTACATTTCTGTATCTCAGTGGTGAATAAAATTATTATTATTATTATTATTATTATTATTATTATTATTATTATTATTATTATGAAATTGGTATTTAGTAAATATAAGAGGAGCTAAGGTCTGAAAAAAAATTTGGCATTAGCCACACCTATTACCACCCCCACCTAGTGTGATTTAGTGTGTGTACAAGAGCCAAAGTCATTAAGAATTTTTTTTCACTTCATTCATCCCCACCACCGATGTGGCATATAATTTTATGGGTTTTTTGGGTACATGATTTCAAATATTATAGTATTAAAGTTCCATAAACAATTATTTTCATATAGTGGAATGCAAATATAGTATTTTTGTTGTAAGAGACTTGGATGTGGAAGTAGTGATTCCTTGGGCAGCGGTTTTTTTTTAATCCCACTTTGAACTGTAAACAAATATTATTCCCATTTTAAGCAGTAAATAATTGAACTGGAACAGCTGGAACTGCAATTAACTCAGTCGTTTCCAGTTTTAAAAAGAATGTAAATACCTATATTGAATATTATTCCCATTTTAAACAGTAAATAATTGAACTGGAACAGCTGGAACTGCAATTAACTCGGTCGTTTCCAGTTAAAAAAAATGTAAATACCTATATTGAATATTATTCCCATTTTAAACAGTAACTAAATGAACTGGAACAGCTCGAACTGCAATTAACTCTGTCGTTTCCAGTTAAAAAAAAAATGTAAATACCTATATTGAATATTATTCCCATTTTAAACAGTAACTAAATGAACTGGAACAGCTGACTCTGCAATTAACTCTGTCGTTTCCAGTTAAAAAAATACCTATATTCAATATAGGTATTTATTAAATATAGGTATTTACATTTTTTTTAAATGTAAACGACAGAGTTAATTGCAGTTCCAGCTGTTCTAGCTCAATCATTTACTGTTTAAAATGGGAATAATATTCAACATAGGTATTTACATTTTTTTTTAACTGGAAACGACAGAGTTAATTACAGTTCCAGCTGTTCCAGTTCAATTATTTACTGTTTAAATGTAAATACCTATATTGAATATTATTCCCATTTTAAACAGTAAATAATTGAACTGGAACAGCTGGAACTGCAACTAACTCAGTCGTTTCCAGTTTAAAAAAAATGTAAATACCTATATTCAATAACTAAAAATACCTATATTGAATATAGGTATTTTTTAAACTGGAAACGACAGAGTTAATTGCAGTTCCAGCTGTTCCAGCTCAATCATTTACTATTTAAAATGGGAATAATATTCAATATAGGTATTTACATTTTTTTTAACTGGAAACGACAGAGTTAATTGCAGTTCCAGCTGTTCCAGTTCATTTAGTTACTGTTTAAAATGGGAATAATATTCAATATAGGTATTTACATTTTTTTTTAACTGGAAACGACCGAGTTAATTGCAGTTCCAGCTGTTCCAGTTCAATTATTTACTGTTTAAAATGGGAATAATATTCAATATAGGTATTTACATTTTTTTTAAAACTGGAAACGACTGAGTTAATTGCAGTTCCAGCTGTTCCAGTTCAATTATTTACTGCTTAAAATGGGAATAATATTTGTTTACAGTTCAAAGTGGGATTAAAAAAAAACCGCTGCCCAAGGAATCACTACTTCCACATCCAAGTCTCTTACAACAAAAATACTATATTTGCATTCCACTATATGAAAATAATTGTTTATGGAACTTTAATACTATAATATTTGAAATCATGTACCCAAAAAACCCATAAAAATATATGCCACATCGGTGGTGGGGATGAATGAAGTGAAAAAAAATTCTTAATGACTTTGGCTCTTGTACACACACTAAATCACACTATTTTTTCACCACCTTTAATAATGGGGTGGGGGTGGTAATAGGTGTGGCTAATGCCAAATTTTTTTTCAGACCTTAGCTCCTCTTATATTTACTAAATACCAATTTTATGGACTATTACTTGCTTGATTTACCTATTTACCCCCATTTACCCCAATTTACCGTTTAACTCTGCAACAGAATAAAATCAAAATACAATTTAGTTCCAGATCTCGTTAAAATATTTATATGCCTTATTTTAAGTCAATATGTTAAACAGTTCCAGAGTAATCGTGAGCACCAAAAAGATAAAAGACTAACAGACAGACCGACGCGACAGACAAATTTATTTTGTTCAAACTTAAAATATTGACGTTTCATGACATTCTGAGCCTATTTAAACAATGAAAATTTCCAAATTTTTTTTGCGTTAATATACTTCAACTAGATGTGGAACTAATACGCGGAAAATGGCATGACAAAGATATAAAAAATCGTTGTGCGCCGTAAACTACACGATAGGAGTAAAGCCTCTACTTTAAGTATTTTCTTCGAGGAAACCTACTACGCGTCCATACTATCCAAGGTAACCCACTGTGCATCCAATTTACTCGAGGAAAGCCACTGCGCATTCATACAAAACAGAATATTAGGTATTTACATTTTTTTTAAACTGGAAATGACTGAGTGTTCCAGCTGTTCCAGTTCAATTATTTACTGTTTAAAATGGGAATAATATTTGTTTACAGTTTAAAGTGGGATTTAAAAAATTTACAGTTTGAACTGGGAATAATTGAATTATTTACAGTTTAAAGTGGGAATAATTAAATTATTTACAGATTCAACTGGGAGCAATTGAATTATTTACAGTTTGAACTGGGAATAAAAAAATTTACAGTTTGAACTGGGAATAATTGAATTATTTACAGTTTAAAGTGGGAATAATTACATTATTTACAGATTCAACTGGGAGCAATTGAATTATTTACAGTTTGAACTGGAAATAAAAAAATTTACAGTTTGAACTGGGAATAATTGAATTATTTACAGTTTAAAGTGGGAATAATTACATTATTTACAGATTCAACTGGGAGCAATTGAATTATTTACAGTTTGAACTGGGAATAAAAAAATTTACAGTTTGAACTGGGAATAATTGAATTATTTACAGTTTAAAGTGGGAATAATTACATTATTTACAGATTCAACTGGGAGCAATTGAATTATTTACAGTTTGAACTGGAAATAAAAAAATTTACAGTTTGAACTGGGAATAATTGAATTATTTACAGTTTAAAGTGGGAATAATTAAATTATTTACAGATTCAACTGGGAGCAATTGAATTATTTACAGTTTGAACTGGGAATAATAAAATTTACAGTTTGAAGTGGGAATAATTCAATTATTTACAGATTTAACAGGGAATAATCAAATTATTTACAAATTTATCTGGGAATAATTGGAAAAAAACATCCGTGACCCTTCTACGCCTTCGTAGTAAAGTGTTTAAAAATAAATATTTAAAAAATCACATCGAAGTATCACACTACACTATTACACACAATGTGAAGATGTAGGGCACAGCTTATAAATGTTGTAAATAGCACCTTAATGGCCTTTATACAAAACATACCCGATCTCTCCTGCAGACTGATAGTTTACACACAATATGTAGTGGAGAATATTTTATTAAAATAGTGGGTAAAAGGTTTCTTCAAATCTAGTTGAGGTTTTCGATTATTGATAACATTTCAGCACAGAAATATTTACTTTATTATGTTCTAGTGTGTAGAAATACTTAAAAATTTAGACTCAGCAATCCATCACGCTGAGCACTGATAATAATCAACTGTGGAATATATTATGTGTTGTTCCCTGGAACAACAATATTCTGCCATTGTTGAGATTATAGGCCACTCTTTAGGAAAAAAAAATTGCATTTTCAATGCAGACATTATATTTAATTTACCCTTTGAACCAATTAATTAATGTGAATTTTACGAATGCGTCACAGAGCACCAATAAACACCTGAATATCTGTAAAACCATTTGAGTTCCTAAAACAGACCCAAAGTTCTTTGCGGACGATGATATGTTTTCAATATGCTTTATAAATGATAACTTTGATCCATTGTTACTCCTAAATCACAGAAGAATTCAGGTCGGTCAAGGATTATTTCGTTCAAATTTCTCGAATGCAAAAACATGCTTACAGTGGTAAGAAACAACTTTACACTGCAACATTCAGATGCAATGTGTTACTGGTACACCAGAGTTGAAGCTTTTTAAATTAAATATATGGACGTTCTCAGTCACCTACACGCTAATGAAGGGTTAGATCATCAGCATATATTAGGCATGGTATATGTATTGAATCCATAATTTTGTTAATAGAGATAACGTATTAAATCTGTGGAGCCTCGGGATACTCCAAAAGTGACAGACATCTCGAAGAACTTGCAATTATCGTATGTAACATACTGCTTTTGATGCAAAAACAAGAGCTAAAGAAGGTAAGACGTGACTACGATAAGTCCATATTGTCTAATTTATTTAAAAGATCATCTACATACTGAAAATATATAGTCTTGTACAGTATATGACTCCATTTGTGGTAGAATGCGAATTATTTTTTATAGTAAAGGTCTTGCTTGATTCTACCTACCTACTAACATATGATGAGCAACCTAACGACAATATCAGTAAAAAGTGCCATAATAGATGGTTATATAAAACTTCTAGCCAATAGTTGCGAAGTGAGCAACCTTGTAGCAATTTTCCAAGTTCAAGACAAAAAATACAACAAACCGTTTCAAACATAATTGTTAAGACAGTCAAATACGTTTTGAGTATGATATATATTTATGTTATTAATTATTTTTAAATATATAAAAATAAACCAAGTTTCCAGTTGCGTAAGCAAATTTTAGATCTATAAAAATATACTATATTTTAATTTTCTAACACTTAGTAGGACATGATTATTATTTTTGAATAGATAACAAAGCAAACTCTTCTATCTGCGGATTTAAGTAGGGACGGATATTCCACGCATCACATTTCATTGGGAATATAAATATTATTTATAATACAGTCAAATAGGGACAATTAGAGGAAAATAACACAGGCCCACAAAAAAAAAAAGTTGTCTGCGTCGGGGTACTGACCATACCTATTCCTTGTATTTTGTGCCGCTGAACACGAAACTGACCTTAGTTTTTCCCCTATACGTCAGTTTTTTTTTTAACAGCAAATAAATATATAAATATCACGATTCAAACACGACTTTTTTTGCTGTTAAAGAAAATCCGGACGTGTAAGGGAAAAACTAAGGTCAGATTCGTGTTCAGCGGCTCAAAATACAAGGGATAGGTGTGGTCAGTACCCCCGCGCAGACCACTTTTTTGGTTGCCACTGTGCCACACTCAGTGTGGCACAATCCCACATCTGCGCGGGGGTACTGACCACATCTATCCCTTGTATTTTAAGCCGCTGAATACGAATCTGATCTTAGTTTTTCACCAGCACGTCAGGTTTTTCTTTTAATAGCAAATAAATATATAAATATTAGACTTTTTTGCTTAAAAAAAAATTTGACGTATAGGGGAAAAACTAAGGTCAGATTCGTGTTCAGCGGATCAAAATACAAGGGATAGGTATGGTCAATACCGCGGCGCAGACAACTTTTTTTTTGTGGGCCTATGTGATTGATATTGCTTTGAAACTTGGCAATGATCTTCGTTCAAGCATACTATAAAACATATAGTCTAAGAGCTGGCTACAGAGGGGGGCATGTGACTCAATGTAGTTGATATTTCATCAAGTACAGATTGCATTGTTACCGACATAGTGAGAACCTGGTCGCCAGAAGGCAGTCTCGATTGATAATGGGTATGTGGGTGGTCAAACATGTAATTTTTTTGAGTAAAAAAATTGATAAGGTGCAGTACTGAAAATTTGTAGAATGACTGAAGACAGTATAAGTAAGTAGGAAAGAAATCGCTAGAGGAGTGGGTGCAAGGTAAATGGCCGCCAGAAGGCACCAAATTTTCAAAAAAATTCTCAACATTTACATGGTCAAGTGCACTTCTGGCATTTTGCGTACTTATTGTTTGTTTCAAAATGATATTATGTGCAATATGCCAGAATGCTAAGTGGAAGAAAAAGAGAGAAAATATCGATGCTAAGAGCGTCAGCGCCTTAACCGATCGATCACTTTTCTCCGTATTTTCACATTTTACATCATCAAGTGTACTTCTGACGATTTGTAGACATAATTTGGAGATGTTCAATAAACTATTAGTCAACTGCCAGAAGTCAATTAGGAAGACAGCAATTGTTTTTATAGAATCTTATAAAAATAATTATTATTTTTACTTGGAAAACAACAAACTTATCTAATACTAATCTAATACAAAATTATTCTGTTTCGTAAGTCTTATTTTCTAAATCATCATCGTAGTCAGGATCTTCATCACTATCGTAAATGATGTCGTCATCTTCAGCTGACAGTAGAAACTAATAATTTGATAAGTTAATAAATTAGATATACAATCATCAAACTAGAATTCAAAATTACCTTCCTAATTTTCACTATCAGGAAGAACGTCTTTTTAACAGACGGTGGTAATTGTGGTCCTTCAAACCATTTAAATTCATAATCGGATCCGTTTAGTATCCATCCTGAATTTTCTACTTCGAGTTCCAATGGATCGTATCAGGTAACATTCTTCCATGCAATACAACGAGCTCTTTCTGTCTGGTGACTCAGTTCGACGTAACAAGATGACAAGCAGGAAGCATCGAAGTTTTTCAAATATTTTATTTGGAAAGGCTCGTTTTTTATCATGTAATTTCGAAGGAACATTTCGAATCTCAGCTTATTTACTTCATTGCAGGATGGGATACCGCACATAGTACAAACAAATGATTCAATAATCGCGAAAGGATTTTCTTTATCTACAAAAGTATCGCCTAAATCAGGGAATGCTTTTTGATATTGTTTTGAGTTCGAGAGTATTTTATACGGACGCTGTTTTCCTTTCCTAAAGAACGCAGGGTTGTAATCGCATCCTGTGAACGCAAGAAATCCCGATAACGCTTTACGAAAATCTAATCCCAGGGATTCATGAATCGAATTTACATTAATAACATTGAGGCTTATAGGATATTCCGCACTCGATCCAAATTTTTTATTCAATTTCTGCAAGTTTCCTAACAAAATGACAATAATATCTTCAGATTTGTGGCACAATTAAAAAATAATTCGTTTCACAGAAGATTATACTGAAAGTTCGAACATGAAAGTATTTTTCTAAGAATATTTAAAATTTTAATAAAAAAAATAATAAGTCGCCTTATCTTTTCGTTAGTAACATTAATTACTTATCTTCCTAATTAACTTCTGACAGTTAACCAATAGTTTATTGAACATCTCCAAATTATGTCGACAAATCGTCAGAAGTACACTTGATGATGTAAAATGTGAAAATACAGAGAAAAGTGATCGATCGGTTAAGGCGCTGATGCTCTTAATGTCGATATTTTCTCTCTTTTTCTTCCACTTAGCCTTCTGGCGATTTTCTTTTTTTTTTATCTATTTATTTAACGTCGGCCTATTGCCGCTACCAGGGCCTATCACCGACGCCAGGAGACGAGCTACCCCCAACCTGGAAATTTTGCCGAACCTTGTCCCTTAAGAAGAGTAGGGATCTTTTACTTGCCTAACATTTAATAGACAAGGGACCGCCTGCTTTACATCCCCTGCGAAGGATGGTATATCCACTACGTAATCCTCTTCTGAAATTACGTAGCTTCCGCGTATACACTGATATACAAGCCGCTAGAAGGTGGGACGCGCTCGACGTTGCTTCAACGGAATATCGACTGACATTCACATTGAAGTCGCCTCTACGCTCGCCCCCTTCTGGCGATTTTCGCATAATTTAATTCTGAAACAAACAATAAGTACGCAAATTGTCAGAAGTGTACTTGATCATGTAAATGTTGAGACATTTTTTGCAACTTCGGCGCGTTCTGGCGGCCCTTTACCTTCCACCCACTTTCCTGGAGATTTCTTTCCTGCTTTCTGATACTGTCTTCAGTCATTCTACAAATTTTCAGTACTGCACCTTATCAATTTTTTTACTCGAAAAAATTACATGTTTGACCACCCACCAACCCATTATCCATCCAAACTGCCTTCTGGCGACCGGGCTGTGACTGTGTCGGTAACAATCGAACTTGTACTCGATAAAATATCAACTACATCGAGTCACATGCCCCCCTCTGTAGCCAGCTCTCCATCTAATACTAAAGTCCTGAACACAATGTATTGGTCCTGACCAACCATCTTGGAAAAAATAATACTACGAAGTTTATTATATCTCTGTTAACATTAGCAATATCAGAGTTATATCACAAGAAATAAAGCTTTTAAAGTTCTCTAAAAAAAAATTTTTCCATATCTATTGATATTAAAATAGTACAAGCAACTCGAGAAATACCTTCAAAATGAACGTTGATAGAGTTATATCACATGAAAGAAATAAAGCTTTTAAAGTTCTCTAAAAAAAAATTTTCCATATCTATTGATATTAAAATAGTACAAGCAACTCGAGAAATACCTTCAAAATGAACGTTGATAAAAATAGATATATACTCAGCTTCCCACCTAAGCTCAATTTTGGGTATTAGCTCAGGTATTTGTCTCACATCGTGTTGTGTATGACGGAGGACGGCAGATGTCTCTACGGTTCTTTATCTTAAAACTCCATTCGTTGCTCCAAAAATTTCTAAAAATCATAGATAAAAAATTATAAAAGACATAAAGAAGATTGCATTAGTTACTCAAATTATGCAGGTTTTGTTATTCTTACCATTTAACATTCGTGACTCTCGCTTGACGTATCGTCTGATGATGTATTCTCATCAGCCGGTTCATTAGATGGTGAGTAGTAGTACTCATCGAGATCTCTATCAAATGAACTCTTCTAGCTGTTCCATTGCAGAAGTCACTTTTGTGCATCCAAAAGATAAGTGCAACCCTTTTTGCAGTTACAAGAGATCAATGTTAGCAAAGAATTTGATACAGTGCCCTGGAGTGAGTGGTACGGGTGTGACGAAGTCGTTCACTTTTTCAAACCCGAGTTCGGCATTCATTTCACATCCATGCCATTTTTGAATCTGGCGGTATATACGAAAAGAGTGTTATTGTACAAAATTGACTCCTACAACCTCACCCTAATAGAGCTACCGGTTAAAATCACGCGTTCAACACCAAGTTTTTCCACAGAGCGCGTTGTCTAAAGGTGAGCGATGGGAATGGTCTGAAGTGGCTCCATACCTGCTAACTAGATATCAGGGGCTCAATTCTCGAAATTGATGGTAAACAAATATTTTACTGAAGTAAAATATTAGTCAAACTAGTTCCTAAATCAATTGTTAATAACAGGTGGCATATTAAACATATACAAATAAAATACTGAATAATGCAAAAGAAAAATACAAAAAGATATAAATAAATTAATTTAGAATATAAAAATTTTTTCCCAAGTTGGCAGAAGGCGGGTGTGGTGCCCAGGATTGACGCGGCATTCCCTATGAAATGCCGCGAATTTTCTTAGCTATACAATAGATACATTTTTTAGCCTCATCGCCCCATGGACCCAATGTTTCAACAGAAAATGGCGATGCCAGTGTATCACGACATGTAGCGTCCCATAGAAGGGCCTTTCCTCCTTCCTATGGTACAAGGGACATTCCATCCGCCCTTTTTCCATCGCTTCTGCAAGACCTTACTGGTTCAAGTATTGGAGGAATTTCTGCCGAAACCAGAGCTCTCTTGATGATGTCGTTTATAATTCCCTGTACTTTTGCGGCATGATAGGCCATGATGACAAAAAATGTCTACAGGTTAACCGCAAGTGCAGTTGTGGGGTTCGTAAGGCAACGGCGATACGAAAAGATGAGTCATCTAAAATAGTTCCTATTGAAGGTGATGGTAAAGTATTCAGCCAGGCTCCATATTCTTTTTACTGAACTGCGAGCAAACGTGCTTTTCCTTTTAGGTCTTGATTTTGAGTCAGTAGGTTGCTGAGTGTACGTAAACATACTTGCTTAGACCAATTAGCTAGAGCTTCATCAAAGGCTTTGTCAGGATACGAGAGATATAAAAGGAGAGAATCGAAGGTAGTCATTGTTAAACTTCAGTTATGGATACCAAAAAGGTGGAGTAGGATAATGTAGTTACGTCTCGGATTCCAAGACCACCCAATGGTACAGGTGATGTAGATTGAGGCCATGAATTTTCCTTAAAAGCAGAATTACAAATTTCTTTCATTTTTCTTTTGAGACAATAGTAATAATCAATAGAATCTCCAACAAGGGGAACAGCGTAATAAGTAGGTTAAGCGTGGAATTGCCAAAGAATTTTTTAAAAGAAAATAAGATTAATGAGAGTTTAAATTATTCCAATGAGAAATTGGTATTTTATCTTTTTTATTTCATTACGCTTCCCATTTCATTTTCTTTTCTTTCTCTCAGTAAGTCTACTCAAGTCGTGAATTGAGCTCCAGATGTTTAGAGTTTAAGGACTGGTAGCTTGAGGTGGCACTATAGTCTGATGTATTATCGGGGGTTTGAGGGTACAGAGCTGCGCTGATGTTGAGAGGGCGACACCTGTTGAATCTCTTAATGGACCAAGTTATCCAATTCTCCGAATGAGGGCGCTGTGGGACCCATTGACCGATGGCCGATAATTTCAAATATTTAAAGTTCCATGAACAATTATTTCCAAATAATGGATTGCAAAGATATAGTATCAATTTTTTTTTTCGCTGTGAGAGACTTGAATAGAAAATCTTGGATGTGGAAGTAGTGATTTCTTAGGCAGCGGTTTTTATGATTTAATCTCGGATTTAATGCTTTGATGGGGTATTAGAGGTCAAAGGAGGCATTTCCGAAAAATTTTCAATAAGAGTTTTTTCATCAGAAAGACAAACTTTATGTAAAAACAGTCCTACCATGAGAGCTTTTGATCAAAATCATCCGAACTACAACATACTATTTTTTTTTGTCAATTTGACCAGGACCACTTTTCCATATGCTCTGTGCAGGGTCCTTTGTATTCGAAAGGTTAATACTACGGTTATATTTTTTTTTGAATTGGTATTTAAAGCTTGTCTATCTTGTGTGGGTTGTGAGTTTTTTAGTAATTCTTTTAGTTTTTTAATTGAATAATATAATTTCTATATATAATTATATTAATTTTTTGTCTAACACGGTCATCTAACAAACCAAATTCTACAGGGTGAAGCTTATAAGCAAATTCAAAATGCAATACCTTTACATAGTGTAGAATCATGTCTCTTTTTATGAACCATGTCCTAGATTCTCCTTTGAGCCAGATTTCCTTTGCTACTTCAATTCCCTTTTTGATGCGATACTTGTGGATTTGCTTCTGAGATGTATGAATTTTGGCACTGCTTTGATAGACTATTGATTAAACCATATGATTCACACGGCACTGCGATGTTTTAATTTTAATTTGTAATATAGATCAGACTGTTGAGCGGTACTTGCTGATTTCAAGAAATCGATAGAATTGTTTGTTACTTTGTGATTTTCCATTATAACAAATAGCGAACATAAATTTTCTTTGTTAAATATCACTATATTTTTCTGTGTATTCACTGTGCTTGAAAATGTATACTAGATTATAGTCACAAACAGAAAAATATAGTTGTATTTAATAAAGAAAATTTGTGTTCGTTATTTGTTATACTGGAATATCATAAAATAATAGACAATTCCTTTGATTTCTTAGACGTATTTTTTCTCAATGTTATGTCTACTTACATTTAGAATTATTCTAGGTAACTATTTTTTAAATGAAAATACTATACGTAGATATCTAAAACAAGCGCGTGCCGCTAATCAGAAATGGTCCATCGGAGAATGTAATTAGCTTGAATTAGCACAGTAAGCAGCTGCGTAAATTTGCAGGTAGGTAATCTTCAGCATGATTTAATTTATTTCGCGTCAATAGACTGTTCGTGCCTAAATAATGATCGTTGATTGCTTTGTGCAGCAATTAATTTGTTTGCTGTGTTACTGATAGTTACCTACATACGATGAAATTATCTTGCGTAAGAAATTGGTCCCAACGAGACAATTAGGAGTACCTTGTGTTGTTTATTTTCCCAAATTAACAGTTTCAAAGTGTTAATTTCGACTACCGATTAATTAAGAACTGAAAAGTATACATAAATATGTATATGTGTATTTTTGAGGAAAAGCCCCATCACAGGTGATGTTAGTGACATGCCATTTTACGCCCATTCATTAAGCGTGAAGCAAATAATATAATCGTGAGAAAATCACCCTCAACTTCCTGCTTAGGTTATTACTTAAACCAGGTACTTACATGCACGTGTATTGAAAAATATAGTTAATCTTGTTGATCCCATCTCCCTTCCTTTATGTTTTTTAATCGACAGTACAGGGTGATTTGCAATTACGATGCAATATTTATAAGTAATTGTAGGTGGTATTGTGACAATTCTATTTGACCTCTAAAAAGCTTTTGACTCTGTTAATAAAGATATCTTTGCTGATATCTTGGCAAACTATTGGTATTAGAGGTAAATTACTGGAGTGCCTAATTTCATTCATACAAAACAGAACTCTGCGTGTAAATTGCAATGATGTGCAGTAGAACATACTTATTTGATATTCTCTTGAGAATTCCTCGGGGATCTTATATGAGGCCCGTTATTATTTTTAATTTGCAACGATCTTCCAAATTTTATCAAAAATGGCTTCATCGTTATGTATGCGGATGACACCACCATTACGGTAACTACTAACAGCACTGAAGAGCATTCGAAGAAAAATCATATTGTATTTAATGAGATGAGTACCTGGTGCGATCGAAACAGACTAATGCTAAATGAGAATAAAACCATATTTCTAAATTTTAACTTAAGGCGTATGGTTACTTTACCTGGAATGATTTTAAGTGACTTCTCGAAATTTCTTGGCACCTTAGTTAATAGCAACTTATCATAGTCAGCATATCGATCACGAATGCAAAAAGCTAAATCTTTGCATTATTGCAACTTAAAGATGTGTTAAAAGAAGTAGAACTCACCAGTGTTTACTATGCTTTAGCATATTCACACATGTGACTAATTATTTGTATCTGTGAGTGTTTATTCTACAAAAAAGAATATTGAGATTCGTATTTTACGTAGATTGCAGAGAGAGAGCTGCAAAATAGTGATGGTAAGACCCGGCTCATTTGAGTGAACCGGGTCTTACCAGGTCAATCATTCAAATGACCCGTTCACGAAGATTCGTTCATATGACCCGGTGGGTACATGGTCATGATTAGAGAATGACGCAGCTCGCGATGAGATCTGTTTCGAAACTACTTAGTCGTTCATTCCCGTGCAGCGGCGGGTTCTTTTGGATTAAGCACCTTCCGCCGAAAATAATTTAGTGTGAGTAGCGCGGAACTTTTATATTTTTTTGAATAAATCAATAAAAGGTACTGACACTATTTAAAGTCAACATTATCAATATCCAAGTTTATAAATGACTGCATATTTCATCTCCCTGAATTATGAAACATTTTGAAAACAATAATATATTTTCTACAAATTCAAAACCAAAACACGAGACCGAATGTTTAATAATCAATAATTAATTATGTTTAGACAAGTTGATTTGAATTGAATTCATTCTGTTAGTTCTCGTTCGTCGCGCATCGATCGTGAATATCTAAGTAGAAAATACTATCCGAAGTTCCGTGTTCGGTCAGGGGTCCTATTCTCCTGCTTAGGAGAAGTGAATCGGGGTATTTTTTCTCTTTTATTTCATTGTTTCCTATTCCTTTCTCTTTCCTTTCTCACGAAATGACCATTCTCTCGACTGGAGAATGGTCATTTCAGGTCATATGAACGATAGGGTCACGGAGAGTGATCGAATCGTTCACGGGTATTTTGGAAGATCCGTTCATTGTGAACGGGTCGTTCATGAACGACACATCACTACTGCAAAACTACTTTTATAAACAAACAAACCCTGACGATGCCATGTATTTATTTATTAAACAGTTCCCCTACATAGGACAACTTTCAAAGAATCACCTCAGTATAACCACATTGTATAACAGATTGCCAAATAGTATCCAAAACATAAGCATAGGTAAATTAAAAATTACTATTAAAGAAATTCTGGCACAAAGAGGATACTACACAATTAATGAATTTCTAGGCGGCGTTATTATATAAACAGTACTATATAATTGTATTTATTTACTTTTTAGTCATTACACTATGATGTTTTCACTATTAATTTTCCTACTGGTTCATTGTTTGTTATAACTTTTACTTTTTGACCGTTGATTATCTGTTTTGTTCGTATATATGTATTGTAGTATATACTTTCAAAAGGAATTCCGCTTTTCAAGAAAGGCGATGTAAATAACATATCGACCTATTTCGATCATACCTACGCTGAGAAAAATAATAGATAAATCACTGTTTCAACAACTCGTTACTTTTTTTAATCAAATAATATTCTGTCAAATTGTCAATTTGATTTTCGTTATGGAAAATCTACGACTGATGCATTTAATAAAATGGTGGAAAGCCTAATTGTGGCATTTGAAAGTAAAAACTTTGCTGGAAGTATCTTCCGCGATTTTTCGAAAGCATTCGACTGTGTTCAGCATGATATTCTGATTAATATACTTTAAAAAATATGGGCTAAACACTTCTGCCGTAAATTTTATAAAATCATATCTTACAGAGATCAAGTAACTGTAAATAATGTAGTAACAGCGTCGCACAGAGAAAATAAAATTTGGAGTTACTCAAGGTTCCGTACTTGGGCCCCTATTATTTGTAATATATGTTAACGATCTACCTAATCATATAAATAACACTTCACTAGTATTGTTCGGTGATAGTGTAGAAGAACGCACTACCGGGCGTCAAAATGACGCGACACCAATTTATTTCTCAGGGGGCGCCAGTCGCGTATTACCCCGTTCTTCTACCTCCCAGGCGGGTTCGAGATAAGATGCACTTCGATAGCCGAATAATGGACCAAGGCTGCACTACCACAGATCGGAAATGACGCTCTCTCTGGACCTGAATTCTCTCTTACCTCTTAATTTCCTGAATTTTTGCATAAAAAAATCCCAACCGAAGAATTTCTCTGCGGAGGGATTAATTTTTGTACGTGGGAACCACGTTGTGGTCTGTTAATGACGGAATCTATTTCTCAAAAAACGCATAAAAAAAATCCCTATCAAACCTCCGTAAAGCAACCAGAAGGTCGAACGTTAATGTGAATTAACTCGACACATCCGGCTTTCTATACGAAAGTTCCAGGGATTATAGACCGTCAACAGGCCTCAAGATCAATTAAGAAACAATAGTTCAAAGAATCCGTTTATTTAACAGAATTGGTTATACAAAATTCTCAAGATAAGAATCGTGCCTTCCCCAATCAAGGTAATGACTTCCAGACCATACAAGCGAGAGCGCTCACGCTAACGATCGATTAGGTAGAAAAGATTCATGCATACCTTCTCAGAATCAAAATGCGAGCTTTTTAGAGAAGTCTGATACTATTTGTAATTTATAATTACGGCTGACTGATATTAACTTAAAAAAGTTTTACTAAATGAATTTAGTTTCGCTAGAGACTACTTAGCTTTAAAGTTCTTGTATCGCGGAGATTCACGTACTCAAACACATTCATGAGGACTTATAACTGCATAAGTTTAATGGCGTTCGATCAGTCCACGATTTACTTGCTCCTATGTAGTTGTTCAATATTATCGATATGGCAGCAACCCACCTTCGAGCGACTTTTAGGCAAAATTGAATTTTTGGTTTTTTATGCACAAGGCGTTTTCCTCTATAACATTTGAAAAGCCCTGCTATTGGATTTTCTACCATTGCTTTGTCTGGACCACTCAACGCGCTCGACCAAATTGTGAGCCGCTGAGTCAATCCAAACTCTTTCTATGCGAGAAACCGGCCTTGTACATGTGCATTGATTTTTATCAATTTTTGCTTATCGGCACTACGCCGGCCTTGTCAAAATCTTCTATTTTGCCTTTTGGATGCAGTGCATCGCTAAAATTTTATGCTCATAGAATTGGGCTTTCAATGACCGTGCATCAAAGGTCAATGTCTTTGGTGGAGGAATAAAAAATAAAAAATATTTCAAAGTAAATTTTCGTGGTACTTTTTAAACTGACTTTGTGGTACTTTTGAAAAATCAATTTTCAAGCCAAATTTCAAGGTACTTTTGAAAAACTAATCTGCGGGTGAAATTTTGGAGTACTTTTGAAAAATCGATTTTCAAGCCAAATTTCAAGGTAGTTTTGAAAAATTAATCTGCGGGTGAAATTTTGGCGTACTTTTGAAAAATCGATTTTCAAGCCAAATTTCAACGCAGTTTTGAAAAATTAGTCTGCAAGTGAAATTTTGGCGTACTTTCGATAAATCGATTCTTGAGCCAAATGTTGACGCCCTTTCAAAAATATTATTTTTCAAAGTCCAATTTGTGGTACCTTTGAAAAAGTATATTATTCATAAATCTTTGTCATTATATACTTCTGCTCTCATATCCTGAACCAAAAACATTTTTCCTAAGTGAAAATTCGGTGTTTCTTCGAATTTTCACCTGGTCATTTCCAACGCCTTATAGAACCCAAAACGGTCCTTATGGACTGATCTGTACCTCTGCAGACTCTTAAAAATGTCTTTAAATGAAATTTTTGCCTAAGTCGAATTTTGATTCTGTCTTCAACTTAGGACGATTTTGGAGAGTTCTACGACACTCCCCTCCTTTGGTTGAATCTTTTCTACTCATCGATTGCCTTTAATTCCATATTCACTTGTATGACTGTATGCCTTCATTTGACGGTCTGACCTATGGTACAGATTTAAAGTGCCTGCCTTAATTGGGGCAGACGGCTGATTCGCCTATCTAACTTAAAAAATAAATACATTTTTTAAACAATTATGCCAAGTTGATACAACATTTTTTTCAACTTAAATTACACCCGCGTCGAGGTATGAAGCGAAGCGAAGCGTAGCACAATTTCGATTAGCGTCCACTCTCACTAATTCGTTGCACCCGCGTCTTCGCTCTTGTTTTGATCCTGCATGACTATGGCCCTTTCTGGAAGAGGCTGACTATACCTCCATGCTGCAGCTTAGGATGGTCCTCGCTCTTGAGTCCCAGACTCGGTCGTGCCGCGCCCTTGCGACAGACTGGTTCATCTTCCCATCTCTGCTCATGGAACATATGCAGTTCTGCAACTAGATTGACTTTTTGTTATACGGTCAATAATAAGTCGTCGACTGGAACGCGTCGACTAACAAACACAACGTGTTGTTATCTGAAAATATCTTTAACATAAATTTTGTTAACTCATAATGGTAGAAAATTAGGTTCTTCGTAAGATAGATTAAATCGACTTACGATAATCGTGTGGTTATCACGACGAAAAATATAAAAAAAAGAAAATTGAAGCGTCTTCTTGGGCGAACAACAGCTTCTGAAACTCGTCTCGTAGTTTCCATTGGGAATACGGTAATTTTGTTGACTTAAAATGATTGAAATAGAAGGTGTCTTCTTACATAAGAAAAACAGCTTCCGAAACTCGTACTGGCTAGTACTTATGCCTACGTCCATTACTCGAACTTGGTGGCTCTCGCTCTTGAGAAGCTAGGCTCACCGGATCGCGCTCTTGCGTCGGGTTCGCCGTCTTTCCATGTCTGCTCATGGTGTAGACTTAATATCGCTAATTCATCCGTTCAAGGATAGAATTACTACATAGGATTTTGATAAAAATTGACATTTTCGGTCCGACCGTATATAGGTCAAATGGCCACTTAGGATTTTGAGAAAAAATATAAATAAAAGCAAAAACGGCTATTAGCCGTGGTCGACCTCGGAAATATCTAGAGGCGACTCTTCTATATCTGGCTCATCTCGAGCATCATCGGGGTGGGGTCTTGACTTATTACATTCGGCTCATCTTGAGCACCTGCGGGAACATTGATTTGAACTAGTGTGGTATCGCTACGTCGCTCTGACGTGGGCGCGATCTCATTGTCTGATGAGGAAACGTCGTCACTAAGATGGGCTTCATCCAGACTATCTTCTGATTCTTCAGACAATTCCAATTCAACATCGGGGTCTCCCTTAGGTGCCGGCCTGATGGCATCGACATGTAATCCTGTCGAAGTTACCCCCTTGTGAATGAGGTAAACTTCATCGGATAACCTCTTGATAACTTTATGTGGTCCACTCCACGATGGCGTAAATGTATGATCCTTCCTGATCCTTTTAGCCATCACCATATCTCCCACCTTATAAACAATAGGCGTTACCGTCACCTCGGGCGCGTCTTATAATTCGTTTGGTTTTCACGAATTTCTTTGACTCTTTCGAGTCTAGGCATGTCCGCTTGATTTTGGCGCTCTTGCCTATAAGCGAGCATATTCCAATCACCAATCTGTGGTAATTCATAGCCTAGTACTACGTAACTGGGAGTACGTCCCTTAGCGGCGTTTTTTCTTGTTCTCAAGATATATGCCATTTGACTAACGTGACGATCCCATTCATCGTTAGGTAAACCGTACAATAAGGTTTTTAATATCTTCTTAGCCTCCTGCACTCTCCTTTCTATAGGATTGGCCTGTTGATGGTAAGCTGCTGTGAAGAATATTTCTATGTTGTTACGCATACAAAACGTATCGTAAAAACCGGAATTAAAATGACCTCCTTGGTCTGATATGATAACCCTCGGAACGCCATATCTCGCCACTAATTCTTCTTCTATAAATTGTGCTATGGTTTTACCACTTCCTTGCGTGAACGCCTTAACTTCGACCCACTTACTGAATACGTCTTCTACCATTAATATATAACGGTTATCTGCATCTTTTGTCCGCTGAAGCGGTCCTATTTCATCCACGCATCCACACTTGTGGTCTGTCGTGAAAATGAGATATAACTCTCATGACCATACGTTTTGGTACGTATAATCTCTCTTTAACATTTTCACTTCTTGTCCAAAGTGTACCTCCTCACTTCTCGTGCATTCACGAATTTCACCTCTGCCACTGTTTTATCCGCTTTTCGCATCAGAGTGTTCCATCGTTCAATTTGGTCTTGGATATCTCTGGAATGCGTTTGCGCTTCTTTGACCTGATCATTTAATTCTAAAGTGGTAATCACTGATATGCATTCCCGAGTGCGTTCCTTATATGAAAATTTTCGTGGATACATCCTTTCCTCTTCATCGTCTGCTTCGACGTCTGGGCCTTGAGTATTCCTACTCAGATAGTCTGCCAATATATTTTCTTTGCCGGGACAATGTTCTATCGTGAAGCTGCATTCCTGAAGTAATAATGACCAACGTGTAAATTTCGTTTTCTCGTCCTTATGCTTATTTAACCATAGTAAAGCTCGATTGTCGGTTCTGACTAGAAATGGACGGTCGGCCAAATATATTTTGTATTTCCTTATATAATTAACGACGCTCAAACATTCTAATTCATTAATATGGTATTTTCTCTCCGTCGTAGATAACGTATTGCTAGCATAAGAGGCGATGTGCTTCTGGTCATTATCCCCCAATTGATATAATACTGCAGACAATCCTATTAAGGATGCGTCCGTCTGCAGTATGAACATTTTATTGAAATCTGGCCGGTGCAGTCCTAGAGGTTGATTTAATACCTCTTTCAGTAGGATAAAGGATTCTCGGGCTTCTGTATTCCACTTATAACGCCAGTCCTTCGAAAGTAGTCGGGTCAAAGGCTTAGTAATTATTGCAACATTAGGGATATATTCACGTACCCAATTACATAGGCCAAGGAAACTCTGAAGCTGGCGTCTTGTCGTAGGTACAGGATAGCTCTGTATCTGCAGAATTGGTTATACTGGATGTGGCTACTACACATTTTTCCGGTGATACCTTTAAATTATGTAAACGCAGGCATTCAAAGACGGCTCTCACATGGTTTAAATGCTGATCTATATTTTCACTATAGATGATTATATCATCGAGATATACTTTGCAGAAGTGATGCAAGTAACCGGTCAATACGTCTCTAGCCATAAATTTTTGAAACGTACACGGGGCTGTCTTCAGTCCGAAAGGCATCACGTTGAATCGGTAAGATGCTCCATCGAATGTAGTGAACGTGGAATAGTTTTTGGACGACTCCTCAAGAGGGATTTGCCAGTATCCACTCTTGAGGTCTAACACCGTAAATATGTTTGCGTTTCCTAAATCTTTTATACTCTCGTATATTTTGGGTAATACGGAGGCTTCGTCTTCCGTTACTTCACTTAAGTGACGATAATCAATACAGAAGCGAGGCTTCTTGTCGGGCCTTTCTATTATAATGGGAGGCGAACTGTACTGGGCCGTACTCGGTTCTATAACATACATAACATTTTTCTTAGTTGGAGGCATAGGATAAGGTTTGATATTAAACGGGCGGTCGTCTTTAATCATAATTTTATGTTTCGTAGTCACAGTGGTAGCTTGGGTGGGTACCGCTGTGAACAATTCCGCGAACTCTTCGAATAGAGATTTCAAGATATCGTTTTCTAGAATCAACTCTTTGGGAAGTTGGCATTGTCCCCTTTCTTGATAGGCAGTCTGATTCCAGAACACGGTTATTCGATCTTCAGTGCCGACGTAAACGCACTTTCGTTGATAATCGAATACGACATTATGGGCATATAAAAATGGCGCTCCCAGTATGAGCTCTTCATTTAGATCTTGTATGACTTGAAACGTGGTCTTGAAGGGTACATCTAGTACATTAACGTTTATTGTCGTAGTCCCGAGGGATTCTACTAAACCATCGCCACAAGCCATAACAAACGTTTGGGGAGCTGTAAGTCGATCAATGTCTTTCAAAAATTTAGGTTGGATAATGTTTCTTGTTGAACCTGTATCCAGTAAAGCGTTCACCGCTCGGTTATTAATTATTATCTTGATGCGAGGCAGAGGGAAAGCGTCGCTGGTTTGATTAATAGATTCTAGTGGTGTGGATTGGTGGGGAGATATGTTGGCTTCGTGATCATTAAATAGGTAATTAAGATCAGGAAGGTGATCGAAGTTATTTAATTTGAACTTCTTGCTTCGGGGCTTCCGACTCGGTCGCCTCGAGCTTGGTTGGGCCTGATAGTTGGGGTTGGTACAGATCGGCTTTGGCCATCGCCTCTGACCCCCGCTTGGTTTCCCGTATTCATATTACGAAATGGGTTGTTCGGGCATTCCGAATGGAAATGCCACTGTTCCGTCGGGCAGTATCTGCAAGGGCGGTACGGGACTCGGGAGTTCCCTGCGTCTCTAGTACCCCTTCTCGGTATACCCCCTCTGGGCAGTGAATTTATATTATTGGAAAAATGCACTCTTGGTGCTGATGGATTGTCTCTTCGTGGAGGTCCATTGAATTGTGCTCTAGGTGCACTGAAGGAATTGAAAGATGATCGTGCTGGAGCCGACTGTTCGGTTCTCCAGTTGCTACTGGAATTTTGTTGATTTATTTGAACTGGAGAAGTGGATGTGAACGCTTGGTCCTTATCACGACTGGCACCATACAGAGCCTTAAAATCCTTCTTTTCTTTAATATCTTTGACCATCTGCTCGGTCATCGACACTAGCGTCTCCGTATCTAAAATTACGGCGCTTCTTAAGGCCATCTTCATATCGGGCCTCAATTGATTGAAAATGGTAGTCGCCTTCATCGACTCCGGTTTGGATGGATCGATTCTATGGAAGAGACAAACCTTCCTGGTAATAAATACCGTCGTGTCTTCATCGACACCCTGTTTCTCGCCATATAAATTGGCTATGGCTCGTGTGAGTATTTCACCATTACCATAGCGGTTTCTGAACCGTTCGAGGAATAACGGGTAACTAGTAATCATGATTCGGTACTGCTCGAATCATTGTTTAGCATTATCCTTCAACTGCTCGGTTATCTTGTACAGACGATCCTTGTCCAGAGTTATTCGTGCTCGCACGAAGAATTCCTCCATTTTGAGGAATGTCTTTGGTGGAGGAATAGAAAATAAAAAATATTTCAAAGTATATTTTCGTGGTACTTTTGAAACTGACTTTGTGGTACTTTTGAAAAATCTATTTTAAGACTAATTTCGATTTTCAAGCTAAATTTCAACGCAGTTTTGAAAAATTAGTCTGCAAGTGAAATTTTGGCGTACTTTCGATAAATCGATTCTTGAGCCAAATTTTGACGCCCTTTCAAAAATATTATTTTTCAAAGTCCAATTTGTGGTACCTTTGAAAAAGTATATTATTCATAAATCTTTGTCATTATGTACTTCTGCTCTCATATCCTGAACCAAAAATATTTTTCCTAAGTGAAAATTCGGTGTTTCTTCGAATTTTCACCTGGTCATTTCCAACGCCTTATAGAACCCAAAACGGGCCTTATGGACTGATCTGTGCCTCTGCAGATTCTTAAAAATGTCTTTAAATGAAATTTTTGCCTAAGTAGAATTTTGATTCTGTCTTCAACTTAGGACGATTTTGGAGAGTTCTACGACAATGGCATGGCACCACCATGATTAATTTAAACAGCAACGAAAATAATCTATTGCAGGATATGCTGCTCTCACAGTTGAAGGCCTTGGAATGGTTGAGAGCAAATAAATTATATCTTTATCACTCAAAGACAAACTCTGTTTTTTTCAACCCGGTGCTTAGATCATTTTGACAATCTCGAAAATGTAAAATCTTTAGGAGTAATCATGGATCCTCATCTACGTTGGGATCAACATGTTCATTACTTATGTGTTAATCTTTCTAAATTTGCATATTTAATAAGAAATTTAATGACATATTTGCCAGAAGATATTAAAACAGTTCATTTCTCTTTATTTCAAAGAGTATTCTCTGATGCTTTACTTACCTGGGGACACTCCCCTCATTTATACAGAATATTCTCACTGCAGAGACGTGTTATGAGAATAATGACAAGATTGACGTTTAGGTGAGGTGTAAAGCAAAATTTTACAGATCGGAATATTCTAACAGTTCCTAGTTATTATATTTTTACCTCGCTCATGTATGTTAAACAAAATATAGAAAAAGACAAATATGTTTCGCACAGATAAATACACGAATATACCAGACAAAGAGATCAAGTAGTTTAAACTACAATGGATTGGTTAAAAACCAGAATACAATACAATACAATAAACCATTATGGCTCAACATTTTTTAATAAGCTACCAGCAGACGTCAAGCAGTTACCGTAAAAAAAACTTAAATTTAGAATCAAGGAAATTCTGTTGAATGGAGCGTACTAATCATTTGACGAGTTTTTGTCTGATATTTTATGTTAAATTACTTTTCAGTGTTTTTATCATTAGTTTGTATTTGCATAATGCATAACATGTGTTATAATTTACAATGTATGTACTTTTTGACTTATGTACGCCCATGGGTATTGGCAATAAATTATTATTATTATTAACAAATTGAACAAAAACTACGTTAGTCTTAATTTTGTCTTCATGACAATTGTCTCGCCACACTGGTTTCTACGGATGTTGAGTACTACTATACTAATTTTACAATGCATAAGATACCTGGTTTTATACAATTTTGATATAATCCTGGTCCTAATTACTAAGCGGAAGATACGTAACATTGGTGGCAGGTAATTTATGAATACAATTTTAATAAGTTTAAGGTAATAAATTTAGATTTATTTCTAGGGATTCTAATAAATTGAGTTTTAAACTCAGTATGTAAAACTTCGAAATCTTCGTTGAATACGTGACCTTCTTCTATTAAATGGTTAGCATATGTCGAGTATGTTTTATTATTGGTGTAAATTTTTTTGTGTTCTGATCATCATTTGCTGTAATTTCTTCCTGTTTGGCCAATATACACCTTAGGACAAGTACAGCAAGTCAACTTATAGACGCCTGATTTATTTTCCGCTGAAACTCTTATCTTTTGCATTTTTTGTGTTTTCCTAATGTGTTATTAGTTTTCAAGGCTACCCAACAGAAATAACTTCTTCTTTAAAAGAAAAGCGGAATATTATTGTAGCCTTCAAAACTAAGTAGTTTTGCGCATATATTTTTACAGGTTTTTTTCCGTATTTTAATGTACCTATACTGTATTTTAATGTACCTATAATTGTGAATTTTTTGTTCTCTTTATCCTGTAGTTAGCTATTTGTCGCTGTAAAGGCGAAATAGTCCAAAAAACCGCTGCCCAAGGAATCACTACTTCCACAACGAAAAAATTTCGTATGTGGAAATAATTGTTTATGGAACGTTAATAATATAATATTTGAAATCCTCTACCCCAAAAACCCATAAAACGATACCCCACATCGGTAGTGGGGTGGGGGTTGTGATGGGGGTGGATGAAGTAAAAGAGTATTTTGAGGTTTCTGGTTCTTGTACACACACTAAATTACATTTCTTTTTCATCCCCTTTAATAATGGGGTGGGGGTGATAATGGTGGCTAATGCCAAAATTTTTTTTGAGACCTTAGCTTCTCTTGTATATACTAAATATCAATTTTATGGACTCTTACCTGCTTGATCTACCTATTTACCCCAAATTTACCTCAATTTCCCCCCAACCCTTCGACGGAACAAGATGAAAATATAATCTAGTTCTAGATCTCGTTAAAGTAAATATGTGTACCAAATTTCAAGTCAATATTTTAAACAGTTCCAGAATAAACGTGCGCACAAAAAAAAGTTACAGACAGACCGACAAACAGACAGAAATTTTTTTTTCGCCCAAACTTAAAATCTCGACGTTTCATGACATTTTAAGCCTACCTGATCAATAAAAATTTTTAAAATTTTTTTTGGCGTTACTATTACTTCCACTGGATGTGGAAGTAATTAGTATTCTGAATATGCCAAGTCTATTAAAAGTAAGGTATCTAGAGAGATCTCTACGACCGTGCTAAATAGAAATCCTCCTTGTACGAGAATGAGCGGACTGTAATCTTTTAACTTTATAATTTTTGAGAATTTTAATTCTAATTCATTAACGAATAAACGTGACAGCCAGGAACAAATGGCTTACCTTAATTGTAGTTTCCGGCATTCAATGGTGGCTTCTCGGTTGCAACCTGGACCTCTCACAGCACACAATAATGACACAACAATGTTCAATTTAAAATAAACAATTAAATGTAAATCACAAACGGCAAAATATATATATATATATATATATATATATATATATATATATATATATATATATATATATATATATATATATATATGTGTATATCGAGACGAGCACACTAACAGAAGAAGTTTTAAAAGTTGTCTGTTATCAATCTTCTCGCAAGCCACCCACACACTTGACTGTCACGTGGTCTCGCGAAAGAAAAAAGTGAGGCAAAAAATGTATATAGAGAATTTACATTTTACATTCATAAAAATTGAAAATAAATTTATTTTATTTAATAATTAAAAATAGTTACGAAACACTCCTTTTTCCTTAAAAATTTAAAAATCTTTTATTAGATACGTAGAAATGTATATCAATAAAACAATAAAAAATTTTAGAATAAATTTAATAATATATGTTAATATACTAAATACAGATAATGGTGCCCAGGACTTTCAATACATGTAATTATTAATAATAAAATTAATACTTAAAATGATTACTTGTCTTAACTTGATGCATAAAGGTTGCTGCAGTGTACAATACTTTCATAACCTAAAAATGTATAGAATGTTTGTTAAAGAAACACGTTTATAAATATTAACATGCAAGATGAAGCAAATTACCCTCAAAAAATGGAAAAAAAATCATAGTGAACTTTATTAAAATAGAGATTTCCAAGAGCAGACTCGCATTAAGGGCATAGCAGGATAAGCATGTGTTAGGTGTCCCCGCACCAATCGGGTCGAAATTTTTAGCACAAGTTGATAGTAATGTTAGACGAAATTTCCCAAAATATTATTTTTGGAAAACCATTTTTACGGGAGTTATGGGGGTAAAAAGAAAAATGAAAAAAAATTTTTTTCTCGAGAACGAATAAACCGATTTTCATGAAAAAAATTTGTCGAAAAAAAGTGGTGAAAAAAAATTTTTTTTAGGGGATGTTCCAGAGGCACACCCACCATTTTCTTCCAAATAAATGCTTATATGCCCTCTAAAACATATCCAATTTTCAATGCGATCGGAAGGGTACAACATACTCAAAATTGATAATCATTGGCAGACTGCGGGTAGCGCGTAGTCAATGTAATGAAGCATTATAAGACGACTTTTTTGTAAATATTTCGTGCAAAGACGAGATTACCTCCCCCCCTTCGTTTTCGAGGGTGCTGAACACGATGCAGGTGGTGGGAGAAGTTTTTGACCGCCGCAACCCCCTGAAACGGCCATCCCTCTTATGGATCCCTCTTATGGATCCCTTTATGTTTTCATATATAAACGGGTTTGGGGAGTGATTTATCAACGGGTTATACTTGAAATAATATGGAAAGGGGTTACAGAGCAAGTAAAGTCCAGACAGCAGGCCTAGGGGGTTGATTAAACCCTCCCGAGAGGTGTAGTTTTTTTTCAAATGATTCGGTTCAAATACTAAATGAATATTTTTCCCATGATCAGCTCAAAAACGGGGGAAACGCGTTTGAACCCGAATTATTTGACAAAAAATTATTTTCCACTCCTCGGAAGGGTTTAATTAACCCCCTAGACCTGCTGTCTGGACTCAACTTACTCTATAGCCATCTTCCATGTTATTTCAAGTATAACCCGTTGATAAATGACTCTCCAGACCCGTATAGAAAACATAAAGGGATCCGTAAGAGGGGTGGCCGTTTTAGGAAGTTTTCGGCGGTCAAAAACTTCTCCCACCACTTGCATCGTGTTCAACACCCTCGAAAACGGACGGAGGAAGGCAATTTCGTTTTTGCAAGAAATATTTACACTATTTCTGCCTTTATTAAATAGACTAGCGGTTCATTACTACATCTTACTACATCTTACTACATCTTACTACAACGGTCACTGGCGGCCATTACAACCCCACCATTTAAATCAGTATCAAACTTCAAGAAGTGTGGTGCAAAAATTCTCTGACGTCAACTGTGGGGTCAAACAAAATCTAGTTTGAAAATCTGAAGATTTTGCAAGGATGACGTCCGCAGTCAGCCTACGAAAGAACTAGTTTTCAAAGTCCACTACGAGGAGGTTAAAGTGCCTTTCACTAGTTAAGGTGCCTGTTTATTGTGAGTTCCCTTGCCTCTCACGAGTCGAGGTGTTTATTTATCGTGAGTCTCCTTGCCTCTAACTAGTCAGGGCGCTTGTTTATTGTAAGTTCCCTTGCCTCTCATTAGTCGAGGTGCTTGGTTATTATGAGTCCCCTTACCTCTCACAATTCGGGTTGACTTTTTTGCGTGAGTCCTCCTGCCCCTCACCAATCAGGTTACTCTATATTGAGACTTTTCTTAGTCTTCATTCTTCGAGAACATCCCATAAAAAAAAATTTATTTTGAAAAAATTTTTCAAAAAAGTTGCAGGGGGTTGCGGTGGTCAAAAACTTCTCCCACCACTTGCATCGTGTTCAGCACCCTCGAAAACGAGGGGGAGAAGGTAATCTCGTCTTTGCACGAAATATTTACAATAAAGTCGTGCTTCATTACATAGACTACGCGCCGCCCGCAGTCTGCCAATGAATTTTGAGTATGTTGTACCCTTCCGATCGCTTTGAAAATTGAATATGTTTTAAAGGGGCATATCAGCTTTTATTTGGAAATGGTGGGTGTGCCTCTAGAACATCCCCTAAGAAAAAATTATTTTTTATTTTGAAAAAATTTTTTCACCACTTTTTTTCGACAAATGGACTCAATAATTTTTTCCCACATTTGCACCATCAAAAGCCATAACGCATATTTTTTTCATGAAAATCGGTTTATCCGTTCTCGAGAAAAAAAAATTTTTTTCCATTTTTCTTTTTACCCCCATAACTCCCGTAAAAATGGTTTTCCAAAAATAATATTTTGGGAAATTTCATCTAACACTACTATCAACTTGTGCTAAAAATTTCGACCCGATTGGTGGGGGGGCACCTAACACATGCTTATCCTGCTATGCCCTTTAATTAATTCGTTATGATCTTAAGCAATTAAAGTGTACTGGTATCAGCATTTTTATTCGTATTTGCTTTAATAACTACCTATGTAAACCTCATATTTTGTTTTTCTTACCCTCACGTATAGTTGGATGTCAACAACTACAGACACTCCACTGAATGTTATAGGTTCCTTGCAGTGCATTAGGAAAAAAAGAAACTGCCTTCGATTTTCTGTATTCCATGTATACCATGGTAAGTTTATTGCTATTTCATATAATTCTTCCGACTGGAACAGATACAGGCACTTTTAGTATAGTTTTTTGACATTTTTAAGAAGTAGACATTTAAATTTGTATGTATTAATAGTAGCCAGAAGTTACAAAATAGTCCTCTGGAAATTTGTTAGCATATCGAAAGCTACAATGCGCAATGTAATGAACGCTTGCTTATACATGCAGCCCTTATAACGACCACAATCAATAGGTTTTTTTTGCAAAAATAGAATAAGTCCATTTTTTTCGTGTTCAGTAGTGCCTCTTGGTTGGGGAGCGGTTACGTTAGCCGCCATCTTTGTGAAAAGTTCAAACATCTAGCGAAACGTTGATGTTACGACAAATATGATAGGGAACCTTTTTTGTTCAGTACTAAATTCTCAACAAATTCCTTAACAGACCGTAACTCGTGAACGGTTAGTTCTACGAAACTGAATCGGTTAAGAAATTTTTAGAGAATTTAGTGCTGAACAAGAAAGGCCCTTGTCATTTTGGTTATAGCGACAACGGTTGACGAGATTTTTACACCCGACCCATGGAGAAATTCTCGGAAGACACCAAATTGACTTACGCCCTTTTTGAATTACAAACCCACTTTATTTCATCTATTGGTTGAATTATTACATTTGGGTGGAAATGGTAGTACATACGTACGTTGCATTTGGATACAACGAAGTTTCACTGGAATTTGCGCACATATTGGAGTTTATACTTTCCTAAAAGTATAAACCTGGAATATCACTTTTTTGTATATGTGTGTTGTATAGATGCAGATTTAGGTCTGTTGAATATACTTCATATTCGAAGTTTATCTTTGAACCATTAGTACAGACGGCGGTTTAATCAACTTAAATTTGTTTTAAAAGGTGGAAGCGTTCGATCCGTATATTTTTTGAATGTTTGTTCACTCACTACTTTCGATTGTCTTAATGCTTCTTTCTCTATACTTTGTCAAGTGAAGGGTGTCGGCAGTGGTTCTAGAGTAGTTTCATCAATTTACGTCTAGTGTAAGGTGAGCAAAAATTTGACACAATATGAACTTTTATTTAAAAATACACATCTTTTATTTCCGCTTACACAATCATTAAAAAATATTCTGGGAATTCGGTAGATAACTTTCAAAGAAACCATTCGTTCTGTACGTATACTATTGATCCAAGTCTGACTATGCTAGCTTATCAACAAGAAGCCTTCCTTACGAAACATCTTATCAACTTCTTTCAAACACTTAATATCTAACATTCAGTACGAAAAACAAGAAAATAACATTTTTTTCTATATACTGATCAGGTCCGGACTGGCTTCTTTGGGGGCCCTCGGCTAGAGACTGAGGAGTGCCCCTTTGCCAAGAGGGGGTCCAGGTCCTCCCTCGGACAATTTTTGAAAATAACATGCCTGAAAACCACATTTTCCGCTATTTTGGCACTTGGAAAGTATTTTTGAGATCTTTATCAAAAGTTAAGCTACTCTGTTGTAGTTTACTTACGTTTGCAATACATTTTTATATTATTTTTATTATATTTAATCTTATTACACACGAGAAAAAATAGTAATCAATTACAAGTTGTTCATTACTTGAAAATGAGAGTGAGAAACATTTTTAGATTTAGGCAATTTAACCTGTGCTAAAGCCATCATCTAAATCCTACCGCAATACCTCAATAAAAAAAATAAAAAATAGTTAGGAAAAACACTAATGAGTAAGACAAGCGTATGTAAAGAAAAAACTGAAAGGACCCCGCACGTTTTATATGGAAACCGGTCTTCCGGTGAAATTGAATGAAAATTTGGGAAGTAGTTCATTTTGTACCCCTGATCAAAAGTCTTAATGGGGTCAAAGCTTGAAATGCTCATCTTTAGGCAGTACGGCCGTTTATAAGGGGCAAAAACGGCAAAAATTCAATTTTTTTATGTACTGTGTTTAATTCTTGAATAGTCTTCTGAGTTGCTATACTATTGAGATACTTTGCATGTGTATGTGTTTTTTTTGAGTCTATGTGTGAGTTCGTATTTTTGTATGTGTGCGTGTGCGTGGGAATACACGTATGCACGAATGAATGTTTGTTGCATTTATTAACTACAATATACATAGATACGATAGTTGCGATTCATGCATTGCCCATGTGTGAATCACAAATACTACCTGGAACTAACCTAACCTAAAAAGTGTGACATTTCAACCCCCCACCCCTTAAATATGTGCCATTAATACATGTAATACATGTGTTAAAAAAAGTAAAGCTATATTAATATAAACCAGTAGATAAACCATGGTATTACCGCTGACATTAGAGTCACCCAATGTGCACCACTAGGAGGTTGTCAAGTCGGATTTTGTATATTATTTGGCCCTGAAAAGGGCCGATTGTTCATTGTCATTAAAAATGTTTAAGTTTTTTTTTGTAAAATGTAATATAAGTGTTTTTATGTTGATGATTTTTGACAAAGTGTAGTCATATATAAATATAGGTTTGCGTCTTTTTAGTAATCAAAGCATTATTATTTTTGTTATTTAGAAATGTTTGTGGGCACGATTTTATTGTGTTTATTATTTGTGTGTTTGTGTATAATGTTTGACAGAGATAAGGACCCCACGAGTCGTCAGCTTCGCGGTATTTAATGACTCCAAACCCTCTCTGTCTCAACATTTGTGTTATATTCAATATTCTTTTAAAAAAAAACTGTAGATTTTTTTTTAGCCTTCAGTTATTCGAGGATCGTTAAGGTTTAATTATGGAGGTAGATATCCTGCATCTATAACATTGTTTAATAAATCTGTTGAAGGATATTTAATGTGAGCTTCATGTCTAGCATAACCTAAATACCAGAGAACACTGGCAATATGGGCACAGCAACCAAGAGTTTTTGCCCCTGATTTACAGGTGCAATTGGAACAATCTCTTGATTTAGTTCCTACAGCGGCATCATTAAACTGGGGCCAAGCTAATTTGATAAGTCCCAAATGTATAGTCTCTTAGATAGTCGATTGATAGATGTGGAAATCGAACTTGATTACCTCTTAAGGGTTGCCATCCTGCGATGCGTCTCCTCAAAAGACCTTCATTTTCAACTCTCTGTTGAAGTAAGTTGGGCTCTCGGGATAGTTCCAACATTCTCCTTGCCATTTCAACATCAGCATTAGCCATTTGAATGGGGGGATGATATCTATTAATTAAGGCTGCTGCTATTTTGTAAAAATCTTGAAGATGAATAACATGAGCTGATTCTATCGTTTTATCAAAAAACCATGATCTACTGGTTTATGTTAATATAGCTTCACTTTTTTTAATACATGTATTAATGGCACATTTAAAGGGGGGGGGGGGGTTGAAATGTCACACTTTTTAGGTTAGGTTAGTCCCAGGTTGTATTTGTGATTCACACATGAGCAATGCATGAATCGCAACTATCGTATTTATGTATATTATAGTTAATAAATGCAACAAACATTCATTCGTGCATACATGTATTCCCACGCACACATACAAAAATGCAAACTCACACATAGACTCAAAAAAAAACACATACACATGCAAAGTATCTCAATAATATAGCAACTCAGGAGACTATTCAAGAATTAAACACAGTACATAAAAAAAAATGAATTTTTGCCGTTTTTGCCCCTTAAAAACGGCCGTACTGCCTAAAGATGGGCATTTCAAGCTTTGATCCCATGGAGAATTTTGATCAGGGATACAAAATGAACCATTTCCCAAATTTTCAGTCAATTTCACCGGAAGACCGATTTCCATATAAAACGTGCGAGGTCCTTTTACTATGATTATGTTTTTAAAATCAAAAGAAAAAATGATAGATGAAACAAATGAATAATTTAAAATTTAAATTAAGAAGTAACCTAACCTAACAGCTTTTTGGCTAGTTCTTCACTAGACTTCACTACACTTCTTCACTGGCTATTTCATCTATAATTAAATTTTTATCTAAATTATAAAATAAGTCTCCTTCTACATTAATAAATAGGATATTAGACATAAGGTCTTGGCTTAAAGTAGACCTAAGTGGATTTTTAACGATTTTAAGTTTAAAAACACCCTTTCACAAGTGACTTGTGAACAAAGTATAGCTAGAACAAATTTGTAAGCTATATACAGGTTGGTAAAGAGTCCAGATTGTGAGAGTTGGAAAACAAGAGAAAAGGCGCACGACAAATACTGAAAACATTGTTTCTTGTAGGAGCAATATCCATCAAGATCTTCTTCTTCAGATTTATGTTCTAAATCATCCTCTTCACAGTTTTTTTTCAACTTCATTCAGCTTGTCTTGCTTTTTTCTCTTTCATTTTCGTTCTCAATTTTTGCAGTTGTTATAAAACTTGTATTAATCTGCAAACCTTCTTCAGCTCAACTAATAATCGATTTCTCTCAATTTTACAAAGCTTAAAAATGCTGCAAAGGACATCCGTAGGAAGACTATCAAGCTTTTCGATTTCATGAAATTTTTTTGGGTTTAACCAGGAACAGTCTCTCAAAATTTCTTTGTTTGGGCTGAATCTCTTTTCGTTACTCGTCTTAGCACAATCTAAAATATTGAAAAAGACCAATTTATAGTTTTGGACAGTTGAGTTTCCAGAAGCTTCGTCTTTTGATTTTTCACCAGGCATTACCTTTTTCTTTGAGGTTATTTTTTCCTTGAAATCTACCTCCACTTCTACATCAATCTTGTAATCTTCTAAACTGCTATTAACTGTACTAGCATAATATTTTGTTTTCGAATACAGAACCTCAAAGTATTTATCACTCCTTTCATCGCTTACTTGTTGAAGCAGCATCTGTACCAAGTTCCAGACAGTAAAATATAGTCAATGGTTTTACTTTGTAAATATTTTGAAACAGGAGATGAAACCAGAAATATGTCTAGTAAAACAATAGACATAAATAGGTTCTCAAATTTGGACCATTGACTAATCAAATTTCTTAATAAAATTGAATAGCTTCCCTGGATTTACACTTTCCTCACTCCTTACCTTAACAACTCTTCGTCAATAATCGAAGAAAGAGCTTTTAGGCCGGGAGCCCGTGTATAAAATGACTGTCTATCCGGCGAACTTTGAAAATATGTAAAATGGATTGTTCCTATATAAGTTAGCAAGGAATGGACCGTCAGCTGGTTGGGTAGCGGTGGGGATAGCTGTCAAAGGGGTGAAAACACGTAAAAAAATTGAGAAAAAACTATCCGGCGAACGCTGAAACTTATATGAGGGGAAGATTATGTTATATAATGAAAGTAGAACATAGTCAACTGGACGGGGGGCGGTGGATTTACCGTCAGCTGATCGATCAGACATGTCCAAAAACATGAAAAATTTAAATTATTCGGCGAACTTTAAAATTTGGGTATAAGATAATATTTACATAGTCAGCTGCAAGTGTGTGGGTGGAAAAGTCGTCAGCTGGTACAGAACAGTGCTGAGTGTTGATCGCCTGCGAGGCAGGGCGCATCACGTTTCTTGCATCAGCTGACGACTTTTCCACCCACATGCTTGCAGCTGACTGTGTTTATCGTTAGTCTTAGTATGAATAATATCATATACCCGAATTTCAAAGTTCGCCATAAAGATTTAATTAGTAATATCGGTATTGATAACTTAATGTTAAAAAACGTGCGTGCGGCATTCCCGAGTTTCTTTTTTTAATTTGATTAAATATTCAAATTATTATTAATATACATTATCTTATGAGAATACAAATTAATACATTCGCACATTTCAAAATTATACAGAATGATCTGCTCAGAAAATTTATTTAGTTTAGTGAAAATAAAAATAAATTTATTCGGCTTCCGATAACAGATCTTCCTCATTCTCATTTTCATCCAACTCAGCACTCTCTTGATGCTCAGTGGGTGAAAGTTCATTTTTCTCTTTGTCACTCGCTTCTAAAAAAAATAATTATTTATAAAAAATTGATTAAGATTATAATAGGATGAAAAGTGAAAAGCACAAATGATATAATACCTTCAGTATTTTCGGCATCTCGGATAATCATTTCAGCTTATGGAGGTAATTGATCTCCATCAAACCACAAGTTTGTTTTCCTCAAGCTGTCTCCCATAAACAAGGGATATAATGTAGATGGCACTTGTTTGTGTGCGTTGTTCCAAATCATATACATACATACACAGTTCTTAAAATGTGCTGTACAAGTTCCGGTTTCGACGGAGGCGAGAGAGATGCATCAAAATTTTTGTCGGGTAACCGAAATTCGTTATCATTTTTGCTAAATTTATACACCTTAGTGAAGGTAGCTACACGAGCATCATTGATGTTTTTTATAGCATACATCGTGCATCGTTATGTTATCGACATTATTTAGGTTCTCCTCTGGTAAATTATTCAAACTTTTAAATGCTTCAATAAACTCTTGATCTTTTCTTAATATAGTAAAAGGCTTTTTTTTCCTTTCTTGAAAAATGCGGGATTATAATCACATCCCGCGAAACCGTGGAAAGCGGGCAATGTGTTACATAAGTCGTCGCCAAGTGCTGAATTCAAATCGTTTAGATATAAAAATCGTTCTTTATTTCCTACGTTTCTTTATTTCCATTTTTATCCAAATTTTCACATTATTATGTACATGTTTCATGTTTCCCAGCATGATATGAATGTCAGTATCTGAACTTATGACCACACTGGTGTTCTCATTTATACGTGAAAAATCATTTTAGTGTCCACCTCCTCGTGACTAGAACACGATAAGCTTTCCGCGGTTTCTTGAGTGACACTAGATTGGATATCGTTGTTTCAAACTCAATAACTATAGCAGTTTTCAGCGTTAGGTATAGGGTTTTATTTCCTAGGAACGGAGCCATTTCATCACTTGCCCAATACATTGAAAGAAACATGATTAGAGCTTCTAAAAGAAGTTATTGAAGCAATTAAAAGTTTGAATAATTTACCAGAGGAGAACCTAAATAATGTCGTTAACATAATAGAGAAGTTCGTTTGCACGATGTATGGATTTAAAGCTATAAAAAACGTCAATGATGCTCGTGTAGCTACCTTCACTAAGGTGTATAAATTTAGAGAAAATGATAACGAATTTCGGTTACCAGCCAAAATTTTGATGCATCTCTCTCGTGTCCGTCGAAATCGAAACTTGTACATCACTTTTAAGAACTGTGTATGTATGTATACGATTTGGAACAACGCTCACAAACAAGTGCGATCTACATTGGATCCCTTGGTTATGGGTGACAGCTTGACGAAAACAAATTTAACTTGCAAGTGGTTTGATGGAGATCAATTACCTCCATAAGTGGAAATAATTCTCCGAGATGCCGAAATATTATAATCTTAATCAATTTTTAGTGATATTATTATTTTTTTTAGATGCGAGTGACAAAGAGAAAAATGATCTTTCACCCATTGAGCATCAAGAGAGTGCTGAGTGGATGCAAATGAGAATGAGGAAGATCTGTTATCGGAAGCCGAATAAATTTATTTTGATTTTCACTAAACTAAATAAATTTTCTGAGCAGATCATTCTGTATAATTTTGAAATGTACGAATGTATTAATTTGTATCCTCATAAAATAATGTATATTAATAATAATTTGAATATTTAATCAAATTGAAAAAAGAACCTCGGGAATGCCGCACTCACGTTTTCTAACATTAAGTTATCAATATCGATATTACTAATTAAATCTTTATGGCGAACGTTGAAATTCAGTTATATGATATTATTCATACAAAGGTTAACGATAAACACAGTCAGCTGCAAGTATGTGGGTGGAAAAGTCGTCAACTGATACAAGAAAGGTGATGCGCGCTGCCTCGCAGGCGATCAACACTCAGCACTGTTCTGTACCAGCTGACGACTTTTCCACCCACATACTTGCAGCTGACTATGAATCTCAGTATAAATATTTTCTTATACCCAAATTTTAAAGTTCGCCGAATAATTTAATTTTTCATGTTTTTGGACCTGTTTGATCGATCAGCTGACGGTAAATCCACCGGCCCTCGTCCAGCTGACTATGTTCTACTTTCATTATATAACATAATCTTCCCCTCATATAAGTTTCAGCGTTCGCCGGATAGTTTTTCTCTCAATATTTTTTACGTGTTTTCAACCCTTTCACAGCCACCCCCCAGCCAGCTGACGGTCCATTCCTTGCTAACTTATATAAGAACAATCCATTTTACATATTTTCAAAGTTCGCCGGATAGTCAGTCATTTTATACACGGGCTTCCGGTCTATTTGTGTTTGCTCCACCACCTTGTGGCTCCTATTTTTTCCAACCTGTATAGTATTTCATGAGCAGTATGTTTTATTTTTGTTTCTCCCAAATACAAACCTCTTCCTTTAGGACCCCGAAGGTATAGATCACTTTTTTTAAGACCCCTTCGGGTCCCCCTTGGGTCGGGGGCCCTCGGCGATCGCCGACCAGCCGACCTAGCCAGTCCGGATCTGATACTGATGATCCAAGTCTTGTTTAGCAAATGTTATTATGTACTAGCGTGATCAGCAAGATGTTAAGTGTATGATATAAGTTGATACACATAAGCATGATCAGATCAATAGTATATGGAAAGAACGAATGATTTATTTGATCTGCTGAATACCTAAAATAATAATTTTCCAATAATCTTTTACTTCAGATTTAGCCATCGTTTAGGGTCGTGAGGCTCTTACAGCAATTTTTTTTACCTCGACATCACGTTGCTCGTTGTAAACAGCGAAGGTGAACAAAAACCGCATAGTGTGAAAAGAGCTCGGTATGTACGGCAACATTTAAATAATCAGAATTGTTTTACAAATGAGTGACATGCATGTAGCGACCACAATTGCGGCATTCACGTCGAGTGGGAAGTCATCTTTGGCATGCCCCTACTACCCCCTACTACCGCTCTTTTCACACTATACGGATTTGAACGTACGGTAAAGAACCGTATGGCTTTTGTCGTGACAATGTTGTTTTCACATTGCACGGTTTTTTGCTGTTGTAAGCTCAATATTTTTATTTCATTTGTCAATGCCATACAAGTGTTAATGGATCGTGAACAAATTATTTCTTTGTTGTTGTTTCATCATCGTTTTTAGTTTTTCAATAAATATTACATATACTTACCAAACACATTTTTATCTTTGTCTTCTATCGAATCAACATCTTGTTTCCGTTCTAAGCAAACTTCACGCCAGGCATTTCTTGTGGCAAACCGATATTTATAAACATCAAGAGTTTTGTTCCATAGCACAGGTCTACTTTGGACCAAAATTATCAAAACTTCAATATCAATTTCATCCATTTCACAAAAGTTAATAGCGTTTTAAAGAATAATGCACAGCGCACACCAAGGCTCAGGTCACAAATTTCAAAAATTTGGATCAAGGTTCAAAATGATTTTGTTTATCGAATTTCTCAAACATTGGAGACGATAAATCTTTCATGGCACTAAAATACCTATAATACCAAGCAAAAGGCACTAAGTAGTAGTAAGTAGTAAAAGAAAATAACGTAGCTACCGTACGGCTCAAAACTGTCGAATGTGAAAGCGCGCATTTCGTTACGTAGAGCATTGAGTCAAAGGAGCCGTCGTGTCCAGTGGCAGGGGACGGCTGTTGCACGGCATAGCACCGGCGTTTTGCCGTCATCGTATAATGTGAAAGGTCCCATGGTTTTCTTCACTCCAAAGAATGCGGTCGTACGATTTCTTACCGTACGATCAAAACCGCATAGTGTGAAAAGAGCGTAAGAAAGAGCAGCTTATGCACCAACTTACGACTAAGTTAAAATTTCGTAAAACGATCAGTCCATTTAACATTAGGATAATGTAAACTGCATAACGTGTGGTACAAAAGTCAGAGTTATTGAGGAGGCGTATGAACCAACTTCTATGACTGCACTAAAGGTGATCAGACTTTCGCTTTATGTTTCCTAAGTTACTTCGAGTTATCCTTCGTCTGAGCAACTGTTTCTTGTTTTCAATGATGTATCGATTAGATTGACTCATAGGGAAGATAGACCAGATATTTCATAATCTCGCCGTCTACGTGTATGAGGAAAATATTGAAAGAGGAAGTCGAGACTGCCTTGGTTCATTCCTCGCTTACGATCCACGGTGAAGGTCATGTGCCTTTTATTTTGAGTGCGGATTCTCCAGAATCTCTCTCCCGTTAGAAACAGAAATGTAGTCTTCTTAAGGTTTTGTTCTCTCTCTTCACAGAATTTACGTGACTGCACCTCGTGCCCAGTCCATTGATTTCAATGCAGTTTTATATAAACGATGTAAGTAGAACTGATTGTGGGTTTGGTAGCAATTAATGCTTACTTTCTGATTTTGGATTCAATTTCAAAAGATGTGGAATATTTGTGTTGCTGTTCGAACTAATCAATTTGACTGTTTTCTATAGGTATAAGTAAAATAATCAGAATGATGCAAAATAGAATTTTTGGAAAATTATGCTACAAAATTGGTCCTAAGTTATTCGGTAAATTGTATACGTACCTTATCACTTATGCCTTGACCTAAAGTTGAGAACAAATCCAAGAATTGTAAACATTGGAAACATAATAGAATGTATCCTGAGAGTTTTCGGACATCCTCATCCTTAAACAATAATTTTTGTTATTGAAAATCATTGTATATAATGAATTGTTCTTGAAACATTCTTTTTGTTGTTAAAATTCCATAATAAAAAAACGTAAATGAATTGTTTTTATTTTCAATAAAAAATCACACGCCATCCTTATGTGATGGCTATTAACTAAGCTAGAAATATTGGAAACTTGTGTTCTTTTGCTTCTTTCTGCAGTTGACGGAGCGAGAAGCTTAAGTCACCAAGAGATATGAACCTACGTAAAGAAGACAAGAACCAACAGTTAAACTTTCGTCAAGTTTGATACATACCCATGTGAAAATGCCATACATAGCAGTTATTGGCACTGTAATACCAGTAAGAGCATATATATTTATTAAAGCAAACATACACCATTGACTCTTCGTAGTTAACCTAAAACAATCAGCATATACAGTGTTCTCATTTTAAAACTAGCTTAATTAAAAACTGTTTTCAAATTAAGATAATAATTTCGAAAGAAAAATAAAGCAAATGAAAACAAAACTTATGAAAATTACAAAAAGAGAGAAAGGAAAATTGTTAAAGGTAGGGTAATAAGTTTAGTTCTAGTGATAGATATGGGCTACCGAAAAATGGGCATCGCAATCTACATAAAGTTGGTTCTAACCTTAGAGACACCCTGTGTATTAGTAGTTAAACATCTAGTGCGTGTTTTTGTGTGCTTAATCGAAAACTTTAGTAACATTTTGATCTAAAATTGTAATAAAGCATAGTTTATATAAAAATAAGAGTTCACACGCCTCTGACGGGTGACGGATATGGCCCAATTTCAATAGGGAGTATTCTACCATGCTGTAGGTATAATAACGTTTTCTATCTTAATATACCACATTACCAAACAACTCTGAAAACCGCCCAACCGCACGTCGGCAACGCCGGATTGCAACTTTTCTTTACTCCATACTAGACTTATTAAAATCTTAATGGTGTTTTAAGGCAAAATTGATATAACGTGCTGTATATTCCAGTTTAAACATCTTGTATATCTACATGCTTAGTCAAAATCCTTAGTAACATTTTGCTCTAAAATTGTAATAAAACATGGTATACATAACAATAAGAGTTCACACGCCTCTGGCCATCGCCCTGTATGACGAATATGGCCCAATTTCAATAGAGAGTATTCTACCATGCTGTAGGTATAATAAAAACCTATCTTTTAATAAAAATAGCGTAGAAAAAAATAAAGCGTGAAAATTGTTGGCGAAGGCGCCGGGAAATTATGTAAAAATAACAAGGGAAAAAATATTCGGTCAAATTGGCTAAAACATTTTTTACATAAAGTAAGCGTCTTCCTGTTCAAAAAACTTTAATTGAAAAACTTTCGGAAATTGCTCCTTTGACCTCTAATACCCCATCAATAAATTAAAAGTTCGACCAGATACAGAATTTTAGAATAAGATTTATAGCTGTATCTCGGAAACTAGGATCGAGTTGGCCCATGAGAACTTTTGATCAGAAAGTTGAAATCTACAACATATTAAAAATTCAGCCAATTTCACCAGGGGCCACTTCGCATAAGATCTGAACGAGGCCCTTTGAAAACTGCCCAGCCACACTTCGGCAACGCCCGATTGCAACTGTTATTTACTTCATACTAGTCTTATTAAAAATACCTTAATGATGTTTAAATTGATATATCATCTAATCTACACAAAGTTGGTTCCAACCTTGAGACACCCTGTATATTACGATTTAAACAGCTTGTACATCTTCATATTGTGTGCTTAATCATCTTCATATTGTGTGCTTAATAACATTTTGCTCTAAAATTGTAATAAAACACGCCTCTGACGATCACCCTGTATGACGGATATTGCCCAAATTCAATAGCGAGTATTCTATCATGCTATTTTATGTGTGATCCAAATTTGAAATAAAAATATTATGTCTAACAGAAGTTATCGTGTTTACAAGAAATTAAAATAGCCAAAATGTACCAACATTTTGTCCTCCATTGCCACCCGCGTAATCGTGGAACCGCCGAATCACTTTTATGCGACGCAGGAAGGTCCAATCTACACAACGATACCAAAATCACTCAGATCAGGCCACCCTACGCGCGAACATTTTTCACACTTTTCATGTGCCTCCCTATACACACCGCCACACTACTGATTCCTTAAACGTTTCCAATATTAAAAAAGTTTGATATTTTCAGGATTCGAACTCAATACGCCACATTTTAGGATTCAGCGCATAGCTACTCTGCGCAGATATAACCTGGCATCTAACAAGAGAATATATTTATTTTCGAAAATTAACACTATATATCAATAATAATTAATTTAATCTAAATTACAATAGTTTCCACCATTTGCACTCAAGTAATTCCGGTTATTATTGTTTATTAATATTGACTAAGTAAATACACGTCATATTATTTTCAGTTAAAAACTAATTGAAAACACTTACAAGTGTTTGCAATTTTTAATATAGTATTTAAGACGTTAAGCACTTAATAAATACAAGATTATGCATAGATATCCAAGCCTCATACATAAACAAGCATAAAATATTTGTAATATATAGGTATGTACCTGCTTTCAGTATATATCACAGCATGGGCGCAGCCAGGGGGGAGCCATGCCCCCCCCCCCCAAGCCGTCTTCCATGAGCCAAAAAATAAAGAAGCAGTACAAAGCAGTATTTAAATTATCCCTTGAAATAAATATTTTGTAATTAATGCCAATATTATCTAATAGAGGAATCTACATACACATTCGTTTTCATCTGGGGAGGCCGGTTCTATTGCCCCCCCCCCCCCCCCGAGATGAATTTTCTGGCTGCGCCACTGTATCACAGTCTTTTTGTACTAACAAAAGTCTCAAAACATAGTCTATAATAGTTTATATAAAAAATATTCGGACGTAAAAATAAACACCATAAACACCCATATAAATTCCTAAGATACGGAATTCAACAGACGACGCAGACCTCAGATAAACAAAGAAATATGAATGAATAATCTCATTTGAAGTATACAGAAGTTGTGTGTAAGGAGGATAACCTTCTGAGGGGCAAAGTGGAGAGGAATGTTTATTTTTATAGAGCCATCCTAAGCAGAGGCGTAGACATATAAGGGGGTTAAAATTTTTAAAATAATCGACTAATGTTCTCGACTATTACTTAATACTATCTGACAATATGTCTTCTTTAATGGTATTATTACGACTCTATTGAGACAAAAAGGATACTGTTTGGTTAGAATATTTACGAAATGTGTTATTGAATAGAAATGGAAAGCATTGAACTGTCAATTCTAAAAGTTAAGTGATTCTTAAACAATAAGTTATCTTCATTTTCTAAGTAAAAAAAAATGAACTCATGGTTAAAGGGACATAAAATTAACTTTTGATGCAGGTATATTCTGGGTTATCGGTCTTTATAATAAAATTACTCTTTTCTTGCATTTCGGTTTATTCAACCATCATCAGAGAACTACAATTAAGTGAAGACAAATAGTTTTTTAAATGTTATTTTTTATACACTTGGATTTAAATTACATGTGCATAAAAAATAGCATTTAAAAAAATATTTGTCTTCACTTGTAGTTCTCTGACGATGATTGAATAAACCGAAACGTAAGAAGAGTAATTTTATTGTAAAGACCGATAACACAGGATATGCCTGCATCAAGTTAATTTGATGTCAACGGCCAAGAAAATAAAAACATCTATATATATATTTGGATATAAATGAAAGCTAATATTTTTTTGTATTACAGCATAACATATTCATCTATAAAAGTTCACATAGGTAATTATCACTCTATTATGATCATATGCTACCTGTACCATATACATAACACAAAAATAACATTATATTACTTTTAACCCTCAATATTGTAAACAAATATACTATACATAGTGCACAACATTTTACTGTTTTTAATTATATTATTGATGAATATAGTTATGATAAAGATAATACAAATTCCTTATCATGTCTCTTTTCGATTCAAATTTCATCAAATTATTTCAAACTGATATATAGCTACAAAAAAATATAATAAATTGCAGTTAATTTTCTAGTTTGGTAAATTTAATTTATATCGGTATCTCGGATATGTACTGGACAGATATCGATTCCGAATTAATTCCAGTAAAAGCAAAGATAATGCAGAAAGTACTCTCGATTTGGCTTTATTAGAATGAATAAAACAAAATTTTAGGCTTTATTTCTTCTCCCTACAGATTATAAAATAAAACAGTTTTAGTTCTCACTCTCCTTATACTATTTACTTTACTTTTACGTTCATGCTGTATTCTTAAAGTAATTTAATGAGCGTCTCTGTACCCGGAAAGTAGAAAACTGAAACCATATGATGTTTCAACAGCAGTGAACCTATTTCAAATTATGTATTTAAATCTAAAATTGAATATTTTCATTAGAAAAAATACATTTTTGGTCAGGTTAAAATTTTTAATTGATAACAAATAGATTCAACAGAGTATTGTTCAATAAAGCAATTATTTAGCGCACACTGTTTGCATATAAGTGGTCAATTGGAAAGATGCCCCAGATGTACTTCCCTAAAAAAAAGAACGGGAAGCGATGTGTAATTCCTTAGAGGCAAACAATGAAAAAGATTAAATAAAATTCAAATTTCTCTTGTCAGTATTAAAAAGCAAATTATATGACACCCTTAATACGATAACGGAAGTGAAACGACTTTCTTGGTAAAAATACTAGGAAATGAACATTAAACATCTTTTTCCTGTCGGGGTTACATAAAATTCATCAAGCTTGAAATGATGAAAGCATACGTAATTGTAAATGCTTCAAATTTTGGTCAGTTACCTGCAGGACATCGAGTCACTTTTTTCTAAGAGTAATATTTTCTGAGAACCTACGGAATAACAACATAACGTAGCACATATATTAGGCAACCCCCACAATTTCAAAGTCAAGGCTGTTCAGAAGGGGGTTACACATTACACATTTGAAAAAACGCAGATATGTGGAATTACCTACATCCATTACCTGTCAACATTGTCAATTTTGAAGCTGGGGATCGAGCCCAGTGCATTATTATTTTGATAAGTGTAGGTATACCTAACACAGTATATTATTATGTAATAATGTAAATATTCTGTAAAGTTTTAAATATTTCTTCCAAAATCTAAATATAATTTATATACTTATCTAACATTTAAATTTAGAGAAAAAATTTAAATATATTTATCTATAGATCTGATGATCACACACCTCCCTTTTTAAGTTTTTTGCTTGAGTATAAAGAAGAGAGAGACACAAGGAAAAAATTATTTATTGCTAAATCAGCAACACAAGACAATAACTCTAAGTTACGACTATGTACAAATCTATGCTTGCATATAAAACGAACGAGATTACTCCTTTTTGTAGGTTTTTGGGTGAATTAAACAATCATTTCTGAACTGTAGAAAACGTGATAAAACTGTAAAATCAACACAAAATTGTTTATGACTGAATAAAAACAGCATTAGAAGCAACAAATCAATATGGCGGCACAAGAAAATGTAAACAATATTCAACGCCCTTCGGAAGAGAGCCAATGAACGCCTCGATAGACATGTAAACAATAAACAAGTTGTGTACCTGATGCGGAGACGGAGAATATTATTTATCCATATTTCTTTACTTATCTAAGACGCAGACGGTCTACTGAGTAAAGCACAAAGATGTCGTCAGCGTTGTCCTCTGCCATTCTATATACTCTACGGATCTTGAGCCCACCCACCATCTTATTGTATTATTGTATACCTCCGAATACGCAGTTTACCACGTATCTACCATGATTTTGGTGGCAAATGAAGGAATTTTTTATTTAAGTGTTCAACAGCCAACGTTCACACTGTATTTGACAATATGGTAAAAGACTGCTGCCCACAAATATGATTTTAAAATAATTCTTCTCGCTCTAGTAGTGTTGCCGCGAGACTCGTCTCGTTGAGAAATTGGTTTTTCTCGTCTCGTCTCGACATTATCGGGACGAGATTTTTCAGCCTTCTCGTCTCGACATATTATCGTCTTCCCAAAATCTCGTCTCGAGGTCGAGATCTCGTCTCGTCTCGACAAATGTGAAATTTTCCATTTTTTCCTTTTTTTTTTTACAAGTGAAATCTTTATTTATTTAATTTATAAAGTTACACTTCAATTTATATGAATATTTGACTTTTGTTTAATTTTTAAACGTTTTCTAACTAGAAAAACTATGGTCCAAGAGCTAGCAACGGATTTCATTACACCATAGATAATAGGGCCAGAACTTTCCTAATCTGCCCCCTATAGCGTAACAATAAGATAATCGGAAGTCTGGCAACCGTCCGGGGGTGGCTTTTGCGCCCCTGTATTTTTAAAGGGTGTTTCAAAATTAATAAAATTGCATTATTATAATCAGTCTGGCACTCTGGGATATCAAAGTTGAAAACATTTCAAGTCCCGGGTTCAACTCCTGGACCCACTGACTTTTTCTTACTGATTAATGTATTTTTTTTAAATTCAGGTTTGATTTGACGGCAAAAATATTTTCCTTCCTCTTTCTTGTAATATAATAATTTCATTTTTTCATGTGATTTGTTCAGGTTAGTTATTGATTTTTATTTTGCCATTTAATTATTAATAATTATCAGCGCCGCAGACAGTATTAGCGTCGCAGACAAAGAAGGAGGTGCGGGGTATCCCACCGCTATTTTTACTCAAAATACCTATTACAACTGACATTTTTGACGTAGCCGTCGGCAGCTTTTAACCTCTCGTAACGTGACAAGGGTCCCCGATCGACCCATTTTGCGGTCTTTCCAGGTATAAAATATTAGCAGTGGGTGTTTCTCCAGGCTAAAGAGAATGTTTCAGTAATTTCACGAAAATAATAATCAAATGGCAAAATAAAAATCAATAACTAACCTGAACAAATCACATGAAAAATTGAAATTATTATATTACAAGAAAGAGGAAGAAAATATTATTTCTGCCGTCAAATCAAACCTGAATTAGTAACAAAACGCATTAATCGGTAAAAAAAATCAGTGGGTCCAGGAGTTGAACCCGGGATCCTCTCGCATCCCAAGCGAGAACCTTACGCACTGAGCTATTTCACTTCAATCCCCTCTTGCACCCACTTTCCACCCAGCCGCCGGTCTGGCGATTTTTTTATTCACTTGAAATATTTTCAACTTTGATATCCCAAAGTGCCAGACTGATTATAATAATGCAATTTTATTAATTTTGATTCTCTCTTTAAAAATCTAGGGGTGCAAAAGCCACCCCCGGACGGTTGCCGGGCTTCCGATTATCTTATTGTTACGCTACAAGGGACATATTATCAAAGTTCCAGCCTGATTAAAAATGATGTAACGAAACCGTTGCTAGCTCTTGGACTACTATTTGAAATATTGTGAATTTTAATTTTCTCCATATTTTAAGATTTTTTTTTGCTTCTATACCGTATACTCTAAGAAGATATAAGATCTAATAATTTAAATTAATCAGGTTCGTATTATACTGAAAATATATATGCTATTGCTAGTTTCTATATTAAGTAAGTAAGATTAATTACGAAAATTTCGAACAACCATTTCTAAAAAATACGGAAGTCGGCAACATTATACTTACCTAAATGATATTCATTTCCAAGACGTAGCACCAGTAAAAAGTGGCAGGGCGTAATACGATACACACGTGATTGACGAGTCTGTATTATTAATTTTTGTAAATATTTATATTCTCAATTTAATTCAAGTTTATATTATTCATTCGAAGGTCAAATGCAGAACATTTTTACAGAAAAAAAATCGAGAAATTCTCGATCTCGTCTTGTCTCGTCGAGATCTCGACTTTAAAAATCTCGTCTCGTCTCGACTTTTCGAGACGAGAAAAAAATTTGGCCTGTCTCGACAAGTCGAGACGAGACGAGACCGAAAAATGTCTCGTTTCGGCGGCATCACTACTCTCTAGTAAAGTAAACTAATATCTTATTACCTTTTAATAATCATATGTTGATTTATTATAATTCGGAGCCTTTTCTTAACCATTTCTTGAAAGCTCTTGTTATTAATGAAATATGCAGGCGAATATTTAAGGTCATCAATTAACTCCTGAATGTGATTGTTGAGGATGTACACTTGGTATTTAATGTTCTGTATAATAATAGTGGCAATTAATGGGGTTTGTAAAGGTCCATAGATAAATATAAGGAATGTAAGAGAATAAATAAGAGAATTAAGGAATGTGGGTTTTTTGAAGATGAATTCTATAATTAATCTATCCTTGTCCATTAATATGTGTGCTAAAAACATATTTGTTGCTGCAATGTTGACCACAATTAACGTTAAACGTATATAAATATTTCTTGTTTCATGCTCGATTTGCTTGAGAGTATCCTTATGTACATTGTCGTATGTCCAAAGATGAGAGAGGTAGCAATTCTTTAGTTCCAAGATGTTTGAAGATAATAACTGATGTGAAAAGAATGTGATAAGTCCCTAAAAAATATGCACAATTAATATATATTTAACAGATCTGAGTAATAATATTTCCCACAAAAATTAAAAACTCGAGGTCTTAAATTATATCAATAAAAGAACACCAATTTTGTACACTGTAAGATTGGTAGAACAATTAATGATAAATACTGGTCCGTAAGTAATGGAACGTAAGTACATTTATGTCATAAACATTGCCTAAGTGGCACCCTCTAGGATCTACACCAAAAATGGGAGCTAATTTGAATTTCTCGCGTGAAAAAACTCCTAATTCACCAGATATTGTTTATAATTCATTATCTGTGGCATACTCATGATTTCTTATGTTTGTTGGATATTTTGTCAACAGTAAAATCACAAGAGCTTTTTTTATCGGATAAATTTCTCTTTGTAACGAAATAATTTTGCCAATCAGTGATTTTATAAGAAAAATTGACATGGAAAAATCGCAAGACCGGAGGTCGAGCGATTTTGTCAAATATCAGTTTTTCGAGCAAAATTACTAATTGGGAAAATTTTGAGTTAAAAAGAAATTTATCCATAAAAGAAAAGCTCGAGTGTTTTTTGGCAAGATAAATTAAAGAAATTTTTCTGTTTTTTGTAATTTGTTCTGTCGAAATTTTCCCAAATGACTCATATTGTACAGTATAGTTTCCACAATACTTAAAAATTATAGCTGACAGTACAAATTTTAAACCAACGTGCGACTACTAGATGTACTCTGCTTTTGAGGAACAGGCATTTTTATCGGTGATAAAAAACGATGCACCTTTTTTATCACTGTCAAAGTCACCAAAATGTGACTGTCAAATAGACTTTTTTATATAGGAGTTAATTTATCACTGTAAAAATATTTAAAAATTTTTGTGAAAGAAACTTCTGCGCCAAAAGGGTCAAACAGAGGCTGGTTTTTAATACTTCTATTACAAAATATCTCACACCTAAAAATATAGAAACTGAAACAAAAATGTTAAATGATAATGGCAAAAATTAAATCGAAGGCTGTTAATTCAAATCAACATGTTAGCGTTAAGAAAGGTGATATAAAATGTTTGTATATAGGCGAGGAAATATAGCAGTCATAGCAGATGTGATTTTTTGCATTTGCTTCGTTAACTCGCCTAGAAACTTTGTGCCATATTTTGGTCTTGTACTTTTGTACTTTTTTGAAATTGCGTTGCTGCATCGAAAAGTGCATTCTTATAAGTGCATCTTTTCAGGTGATGAAGAAAAAATTCATATCTTCCAGAAAAAACTCTCGAATCACACGAATTTCAGTATCCGGGGGTTTTTTGATTCGCTGTGATGTCCAAATGAGCCCCCTGTGCACCGGAGGTCAGGACGGCACCAGGAACGTCATCACCTGGAGTTCCCTGTAAACTCATGGAAAATCGATCGAAACTCGTTACCCGATGTCAGATTCGGGACGAGCGACCCGAAAAACCACCGGGTAACGAGTTTCGATCGATTTGATAAGTAATTTCAGTAAAACTCCAGGAGATGACGTTATTAGCCAGGTCGCGCGCACCAGGTCCTCCAGAGGAGGTTGCCGATGTCAGATTCGGGACGAGCGACCCGGAAACCCCCCGGGTAACGAGTTTCGATCAATTTGATAAGAAATTTTAGTAAAACTCTAGGAGATGACGTTATTAGCCAGGTCGCGCGCACCAAGTCCTCCGGAGGAGGTTGCCGATGTCAGATTCGGGACGAGCGACCCGAAAAACCCCCGGGTAACGAGTTTCGATCGATTTTCCATGAGTTTACAGGGGACTCCAGGTGCTGACGTTCCTGGTGCCGTCCTGACCTCCAGGTGCACAGAGGGCTCATTTGGACATCATTCAGGTCCAGCGACTCAAAAAACCCCCGGGTACTGAAATTCGTATGATTCGGGAGTTTTTTCTGGAAGATATGGATTTTTTCTTCATCACTTGAAAAGACGCACTTAAAAGAATGCACTTTTCGATGCAGCAATGCAATTTCAAAAAAGTGCAAGACCAAAACATGGCACAAAGTTTCTAGACGTTAACGAAGCGAATGCAAAAAACCTCATATCAATCCGTCTTACTGCAAAAAAAATTGAAGGTTGGGGCTATTTTTGTGTTATATTTCCTTGACTAAAGTAATTTCTTCAAGTGACGAAAATTTAAATAACGAGAAACAATATATAAAAACTATTCTATTGTATAATCAATATTCCGAGAGTTTTGTTGAACAAACTTTGAAAGTAGAATAATCAATTTACATTTACTGCCTGAATTTAGAACTTTAAGAGTAATTCCATATATACATGATTTATCGGATAAATTACGAAGAATCGGAAATAGATTTTCTGTACGAACGGTATTTCAAACGGGAGCCACATTTATTTTAACAAAAACTAAGCCGGTAAATATTGTACAAAATTGCAAAAATTGTGTTTATAGTCTTCCGTGTGAGTGTGGTAAACATTATATATGTGAGTCTAGTCCTTTCAACGTAGTTGCTTGGTGGACACAGAGATTATGGTAGAAAGGGAAAATTCCAGAAGTCAAAAATTTGTGAACACGGGTGGTGGGATAACAATCATAGAATCATGTGCGAAAATTTTAGAAAAAGAAAGCGACTCAACTAAAAGAAAACTTAAGGAATCCGCTATCATTTTGTTAAATGAAGATAAATGTGTTTCTAATTATTGTATAGATTTCTGTACCAACTGTTTGCCGATCCTCAAAGACAAAGTAAATAAAAATAAAGTTAATATAATTTAATATTTCACGTAACTATGGAAATACATAAACAATATACTGTCATGTTTGACATGATTACAAGTAAAAGTTTTGATAACGGAAAAAGAAATATTTTGCGAAACGTTAACAGCTTTCAATTTAATTTTTGTCGTTATCATTTAACATTTTGGTTTCAGTTTATATATTTTTAGGTGTGAGACATTTTGCAATAAAAGTATTAAAAACCAGCCTCTGTCTGATCCTTTTGGCGTAGGGGTTTCTTTCATCAAAATGTTTAAATATTTTGGCAAAACAAACATAAGAAATCCTAATTCACCAATTTTCATACCAATATTTGAAAAACTTCAAAAGTAATGTGAGAAAATTAAAAATATAATATTACTTTAACAGTCGGTATCTCTATTAATATCAATTTTTGGATTAAGGTAAGTTTAGCCAATTCGCAATATTTTAATGTTAGAAATCCACTGTTGCTCATTGGACCATTCATTACTTACAGACCACCCTGTATAGAAAAGTACACTACAAAAGTAGACTTTTCCGGCGTTTTTTTGAAATAAAAAGTTAATCACAGTATTCTTAAATACGCGCCTTTTTATATTATCTCCAAACGCTTAATCTCCTATTGCACAAGGTTTCTTTATAGGATACAGGGGGATTTATTGCCTACACGCCAGTGATAATTATTATTTTGTGTCCCCTATTGTCAATAATGATATCAAGGTATATGAACAGTATGTATAAGGTTTTTTAAATTGCTATGTTCGAAAGTGCAAAAAATAAGGTACGTACTTCCGGTTGATTTTTTTTCTTTATCTACGTGATTGACTATCCAAATCATACTTATGTCAAATATTGTGACGGATCAGTAGCTCAATAAAAACTTGGTATGTCTTTCTTCATCCCACTACCATGAAAATGTACGTATGTAAGTCAATTAAAAGCTATCCTTTCATAGTGGTATGCCGGCAGTTACGGCGGGAGGAAGAAAAGCACGCCAAGTTTTTATTGAACTATTGACACCTCACAATCTCTATGTAAATATAAAGCAGCTTTTTGGTCCAATTTTGACCATATCAGTTTAAAAAGCCTTAAGCACTGTATTCATATTTATCATATTACTGATTTAGTTATGTTTCATCCTAATATGTGCTTAGGTAGAGTTCCATACACTCACCGCTCCACTTAAAATGTCCTCTACTCTTCACAGATCACAAGTTTCACTTGTATGTGATGTTGAATGTAATATTTATTTCTCTATTTCTACAAGTGTAGGTGAGTGCGAGGGGTTTGGGTCTATTGTTGACAATACCGGCAACTGCGATTTGAGAGATTCGACGGATAATGTAAATTGGCAACTTAGTAGGTACAGTCTGTATGTTTTGAAATAATTAGTGGTAATGAAAATAAATTTGGCACCATGCTATTTGGAGGGCTTGTGGGGAGGGGGGAGGTTATCATGAGTGTGTATGCAAACGCCGCCATCTTGATTTTTTTTATATCTCGCTCCTGTCAAAGTTACGGAAATACAGTATTGTAGAGCTGAAATTCTCTATAATTGTGATAGTTTTATTTTTTCCGTCGGATTAATATTTTACGATTTATAGCCCGACGAAGGTAAAACCGAATGAGTTGAAAAATGTCTTTCTTTTTCGCGTCTTTGCTAAGTCTTACGTTAAAAATAGTTATTATAAATTTGTAGAGCTTTAAAAAATCACGGCTATTGATCTGGCTTCCCTATACTACTCAGTCGAAGTCGTGGACGAGGGCATCGACCTTTTTGTTTTACTAACTGAACTTGCACAGCATACCTCCAACGTATATTTCCGAAAATCTGCAGAAGGGAAAAATCATGAAAAATTTTACTCCTCCAGCACAAACCTTCAACACGATAAATCAATATCCGACAATATATTCTTCCTCCACGCCTTGAGCGGATGTGATGCTACATCTTCTTTATTTAACATGGGAAAAGCAAAATTTATCAACATTTTTAAGAAGCATGAAAAACTGTGAGTAACACTGAAATTATTTCAACTTGAACATGTATACCCAAATGTTCCTGCTATGCAGCAGAACGTTTTTTCATCGCTTTGTACGGAGACGACAAAGCTGCAAAATCAATAAATTCTTTACGCTTCTTCACGAAATCAATTACAAAAGGTAAATTGAACTTTTCGACTTTACGAAAAAGCAGTACGACAACACACTTATAGAACATATCATCAGATGCCTTGGATTTGACAAAGATCCTGAGAAATGAGGCTAGCACAGAACTCAATGAGCTTTATTTGACCACTTTGAAAAATTTGTAATTTTCTTATTTTCAAGGCTTTCTGAGGTACTCTAAACGGAGGTACCCAATAAAACTTCCAGATCAATTGTTATCGGGAAAATGGCTAGATAGATTTAATTTTCCGTTATTCCAATTTAGTCCGTCGGAATTAGCATTTTTGGTCGATTTCTTTAGTGCAGCAATGTGACCTTTACCAAATTGAATGTTTTTACATTAGAAAAAAAAACTGTCACAACCCGCATCATAAAAAAGGGTGATTTCCGAGAAATAGACATATGCATATATCTATATATATATATATATATATATATATATATATATATATATATATATATATATATATATATATATATATATATATATATATATATGTATATATATATATATATATACAACAATCTAAATTTAGTAGGGCTTCGGACAAGTGGGCCCACTTGTCCGAAGCCCTACTAAATTTAGATTGTTCTTTAACTAGTCGGACGTGACTATCCTTCATTATTTTTTATATATATATATATATATATATATATATATATATATAAAGTGACGGTGAGAGGTAAACTCTCATATGGTCAGATGCTAATATACGTCGGACAAATGTCACTGACGTATAGCGACTTGCTTTTTTGCAAGTACCAAGAGCGGCGACCTCTAGCCTTAGTGGGCTATACTCACTGTTTATGAAATCGGATTTGAAGGAAACAACTACTCAGCGGGCAAATACCCCGACCTGCATTGAATTACACCTTCAAATCGTGATCCAGTAACCAACTATCAATAAACAGTGAGTATAGCCCACTAAGGCTAGAGGTCGCCGCTCTTGGTACTTGCAAAAAAGCAAGTCGCTATACGTCAGTGACATTTGTCCGACGTATAGTATCATCTGACCATATGAGAGTTTACCTCTCACCGTCACTTCATATATATATATATATACACATATGTCTATTTCTCGGAAATCACCCTTTTTTATGATGCGGGTTGTGACAGTTTTTTTTCTAACGAAAAACATTCAATTTGGTAAAGGTCACATTGCTGCACTAAAGAAATCGACCAAAAATGCTAATTCCGACGGACTAAATTGGAATAACGGAAAATTAAATCTACCTAGCCATTTTCCCGATAACAATTGATCTGGAAGTTTCATTGGGTACCTCCATTTAGAGTACCTCAGAAAGCCTTGAAAATAAGAAAATTACAAATTTTTCAAAGTGGTCAAATAAAGCTCATTGAGTTCTGTGCTAGCCTCATTTCTCAGGATCTTTGTCAAATCCAAGGCATCTGATGATATGTTCTATAAGTGTGTTGTCGTACTGCTTTTTCGTAAAGTCGAAAAGTTCAATTTACCTTTTGTAATTGATTTCGTGAAGAAGCGTAAAGAGTTTATTGATTTTGCAGCTTTGTCGTCTCCGTACAAAGCGATGAAAAAACGTTCTGCTGCATAGCAGGAACATTTGGGTATACATTTTCAAGTTGAAATAATTTCAGTGTTACTCACAGTTTTTCATGCTTCTTAAGAATGTTGATAAATTTTGCTTTTCCCATGTTAAATAAAGAAGATGTAGCATCACATCCGCTCAAGGCGTGGAGGAAGAATATATTGTCGGATATTGATTTATCGTGTTGAAGGTTTGTGCTGGAGGAGTAAAATTTTTCATGATTTTTCCCTTCTGCAGATTTTCGGAAATATACGTTGGAGGTATGCTGTGCAAGTTCAGTTAGTAAAACAAAAAGGTCGATGCCCTCGTCCACGACTTCGACTGAGTCGTATAGGGAAGCCAGATCAATAGCCGTGATTTTTTAAAGCTCTACAAATTTATAATAACTATTTTTAACGTAAGACTTAACAAAGACGCGAAAAAGAAAGACATTTTTCAACTCATTCGGTTTTACCTTCGTCGGGCTATAAATCGTAAAATATTAATCCGACGGAAAAAATAAAACTATCACAATTATAGAGAATTTCAGCTCTACAATACTGTATTTCCGTAACTTTGACAGGAGCGAGATATAAAAAAAATCAAGATGGCGGCGTTTGCATACACACTCATGATAACCTCCCCCCTCCCCACAAGCCCTCGAAATAGCATGGTGCCAAATTTATTTTCATTACCACTAATTATTTCAAAACATACAGACTGTACCTACTAAGTTGCCAATTTACATTATCCGTCGAATCTCTCAAATCGCAGTTGCCGGTATTGTCAACAATAGACCCAAACCCCTCGCACTCACTTACACTTGTAGAAATAGAGAAATAAATATTACATTCAACATCACATACAAGTGAAACTTGTGATCTGTGAAGAGTAGAGGACATTTTAAGTGGAGCGGTGAGTGTATGGAACTCTACCTAAGCACATATTAGGATGAAACATAACTAAATCAGTAATATGATAAATATGAATACAGTGCTTAAGGCTTTTTAAACTGATATGGTCAAAATTGGACCAAAAAGCTGCTTTATATTTACATAGAGATTGTGAGGTGTCAATAGTTCAATAAAAACTTGGCGTGCTTTTCTTCCTCCCGCCGTAACTGCCGGCATACCACTATGAAAGGATAGCTTTTAATTGACTTACATACGTACATTTTCATGGTAGTGGAATGAAGAAAGACATACCAAGTTTTTATTGAGCTACTGATCCGTCACAATATTTGACATAAGTATGATTTTAATAGTCAATCACGTAGATAAAGAAAAAAAATCAACCGGAAGTACGTACCTTATTTTTTGCACTTTCGAACATAGCAATTTAAAAAACCTTATACATACTGTTCATATACCTTGATATCATTATTGACAATAGGGGACACAAAACACAAAATATTAATTATCTTAACTATAGTTGATAGTTGGTTACTGATCACGATTTGAAGGTGTAATTCAATGCAGGTCGGGGTATTTGCCCGCTTAGTAGTTGTTTCCTTCAAATCCGATTTCATAAACAGTGAGTATAGCCCACTAAGGCTAGAGGTCGCCGCTCTTGGTACTTGCAAAAAAGCAAGTCGCTATACGTCAGTGACATTTGTCCGACGTATAGTAGCATCTGACCATATGAGAGTTTACCTCTCTCCGTCACTTCATTTGATTCAGTTTGTATAAGACTAGCAAGTTGACCGCTATCATTTGTCTGTTCCATGACCTATGGCATACTGATGAGAACATAATAAGTTCGAAACCGGTCTATGTCTGGTTAGGAACAGACAAATGGTAGTTGGTTACTGATCACGATTTGAAGGTGTAATTCAATGCAGGTCGGGGTATTTGCCCGCTGAGTAGTTGTTTCCTTCAAATCCGATTTCATATATATATATATATATATATATATATATATATATATATATATATATATATATATATATATATATATATATATATATATATATATATATATATATATATATATATATATATATATATATATATATATATATAGGTATAGGTATATATATATATATATATATATATATATATATATATATATATATATATGTATATATATATATGTATATATATATATATATATATATATATATATATATGAAATCGGATTTGAAGGAAACAACTACTCAGCGGGCAAATACCCCGACCTGCATTGAATTACACCTTCAAATCGTGATCAGTAACCAACTACCATTTGTCTGTTCCTAACCAGACATAGACCGGTTTCGAACTTATTATGTTCTCATCAGTATGCCATAGGTCATGGAACAGACAAATGATAGTGGTCAACTTGCTAGTCTTATACAAACTGAATCAAATGAAGTGACGGAGAGAGGTAAACTCTCATATGGTCAGATGCTACTATACGTCGGACAAATGTCACTGACGTATAGCGACTTGCTTTTTTGCAAGTACCAAGAGCGGCGACCTCTAGCCTTAGTGGGCTATACTCACTGTTTATGAAATCGGATTTGAAGGAAACAACTACTCAGCGGGCAAATACCCCGACCTGTATTGAATTACACCTTCAAATCGTGATCAGTAGTCAACTATCATTTGTCTGTTCCCAACCAGACATAGACCGATTTCGAACGTATTATGTTCTCATCAGTATGCCATAGGTCATGGAACAGACAAATGATAGTGGTCAACTTGCTAGTCTTATACAAACTGAATCAAATGAAGTGACGGTGAGAGGTAAACTCTCATATGGTCAGATGCTACTATACGTCGGACAAATGTCACTGACGTATAGCGACTTGCTTTTTTGTAAGTACCAAGAGCGGCGACCTCTAGCCTTAGTGGGCTATACTCACTGTTTATTAAATCGGATTTGAAGGAAACAACTACTCAGCGGGCAAATACCCCGACCTGTATTGAAATGGCGTTATGGAAAATGCATAAGGAGTGAAGGGGCAGGCATAGAGTTACGGTGGGACCAGTTGTTTGCACCCCCGTCCCCTGGCCCATGTAAAAAAATGTGTGCCCATCCTTCTCCCACTCAATACGGAGCTAGTTTCGTGTCTGGTAAAGGGAGTTATGTTGAAAACTCAAAAATTTGAACTATTTTATTTTATGAAATTTTCTCCAGTCGATTAATTATCTAGCGTGTATTCATTTTAAGTGTTAAATTTTTATTTTATTTCTTCATAACAGGCCTTTATACAGGGCCACTCGAAAAGTTTTTTTTTATTTGGCCATTGATTAACAAACGCCCTATATGAGGTATTGAGCTAAAATTTTGTATAAAGATATATAAGACAACTGTGAATAGAATACGCTATCCACTTTTCCGATAAAAAATTGTCTAAAGATTCGATCTCGAAATTTCGACCTATTTAGGGGACCTTAGTAGATCTTGAAAACAAGAAAATTAAAAATTTTTCAAAATCTCCGAATTTCACCAAAACGGGGTGTTGCGGTATTAAATAGCACATTCTGTATAATGATACAACTGTAAACTGTAAAAAGTGTCAACAGATGCAAAATTTGTCAATTTTAATTCATTGATTCTTAGTATACTTTTCTTCAGTGCAAAGATCCCATTGTTCTTGCCCCGTTAATTGTACAAAGAACACTACAAATTATAGTCATAGATGAGTAAAGCACTGATTTATATATTTTTTCTAACATTGAGTTATACTTACAAAAACTTGAAACAGGATAAGAGGACCATGTTCATAAATTAATTCAAGGTTTTCTTTCAACACAACATAGGCATTAATTATATTTATGCATAAATGCAGTAATAGCAAAATATTGACAATTTTTAATACCTTTTTATATTCAAACAGTTTTACTGCAAAAATAGTTACGTATTCCAAAGGATCACCTAGAACAATATAGTTTTTAAAAATAGAATAAATTCAAAAGAGGTTTGTAATTATTGTGGATCGAGCTGTTTCGAACTAAAGGGTATTTATCACTCACACTGTAAAATTAGATATTCATTTGTATAAAATCATAATGAAATTTTTTCATCACAGACGACTTGATCCACTTACTTTTCAAGAAATAGATGAGTCTCGAAAAATTATATGTTGTTGTGCATTTTTAAAATGGAGTAATATGGACCAAAATGTTTTTCTTTTTGCAAATATCTCAATAAACATTGTTCTCGACAAAAAAACTTTTTAAAAATTCTTAAGGCTTATTAATAGATTATTTGAAATGTTTATATTTATTGAGCACCTTTTCGCCGCTTTCGAAAGTTTTGCAATTTATTAAAAAACTATGTGTACTGTGTAAGAATTGAAACCGAAAAGTTATTTATTAATAATAATAATAATAATTTTATTCATCCAAAGGATCATGTACAGGGTTATTCATTATATTTAGGCCACCCTTTTTTATCCTTTACTGGAGATAGAAAAAAAAGTTTTGGACGAGTTGTAACCTTTAATAAGTTAATGGAAGCAAAGTGGCGTGCAGAGAGCAATAATATATTCTTTAATGAAACGCCCTGTGTAAGTTGAATTTTTGAATTAATCTTTTTTTTTCTGATTTCAAAAATATGACATACATATGATAATCCTATCTTTAACCGTTTTCGAGTTATTGAACGTTGCAAATCTTATTTAAGCTATTTATTATACGAACGGAAATTACAATTAATTATTAAAGTAGTCTATGAAAATGACAAGTATTCTGTTATTATATGACATTTATTTAATCCAATCATAATGGGATACAGGTAATGGTATGCAAGAGTCTAGAAACTTTACTGTATCTGAAAATTTTGCTAGTAGGAATGCCTCTTCTTATAAAAAAATTAATGCACTTGGTTTTGGTTTCATTCGAAACAAGTCTGTTCCTTTCGCACCAAATGCTTAAATCACATATAGCATTTTGAATCAGATTTTCTAGCTGTTGTGGTATTTCTGCTGATACAGTTATAGTCGTATCATCAGCGAGTCGATAAATAACAAGAACAGTGGTGGGCCTACTACAGATCCTTGTGGAACACTAAGTTTGACATCATGCGCAGCTAACTTGATACCACTAATATTAATAAACATATTTCGTCCCTCAAGATACGATTGGATCCAACTAATTATGTTGCCTGGTAAGTTGTATCTACTGAGTATCGTTATTGAAAAATTTGGGCACACAGAATCAAATGCCTTAGACAGATCGAAAAGTAATGAGGCAACATATCTGCCCCTATCTAGTTCTATGTAAACGAAATTCAGTAATTCACAAGTAACTGACTCGGCTGATCTGTTCTTTCTAAAACCATGCTGAAAATTGGTTAGTAGTAAATTATTCTCCAAATATATAGTAAGGCACTCACATACAACTGTCTCAAACAATTTAGATAGAGCATTAAGAATCGAAATTTGTCTATAGTTATCAATATTAAGTCACCCTTCTTATATACTGGCAAAACTAAAGCGGTTTTCAGTACAAGAAAACAGCCTTAGTGTAATGATTGATTTAATAAGTACATCAGCGGTTGAATAATTAGATCTAAAATATTTGAAAGAGTGACCAATGATACTTCGTCAGTCCCTGATGATTTTTTAGTTTTTATTTGAATTAGAGCATCAATAACATCAGATTCGGCGATGGGGCCTAAATACAATTATTATTGTTTGGCATCATTGTGCAAGGTAGATTTCACCAAATTATGAAATTATGACAAAAATGGTTTATAGCATTCTGCTCAGCTGCATTTAGAGAAGCTGGCGAAGAGATCGGCAACTTCTTTAAGGTTATCTATACAATCACCACTGTAATTAAGAACTATAAGTTTCATGTCACAATTTATCCTTCCTGGTTTAAAATTTATCATATTCCAAGTCTCCTTGGTCTTATTGGATGAGTTATTTATTTTTTTATTATAATAGTATGACTTTGCTAATTTAATATTAAGTTTATGTTTTTTAATTTTATATAAGTTAATTATATCAGAAAGCCCTGTATTTGTGTAATTTATTGTAATTTGGATTTATTTTAATAGTATCACACGGTGGCCTACAACCAACCAACCGACACATTTTTAGATGTATATAGAAACAATTTCCATGATATTTAAAATGATTCATCGCAGAATTTTTTTTTTTTAAAGTATCATATTGAACATTTAATACGTATTGCAAAAGAATACCTTCCCTTTGTCAAAGAGTAGGGATTTTTTACTTGCTTAACATCTAATAGACAAAGGACCAACTGCTTTACATTCCTCTGAAGAATGATGCGGTGAAGTCATTGTGTTTCTTTGAAAGGCACCCAACCAAATAATAGCCGCGACTCTTGTTGCTTAACTATTCATATCAAATACTAGTATTGTCAAAGCAGAGCTGCACTTATTACTCAAGAAATAAATTTCAAATTGTGCTTGTATATTCACTATGTAAACAGTTTTTAATTATCTTTTTTTAACTACGAATTGATACTTTTAATTTCATTATGCACTTCGTTGTAAAGAGCAACTGCATTACAGTATGTTTATTTCTTTGGGGGGAGAATTATTGTGTGGTGAGAAAGTCTTAGTAAGTTTAGACATCTTGTGTCGTGAGAGAAATAGTCATTACTTAGTTCGAAGTGGTTCAATTTTAGTTTGACATATTTCAATACTGAGAAAATGTAAATAGACGGTAAGTCAGTAACTTTTTAGTTTAATTTCAAATATAATTGTGAACATTCTACCAATACTTGCAATCGAGTTAACAAAAATATATTTATTTGCAAAATTTACAAATGTAAAATTTATACAACAAATACATGAAATAAGCACTTAAGTGTGTATGTACACACTTGATTGTGCAATAAAGCAAAATTAACTAATTCCAGAATATTATTATATAAGATACACTAATTACGATAGTAAAAATAACAATAGGTCATTCGCTTAATGTACATATGATAAATAATATGAGAACATTTATAAGAAGCACCAATCAGAAGGTAGCAATAGTTGGCGGATTTTTTTTTGCTTTGTTTTAATCTTAACTTAAAAGAGAGAATATGTACTTTTTACTTATTTTTTTTTAAATTTATGTTTAGGATGTACGTATTTAATAGGGAGTGGAAGCGAACTAAATGCTCTTCCAAGTCTGTTATATAACAGTTTAATGAGCCTTCCCATATTGTAGCTGATATTCTACAAGAGCGTAGTATAACATTTTTAGTTGTTTACGGGTATTAATATATGTTAAAAATATTTAAAATAATAAATTGGAGCTCAATTTTTTTACCAGCTACTCGATATGCGCATCCCACCTCAAATGCAGTCGATCAGAATTTCCAGATATTTTATGTTGGGTGCTCACTTTATTACTATGTTATTTTCTATTTCAATCTGTGAATAAGATGTTTGATTTGTATAACCAGAAGGCTAAGTAAACGGTTTTTTCCTCATTTAACGTTAAACGATGATGGTCAAACCAAGATTTTACTTTTTTTAAATCATTTTCGGCACAAGTTTTTATTCTTTTCCAACTACCATCTTCGTAAAAAATACTAGCATCGTCTTCAAATCCATTTATTTCTCCTGTAATCTTTATACCAAATAGATTGTTAATATACAAGAAAAGGAGAAACGGCCCTAGCACGGTTCCTTGAGGAACTCCAAAGGTAACTGTTCTAGACTGACTCAATATATTGTCTGTTTTTACATACCGATCTTGTAAATAACTTTGAATTCATTTTAAAGGCACTGATTTCGATGTCCTCTAGAATATTTAGTAGCTTATCGGGGCAGACAGTATCAAAGGCTTTCACTGTCTTCAAATATACATAGCGAAGGCTTTCCTTTATCTGTAGCTCTATATATGTATTCGGTAGGTGTGTCAATTCAATCATTTGTTGATTTTCCAGATTGGAAACCATACTGTTGATTAGGTATTGTCTTTTTTTGTAAAACTGTTTAATATCTTTTTCAGGAGCATCTCTTTTTGAAAAGTTTGTTATCAAGGATATCGGCCTATAGTTAAGTGACACTAGTTTATCACCTCTCTTGTAAATGGGAACAATAATAATTGATTCGGTAAATTCGGAGGGGCAGCAACCGGTCTCAAAAAAGAGATAAGAAGTGGATATACGATATTGTCTGCAGTTTTTTTTTAATAATTCTTGCTGATATACCATCGATTCCAATGCCTTTCTTGTTTTTTAGATTTAATATGTTATTTTTGACTTCGGATTCACAAGTTGGCGATAAAAATATGGAACGGAAGTCAATCTTATTTGTATAATTAAATTTAATAAATATATAATCCCCGTTGTAAGTTTAAGTTGGTTAAATACAAAACTCTTACTGATTTCTCGCATAAATTATTCATATGCTTATTCCCATATAGCTTACTACCTATGTAAATTCCTCCGCTTGTTGGAGTTTTGTTTAAGTCTGTGTCGTTCATAAACCTGTTTTAGTGTGATATTGATTATGATTTGCAGGATATTGATACCAGCAACTGTTACTAACATCGACGTATCGTCATTAAATGTAGTTACTGTTGCTTGAGATATACATTGCAGAAGGTCATTTAAAAAAGTATGAAGATAAGGGGCACCAAGGCTGATCCTTGGGGAAATCTCATATTGACGTTGTGTCAACTTTTACTTTAAGTTTTCTATTCAACAGAAGATTTAATCCATTCCCAAGGACAACATGTTTTTAATACTAAACGGAATTCTAATGGGTGAAACTCTCGAGTTAAATCGAAAAGTAAACAGATAACGTAATTATTTGTATCCAATTTACCATAGACAGCTTAGAGATATTTCACTGAAGCAGTTTCTACTGATATGCCTCTTTTATTCAATTTATTTGTTATCATTAATTGCGAAAATTTTGCTATTTTACACTGGAGTTGACAGGTAAAATTAATAAAACCAGCCAAAAACATACTCTTCGCCGATTTATTGACCTTTTTATATAATTGTTGCATATTCTGTAGGATATTCTTCGCAGTTTTTTGTAAATAATGTTAGTTTTAGACATTTTTTATTTTATAGTACGAACTTAGTTTGTTAAAGACTCAGTGTAAAATAAAATAAAAATAAAATAAACTATGCCAAAACCTATGAGGGTTTTGAACCCAATTTTTCCTTTCATCCCCTCTTTTATTTTATTTAACTATTTCTGTACATGTCAAAGGTATTGCATTTATTTCATATGTGTTAACAATATACCGTGCGTGTAGCCGAGTGCTAGGCATAGGGAGTAAAATTACAACATCGCGCGTGCCAGCTGGCTGAAATGAAATAATAGGCTGGGATGCTCCGCTCGACGGAGGAATTTACGGCAGCGGTGTTGTCATATCTATCGCGCTACGTGAATGTACATGCCTAATGGGAAATTACACGCACGGTATGAAAAAAGCTATGTAACAAAATGTGAGAACCGCGCAATGTCACGCGGCGGCTGTGTTGGACAGAAATGCTTCCAGGCATGATAAAATAAAGATAGTTGGCAAGTTTCTATGCAGATCGCTTGCATTTTATTTAGGTATTAAATTATAAAAATGATACGATTAGAATTTTTGTTATTTTATCATATAAGATACCATATAGGGAAAATCAATAAAAACCCCGTTTAAGAAAAGTCAATGTATAAAAACATGTTGTTGCACAATGTGCCTGATTTTTATGTTATGGAATTTCAGCGATAGTTCAAGGGGTTATTAGGAAATGGGAAGTGGATATGGAACAAACATCCCGGAACCGTTGGATGCCGTGTGAAAAGTGTAAGAACTGAACCACCGCCTACCACGTAGAAAAATGTAAATTTTTTCATTATAGGAGACGAGCAAATATTTCCACGGTTGGATATTATATTATTGAAATGTATATTAGTAAAATATATAAATACCTAGATATTAAAATGAAATATGATTCCACAAGATTTCTGTTCAATTACAAATACTTACACATAAAAATTAAAAAAAAATTAATTGAAATAATTAAAACTTTTTTGTTTACTGATCGATTTTGTTAAAAAACAATATGGTTCTTCCTCCAGCTAACACTAACTTACTGTGTAATCTTCAATAAGATTGAACTTTTCTTTCTTAAGTTATCGTGCTTACAAGGAACGTGACGGACAGACAGACAGACGGACATTTTGAAAGTTCGTTCACTAATACAATGACATGAAAAAGTTTTGTCTACGAGCGATATTTCCGGATTTAGAAATGTGCCAGTCAAATGCAATATACTCTCCGTTTTCGTATTTGCGAAGAATATAGTAATTAAATGGTAATGTTTTTACAGTAAATAAGAATGTTTATAATTTTTTAAAGAAACTTTCACTTGCTCTCATAGAAAAATGTTTAAAAGCGAACTCAAATTAATTTAATTATGAAAAGAAATTTTCAAAATTATAAAGCCAATGTAAACAATACGCACATTTTATTATCCCTTACTAAATTACCTTTAGCGGATGCCTTGGCCGCATCACCATTACCTATCATGTTTAGTTTATATCATTTGAATTACTGAATAACTAAGCTTGGCATTAATATCTACTATATTGATTACTTCATGTAATATTAGTATTTAAAAAAGTATATTAAATATCGCTTTTTGAATTATAAATAATGATTACTTTTAACGACTTGTCATTGAGGGTAATATCTATAAATGCATCATTATTTTTTTTTCACAACTGCAAAATGGATTTGGATTCAGATTTCAATTAGATTCTGCCGAAAAAATATTTAAACATAGAATACCTTTGAATAAAAGAATCTTACAGCGAATAAAATATTAAAAGTTTTAAATTAATATTTCAGATATCTACATAGTCAATGAGGTATCAAAAATTGTGAAACTTCGGAATCCTATAAGGCCACAGATTCTCTGTATAGAAAGTCCTGTATACTATAGAAACCACCTCTAAATAGAATGTCTTTAACCATAGCTTTGTATTTTTTGCAGTTTTGCATATTTCTTATTTCTACAGAGAAACTATTAAAAAGCAAAATGCAATTGTATTGTGGAGAATGTTTCTAATTGGCTGTGTGGTGTAATGGTATACTAAGTAGATCTCCATGTCTAGTACTATATGAATGACAATATTTTCTTTGAGTGAATAATGCTATATTTTTCTTAGTGTATTAGTCCAGTCAACGAATGCTCTGAATGGTGGTGTAGAGTGCGTGAGCAAGGACCTAAGCGATTACTTTAGAAAGTTGTTCAGGGTGTTTAGGGAGTGAACATACTGACGTCTAGGAGGTGAGCCGGAGGGGGGCACAAAGAAAGTCCCACTTTTGGTTTTTTCGCTTATATCTCTAAAATGATGCATCGCAGGGAAAAATTGACACAAAATGAAAGCTCATGAAATTGTCTACAACTTTCGTTTTATATACTTGGGGCTTCTTAAAATTGTACTTAAGGAAGCGGCAGGGATCTTTTACAAACCCTCCTCCACTTAAGGCGAGGTTGAAGAGGCTGAGAAGATTTATTTCCTCAAATGGTAAGGGGCGCCAGCAAGACCTACCTCCCTCACCCAGTACCGCTTCCAGTTGTTCATGAGGTCAGTGACAATATTAAGCCTGACATCAGCTCCCTCCCACCAACTGATTGCGCAGCTAAACGGCATTCCTGGCGCACCTTCCAACAAGTGCAGCAGTGGCTCGGAAATGAGCTGCCCCTTCAAGAGTGGGGGTGGAAACATATAGGAGACACCCTGGTGCCAATTACAAGCACCGGAGGTTCTACTTTTTTAAATCATCTTTAAAATACAATTTTCTATGTTTCAGGTAAAAATTTTCACTTTTCCGGAGCGTGTAGCTCGAAAACGGTTGCGAATTCGGAAAAAATATATAAAATGAAAGTTGTAGAGAATTTCATGAGCTTTCATTTGGTATACGAAAATTTTTCCCTGTGACCCACCGTTTTCGAGACATTAGCGAAAAAAACAAAAGTGGGACTTTCTTTGTGCTCCGCCCCCTCCGGCTCACCTCCTAGACGTCTGGACTTTTAGTATGTTCACTCCCTAAGCACCCCGAACAACATTCTAAAGGAATCGCTTAGGTCCCTGCTCACGCACTCTACACCTCCTTTATTGACTGGGGTATATGTCAAAAATTTTAAAATGAATATACATGGTACAGTCAGGATTTTTTTGTTTTTAAACATCTCTGCGCAGATTTCGTTGTATCCTATTCTAAATATAAGCCTATTAAATCTTCTTTGGCTAATTAATACTCCTATTTTTCGAATTACCCCAGGCGATGACATTGACATATGCAATGATAATTCTTTTTATACGGGTGATTTTTATAGATAGAGATTTTTATAGATAGATCTTCCTCAGGTTCTGTATGGTCCTGACACTTGCTCTTAGTACCCAAGGGTGGAAACCATCAAATCTAAAAATTTAGTATATGAGAACGTATTGCTTATTTATTTTCAATTTTACATGAAAACGGTCACTTGCGTTTTTCTCATCTCTTGATTAAAAGAATTAGATTCAAATTGCTTCATTTAGCAGTATTGGTTAATGCATTAATCAATATCAATCATTAATCGAAGATAAGCGTCAATAGGTTTCATCACAAGTCGATTCTGGCAACGGTCCAATCTCACGGGCTGAGTGTTCCATACAAGATATAATTCCTGCTTCTTCTCATTGTACTTCCCGCGTGTGCATTTCTGCTCAGCACCGCGAGCATAAGTACAATCCCAAGTCAATCTACATGAATATGTTTATAAACCACCGTTGGGAGCAATATCCTCGGAAATTTTGTGTAATTGTGCGGTCCAAAGTGAACTTCACCGTACCTGAGATTTTATGAACTAATGGAATACATTGGAAATACTGTATTTTCTCCTAAAAATGATATTTCCATGTCTCCCAAATTTGTTCTATTCATTTTGAACCTGGAAATATCACAAATCCCAAGTTTTCACGATTTTCGTCCAGATTTTTACCTCTAGCTCGAAAATTCGTCCACAAACATGCTATTCTGACTTCAGATTCGTGTTCAGCGACCCGAAAAACATAAGGAAAAGTGGGTCTTAATTCTCGCTCGATTTTTTTTTGTTGTGGGCCTGTGCTATCAGTATCTATACTGTAATAATAATTACTACCAGTTTGGCCTTAACCTATTCTTTACCATATATTTTGGTCTACTAAATGATAAAGCGTTACTTTACTAACGAGAGGTTATCATTAGTCAAAAAAATACAGTAGCACCTCTAGCCCTACCTAGAATATTTGAGATATTACGAAAGAGCTAAATAAAACTTTTAATACATTTCAAAGTCAAGAATTATTAAAAAATAAAAATAAAAGCAATTCACAAATTCACTTACTAGTCCAGTGAACGATTTCACCTCTAATTTGAGTGCTAATGAATAGATTTTGATGAAACCTTGTGCAATGTGTTTGTAATGATGTTAATAAAAAAGTTGAAAAAAAGATTATACTAGGAAATGATCGGAAGGGGTAGAAAACCGTAACTTGTAGATTTCGGTTAAAAATGAAAAAAAAACATATATTTACCTTTTTGGCTCAAAATAAGATGTTTTTACTCTTGTGAATTTTTTCGAAAAATGTATATTTTTCGAAAATTCCTAAAAGTGGGAGAGGGGAATTGTAAAGTTGAAAAAAATTAGGTGAATGTATCATCGAAATACAAGACTCTTTTTTCTTTGCAACTTTTCTGCGAAGTGCGTTTTCACCGAGTTTTTCCAGAGAAACATGAAAAACTATACCCCTCTCTTTGAAATTGTACCGCATTAAAAATATGTAACTTAAAAATTTGAAAAAATTCAGACGTATGCATTGAGGCCTTCTAAACATTTTTTGTATCTTGGAATTTTTTTATAACTTGCTAATTTTCCGAGTTACAGGCAATTTTTCACGAGAAAAAATGTACTACATTTTTTGCACATTTTCAGTTTAAAAATTATATTGATCCTTTAAAAATGGTATAACTATATAGGTTTCATATTTTTTCATAATATGTATAAATTACGCTCATTTTTCGAATTTTCATGTATTTTTTGATGTGCAAAAAATGTACATTATTTATCGTGAAAAACTGCCTGTAACTCGGAAAATTAGCAAGCTACAAAAAAAATTTTCAAATTTTTAAATTACATATTTTTAAAGTGCTACAATTTCAAATAAAGGCGTTCCGTTGACTAGACTATACGGCATGGCACGTCTTACTAAATAACATATTTCGTTTCAGCATCAAAGGATCTCAAGTTACCTAGCGTTTTCTCTTAAAGTTTACTTTATGTACGAGAGTGGGCTATAATCTACATCTATTTAACATCGAGTATGACTTTGCTTTCGCGTCCAAAAAAGAGAAAAGAATTTTATCGTGCCCTAATATTACCTTAAATCTCTACGAAAAAGGTATGCAGGTCGCCAACGGCAATGAATCGACCCTATCTAGTAGTCGTTTTCAGTGACAGACGAAGCACAATTATTCTATGAAATGGCGAATGCGCCAGTCATAACGCAATTATCTTCTACTTTACCTAGGAAAAATTCAAGTAATGTTTAGGGAGGAACTTAAATTAGATATTATTTATTCTATTTTAAAACATACTTCTGTAGTAATCTAGAAAATTTTAATTACAGAAAATTTCGAGGGTTAAACCGCAAAAAAATTGTGTACACCACAATTCCTTTCAGTTTAAAAATTCCCGCAATTCCTTGGAAATTCCTTCAATTCCTTGTAAATTCCCGCAATTTCCTGTAAATTCGTGCAATTCACTGTAAATTCCTGCCAATTCCTACAATTCCCTATAAATTCCTGCAATTACCCATTCTATAAATTGTACGTAGAAGTTTAAAATTACCGAAAAAAAAATTGCGAACGTGTACGTAATAGAATAATACATCATTTGTCATACTTTAGTACTGCAAATATGTTCAAGAAAATTTGTCGAACAACACACATCACGACCGACGAGAAACTTTCTAAGCAAAGTTACAAACCAATTAATAAAATTAAACTCTGTTTAGAATAAGTATGGGATTGTATCCCCCACAAAGAGCTTTTTATCCCACTAGAGCACTATTGTGATATATATTAAAAAGTAATAGCCTCACACATTCCGAAAAAACAAATTATGAGAAATTATTTAGCAGTGTTTTTAGCTGCGTACAGACAGTTCGAGTGAATATAAATCTTCGATAAATCTTAGTATGAGAGTGCATATATTTGACAAGACTTCCTTGTAGGTAAGCTATTAAATTAAGGATCGATGTTCGGATTGACAGTTCCAATTCCACTAGAATTGAACAGTGCAAATTCGAGTGCAAATAATTAATTTAGATAAATATTTAAAAAATAAAAGTAGTATATTTAATTATATAGGAATATATATATTCTCGTATAAATACATATTAAAATAAAAAACAAAATTCTGTTTTAACAAAATAATAAAAGACAGTATAACTACAAATTGAAATACTTTAAAAAAAAAAAGGGAATATCTTCTTTGGATTGATATTTAGAGTAATAGCACGAGAGCCCACCTATTAGTCGACCATCCTAAGTTGGCAAATAGCCGCACAGAGGGAGAAGAAATATCGTCAATGTTGGACAGAGAAAAACAAGCTTTTTAAGCTTCTTAAGCTAGCTAGCTGAAGAAGCTTGTTTGTCTTTGTCCAACAGTGACGATATTTCGTTTCTCTCTGCGCGGCTACTTGCCAACTTAGGATGGTTGACTAAGTACAAAAATGGAACACATAAGCTGGAGAGTCAAAAACTGGTGCATATCAAGTCATTTCTCTGAACGTGTGTAGTCGGTCTTGGCAATCCGGGTTGCAGCGACGCAGGGGCAGCCATTTTTTTTATATGGCTCAAATAATTTTTGAATGAGACGCTTTCCCATGACGTCCAATCAAAAAAAATTTGAGACAAAAGTTTTTCTACATAATGGCATTATGGGGTTTTATTTTTAATGAAGTTTAATGGGGTTTTTATAGGGCAGCATGTTTTTATATAATCAACCCCACTTTCTTTATAGTGGATTTCATTTCTACGCCAGAAATATCAATCTTTTGCTCAATCTTTGCAATTTTTTACTCCGAGGCGCCAGAAATTTTTCAACTTTCAATAATTTTTTACGGCGAAAGTATACGCTCTAGAGAAAATTGTAAAAGAAAAAAGTTGTTTTTTTCTTTTACACGCGCACAGCCTCATTGAAGCTCTTTCCGTCAGCTCCTTGGTGACATCAGCCCAACGCTTTGGAGGGCGTCCCCTTCACCCCTTGCCATTTGGTTTTCCTGAACTATCAACCGTTCTATATTGTCCTCTCTTGATTTCCTTGGAGAATCGAGGTATTGGTACGATAGGCTGTTCAGGAAATTCGTAAGAAACGTGTCCAGACCCAGATTTCGAAAGCATCAATACGCCATCTGTCTACTTCCCTAATGGTCCATGTCTCAGAGGCGTAAAGAAAAATGGAAGTCTGATCTTTGTGCGCCTCGTGATATTTCTGTCATGCCAAATTTTGGTCAACTGGCAACTTGCCGATCTTACCATCTGTATTCTTAGCCGGATCTCATATTCGCAATCGCCAGTGTTATCCACAAGGGCGCCAAGGTACCATCTTATTTACTACCTTACAGTCACCTATTCTCAATATGTCTGGGTGGCGCTATCATTTGCTCAGTCTACAATCATAATTTTCGTTTTGTTGTAGTTTACACTGAGGCCATAATCAGTTGTTGTCTGAAACCTCTCCAACAGGTGTATGAGCTCATCCTCGCTTGTTGCAACTAATGTGGTATCATCTGCGAATCTTAAGCTAGATATCTTGGTTTAGCCTATGGCTACTCCACCGTGCCAGTCTTCCAGCACTTGTCGCATTACATGTTCACTATAGGTGTTAAAGAGGATCGGTGACAGAACACAGCTCTGCCTGACGCCTTTGCCGTCTTTACATTTATCGGACTTTGTGTTGTCTATTTTCACCAAAGCAGAGTTTTCTTCATATAGTAGGCGGATAATAAATACCAGATGTTGGGTGTTCCCATCTTCAATAATACAGTCCACAGTTTGTTCCATTTCACATTGTCGAAAGCTTTACGGTAGTCTACGAAACAAGGTACATAGGCACGTAATATTCTCTTGCTTTCTCGATAAGTTGTCGCAAATTCAGTATTTGCTTTCTGGTACCGTGTACTTTAACATGTACTGCTTGCTCAGGAGGTATTTGCCATGATAGATAATTTTGAAGTTGTACTGAAGGATGCATAGCATTATTTTACTGGCGTGCGATATTAGTTCCAGCAATCTGTAGTTATCACAGACATCTGTCGCTCCCTTTTTATGTAATGGCACGAAGATTGCAGTTCTCCAGTCGCCGGGCCAGACTCCCGTTTCCCATATTCCTTCGCTTAGTCTATAAAGGATTTTTACTTCATCTTCACCAACTAACTTAAGCGCCTCGGCCGTAATATTATCGACCCTAGCTGCTTTGCCAGTTTTTAGTTTTTGTATAGCTGCCTTCACTTTTGATTTAAGTATTGAAGGTTCGTGTTCGTAGCCCTGTTGTCAGTCACTTTCTACCTCTGTATGGTCTCTTTCAAAAAGTTTTTCGCAATATTGGCGCCAAACCACAAATATCTCATCCTTATTAGTTCTTAGAATACCGGTGGTGTCCTCAACACAAATCTACAAAAAAAAATTCTGCCCCAAGGACTAAACCTATCATGCCTTAAGTATTTTTGTGTACTGAAAGCGAATTTTTAATTTAAAAAACTTTCTACCGCGTAGATTTCAAGTAAATTTCGATTTTTTTTTTATTGTCAAAATACGGTTTTTTTGACAATTTTTGACATTTACTCGAAATCTACACGGTAGAAAGTTTTTTAAATTGAAAATTCGGTTTCAGCACATAAAACTGCTTAAGGCATGATAAGTTTAATCCTTAGAGCAGATTTTTTTTTGTAGACTTGTGTAATTGATCATGTTTTTGGTTTAAATTTATGTGTAATCACTCTTACTGTTTGGAAAAGATCTTTGCTATTATTGCGGTTAGCATGTGACTTCAGGTCTTTACTGATGTCTTGCAAATAGAGATTCTTATCTCTTCGACAAGAAGTCTGAATTCTTCGCCTCAGTGTGTTATACTTTTCCGATTCTGAGGCAGTGTTGACGCCTTGGGCCTTCAAATTAGTTATTCAAAGATGTTTCACATTTCTACGTATCTCGCTCTGTGTTTCCGTTACTGGTCTTGTGATGTTCTCTTTTAGAGAATTCCGCAGGACATTTGGATCTTCGTCATTTAGTGGGATCATTTCACTTATATATTCCTCTAATTTACTTTGGATAACTGGACCATCACTTATGAGGAGCAATCGTTTTTGTATTTGCTTTCGGCACGTTTTCAGCTTCAGCGAGAAGGTGCACATGAGTAGATGGTGAGCTCAATCAAAGTCAGCACCAGCTAGAGTTTTACAGAGCTTTATCGAAGATCTCTACCGATTGTGTATCATAATATAGTCAAAAATTCCAACAGCCCGCAGGTGATCATTATCCAGGGTGGAACCGACTTCGTCATTGAAATCACCCATAACAATGATACTTTCCCTGCTTGGAACAGTGTGAAGTGATGTTTCTAGATCTTCATAGAACGCTTCCAATTCTTCCTCTTCAGCAACATTGTAGGTGCATATACTTGCACTAAATTTACTACTGTTGTCTTGGCGTTGATCCTTAGGGAGATTATCCGATCACTGACAGGTCTAAATCCGAGGATTAATCCAGTTATTTATTTTTAGATCCAAAATCCGACTCCATTTTTGCTGATGTTATTATTTCCGGAGAAGCATATCATGCTTCCCATCGTGGATGTAAAATGTCCGGAGTCCCCATAATGCATCTCGGAAAGACTTGCTATTTTGATGTTTAAGTCTGCCAGTTCTTTCTCCAGTAGATATAGTTTTCCCGGCTGTCAGAGTCATATCTTCCAGGTAATAAGTCGGATTTCTTTCCGAGCTTTCGATGTGTAAACAATAATTAAATTACTTACATTATATTACATAAAATTTAATTTGGTAACAAAAGATTCAAATTTCATCGGAATTGCATTAAAATTGGTAGTTGGGTATTCTAGGAGAAGTAATTGTAATATTTTTATAGATTTATACGACATTTGGTAGGTAGTAATTTCAGGTTTCTCTGATAACGAGCCTAATGTTAAAGCATAAACAAGTCACAACGACGGATATTTTACTACGTAGAAAATAAGTAAAAAGACTAAAAACGGTGAAAAAGAATTTTTGAAAAAAAAAAAAAATTGAACCGCCTTCAAATGGGTCGTTAAAAGTTATGAATTAAAATTTCACCGTCCCCCAGTTAATTGAAACTTATTACCTAATATCGTTATTGAAGTCGGTTGAAAATACATTTTTATTCGTTACGTGTTCATTTTTACACCGAATCCAGCTCTTCATTGTGACGTCAGACATTTAATATCTCACGTGACTAATGAAATACATAAACAACAAACTGTCATGTTTGATGTATTTGATTGAAGTCAAAGTTTTGTTAACGGAAAAAGAAGAAATATTTTCCGAAATGTTAGCAGCCTTTAATTTATTTCAGTTTATATATTTTTAGGTGTGAGACATTTTGCACAAGTATTCAAACCAGCCTCTATCTGATCCTTTTGGCACAAGGGTTTCTTTCATCAATTCTTTATATATTATTGCAGTGACTAACGATTTCGACACCCAAAAGTCTCTTTTTAAAAAATTATTAAATTCAAAAATTTATTTTTTATAAAAATGTTTTAAGTACAATGTATGTATTTAATCTAAGAAAGCTAGTTACAGACTGAATCTAAAACAATGCAAAATAGGAAAGAAGGCACAGCGCCTTATCTTCTAAGTATCAGGTTACAACTGCTGATGCTGGGAAACATAGTCGTCCCCTTATAATTTAAATGGGGGGTCGATACATAATTCCTCCCCTCGAAGATTCAACTACGGAGTGCAGCGAGGAAGTTGAACGTTTGGTGGGATGGCTTCTGGTCGATTTCCCTCGATGTCTTCATTATGTTTACTTCGTCTGGCTAATATGCATTTTTTATATGAAAAATATGAGATGATTAAAAATAACCATAACATAGAGGAGTACTGTCCATGTACTGGGAATATTGGAGATTCCAATTTCGTCATAAGATATTTGGGGTTGATTTTCAATTATTTGTTTTTGAATATCCTGTAGTTCGTCTAGGTTGATATTCTCTAAGTGGATGGTAAAGTTTTGGTTTGGTGTAGGATTTTCCTCTTGGTCTAGTTCTGGGAAAAATATCGGCTCGTTTTGATTTATGGCTTGCTGTTTATTGCTGATCTTCTCTCGGGTGCTAATTATTTCGCACCCTATTGGGATGTTGATTAAATAGGTACCAATTAACTTTTGGACCTCTTCTTGTTGTTTACATTTCATGGTGATTGCCTGCTTGCTGGGAAATATACCAATCCATTGTGTCGATTCTTCTAGTTGCTTGATTACGGCTCTTGTAGTTTTGATCTGGGTTCTTTGACAGCTTGCGGTGTTCTTCATATCCAGGAGTTGTATTTCACAAGGGCTGTCTTCGTCGATTTCTTTTATGTCAAGTTTCTTACAAGCATAATATTGTGGTGCCATTTTGGTGCATATGTCACTTTCGAATGTAAAGTACAATTTGTCTTTTAGCAAATATCTATTATTTGGAATTATTGCCTTGAATTGACTCTGACTATACACAGGAATTGGGTACAGGTGATAATAATTAAAGGTTTCAGGGTACATGATTGGTAAACGAAGTAAGTAGGTGATTTTATTATTAAGGATATAACATTCAATTTCTATTAATTTTTCTATTAGTAGGGTATTTTCTAGTGTTATTTCAAAGGGCAATTGTCCCGGTTGTATATTTTTTTCCAATTTTAATAGTTCTTTGAACAGATCGGCAGTTTTTATTATACTTGGGTGCATGATATTTAATCTGGTGAACGTAATTGAATTTTCTATGTCTTGGAGAATAGAGTTAATTATTTCATACATATTTATAATTTGATTTAAAATGTCTTTCATGAAGTTAGTAGTTTTGCGTTTTAAGTCTCGTTCAGCAATGGCGGCAATCCGTTCGATTTCTGATTGTAATACTTTTTCATTATGAGATATTTGTTGAATGGTTAAATTAAATTTATTAATTATGTCTATAGAGATTGAGTTTTGTTTTGTAATGCTTGCAGCCAATTTATTTTGATTATTTTGAATTTGCCTAATGAGATTGTCATACCGTTCTCCGTCGGTGGCATCCAAATTACCAGATATTGATTTAAAAATAGAACCTAGACCGTTTATTAAACCTCTTTTGGTTCTTTGGGGATGCGGAAGAATTTCTTTTAACTTGATTTCGACCTTTTCTTCCGTCAACTTTAATATTTTAACATAGTTTGATGTATCTTGGGAGTAATTTTTATTCAAATTAATGCTATGCATAAGATTTTCTGATTGTTCATGTAGCTTATTAATTTCGGTGATAATTGGGTTTAAATCATAGTAATGGATCAAGGTGTGACTATATTCTTGTACCTTTGCCAGTCCTAGTTTAAGTGGTGTTTTCTAAGCTTTTGATTGTTATTCTCTCTTGTAATCCGAGTACAAGGGGAAATCTGAAATATAACAGTTTAGTTATTTAAAATCGTAAGTTTTCTTTAGTGGTCTTTTTAAGTTATCCATGTGGATTTTGTTTTCGGTCGATACGGTTTTTGAATTTTTGTCTACCGTTTTTATTACCGTTGGTTTATGAAATTTATTCGCGGTCTTTTGCCTTTTATGTTTTTTAATATAAGTGGTTGATTTAGACTGAAATAATTTTGGATCATCGCGATTTTGATTTAGTTTCTCTATAGTTTTTTCTTTATTTTCTATAAGGTTTTCATTTATTTTTGAGTACATTAATTTAGTCCTTTCTTTATGTTCGTTAATATAATCGTTAACGAGTATCTTTTCAATGTCCATATCGAATGGATTCTCATTATTTATGTGTCCTTTAATGACGTCTATTGGTTTTAGCTTTGTTGTCGAATGAATCGAGTGGTTATACGCTAGTATTGCATAAATCATTTTCATGTGTACTGGAGTTTTTAAAAATCCTCTAGTATTTAGTAACCGTACATGCTCTATTAATGTTGAGTGTAATCTCTCTATGGGACCATTAGATTGAGGGTGATTGGGTGAACAAAAATGCAATTTTATTTTGTGCAAGTTAAGAAGTTCGGTAATAACTGAATTTTTAAATTCTGAACCGTTATCAACGATAATTTGTTTTGGAACGCCATGATGGGAGAAAAATGTTATTAAATTGTTTACGATTTCGGTAGAACATAGTGACATTAATTTGTATGCCTGTGCATATTTCGAAAATGTATCTATGATAGTCAAAAATTTGGTTTGTTCTAAGTAGTAGATATGCAATGGGGCTACGGGGCCAAAACCCCATGCTTTTTCTTATGGAGGTTCATCGTGGTCTTTTTTGATACATCAATAACCTTCAGATGACCTTCACTCACACCATTTTTCCCATACACATGATAATATTTATTTTTTATTTGAATTAAATTCCTAAAACTTTGAATAATTAATGAATAATTTGCATAGTCACGTGATAATATTTATATTTATTTTAATTACTATTGAAAAGCTGTTCTCACCTCTAGAGTTAACACTGTAACAGTAAACATGAATCAGTAAGGTTTATCATGGTCTTTTTAATACATCAATAACCTTCAGATGACCTTCACTCACCTCACCTCATACTTCTAATTTCCTATAGAGGGAAGTCACAATATGATAATATTTGATTTAAATTCTTAAAACTCTGAATACTTATAATTTCCTATAGTCACGTGATAATAATTATAATTATTGAAAAGCCCCAACCATACGCCTCTGGAGTTAACATTATAACAACAGTATAGATGAATCAGCAATTATATTTTTAGATATATTAAATTCTTATAGCATGTACAGTATTACCGACACTTACTACAACTAATATATATTCAGGTGATAAGTCTATATTTTTATCATAATTATTTTTAATGAAAAAAATCCAGCCACCGCCCAGGATTCGAACCACCGATCTCCGGTTTGAAAGCACAATGCTCAACACACTAGGCTATCGAGGTACCTGACTTCAAGTTGATTAATACTGGTATACATGAATCAACGCATGACGTCACACACAGAGAAAAGCGTGCGCAGTGAAGGTCTACTGTATTAGCGAAATCTATTTCAATTTCCTGAAATGTAATATATTCATAATATTTATTTATTATTAATTAATTTTTATTTTAAATTCCTTAAAAACTTCTGAAAATTTATAATTTCCTATATAGGAGTCACGTTATAATATTTATTTACCAATAATTATTTTTATTAAAAATAAAAAAAAAACAGCCTTGACCGTGGATCGATCCTGCAAACTCTTGACTGAGAGTCCGAAGCGCTCTCCACTAATCCACTGTCCTACATACTAAATAAATGCTTAATTGTTGGTATCTTCCAGCTGTTATAGTTAGATACATTTACAATCTTCTTATCAATTCTTCGAAATTACCTATTTAACATAAAGATAACGAACCATATCTATCGACAGAGAATATGTATTAATTATTATTAACCATTTCTTTAACAACTTTATTATTTTTATGAGAATTGTTTTTTCAATTATTTTATAGAAAAGTTTTTCGTCGCCTAATAATTTTTAGCTTTAAATAATATTGACTAACAGACTAGAAAAAAATTAAAAGTCTTTAATATTATACAACATTGTTTGTTATTCTAGATTTCGACAACGATCACCTCATCACCAGGGGAATTACTTAAATGACTTATATTAAAAACGTTTGCATGTGACGTCATACCTCATTATATTTTTTTCTGAAAAAAATAGAGACTAAAAATAATGTAGATAAAAGTTATATTTATATTTAACCACTTAATGATGTCCAAATATCAATGGAAACCATAAAATGTTATAAATATTTTCATGTTCAAGTGTTAAAGCAGATGTCGAACTTTAATAAAAATTGAAATAGCCACCCAACGATGTCTACTATATTAGTGAAATCAATTAAATCATACATAGCTTTAATCTTTCAGCTTATCAGCTTCATGATGTCTGGTCAATCTAAATTTTACATGTATATATACCAGGCACTAAATGAATGAAATCGTTTACCATAATATGCCAAAGGACCTTACTTTAAACTTTATCCGATTTTAGTGAAAAAAAAACTAAGATTCATTAAAAAATTTATCCTACAATTCAACTAGAGGTAAATGTATACGTCTATACACAAAAAGTTATTAAAAACCCCAGGATTGCAAATATTCATATTTAAGTGCTGGTGATATCAAACTTTAACAAAATTAAAATAGACACCTAACGATATCTACTATATTAGGAAAATCTTTAACTTCAATATTTCAATTTCATGAAATGTAATAATACATACCTTTAGATCGGTGACTGAACAATGAAACCAAACGTAGAATTTTATTTCTTTCCATCAAGCCATAGAGGTTATCTTTAAAACGCATCTAACGAGTTCAACGATTATACATAAAATTATATATTATTTATAAGATGGAAAATAAACTAATGATATAACAATGTTAAGATTTTAGAGACAAACAAAAATTCATATTCACAGTGGACATTGACGAGCATTAGTCATGGGCGAAGTAAAACATAGTAATTTATATAATATAACCTATCAAATAATATTCAAATGTTCTAAGACAAAAGTTACATTTAATGATTGATAGGTACCTGCTTATACTCATAACTCAAAATGATCTCTAAATGAATTAGCAAATGTTTTCTCATTTTTAACACCAATATTTGAATTTAAAATCATTCTTTCTTTTGACTGTGAATCAGCAGCATATATTATAAAAAATCCTTCTAGTTTCAAAAGAACTTATTAGCAATTAAAAGATTTTTCCAAAATATGAAAAATATGAATTCCATCAGTTACACCCTGTATGAACTACTGATTATACAAGATACCAACAGAAAATTACCTAGTTTATTTAATTAGTATTCACTTTCAAATACAATCATTACATAAAACTTTTCAGACAACACACAGTAAATATTAATTTAATTTTTCAGGAAAATAATATTACATAAAAACTTAGACGTGGGTTAATTCTGTAGAGCTCTAGTGATAACAAAATTTCAATAGGACCTTCATAAAATATTATGACAATGAAAAGTTTTTAGATTATAATATTCTATAATTGAATCAAAGGCATATGCTAATCACAGTTTTAAAACACCAACAACACCTTTCTTTTATTGTATTATGAATGAATCCATTGTTTCAATTATCATTTCAACCTTTAATGAATCGATCCAACTTCCACTTTGAAAAAGTATATTATACAAAATAGTAAAACATGTTTTATATACCAAATAAAATATTTAGTAAGCTAATCATTCCTGGAACAATGTTTTAATCATCTTCAATTAGAGAGAGCTGCAAGCAGGCTTCCTTATCACAATTTACGGTTGATATAAAGCAGGAAGTCGCTGAGCACTTGTTGTTAGTTTATTAATAACCGACTATCTTAACTTTTATTCTTTAGTGTTGTTATCTACACAGTTTGTCAATTATCCGCTTTTATTGTTCTCTTCTATCTGTTTTATTGAAAGGTAAGTTTAATACAAATATGACATGTTACATATCAAATTAAACCTCATAACTAAACCCATAGATTTGGACTATTTTCATTAATTGTTTTAACATCTAGAATTATATTTTGATGGTGCTATATAAAAGTTTATTCTTATTAGTCATTTATGTTCAGTGGCGTCCAGGCAAATTTTAGTTGGGTCCGCGATTTGGGCTTAGGGGGTCCCAATTTTTTTCTTTACAGTGAGAAGAATTTTAAAATTGTAACACAATATCACCGTTATAGCACAGACAGCGCGCGACAGCGTTGTTGCCTAGCAAAGACGCAAAAGTAAGTTTCTTATTCTGTAGAAGGTAGCGACAAATTATAGACGATGTTGGAGAAATAAATAAGAGACAAATTACAAATTTTCCGATTGTTCATTACCATGTTTTATTGATCGGATAGGAGGCTAAAAGATCTAGGGGCCAGTCCGCGTTTGCGAAACCGCGGACCTAACCAGAACGCCACTGTTTATGTTATATCAAATTAAAGCTCTTAACATATAGATTTTGAACATGATAGAATCTCTGAAACTAATAATTGTTTCAGATTACATCTCACCGACACAGATCGTTCCTGAAGTAATATCCTTCGGTATAACACACTCACACACGCAGTTCTCAGTTAACTTTCAGACAAGAAACATGTCTTTCACCAACAATATTGTGAAGAAAATTCAATCAATCCTAAACAACCCCCGCCTTAAGGAAGAAAATGGTATTCCTCAAGGGATTAAAGAATGTTACAAGGCGGTACGAGCCATCAATAACGCTTTAACCAAGGCTGATTCGTTGGGTGAGAAACAACACCTGACTGCTGCTCTGAGCCAGGTAAAGAGCTTTAGGAAAATGTTTAAGGAATTGCAAGTTGTTGGATCGGGATATAAAACGAGACGTGAAACTGCAAAACACCGAGTTCATTGGGAAGACTCAACCACCGCATTCAAGAGCCGTATTAGAACAGGTGTGATTACCAACTTACGCCATTCAGATCCTAAGTTATTCCTTGAGGACTGTGAGGCGCTCTTCCACCGACGTATCCATAACATCTTAAAGAAAGAGGAGGCTTTAAAAGTTAATGCAGTTTTTTGCGGTCAATTTGTAATTGATAAAGCTGATGAGGTAATTGAGGAACTTAAATTTCTCAACACCAAAAACAGACCCATCTATCGAGATACAGACCTTAAGCAGTGGTTCAAGGAACATATTCTATCCCCCATTCTTACTGATCTGGAAGAGTTTCAGGAAAGAAATAGCGGCTGGGCGCTTGAAGCCATACTAAACTTGCAAGTGAACATTAACAAATATACCGCCCAACTTGGATCATCATACATAAAGTTACCCAAACCAATAGCTAACAAACAGGCGTGTATAAACATAAAAAATAGTGATAACGCATGCTTCGCTTGGAGCATCGTTTCTGCCATATATCCAGTGGGTTGGGGAAATCATCCTGACAGACCCTCTTCATACCCTCATTATTCCAAGCTACTAAATCTAACAGGTATTCAGTTCCCAATGACATTAAAACAAATACCGAGATTTGAGAAGCAAAACAGTATATCAATCAACGTTTATACCCTTAAGGTAGTGAAGAAAGGGTATATAACAGTTCCAAGCTACTTAACAAAAAATAAAATGGATAAACACGTAAATCTGTTGCTCGTTCAAGATCAATATTATACTGATGATGATGATGAAGAAGATAATGATGTTCCTTTCACACCCATACGATATCATTATGTATGGATAAAAGATTTATCCCGTCTTGTATCCACTCAACTAAGTCAACACAAAACAAAGAAATATTTCTGCGACCAATGTCTCCACTATTTTTATACCCAAGCTGGATTAGATAAGCACACTGAAGATTGCAAAAATTTAAACGAGTGTAAAATTAGGCTACCCACTCAAGATCAGAAGATGCTTTCATTTAAAAACTTTAAAAATAAAGAAAAGGTCCCATTCATCATATATTCCGATCTAGAGTGTATTTTAAAACCGGTGGAGGAGACCAACAAATATCAGGAGCACATACCTTGTAGTATAGGATACTATGTAAAGTGTTCATATGATGATAGCCTATCATTTTATAAATCATATAGGGGAGAAGATTCTATAGAATGGTTTTCAAATGAACTCAAACAATTTGCTGAGGATTTGGAAACGGTATTTCTTTGCCCTCTACCCATGGATCAATTATCTCCACAACAACAATCTGAATTTGATAGTGCTACCCACTGCCACATTTGCGAGAAACAGTTTAATATAAATAGTATAAAAGTCCGGGACCACTCCCATTATACAGGTCACTATAGAGGCCCGTCACATCAAGACTGTAATTTAAATTATCAGGATAGTCACGTGGTACCAATAGTTTTTCACAACTTAAGTGGATACGATACACACTTTATAATAAAAGATATTGCTACAAATATTGATGGTCGCATTGATATACTACCCATCAATAAAGAAAAATATATTTCATTTACCAAAAATATTAGTGAAAATGTGATTAAATTTAGGTTCATCGATTCTTTTAGGTTTATGGCAGGTAGTTTGGATACATTAGCCTCATATCTAGAGGAGCATCATATATTAAAATCAGAATTTTCACAATTAAATGATGAACAATTTAATCTATTGAAAAAGAAAGGGGTCTTTCCATATGACTTTATAGATTCCTTTGATAAGTTACATTATTCTGAACTACCAACAAAATCTGAATTTTATAATAAATTGGATGAGAAACATATATCACAGGAACAATATGCACATGCTCAGAATGTTTGGTCGAAATTCGGGTGTCAAAATTTAGGTGACTATTCCGATTTATACTTAAAAACTGATGTTATGCTTTTAGCTGAAATTTTTGAGCAATTTAGGGAAACCTGTCATAAAACATACCATCTTGATCCAGCACATTACTATACTCTACCTGGGTACACCTGGGACTGTATGATGAAACACACCAAAGTAAATCTTGAACTTCTCGATGATATTGATATGATAATGTTTATAGAACGCGGCATTCGAGGTGGACTAAGTCAATGTTCGAAACGTCGATCCAGAGCCAACAATAAATATATGTCTGACTATAATCCATCAAAACCTAGCACATATTTAATGTACTTCGACATAAACAACCAATATGGTTGGGCCATGGAACAAGATTTACCATATGGACAATTTAGTTTTATCGAGAATTTCGAAAATTTTGATGTTTCCACAATATCTGATACATCACCCGTTGGCTATATTCTCGAAGTAGATCTAGAGTACCCAGAACACTTACACGATAAACACAAAGACCTACCCTTTTGCCCAGAACATATAGTGCCCCCAGAGTCAAAATTACCAAAATTAATGGGTACGCTGTATAACAAAACCCGGTATACCATCCATTATAGAAATTTAAAGCAAGCTCTGGTAAATGGATTAAGATTAATAAAAATTCACCGCGTACTACAATTTAACCAGTCACCGTGGCTAAAAGCCTATATCGACCTCAACACAAAATTACGTGCCAATTCCAAAAACGATTTTGAAAAAAACCTGTTTAAATTAATGAACAACGCTGTGTTTGGGAAAACAATGGAAAATATACGCAAACACTCCAACATTAAATTAGTATCTAAATGGGAAGGGCGATACGGAGCTGAAGCACTAATTTCCAAACCAGAATTTAAGTCAGCGACTATTTTTAATGAAAATCTGGTTGCTATTGAACTCAATAAATATGAAATTTATTTCAATAAACCAATTTATGTAGGTATGTGCATATTAGACCTGGCAAAAACAACGATCTATGATTTCCAATATAATTTTATGATGAAAAAATATTCTAATAATGAATGTGTAATAGTTTATACAGACACAGACAGTCTTATTTATGAAATACAATGTGATGATGTATACGAGGAACTTATAAAAAAAAACATATCAAAATTCGATACCAGCGATTATCCAGAAAATAATATATATCATATACCACGTGTTAATAAAAAGGTTATTGGTTTGATGAAAGATGAATCCTCCGGTCATATAATGACAGACTTTGTGGGATTAAGATCAAAAATGTATGCACTTAAATTACTAAAGACGTTGGAAGATGAAGAAAAGGAGCGAAAAGTGTTAATAGAAAAAGGAGCAGATGGTGATGATATTGATATAGCTCTCTCAAATATTGGATTAACTAAAAAGGCGAAGGGGGTTAAGAAATCTGTTGTAAAAACCCGTATAACATTTAATGATTATATTGAATGTCTAGACAATTTTCATGAAAAAAATGTTAATCAAAATTTAATCCAATCCTCTAAACACATTGTGAATTCAATAACCCAAACCAAAACTGCTCTCAGTCCCCATGATGATAAGCGACATTTAGTTAAGGACTCATATAACACTTTACCTTGGGGCCACTATACTATCATGGAAACCTAATTGTAATTATATACAGCTTCCCAAGGTGCAGAAAAATTGTTAGTGTTTATTACATACCAGAGATAAATAAGTATTGAATTTAATGAAAATATTATAAAAGTGGTATGATTACATTTTTTAGTAACTTTTATTTCACTTTATAATATTTTCTATACAACCCTACATATTGTAATAAATTGCTATTATATTTATATATAAACTTACACATTATTTGTTGTAGTACCTTACTATTATATTTTCTATATCACCATGTATATTATTTTTGTAATATATACTATTTGTTTTAATAAAGAATTGTATCTATTTTTGAGTATTTCTTACCTTAAAACACTTCCTGGAGGTAAAACTCTCATTCATCGACGGAGTGCTTGAGATGAGAGTATTTCCAAGCGTAGTGCCACAAATATTTCATTTTTAAACCTTGGCAAGTATGTATGATGTTATAATAAAGATGTGGAGTGTTAAATATAATAATATTGATCAGATGATAAGAGAAGCAAAACAACAAAATTTAAGTCACAAATCTGCTCTCGTCCTGATCAATCCAACCAAATCCAACTTTGAATATCCATCCCCTCCCGCTTCTCTTCCTTTGGCTTCTGAAATAGTAATACATTTTCAGTACAGCTTTTTTAAAAGATATATAAGAATAACTATTGATCTGATTTTATTGTACAAGTACAATTTTTTTTCCAAACACTCCAACTTTTACATCCAGCTTTACATTGGAGGTACATAAAATACCCACGAACAGTTCATGAACTGTCCATGGAATACCTATGAACTGTCCATAAAATACCATGAGTCAGTCATCAAGTACTCATAAACTAGGTACCAAGTGCCCATCAAATATATAAAGAGCAATACATGCAAAGGTTATTTTGCTTCTTTTTATCTATATAACAAGTATCTTATAAATATTCTTGTATTTAACACCTCACAACCTAATTATAACATAATATATACTTGACTAGGTTTTAATCTGAATAATTGTGTCACTGCTCTTAAAAGTAATCTCATTTCTATATAATTTATACCCAAATTCATATACGTTTTCTATGAAAACACCCTCTCGTAGAGAACTAACATACATAGAGCTGTAATATTTTGGGAAGTGAAACATATAAGCTCCAACATTTTTACCCTTATATACCCTCATTTACCCTTCTTTTACCCTTATTTATCATTATTTACCCTTAATTATACTTATTTTATTCTTATTTACCCTTGTTTTATCTTTATTTTACCTTGTTTTATTCTTATTTACCCTCGTTTTATCTCCCTGATAAAACTAGTTTTATCAGGGAGATAAAACGAGGGTAAATAAGAATAAAACAAGGTAAAATAAAGATAAAACAAGGGTAAATAAGAATAAAATAAGTATAATTAAGGGTAAATAATGATAAATAAGGGTAAAAGAAGGGTAAATGAGGGTATATAAGGGTAAAAATGTTGGAGCTTATATGTTTCACTTCCCAAAATATTACAGCTCTATGTATGTTAGTTCTCTACGAGAGGGTGTTTTCATAGAAAACGTATATGAATTTGGGTATAAATTATATAGAAATGAGATTACTTTTAAGAGCAGTGACACAATTATTCAGATTAAAACCTAGTCAAGTATATATTATGTTATAATTAGGTTGTGAGGTGTTAAATACAAGAATATTTATAAGATACTTGTTATATAGATAAAAAGAAGCAAAATAACCTTTGCATGTATTGCTCTTTATATATTTGATGGGCACTTGGTACCTAGTTTATGAGTACTTGATGACTGACTCATGGTATTTTATGGACAGTTCATAGGTATTCCATGGACAGTTCATGAACTGTTCGTGGGTATTTTATGTACCTCCAATGTAAAGCTGGATGTAAAAGTTGGAGTGTTTGGAAAAAAAATTGTACTTGTACAATAAAATCAGATCAATAGTTATTCTTATATATCTTTTAAAAAAGCTGTACTGAAAATGTATTACTATTTCAGAAGCCAAAGGAAGAGAAGCGGGAGGGGATGGATATTCAAAGTTGGATTTGGTTGGATTGATCAGGACGAGAGCAGATTTGTGACTTAAATTTTGTTGTTTTGCTTCTCTTATCATCTGATCAATATTATTATATTTAACACTCCACATCTTTATTATAACATCATACATACTTGCCAAGGTTTAAAAATGAAATATTTGTGGCACTACGCTTGGAAATACTCTCATCTCAAGCACTCCGTCGATGAATGAGAGTTTTACCTCCAGGAAGTGTTTTAAGGTAAGAAATACTCAAAAATAGATACAATTCTTTATTAAAACAAATAGTATATATTACAAAAATAATATACATGGTGATATAGAAAATATAATAGTAAGGTACTACAACAAATAATGTGTAAGTTTATATATAAATATAATAGCAATTTATTACAATATGTAGGGTTGTATAGAAAATATTATAAAGTGAAATAAAAGTTACTAAAAAATGTAATCATACCACTTTTATAATATTTTCATTAAATTCAATACTTATTTATCTCTGGTATGTAATAAACACTAACAATTTTTCTGCACCTTGGGAAGGTATAGCTGTATATAATTACAATTAGGTTTCCATGATAGTATAGTGGCCCCAAGGTAAAGTGTTATATGAGTCCTTAACTAAATGTCGCTTATCATCATGGGGACTGAGAGCAGTTTTGGTTTGGGTTATTGAATTCACAATGTGTTTAGAGGATTGGATTAAATTTTGATTAACATTTTTTTCATGAAAATTGTCTAGACATTCAATATAATCATTAAATGTTATACGGGTTTTTACAACAGATTTCTTAACCCCCTTCGCCTTTTTAGTTAATCCAATATTTGAGAGAGCTATATCAATATCATCACCATCTGCTCCTTTTTCTATTAACACTTTTCGCTCCTTTTCTTCATCTTCCAACGTCTTTAGTAATTTAAGTGCATACATTTTTGATCTTAATCCCACAAAGTCTGTCATTATATGACCGGAGGATTCATCTTTCATCAAACCAATAACCTTTTTATTAACACGTGGTATATGATATATATTATTTTCTGGATAATCGCTGGTATCGAATTTTGATATGTTTTTTTTTATAAGTTCCTCGTATACATCATCACATTGTATTTCATAAATAAGACTGTCTGTGTCTGTATAAACTATTACACATTCATTATTAGAATATTTTTTCATCATAAAATTATATTGGAAATCATAGATCGTTGTTTTTGCCAGGTCTAATATGCACATACCTACATAAATTGGTTTATTGAAATAAATTTCATATTTATTGAGTTCAATAGCAACCAGATTTTCATTAAAAATAGTCGCTGACTTAAATTCTGGTTTGGAAATTAGTGCTTCAGCTCCGTATCGCCCTTCCCATTTAGATACTAATTTAATGTTGGAGTGTTTGCGTATATTTTCCATTGTTTTCCCAAACACAGCGTTGTTCATTAATTTAAACAGGTTTTTTTCAAAATCGTTTTTGGAATTGGCACGTAATTTTGTGTTGAGGTCGATATAGGCTTTTAGCCACGGTGACTGGTTAAATTGTAGTACGCGGTGAATTTTTATTAATCTTAATCCATTTACCAGAGCTTGCTTTAAATTTCTATAATGGATGGTATACCGGGTTTTGTTATACAGCGTACCCATTAATTTTGGTAATTTTGACTCTGGGGGCACTATATGTTCTGGGCAAAAGGGTAGGTCTTTGTGTTTATCGTGTAAGTGTTCTGGGTACTCTAGATCTACTTCGAGAATATAGCCAACGGGTGATGTATCAGATATTGTGGAAACATCAAAATTTTCGAAATTCTCGATAAAACTAAATTGTCCATATGGTAAATCTTGTTCCATGGCCCAACCATATTGGTTGTTTATGTCGAAGTACATTAAATATGTGCTAGGTTTTGATGGATTATAGTCAGACATATATTTATTGTTGGCTCTGGATCGACGTTTCGAACATTGACTTAGTCCACCTCGAATGCCGCGTTCTATAAACATTATCATATCAATATCATCGAGAAGTTCAAGATTTACTTTGGTGTGTTTCATCATACAGTCCCAGGTGTACCCAGGTAGAGTATAGTAATGTGCTGGATCAAGATGGTATGTTTTATGACAGGTTTCCCTAAATTGCTCAAAAATTTCAGCTAAAAGCATAACATCAGTTTTTAAGTATAAATCGGAATAGTCACCTAAATTTTGACACCCGAATTTCGACCAAACATTCTGAGCATGTGCATATTGTTCCTGTGATATATGTTTCTCATCCAATTTATTATAAAATTCAGATTTTGTTGGTAGTTCAGAATAATGTAACTTATCAAAGGAATCTATAAAGTCATATGGAAAGACCCCTTTCTTTTTCAATAGATTAAATTGTTCATCATTTAATTGTGAAAATTCTGATTTTAATATATGATGCTCCTCTAGATATGAGGCTAATGTATCCAAACTACCTGCCATAAACCTAAAAGAATCGATGAACCTAAATTTAATCACATTTTCACTAATATTTTTGGTAAATGAAATATATTTTTCTTTATTGATGGGTAGTATATCAATGCGACCATCAATATTTGTAGCAATATCTTTTATTATAAAGTGTGTATCGTATCCACTTAAGTTGTGAAAAACTATTGGTACCACGTGACTATCCTGATAATTTAAATTACAGTCTTGATGTGACGGGCCTCTATAGTGACCTGTATAATGGGAGTGGTCCCGGACTTTTATACTATTTATATTAAACTGTTTCTCGCAAATGTGGCAGTGGGTAGCACTATCAAATTCAGATTGTTGTTGTGGAGATAATTGATCCATGGGTAGAGGGCAAAGAAATACCGTTTCCAAATCCTCAGCAAATTGTTTGAGTTCATTTGAAAACCATTCTATAGAATCTTCTCCCCTATATGATTTATAAAATGATAGGCTATCATCATATGAACACTTTACATAGTATCCTATACTACAAGGTATGTGCTCCTGATATTTGTTGGTCTCCTCCACCGGTTTTAAAATACACTCTAGATCGGAATATATGATGAATGGGACCTTTTCTTTATTTTTAAAGTTTTTAAATGAAAGCATCTTCTGATCTTGAGTGGGTAGCCTAATTTTACACTCGTTTAAATTTTTGCAATCTTCAGTGTGCTTATCTAATCCAGCTTGGGTATAAAAATAGTGGAGACATTGGTCGCAGAAATATTTCTTTGTTTTGTGTTGACTTAGTTGAGTGGATACAAGACGGGATAAATCTTTTATCCATACATAATGATATCGTATGGGTGTGAAAGGAACATCATTATCTTCTTCATCATCATCATCAGTATAATATTGATCTTGAACGAGCAACAGATTTACGTGTTTATCCATTTTATTTTTTGTTAAGTAGCTTGGAACTGTTATATACCCTTTCTTCACTACCTTAAGGGTATAAACGTTGATTGATATACTGTTTTGCTTCTCAAATCTCGGTATTTGTTTTAATGTCATTGGGAACTGAATACCTGTTAGATTTAGTAGCTTGGAATAATGAGGGTATGAAGAGGGTCTGTCAGGATGATTTCCCCAACCCACTGGATATATGGCAGAAACGATGCTCCAAGCGAAGCATGCGTTATCACTATTTTTTATGTTTATACACGCCTGTTTGTTAGCTATTGGTTTGGGTAACTTTATGTATGATGATCCAAGTTGGGCGGTATATTTGTTAATGTTCACTTGCAAGTTTAGTATGGCTTCAAGCGCCCAGCCGCTATTTCTTTCCTGAAACTCTTCCAGATCAGTAAGAATGGGGGATAGAATATGTTCCTTGAACCACTGCTTAAGGTCTGTATCTCGATAGATGGGTCTGTTTTTGGTGTTGAGAAATTTAAGTTCCTCAATTACCTCATCAGCTTTATCAATTACAAATTGACCGCAAAAAACTGCATTAACTTTTAAAGCCTCCTCTTTCTTTAAGATGTTATGGATACGTCGGTGGAAGAGCGCCTCACAGTCCTCAAGGAATAACTTAGGATCTGAATGGCGTAAGTTGGTAATCACACCTGTTCTAATACGGCTCTTGAATGCGGTGGTTGAGTCTTCCCAATGAACTCGGTGTTTTGCAGTTTCACGTCTCGTTTTATATCCCGATCCAACAACTTGCAATTCCTTAAACATTTTCCTAAAGCTCTTTACCTGGCTCAGAGCAGCAGTCAGGTGTTGTTTCTCACCCAACGAATCAGCCTTGGTTAAAGCGTTATTGATGGCTCGTACCGCCTTGTAACATTCTTTAATCCCTTGAGGAATACCATTTTCTTCCTTAAGGCGGGGGTTGTTTAGGATTGATTGAATTTTCTTCACAATATTGTTGGTGAAAGACATGTTTCTTGTCTGAAAGTTAACTGAGAACTGCGTGTGTGAGTGTGTTATACCGAAGGATATTACTTCAGGAACGATCTGTGTCGGTGAGATGTAATCTGAAACAATTATTAGTTTCAGAGATTCTATCATGTTCAAAATCTATATGTTAAGAGCTTTAATTTGATATAACATAAACAGTGGCGTTCTGGTTAGGTCCGCGGTTTCGCAAACGCGGACTGGCCCCTAGATCTTTTAGCCTCCTATCCGATCAATAAAACATGGTAATGAACAATCGGAAAATTTGTAATTTGTCTCTTATTTATTTCTCCAACATCGTCTATAATTTGTCGCTACCTTCTACAGAATAAGAAACTTACTTTTGCGTCTTTGCTAGGCAACAACGCTGTCGCGCGCTGTCTGTGCTATAACGGTGATATTGTGTTACAATTTTAAAATTCTTCTCACTGTAAAGAAAAAAATTGGGACCCCCTAAGCCCAAATCGCGGACCCAACTAAAATTTGCCTGGACGCCACTGAACATAAATGACTAATAAGAATAAACTTTTATATAGCACCATCAAAATATAATTCTAGATGTTAAAACAATTAATGAAAATAGTCCAAATCTATGGGTTTAGTTATGAGGTTTAATTTGATATGTAACATGTCATATTTGTATTAAACTTACCTTTCAATAAAACAGATAGAAGAGAACAATAAAAGCGGATAATTGACAAACTGTGTAGATAACAACACTAAAGAATAAAAGTTAAGATAGTCGGTTATTAATAAACTAACAACAAGTGCTCAGCGACTTCCTGCTTTATATCAACCGTAAATTGTGATAAGGAAGCCTGCTTGCAGCTCTCTCTAATTGAAGATGATTAAAACATTGTTCCAGGAATGATTAGCTTACTAAATATTTTATTTGGTATATAAAACATGTTTTACTATTTTGTATAATATACTTTTTCAAAGTGGAAGTTGGATCGATTCATTAAAGGTTGAAATGATAATTGAAACAATGGATTCATTCATAATACAATAAAAGAAAGGTGTTGTTGGTGTTTTAAAACTGTGATTAGCATATGCCTTTGATTCAATTATAGAATATTATAATCTAAAAACTTTTCATTGTCATAATATTTTATGAAGGTCCTATTGAAATTTTGTTATCACTAGAGCTCTACAGAATTAACCCACGTCTAAGTTTTTATGTAATATTATTTTCCTGAAAAATTAAATTAATATTTACTGTGTGTTGTCTGAAAAGTTTTATGTAATGATTGTATTTGAAAGTGAATACTAATTAAATAAACTAGGTAATTTTCTGTTGGTATCTTGTATAATCAGTAGTTCATACAGGGTGTAACTGATGGAATTCATATTTTTCATATTTTGGAAAAATCTTTTAATTGCTAATAAGTTCTTTTGAAACTAGAAGGATTTTTTATAATATATGCTGCTGATTCACAGTCAAAAGAAAGAATGATTTTAAATTCAAATATTGGTGTTAAAAATGAGAAAACATTTGCTAATTCATTTAGAGATCATTTTGAGTTATGAGTATAAGCAGGTACCTATCAATCATTAAATGTAACTTTTGTCTTAGAACATTTGAATATTATTTGATAGGTTATATTATATAAATTACTATGTTTTACTTCGCCCATGACTAATGCTCGTCAATGTCCACTGTGAATATGAATTTTTGTTTGTCTCTAAAATCTTAACATTGTTATATCATTAGTTTATTTTCCATCTTATAAATAATATATAATTTTATGTATAATCGTTGAACTCGTTAGATGCGTTTTAAAGATAACCTCTATGGCTTGATGGAAAGAAATAAAATTCTACGTTTGGTTTCATTGTTCAGTCACCGATCTAAAGGTATGTATTATTACATTTCATGAAATTGAAATATTGAAGTTAAAGATTTTCCTAATATAGTAGATATCGTTAGGTGTCTATTTTAATTTTGTTAAAGTTTGATATCACCAGCACTTAAATATGAATATTTGCAATCCTGGGGTTTTTAATAACTTTTTGTGTATAGACGTATACATTTACCTCTAGTTGAATTGTAGGATAAATTTTTTAATGAATCTTAGTTTTTTTTTCACTAAAATCGGATAAAGTTTAAAGTAAGGTCCTTTGGCATATTATGGTAAACGATTTCATTCATTTAGTGCCTGGTATATATACATGTAAAATTTAGATTGACCAGACATCATGAAGCTGATAAGCTGAAAGATCAAAGCTATGTATGATTTAATTGATTTCACTAATATAGTAGACATCGTTGGGTGGCTATTTCAATTTTTATTAAAGTTCGACATCTGCTTTAACACTTGAACATGAAAATATTTATAACATTTTATGGTTTCCATTGATATTTGGACATCATTAAGTGGTTAAATATAAATATAACTTTTATCTACATTATTTTTAGTCTCTATTTTTTTCAGAAAAAAATATAATGAGGTATGACGTCACATGCAAACGTTTTTAATATAAGTCATTTAAGTAATTCCCCTGGTGATGAGGTGATCGTTGTCGAAATCTAGAATAACAAACAATGTTGTATAATATTAAAGACTTTTAATTTTTTTCTAGTCTGTTAGTCAATATTATTTAAAGCTAAAAATTATTAGGCGACGAAAAACTTTTCTATAAAATAATTGAAAAAACAATTCTCATAAAAATAATAAAGTTGTTAAAGAAATGGTTAATAATAATTAATACATATTCTCTGTCGATAGATATGGTTCGTTATCTTTATGTTAAATAGGTAATTTCGAAGAATTGATAAGAAGATTGTAAATGTATCTAACTATAACAGCTGGAAGATACCAACAATTAAGCATTTATTTAGTATGTAGGACAGTGGATTAGTGGAGAGCGCTTCGGACTCTCAGTCAAGAGTTTGCAGGATCGATCCACGGTCAAGGCTGTTTTTTTTTTATTTTTAATAAAAATAATTATTGGTAAATAAATATTATAACGTGACTCCTATATAGGAAATTATAAATTTTCAGAAGTTTTTAAGGAATTTAAAATAAAAATTAATTAATAATAAATAAATATTATGAATATATTACATTTCAGGAAATTGAAATAGATTTCGCTAATACAGTAGACCTTCACTGCGCACGCTTTTCTCTGTGTGTGACGTCATGCGTTGATTCATGTATACCAGTATTAATCAACTTGAAGTCAGGTACCTCGATAGCCTAGTGTGTTGAGCATTGTGCTTTCAAACCGGAGATCGGTGGTTCGAATCCTGGGCGGTGGCTGGATTTTTTTCATTAAAAATAATTATGATAAAAATATAGACTTATCACCTGAATATATATTAGTTGTAGTAAGTGTCGGTAATACTGTACATGCTATAAGAATTTAATATATCTAAAAATATAATTGCTGATTCATCTATACTGTTGTTATAATGTTAACTCCAGAGGCGTATGGTTGGGGCTTTTCAATAATTATAATTATTATCACGTGACTATAGGAAATTATAAGTATTCAGAGTTTTAAGAATTTAAATCAAATATTATCATATTGTGACTTCCCTCTATAGGAAATTAGAAGTATGAGGTGAGGTGAGTGAAGGTCATCTGAAGGTTATTGATGTATTAAAAAGACCATGATAAACCTTACTGATTCATGTTTACTGTTACAGTGTTAACTCTAGAGGTGAGAACAGCTTTTCAATAGTAATTAAAATAAATATAAATATTATCACGTGACTATGCAAATTATTCATTAATTATTCAAAGTTTTAGGAATTTAATTCAAATAAAAAATAAATATTATCATGTGTATGGGAAAAATGGTGTGAGTGAAGGTCATCTGAAGGTTATTGATGTATCAAAAAAGACCACGATGAACCTCCATAAGAAAAAGCATGGGGTTTTGGCCCCGTAGCCCCATTGCATATCTACTAAGTAGTAAAGAAATGACAGTTCTGTGACACCCCCCACCACTTTTTAGTACCCCCCTCCACTCTTCCAGAACCCCCCACCAATTTCTCAGAACCCCCCTCCATTTTTCATAAGCCACGCCCCATCCCCTCCACTCTTCCAGAACCCCCCTCCATTTTTCCCCAGACCCCGCTCAATCTCACCACCACTTTTCGATCCCCCCTCTACTTTTCTCACAATCCCCCCACCAATTTCTCAGAACCCCCCTCCATTTTTCATAAGCCACGCCCCATCCCCTCCACTCTTCCAGAACCCCCCTCCATTTTTCATAAGCCACGCCCCATCCCCTCCACTCTTCCAGAACCCCCCTCCATTTGTCATAAGCCACACCCCACCCCCTCCACTATTCCATAACCCCCTCCATTTTTTCATAAGCCACGCCCTACCCCCTCCCTACCTCATCGGAAATGTTATAGGTTAGGCAGTACATATTTTACCATTGCTCCAAACACTTAATCATTATGCCCGTCTGTGTATGGATATGTATCAGATGTAAGAGTGTATTAAAGGAATACAGTACGTTCAAAAATGAAAAAATATTCACCGTGTGTGACAATTGTGATATACAACCTATCAAGGCACCTGCTGCATAATTGATTTCACATTTCATACTAATAAGTGAAAGTAGTGGTGGATTTTCAACCTCCCCTCCACCATAATTTAGGATCATTCCCTCCCCTCATATCATATATATGATCATCATCATATATATGTATGGTGAGGACCTCCCATCTCTCCCACCACAACTCAAAACCTCCCACCACAATTCAGCACCCCCACTATATCAAATTATTCTGATTATAAAAAGAGACGTACACAGGCATTGTAACAAAGTTTTTTGTGTCAACTAGTTAAAGAAATTCAAGTGTTCACAATGGCTTACAGTGGCAGTTTATTTAGTTTACCTGAACTGAGTATTAATGATTTAATTAATAATTTACCTCCAGCACCGCAAGACAAAAATGAAATAGTAGTACTTGGTGAGCGAAGGTACCAACTGAATAAATCTAGAAGTAAATATGTGACAACGGGATTATCACATGACTTCTGTTATAACCCATGTGTGAAGCTAAGTGGAAACAAACTTGATGTAATAATTTTTAACGAAAAGGAGTGGCTTCATTTTCTCACGTATCAAGGTGTAATAACTAATTATGTATACTCCAATGATAAAGTTGAACCAGTAGAGACTGATAACTTTCTTATAAAATTTGAGCAAATTTCCTATTCCAGAGTTATAAAAATAATAAAAAATAACTCTTACATTTACTTGGGATATGAATCGATTTGCAAGTTGTGGGAAGCATTACCACTCATTAAGGCTAACATTGAGACCTTAAAAAGATTGCAATTCCAAAGTTATTTCAGGAATGTGGTGAGAGAACTACAACATCAAGAAGGAAATGTATTTGAAAATGCAGTAAATCTTATTGAAAAGAATAAAAATGGCTATAATGAAAATACCATTATGCTTATGGAGTTAATTTATATTTATCCAGATATATTGGAAGCTGAATATTGTGGTAGGATCTAAAGATGAAGAAAGTGACATTTAATTTAAGAGACAATAAGATTAATTTTATGGTGGTGTGGAATTTTGCGTATAAATTATCAAGAAAGAGATATTGGGAAATTGTAGCCCTCGATAGAGTTCGGTTTAATAGAAGAATAAAACAAACTTCAAATATTATAAACCCCATTTTAGACAGTACTCATAGATATAATGTATATAATGAGAGATTTTGTAATTTATATGATACTTAATCATATATAACCACATAGGTAGTATTTTTGTATTTATGTATGTGAAATAGATATATAGAAATAAAACATATTTATGCTTGAATATTTGTTTTATTAGGTAAAAATATATTATAAATTAAATAATACATGAAAAAAGTAATAAAATATAGATTATATTCATACAATGCTATTATTTGAAATCCATGAATTATGCTTATTGCTTAATCCTAACCATTTAACATAGAGCTTGTTATTCTTTTTTCTTAAAATTTTTTCCACGAGATATACATCGGGATACTTTACTTTCTGCATTTCTTCCTCATAAAAACTCCCTAAAATTTCCTCTCCCATTTGGTCTTGTAAAAGATAAGTTCTAGGATTACCTTTATGAACTTTCCTAATTTTGAAAATTTCATTAGACCAGTTAGGCGTATATCCCTTTGAAAAAGCTTGTCGATATTTACTAATCCTCACATAATCATTTACTTTAAATTTTTTTTTCCTTGGATCGACTGTTTTCGGGTGGTTATAGACAGTTTTTAATAAGCGTTTTTCATCTTTCTTTTTAACATTTTTAGGTTGCATCCCAATTGTCCTATGTTTAGTGTTATTGTATTCAACAACAATATGCGGTAACAAATTTAACCACTTATAGTTTCCGTTTAGACTAAAAAGTTTCCACATTTTATTTTTTAAAGTCCTATTAACTCGTTCCACAACACTTGCTTTGAGATCTGTATAAGAGCTATAATGGTTAATTTTCATCTCATCCATTAATTTTTTAAATTCTTTATTGTAAAATTCTTTACCCAAATCTGTTTGCAAATTTTTCGGTACAGCTTTGATATCTGATAAGATCTTTTTCATTGCTTCCGTAACATTTTTTCCGCCTTTAGTTTTCACAGGTTCACACCAAACAAATTTTGAGAATACGTTAATAACTACTAAAATATATTTATAACCTTTGTTTACTTTAGCATAAGGGATCATCTGTGCAAGATCTGCTTGAAAAAGATCATTAATACCTTTAACAATAACTCTTCTTCGTTTAAAAGATTTTCTAGCTGGTTTATGAAGTTCATTTACTATTTCCTTTTTAATGTTACTCATCTTTACTTATCGATAGGGTAAATGAATCCTTAATTTCCCACATACACTATTTATCTTATTATTTTAGCCTCTTTTAATTCCTCTATTATTGAAATTATCTCGTTATTATGTCCCGTATTTCCTGCCAACTGTGAAGCTATGAGTAGTCTTAATCGGTCTATTATTTCATTATAGTCATCAAAATGTTTATATTCAATTTTTTTATTATCAAGTTCCATCAGTGTTAATGCACCACCTTTTTTTTTTTCATTATTTGCCTTCCTTATTTGTTCCCTTGTCTTTCTCATTTGTTCAGGTGAAGAAAGTGAACTCACTCTCGATCTCGTCACGGGTGGCTTAGCTTCTGAAAAAAATGTATTTATTCTTGGTCTTACCACAGCAGGTATTGCCGATGCACTTTTTTTATTAGCCCTTTCTTGACTCATCGAGTGCAAGGTAGAAACACGTGGTTTAATAATATCTATAAATTTAGACGCATTTGATGTAGATAGACCTCTCTCCGGATCATAACCTAGGTAATGAGCATTACTCCTCCTAATTATATCAATATACTGATCCACATCAGATGCTCGATGCCCTGCTGGATGCTTTTTGAACATTAATTCATACAATCCTGGCGTACCTTTGTATGGAAACTGATCATCAATAATAAAATTAGCACCATCAAAATCAACAGTTGCAGTGCCAATAGCGAATTTCTTCTTAAATGGGTCGAAGTAAATACCAAAGGTATCATCAAACTCGTTTTGTGAATCCTCAATTTTATCTTGTATGTATGCTCGCGGTAGAGGTGCATTAAATTGTTGCAAGTATCTCTCATTTTCTGATAGTACGGATGGATCTACTACCTGTGATGGAAAAGTTTCATCAAAGAAACTCCCTACATATTGAGGTCTTTCTTGGGTAGAGTCAAAATGAAATGTTTCATCTTCCAAATTAGTGGGTGCTGTGTGATAAAATTCAAGAGGGACTGGATCAATTGATCGCCTGTTTAAACTCTCATTTTTTATTTCTGTTTTCAAAAAAGATTTACGTGGATCACTTTCATTATTAACGATAGTTGTTACTAATTCACGAAGAGGTCGCGTTATCGGTTTATAAGTTTCCTCCAATGCTAACTGAGATTTAGCAATATCAGTTTTCAAACTTCTATACTTTTGCCTTAAGGCATCTCGCGTCTTTAACAGCTCTGCTGCCACTCTACTATCCATGGTGAATGGTTGATAATATTAATGTCTCTATTTTATATATGAAAAAATTGATCAAAACCTTTTCGATATCTCCCAGAGTTGATTGGACAATCTTTATCGATTACAACGAATCCATATTTATCATTCCAACAAAATGCACAAAGTTCTTTGAAATCTTGGAAACTCATATCAACGTTTACATGATCATCATAGATATGTTTGAGATTGGTAAGGTCCTGAGGAAATATCACAAGAAGATTGGCATTGTCTCTACATAATTGTTTAGGGATAGCAGCGTAGGTTTGACATAAATAAAAACAATCAGTGTTTTTATGACGCCCAAAAGAAAAATAGCTTTTAATAATACTTTGATCACATGATACCAAATCATCGAATATTATGACTGAATTCGGTTTTATTTCTTCTGGAGGTATCACTGCATCCCCGTCATTATATTCGAAATATCCAATTTCATTCATAGGTTTCACAAGCATCCTCAGATATTCATATTTCGGTTGGTATAGAGATTTAGAATATAAATAAATATTTTCAAAACGTAAACCGTTAGGATGTTCCAACAAACTAAGCATTACATTTGTTTTTCCAGACCCAGAACTTCCAACTAGAAGTCCCCGTTTCGACTGTCCACCAAATAAAATACCATGTTTTTGAAAAGTCTTTGTCTTGGAAATTTTGTCGTGATTAACTATTGGTAAAATTGTTGCTTGCTGTTGAATCTGCATTGTGTTCAAATAATCACATCACACTAGTGTGAAATCGAACTGCATTAGAAAGAGAACTGTTAAAAACTGATCAAGCATAACCCTCTACTCTATATAAAAGGGTATTCTATAAAACCAAGAATCAGTTTATTCCATAATTTGGGATATAATGGGTCGAACCAAAAGTTCACAGCTTACTTGTACTAGAAACTCTAAAAAGAGAGGACGTGGTCTGCTCAATAGTATAATAAATAAACTTCCGGTGGAACTACATATACCTGGTTATAATTATTGTGGGCCAGGAACTAAACTCACAAAACGCCTAGAACGAGGTGATAGAGGAATTAACCCATTAGATGAAGCGTGTAGAGAACACGATATAGCATATTCCAAATTTGAAGAGGTTGAAAAAAGGAATCAAGCAGATAGGGAATTAGCTGAAGCTGCATTTAAACGTGTAAAAGCACCCGACTCTGGTTTTGGTGAAAAAGTCGCTGCATTGGGAGTTGGTGGGGTAATGAAATTAAAGAGTAAATTGGGAATGGGTCTTAAGCGACGAAAAAATCGTGATTCAACGAAGAAGAGGAAGAGAGGTGGACAAATAAATGTAAAGGTTGCTGTAAAAAAAACATTAAAATCAAAGAAGCGAGGGAAAAGAATTCTCAACACTCCAAAAAGAGGGGGGGTTCTTCCACTTCTGTTACCTCTTTTGGGAGCATTAGGAGCTGTTGGAGGGGGTGTAGCCGGTATTGTGAAAGCAGTTAACGATTCCAAGTCAAATGGTAAGGTGATAGCTGAACAATTGAGGCATAATTTGGCGATGGAACAGGCCGCTAAGGGGAAGGGTTTATATTTAGGCCCTCATAAGAAAGGTTCTGGATTATATCTTAAGACGTATAACAGCAAAAAAAACTAATTAGGCTACCTCACCGTCCACTTACTAACATAGATTTAATGAAATACTCGAAAATTCTAAAAATTCCAAATTTTCGAGGTATTTTCATGAGAGATACACTCCCCAAAAAAATTAGGAAAAAAGAATCTGGTATAGTAAATCTGGATATCAATGATGGAGATGGAACTCACTGGATTGCATATATAAAGAAAAATAAGGAAATAGTTTATTTCGACAGTTATGGAAATTTAAGACCCCCAGATGAGTTGAGAAAATATTTTTTAAGTGATGGTAGCCTGAATGAAATAAAATATAATTATGATTCTGTACAAAATTATGATTCATATGTCTGTGGACATTTATGTCTATTATTTTTATATAATCAATGTAAATAAGTTTTTCTTATTCATTTTCTAATAAACGTTCAAAGTATCACTATGTCTTTTACATTCGCTCTCAGTGGAGAATCTTCTGTATTAAATTACAATTTCAATCCACCGATATATTTAGATGATGAGGCAGATTATGAAATTGGATTAACTAATTTTGATACTTATAATATTATCCCAAATATTGACAACAACAATAATAAATTTGCGTGGGGAAGAAATAATGAACATATAGTTCAAATACCTGTAGGGTGTTATGAAATTGATGATATTTTAAAAATCATGACAAATAAAATAGTTCAAGAAGATGATGAAGCAGTTCTTAGGATTGATATAGATATTAACACATCCAAAATTATTATAAGAACAAACAGGATAATTAATTTTAACGTGGAGGATTCGATAGGTCCAGTATTAGGCTTCAAGAAAAGAGAGTTAAACGCTAATGATACTAATATTTCCGATGATCCAGTAAAGGTTTCCAAAGTGAATGCTATCTGCATTGACTGTAACATTGCTGTTGGTTCTTTTTTTAATGGAAAACCTGTTCACATCATTCATCAGTTCTATCCAACAGTTCCAATTGGGTATAAAATAGTAGAATCACCTCTAAATATTATTTACTTCCCAGTGAGCGTTAAAACCATCAACAACATCACAGTTAAAGTGATTGATCAAGAAGGACATCTTGTCAATTTTCAAAAAGAAACGATAACTGTTAGACTACATCTTAGAAAATCAATTCGATAATAAAATGGTGTTGATATTTAATTCAAGGTCTCCCATTCATACACAAAAACCACACTATAAAAGGATACGTAGGAAAAAAGTCAACAGTTCTAAAAACACTCTCAACAGAATAACATCAGCAAATCGACGGTTCTTAAAATCACTTGGATTCGAAGTATTAGTATAATGGAATTACTTAATATAACCGAGCAACCCATAATTGACAACTCCGTAGTAGAATATCAGTATCATTCATATCAACCCAATATATCTGGAACTCTAGATTATAATGATGAAACGAGAATTACCATTCAGGATTTAGATACCTATACAGCACCATGTTATAGCTATTTATACATCGAAGGAAAATTAACAAATGAGGATGGAACTTCACCTACCAACTTAGAGTTTATCAATAATGGTGTTGCGTTTTTATTTCGAGAAATTAGATATGAGTTAAATGGAATAGTAATAGATTCCGTGAGAAATGTTGGCTTAGTTTCAACACTATTTAATTATCTATCACTGAATCAAAATGAAAGTGTTTGTATGGAAAATGCTGGATGGTTCCCAAAACAGAAAAAAGGTAAAAAACCTAAAATTTTGATAGATACAAGTGGAAATTTCAACGTCTGTATTCCATTAAAATTCCTGGTTGGTTTCTTTGAAGATTTTCAAAAAATAATCATTAACATGCGACAAGAATTAGTACTGGTACGTAATAGTAATGATTTTGACTGCATTACAAATACTAAGGATGAAGTAGATAAAGATGGTGTTGCTATAGATGAAAAGCCGAAAATCACGATTTCTAAATTATTTTGGAGAGTTCCACATGTTACCGTGGGTATTTCAGAGCAGCTTCGATTAAATAAAATTATAAGTAGGAATGTGGATCTTCCTATAACATTTAGAAGTAGGGAACTGATTGAATATCCATCTCTACCGGCCTCAAACAGACATACGTGGCCTGTCAAGACATCTACTAAAGTTGAAACTCCTAGGCATGTAATAATAGCATTCCAAAAAAATAAGAAAGGAAATATTAGGGCTGATATGAGTAAATTTGATGATTGTGATCTTAGAAGCATTAGAGTTTTCTTGAATTCTGAAAGATATCCATATAATGATTTATATCTAGACTTCAAGAATAACAAATTTGCAACTCTCTATCAAATGTTTGCCGATTTTCAAGAATCCTATTACCCCCACCAAATAAATCAACCCATTTTCAATCCCACTGAATTCAAAGATTTTGCACCAATAGCTCATATTGATTGTTCTCGTCAAAAAGAAGCTTTACAAACAGGATCGGTGGTTATGAGAATAGAGTTTGAGACTGGCACCCCTACTACCACGGATACTAATGCATATTGTCTCATTCTGCACGAGAAGCATTTCACCTATAATCCTCTAACAAAAATCGTTCGTCAGCAGTAAAATGCGCATGACATATTTTTACCTATATATAAAAAAATTATAATGTAAATTATTAGTATGAATATGAGATCAGACTATATTCAAAAGTTAAAAGAACACAGAAAAAAATTACGTGACTTAAGAAGAGCGATTGAATTATACTGTATAAAAGAGAAGATGCTAAGAGAACTACAACGTTTAAAGATATGAAAATTATTATCGATGTTCAAGGATTTCGAATCGAAAACAATAAGTTTATTGTTAAAGAACTGGCAGGATATGATGGAATGAAAACGTGTCACTATATATTTAAACCACCCTACCCATTTAAGATGCTTTCACCAGACTTACAAAAACAAGTGTGCTGGTTAACAGGAAATTATCACTGCATTAAGTGGTCTGATGGCTTTACACCACTACACATGTTTGGAAAGATTATTGATAATTTGGTCACATCTGATGATTGTGTTTACATAAAAGGAGGAGAAAAGGCGAACTACATTAGACAGTTCACTTCACAACCCGTTATTGAATTTGAGGAGCAGCCACCTTTACGAAAATCTAGTGCAAAATGTTTTTATCATTTAAATACCAATTGTATGTGTGCACTTTCTAATGTATATTATTTGTATGAAAATTTTATAATGTCATGAGTAAAACAATAAAAAAACTATAAATGAATTTCTGTTGTTTTTATTTAAAAAATTTTATAACAATACAACTACTAACAAATACAATTCCAATTTAGCTACACATCTTCACTACTATCAGTCAGAATCCCCATTACAAGCTATTACCTTGCTGGCAAGATCCGGCTCCAAAAATTGTTTTATCCGATCCAAATATGCGCATAGATTCAAATCTATCAAAGATTGCACAAAGCAGTGCTGACAGATCGCCCTCTCCAGAAAGTTGCAACATTTTCTATATGCTTCATCAAATCTCAAGGCTAGATCGTTACACGCATCCTCTTCGTACATTACCATTCCATAAACTATTTTGTATTTCATATTTGAAAATATATGTCTTAAATAAATCACACCACTTTCTAAATCAACAATTTCGATTTCTTCTTCCAAATACGCCAACATCTTGAAATTTACTGTTTATTTCTTCCCGAACTAAATTGATAGTCACTAAAGTGTCCGTGTTTTATAATGAAATTCCCACCTAAATATATAATTTTATCGTTGCATATACTCAATTTAGCTACACATCTTCACCACTGTCACTGTCAGAGTCCCCATTATAAGCAATCACCTTACTGGCAAGATCCGGTTTTAAAAATTGTTTTATCCGATCCAAATACACACACAGATTCAAATCTATCAAAGATTGTACAAAGCAGTGCTGACAGATCTCTTCATCCAGAAACTTGTCACATTTTTGAAGACCTTCATCGTACTTCTTGGCTACCTCGTTACACTCTTCCTCTGTATAAAATCTACCCATTCCATAAACCGCTTCATGTTCCGCATCGAATCTCAAATTTGAAAATAATTGTCTTAAATGATTCACACCACTTTGTAAATCAACAATTTCGATTTCTTTCACATACGCCATCCACATTTTGAAATTTACTGTTTATTTCCCCCCCCCCCCCCCCCCCCCGAATTAAATTGATAGTGACTAAAGTGTTAAATTAATGCTCCAGTTTTATAATGAAACTCCCACCTAACCATATACCCCACCTATTTCTTAAATGTCTATACAAAGAAAACAATTTTATCACTTGATTTACCTACCCAGCTGCACAGACAGCAGTTCTATTTTCAATTAGCAAATCAGCATTTGCATAGTTAACACTTTACAATCAGAATAATGTTATTATTGTATTATCTATCCACACAGTCAGCAGTTCTATTTTTAATTACCAAATCAGCATTTGCATAGTTGACACTTTACAGTCTAGACATAAATGTTATTGCAAGTTCAGCAAAACTATTCCTCCACTTAACCCAGCTAAAGAAAATATACAACTATAAAAGGAAACCTAAACTTGTGAATGGCAGTTGCTTAATAAAATTTATATAACCCAAATTAAATTTAATATCTGAAATGAGTACAGTGTGTGTATGTAATATGTTCAGGAGTCCTGCAGTAAATTATTGCACGTGGAATTATAAATTGGTGCAAATAATTAAAGAACGCTTCCCTGAAGAATATGAAGTTTTGAGAAATTTACCAGGTCAACGTTGGGTAATAGCTGGCAGTTTTATATGTTTGCTATTAAAATTAACTAACACCAGTGGGGGTATGGACATATTTTATTTCAACAACGAATTTAGTGAGAAATGTGACAAAGCTGATTGGCATCCATCCTCAAGCTACCGCAATGTTTTTAATGTATTCAACCATCGAAAATATAATATACAAATTATAGAATTTATAAATGTAATACCAGGGATACATCTGAGCCATGAAATATTCCAATTGCTGTGGTGTTTTGATTGTGTCTTGGTTAGGAAAGCCCTACATTTAAAAAGTGCTTTATTTGTTGACTGTAATTTTGGTCCTGTGAAATTTGGAACTCCTTTTCGACAAGAAAAATATAAAGATCGTCTCCTGCAACCGATTATCACTCAGCCCAAAACACTGTACCTAATAGCTTATGAATGTATACACAAAATCTAATAAAAAACATAATCAGAGTATTAATGTTGTTTCATTATATTGTACACACACATCCACTTTCAATTCATATATGATTTAACTGTAATAAGATGGGATGATTAAACGATAAAAAAACACAAAATTTTTATAATAGTGTTTTATTAGACAAAGTTAGTGATGTTATTCATATTATTTACAATAAATCAAAGTCCATTGCTAAATTTTCCTGTTCAATAATTTCATCGGCTAGCCTTAAAAGAATTGTGAGGTTATCTTCAGCGGTATTATGGTCAGCGTTATTGTGTAAATTACTGATAGAGTAATGCCCCCACGCCAAAGTTTTTGTACTCCCGGGTACAACATATCGTTTGTCGTCGTGTGCTGAGAGTGCAACCTTATTTTTTAGTTCGGTATATAGAGTATGCAGATGTGATGAGAATACATACATTTTTCGAAATATCAATCCACCATCCTCAACAATTTGTTTATAATCGATCAAATGTAATTGATTTTTTACAATACTTTTTGAGACTCCTTTAGCTTTCTTTGTGACGTCACCATTTGCTTGAACACAGTAAGCTTTTGCTCCAGTGCCAAAGAAGCTATCTATTGGTACACCTGCATATTCGTCTTTCATTTTGCCTACAACTGATTCCGTTTTTGGAATGTTGTGTATATTTGGAATAGGAAAATTTGATGTGTCGAATAAATCTATATATTTCTTAATGTCATCGTAAACGTTATCAGTGTAAATCTCTAGAATTAAAGAGTCTGTATCGGTGTAGCATAGAGAAGCTTTGTCATCATATTTCTTTTTTATGAAATTATAAAAAAAATCATAAACTATAGTTTTAGATATATCTAAAATGGTAAAACCTACATAGAGCGGCTTATCGTATAGTATTTTTAACAAAGACATTTGCACTGCTACTAAATTTTCCGAAAACACTGTACAGGATTTGAAATTTGGTTTTGCAATTAATCCTTCAGCACCAACACTGCCTATACTATTTGCCCAATGCGATACTAGCCTCACATCAGTTCTATTGTCTACATTTTCCATAGTTTTGCCAAATATTGCATTATTAAAAAATTTAAAAAGATCTCGCTCGAATGCATTTTTTGAACAATTTCTAAGTTTAGTATTCAAATCTATATAAGTTTTTAACCAAGCAGATTGTGAAAATTCAATGACTCTATGTATTTTTTTAAGTATTAACCCATGTTCAATGCATTGTTTTAAATTTCTGTAATGGATTATATATTTATGTTTATCATGTAAATTTAATAGTAATTTTGAATTTTTAGAGTCTGGAGGTATAATATTTTCAGGGCAGAAAGGCAAATCATTATGTTTATCATGTAAATGTTGTGGGTATTCCAAATCTACTTCAAGTACATAACCCTTTGGTGAATCATCACCAAGATTAGTACAATCAAAGTTTTCAATTTCACAATCATTTAACCATCTAAAATTTCCTGTGGGCATACATTGACTCATCGCACAACCGTAAAGGTTTGTGGCGTCTAAATATAATATATATGATGTTGGTTCTAATGGATTATAATTTAAAATAAATGGGTTGTTTGCCACAGCCTTTCTATTACTACACTGACTGACACCACCACGTATTCCCTTCCTAAAAAAATGTAGCATATCTATATCAGTTAAAAGTTCAAGTTGAATACCAGTTTTTCGTAACATAGCATCCCAACTTAATGACGGAGCCGTTAAATATTGTGCAGGATCTAATTTATATGTTTGCATGCATATTTGTCTGAAATTTTCAAAAATGTCAGCAAGAAGCAGCACGTCCGATACCAAGTAAATGTCTGAATATTCACCAAGAGTTTGACAATTAAAGGTTTGCCACACATCACAAGCACGATTATAATCCTCCTGAGAAATTGATTCACCACTCAAAATATTAAAAAACTGTTCAAGTGATGGTAATTCAATGTCATTCAATTTATCCATGGATTCAACGTATGAATATGGGAAAACACCTTTTCGTCTTATTAAATTGAATTGTTTCTCATCACTGTAATATTTTTTCACTTCGAGGCATTGATGTGGTTCCAATGTTTGACTTAATTTATCTAATGAAGCGGGTAAAAAGCGAAATGAATCCACAAACCTCAATTTAATGTAAATATTTTTCGGCTTTTCATCATTAGATTTATCAACAAGAATGTGTTTGGAAAATGTAATATATTTTTCTTTATTTTGTGCAATAACTTGTATTTTTTCTTTCTTTAAGGCTAATTTCTTAATAAATAGATGAGAATCATAATTTGTTAAGTTGTGGAAAAATACTGGTATAAATTTAGGAATTTTGAAATTTAGATTACAAGAAGAATGCGCAGCTCCTCTAAAATTACCAGAAACGTGGCAGTGATCGCGGACCTTTCCTTCATCATTCTCAAATGGTTTATCACAAATATGACAAATTTGACTGTTGTCGAAAAATGTTTGTTGACTTTCTGTCAATGGCTTCATTTCGACTATATTTTTCAAATGATTCTGATACAATTGTAAAACATGTTCTTCCAATTTTTTAACAAAAACTTCCGCAACATCAGTACCTCGATAATATTCAAGTGTGGAAAATTTATCATCAAAATTACACTTTATATAGAAACAAAATGAATATGGTTCATGCTGATATGTTTTAACAGTAAATGATTTACTATCGCATGGTTCGTTGTGATGAATCGGTTTTAATAAACTTTCAAAGTCAGCATATATCACGAAAGGAACGGGTAATTGTTTTTCAAAATTTATAAATTTCAGGATATTCCCAGCAAGCCTTTCACCACACTTATTAATTAGAGGTTCTGGGTTTGGTAATATGGTGCATAAATGGTTACAATCATTGCTTTGGTGGGCCATTAATTTCTCACGAGAGTTAAAAAAATATAGACAACCATCACAAATATAATTTCTACCATCATGTTTTGATCTCTGAGAAGAAACTAACCGCGATAGGTCTTTAATAAGTGTGTAGTGACTGTTCCCTTTATTATCCGTAATTAGTAATAAGTTCACATGTGTATTTTGTCGACTATGTGTAAAATATAAGGGACCTACAATCTCACTGACCATTTCACCATTTTTAAATTGAGTATCTATTCCAAATACATTTATAGATATATTATTTAAACCTTCAAATTTTTGAATGTCTTTAAGTTTAACAGGAAAATCTATACCTTCAAAATTTAACAATGTGGAATAATGAGGGTAAGATGAAACTCTCTTTGGATTTCCATTGGTAGGGAAGATGGCGGCGCTGACAGCCCAAGCGAAACATTTTTCATCCCCACTCTCAATATTTAAAACAGCTTTTCTATTTTCTATTTGCCTCGGCAATTTAATGTATGATGATGCAAATAGTGGATTATACTTATTAATGTTGACCTCGAGAAAACTAACATGTTTCAAAGCCCATCCTGAGTCTCGCTCCTGAAATGTTGAGGCTTTCTCTAGTATCTCCTCCTTAAAGTCATTATATAAGTTTAATAAATCGGTTGAAAGTGTTACAACTTTATTTCTTGTATTGAATGATTTTATTTCTGACAATTCTTTCTCTTCAATAACATATAACCCAAATAATTCCACATTAATTTTTAAGCTCGAGTACATTTTAATATATTCCTCAATCAAACGGAAAACTTTCTCTTTTATTTCATCCAAAAACTGGGATATATCAACACTGCATTCCTTTGAAGAAAAACGAAAACTTGCAATACGATTCTTAAACGCATTCTGCAGCTTTTCAATTCCGTCTCCAGACATATCAATCCCTTTATTGTGTGCAGAACTTCTTAGATGACCAGTTAATTCATTTTTTTTCACTTTTTTATCACATACTGGACAACGAGTCTCTTGTGAATTTGTAGGAAACTCTATGCTAGATGAGGAAGAAGGGCCAGGTTGATTTACTGATTTATCCTCAACACATTGTGATGAATTTTTCACTTTCATTTTTTTGGTTGTATGACTTTCACTGATCTCTCTATAGCGACAACTTTCCCGTTGATGACGTAATAAACTACTTTTCGCAGTAAAAGTTTTCAAGCACTGAGGACACTGCATTATTGAAATGTACGTTCCAACACAAGAAAAACTCTAATATTAAAAATCAGAAATGTTCTTGCCCCTTTATATCTCTCAAAAGAAGTGGAGGGGGTACCTGCAATAGCATACTGAATTTACATAGGCCACCGTGTAAAAAATGTGCATCTCAAGTTATCTATTGTTTAAACGCTTTAATGCATAGTGAAATAAAGTTATATTAATCATTTAAGATTTCATTGTAAATAAATTTCATTTAATTAATAATAAATTTATGCTGTAATAAAATAAGTTTTATCATAATAAAATACTTTTTATTTACTTATGTGTTATTTAAATAATATATGAACAGTAACTGATAAATTGCGAAAATAATAGCCCATTGTTCTATTTATAGCTGGTTTTTATAATGAGGAAGTATTTATTATCTTGAATGAAGAAGCCTTTGTTTGTTATATGATTACACAACTGTGCTTTGATATTTTATCTACGGTGTTATATTTTATTGTCTTGATAATTTTATAAAGGAATGTTATTATAATAAATTGTGTAATAAGAATGGTATATGGACTGTAGGTAGTATACATATTTGTGGTAAGTACCCGTAATTTTTGGGGGGGGCGACTTTTGGGGGACTGGGGGGATGTTGGGGGGGGGGTAATTTCGGGGAGTACTTGGGGGGGGGGGATTTTGGGGGGTAATTTTTGGGGGAACTTTGGAGGGGTAATTTTTGGGGGGGGGGTAATTTTGGGAGGGGACTTCTTGGGGGGGGTAATTTTGGGGGGGGGGGATAATTTTGGAGGAACTTTTTTGGGGGGGGGGGGTAATTTTTGGGGGTAATTTTTTTTTTTGGGGGGGGGGGTAATTTTTGGAGGAACTTTTTTTTTGGGGGGGGGGGGGTAATTTTGGGGGGTAATTTTTTTGGGGGGGGTGATTTTGGGAGTGGACTTTTGGGGGGGGGGGTGTATATAGTGTAAATACAGTGAGTCATATCAATGAATAATACAAATTATGGTACTTCAATACTTGCTGACTACTTCTATTTATAAGAACGTTACATGTTTGTTTCATTCCCATCAAAGTATATAACTTGATAATGCCTCGAAAGAGGTGATAAATAACAATGTAGATAAATAAGGAGCCTACATATTTTTTTATCTATTCATATCAATTCTTTACAAACAATACCCGCTTGCAAGTTCAGCACATTATTTCCTTACTCTGTAGTATGTGTTTATAGTTTCTGTATGACTTGACAATGCTTCTTTCATTATTATGATAAATAACAATGTAGATAAAAGACGCTTACATATCTTTTTCATTTCAATGAATTCATTTAGTAAATTATTACCGTACTCATCTATTCTTATCAATTCTTCACAAACAATATCCACTTGCAATTTCAGCACATTATTTCCATATTTAAAGCTTGACTTTATCAGAAATACATTTAGTTTCAGTCTCACTTTTCTTGCGTTATTTATCTACTATAAAAAATCATTAAAAATGTGTGCACAAAAAAGTTTCTCAAGTAACAAACGTTCGGCAACTCCTGATGAATTATATGAAGACATATCATTTGAAGAAAAAGTGTGTCAGCGAATGAACTCAATTCGTTCAGTTGAATCTGTAGATTCTGAGTTCTGCATTACTGAAGGTGATCTTGGAACTCTTCGCCCCATTTTTGAAGCAGTCCCATCAGCCCCATCAGCTCCATTAGCCCCATCAGCTCCATCAGCCCCATCTGCATCACATCAAAGAAGTGAGGTTGCTCGTCGTAGTTCTGAGGAAAATGAGGATGACTCGGAAGATGAGCTCTTCACAAATTATATTCATCAAGTTAAGAGGAAATGTGATGCTCATGATGATGAAATGAAGGGAGCTAGAACTAAATTCCTGCACGAGGTACGGAAGGTATTAATTGTTGAGTCAGGGAGGTATACTCGACACTGCCAAAATCAGCAAAATACTTTAAATAAGGAACTTAAAAAAATTGAAAAAAAACAACGAGAATTAGCCGATTTACACTCCCATATAAAAACGAAGCAAAATGAAATTGAAGGAAGTTTGGAATATGTGAGAGACTTTGTAGTAAATTTTCCATTTAAATAGAGTATTTTTTTATTGCTTTTTAAATTTATTTTAATTATTATTATTATTATTATTGTTAATACTCATTAATATATGCATATTCATAATTTGTATTTACAAAAATAAATGTATAAAATTAAATGTGTATTTTTGTTTTCTTATTACAACTCTAATTTCTGGTTCAATGAAAAATTAATTTATTTCTTAAATAAAAGGACACACATTATTGTTTGTTTTTTTATTATTTCACCACATAAAAAGGTATTATCATAAATATTTACAATTATTTAACACAGCATAAATCACCCACATTTTTGAAGCCCCCATTTACATACATTACATCTGGATTGCGACTCTGGTGGGCCATCCACATGACTATGCCATTCTGGTCGGTTATGGTGTACAAAGCAAGGTAGTTGAACCATTAGTTTAAAATCTTGTGTATATACTCTTGGTAATTTAGACCATGCATAAAGAAGTTCAATGGGTTTGACTTTTTCAATCAGATATATTAATGGGAAATGTTGTAACTCTTCCTCAGTAAAATCATACAAATTTTTACCATGCTGGTGCTCTTTTATTAATTCACTTCTTTGACAGTGTGGGCAGCTCAGTGCTGAATCCATATTTTCCGAAAAATCCTTACAATTGATCTGGTAACTAATCACGAAGAACACAGTGTGATGTAGTAAACTTTTACATCCGACACATTCATACACGATTAGTATAATAATGTTAAGGTGTTTAGAATTGTGGTAAAATATGTACTGATTAACCTATGACATCTCAGATTACCCTCTTCCATGGTAATTATGGGGGGGGGGGGGGGGGAATTATAGTAGGGATGTGAGGTGGGGGGTTTGAATTATGGTGGGAGAAAGATTTTCATGTATTCCTTTAATACACTCTTATCTGATACATATTCATACACAGACGGGCATAATGATTAAGTGTTTGGAGCAATGGTAAAATATGTACTGCCTAACCTATGACATTTCCGATGAGGTAGGGAGGTGATGGGTGTGGCTTATGAAAAAATGGAGGGGGGTTCTGGAAGAGTGGAGGGGATGGGGCGTGGCTTATGAAAAATGGAGGGGGGTTCTGGAAGAGTGGAGGGGATGGGGCGTGGCTTATGAAAAATGGAGGGGGGTTCTGAGAAATTGGTGGGGGGATTGTGAGAAAAGTAGAGGGGGGATCGAAAAGTGGTGGTGAGATTGAGCGGGGTCTGGGGAAAAATGGAGGGGGGTTCTGGAAGAGTGGAGGGGATGGGGCGTGGCTTATGAAAAATGGAGGGGGGTTCTGAGAAATTGGTGGGGGGTTCTGGAAGAGTGGAGGGGGGTACTAAAAAGTGGTGGGGGGTGTCACAGAACTGTCATTTCTTTACTACTGGTAAAAGCGTCTATATGAATAATTTCAAAAGGTTGAACCGGGGTTGGTGTAATATTCATTTTCATTCTTACGGGATGCCTTTCGTATTTTCCTTGTTGACAAATTTCACAGTCGTTTATATATGTTTGAATTGAATTTTTCATTTCGGGCCAATAATATCGCTTCCTGATTTGTTGCTCGGTTTCATTTATACCACGATGGTTGCTTTTGCTTTCGTGATAATTTTTTATTATTTCCTGAACATCGTCCTTATTACTGACATCGATTAATTTTAGTTTACAATTTTTTAATTTTAGGTACGGCCATTTAAAGTTCTTACGTATAACTTCACAAAATGGTTCATACATATCAGGGTCTTCAAAATATAAATGATAAGGTGTTTTTGGCACTACATAGTTTTTGAAAAAGTTGATTATATCTTGCTCGAATTGATTTTGAGATATTGGACAATCTAGGCGTTGCTTTTTATTGAATAATATCGTCAGTTTTGGTCTAGCAGGGGAATGTAGAACCGATTTAATAATTATTTGATTTTGTCCGTAATTAACGGGTGTTTCCACGATGGGAATTTCTGCTATGGGATGGTGCTCGGCATTTGTGTGTACAGTAATATTTTCATTATCGTTATCGTCCTCGGGGTTATCAGTCTCTAATCTGTGTTCATCTGGTAGTACCCGAGTGGAAATATTGTCGATTTCCGGATCTGGAGG